>OX387643.1:6413126-7754842 GCA_947568875.1 Fissipunctia ypsillon
CCATAAAAAGGGTTCCAAGCTGGATGTATCTAATTACCGAGATGTATCACTACTGAACAACTTTGGGAAGATGCTTGAGAAAATTATATACGGTCATATACATATGTATACGCTGCAAGGCAACTAAGCTTTGCAACTAAGCTTTGTATACCCGCTTCCCAACACGGCTTCGTTAAATCACGCTCAGTCAATACCAACCTTCTCGAGGGTACCAACTATGTTGTTAACGGTATGGATGATGGTGCCCAAGTGGACTTATAAACAGATTTAGAAAAAGCCTTTGACCGGGTAGATTTCTGCATTCTGATCGAAAACTAAAAGCCGTATGTATTAAGAGGAACTTGCTAAGGTGGATAGTCTCTTACCTGAGAAACCCACGGCAAGCTGTAGTTATTGGTAGTTACCGATCTGATTACGTAGACGTTACTTCTGGGGTGCCTCAGGGCTCACTGGTATCCCCCCTACTTTATAATATTTATTTATTTGACATAGCACAGTGTTTCCTTCACTCTGAACATCTTCTGTATGCGGACGACAAACATATATTTATGAAAATAAATAACCCCCGTGACTGTCAATTGATCCAGTCTGACTAAAGCCCACATGCGTGTTCATGGGTTATCCTATATAACTCTGAGTTAACAACTAGCTCAGGGATAATCAAATAATTCATCTTGCGCCACCAAGAGTTAGAGGTAAACCTAGAGTTGAACTTTTAAATATTAAACCCACCGATGCACAGTGGTCTGGAAATCGAGCTCCATACTCATAGAAACTTAAAGTAAAGAATTAAAAAAAAAAAATGTGATGGCTCCCTTTACATATTATTAACGTATGGATAGTACAAATCACACTACGCGTGAGAAAAAAAAGATTTGTGTTTTTTTTTGTATGGGAGATAACACTAAAAGTACGTTATTTCGAAACTTAATGAAACTGTTAGCCTGGTGCTCACACGAACTATAGTCCCATACACGGCGATCAAGATAACATACAATTCATGTACCTTTAGGCACCGCTTCGCACGTAGCAAATTTTTGAAATTTTGAATTTTCGAAATGTGACTTTTCAAATCTCTGCCGTGGTTAAATGACGTTGCCGTTCGATTAACTTATATTATAATTACGGACCCCTATTTTTTCTATAATAAAATATAGCCTATGTTACTCGCAGATAATGCAGCTTTCTAATGGTGAAAGAATTTTTAAAATCGGGCCAGTAGTTTTTGAGTTTATACATTACAAACAAACAAAAATACAAATTTTTCCTCTTTATAATATTAATGTAGATTACGTTTAGCCTGCTAATGACCTTTATGATGACAATAATTAAAAAAGATATTGATTGTATAGGTTTTTTTTTAATTTAATTCCAAGAACTAAATCATTTGTTAATCACAGTGATTAAGGTTAAGATATTATCAGATACTAATGACATGAGCATTAACTAGCTCTAGCAGGGCCAAATGGGCCCTAGTCACAATACAATTCTATTGTCTGTAATATAGGAAACTAATCAGAGAACAGCGAACGATAATGAGGGTAGTTGTATAAAAACAGGACATTTGAGTCTAATTTTATCAGTAGCTCTCAGTACTTGTGCGCGCTAACTTATTACCTTATATTTGTTATTGTGTTGTGATGGAAGGTTTTGGTACCAATTTGGACACTTTCATGTTTGTGGCAAACAACAGTAGTTTTTCACAGCACAATGTTTTATTTGAAGCTTTTGAGAATACTGTTGAATTGTCGGAAAATGAAAAGAAGGAATTGAAACATATATATAACATATATAGGAATTGAAATACTGTAGGCAATTCTTGCGACCACGTCGTTGCAGTGCTTAATCTCGCGGTGAGTGCTGCCTTGAGAGTACGGTGCCAATGTTTCATCATCTCATTACAGTGGATGGTAAGAACGATGTATTACGGTTTTAGACATTTATTTTCTCAAAAGATTTACACAATCACTTACAAAGAAAATACAATATTTAAGCTTAAAAATACATAAAGCCGATTGGCGTAGTGGGTTAGTGTTATGACAAAATACATTAAGATTTCGTAACAGTTTTAGTAATAAGAGGGTAGTTGTAAAGAAACAAATGTTCACACGAAACTAAGTACACAACGTCGCCGTCGATCGTATGCGCATCGCCACTGCGGGTAGGTGTGCAAGAGTTGAGGGATACAATACTTGTCTACTAAGGCCCATGACACAGTGATCGTTTCACTGCGTTTAGAGTACTTTGATGGTTGTTTATTGCCTTCATTTTATATATTTTTAACTTACTATTATTACGTTATGTTATGACTACATAGAATTTATTTATTATGATTCCTTGAGTTTGTTTATGTATTACTGTATTATATATATATATATATATATATATATATATATATATGTATAATAGTTAGTAGGTAGGTAGGTAGGTGATAGGCTCGCCCCATATTACATGGGACTTAAACATAACTGGTGAAATGTGGGTGTACTACTATAGGTACACCTCTGCCTAACCCTTCGGGGAAACAAGGCGTAATGTTATGTGTATGAGTGTTAGTAGGTAGTGTCAAATACGTATACATGTTAAAATATTTAAATTATTATTATTTGCAAATATATTTATTTAAACGTAATTTGTAAATTAAAATATAGTGTAGGTATGTATGTATATTTTTATGTATATATTTATAGTATATATGTGTGTTAGGTAGTGTGTAGGGCTTTTATGTGCTATATTATAGTAATGTACTTATGTGTATTATATTCATAAATGACTAGGTAATTGTTTAGTAAAATATATTTTGAATTGTATGTGTGTTACAATGTAAATTAGTAATTGGTACCACTGAATTTAATATTAAGCTCCTATTAATGAAACATCCTTTAAAATGTGGCTTTTTAGTCATTTTTTAAATACAAACAGATTTTGCTTCTTTTATATCTTTAGGTAATTCGTTGTAGTGTTGGGCCCCATCATATAGAATACTCTTTTTTCCATAGTTCGTTCTATGCCTTCTTAAACACAGGTTATTGGCCTGCCTTGTCATGCGTTTAGGGTAATCAATTTTTTTTGTGAATGTAATTTGTGAGTGGATATCTTTAGTAAGGATTTTTCTAATAAAAATTCATGTATATATTATGTGTTTGGGCCAGATTGAATAATTTTGTTTCAAATTTTGTAACAGTGTTTTCTTCCCATCATATTTCCCTAAGCGTATTATTTTTTTCCGGTTCAGGATAGGGTGGATATATGTCCGATAATACATTCTTCACGTCACATCTATCCGTTCTGTTCTCTCTTCTTCTCCATGTTTTCTGAGTACGGTTTAGAGATACCAGTGATTATTATATTTTTACTACGCTTCAGGCGCTCTTGGAGTTCGATCATTATGTTACCACAAATAGGTGTTAATGTAGGATGTTCTGACGATGATGAGGTACTTTGAGTACTTTGGAGTGCCTTTACGTCGTTTTCAATACATTTTATTTTTTCCTGATTCTTATTGACAGTAGCTGTTAGGTTTTGAATCTCAGATTTAAAGGTGCCATGTTCCATAATCAATTGGTCCGTTTTAGTCTTCATGTCAGTAAGTTGTTCATTTATAGATGAGATATCTTTTTTTATAGTATTGATGTTTTCTGCCTGAGTATTACCAAACTCCCTCAGTAATCCCATAATTTCCTTTTTAAATTCCTTAAATTGGTATGAGAAATCATCCTCCGGTATTTTTCTTTTGCGTTGTAATACACATTCACTATAATCAGGAGTCCCGAAAGTTGATAGGTCGAACTGAGAACTGCTATTCCCACTAGTAACACTCATTTTGTCGTTGAATTTATCAGGCGGTGTACGTTGGAGATTCATGCTATAAGTTTACCATATTCTTCCGCTCCGCTTATCGCTTCGCTCAGTTAATACGTGGGCGACCCTTGTAATGCGGGAGCGGTATGAAGCGAGTCTATCCGCTTCGTTCTAATGCCTGCTATGATTTTGTGTGACACTCACCTCGTCATAAGAAAGAGCTCTATACATGTATGTATGTTGGACACAATTAAGTTTAAAATTGTATAGCAGTACTATTTTAAATTTTGTATTTGTCTCAAGTAAAAGGTAAACACGACCACTCACTACGCAACTCGGCCACTTTTTTCGATGTATTCCCATGCGACACATCAGTTTCTTGAATTAACTCTGATTCAAATTACCTCTCTTGTTCGGTGGTTATTGTTACTGGGCAGCCGAACCGGGCTATCCAAGCTTCGTAAAAAGCGCTAGCAACTTTGTCTGCGGTTATCTCTTCAAGTGGACAAGCTTCTGACCACCTGATTTCCTGGTAGACCGATCTATCATTGACAACAAGTATCGTAATCCGTATGATGTAGGTAACGGTCCGACAATATCAATGTGAACACGCTCCAGTCGATTTATATGTTTGAAACTGACTATAGGTGATTTCCTGCACTTCCGCTCGCTGGTATGGGCCGCAGGTTCGAGTCCAGTTGTTTACGTCACTATTCATCGAAGGCCAAAAGTAGCGGGCAGTGACTGGCTTCCTTGTGGCCCTTATTCCTGAATGACTAAGGTCATGAATCGCTTGGTATTCAGTTTTTCGAAAATCCGGTGGTAAATATGGACGGGCTGAACTTGTACCCGCCGTAAGTGCATGGATTATTTTTGGTTTATACACCAAAATTTATACACCAATACAGCGTGTAAGGGACAGACCTCCGCAGACTGATGGGGTGAATTCAGTATATCATATTAAGATAACCGGTACACGATGGGGGAATTGCGGACGCGGGGTAAATACAGACAAGCCAATATCTACTCAATCCCTTCCCCCCGCGCCCGCCCGATGCTATCACGTGTTACATTCCGCCATCTTTAGTACCGCACAAACATTCACGACGGATGGCTGTGCACGGTTTTTAAGGTAAGTAAAACCAAATTTTTTCGTGAATTTTCAACTAATTTTGGGTGTTTACTAATTTGAGTGACAGGTCTATATAGTAAGTGATGGTAAATAGTGATGTTTCCTATGGATTTCCTCGCTAATGGAGTATGAATTGCAAATGTTTGTTTCAATGACATGTTTTGATAACCTAAAAAAATCTTGTTGATTCTTTTAAAACTAGTTGGGGTAATTGCAGACAAGCTCTCCGGGGTAAACACAGACATCCGCAATTACCTGTTCTGGCTCGATTAACTGTCAAAACATTAACCAATTACTGCAGATTTTCAGATGCCTCGAAATTATATAGGAAAAAAAGAACAAGCGTACACCATAGAAACCTTACAAAAAGCCATGCAAGAAATAAGGAATCAGAAGGCAACTTTTCGTCAGGCGGAAGAGAAGTATGGTATTCCCAGAGCTACACTTTTTGACCAAGTTAAAAAGGGCGGTATTTCTACTATACCAAAAAGAGGTAAAAAGTCAGTTTTTAATGAAATTCAGGAAAACGAACTGGTTGAATTCATTTTAAAGTCTGCTGGACAATCATGAAAGCCACGTTAGTCTGAAAGCTTATGAGTTTTGTCGTAAGAATTTTGTCCATGTTTTGACATTGCCTCGACATACATCGCATAGAATGCAACCCTTGGACGTATAGCATAGAACAGAGAATGTGAAGTCTTTATGGTCAACAATCCGGGAGCCAAAATTACAGGATATGATGTTGTAGGTCTTTACACAAAAGCTTTTAACCGAACAACGTCCATCGATAAAGCTCTAAATGGCTTCAAGAGTGCTGGAATTTTTCCAGTAGATCAGGATAAATTCAAGGGCACGTTCGAAAGTTTTGGTGACATTATTACACCAGAAATTCCACCTGATACCAGCAACGCGAATTGTGATAATTTGAGCAATTGAATTAAAGTGAGTCTCTTAATGAATCTCAACTCATCGGTGATGCAACCAATGATAGCATTCCTAGTGAACCAGGATCTCAAGAAGCATCTCAACATTCTCAACCCTCTAGCAACATTGCTATTTTGGATGATCCAAATCTACCTGGTAAGGAATTAGTAGGCGAGGATAGTGCTATAAACGATGCTGATTTAAGCCAAAGTAGGACAAGTCAAACTAGTCAATCTTCGTCAGTATCTCTTACAGACATAGTAAAGGTACCAACTCTGCAACCCCATCACAGCAAACGGTCAGTAAAGAAAAAACATTCTGTCATTTTCACCAGCACCGAGGAAAAAGCTAATCTAAAAAAAAAGGAAAAAAAGAAAATAGACAGGAAAAGAAAGACACAGAATAAAGAAGAGGAAAAAAACTGTTAATAATAAGCAAAAGAAACCAAAAAAGACTACAGAAAAACGCCCAAAAGGAGTAAGAAATCTAAATAATTTTGAAACTGAACAAGAAAATGACGAATATTTTTGCATATATTGTCAGGAAAAGTACAGAGACCCACCAAGCGAAGACTGGATTATGTGTTCAAAGTGTAAGAAGTGGGCTCATGAGAACTGCACTGCTGGAACTTCTTCCAAAGGCTTTACTTGTGACTTTTGTATATGATATGGGACCTAGTCCGTAAATACCCCATGCTGTCCGTAATTAACCCAGATTCCGTCCGTGTTTACCCCAAGAGCTATGGGTAATTACGGACAGGCGAGATTTTGTTTTTGATTTAAAACTTATATTTGTTGATTGATCTCGTATAATAATTAATGTTGATTTTGTAGGTGTATAACCGGAGTTTAATAATTAATAAAGTCAGACTGATTGTTGCTAATAGTATAGAAGTTGTTCATTATTTTCTTTCAACGTCCGCAATTCCCCCACGCTCCCCTACACGAAATTATTTCAGGTACGATATGGGAATCCAATAAACCTGATTTGTTTTATTACCTCACACGCAATATATCGTTACCGTGGCAAAACGCGCATATAGCGCAGCGAGCCTTCGGCGCTGAGTATTTCAACAGTTTTATTTACATAAATTGAGTGCTGCGTACAGAGAATGTAATTTTACATTGAAATAAAGGAATAGTAACTGAAAATACGGTTAAAAAAATGAAAATTTTCCTGAGAATATTTCCGGTTTATTTTATTTTCTGTTGAATAACTGCTCCAGCGCAGGAGTTTGACGCGTCTGTCATGATAGCGAATGGTTCGCTCTGCGATGGGTATGAGAGGAGGATCGCATTTTCAATGTCTTGCTTGCACTTATACAAGTATATAGATTACAATAAAACCATAGCATTTCATGTAGAATTTGAATTTTACACATTGTTACAAGAGCTGTCTCAGTTAAGTACTTCAGTCATCCAAATCTATTAAAACAGACTCTAAACCTATATTCTAGCTAGGTGGTTTCTAGCCCAACCCAGATACTTAATACATAACACTTATTATATGGGTGCAACTTCCAAGTGTTCCTTGGACCTACCTTGATAACAGGAACAGTAATGTTCTTTAATTGTATCGATTCCAGAAATCGAAGTGATAAAGTAACAAATACCTATGTGTAAGTTATAGGTACGTTTTTGATCTTATTTGGCGTGAATTTAATCTGTAGCGAATCAGGACTTCTCACCAGAAACTTTCCATAAAAGTGTAATTTTTACATCTAGCGTCTATAAAACTTCTCCGGGCAAAAAAACTATGTTAGCCACCGAATTTGGCAATAGCGATACTTTGCAATATTTCTACTATTATTACTCTAAAATCTGAGATACATTTCTTTTGCGCCGGGCCTAGGGTTTTTATTTTTTGCATAGGATTGGGCGGATCTCCTTTAAATAGTCTCCTTTAACAAAAATAAGACTGGGAATACACGTCATATTTTGTTTCCGATTGTCCGATTTTTCCGTCAGGCTTTTTCTGAACTCAGTCATTCCCGGGCATCCCGAGTGCTTGCGTACGGAGCAAAAATACAGATGGACTAACTACTGTTACTTATTACCCGACTGTCCCGAAGCCAAAACAGACGATTACGTGTTTAACCTGTATGATCTATGTATATATGGCCGTCCCTATGTTCCCTCGTAACTAATAAACGGCTGCACCGATTTTAATGAATGATATGTCGTTAGATTCGTCTTTATTGCGCGAGTGTCACTGGGTATATTAAAGGCATCTTCTTAAATTTAACAATAAAGACCTATATGCCTCCGGCTGCATGAGATTGTTTGGAGACAAAATAGGTCACCTTGTTTCCATCTTTTTTAAAGTTCACTTTTTACGCAGTCGGGTTTTTAGATTTTTTACTCTGCCCGCGACTTCGTCCGCGTGGATTTCGTATTTTCTCCTATAAAATGTTACATTCCCTCCACCCCTTTTAACCGATAGTTTTGGAAAATTTACTTATTAAACTCACGCCTTCTTCCCATGGAGGTAGGCAGAAACTACAGAACGCCACCTTAACTTATTATTAATTTACTGATGAAAGGAAAAATATTTTTTTATAGAAACTGCTCCTCCCTTTTCATCCCGAAAGGGGTTGATTAAAAAAATCTTCAATCATGTGTGTCGTCATTTAATGTTTCGATTACTTTGAGTTCAGACACGCAGTGAAATCCATCCCCAAAAACTTAACTAGGTACCCCTTTTGCTGGTTGATTTTCGAAAAACCCAAAACTTGTTTATTTTTTGTCAAAAGTATTAATACCGTTATTCAAGGTAACCGTTAGGAGCGGTTTAAAATTATTACATACAAACTTTAGCACCCCCTAAAATCCCATTGACGGGTAGTTTTGAAAAACTAAATAATGACAAACTTTAAACGTAAGTAGATCCTTGTATGTACTCCGCTAGGCCTAGGAGTAAGTAATAGTTATTATATACTCTTTGGTAATAGTCTAATAGTGTTCCATGTCCTTCATAGATAATAAAGTGTTCTTGTAGCATTTTACCTACCTGTCAACAAATTGATTGTCAATAAAAATAATCCAGAAAAAAAAAATACATTAATTCTAAGACCAAGATCAAAATTACTAAATAAAACATGACTTGAAAATCATACATCATGGACAGAATAAACAATCCGGACTATACCCGAGCCAAAAACATTCATGAATTCACTGTGCGGAACATAAAGGGTGAACTTATAAAATTAGACAACTACAAAGGCTTTATGTGCATAATTGTTAACGTTAGCACAAAGTGCCCCTTTACTGCACAAAATTACAAGCATTTTAACGAATTAATGTTTAAGTTTGGAGACAGTAAGGGACCTTGCGCACTACGCGACCACGACCAGTCGCAATCATGGCCGTTCTGCGGCCGTTGTGTGGCTCCGACCAAGATGAAGACGTTAAACTGAGGCAGGTACACTAAGTTTGGCTGCAATTGGTCGGTGGGCCGGCCGTGGGACCAGTTAATCGTAGCGGCCAAGTGCGCGATGCACATTCGGTTTGCGGCCACGGGCTATGGTCGTGGCCGTGTAGTAGGCGAGGTCCACGGTAGTCGCTAAGTTAGCTATGTATAAAAATATGTACAGATTACACCACGTACATACATAAATCGACGTTGTATATTATTTTTATGTAGCAGGCCCAACGTTGAAAGGATAATCGTTGAGTAGATAGGGTACAATAGCAAACTTTTTAAAGCCCTTGTTGCAGATGTACCTGGGCTCATCGATTTTATTTTATCGCTGTAGCATTGAGGATCACAAAGGACGTTACTTGTCTTAAAATTGTCTAGTTCTCATATCATCTGAGAGCAGTGGTGGCCCAGTGGTGGCCCAGTGGTGGCCCAGTGATAACGGCCTCGACTGACGAGTCGGATCGTGGGTTAGAACCCAGGCCAGGTGCTTTACTTTGTATAAATAATTTTACCACCACTGCTCTCAAAACAGTGAAGGAAAACATCGCGAGGAAACCGGCATGTCCTAGAACCAAAAATTCGAAGACATGACATCTACTAACCCGCACTGGGTCCGCGTTGTAGATTCCAGCCCACTCGAAGAGAGGAGGCCTGTATCCCGCAGTGGGAACATTATAGGCTGATTATGCATATCATCTCAATCTCAATATCTTTATTGCTTTACCATAATGTGTACTTAGGTGATAACTATAATATATAATTGAGATCATTATGGACCCTGTAGGTCATAGCAAAAGGGTAGGAGAGAGGAAGCTCTGTTTTAGGAGATCATGAATAATAATTATTGCTATATTATTTAATTCTTTATTTAATTTTCTATACATATTTTTTAAATTTTAAAATATTTTTTATAAAAAGAAAAAAAAAACATTTAAAAATATAAAAAATAGTGGCCCATCGACATCAGGAACAGGGTCCAAGGTGCCGGCTCTAGAGAGAGGAACCTCCTCACTATGCGTGCCGTGCCCAGGAGTACTGCTTTCTGGATCAAGCCCTTGACCCAGCCGCGCAATGAGAGCCTCCTGAGCTGTTGGTCGAGGCTCTCCGCTATTAGGCCATTAACCGTAACGATTATCGGTACAATGATTGCAGAGTCCACGTCCCACATGTCGACAACCTCGTGTGCTAAGTCAAGATACTTGATTTTTTATCTTTCTCAGCTTTCACGAGATTCTCGTCATGAGGAACAGCGATATCAACAATCATTGCACGGCGCTCTCGTCGATCTATCACCACAATATCAGGCTTATTGCCTACAATAGTCCTGTCAGTGATGATAAATCGATCCCAGTACAATGTGGCATGACCATTCTCGAGAACTGGGTCGGGCACATACCTGTAGTATGGTACTTCGGACTCCACAAGGTTGTACTGCAGGGCAAGTTGCTGATGGATAATCCTAGCCACTAGATTGTGTCTGTGCAAGTACTCGCCGTTAGCAAGACGAGAACAACCGGAAATAATATGTCGGATTGATTCACCGGGGCGGTGGCATGCCCGACAGATGTCAACCGTACTGTCCTTGACAATATATTTCCGGTAATTATTCGTCATGATAACTTCATCCATAATCACACAGACAAAACTTTCCGTTTCCCCGAAGAGGTCACCGAAACGCAGCCAGGATACAGACGCCAAAAAGTCTACATCAGGCCCATGGAAGGCCCGGAAAAAGCGTCCGTGAAGCTCTTTGCCTTGCCATACTTCCTTACGATCTTTAGTATCAAGTACTGCAGGTTTGCGCTAGTTCTCTTTCGCCAAGGAGAGTGGGGTGAGGCTCTTGTCCACCGCGACCACATCTCGATACATCCCCACGTCGGCTTCTAGGAAATATTCCCTGAGATTGCATATCTCGCGGTTGTGGAGGGTCTTAGCGTTTAAAAAGCCTCGAACTCCACACTTTTGCGGGATATACAGTCTCATCACCGATGACCGTGGGTGATGCATTCAATATGCAGTCAGTAGCGTACGGACCCTCCTATCCAGGGCGTCGAGTTCGGACTGAGTCCATTTGAGTATGCCGAAAGAGTACATCAAAGCTGGCATGACCCAACCGTTGAAGGCACGCACCTTGTTTCCGCCTGATAGAAGACTATTAAATATTAAATACTTTGTACAGGCGGCCAAAGAAGCGCTCCTTCAACGATTGCTTCATGTCAGTAACATTGATGCCCAACGCTTCCGACATACCCAAATACTTGTAGGTTTCGGTTGAGGAGAGGGATCTAAGGTGTATGGGATCCGAGAGTTGGGTACCCACGGATTCCATAATCCTCCCTCGCTTTACATGCATGACTGCACATTTGTCCACACCAAATTCCATCCTGATGGCGCTACTGAAGGTTTCTGTTATCTTCAGTAGCTCCATCAGTCGCAAATTGTTGGGGGCAAAGAGTTTCAAGTCATCCAAATAAAGGAGGTGAGATATCACCTGACCACCTCTTCTCAACCTATAGCCTATACCTGAATCCTCCAGCAGTGTGCTTAGTGGATTCAAGAGGCTAAGCAAAACCAAAGCGGACTCAAACTATCGCCCTGAAATATTCCCCGCTCAATCCTGATCGGTTCATTGATACCCCGGATCTGTCGACATCCTTATTTAATTTATTATTATTGCTATTTTATTTTATTGTTATTTTTGTTATATTATTTCTTTATTATTAAACAATTTATTAATAATTACCATATCATTAATATATTTTAAACATACCTATAAATTCCGTGATTATCATTAATTATTGTTATCAATTATTATTCTTATATTATTTTTATTATAGTAGTAATTTCCTTAATATATACTATATACATTTCTTCTATTATTTATGTTTGTCATTTAAGAGCGTTGTCACATTTTGCACCTCTCTCGCTCACACAGAACCAAATTTTTAAGAATGTTAAATGAAAAAAATGCTTTTTTGAAAAATGTAATCAATGGGCGGTCTACAAAACAATATTAATTTAATAGGTAGTTATCAAAAACACATTTCTATTGTGTTATCTAATAAACTAATGTAATTAAGTATTATGATCTGTTTTTGAGATGATGTAAATAAATGCCACAATAAAAATGTGTTTTTAATAATTACCTATTAAAATAATATTATTTTGTAGACGGCCCATTGATTACATTTTTCAAAAATGCATCTTTTCATTTAACATTATTAAAAATTTGGTCCCGTGTGAGCGAGAGAGGTGCAAAATGTGACAACCCTCTTAAATATTCATCTAAGGAATAATAGCATTTGTTTATCAGTATTTTTTTAAGTTTTGTTATAAATATATTAAACTTTTCTTCTTTCTTTATTTTGTCTGGTAGTTTGTTGTATATTTTTATAGACATTACGTAGGGACTTGTAGAATGCATTTTTAGCTTAGATGTTGGTATGTTTAGCCTAGACCGGTGCCTAAGTGTATACTGTGATTTGATGTCTTCACGTTTTGTGTAGAACTCTTGATGCTTACGGACAAATTTACATATTTCTAGAATGTAAATACTGAGGAGGGTTAGAATATTATGTTTTAGGAAATAGGGTTTGCAGCTGTCAGTTTGATCAATATTTAACAAGATTCTAACTAATTTATTTTGTAGGGTAAAGAGTGTCAGTGCATCTGTACTATTTCCCTTATCATCTACACTAGTAGTGCAGTCATCACGATAACTGTATCATGATGACTGCACTGTGTATTATTTTTAAGGATTACGAATATTGGCTTTCCCATGCGATCAGTTTGGAGAGGAACCTGGTTCTCCGGAAGAAATAGCTTCACATGCCGAAAAAAATAATGTCAAATTCGATTTATTTGCTAAAGTAGACGTTAATGGAGAAGAAACGTCTGATGTGTGGAAGTATTTGAAGGTATGAAAGTGTACCTTCACATCTTTCTGTTTTTTATGATTTTTTTTTACTAAAGTCAAAAAAAAACATATGTATCTACCTTTTTCTGTGAGGAAATCCTCATGGTTACCCTCCGTCTGGGAAGCAACGGAAGGTAATGTCGGACTCCTACCGACTAAAACCCCACTGTTCCTTCAAGTACCATGAATCGGGGACCCGGGAGATACTTTTAAGTATCTTTACATTCTTGTACATTCGCCGCACCCCTGACTGATATCAACCCGTCAAGCCCAGCGGGCCTCAATACCAACATACCTAAGCATAAGTAATGACAGGATCTGCTCATGTCATGTTCTCAACAAGAATAAACTTCTTAAACAATAAAGCTATTAATTATTCTGTTTTAGCACACTCTGCCCGGCTCCACGAAGCATGGCAATATGATTAAATCGAACTACACAAAATTTATTGTCAATCGAGTCGGTATCCCTGTTGCCCGACTTGGACCAGAAGTAGAGCCTGCCGAAATCGACAAATTGCTCGAGCCTTACCTACCTATGAATTCTACGAGAGGTACGAATTGAATCACGCATTCGATTCACACAATTAAAAATATATTAATAACGCTTTCTGCACATACAGTGCTACATCAGTAACTTTATTCATTTTTGGAAAGAGAATCATCGAGTATTGCTGATATTGGTATGGATCCTGACGAGGTGACACAACAACTAGCTTTATTATTAAAGAGAAAATATCAAAAAAATCGAAGACAATATTATTTACATGGAAGCTCTAATATCACTTCCTCGTTTCTGAATGGCGCATCGCTAAATCAAGCATTGCCATCGATGCATTTGCGCAAACGCATGATTTTGGTACCGCGACTACAAGCTGACAGTCGTCCAAATGTGCGTCAAAACGAGATCCAACGACGAAAGCGCAAACAATCCCGTTATTAATGCTTAAATGCCAATAATTTAACATATTTAAAAGGTGATGCACGCGATGCATGAAACCAAAGTCGCCTAAATAATTATTACTAGTGCTAATAGTGTAGTAGTATTACAAGTCATCAGTGCGTATCGTTTGTATTGCAATCAAATAAAAGTGCAAATAGTAATTATAAACTTGTTTCTTTCATCCGATTGCAAAAGGTTTAGTGATTTTTATTAGGAAAGGAGATCCGCCGAAATTGCCCCAAGCAAAAGAAATGTAACTCAGATTTTAGAGTAATAATAGTAGAAATATTGTAAAGTATCGCTATTGCCAAATTCAGTGGCTAACATAGATTTTTTACCCGGAGAAGTTTAATAAGCGCTAGATGTAAAAATATACTTGCTTGCATGTTCAGTTATGCACAGAAGTGCATAACTAGTCTGGCCACGCTAACTCTGCAGAAGTAAAAAAATAGTGGAATTTGAAAATCTATAGACGGGAACACCGTCTGTAGTACGAAAAAAGAATTTGATACTAGTTGTTTTTTTTTTTTTTTCGTTAGGTTATTTTGCTTATATTCAGCTTGAAGATTGGGTTTTAATTCTTCACTTATTCCACCTGGAACTTACAACTAATAAGTAGGTACTTGTTGAATTTACTGTCTTTAGCAGATTCACAGTGATTACCGCATAACCACAAAGTATGTTGTTTTGATATGATCTTCTTGTAAACAACATGAATAGGCACGTGACTATTCGAAAAAATGTTCTTAGATAAATAATCTAATATGCGAAAATCAAAAGGCAAAATATCAAAATCAATAGATCTACCTACTTACCTACTTCACGTCAACTTTTCGATATCTTGTAAACATTTTCGTTTTTGGCTAAGGACAACATCGTGCTTTTCTTTCACATCTTGGAATTTACATATCATATTTTATATAACTCCCGTACTCTCCACTTTTAATAGGTTTAACCACTTTTCTACTTTATTTTGTGAAAAACAACTTACTGCGTAAGCAATCTGATAGCTTATGGCGAAAGCGCCAGGGTAGCCCGCGAAATTCAAATTTTCTTACGTTTTTTGCAATTTGCAGGTGTATTAGGTTGTATGTTGATTAAAATATGATTCGCGACCGTAACAAATATGTATTTACAGAATGATAATCGTTAAAGTCATCAATACAATTTCTAAGACCAAGTAATTCTAAGATTGACTATTTCATGAAATCTTGACAGTTAAGGATTATACTGACCTAAGGTGTATTCCTAATTCTAGTAAATATAATTCTGTAAAAACATATTTGTTACGGTCGCGAGTCATACTTTAATCAACATACACCCAAGCACTGAGCTCTTGCAAAAATCGTAAGAAAATTTTAATTACGCGGGCTACCTTATCGCTGTACCACGAAAGTCACAGAGCATCTACAGTTTGGCAAGAAAGTCCTGAAACGGAACTAAAATATTTAATCATTGGCAACACTCGCTCTGCCTCGTCGAGTAAGGTACATATTCTGTCATTTCTTGTAATCGGTGACTGTTTCTTGTGTTTATTTTTATTTATTTGCGTTATTGTCGTGATACTAGTCACCCATTATGTTCATAATGAACAGATCTGTTATTCGCAGCTCGGCAAGAGCGATAATTTATAGAGTGTACGTGAGATGTTTGGCAGAACTCGAAGCCAAACAAATTTTATCCGATCTTAACGATGTGTATAAAAGAACCGCTGAAATGACAGGTAAAATGATATTTTATTCATATAATCAGATGTAATGTGTGTATTTCAAGGTGCAATATACGGTATGTATATAAAAGGAGAAACTGACTGACTGACTGTCTGACTGACATATCAACGCACAGCCGAAATTACTGGGACTAGGAACGTGAAATTTTGCACACGGCTTCCTTTTATAATGTAGGGGAGTACTAAGAAGGGGTTTTTGGAAATTCGACTTTTAAGGGGGTGAAAAGGAGGATTTCGTTTGTTTGAAAAATCTTAATCCTAGAGTTAATAAACTTGAAACTTGGCCCAAATACTTAGTTAATTATGAACTTTGTAATTTTTGGTTTTTCTAATCTACTCCTACGAGCGGGATTGGGGGGTGTCAAAATTTGTATGAAAGAATTTTAACACGTAGTCATATTAACCCAAAACTCAGTATTTATATTTAAGTCCAAAAATAAAGAATAACCTGTATCAAGGTATTTCGAAAATCTACCCCGGACGGGGTGAAAAGGGGTTGTCAATTTAACAGGGGAGGATTTTACTGCGTAGCTTGATTAACTCGAAAATTAGTATAAATATAATCTTTGACTCAAGTTTTGGAAATATCCTTAACGATTTTTTAAAATTCCACCCCTCTGTGGGGGTGAAACCGGGGGATATAGTTTAGATGAAAAATCTTGTTCATTTGGTTAATAAACTTAAACTTGGCATGAATATTTGCCTAAATATAGGCAATAAAGTTTTTTACTATTGGTTTTTCAAAACTGCCCCTGACGGGGTAAAAAGGGGTAATTAGATTTTTAAGAAGAAGATTTTACTGTGTGGCTTGATTGACTCCAAAATTGGTATAAGAAATCATTGATTCAAGTTATGGAAATACCTTAAACGATTTTTTAAAATTCCACCCCTGTGGGGGTAAAAAGCGGGATATAGCTTAGATGAAAGATCTTATTTATTTGGTTAATAAACTTGAAACTTGGCATGAATATAAACGATAAAGTTTCTTACTATGCTTTTTCAAAACAACCCGGACGGGGTGAGAAGGGGTAATTAGATTTTTAAGAGGAGGCTGTGTGGCTTGATTAACTCACAAATTGGTATAAGAAATCTTTGATTCCAGTTATGGAAAAATCCGAAACGATTTTTCGAAATTCCACCCCTGTGGGGGTGAACAGAGGGGATACAGATTGTATAAAAAATCTTATTCCTTTGGTTAATACACTTGAAACTTGGCAATATTTTCCCCAGGAAATAATAAAAATTGACACTTTTAGTTTTTTAAAACAAGTAAGGAACACTAGGACCGTAAGAACAGTAAGGAAAAATTTTAACGCGCTGTCATTCAAAGCCCGGTTAAGCAGTCGACAACCTCCTATAGGTTGAACTGCGAGATGCCATTCCCCAAAAACAAAAACGCGCTGTCATATTAACTCGAAACTCGGTACTAATACTTTTTCGGAAGTCGGTGTCTTTGGATCTGTATTTTAGGTTTTTGCCACTGACTTCCGAAATTAAAGTTATTTTTCACTTTGTAGTGTTTGTTTTAGAAGTCGGTTGTTTTTATTTTTCACTTTTTAGTGGGTCTGTTTGTAATTTATCTGAGTTACAATAGCCTAATGACAACTGCTTATCACCTTTTACAAAACATTGGTTTTCCCGATTCAAGGACGTTAATTGTTGAGGAGTTCTCCTGGTACTTCACCATCAGCTCCACTTCACCATATGCATTGTGACGAGCTTCTATTGCTAAGCAATAATATTAAAGTAATGGAATCGCAATCCGTGGAATACTTATTATTGAGTTGTTCCGGTGGCCATATTACCATCTGTGGTCTTCGCCATCAGTTCCACTTTCACCAAATGTTGCTTTACGAGAGCAAATGCACAAGTTACTATACAAAATACCAAAATCGCTATAGGTGTGCCTATATTGAAGAGTTCCCTCGATTCCTCCAGGATCCCATCATCAGATCCTGACCTGATAACAATGGGACCACCTGGAAAGTATACCCTTTCAAACAAAAAAGGAATTTTCCAAATCGGTCCAGCCGTCTTCGAGTAATCGGGGAACACACATAAAAAAAAAGATTCCGAAGAACTGAGAACCTCCTCCTTTTTTGAAGTCGGTTAAAAATAATTTATAGCCAGAGGGCATCTCATGACATTTCCAATAAGCCCCAACACGGCTAGGATACATTGTTTTATTACTGATCTGAGTTCAATGGTACCATTTTCATCAGAAGCATTTATTTAAATTTGCTTCGTCATAGTCGTTTAACTATCTTAATCGAGATATCTTATCGCCACCCGTGAAATACTTATCATTGATGAGTTCCTGCGGCCATCTATGGTCTTCTTCGTCAGTTCCACTTCACCAAATCATACTTTCTGAATGCAAATGCTTGATTTGTTGACGAAAATACCAAAATCACTGTGTTTGCTAATAATATTTGAGGATTCCTCAATTCCTCATAGATCCTATCATCAGAACTGGATTTGGATAAAAATGGGACCAATCTGGAAGTCCAATCCTTTCAAATAAAAAAATAATTTTCCAAATAGGTTTATAAATGACGGAGTAACGGTAACAAACATTAAAAAAAAACATACAACCGAATTGTTAACCTTCTCCTTTTTGAAGTTGGTTAAAAATAGTAACGAAGTCGGAACTGTGCATTGCATATACACTTCTGGACACATCTATTGGCCCACCTTAGAGTTTAGGTTTCGATGGCCCCTACCGAAATATGATTGCTAGATTGAACAAAAACTGTTGATGCAGTTTTAAACCTGATACATTTTACCATCTTTTTCGATCGTATTGTTTTAAATTTGAATTCAGAATACCATACGACATGGAGCTACGCCTAACAAGTCAGATATGCGCCTTGTTAAAGGCAATTGATTTTTGAATAAAAAACATGTTTTATCAAATAAAGGTTTAATTTAATAACGTGTGTTGCCTCCATGGGCATCTACCACAGCTCTCATACGATTAGGCATAGAGTTTATCAACCGCTCTATGAAATTTTGAGGGATCATCTCCCATTCCTCTTCTATGGCAGTTTTCAACTCCTGCATCGTCTGGGCAACTGGCTGACGAGCCCTAACACGTCTTTTTAGCTCGTCCCACATGTGCTCAATGGGGTTCATGTCTGGGCTTCTGGCTGGCCAGTCCATAACTGTGATGTTCACATCCCGAAGATATTCCCTGACGATGCCGGCCGCATGGGCTCTTGCACTATCATGCATAAAAAGGAAATTTGGGCCCACATAGTCCGCGTATGGTATCACGTGAGGTTCTAAGCACTCACGAATGTACCTTTCAGCATTTAATGTTGGCAGCCGTGGTCCTGTAACAACCTCAAGTTGAGTTTTGCCGCTCGCGGATATACCGCCCCAGACAGTCCATGAGCCACCGCCATAAGCAACCCTCTCTTCAAAGCAGCATTGTGCGAAACGCTCTCCCTTACGTCGGTAGACCTTCTTCCTTCCATCATTGCCATGTAACACAATTTTAGACTCATCAGAAAAGAGTACACGGCTCCAATCTTGCTGTGTCCAATTTAAATGACTGCGTGCGAAATGAAGGCGCGCTGTTCGGTGGGCTCGCGTTAGTTTGGGCCCATTAGCTGGCTTGTGTGGTACCATATCGCGTTCTTTTAACCTTCTCCGAACAGTTCGAGCGCTCACAGATACTCCGTGGAAGTCGCGAAGTTGGTTTTGTATCTCAATGGAGGTAAGGTGACGATTTCTCAAGCTGGTCGTCACGATGAATCGATCCTGCCTTTCAGTTGTGACCCGAGATCGTGGCCTTCCTTGGCGACGAACAAAGCCGCCAGTCTCTAGGTACCTCCGATAAACATTTCGGACCGCAGATCGACTTAAATTAAGTTGAGCACTCACGTTTCTTTGGCTGTGTCCGGCCTGAATAAGTGCCACAGCTTGGGCGGCGACTTCAGGTGAAGTATCCATAGATTATTGATAGAACCTCACCTTAATGTTAAGAATAAGTAATGTTTGTTGCAAAACCAAAGATATCAATCACTTTTTCAAGAATTAAATCCAAGTAAACCAATAAAACCAAGTTTTCTTAGTATTCGATTGTTTGATATCAACAAACAGGCTCCAAATTGTCTTTTGTTTCTTTAAATTCTGTGTTCGAAATTCAAAAAAAGACTATCGAATGAAATTGTGAATGTGCCAGGTTCAAAACTGCATAACAACTTTTTGCTCGACCTAATATAAAATTTTAGCTAGGACCAAACGAAACTGAAAATACAAGGTGGGCCAATAGATGTGTCCAGAAGTGTATATTTGAAAAGAAGTGATTGAACGAGTCTATTGCGCACACTATAGTTTTTAGAATTTTTGTCCGTTTGTTGTTTGTCGGGATGTATGTTCCGGATTGGCGCAAAAACGGTTGATTGAATTTAGAGGAAATTTGGCATACAGATGTTTTAGAACTTGGATTAACACGTAGGGTAGGTACACGCGAGCGAAGCCGCGGGCAAATGCTAGCCTATATATATAAAAGGAGAAACTGACTGACTGACTGACTGACATATCAACGCACAGCCGAAACTACTGGGCCTAGGAACGTGAAATTTTGCACACGGCTTCCTTTTATAATTTTGAGGAGCACTAAGAAGGGGTTTTGGGAAAATCGACCTTTAAGGGGGTGATAAGGGGGAATTTCCTTTGTATGAAAAATCTTATACCTTGAGTTAATAAACTTGAAACATGGCACGAATACTTATCTAAGTAAACTATAAAATGGCTAAAACTAAGTGTAGCTGCACTTCGGTGTGTAGCAGTATCATATACAAGATGTGAAATAAATAACGCTCAACCTCTTAAGGGGTCATTGTACTCATCATTATGAACAACTTTTACTATGGGACCAAACCTGAAATCGCGAAAAAAAAATCAGCTGTTCCCTATTTAGTCTTTTTTAGTTTTTCTAAACTACCTACCCCCTAAAGGGGGATTGGGGGTATCAAAGTTTGTATGAAAAAAAAATTAAGCGAGGTCCGATTAACTCGAAACTCGGTATTTATTCTTAAGACCAAAAATAAGGAATAACGTGTATCAGGGTTTTGAAAACCTACCCCTACCGGGGCGAAAAGGGGTAGTCAATTTTACAGGGGAGGATTTTACTGCGAGGCTTGATTAACTCGAAAAATGGTATAAATAACCTATAAGTAAAATAATGGAAACTTCACAAAAGAGTTTTCAAAAATTAACCCTGTGGGGGTGAAAAGGGGAGATACAGTTTGTATGAAAAAAAATCTTATTTCGTTGATCTATAAACGTGAAACTTGGACTGAATACTTCAACATCATTCTCCTGCCATTATCTCAATTTATTTGGGGTCGGTGCAACATGTCTACTTATGTAACGGGTGATTCATTTGGAGTTACTTTTGTGTCTATGCATTTTTTGACAGATAAAGCGTCAGTCATGACAACCTTTTTTTTTTTTTTTTGTGGATGGGAAATCATCAAATGACTTCTCCCGCTCTGGGCGGAGCGGGAGGGCGTGTCAGACTTTTACTGACTAAAACCCACCCGTGTTCCTTCTGTTGCCTGTGCCGGGGCCACGGTAACTCTTTCGAACAAGTCATGACAACCTAACCTAATATTTTCATTCACTATAGTTTGACATTTCATCATGGAAAGACTAAGCCCGGCACAACGCCTACAAATTATTCAACTTTATTATGAAAATCAGCATAAGCTCGTGGCTAAATAATAACAGCCGCACGGGTCGATCCATCAGGTTAAGCTACGCTTGCCGGGGTTGTCCGTGGATGGGTGACCATCTTTACATACCGAGATTCCTCCGTGCCTCGGAAAGCACGTTAAGCTGTTGGTCCCGGCTGTCATTCTTAGATCTTTGACAGTCGTTACGGGTCGTCAGAAGCCCGAAAGTCTGACAACCAGTCTTACCAAGGGGTATCGTATTACCCAGTTACTGGGTTGTGGAGGTCAGATAGGCAGTCGCTCCATGTAAAATACTGGTATTCAGCT
Source organism: Fissipunctia ypsillon (assembly GCA_947568875.1). Taxonomy (NCBI): domain Eukaryota; kingdom Metazoa; phylum Arthropoda; class Insecta; order Lepidoptera; family Noctuidae; genus Fissipunctia; species Fissipunctia ypsillon. The sequence continues at coordinate 6,435,005 of OX387643.1, forward strand.
GCATCCGGTTAGACTGGAAGCCGACCCCAACATAGTTGGGAAAAGGCTAGGCAGATTGATTATGAAAATCAGCGTTCTACGAGGAATGTGTTTCGTGCACTTAGAGCAACATATGGTCCACATAATCGCCCTACCGAACGCACTATTCGCTATATCATCGAAAAATTTGAAAGGGAATTTTCATTATTAGACAATACACGACCAAATAGACCACATCCAGCTCGCACTGAAGAAAACATTACGGCGGTAGCTGAGAGTGTACGCAATGATCGCGAAGAATCGATTCGGCGCCGCTCGCAACAGCTTGGCTTGTCGTATACCACAACTTGGCGTATTTTACGCAAAGATCTTGGTTTCAAAGCATACAAAATTCAACTGGTGCAACAATTGAAGCAGACTGACCTACCTAATCGCCACCGATTTAGTCTTTGGGCTCTTGAAAAGCTTGCAGAAAATCCACTGTTTTCAACGAAAATTTTGTTTAGCGATGAAGCACATTTTTGGCTCAACGGATATGTTAACAAACAAAATTGCCGTATTTGGTCTGAAGAGCAACCTGAAGAGATTCAAAAGCTACCATTACATCCAGATAAAACAACAGTTTGGTGTGGTTTATGGGGTGGTGGAATCATCGGTCCATATTTCTTCAAAACTGAACAGAAGAAGAAGAGTTCCTTTTATAATGTAGGCGAGCTCTAAGAAGGGGTTTTTGGAAATTCGATCATTAAAGGGGGTGAAATGGGGGATTTCTAATGTATGAAAATCTTAGGTACTTCTTAAGTTTAACAGAAATAAAAGAAAGAAAATACCTTTATTTTCGGTAAACATGACGCAAAAAAGAACTCAAACACAAAAAGAAACAAGTTGCCACTCATAAAAAATAATCGATGCCCAGAGATTAAACTCTCTTCCGTAGTTTAAACTTCAATTGATCTTACGGCCCTAAGGGGTAAAATAAGGGTTGTTTTTAAAGTTCACAAATTTTTGTTATTTTGTGTAGGTACCGTCCTATTTTTAAGAGATTTAAGGGAACATTGTCTTTATGTCATTAAAATCAGTCCACTCGGTCAAAAGTTATTTGATATGGCCGTCATAATTTTAACTACAAAAAGTCCCCCCACCGCGTCTGTCTGTCTGTCTGTTTGAACGCGATAAACTCAAAAACTACCAAACGGATTTTTATACGGTCTTCACCAATGGACGGAGTGATTCATGAGGTAGGTTTAGTTGTATAATTCATTAAGGTTTTGTGTAAATTGGCTGAAATATGACGATGATTGTTGAAGATGTCGGAGAAATCATGCCGAATGGGAACTTTACTGGCGTGCGCCGCGTAAACCAATATAGTTATATGAAACAATGTGTTTTTACCTGGATTAACACGTTTCCATTGGATGTTTCCCGACATCCACGCGGGCGAAGCCGCGGGTAAAAGCTAGTCTAGTATAAACCTTTCATACAATTATTGAAATGTACATTCACGAATTTGAGTTTATGTTTACAAAACAAATTCGGAATGCAGCGCGTTCGTATAGTGTTGATACTTTTTGTTAATACTGCATAAATCACTGAACAAAAATAACTATAGTATTTTTTAGGTAAATCCATCAGTACTATAAGGCGATCTGGCGTCTGGGTACTATAAGGTTATCTAGGGTCTTGTAAAACATAAAATTGTCTCAAATAATGTGGGATTAGTTGACATAAAGGTTTTTAGAAATACCTAATCATTTTATTTTTAATTCATTAAAATAAATAACTGCAAAATATGTTATCGTTCTAGGCAGTGGTTGAACAAGCGTTTCAGAGCTTTTCTTTTTTTCATAAAACCTACTAATGTTCACATTAATTGTCAAAAAAGACTAAGTATCAAAACCGTTTTCGTCGTACTATATAGGGTTACAATATTCTCGATAGTGACGCCACCATTATTTTCACGACTTTTTGGCCAAGCTGTAACTTTACGAAAGTGACTGATGTAAAAGTATACCACCATTGCGCGAATCATTCGCGCGCTCGGATCGGCGCTACCTCATACCCCGCGTCCCGCTTGGCCACCAGAGACCTGAAACTTGTGCGCATCTAACGACTCTTGCCAAGTTACGTGCCGGGGACTGTACCACAGGTACAACTTTTTGGGGTTGCTCATTTATTCCATTGCAGATTTAGCGTGGCCAGACTCATATATTGACAACATTGTATTTTTATATGTGGCCTTTGATTATTGGCATATGTGTATAAAAACAACATGTTTAAGATGATGAAGACAAGACAAAACAAGACGCAAGACGAAGTACAGCCCATATGACCGCGAACTTCTAGCTATATATGAGGCCATACGATATTTCAAGTTCATGGTTGAAGCAAGAACATTCGCAGTTTTGACCGATCACAAACCACTGACATTTGCATTCAGCAAACCTCGTCAAAACTGTTCCCCACGCCAGTTCAGATATCTAGATTACACAACAGATATAAAGTTCGTGGCTGGCAAAGACAACGTGGTAGCAGATGCATTGTCACGTATTAATGAAATCCATTTGCCCATAGATTACCAGTCCCTGGCCAGAGAACAGGAAACCGATGCGGAACTCCAAGACCTCATACATAATGGCTCCAGTCTGAAACTTAAGAAAATCAGACTGCCAGATGCAGGAGTTGAGGTGTACTGCGACATCACATCAGGGACACGCCCATTTATCACTAAACGGTTTCGCAACCAGGCGTTCAATACCCTACACAGTCTGAGTCACCCTGGTGCTAAGGCAACGGTCCGCTTAGTAACCGAAAGATATGTATAGCCCGGCATAAGAAGGGACTGTCGACAATGGGCCAAGGAATGTGAAGCATGCCAACGAAGCAAAGTGACCAGACATATGTCAGCACCTTTGACAGCTTTTCAGACGCCTTCAGCACGTTTCCGCCACATTCACATTGACATAGTTGGTCCTTTACCATTATGTTCTGGCTACAGGTACTGCCTCACCATAGTCGACCGCGTGACGCGTTGGCCTGAAGCATACCCGCTGCAGGACATCACGGCGGAAACCTGCGCAGCCGCATTAACGTCAGGGTGGATCGCGCGGTTTGGTAGCCTCGAGCACATCACCACCGATCGGGGCAGGCAATTCGAGTCCCGCACCTTTAAGGAACTCGCTGCTCTAATTGGGGCATCACATCACCTAACCACAGCTTACCATCCCGCAGTTAATGGCCTGGTGGAAAGGCTGCACCGCCAGCTGAAAGCCGCCATCACCTGTCACGTCAATACGACCTGGACCGAAGTGTTGCCGTGGGTTCTACTGGGCATACGCAGCGCTTACAAGGAAGACCTGCAAGCGTCCGCGGCAGAGCTAGTGTACGGTGAACCACTCCGTCTGCCAGGACAGTTCTTCGCATCCACTCCAGAGGAGACAGTCGACATGACCAGCCTGATCAGCAGACTCCGCTCACACATGAGTAAGCTAACACCACAACCTATTTCCTGGCACACCAGTCCTACTCGACCGTTCTATGTGCCCAGGGACCTGAACACAGCTACCCATGTTTTCTTGCGCCAAGGTCCCGCACGAAGGTCGCTAGAAGCTCCATATTTATGACCATACCAGGTCCTGCGTCGAGACCAGAAGACCTTCGATCTCGATGTGAAGGGAAAGAAGCAAAAAGTCACAATTGACCGGTTAAAGGCAGCATACTTAGCCATCGAGCAACCTGCCATGACTACACATCAGCAACTTCCAGAAGACCAGGTCACTGCCAAGAAGACGAGGAGCGGGCGCACAGTAAGATTCCCGGACTACTATCGTCCGTAGCCAGGCTACGACTCACCAGGGGAGTGGTGTAGCGAGTAGGCAAGTCAACTCGCACACTAGAACGCAGCACCGAAATCATGCCACCTTTTTAAGCCCCGCCTCCGAGATAAAGATTTCAAGGATGTGTGCGTAGCGAGGCGCACACGCAGACGACCGCCGCCGGCGATCCTTTGTCTACTCTAGGATGTCAATGCACTCACGGAGGCGGTTCACAGCGGTGACGTAGTTTGTTTACCTGCTACTATAAATATCTGTATCCCGATGGGAGTTGTTCATTTCTTTCTGCTTGCTCACCTGCTTGTACGCTTGATCCTTTGCCTAAATATAAGTACTCGTTAGTCAGTTTATTCGCATTTTATTTATATTCATCTGCAACCAAGCAAGTACCTGCCTATCTGCCTACCTACTCGCTAGTGCTCGCACAGTAAGTGGGCCAGTATAGCGTTAATCCACCACACGCGCCTGTTCCACTTCACTGGTGACCCCGAACATGAACGTCAGCTCAGTCTTCGTGCAACTACCACAGCGTGACGTCATCATCATCAATTTCTTAAGCTTTCGAGCGGTGAGTCACACAGCCAGCCAGCACCCACGGCTTCAACGGGTATCCTGACCACCAGCATGCAGCGACCGCGCATACCTGGTCATCACCCTCAGCCTCATCAGCAACCTTGGCACAGCACACTGCACTCTCGGCCGGTCAACAAGCAGAGCCCTTCAAACCTCTCCTGGTCGACGTCAGCAGTCAGCCTCAACCCGGCGCTGTACCACATCCGACGCACTGGAGCATAACGCAGCGCCATCCCGACTCACTGGGGGCATCTCCGCAGACAGTTCCGACTCACCGTGAACTATGCGGCACCCGGTTCCGACTCACTGGAACCTCAACTGGCCCTGGCAAGCATCGCAAGATACACAACTCTGCCCACTATCGACCTCCGGTCTCCGGAGGGGAGTGATGTGGCGGCACATCTACATCGCCACATTGGATCGCGTCACACTGACGTCACGCAAAATCCTGCATCGCGCAATCAGAGTTTACCGCGCGACTAGCATATATACAACATCCCGACTTCAACCGTCGGGCAGTAGCCCACCAGACACAACACCCGTCTGGTCGGAGGATCCTCCCTTTACTATGGAGGATGAGTGAACTTTACACCCTGTTCCTCATGCCTCTATACATGTATGTATGTATGTATATAAAAATTTACAGACCTGCAGGTCAAGCTACCCGAAACTGTCAAATTTTCCCAATCAACCTTGAACCTAATGCTTTAGCGATAAAGTTATAATAATATAACTTGCCTTTATTGGCTGGCTTGAGTAGAGATTCGCAAGAGCAAACGTGCTCGGAGGAAGGAAGTAGTCCAGTAAGATGCTGGTAGGGATCTTGACCGTACTCCCGGGATTGTCCTGATAGCCGTGGAATACCTCTCCACTCCTCTTAAGCACCTCAAGACATGTTGCCCCCTTGTCGCTACGACACTATGTGCTAGCGACCGTTTCCGGGGCCCATTGTTGAGTGTGCAAGTCACCCCCTGCCATTTTATCCGTGTATTGTATTTATCAAACATTGGTCAGGCAGGGGCCATAGTCCTTCCATAGTTTTAGATAACCAGTCCACTTTAGCTATCCAAACCCATAGCCCAATATTTTTTTTGTCTCCATACCCTGCAATAGTCCTACACCAACCGGGGGTTGTCCTTGGGTGCACTTGCATAGTACGCACAAGGATAATCGTCGGTTGGTGCCTCATTTCCATTGAAAGCGTCTAACGGGCCTCTGCGAGTTGGCTTCGGCCCCTCATATGCCTTTCAAAGGTCCGGGACCCTAGGGTCCCGAGAAATATCAAAAAAATAATAATAATAAGTTCTCGTCTAGCTAACGAAGAGTACTTGCATAGACACAACCTTGTAGCCAGGATTATCCATCAGCAACTTGCTCTGAAATACAGTCTCGTGGAATCGGAAGTGCCGTACTACAGGTATGTGCCCGACCCAGTTCTCGAAAATGGACATATCACATTGTACTGGGATCGATCCATCATCACTGACAGGACTATTGTTGCCAATAAGCCTGATATAGTGGTGGTGGATCGAATAGAGCGGCGCGCAATGATTATTGACGTAACTGTCCCGCATGACGGGAACCTCGTGAAAGCCGAGAAAGATAAACAAATCAAGTATCTTTACTTGGCCCACGAGGTTGTCGACATGTGGGATGTGGACTCAGCGATCATTGTGCCGATAGTCGTATCAGCCAATGGCTTAATTGCCAAGAGCCTCGACCAACACCTAAGGAGGCTCTCGTTGGGCAGCTGGATTAAGGGCTTGATTCAGAAAGCGGTACTTCTGGACACGACTCGCATTGTTAAGAGGTTCCTCTCTCTGGAGCCCTGACCGCCGGGTAGCTTGGACCCTGTTCCCGATACCGGTGGGCTACTATTTTTTATATTTTTAAATGTTTTTATACTTTTTATATTCTAATATTTAAAAATATAATTTATATGTATTTAATTAAATAAAGGAAATAATAATAATAAATTTATTTATTTTTCAAATAAGTTACAGACAAAAGTACATAAGTAATGTAGTTACTACGGTTACATTAGGTCAAAGATGGATTACAACTGGTTGGCATAACAGTAAAGACAGGTATTAACATAGTTACACCATAACCAAAAGGTCTGTACATGAATTGGTGAGCCCTGCCTCTTAAACTAGGATGACCTGTATCTTAAGAGACAGTGATCAGCTATAGGTATCTATAAAATAAAACAAAACTTGTGAAGTGTGTCAGTCGTCATATATGTCTGTGTATATATAATATCTTGATCAAGTATGTATCTTGCTTATAAAAGTATGTAGTTTCTAAACCTATTTATGGCAAAAAAAAAACAAAAAGAAAGGAGGAGAAGGAAGAAGAGTGTGTATGAATTTATGTATGTAACTGTAACTGCACACCCATGTGTATATGGAGAGTGTGTGTGTGAATGTAATTATAAGTGTGGAGCGAGAAATAGTTATTGTATTTAAGCAATGTATGTAAGTAGGGACTCAGTTTGTAGATAATCTTGTTGAAGTAGCCATTCTGTCACCTTAGACTTTATTTGATATCTATTGAGGTCGCGGATGTTGAGGTCTTTGTGAGTTTTTATGTAAATATGAGCGCTAAGTGTGTGGTATTGGTGTCTCGCGAACGCTGTTTTATGCTGTGTGCCTGGGGGAATGTTGGTACGTTTTTTAGGGTCAGAGGGTGGGACACAAGCGTGTCTTTTAAGTACCGATCGGAGCACAAAGAGCTGACGGACAGTAAGCACCTTACATTCCGAGTATAATTGTGTTGTAGGATAGCGGAAAGGCTTACGTAGCATAACTTTTAGTATGGCTCTCTGTGCTCTTTCAACTTTGATTAGACTGGTTTTAGTTGCGCCACCCCAAACCGTGATACAATACCCAATTACGGATTGACAGAGAGCATAAAAGACCATTTTCAGAGTGTCCGGGTTAGCCGACTCTCTAAGAGACTTAAAAATGTGTATAAGTCTCATAGTCCTGGAGGTCAAGGCATTAAGCTGCTTAACCCAACGTAACCCTGCATCTATATGCACACCAAGATATTTTACGTTCTCAGTTCTAATAAGTGTTTGACATTGACACGGAGATGATATCCGCCTGCAGCTACTATCGAGAATGTAAGGTCTGGCGCGGTATTCTGGCGAATAGAGAAAGGTATGTAGGACGACTTGTCAACGTTGAGTGTTAGCAGATTTAGGTTGAGCCATTTTATAACTTTAGCAAGTGCTGATTCTGCGCTATTTTTTACACTATCCCACGTTGACCCATCAACTATAATAACGGTATCATCGGCATACGCAAAGATTTTGGCATTAGGTAGGGACATTCTGCACAAATCATTAAGGTACATTTGGAATAAAATGGGATCCAGGATGCTACCCTGTGGCACCCCGTGAGAGACGAGTTCCTCATCACTAAGGAGGTTACCTATTTTAGTCATTTGTGTTCGATTGGTGAGATAATCCTTAAAGACTTGAAGAGTGATGCCCCTTATTCCAAGCTGTTCCAATTTAGCAAAAAGTACGGGAACAGAGACTGTGTCGAATGCCTTTGAAAGGTCTAGGAACATTCCAAGACATTTAGTTTTATTGTCCAGGTTCCCAGCAACCAACTGGGTCAAATCAAGAACTGCATCCTCGGTTGAGACTCCGGCACGAAAACCATATTGGTTGCTAGCTATGATCTGGTACTTGTCCAAAAAATTATTCAGACGACGGCTAAGAATCCTTTCAAGTATCTTGGACAGAGCCGACAGAATCGAGATGGGTCTGTAGTTGTTGACACAGCCTCTGTTCCCCGCCTTATGGATGGGATGTATAATAGCTCTTTTAAGTGCATCAGGAAAGACACCCTGTTGTAGACAACCATTAAAGATGTGCGTTAAAGGCTCTATTAGTTTCTGCCGGCACAGTTTTATTAATAAGGACGATATACCATCCCAACCCAATGCACAGTCATTAAGTAGTTGCATAATTAGGGATTCCACTTCAGCTTCATCAACCTCCAGTAGTGCTAGGGAGTTGGGAGGGGAGATCGAGGTGCTGTCACTGATTTTTGAAACCTCACTGTTACGCTGAGTAGAGGAGATTTGGCACTGAGATACTATGTTAGCGGCCATATTTTTTCCTACATTAGTGAAGAATTTACACACTTCATTTATGGAGGATTTTGGGTTATCAGATATTTTTAAGAGCTCAACCGGGCTAGTTTTAATTTTACTTGTGTTAGTAATTTCTTTAATTGCTTTCCAAAAGGCTTTAGGGTTATTTTTAGCTTTCTCAAGTTCATTTTGTTCGTGGGCAATCCTTAGCTTTCGTAGTTGAGAATTACAAAAATTACGGTAGCGCGTATACGTGGTTTTGAGTATAAGATTATTAGGTTCTTTGTTAGATCCCGCGTGCAACTTGTCTCGATGTAAAATACATTTCAAAAGTCCAGGCGTCATCCAGGGTTTAATAGTTCTTTTTTTCCTCGGGATTACGGGTTGCATCGTGTGTTTTGCAATGACAGACATTAACATTGTTACGAAAGTGTTCATGGCGGCGTTATGGTCACTACCATAAACGACTGTAAAGTCCAAATTTTCCAGGTCTAGCTTAATTGCATCGTAATTCAAGGAAGTAGAAATGTGACTAGTTTCACGTTTGGGATTGGTGTTAGCAATACTAAGCAGGAGGGGTTTATGGTCCGTGATATCAGAATCCAGAACTAGTGTGGTGATGGGTAAGTTAGTTTTCACGAAAGCATGATCAATACAATTATTGAGCCTAGTGGGAAACAAATGGGTTGACAGGAGCACGTGAGATGTGTTAAGTAAGAGATAGTCAACGCTTCGGTCATTATTGCTATTGTGTTTTATATCTATATTTAAATCGCCAATGAGGGCGATGTTCTGTCATGAAGAGAGATTGCTGTAAATACTATTTAAACTTTCTAAGAACTTATCAAAACTCTCCTTGGAGTTATATGATGGAGAGCGATAGACTACAACGATGGCCATTTTTTTGTCTATTTGACAAACGAGACAGTTGCCACCCAAAAAGCTAGGTTCCCAGGCAGAGACTGGCAGGCCCTGCTTTGTGTAGATGACTATTCCATCATTCTGATTGGAATTTGTTTCTGTAAAATAATATTGAAAACCCTGTAACACAGGTAGATTACTAACCGTACTGAGCCAACATTCGGTCAAGATTATGACATCAAATGAGATTTTTGTTAAATGAAGGAGAACTTGCAGTTGATCAAAATTTTTGTTTATACTACGTACGTTTAAGTGAATTAGATTTAAGTTGCTATCGGTGTTGTTCACAAATTTTAGACAGTCCTCTGGACTACAGGTGAAAGAGTTACCTACGTTTAGCGAGTCCAGTTCGCCATTAATGTCATTTATGTTAGCCATTTGAACAAAACAGAAATTACAAATCGTGACATAGCTGTGTGAATTTGGAATGGGACTACTATATGAATCGCCTGAAAATTGGAAGAGCATTGCTTATTTCTAAGTATTAAAACTATAGGGTGATAGTGTAGATATGAGTTGCGCAAGGGAATTTCGTATAGGGTGCACAAGTGTGAGTATGTGTAAATTATACAAGTTTGCCTAAAACTAAGATTGGAAAAACATTGCTTATTTCTAAGTAATAAAACTATAACTAAGGGATATTCGTATAGGGTACCTAAGAGTGAGTATGTGTAAATTATACAACTTTCCCTATATCTAGAGACATAAACTCAAACTCAACTCAAAGCATTTATTTCAATTAAACCAATTACAGGCACTTTTGAATTGTTAAAGAGTCAGTCAGTTAGTCAAAAAGTTGAAGCTAGTCGCCCATTCCAAAACGTAGATCTCTATGGAGAAGAATGGGCAAGAAACTCCATGGACACTCTTTTAAATCAAAATTGTTACAAAATCCTGGGTACATTGTTCTTGTTGCTTCTATATGTGAGAACAATGTAAAAAATAGATAATTAAAACAATTCAAAATATAAGATTAAAAATAAGCCCTGGCAGCTAAGAGATGACCAGTCTCCACTGACGGCGCCCGTTCACGAACATGACGCGTGGATCAGCACCATCCAGCTCAACCATTTTGTAGGGAACCGAATGATCCATCACACGCGCCACCATCAGCGAGACATTTAAGTGAGCATGACATACTCTCAACTGCCATACTCTTTCAAGTCAACATACCTACATCATAACATAAAACCGCTCCATGGTACTCACATTTACAAAATTGAAAAGATGCTTTTAGTTTATACAAAACTATAGTTTGCAATGATTGTATTTAAAGATTAGTAAACAATAAATCTATAGTCTATATATAGTCAATAAGTATATAGTAATAACCTAATGTCAGAAAAAAAAGGGACGCATTTCTTCCAAACAAAAAAAAAACAAAAAAAATTTTACAAAGCCCAAGTGGCTGTGGAGCAGGACCAGCATTTAGACAAGCATTTTTATCTATGATATAATCATTCAACCTGTAATATGCTTGTCTACATAGTGTGCGTTTAATGCATGTTTTAAATTGCTTCTCATTTAGTTGAAGAATATCGAGAGGTATTTTATTATAACATTTTACACAGTACCCCATAAAAGAAGTGTATATTTAAAACAATTAATACGTAGCTCTGACAGTCACATAGTCACGTTTTTGACTTCAAGGAGACATTTTTCCGTGTTAACTAATATTTGTTTTGCACTTTCTTTTTTTCTTAGGAAGATAATCCCATTTGAAATCCAGCAAAACTTAAATTTAAAAAAAAGTTGAAAATCTATTAAAGAAATTTGACAGGTTGTAGAGTAGCTTGATGTGCTGCCGTCCATACATTATTTATAAAAATGCAATACTTGTTTTTATATTTTTATTTCTTCTTCTTCTACATTTCTTAAAAATATGAAAGAAATGACGAAGACGCGCGATAGTGACCAAGCGGTTACACCCGAACAAAAAACGTCAAGTACGACTGTAACACATTGGTTACGCGCGATTCACCTGCTATTATTGTAAATAAGGGCTATTATCCTGTTAGTTTTTGAACTAAATGATTCTAAACCAAAAATAACGTTCGGAAACTTGAAAAAAAAAAGTAAAAAGCGACGTTTCGACAATGACATTATGGCGCACATAGTTTTTGAATATGTAGGTATACACCTAGTCTTGCCATAAATACTGAAACAAAGAAAAAAAAAATTCTATTGCAAATAACATTTATTACTTTTACAGTGTGGTAGTTTAATACATAAATATAAAACAATTTAAAATATAAAAAGCTTATTCGAAGTGGTCTCCATTGGCTGCAATACAGTCCTTTAAACGTTGAGGCTAGTTATCAATAGTAGCACGCACTCTTTCCATAGGAAAATTCTTCACTGCCAATCATACGGATTGTTTTAGGGACTCCAAATTATCATGGCGTTTAGAGCAAGCCGTACTCGCTAAAAACCACACCATAAATCACCACCATACCATAAATCATAATCCAGCGGATTAAGATCGGGACTAGACGACGGCCAGTCTTCAGCTCTGATGAAGTCCGAAACGTTCGTTTCCAACCCAGCTTTATGACCCGGCTCCGAGTCTTGCTGGAAGGACCATTCTTGGTTATTGATCGTGGTGTTGTTAAGGGGCTTCACTACCTTCTCAGGAATGGTATCTTGATACACTTGTGCCGATGTTTTGATATCTTTTTCGCAAAAGTATGGCTCAGTCACTCCTTCATAGCTAATACCCCACCAAACCAACACTGAAGTCGGATAGTGCCCACGTTGCACTTTGTCGACTAATTAGGAAGCTTCCTTAGAGCTTTGAGCATAAATACGGTCATTTTGTTTGTTAAAATGTTGCTCAATTGAAAAATTTTCTCATCCATAAACAAAATTTTTCTGTGACCTCCCTTTGCGTACCGCTTTAGTAGTTGTTTCGATTTTACCACCCTATTCTTTTTTTAAATTATCTGTTAAGAAATGACCAGTACGTCTCTTATAGGCTGCAAGTCCTAAGTCATCTTTTAAAATACGCGACATGGTTCTAGGTGCTATCTTCATCTCACGAGATAAAATCTTTTGCTTTCGGACAGGATTTCTTCGAATTCTTTCCCTTACTGCTTTGACCACATTTTTCGTACGAACACTACGTGGACGGCCAGATCTTTTTCTGTCACAAACAGAGGAGGTCTCATTGTACCTATTAATAGCCCGGTACACAAACATTTTACTAATACCAAGCGTATGGAGAGTTTTAAAAATTGCATTTGACTCCATGCCTACTTTGTGTAATGCAATCACAGCGATTCGGTTCTCTTTACACACACCACTTTAATAATACCCCACACCATTTTAATAATATTGTACAATGTATTGGCGCCAAAATGAAAAAACTCAATGAACAATTATATAAAAAAATGAGAGATTCCAAATTCAAATGTAATATTTTGTTTATTTTTAATTGTAACAGTATTTATGGCCAGACTAAGTATATTTAGATAAGAATAGCTAGAGCTGGGTGCGGACATCTGGGTTTTTTTCGTAAAGTTTTCTTTGAAACCCTGTATAGATTACAATAAAACCATGGCATTTCATGTAGAACTTAATTCAAGTATTTTGTTAGGTTTCGTTTATATATTGTAACAAGAGTTGTCTCAGTTAAATGCTTCAGTCATCCAAATCTATAAAATAGACGGCTAAGTTTTACTTTACCAGCCATCGAGTTGGGAGTCCATATTTTTTTTTACAGAAAGATCATATTAATAGAAGCCCCCTCGTAAAGTTTTAAGTTGCGCAGATAAATGGTTTACGAGAAAAAAAATAATCAAAATCGTAAAAATTTAGCAATATCTTGTCACTTTTGACATTTTGTCTCGCCATTAAACGTTTCGTTTTAAGTAAGATCAACGCACTAAAATGTTTTACTTCTTACTAATGATTAAATAAACACGCATTGTAGTGATTTAGATACATTTTACGCATATTTCATTATAAAACATATATTTCGCTGGTTTAAGTTAGTGCTATTAAATTAACACTTATAAATAATTTACCGATTATTGCCGGTATGTGAAACCAAACGTAAAACAACGCCATTTTTTGTTGTCACTGTCAAGTGTCACTTCACATGGTCACAGAACACTAATACTCCTGTACATGGTCGTCGTCCTGATAGTCAAATGTCCCTAGTAGTTGAGAGCGTTTACGTATAAAATGAGAACTTAGGATGCAAGAGCGAGTGAAGCGAGTTTGGGACTTGGGGCACCCCGACTCGGACAGGTTAGGTTAGAAGGGGATGGCGGGGTCTGACAGACCCCGCCATCTCCTTCGTGGTTATTATTTTTAAACCACTCAGAAGTAGGAGCCCCGCGTAGCGGGGCTCCGTCGATCATGCCTTACTTCGAGACATATGTTATTGACCTTGATGCCCTTGACCTCAGAGCTTGTCGAAAGGTAATATTCCAAGATTTGACTATATTTTGGTTTAACTTTGACTTTTGGGGTGTTGACCTTGACCTTGAAAGGGTCATTGATCTTATATTGTTTGGTAACGAATTTAGACCCGTTACGTGTTTTTTTTTAATTATAGTGCAGTTTGAAAGTTAGGTTAGAATATTAAAAAAATCATATCTTAAAAAGGGGGGGGCTTCGCAATTTTTCCTTCATAGGGGGGTTCTACATCCCCCCTCCCCCTCCCCCACCCCTTCGCACCCCTTAAATCGATGGCTGGTAAAGTAAAGTCGTACCAAATAGACTCTAAAGCTATAGCTGGGTGGTTCAGACCATGTTCATTCTTTCTAGCCCAAACCAGATAATACTTATCACTTATTATGGGCGCAACTTCCAAGTGTACTGTTACCGTGATAACAGGAGCAGTAATGTTCTTTAATTGTATCGATTCCAGAAATCGCAGCGTGAATTTATTCCGCAGCGAAGGACTTCTTCACCAGAAACTTTCCAAGTGTCATTTTTACATCTAGCGCCTATAAAACTTCTCCGGGCAAAAAAGCTATGTTAGCCAACGAATTGGGCAATAGCGATAGTTTACAATATTTCTACTATTAATATGTACCTACTCTTAAATCTGAGATACATTTCTTTTGCGCCCGGTCTGGGGTTTTTTGTATGGGATTTGGCGGATTTCCTTTTATGGTAAAATTGTGGTGGAGGCACACTTGTAAAATAGCCGACCTATAAAAATAGGCGCAAAATAAGACCACCATGTTACTTGATTTGGCTTGATTTACTGCAATTCACAAAAATAAGTAAAAGTACATACATACATTTGATTGTCGCTGAGATGAGATTGCGACACTGACCTCTAATATACAAGAGAGGTCAGTGGATTGCGACTAGATTTGACCATAGAGTTACGGGGATTGGGCTTCTGACTGTGAACGCTCTTAAAATTACGGGAATTACCCCCCAGTTGTCAAACTGGGGGGCAATTGCAATGTCTCAAACCAAAATCTAGAATATGTATATAACGTGTTTGAATCAAACCCTTTGATCGTCTGGGGCGCTTACTATAATGAATAAGCCAAGCTAGCTATGACACACGCTGATTTTGACAGCAGACTTGTCACTACCGATTTCAAAATCCGTGTGTTTTTCTGATATCGAACCGTTGCGTGTGCACTGGAACTGCCAAGCGTAGAGATGGGCGGGTGGGTAAAAATGGGAAAGAAAGGGTAGAATAAGTAAAAACTATAAAATACCCAGTTTTACCGAGTATATTTCAAAAATACCGGGTAAAATTTAGACACTGATTAACAGTTGTTTGAAATGATTTGATAGTTAAAAAAACACCGTATTACGGTATTTACTAAAAATGTATACAGTTGGAATAAAAATGTTGTTTAGACTAATATTATTTTTGTCAAATATAATGATTTACAAATATTTAATACTTACTTTAATTTGTAAATAACACAATGGTGCCAATTGTCTTGTACACCGAACTAAACTATCACAAATTCCTTACTTTTGGCTATGAATATCTTTTATAGCTATTCTGCAAAAAATATCACTAAATTTAAAAATAATTTTGACACAACTAAAATCGAATTTGACAAATGATAAATGATTTTATTTCTGTAAGCAGCAGCTGACGTTTAAGTTTAAACAAAAGTGAAGCAAACAACACTATATCATGATCGTCTTTTACGAGGTAAGGCAAGTCGTTAATATAAATAAGAAATAAGAAAGGACCGAGAATTGAGCCCTGCGGAACTCCCATTTTTACTGTAGATCCGGGAGATCTTTTCCCATTAACGTCAACGCACTAAATCCTCAAGTATGAAGTAAGAAGATCCAGAGCGGTGTTCTGGATCCCGTAGTGGCGGAGTTTCCTGATTAACGTTTCATGAAGAACGCAATCGAATGCCTTGGACAAATCACAAAAGATGCCCAAGGCATCGCATTTATCTTCCCATGCATTATAAATATGTCCTAAAAGTTCAACACCAGTATCAGTCAATAGCGCGACTCCACGTGGTACTTGTTTGCACTACCCCGTGATTTTTTTTAGAGCCGGAGGCGCGCAGGGGTTGCTTCGACGTGTTTTATATGGAATTTTTCACCTTTCGTATGGAAAATATGAAAAATTATTACCTACAGGTTGGGTTTTAGAGGTTTATGGGCTTCATCATGGGGGTCGAAATTTTCATTATTTTTGCGATTGGATACACCGTTTTAGAGATATAAGCAAAATAAAAGAAAGAAAAAAAACTACAGTGCTGTTATTTGTGTTTTTGAGGTGATCCGGCAGGGAACCAACGTTGTCGACATAGCTCACAGAATAAGCAAGTTGAAGTGGATTGCCACTCGCCCTTGTCTTCAGGCTACGTGGAGCGACGATCTTCGCAGGGTGGCTGGTAGCAGCTGGATGAGAGTTGCCGAGAATCGAGCTGAATGGCGTGCAATTGGAGAGGCCTATGCCCAGCAGTGGACTGCTATAGGCTGATGATAATGACTGTTTTTGCACCTGAAGTCAAGGAGTTGGTGTGAATTTTAGTTCATGCCAACTAATTTTATTCCACACCTTTTTAACCCCGATTAAGAATAGTCAGATTTAGTTAGAAAATCTAAATTTTAGATGAAAAACGTCAAATTCAGAATAGCAAAATTACTATTTTCACTAAACTAATAACTTAGTGCCATCTTAGTGCTGCCAAACTAAAATACAGGGTGTTTGGTAGATGGGTGCAAAGCCTGAAGGGGGTGATATCTTAGACCATTTAGAACTTATTAAGCTAAACTTGTCTTAGGCGAAGTCTGTTTCTTGTATTTTTTTTTTGAAACTAAGGTTTTTAACAATAATACCCCATAACCGTACCGGCACTCGTGCGGTCTGGTTGTGTTTTTCGTCGCGGATTGAATCGCTATCCCCACTGCGCGAATTGTTGTTTACGCACTTGTTGTTGTTGTTGCGCGGCCCTACCGTGTGCCTTACGTGATCGCGCCATGACTGATAACGTAAGCGCTTCACCGCGCTGTGATATGCCCGTGTTCAAGAATGATGTGCAGAGTTTGTTGAACGATTCGTTGGATATGGACGATATAGATTATGACGGTAACAATAAAGAGGAGCAGTTAAGAGCGGAAAAGCGAGAAAGAGAGGACAGTACTGAAGACGAAGGTTGGATAGAAGTTAAGGGGATTAAAAAAAAGATATGTGTCGGTAGCAAAAACTCTGTAAAAGTAGAAAAATATGAGGTCTACGTTTCTTACAAGGAACGTCTTCCGAAACAGTTTGCAATGGCACGTATTTTAAAAGAAAATAATATTTCGAAAATTAGCCAGATTAAATATTTAAGTCCTTTTAAAATACGCTTTCAATTTGAATGTGAATCGGCTGCGCAAAATCTTATAAGGTGCGAGAAACTTTTAGAGAAAGGATGGAGGTTCCAGAAGGCTATGCAGTTGTCAGTTTGCTATGGCTTAATCAAGGATGTAGATTCGGATTTTACTGATGAGGAGGTTCTCGAAAATATTTCATGTCCGGCCCCCGCCCAGCTTTTATCATCCAAGAGGCTAGACCGTCGCAATAGGGTTGAAGGTGGTTGGTGCCCCAGTGAAACCCTTCGACTTTGTTTTGATGGTGATCATCTACCAGCCTCAGTTCGTGTATGTGATATAAACATAAAGGTGTTGCCTTACATACACCAGGTATCCCAATGTTCCCAATGTTGGAGGTTAGGCCATACGCGGAAAATGTGCCCCTCGAAAAACGTGGTTTGCCCGAAGTGTGGTGGGCATCACGAAAATTGCGACACTTTATTGTTTACCTGTGTCAACTGCAACGGTAATCACATATCTCTAAGTAAGACTTGTCCAGTTTATAAGAAGGAGAGAAGGCTAAGGGAGATTATGGCTGAGTTTGGTTGCACATACAGAAAAGCCCTAGAATGTTATGTTCCTCCCGAAAATTCTGGTCCCCCCGAAGTTGTCGTTCTCTCTCAAGCTCCGGTAGCCCCAGAAAATCGTGTCTCTTCTACACCTCGAGCAGGCGAGCCTTCACAAGTCAGAAAAGTAAATTCAGGAGCCTCTTTTCATCACACTTTTGCCGAAATTATCCAGACTAAGGCCACTGTACACAAAGTGCAGACTCCTACTTCGATTAGTGATGACCCTCCAAAACCCAATGTACAGTCTCAGGAAAATAAAAATAAGCCACCAAAAGAAGACTGGATGTTTTGGAATTCAGATGCAGATGATAAAAACTTTCACCAATCACCTGATGATGGAGAGAGTAACAATGAATGTCCATCTTTCAATGAGTTGTGGTCCAGAATAAAGGAAGTTATTTACCTCAAAAAGACTAGTTTAATTTTTAAGATAAGGTGTGTGTTCCAATTGTGCCTTGAATGGATGACTCATACGGCGGCGTAGCTATCATAGTACACAAATCTGTTAAAGCGCAGCAGAGGTGCGTCCACGTGAATAATAACGGTATCGAGGTAGTGTGCGTTCAGTTATTTAATTGTCATCCGTTCGAAAACATTGTTGCTGTCTATTGTCCAACGAGAATTGTTACCACTCAGCAGGATTGAGATAGCCTATTATCATTATGGCCATCCAAAACTTTAATTCTAGGTGATTTTAATACCCATCACGTCAGTTGGTCTTATAAAACCGATCACAGAGGCAGTCTGATTCACGACTCACTTATAGACAGCAGTTATTTTTCTTTGAACGATGGGACACATACTCGAGTTCGTTTAGTTGACAACAACTTACAACAGACTTCCCCAGATATATCACTGGTTTCTACAGATATTGCGCTTAACATTAATTGGACCGTTTTAAATGAAAATCTTGGCAGTGACCATTTAATGATTAAGATCTCAACGTTGTGTACGGCATACCTTCCTTCAGTTAATAAAAGGAATTTTGGCAAAGCAGACTGTATTTCATATAAAAAATATCTGGAACAAAAATTTTGCCATTTGTGTTTACCGAATGACCTTCAAAAAGCTTATGATTTATTTTTAGATATTTTGAATGACGCTGCTAACAAATTCATCCCGATGTATAAATTGAATCAAAACCCGTCTTCAGATTTTACTCCAAAGCCGTACTGGACCTCAGAACTGTCACGCGCTGTTGCTCATCGTAGGCTAGCATTATCCAAATTTAGGCGTAATCCCACTCCCCAAAATCTTGATACTCTCAACAGTAGGATAAATACATCGCAGAAGTTAATCCGGCAGGCTAGGGGAGTGAACTGGCAAAATATTTGTTCTACAGTTGATCACACTACATCGTCTAGTGAAATGTGGCGCAAAATGAGATGGCTGAAAGGTTACCGTTCGCCTAGACATTTTGTGGACGCCCAAAGTGCCTCAAATCTTTTGAATTCTTTAACACCAGATTATGTTTCCCCATCGACCCCTACGGTTCACCATAGTAACCCTATATTAGAATGTGAGATCTCTATTCAGGAGCTAGATAAATGTATCAAATCTAAGGATACATCTCCTGGATGCGATGATATATCTTATTCTATGATTAAGAACTTACCTGATGTGGGTAAATCTGTTTTACTAAAGTTATATAATAATTTTTTTGATCTCAGTTTTGTACTCTCACAGTGGCGCGACATTTGTATCGTACCTATTCCAAAACCTAGTCGTGACCCTAGTAACGTTTGTTCACTCCGACCTATATCGCTGTTGTCGTGCATTTGCAAAATTTTCCATTACGTTTTATTTCGAAGATTGGAATGGTTTCTGGAAAAAAGTAACACATTTTCTGCGAACACAGTAGGCTTCCGAAGAGGTAGGTCGTGTTTAGATGGCTTAAGTTGCTTAATCTCCACAATTCAAACTGGTTTTTCCGAGGGTTGTTCTACTATGGGTTGTTTTTTAGATATAAATAATGCGTATAATAATGTAAATAATACTGTTTTAATAAATGTTTTGGATAGCTTTCAAGTAGGGTCACGCATCTGTAGATATCTATGGAATTTTCTTCATAAAAGAGTACTCAAAATAAGATCTGGTAATGACTTTATTAGCAGATATTCGGGTAGTGGTTTGGCTCAGGGTGATCCGTTATCTCCACTATTATTTAATATAATAACGTCGGATATTTGTAAGCGTTTGCAGAACAATATTTCCATATCTCAGTATGCGGATGATTTCGCTATATATGTTCAGTGTTCTTCTGTTAGTGAGGGTGAGTGTAAGATCCAGTCTGCTCTTGATCTAATCAACAGCATGTTAACGCACGTTTAGAAATTTCCCCCGCTAAAAGTAAAATTTGTTTGTGTAGCAGAGGTTGTCGTAGACCAGTTATAGATGTCCGATTAAACGGCACTTTGTTAGAGTTAGTAGACCATGTGAAATATTTGGGGTTGTGGCTAGACAGGGGTCTTCGATGGAAGAAACATATTGATGAGGTTCGTGAGCGAGTACTTAAACTGATTAATATTTTTAAGGTTTTTGTGGGGCCCGGGTGGGGTGTTCATCCCAACCATTTAAGACGATTATATATCTCTCTTATTCGTAGTCGTATCGACTTTGGTAGCTTTTTACTAGACAATAGTGCCGACACACATTTAACCAAACTTGATAGATTACAAAACATTTGCCTGCGATTAATAGGTGGGTTTATCAAAAGCACTCCAATTCACGTGATGGAATCCGAATTGATATTGCCTCCTCTCTTTATTCGCCGCCGATATTTAGCTGGTAAGTTTTACTTAAAATCTAAATGTTACAGTTTTCCTTTAATAGGCATATTGGATAAGCTTCATGGTCTTTGTGGTAATAATCCTTATTGGAGAAATAAGAAAAATCCACTGTTAGTTATGTCTCACGATGTCCTAAAGCAAGAACATATGTACTGCAGTAGTAAAATTGGCATGTTCTCCATGGATACTTGGGTCAGCAATATGGACTTATCACTTATTGTAAAGCCTAGTTTAGATTCGCTTGATAAACCTAAGCATTGTTATTATATACATAATTTAAGATCACTATGTTGTAAGTCTCTAAATGCACAATATTCTGGCTTTTACTGTGTGTATACGGACGGTTCTAGACACGAGAACAGCTGTGGCGCAGCCTTTTTTGATTCGCAAGTTGGTACATTTTTCAAATTCCGTATTTCATCAAAAGTTTCAATAATGCACTTGGAGTTGATTGCTATCGCTGAAGCTTTGGCTTACATCAAATCTTTGGACGGTGATCAGTTCGTCATTTTCACTGACTCGAAAAGTGCTCTTCTTCATCTGATGAGATGTACGAGTACTTCACCTTTTAGGGGGCTTCCACTGGCGTATAGTATTTTAAGAACCATCACTGAATTTATTACCAAACATAAAACAGTTGTATTGCAATGGATTCCTTCTCACGTTGGACTGGATGGTAATGAGATGGTTGACCGTTTGGCAAATGAAGCCGCGTCTGATGGGGAAAATTATGCTTGTCCTCCATGGCATACTGAGCTTTTACCCCTAGTTAGAGACAGATGTATTCAATCTTGGTCAGAATATTTTGATAAAAGATCTTTAACAAAAGGTATTTGGTACAGGACGATTCAGCCATCTCTTCCACGTATGCTTTGGTTCAGCGAGGGCAGGATGAATAGGCAAGAAGTTGTGACGGCTTTGAGACTCCGATCCGGCCACGTTCCTCTCAATAGTTTTGGTTTTATGATGCGCAAAGTTGATTCACCCAATTGTGCTGTCTGTGGAATTATAGAAGATGTGCATCACATCTTGACGGAATGTAGTCGTATTGGGGTCCGAAGACGTCAAGCTTTTGACAGTAATTTTAATGTAGGCTTCTATAATAGCGTTCTGGCCTCACCATTGTCAGATGAGGCCAGAACACTTTATCAGATTATTATTATGGGTACAAGGTTGCGGGTAGGCTAGTTTGTTATTGTATTCAATAATCGGGGTGACATATTCTTTAAAGAAAAAACCCTGTAAATAAATAAAGATTAAAAAAAAAAAAAACAATAATACCCATTTTTTTTTCAATTAATTGTTAATAGTGTCCAGTAAAAGCTGTTATGTTATTATTTTTTATTTATGTAATGTGTGATGATTACTCAAACAAAATAATTCCCAAGCATCTATGTCATCAGAGAAACATTCTACGCCATATTCAAGTTTAAGAAACTTGTAAAAATCAAGAAAATGTTTTGTTTACGGCATAATAAAAAAATAGCCTAAAGTTGTTCAAACCTTTTTAAAACATGCTTGGTTATGGCCCTTTCTTTTGAGGTACTATTTACGCAAATATCTTATTAGCTCTTGGAATTAGGATGTGGACAAAGCAAATTGAGTATGAAAATTGATATTTTTGAACAGATCAATAAAACAACCTTTTTTGTTAAAATTATTAATTTTTCATGTTAAGATGTTGACCGCGGTTTCTTATATAAGCGCGTGCCCGTCTTCTCACTTCTGTAGTCGTGATTTTCATCTCCTGCTTCATGACTTGAAAAGCCGTTTGGATTCTTTCTATTAATTCTTCTCTAGTTGAAATTTCAACGTGCATGTAGAGCTCCTTAGCCCGTCCCCAAACGAAAAAATCCACAGGAGTTAAATCGGGTGATCGAGGTGGCCAAGGGATGTGCCCGTCTCTTCCAATCCAGCTCTCTGGGAAACAATTATTTAAATGTTCTCTCACGTTTAGGGTCCAGTGTGCTGGACAACCATCTTGTTGAAAAATCATTGGTCTTCTCATTGCCTATAGGCAATATATATTGGTATTTCGGTCTCGTCCAGAAGCTCTGGGAGATAGTTTGGGAGGAATTCCAGGTAATTTTCTCCATTTACATTATTTGGTAGGAAGTGGGGGCCAGTCAACGTTCGGCCGATTACCCCTACCCACACGTTAAATTTGCTTTGCCCGACCTTCCCCATAGCAACCCTGCAGACAGACGTGAAAATTATAATGTAATTTGGTTAATTTTTTATTTTTACCCGCTATAAATTAAAATTGGGTAGGTAAAGATGGGTATTAATGGGTACTTACCCAAAGTTCGGGTTTTTACCGGGTAGAAACCCATCTCTAGCCAAGCGCCAAGCGGTGTCATATACTCTAATGCCAGGTACACACGCACTACGCAGTGACTTTAGTCGCTGGCGATGGCGACTCACAGTCTCAGGGTGATTTTAAAATCACAAGTCAACACGCAGATTGACAGCCGATTTACAGCTAGATGTCAAAATTTGTGTGTGATCGTGAGATTTTGAATCCAATCAAAAAATCGCATGGAACATCAACAGTAGGGCTAGGGCCATAGGGTCCGAGTGCCCACTTGGTTTTTCGAGACATCGCCAAGCGGTTGATTGACTTGTGACCAGAGGGCTGGTCTATTTTTTGTCCCAAGAATCGGCATCACCAAACAACGTGCCAATGCTGCCAGCCTTTTGGGCATTTTTCTGCTGATAGCGATGCGTATTCATTGATCCCCATTGAATCTTTTTTAAAGACATGTACATTATTATTCTAAGTTTGTTAGCATGTATTATGTAAATATTGTATGAAAATAAAAATCGCATACAATGGCTCTAATTGATGACGTCTATTTCGAGAATTCGGAAAACTACGGTTTTATCCTCTATCTACGGTTTTATCATATGAGGAAGTTAGGTTAGCCAATGTGCTAAATAAAAGTTTTTTTCTCTGTCTCTCCCATTAGAAGAAGCAGTCTAGCGCATGGAAGGTGTAGCAACAACTATTTTTAGCCAATCACAGGCTGCTTTTTTAAATTCATTCTAGCGTCGTCGTTCGTTGGCGCTTGGCTTCATATCCTGAAATATCCTGTCTCCGATCTCCGTACTTTTGTTTGCGTTCATTCGTCGTGTTTATGATGCGTACTTTTCGTTTCGTTTTAGTGATTTTTGTTTAAAAATATTGTTGGCATTTATTGTGGTGTAAGAAAGAAGTAATCTTTACGGAAGAAGCAAGTTGTTAATCGATGAGTACTTTAATATTGTGACAAGTAAATATCATCGCGTGTGGTTTTGTGTTAATTTTAGACTCGACAAAAAAAGAAACCAGCAATTAAAATGTTTTGGTATTCATTACAGAATGTCTACTAGAAGCGGTCGGATAAGAACTAGCGTTATAGAAGTGAGTCCTTCGAGAACACGTAAAGGTGTCTCGCCGACGCGTTCTCCCGCCAGAACGCGGAAAACTTCGCCGCCGCCGTCCGCGAAAACTCCGCCTCCCGCGCGCTCGTCTGGCCGTAAATCTCCTGCACGGAAATCGCCTAGCCGAAAACCAGCTTCAAAGTTCCCCGCACGCAAGTCACCTTCGAGGACTACTAAGGATACATCACAACCAGAGGTTTCCAATGTACCGAAGTCTCCGGCAAAGCGCCCTGCCATCGACTCTGAAGTAGCAGTAGCGGTCAAACTTGAAGATTTATCTTCTAAGCTCGAAGTCTACCACCGGACCCGGTCTAAGCGCTTGGAATACTCCCTCAAAGATTTGACATCAAGTATCACAGAGAGTGAATTTTCTCTTGATAAAATCAATGGCTTGGAATCTAGTGACATATACGGTCTGAGAAACAGGAGATCTGTCGATGAGGTCGCGCCTCGCAGGTCTAGTAGGTTGCGAGAGTTTGTTGACTATGTCCCAGACATCAGACGGAGTCTCAGCAAATCCCTAAGTCAAAGCAAATCTGTCAGTAAATCACTAGAAGCATACTCAGATGAGGACAATTCTGAAGAGGAATACCATCAGGTGAAATCCAAGTCAGTGACTAGAAAACTGGCAACCCCCCTTCGAAATAGTATCAATAGCATGACCCAAGTTGCAAGCAAATGGGAGTTTGGTGGAAGAATGGGATCCCTGAGTTTAATGCTCCTGATACCCATAACAGTATTCTCTATATTAATTTCTTGTAGAAAATCTTGCTCTTCCAAATCACTTTTAGATCTGTCCGCATATAAATCTATACAAGTTTTGTTTAGTTTACAAGCGTCTGGCTTTATTCTTGTGCAATGTGTTATACAAGCCATCTTTGCAATAGTACCAATATTTGGTACTAGATCTGACCGCATGGATGAGCCTGGCATAAGACACTGTTTCAATGCATTCTTCTCCAGCATAGTGACTGTGAATACCCTTTTCCTATTGGATTTCTTCGAAATAATTGAAAAAGAGAATTTATTGAATGAATACTTGAGACTTGCAGCCATATCATACATTTTTGCTGTAGTACTAAGCATTGTTTTGTATGTAAGAAGCAGTGATTTGACAAAGGAAGACTTAAATCAGTATGGAAACACGGGATATACATTGTATGACTTCTTCATGGGGAGGGAAATTCATCCATTTATCAAGAAGCTGGATGTTAAACTTTGGATATCAAGAATCTCAAATATTAATTCTGTAAGTACATATATTTTTCTTTCCTAATGTTTCATCATCATCAGAAATTTGTTGATGTAACATAATTAAAAATTGTTGCCATACAACTTTTTTACAGGTTTTTTTTATAGTATGCCTAAATCAAAGTACCAGCCAGTAGTGACTCATTAACCCCTGTACTTGTAGTAGGCTAAAGATAGTAATATTCTCTTCACTCATAGGGGCTTATCATTTTTTTATAACTAGTAAATTATACAGGAAAGTAGAATCAATTCAACTCATGTATGCTTTTAAATGAGGTAATGAATAATAAACAGTTGCTTGAACTATAATTTATTCCAATAAAAAAATATTTTATTTGGTTTCAGCTGATATTTCTCTCGTTAATCTTCACACAAGGACTTCAAATCAAACTGTCAGAGAAGAATGATTTCTCATTGGAAAACTTAAAACAGTTGGTGAACAATGTACAGTTGAAGTCAACAATTATTATATTCTCTATAATGCAGATAGTTTATATTCTGAACTTTATTATCAAGGAGTACAGGATCACGGCAACATTTTACTGGCAGTCAGAAGGGGTAGGGTACCTCCAGACTGTTTCAAGTGCACTGTACCCATTCTACTTCACAACAATATCTAAACACGTGGCAGACACAGACTTAGTTCTGTCTACTAACACCTTAATCTCTGCTTGTGTACTATTTGTGCTGGGATTCTTCATAATGCTTGTTAGTAACAATATTAAATATGAGTTCAGGAAAGATCCTCTACATCTGAGCTTGCAAAGTAAGTAACTGTGTAATGTATGCTATTTATTTTATTGTATTAATGCTTTATTTGTAAATGCTTTAATGGTGGAATATAGTTTTGTTTCATAACAGTAAATAATGAATACTGTACCATAACACCCTTTGGAAAAACTAATTTGTAATTCATAATCCTCTAGTAATTTTCTTTAACAAACTTAGTATTGAGGTACTGTGTTTCATGAGAAAAATTTATAGCATTCTTCTAAACAAGAAGAAAATTGATAATTATTAATAATGTATTTTTTACTTTCAGACGTAGATTCCATGCCGACATTCCATGGAAAGAAGCTTCTGGTCTCCAATCTATGGGGGATCTTACGTCATCCGAACTATGCAGGTGATATACTGATTCACATTGCCCTAGCTTTGCCTGGGATTGTCTCTGGACAATATGTGGCGGCAGCACCGGCGATCTTGACTATTCTTGTACTGATGCACCGCGCATGGCGTGACCATGACAGATGCAAGTGGCGCTACGGGGCGGCCTGGCAAAGATACTGCAAAAGAGTACCTTCGGTACTTTTACCTAAACTTCTTTAATTTCAATTTTATTCAGGCTACTGCAATACATTGTTGCACATAAAACTCTTATAAAAAGGTAGGTAATTCTTGTTGCTGATGGGTTGCAAATCTATAAATTACATGCTTCTTAGAATATGAATCATGACTTGACTGTGAAAGATCTTAAAACTTCAGAACACATTACTACAGAGTATTGTAGATTTGATTTGATATAAAATGTAATATGGTATGTATTTTAGATATTATGAGGTAGAGAATTTAATTTGTGTAAATAATTTTATTACTCTATGTATTTCAAGCAATAATGCATCGTGTTTTAAATGTAATTGAAACTATATTTTCTACTGATCTGTGTGACGATATTTTTATTGAATTTTTTATGACATGTCTATTAATTATAATGTAGGTTAATGTTTGAGATTAATAACTGCCTTACGAAACCACCGTACAAATTTCTAATACTTAATTAAGCTCTCTTTATTTTTTAAATGAATTATTGGTATTTTTTTATATTGACTTAGGTATACAAATCATATTTTGGTAATGTAGTATTGAAATTATTCGGAGTTGTGTGATTTCAAGTTGTATTTTTAGGAAAGTAAGACTGGAAAGCACTTCGTCCTAAATCATATTGGTATGACCACGTTTGTTGTGTTTCTCCTTGCATGTGTGCAATTTATTCTATAATATTATTATTCACATAGTTGCATGTTATGGTTAAGATCTATTGTAACCTTTACATGGCTAATAATATATTGAATTTGGATTAAGACATTAAATACATATGTACAAATCTGTCTAAATTCTAAAACCAAGAAGACCAATTAATTAGGTGAATGTACTCTAATAAAGTCTCAAGAACACAAGTTTTAAATTACATCATTTACAAACTAATGAAATTGGAAATGAATTTTGGAATTTCTATGGCAATAGTATTTTCTTCTAGGGTCATTCTTTCAATTTGGTTGTGTGTATCCAGTAAAGTATCTAGGCCCTTAACATATTTTAACAAGAGTGCCTCAGAAATAGAATTAACTGTATTAAATAGCTGAAAAAATATTTGTAGATTTTAGATTTATAATACTACTGTTAACTGTTTCACAGGCATTGCACAGTTTTTTGATCATTTATTAAAGACATTTTGCTGAAAAGTTAAGCACAATAATATTTACTTAATGTAGGTAATGCTGCCTTCTCGGGTCAAATATTCACTCTAGATGTAAACTTGCTATGCAGCAGTTTTTGCCATGTTAGAAAGATATTTTTGTTATGTTCAAAAATATTCTTTGAATTACATTTTAACCTTAGTTTTTGTTCGGGAGTGTGTTAATGTGACTTCAATTTTTAATTATGCTATTGTCACAAATTTAATAAAGATTTTGTACAAAGTGTAACAAAGTCTTGTTTAATTTCGGTGTCGAGTTGGTTTTATTCCACGATTTGCGCAATTCTGTTTGTATGCTTCAAGTAGTATCTACATTATTTGCTAGGGACCAATGCTTTGGCGTAACAGAAAAATGGTTAATGTAAAGGGCTCACATTAGGAATTCAACAGGTTTTTACTGTAGTTTATCATAACTGCTGAAAAATACAAAAAAAATATTACAGATTCGATTCCCAGGTCAGGAAAACATGATCATTCAACAACGTGTGGATCAGGAATATGAATAAAACACTGTTGAATCGCATTTATTTATTTTTCTATAAAATACACATACAATTTGTAAATAAACAATTCAATATTCAATATCTAATTTACAGATTTCGTTCTTAAACAATAATATTCATTACGTCCACGCTATAATTTAGGTAGGTCCTATTACATGGATGCTGGATCATTATGCAATAATTACAACATCAAATAAATGTAGGTACCGATTAATTACTAAAACCAAGACTTGTAGGTTATTCGATGGACATAGCAGAAAACTACAAATGACTGATATGTACTTCATTTTCAACTAATACGCGAAAGGAAGTTGAAAGTTAGTTTTTATAAATCAATCACTGCAAAAGCTTCTTGGATATGACATCGCATGTAATGTAAGATTTAAGTCCTATGGGAAAAAACAGCGTCTATACTAAAGTAACTAACATCAAGTACCTGTAGATTTTAGACTAGTAGGTACATGGACCTTAAGACAAAATCGATATTAATTACCATCCTAATAGGCCTATTAAAACGCTCTGATTAATTAACTGGTGCAACCTTTATTATAGGAATAAAAGAAAACAAACGATAGGACACGACTAGATAACAAAAGGCTGCACTCATATGGGTCATTTTTGGCACTAAGATAGATAGATTAATTATTATGTCTGTTATACATACGTTAAGCTGCGTCTCCACTTGTGACAAACACTCCAACAACCCTCCCAACAAGGTAAAATCCCCATCCACATTATGCATAACATAACATGTTGGATGTTTGAATATTATCATATCTGCAGCGTGTTTTTATCGGGTGGAAAGTTGAATCATTTTGGTGGACAATCAGTTGAGTTCAAACTGATCAGTGGATGATCACATCCGTCTTAGAAAGCGTAGTAATAGGTACCTACATACGATGAACTTGTGATACTAGGCAGCATAGAATAATTCCCCTCTGTTAACGCTGCCTACGACATGACGACTCTGCGATAAGCACGGTAATAAAAGCGTCGGCGTCGCCGCTTTGTTTGGTCAAGTTCGGAGGTTTGCTCAATGCTCAAATATCCGTCCACATTACGTGTAACATGTTGGTCAATTTGTTGAGAGAGTTGTTAGCGTGTTTGTAACAAGTGGGGAGACGCAGCTTTAGATATAAAATCATTTATAACTTAACGTTACAGTAGATAGCTACAGTAAAGAAAATAACATTCTTAAAAACAACCTAAGATCGTACATTTATCTAAGTAATAACGTCTAATTTTCATCATAAGATTGTGTTTTAATCCTATAACATTATATAATTATATATATATTATCTTCGTATTCTGTTAAACCAAAGAAGAATTAGTAGTAGGTAGCAACCTGTGCCTAACCCTTTGGGTATTACAGGCGCAATGGTTAATAAAGTATTTATGTATGTAATAAACATCTCTTCAACGGGACTATCTTGTTTTATGGGTAGGTGCTTATCAACATGGTCGTAAGATAGTTTGAACGTAACGGTATTATTTGGGAAGACACACATAAACCTTATCTATGTAAGCTCGACCAATAAAATAATGTTTAAAATGTACATGAAAATATTTCCACATGGCATTCCAATGGCATCACCATTAGCTAAAATGTTCTAAGCACAATGTGGTCGTCTAATCGTGTATCTATTTCATATTAATTATTTATTATCAAACGTAAAATATCTTAATACCATTTAGATTATTATTTCAACACTTTTTAATCACAATACATAATAGTGCTGTTATTATTTGCGTGTCAATTTATTATTTTTTCAACATTAAAATACGATGTTAAAATGCCATCTAGTTATTTGGTTCCATTTAACATTTACTATCAAAATATACACGTTTAAAATCTATATTATTGGTATATATATATATACAAGGTACATTTACATCAATGGTATCTTTTTAGAAGATATCTATATTTTCCTCAACGGTAAAGACAATGAGAAATATTAGACATGTAAATAGTATTTATAAATATGCAGATGAAATAATTGAATGGATACTTTAAAGGTTTAAAACAAAGAAAGGTAATTAAATTCTGTCAATCTGAATAAAAGAAGTGGACAGTTGAATTAAAGTGCTTAAATTTTATAATAACTCATGTCTAATCGAAATGAGTAGGTAGTAGATGATCAGCCGATCTATTCTGTAAACATCACACCGTGAACACTTAGGTGAAGTGAGTTTAAAGTGAGCTGTCAATCCCTAGTAGAGTAAGGTGGGATGACAGTTAACATCACGCTCACTTCACCTGAATTTTCACAGTGGGATCTTTACAGAATAGCACCACTGGAAAATATTTTATGGCAGTGTTTTCTTAAGTTTCTTTTTGTTATGAATTTTTATTTTTTATTAATTTAAATTTGATTGCAGCTAGCTACGGCTTGGTTTAGGCTATCTCTCTTAAGAGAAATAAGATAGTAGCTAGATGAGATTATAAGGAATTAAGCATTCTTCTCTATGAGAAAGAAAACTTGATAAAGTTTTATTAGTAAATAGGTACTATAATCAGCGACTTTGATTAGGTACTTAATGATTACATGCATACTATAAAATATCATAAAGGAAATATTACTCTAAATACTATGAAAAATGGCCGGAACGATTCAAAATGAAGGAAAATAAGTATTTAATCATTTTGAGAAGTGAAGTAAAACAAGGTTACGAGAGTGCTCATTCAACACTGGCATTGTTTCAGAAGCAAAGTAAGTAAGTACCTATTCGATGCTATCGTACCTATCGGTAAATATTTAGCCACCGTGAAATGTTGGCCGACGCTTTGTCCTCCAAACTGCTTGGATGCTATGAAGCAATACTGCCAGGTGTTTTAAGGGTCATCTAAGTATCTTTTTAAAAGCATTTTTTAATATTTTCAAAAAGTAGATATTTTTTTCTGCGGCCGATTTAGTACGACCGAAAATAGGATTATTTTGGATGGCATGTCGTATTTTACGATTATAAATATTTTATTCATACGATTGATCCAGGTATAAGAAGAAATTTTCTATATCTAGTTGAACAGCTTTAAAATATTTTGTAGTTTTTAGAATTAATTATTATCAGTGATATTCAGATACAACTACCAATTTGAATACAGAAATCTTTAGATAAAAGACTATATTTTTTTAAATAGATATCTTAGAATTTTGACTAAAAGGTAGAATGCATTCATCAAACTAGAACTCTTAAATGTTATCTTGTGAAGATTATACATCTATTAAAACATAAAATAGGTTTTATAAGGTCAATTCGGTTTATCTTATAACATTTAAGCTATAGTTACAAGAAGAAAAATGTTTACTTTGGTGTAAATACCACGAAGATTAAATAAAAACTGCGTTCAGACTGCATAGTAAGCCTGGTCACGGGAATGTTACGTTAAAAAGCCAGTTACAGCTGACTAAAACTAGCGAGGGTCTATCAAAATACCGATACCGCTAGAATTTATGATAAAACTATAATTATGTGGAATTATAACAAGTTCATAACTGGACACTTAGTTATACTAAATTAGTAAAGGTTCTAATATAATTACTAGTACAAAATAAGCCTCACATCATTCTCATGTTGATGTCGTACCTACATACAAAACAAGTCATTCCTTTCATATTATTACATAGCAACTGGTGCCATTTATAAAACATCATTTCTATGAATCCACTTTTTCTTCGCTAAAGCTTCTTATAAATAAGGCATTTCTTTTTACAATAATATCGTAATTCACCAATCAAAGATACATTCTGTATCCTTCTACGTCATTTTTAAATTGGTCTGGCAATAACAAGTAAGGGACGACGACCATTTAGATGAAAACAAAAAAGCTATGACACCAAGTGGTATATAATACCGCACTACCAACATTCGTTTTCCTAGCTACTTTTCATTTAGGCGCTGAGCAGACGATGGACAATTTTTCCGCGACGATAGAACGTATGGAAGTCTATGCAATTACGCACATGGAGGACAAAACGACCGCGCTGCCGATGCTTGCCGGGATGATGTCTCTCGCGGTCGTTCGCGGACAAAATGATCGGTCATTTCGGTCGTCTGCGGAGCGCCTTAAATTCTCTTACGTATCATTATTACCTATACTTGTAATATATTGTTTACAGAAGCTGTTGGTAAACCTTTATGAATAAATAAATAAAATAAATAAATTGGCTGATGCAGAATTGCAGACTGGTTATGTACAAAATGACGTAGGTGGTGAGTGTGGGTACTGTCAGGGAGGGCGGCACGAATTGGCGCGCGCGCCGGCCGCAGGACGTCAGAAGTTGCTGTCGAACACGCCCATCGACCGTGAGATGTCCTCGTCGCGCAGGCAGCAGTCAAGAAATTCGTCCAGAGTCAGCACACCGTCGCGGTTCAAGTCCATTTTCTGAAAGTTACGTTATTTCTGCAATTAGATTTTTGTAGAACATAAGTACAGTCCATATTATTATAATGGGGGATCGGGGCTAAATAATAACAGCTGCACGGGTCGATCGAAAGATAAGCTATGCTTGCCGTGGATGGGTGATCATCCGTTACGAGACCTCTCCGTCCTCTGAAAGCACGTTAAGCCGTTGGTCGCGGCTGTCATTCGTAGATCTTTGACAGTAATTGTAGTCAGATGCCCAAAGGTCTGACAACCAGTCTTACCAAGGGGTATCGTGTTACCCAGTAATTGGGTTGTGGAGGTCAGATAGGCAGTCTCTCCATGTAAAATACTGGTATTCAACTGCATCCGGTTAGACTGGAAGCCGACCCCAACAGTTTGGAAACTGCTAGGCAGATTGATACAATCAATAGGGAATATTACACAAAGCTGAGACAGCAGATGGTGCCACATGGACACGAAGTAAACAAAGCAAACTTTCGAAGGCAAGCCGCAACATTTTTCGGCGTTTTTCAATATTATTTCATCGTTGTTACTATAATTGTAGGTTAAAAAAATACCAAAAGGCTAAAAACATGCCTATAAGAATTTCAAATAGGTATATTTGTTTTTGTGATATTGAACTACTTTACAATAAACTTTGTTTTTGCATTAGGTTAATACTCTTCTGACCTGTAAAATATCCTTCATTCTTAGTCTTCAGCTCTAAAATGATCAAAATACAACCTTTAATGTTTTGGAGTGTAAAATGCTTGGAACGTAACAATTTACCCACTGCTTGCGAAGTTATCCGTTTTTAGTGAACTAATGAACACCTTCGTTCCTGCACTTACCACAACACTGATTCACTGACTGATGCATTATTACTATCTATTAGAGAATATTGCTGACGAACGGATATCACTAGATTGTAAACACACTGATTTCTCATTAATAATCATATAACCATAGATGAAAAAGGAGGCCTAAACATGATTTTTGTTTTTCTGTTTAGGTACGTTATTTATCTACTTATTCCCCTTATAACTATCATTACACAGGTTGCATTACCTAATGCGATAGTACGGTCTCATAAAATGAATTTATTATTAAAATTATTTACAATTTAAATTTTTAATTTAATTATTAAGACCTTTAATCCTTTTGTTATCTAGTCTTACCACCGTTACCACAGACAGACGCCATGTTGTTCTGTTTACTAAGCGCTGCAGGTGCGCCCTCTAGCGGGATAAATTGTCAGTGAGGTTCCTATGTTTATTTTATATCAACATACTTTTATCCTGCATTTTTCAACAATCTTTATTTATACTATAATCCTGTAATTTATCATATATTTGAGAGGGATTATTTGGGGGGATTTCCTGTAATACAGTTAATGCTAGCGCATGAGCCAGGCAATTCTTTAATATTGTAGGTAACGTAGCTTTTGTCAATAAATTTTACAATATGTAGGTACAGTCAGCCTCAAAAGATATATAATGTATGTACAACGACAAGAATAGGCATTCATTAGATCACGCACATATATTTTTGAGGTTGGCTAGTAGGTACATATTTAATCAGTAATATTATGATAAGTGAGATAACAATTATGTACTTACTAGCTTTTGCCCGCGGCTTCGCCCACGTGTATGTCGGAATATATCAAATTAGTACCTACCTACCCTACATGTTAATCCAGGTTCTAAAACATCTGTATGCCAAATTTCCTCTAAATTCAATCAACCGTTTTTGCGCCAATCTGGAACATATATCCCGACAAACAACAAACGGACAAAAATTCTAAAAACTATAGTGTGCGCAACAGACTCGTTCAATCACTTCTTTTCAAATATATGTAATGCACAGTTCTGACTTCGTTACTATTTTTAACCGACTTCAAAAAAGGAGGAGGTCATCAATTCAGTTGTATGTTTTTTTTAAATGTTTGTTACCGTTACTCCGTCATTTATAAACCGATTTGAAAAATTATTTTTTTTATTTGAAAGGAAATACTTTCAAATTGGTCCCATTTTTATCGAAATCCAGTTTTGATGATAGGATCCATGAGGAATTGGGGGAACTCCTCAAATATTATTGGCAAACATATAGTGATTTTGGTATTTTCGTCAACAAATCAAGCATTTGCATTCAGAAAGTATGATTCGGTGAAGTGGAACTGACGAAGAATACCTACCATAGATGGCCACAGGAACTCATCAATGATAAGTATTTCACGTGTGGCGATAAGATATCTCGATTAAGATAGTTAAACGACTATGACGAAGCAAATTTTAAATAAATGCTTCTGATGAAAATTGTACCATTGAACTCAGATCAGTAATAAAACAATGTATCCTAGCCGTGTTGGGGCTTATTGGAAATGTCATGAGATGCACTCTGGCTATAAATTATTTTTAACCGACTTCAAAAAAGGAGGAGGTTCTCAGTTCTTCGGAATCTGTTTTTTATGGTTCTCCGATTACTCGAAGACGGCTGGACCGATTTGGAAAATTCCTTTTTTGTTTGAAAAGGTATACTTTCCAGGTAGTCCCATTGTCATCAGGTCAGGATCTGATGATGGGATCCTGGAGAAATCAAGGTAACTCTACAATATAAGCACACCTATAGCGTTTTTGGTATTTTTTATAGTAGCTTGTGCATTTGCTCTCGGCAAGCAACATTTGGTGAAGTGGAACTGATGAAGAAGACCACAGATGGTAAGATGGCCACTGGAATAACTCAATAATAAGTATTTCACGGGTTGCAATTCCATTACTTTAAAATTATTGCTAAGCAATAGAAGCTTGTCACAATGCATATGATGAAGTGAAGCTGATGGTGAAGTACCAAGAGAACTCCTCAATAATTAACGTCCCTGCATCGGGAAAAGCAATGTTTTGTAAAAAGTGATGAGCAGTTGTCATAAGGCTATTGTAACTCAGAAAAATTACAAACAGACCCACTAAAAGAACCGACAAAAAAAGTAAAAAAAAAGTGAAGAAGAAAAGAGAATAGAAAGAAGAGAGTGAAGTGAAAAATAAAAATAACCGACTTCCAAAACAAACACCACAAAGTGAAAAATAACTTTAATTTCGGAAGTCAGTGGCAAAAACCTAAAATACAGATCCACCGACACCGACTTCCAAAAAAGTATTAGTACCGAGTTTCGAGTTAATATGACAGCGCGTTAAAATTTTTCCTTACTGCTCTTTTACGGTCTTAGTGTTCCTTACTTGTTTTAAAAAACTAAGAGTGACAATTTTTATTATTTCCTGAGGCAAAATTTGCCAAGATTCAAGTGTATTAACCAAAGGAATAAGATTTTTCATATAATCTGTATCGGGGTCTTTTCACCCCCACAGGGGCCGAATTTCGAAAAATCGTTTCGGATTTTTCCGTAACTGAAATCAAAGATTTCTTATACCAATTTTTGAGTTAATCAAGCCACACAGTAAAATCCTCCTCTTAAAAGTCTAATTACCCCTTTTCACCCCGTCAGGGGTAGTTTTGAAAAACCAATAGTAAGAAACTTTATTGCTTATTTAGGCAAATATTCGTGCCAAGTTTAAGTTTATTAACCAAATGAATAAGAATTTTCATCTAAACTATATTCCCGGTTTTCACCCCCACAGGGGTGGAATTTCAAAAAATCGTTTAGGATATTTCCAAATATTGACTAAGATTATTCATACCAATTTTCGAGTTAATCAAGCTACGCAGTAAAATTCTCCCCAGTAATATTGACAGCCATTTTTCACCCCGTCCGAGGTAGATTTTCGAAAAACCTTGATACAGGTTATTCTTTATTTTTGGACTTAAGTATAAATACTGAGTTTCGAGTTAATATGACAGCGCGTTAAAATTTTTCCTTACTGTTCTTACAGTCCTAGTGTTCCTTACTTGTTTTAAAAAACTAAGAGTGACAATTTTTATTATTTCCTGAGGCAAATATTGCCGCCATGTTTCAAGTATATTAACCAAAGGAATAAGATTTTTCATATAATCTGTATCCCCTCTTTTCACCCCCACAGGGGTGGAATTTCGAAAAATCGTTTCCGATTTTTCCACAACTGAAATCAAAGATTTCTTAAACCAATTTTTGAGTTAATCAAGCCACACAGTAAAACCCTCCTCTTAAAAATCTAATTACCCCTTCTCACCCCGTCAGGGGTAGTTTTGAAAAACCAATAGTAAGAAACTTTATTGCTTATTTAGGCAAATATTCGTGCCAAGTTTCAAGTTTATTAACCAAATGAATAAGAATTTTCATCTAAACTATATCCCCGGTTTCACCCCCACAGGGGTGGAATTTCAAAAAATCGTTTAGGATATTTCCAAACATTGACTCAAACATTATTCATACCAATTTTCGAGTTAATCAAGCTACGCAGTAAAATTCTCCACTGTAATATTGACAGCCCCTTTTCACCCCGTCCGGGGTATATTTTCGAAAAACCTTGATACAGGTTATTCTTTATTTTTGGACTTAAGTATAAATACTGAGTTTCTAGTTAATCGGACTGCATGTTAAAATTCTTCCATACATTTTTTGACACCCCCCAATCCCCCTCGTGGGGGTAGTTTAGAAAAACCAAAAATTACAAAGTTCATAATTTATTAAGATAAGTATTTGGGCCAAGTTTCAAGTTTATTTACTCAAGGAATAAGGTTTTTCATACAAACGAAATACCCCCTTTTTACCCCCTTAAAGGTCGAATTTCCAAAAACCCCTTCTTAGTGCTCCCCTACATTATAAAAGGAAGCCATGTGCAAAATTTCACGTTCCTAGTCCCAGTAGTTTCGGCTGTGCGTTGATATGTCAGTCAGTCAGTCAGTCAGTTTCTTCTTTTATATATATAGATTTAGAGGTACAGGCTCTAGAATATGCGGATATATGCGGGAATATGTGAATTGCGGATTATATCAGTTACTAATACCTACCTATAATGTTATCACAATCTCTTGTAAATAATAATGAAACAGCATATTTTATAATTGACTGTAATTATAAGTTTCTGTTTGAAGTTATTTCCATAAATAGGTGGGTATGCTTTTATGAGTCAATAGTGACGAATCGAACTCTCGACCTCTTTCGCCAGCTCGCGCGATAACCATTGGGCTATTGTGGCTTAGTTTTAGAACAAGGAAACCATGTGAAATTAAAGGAAATACAAACCTGAAACAGTCTTTCGACCTTCTCCCGTATCACATCATCTTCTAAATTGGGTTCTACGATCTTCCCCATAAGGTCGTAAACAGCGGTGACAATCTCTGTCATTTCCTCTTTAGTGATGCATCCGTCGCCATTGATATCATACAGTGAGAACGTCCATCGTAGCTTCTCTTCTAAGGTCCCTCTCGATAATATTGATAACCCGGTTACAAACTCCTGGAAATAAAAAGATGATATAATTTCGGCAGAGTTAGGTATTCTGAACTCTGAAGAGCACTGATGAAAAACAGTGCAGTAGGTAGAGCAACTTGGGGCTGCCTGTCCTTATAGGATATCGATAGGCGGAGTTTGTGATTAGGTCGACGTTAATGAAGCTTACACAGGCGTTGCTGAGGGTACCGGACATGGGCCTACTGAAATAATCGACACACTAACTTGTGGTAATTGCAGTTTGGTGCTGTTAGAACAAATTAAGTGCTTAAGGGTGCTTGCATAAAGAAGCGGGTTCCGTACTGATCGCAGTAACTGTTGGTGAAATAGTCCCGAGTTAACTTATGCGCTCACACAAAAATAAATAGGCAACAATGTAAGTAACAGTTTCTTTCCGAAGATTAAATTACTCTGATCTGTACCCGAATCGGACCCGAAAACCCGCTTCTTTACAAGCACCCCTATCTACTACCACAGTTCACATACCTACTACTATAGGCACAGCAGCTGCAGTAAACAAGGATCGCCTTTGGTTGCCTTCAATGACATTCACAGGAAAAAGAGTTCAAGTTGACTACTTCAATCGTCAATAACTTGTTAGGTATACCTATGCTGATTCTACTAGTAACAAGCTGAATAATCCAGCCTGTATCATCCAGGATATTGAGCGTGTTTTGTCATGTCGTGTGGGGATATTGTTAATATATTTATTCTAGGAATTCTAAATATGGTATATTTACCTCAAAACTTAATAGGCCACTTCTGTCTTGATCCAGTGTGTTAAAAACGAAGTGCGCGTACTGAGCGGTGTTCGCTGTAAGATAAAATATATAATTAATGTCATTAGAAATCTGCTCTGTGTTATTTTATTTTAATTTTATATTAAAAGCCTGTGATGTCCCACTGCAGGGCAAAGGCCTCCTTGCTCTTTCCACTTCTCTCTGTTTAAAGCTGCTAATGACCAGTTCTTGTTGAAGGAGTCCAGCTCATCCCGCCATCTCCGTCTGATCTATGATTATATAATAATATAGATACTGCCTATTATTGTCCTACTGTAGGGCAAAGGCCTGGCCTCTTCTCAAACAGAGATCTATAACTAAAGTAATATGAAAAAGGTATGTACCTAGTCAAAATATTTTGCAAGTTCTAAACAGTCATTAAAAATCACAGTAAATACCAAGGTTTCCCTAATCAAAAAGTCAGTTTTTTACAAAAGCTGGGTTACAGTTTATGATTTACTTCACAGCTATTACCAATATAAACGAGAATAGCTTAGGTAGGTATGTAAAAGATTAGCCAGTGAACAACGTTGATATAACAACTTTGATGACGGCTCTGGATATGACTCATATCCAGGGCCGTCATGTAACTTGTCATCAAGATAACTTCCGTCATATCATATAAATATGACGAAAGTTAATTAAGTACTGAAATCGAGTCTTCTATATACAACGCGGATTTGGATGTACGACATTAAATTAAAACGAGCACAGTTGTAGTCCATCGAAACATTTTAAAACACGAAGATTAGTAGAAAAATTGCAGTTTTCAAACAAAAATAGCAGAATCAACTGCATATAAAATAACACGCTGTAACTACGAAAAGTCACTGACCAACGGTGCGGTGCGGGGCGCGGCGGTGGCGGTGCGGGGCGCAGGTAGGTACTTTAGTCGGAGAACAATACAAACTCAAGAGTTGCGCGTTGTTATTTAAAAGATCACTGATTGAGTGATTAATCACATAATATCAAATCACCATCAGAATTGAACAATAGTCAATTTTTTAAATTTTCAGTGGCCGTTCTTCATTAGGCACAAGCGACATCGTCTTATTACATTTTATTTTCACGGACTCGTCGTAACGTAACAAGTCCCCCATCTGCCATTCTTTTTAGTTTGTCGAAAGCATTATTTTAATTTTTAAATCGTCTACAATGTTCACTTCTCGTGCATACACCTCGTTTTTTACGGCCACCACAAAGAGAAATCCAGTGGTGTCCGGTCAATAGCAACTAAAAATTTTCATAAAATCACGACAATGCGTGCGGCTCCTCTCGTGGTAAAAATAAAATATAGAACGTGCTCTCCTCGAAGGACACCGGTGCAGACTGACCTAATTGTTGAGTCAGACTACAGAAAAAATTCCGCGCACACACACAGTCGCAATTGTCTATGCACCACTAATGCATAATTATTATTTTCTAACTGTAGGGCCGACTGACTGTGGGACTGGGCGGGGCGCGTCGCGAGTGGAATCGTACTACACCTTTCTCAGTTTTTCAAGCATATTGAGTCTCAGAGAATACAATCATGTTTTGCACAGGTTCTTGACCTTACAATGTTTACCTATTATTACGGACTCGGATCTACATCATGTTGAATAATTTCCTGTTGCTTAAGTACCAATTCATTGATTAGATGTTTTTTAGTATACGGGTGAACACGATTCTCTTTACGTGGTTTGCAGGAATGACAGTCATCCAGTTCCACCTTGTATGAAGCCACGCGCCAAGATCCTTGTACAGCAAGATCTTTTGGCGCCAAAATCAAAACGCTGTTGAAAGAATGTAATCAAAACAAGAAACGTCCTATACTATGCTGACACAATATAATGGTGTTGGTGTAAACTACTAAATAAAAACACTGAAACATCACAGCAGCATAAAGATTACAAATAAAAGGTGAATAAAAAACTGGATGGTTTTAAATTTAATTTATTTCAGATATTACATTAGTGGTTACAGACTTGACAATTGGGTTGGACTTATGTCCAATAACTTATTACCACATACAGCTTGCAAGTGTAATTTTTTTGCCACTCTTAAAAAATTAGGAGCTGATCTGAAAAAGTGTAAACTAAAAAAATTATCACAATGGAATAATTATTGAAGTTACCTAGAACATTTGGTTTACCTCAAATTTCTCCTTATTTAAATAGAGTATACAGTACTACTGTTTTAAGATACACAATGCTAAGGTATACAAAGCTCGGCTGAGCATTTGTGTATCTCAAAATATTACATTGTTTTACTTGCATCATTTTATTTAAAATTAACTCTTAATGTTAAAGTTGAGATGGGTTCACCATAGCGTTCTTCCCATGGGAAATGGACAGTTCTTTAAGATAAGATTACACTAGAGACGAGCCACCAGTCTGCTGTTGATACACCTCTATTGTGTCTCCTTCTTCCATCTCCAGTGATGTTGGCGTGTCATTTTCATTGATTGGCTGACCGTCGAATCTGAACCGCACTACTTGCATTGATAGACCCTGGAAAGATATATTAGTAACTTTTAGATAATCAGAAATCTCACTCAGACAATAAATGAGGGTTTGTACAATATTACGAAATGACCATTTTGCTACATAGTTCCAAAGGTCAACTAAACACAAAATGTCAAGGTCTAATAATTGCCATAGAAATTAAATTGCATGACAATGTGCTGCAGTTTCAACAAATGTTTAGAAAGCCTCACTAATTGTTAGAACAGTTACTATTCTGTTTGCAGAATAAACCTTCTGAACTTTGTTTTGTGTCATAATATGTAAAACAAAAGTAAATGCTCAATGCTTAGAAAATCCATAGGCTCAATATGTGTAGGTCCGCTAATATCTTAAATAAACTTCATGAAACAAGTTTCACAGCAGCAAAAATAGTAATTATTTAACAGCTTATGTACATTTATAAGGGCTAATTAGCAACAAATCCATCTAAAAATGAAATTATGCCAAGAGGCATCATAAGTGTAGTCATAATCAATTTTAAGTCCTCCACATAAACCACATGGTATGCTCAGTTTTACCTCCCTTGTATTTCAAACCCTGTTGGCTTGAAACACTGGTATTTTAGGGATCCAGTACCAGACATAGTACCTGTACTATTAGTATTTCTAATAATTATCAGTTGCACCTCTGACTTTTGAGATTCATGTGCATATTTATAAAATTGTAAAATTATCACTTGCTAAAAAGTCTGTGAAGGAAAACATAGTGATATTTCTCAACTGCATGTGATGCCAAGTCAGAGGCCCATAGGTGGAATTTAAAAATCTGAGCAGTTTAGTCACTAACCACACAAAAAAGAAAGAAGATACTACAAGGTCAATGCTCTTTTCAGAATGTGTACTTACAAGACAATTCCTTTCATTTGTTTATAATAAATTATCAATGAACATTGTAGCCCATTTTAAGTATATTGGGTAGAAAAGATATACCCATGTTTTCACCCAATTTACAAGTTAAAACATGAAATTTATTTATGTGTGGAGAAATCTTTTTGGTTTTCTCACGTATGGATCTCAAAAGCACATAATTAAAGTCTCAGTGAAACAACTTTAAACGATGCTTTTTTTAAACAGCCGGACTTAGGGGCCCGCCAGAGTAGGTACATAATATATTTTACTTACTTACCTTCATTGTTCATACAAAATGCATGCTACATCTTCTTGTCTTTGTGCTAACTACTTATATGATTGAATGATCATAAGCCGCTTAATAAATAAGATGAACTTACCGCTCGATCACAATAGGCATTCATTAGCTTCCTCAGGGGTGTGTGTTTTTTGATTTTGAACTGCACAATAGCATTATCTTGACCTAATACTTTCAAGTTGATGTGTTCGCTTTCACCCTGAAAAATAAATATTGTAACGATAAAAATATCATCTCGACAAACAATGGTAAAACACTTCTCACTTTCAATCGGGTAACCACATTTCGCTAATAACGCCATGTCGGTGAAGCACTGTTTTCGACTTTTCGTAACTACACTGATAATATAGCAAGATACACACCTTTTTCTCGTCAGACATTTTGGTATTTGTGTATATAAAGATACTATTAACACAAGAGCAACGACTTCGTAGAAAATCTAAAGATTATCAAACGAAAAACGCACAAGTGACAGATTCTCAATCCGATGGCGTGGTAATGGCGTCCGGTCGTAGCTTGGAGGAAGCAACGCAGGTTTGCCAACACATGCGCAGTCGTAACGGCGAAATGGCGCGCTTCTGCGCACTGGCGCCCAATTTTTTGTTTGGAAAGAAATAAAAATATTTCGGTTTTTAATGTAAGTACTAAATAAATTAGAAAAGATTTATGTAAATAATGAGTCGGTTAATCAAATAAATTTAATTTGTTTCTTTAATAACACGATTGTCTGTACTGTCCGTCCAGTGAATAAACTTATTCAGAATTTAGTAGTCATGAACTCGATGAAAATATTTCTATTCTCTACCTGTAAAATATTTAGAACATTCTAGAAGATTATAAATAGAAAATCAATTGACTCGATAGTATTGCCAACTGCACAAAGCTGCTTCCGCTACTAGTGTTGTACGGAGTCTATAGCTGACACCAAACGGAAGCCTCTAGTGCTGCGCGAGGTCAACGTTGCGTTCCGTTACACGTCTCTTTATCAGAGTGGTTTTCACATTTATCTTTGTTTATAATTTACTGGCAAATTACAACACACATGACAAATGAGGTTATTATTGTGATATGATAATTTTTATCGTAGGATGAAAGTCTAGTTTTTTTCAAACTTAACAATAAAGGATTTAACTTCGAGACAAAACCGGTTTTGAGATTTTGTAAAGTGCAAGTCGGGTTGTGCACTTAGGGCTCCGTACGTTTGGGTTGTTAGACAAACGAACTGGGGTTAGAAATAGTGTCCCGTTGGCACCCTATAAGTACAGAACCAATTAAAAAAAATCAAGGTTTTAACTCCTGAATAAATTGCACTTTTAACCTTGAGTATGGTGCCAGACAAGTTTCCTCAATAATTTCTTTTCAGATATAAATTGCGCTGTGTAATGCTGTATGTGTAATTCCTTATGTGCTCTTTTCGTTCCTGAGCTTAGTACACACCCAATTCCTTTTTAAATTTTCAGATTTGCATTTTGATAATTTTTGAAACTGGCTTACCAATATTTTGAAATCTTAATTCGTACGTACATCAGTGAACTCACTGATGTACGGTTGACCGTAGTATAAGTAGTGCATGTAATAGCAGTACTACTTGCATTACGAAAGGCGCCATCAGTATTGAATACTGCTACGGCGTAAAGGTGCTGTTGATGTCAGTTATGAGCACTGACGTGCGATTGATTGGTTAGGTACTATAATGTTTTTTACAGAACATTGTAATTATACAGAATGGTAGTTT
Source organism: Fissipunctia ypsillon (assembly GCA_947568875.1). Lineage (NCBI taxonomy): Eukaryota > Metazoa > Arthropoda > Insecta > Lepidoptera > Noctuidae > Fissipunctia > Fissipunctia ypsillon. The sequence continues at coordinate 6,479,157 of OX387643.1, forward strand.
CCATGATTAGCAAAGTACATAAACTATGCGAGGTAAGGATAAGTTTGAGGATCTTAAGTAGGTGTGTACCAACTCACTGCAGAATTTGGGATTATATCAGACGATGTGGTTGGTTGACATGGCATTTTCACATAGCATAGCATAGCATAGCATAGGCAGAAAATGAGTGCTTGCTCAAAGGTATGAACAATTTGGCTCACTTACTTTAGGTATTTTCTATACATGGGGGAAAAAATTTGCTAAGAGCGATGCGTGCGAAGACCGCGAAATTCAAATTTTCTTACGCTTTTTGCAATTTGCAGGTTGAATTTCGTGGGCTATCCTCGAGCTTTCGCCTAAATTTCTTATTTTACTTAATATGAGCACAAAATGCGACTTAGAACACTAGGACATTTTCAATTTTGCCTTTTTAGGGTTCCGTAGCCAAATGTCACACCACCATTTTTCTCGGAGACTAATATCACTTTTGTGATGAAAAGGAGATGTTTCAAAATGTATGGAGCCCCGGCCAGGTACACCCTACTAAAAAATGGGGAAACACAATTAAAACAGTTTCCAATCATCCAATTTTTTTAAATTGGCTTTGTTTGGTAGTAAAGTACAAGAATGTATAATTGAAATTGCAACACACAACAAAAACCCATCATGGCGGTAAGTTGTCATGTTGATTGATTATTGACGTTTGACATGTTTACTTCTGTCATATTACATTGTCAAAGAGAATCATAACATTCTCGTACTTTTAGTCTTTTGCAATATTATTTTAGATCTAATTGTAAAGTCGAAAATCTATTAAAGAAATCTGACAGATTGTAGTAGCTTGATGTACTGGCGTCTGTACATAAAGTATAGTCCAGTTAAGCAGACGACAACCACATAGGTTGACCTGCGATATGCCAAGATTTTTACTTATAGCATAAACTCACAGAATACAAACATTCAATAGTCGAAATATTAACTCAGACAAAAACAATGTAGCGATAAACGAAAGCCAGGTTGTTAAAAATAACTCGAGAGAACAGAACATTAGAACACGATCGACAATGAAAGCAACTGAAGTGACAGTAGACAGTTCACGATCTATGGTTTACTGTCATTGGTTTTTAACCACAGTGTACCTAAATTGGCGAGATGCCATATTGAAAGTTGATAAAATAATTGATAAATATCAAATTATTACAAGAGAATTATGCAATTTATCAGTATTTTTCCCGAATTCCACGGATTTTTCTCGATTTTTCGAGGTATTGTACATATTCTGGGCCCATTTTGAAACATCTCCTTTGAAAAGAGTTGTATTCTGTGTATTATACAGGGTGTTTGATAGATGGGTGAAAAGCCTGAAGGGGATGATATCTTAGACCATTTAGAACTTATTAAGCTAAACTTGTCTTAGACGAAGTTTGTTCCTTGTATTTTTTTTCGAAACTCTAAGGTTTTTAACAATAATACCCAATTTTTTAAAATTAATTGTTAATAGTGTCCAGTAAAAGCTGTTATGTTATTATTTTTTATTTATGTACTGTGTGATTACTCAGAAAATAGATCCCAAGCATCTGTGTCATCAGAGAAATATTCTACGCCATATTCAAGTTTAAGAAACTTTTAAAAATCAAGAAAATGTTTTGTTTACGGCATAATAAAAAAAATATAAAATAGCCTCAGTTGTTCAAACCTTTTTAAAAACATGCTTGGTTATTGCCCTTTCTTTTGAAGTAGTATTTACGTAGATGTCTCATCAATTCTTGGAATTAGGATGTACAAAGCAAATTGAGGTCGTATATTTAATTTTTAAACAGACCAAAATAATGCAACATTTTTGCTAATGCACAATTTTGTTTTTTGTTAGGAATCAGTTATCAGTAACTGATTCCTTCTTAAAATTATGGTGCACGCGCACCAATCAAATTCTGGGAACTTGCATAACAAAAGCCGCCGTGCGACGATAGTAAACTTGCACTTTTTTCGACTCTCAGGTAGCGTCAGTAAATTGTTATTCAATAGAAAAATCAGCTTAGTTGCTGAGGATATAAAGTCGTTATTTATTTACACTAGTACTAGTACCCGAGTAGTCGGGTGGACTCGTCACATCTTCGGACCCTCAGCTAGTCAAGTAACGACTGCCCTTGTGACAAGACGTTTTAATTGCAAATTCGTGTTTACACAATTCACCGCATGAGGTTGTGCGCTCCTTCACGTGTTGATTTTTGAGGTGTTTAAGGTGTGGAGCCTAGCCTTAGTTGTAAGCTCCTTCACTGATTTTGGACTTTTATTTGTGTGATCAATCGACTATGGCTACTTTTTCGAATGAAGAATATGCGGATATCGTCTTCATGTATGGCAGAGCTGACGGTAATGGATCTTTGGCGTGACAGATGTACCAAGAGAGATATCCGAATCGCAGATTACCTAATGACAGAGTGTTTTACAACACATTTCGTCGGCTTTCTGAAGTTGGAATCCATCACGTAGAATCTGGACTCAACCCGGGAAGACATCACCCAAGCATCGAGGAAGACATTATTGCAGCTTTTGATGCAGATCCTACTACGAGCGTCAGAGTAGTAGCTCGAAACCTCAACTCTTCGGTATGGAAGGCGTGGAATACGATGCACCGAGAAAACAAATATGCTTTCCACGGCACGGGTGTACAAGGTTTGGAAAATGAAGAACCCCCACGAAGGATTCAGTTCTGTCACTTTTTGTTAAATAGTGACATTGAAGATGCATGGTTTTTAAAATCCATCTTGTGGACCGATGAGTAAAAATTTTCGAATGAAGGAATTACCAATTTTCATCGATGGACCGACAAGGAGAACAATCCATACTGGAATAAGCAAGTGTCGTTCCAAAGGAAATTTTTAGTTAATGTGTGGGCAGGAGTAATCGGCCGAACGTTGATTGGCCCCACTTCCTGCCAGATAATTTAAATGGAGAAAATTACCTGGAATTCCTCCAAAACTATCTCCCAGAGCTTCTGGACGAGACCGAAATACCAATATTTGCAATGAGAAGACCAATGATTTTTCAACAAGATGGCGCCTGGCACACTGGACCCTAAAGGTGAGAGACCATTTAAATAATTGTTTCTCAGAGAGCTGGATTGGCAGAGACGGGCCCATTCCTTGGCCACCTCGATCACGAGCTCGAAGGAGCTCGTCTACACGCACGTTGAAATTTCAACTAGAGAAGAATTAATAGAAAGAATCCAAACGGCTGTTCAAGTCATGAAGCAGGAGATGAAATTAAAAATCACGACTACAGAAGTGAGAAGACGGGCACGCGCTTATATAAGATACCGCGGTCAACATTTTGAACATGAACAATAAATTATTTTATCATAAATGTTGTTTTATTGATCTGTTCAAAAATAACAATTTCCATACTCAATTTGCTTTGTATGTGGACAAAGCAAATTGAGTATGGAAATTGTTATTTTTGATTTTTAAAAGTTTCTTAAACTTGACGAGGGCGTAGAATGTTTCTCTGATGACACAGATGCTTGGGATTTTTTTTTTGAGTAATCACACATTACATAAATAAAAATTAATAACATAACAGTTTTTACTGGACTCTATTAACAATTAATTGAAAAAAAATGGGTATTATTGTAAAAAACCTTAGTTTCAAAAAAAAAAAAAACAAGGAACAGACTTTGTCTAAAACAAGTTTAGCTTAATAAGTTCCCAATGGTCTAAGATATCACCCCCTTCAGGCTTTGCACCTATCTACAAAACACCCTGTATAATTATTATTAAATATTTTATTATTATTTTTAATATAATTAGGATAGGCAGGCACTCCCCTTAACTGTAACCGAGAGGGATGAAAATAAAAATACAAAGCACATAAGCGCGTGGTTGTGGTGTATTGTGGGATCATATAATTAAAAATATTATGTTTCTAAGTGACTTTGCTATCTATTTTATTTTTAGTTTTTGAGATACTTTCGGTTACGACCGCAGACATAATTTTGTTTTTTAGAAAAAATACTACGAAATGAAAAGAATATACTTTTGCGGGCGATACAATCAATGCTGACCATGCGTAAATATTCATCCCAACTACGGAACCCTTCACAGTTCACAGTGCGTGATCTGACACGCATTTGAACGGTTTTTAGGGTTCCGTGGTAAAATAAGGAACCCTTATAGTTTCACCAAGTCCGTTTGTCTGTCAGTGCGCTGCTTAACCCAACGACCCTTCGTACTAAAAAGCTGCAATTTGGCATGGTACGTAATCACGCATACAAAATTGTGAAATAAAATCTTTTTTTTGGTACTTCCTCCCTTACAGGTGGATACTCTATTCCATTGTATAAATAAATAATATAAATAAATAATGTATTCGGGGTCTATTTTATCGTATCGTTGGAAAGTCCTTTTTATCAAATCTATTCAAAAAGAGCTAATTTATTCTTCGTAAACAGGAACTAGGAAGTGATTTGAAAATATATCAATCTGGCTGGCTCACTCTGCAGGTGAGAAAGCAAGTCTATTTGCATCTCTCTTTGCAAGCAATTCACGTCTGGACGCTGACTCTAAGCAACCACCTACTGTACCTCATTGTGACTACTCGATGCCGGAGATTGCAGTTCACATTAAAGAGGTCCGAAGAGTATTGTGCAGTCTAGACGTGAACAAGCCCGGCGGGCCTGACGGCATTCCAGCGAGTGTGTTGAGGTAGTGTGCGCCTGAACTGTCTCCTGTGTTGACACGTTTGTTCCGCCTCTCTCTTAAAAATAGGACGGTACCAAAATCTTGGAAGCTTGCAAATGTGCAACCAGTGCCCAAAAAGGGTGACCATGCAGACCCTGCCCATTACCGTCCGATCGCCATTACCTCCATTCTGTGCAAGGTTATAGAAAGGGTACTGAACAGTAAGTTGCTGACCTACCTTGAAAACAATGGTCTCCTCAGTGACCGTCAATATGGCTTTAGCCGGGGACGGTCAACTGACGATTTTCTTGCGTATGTAACGCACTGCTGGGGCGAGGCCATCGAGAAACACGGCGAAGCACTTGCTGTATCGCTTGATATCTCGAAGGCCTTTGACAGGGTATGGCACGCTGGTCTACTCAACAAGCTGCTTATGGCATCCCAGCTGATTTTTGTAGCTGGATATCAGACTTCCTAGTGAACTTTATGGCTATTGAGTTCCTCAGGGGTCTGTTCTCTCTGCAACTCTTTTCCTGCTACACATCAATGACCTACTTCAGTCTGGTATTGTTGGGTACGCAGATGACAGTACAGTTTCAGAGAGATACGTGTCCAGCGCAAAAACCAGCGGGGCTGAAGTTCGTTACTTGAGAGACGCCATGGTAGAGCGGACAGAATTGACCTTAAGCCTTTTCTCCCTGTGGGGTGATGATAATCTGGTCTCTTTTAATGCCACCAAAACACAGGCGTGTCTTTTTACCGCTAAAAGGAGTCGTTTCGATCAAACTCCTCCTTTTCGGGGTTCATCTATTCCTGTAACTGATCGGCTCGAGCTCCTAGGCATGGAGTTCACATCATGTCTCACTTCGGTGCCACCATCGAGTACAAAGCCCAAACTGCGGCCAAGAAACTGGGCATCCTAAATAAGGTGAAGCGATACTTTACGCCTGGACAGCTTTTAACTCTCTACAAAGCGCAAGTCCGATCCTGCATGGAGTATTGCAGCTACCTTTGGGATGGCTCAGCTAAATACCAACTTGCCGCGCTTAACTCGGTGGAATGCAGAGCTAAGAGGCTCATTGGCGACGTAAGACTGATGGATGCCAAGCTTCACAGCTTGGCTCATCGCCGCAAGGTTGCCTGCTTGTCGGTCTTCTACAGATTATACTTCGGTGAGTGTGCTCAAGAACTCCACGACCTCATTCCGCCGGCCCCCTTCTACCATCGGACATCTAGACGCTCTGCAGGTTACCATCCTTACCTAGTTGCTATTCCACCAATTCGCACTAAGCGGTTCCAAATGTCTTTCGTGATGCGCACAGCAAAGGAGTGGAACTCTCTGCCTGCGTCTCTGTGTTTCGGAACGCATACAACCCCGATCTCTTCAAAGTGAGAGTGAACAGGCTTCTTCTGGGTAAGCTCGCTCCATCGTTGACTTTGTCTCTGTCATCTCTGACCTAGACTAGAGTCAAGAGCAAACCTATCTCAAATAAAAAAAATAAAAATCACGAACATTGTATGAACAAGCAACAGGCAATAAACTTAAAAAAAGGTTAAACTAAAAAAAAGTTTGTGAAAAAATAAAAAAATAAAAACGTGCGGAATGCATTCCGCCTTCGTTCGTAATTGTTTACTCAAATTCTGATTTTACTTTTATAAAAAAAATATTATTTCTATGACTTATTATTCTTAATTGTATGTCAATAAACATACTATTCATAAGTTGCACTTACTTATTTTCTCATAGAGCGTGATAAAAAGTAGAGTGTCCACCTCGGGAGCAACACTATTATAAGCTTGAGTGACGTAAGTACTTTGAATGCCTCGCTGTGCTCAGGATTCTACTCTAACCTAACCTGACTCTACAATTTAACGAGTAACAGTCGACCAACTTACAAAATATATTTACAGGCCCCCGAGATACAGGCACTGCCTAGTTTGGGGACCACCGCATATAGCAAAATGAATGTCACCAACAGTTACAAACAGATATAATTATATAATGTTAAACTAATTTTAAAGTAATAATTGTAACAATGTTTAAATAAAAAAATTATTTGGATGATAAAGTTGTGTAAAAATTCAGTAGAAAAATGAAATGAAACAAAGCTACTTTTTAAAATAGTCGTGTTGTAATAAAGGCATCGTCTGCTCTGTGCGATTGTGTGCGTTATTTGTGAGATTGTGTGCCACGTATTTATAGGAACGCACACATATTAAATCGGCATGACCACGAGAGCACACATATAAACATTTAGACGCGGTTGTTTGTGTCTTTCCCGAGGCACTCAGCGGCGCTAGTGCAGCGCATGCGAAGTTGCGTCAAATTAATACGAAGGAGCAAGCGGGCATAGTGTATCGAATATCGATGATACGACCACCGACACTCAACAGATGGAGCTGATTTATGATTTTTTTTTATTGATAGTAAGCTCGTAGTAAATAATATTGGATATCAGGACAAGATTATAAATACATATCTGAGTTAGGTAGGGTAGGCAGTGTCTTTCTGTCTTTATGAAATGCACGCCACTGGTTGGCAGATGACACATGTCATCGAATTTTTAGTTCTTGGACATGCCAGTTTCCCCACGATGTTTTCCTTCACCGTTTTAAGAGCACTGGTGATAAAATTGTTTACACAAAGTAAAGCGCCTGCCTGGGTTCGAACCTACGACCTACATACGACTCGTAAGTCGAGGTCGTTACCACTGGACCATCACTGCTCCACCGTGCATTCCTGGTGCATTAATTTATAATTTTGTAATTGCAAAACGTAAAAAATAAACATTATATGAAGAAAACTATGTAAATGTACTACAACTATGTACTAATACTAATATAGTTACTAGTTAGAGTTGTTACAGTTAATATGTACTAATACTTAAATAACTTTACGCTTTCATTTCTGAAGTCGGCAGAGAGGATCGAGCGGCCCATATAAGGTATTGTTGAATCCCATAATTAAAAAGATTGTAATGTTTCTAAGTGAGTTTGCTATTTAAAATATATTTACGGTTACAACCGCAGAAATAACTTAGTTTTTCATAGTTTTTTCGAAAAACACTGTAAAATACTAAGTTTGTTTTTGAGGTAGATAAATTACAAAACCCTTATCTGTGCGTGGTCCGACGTGCATTTGGCCGGTTTTTCTAGAGTTCAGTCACTTCGGTCCGTTGAAAGTTACGTGAAAAACGTTGCCTTAACTGCTGTAAATCCCGATTTTGTTTCAGCATGTGTGTTTTATGGACGGTGATTGTTATTTCCAAAACGCCTATGTGTCATGAAATCGCAGATTTGTGGGTGTTGCCTCGTACTGATAGAAGCTTTGTAGGTGTAACCAGTCGGGAATTATTGCCAGTTATAAGCCCCTGTTTCTGCCTGAATAAAATTTGCTATTTACGTGACTTCATTTAAGTAAATAAAATGGTTGGGTAATCGCTTGGTGACATTTTATTGTGGACGAATTTCAAATGAAATTATTTCGTTAAGGTGAAAGCGCCAGGGCAGCCCGCGAAATTCAAATTTTCTTAAGTTTTTGCAATATGCAGGTCAGTATTAGGTTGTATGTTGATTAAAATATGATGCGCAACCGTAACAAATATGTATTTACAGAATTATAATAATTAAAGTCATCAATACAACTCTCTAAGACCAAGTAACACTATTGAATGACTATTTCATGAAATTTTGACATTTCAGGATTATACTAACTTAAGGATTGTATTACTGATTCTAATGAGGATTGTATTACTGATTCTAATGAGGATTGTATTACTGATTCTAATGATTCTAATTCTGTAAATACATATTTGTTACGGTCGCGAATCATACTTTAATCAACATTCGCCCAGACCAGCTGCAAATTGCAAAAATAGTAAGAAAATTTGAATTTCGCGGGCTACCTTAGCACTTCCCCCTTAAGTGAAGGTAGGCTATTATTTCAGTATTTTATTTTATTTCGGAACATAATATTTACATAATATATAAGCTAACAGACTAAAAATAATAATTATAATATGTACATATGTAAAAAAAAAAACATAATAATCATAGGGCATCAAAAAATTCGTCCGCATCGCTGTCAACAGCGGAAAACCTCAAACGGCGAAAATATTCCAATATTTTTGGGAGTTATGTTCGAGCCGTTTGGGGTTGAAACACTAGGGTCACGGGGTCCGAGTGCCCACTTGGTTTTCCGAGACATCGCCAAGCGGTTGGTCGACTCTTCACGTGACCAAAGGGCTGGCCTATTCTTTGGCCAAAGAATTAGTAGGCTATTATTGTGTTTAGTAGATGTGTGTGGTGTTGTGGTCCATTGGTATTTTTTATTACCTTTATAGATGGCCAGTAATCACACTAGACAGAGCTTTGCTAGTTTTCCATTGTTAGTTTTTTTCTTGAAGTGAAAACTACTTTAGGCGCGTTGAGCGCTTTTGGTAGACGAAAATCTTACGGGTTCGCGACATGCGACATGCTCACGTCACAACTCTAATGTGACGTGTTGCGCCAGACTGGCGACGCGCACCGGCCTGTGTACATGTTAAATGTTTTAAGTTTTCAGTACATTCTCTGTTTTTAATGGATGAATAGGTAAATATGGCGATATCTGACTAAGTACATAACTAATAATAATACCAGACTATTACTGTCCAACTGCAGGGCAAATGCTTCTTCCCATACAAAGAAGGCATGAGCATAGATCACCACGCTTACGCTGCACAAAAGGTTTTGGCAACTTCGGACTTATATTGATTGACTACATGCTAATTAGCAGTGACAAAATTAAAATTGGTGTTTTTTGTTGATTCTTAACCCTAGAATACTAATTTTATTTTATCACCACACTAGATAATGATCGCCTTAGAGGCGATTTTATAAATACATTGAAATTTAGTTTTAAAACTTTTACTGTTTAAGAATCTTTAGACGAACGAACAGTGAAGCATTCTACCGTTCATAAAATTCAAAATGTTTTTTTAGAGAACCTCTGATTAGACCAAAAAGGAGTATGACCAAATCACTATGGGAAGTGCCGCATTTGGTTTTATACCGCGGCCATCGTTGAAACCTTAGTAGTCGGTATTGGAAAAACCTATCACAACAATGATTTGATAAACGATTTTTCTACAAAATATGCAGTCCGAGATGACATTTATGTAAAAAATAATGTTTTTTATCTAAGTATATAACTCGGTTCAGACTGCCATTAGGTTATTTTCTCGCATATTAACTTTTGTTCGTCATATTATTCTGCATCTAATTAATAATGTTTGAGTGATGGCCGCGAAAAAAAATTAAATGGCGTCAATTTTGGTAATTGGCTTTTTAGTACCTACCTATTACACCTTCTGACACAGCCGGTCACAGACTTACGGATTTTTTAAATAAAAAAATAACTTTATGTCTGAGATTTCTGATTTTATAGAGGGTATAATATAATTTATGAACTATCGAATACATAGCAAATATCTATTCGAGCTACAAAAAAGATGAAAAAATTGTTCTACAAATGTTCAGTAAAAAATTTACCCTCTAATACTAATGATTGCCTCCTAGGCGATCGCATAGTCAGTATCTCCGTAATGGTGTGAGCTAGCTGGGCGCGGGATCACCCTCTAACGCGTTGCGGGGTACCCTGAGTTGGCACGAACGTACAGTCCGATGCGTTCCCCCAAAACAAACCGACTGTAGGCGGCCTCTCAGGCGATAATTAGTACTCGGTTGATTGAGCTAAGTAGGTGGGTGCTTAGCTTACATAACCTTTTTCGTGATTTGGTTTCGAAAATAAGTAGGTACCTACCTAAGCACTTATTTGTCGAACCCAAATCACGAAAAAGGCTGTGTGCCTTTCAGCCTTTTAGCCATCATCTACCTATTCAGTATTTCAAAAGTATAAAATTAAAAATCCCATTTGAAGTTTGCTCGTTTTTCATTAAATAATATTTTTTTTTTCGAACACATTTTTGACTGATTCAGATCTTGATTATTTAGTGTCTCGAATTCCGAGATACTGAGTTAGATATTTGATTGATATACAGGATGTACCAGAAAGGTGTGGACAAAATGAAGGGTGTGGTGGTAGGTACAGACCATCAAACTGAAGAACTCTCCATGGTACATACCAACACCGTAAACGCGAAAAAATAACCAGTCGTTCCATACATTTGGCTCGAGTTTTGTATTGCACAACTCATTATTTTTTTACAATTATAGACTCGTCAAAAATCAAGATTCTATGCCAAAACACAATCACATACATATGTACGTAACTAAACTTCATAAAAAAGGTAGAATGACGCAAATTGTTTCCCCATTCTGCCTGCACATACAAAAGGTGATTGTTGTTCTGCACGCCCCGCCACCATTGGGTGCAGTGAGCACTTGTTAACTGCACTGAAATGAAAGCACTCACTGCTTGCTGCGAGTGCTTGGGCTGGCTGCATCTAAAGCGCTTTTGCTTTTAACATTTCTTACATCATAATGAGATGCATTTGCTGTGGACGTGTGCTTGGGTATGTGGAATATGTAGGCCAATTTTGGAGTTGCCGGTCGTGTGGATGGAGTATTAATAGTAGATTTTGGCGTTTTTCATTTGTCTTTTTAGAGAATACCATGACGGGGGACGGCGGTAAAATACCTTTATAAATGTATTATGAATTAACGAAAGCTTCTATCAGCTCCGTACTAATTAGAATTGAAAATGACTCTAATGAAATATAGGTAGGTATAAGGTACCTAGAACATGAACATTACGACAAACGTACAGTAAACTGGGTAATTCTAAAGTAGTCCATTTTGCCAATTGACAGAACTTCTTCAAAACATAAGCGTAACACAGAAATCATCATCTGCCCAGCCTTTTCCCAACTATATTGGGGTCGGCTTCCAGTCAAACTGGGTGCAGCTGAATACCAATATTTTACATGGAGCGACTGCCTATCTGACTTCCACCGAAACACAGAAACATGAGGAAATAAAGCGTTTATTTTTTATATAAGACCCAGTCTTTAGAAATTTAAATATCCCCCTATAATTGCCGGGCAGTCTTAGTTAGCAATGCAAAAGCTTGCAATGCAATTAGCAATTCAACTTGTAAGCCAATAAACGCTTACGTGGTATGTCGATTGACTTTTTGTAAGCTTTGTTACCCCTTGGCCACGATCTACACGCTTATTGGTGCGTATTACCTACTAGCGTGACGGAAACAGGTGACGAGCGATTTTATCAGCGGGTAGACCAGCGAGCGCGGTGTGACAGATCACCGTCACCATTGACAAATCGCGTGGTGATTCACATAACCCACGGTCGTGAGTAGGGCCTTAGCCATCCACTTTGGTCTTTGAACCCATTCATTGCCTTCATTACTATTCGATTTTATTCGGAGACAATTTGCACTTGATGGTTCGACAGGGTGAAGTTTTGATCAGATAACTTTGAATGGAATTGTTTCGTAACGGTCTGTTAGATGTTATATTGATATCGAAGATTGTGAGAATGGATTAGTAGGACATCTGTCTATTTTATCTCCGCACTATTTGGGCCAAGTTTCAGGACTGAATCAATGATCCTTCTTTAGTACCCTACGTTAATGATAATTGAAATTTTCACAGTTTTCACTGCTGTTTTATGATGATTGGTATATTTTTAGGGTTCCGTACCTCAAAAGGAAAAACCGGGACCCTTATAGGATCACTTGTGTGTGACCTGTCTGTTTGTCTGTCCGTCCGTTTGTCACAGCCAATTTACTCCGAATTTAATGGACCGATTTAGTTGCAATTTGGTACACATAAGTATGAATTTCTGTGACCCAAACACGGGCGCGTAACGGAAATAAATGAATTATGAATGTGGGGGTCACTTTTGGGGAGCAAATAAGAAAATTAAAAAAAAAGTTTGCAAATTTTTTTTTTAACATTCTCTCACTGCTAAACTCACTGCTAAGAGCGGGGACAATCAATTGACTTTCACATTTTTTTTTCCTAAAGAGTTTTACCTCGGATTTAGTTACAGTTAGGTATCAATAATATTCTGTGAGTTTGTAGCTATTATGTAGTAGATTACAAATAATGATTAAAAAAGTCACCCTATGGGGACGATTTATGGACTTACACTAGTTTTTTTTAAAAATAAATACGCAATTTTTTACCAAAAAACTTTTTTACCACACCTGTTTTTCCTAACGGAGACGAAGATAACAACTCCGTCGGATGTGGCGTATCTGAACTACCCGGGTTACTCTCTTGAACACAAGTTCAAGAAGCAAGCTGGGGTCTGTGTGTACGTCCGCGATGACATTTGTTATCGTCGTCTCCGTTGCTTTGAGAAATCGGGTTTTTCTGCCATATGGCTACTTGTGGACACTGGCGTGGAGAAATCTCTCTACATCGGCGTCTACCGATCGCAAAGCGGTGACTAGGAGACATCAGCGCTTTTTAATTTCCTCGTGGAGTCGACTGACGTAGCCCAGCAGCGGTACCCAACAGCGAAGCTCATCTTTCTGGGGGACTTCAGCGCCGATCATAAAGAGTGGTTGTTCTCGTACCAGAAAACTGACCATGCCGGGTTAGAGGCGCGCAAGTTTGCTTTAATGCTAGATCTAACCCAGATGGAGAAGGTGGCAACGCGGGTACCGAATGTTGACGGCCATACACCCAATTGCTTGGACCTTCTGCTGGCATCTGATCCGGACAGTCACTCAGTATCGGTTTCAGCCCCGCTGGGAATGTCTGACCACTGTCTGGTGAAATCCATATCGACCTGTTCTCCTCCAGATGAGAGTCCTAGAGGCACGAGGTGAGTATGGCGATACAAGTCAGCACACTGGGATGAGATGCGACACTTTCTTGCGTCTTATCCTTGGCGGCAAGTGTGCTTCTCCTCGGGTGACCCCTCGTGCTGTGCTGACGTGGTTGCGGACGTGATTCGGCAGGGCATGGAGTATTTTATTCCATTCTCCGACATCCCGCTCGGTCACAAATCTCGGCCTTGGTATAATGCAGAATGCCCCTACGCTGAGGCCTGAAAAGAGTCTGCCTACCAAGCCTGGGTCAAGGCCCGCAACCGCAAAGTTAGAGCGCGTAGGGTTCGCGCGAGGAAAAGAGCTTTTAATTCTGCCGCCAAGTTCTGCAAGCGGGTATTACGTGAGGCACGTTTTGACCATGTCGTACGTATTGGGGCCAAGCTAGCTTCGCACCCTCCGGGAAGTAAACAGTTCTGGTCGCTGTCTAAAGCGGCTGAAGCGAATTTCTGTCGATCCACTTTACCTCCAGTGATGAAACCTGATGGGTCGCCGGCTCACTCTGCAGGTGAGAAAGCAAATCTATTTGCATCTCTCTTTGCAAGTAATTCACGTCTGGACGCTGGCTCCAAGCAACCACCTACTGTACCTCATTGTGACTCCTCGATGCCGGAGATCGCACTTTACATTAAAGAGGTCCGAAGAGTATTGTGCAGTCTAGACGAGAACAAGGCCAGAGGGACTGACGGCATTCCAGCGAGAGTGTTGAGGCAGTGTGCGCCTGAACTGTCTCCTGTGTTGACACGTTTGTTCCGCTTCTCTCTTAAAAAAAGGACGGTACCAAAATCCTGGAAGCTTGCAAATGTGCAACCAGTGCCCAAAAAGGGCGACCGTGCAACCCTGTCCATTACCGTCCGATTGCCATTACTTCCATTCTGTGCAAGATTATGGAAAGGTACTGAACAGTAAGTTGCTGACCTACCTTGCAAACAATGATCTCCTCAGTGACTGTCAATATGGCTTTCGCCGGGGATGGTCAACTGGCGATCTTCTTGTGTATGTTACGCACTGCTGGGGCGAGGCCATCGAGAAACACGGCGAAGCACTTGCTGTATCGCTTGATATCTCGAAGGCCTTTGACAGGGTCTGGCACGCTGGTCTACTCAGCAAGCTTCCTGCTTATGGCATCCCAGCTGATTTTTGTAGCTGGATATCAGACTTCCTTAGTGAACGGTCGATCAGAGTAGTCGTTGACGGCTGCTCTTCCGACCGTATGGCTATTGATGCCGGAGTTCCTCAGGGGTCTGTTCTCTCTGCAACTCTTTTCCTGCTACACATCAATGACCTACTTCAGTCTGGTATTGTTGGGTACGCAGATGACAGTACAGTTTCAGAGAGATACTTGTCCAGCGCAAAAACCAGCGGGGCCGAAGTTCGTTCCTTGAGAGAGGCCATGGTAGACGGACAGATTTGACCTTAAGGCTTGTCTCCCAGTGGGGTGATGATAATCTGGTCTCTTTTGATGCCACCAAAACACAGACGGGTCCTTTTACCGCTAAAAGGAGTCGTTTCTATCAAACTCCTACTTTTCGGGGTACATCTGTTCCTATAACTGATCGGCTCGAGCTCTTAGTCATGGAGTTGACATCATGTCTCAACTTCGGTGCCACCATCGAGTACAAAGCCCAAACTGCGGTCAAGAAACTGGGCTTCCTAAATAAGGTGAAGCGATACTTTACGCCTGGACAGCTTTTAACTCTCTACAAAGCGTAAGTCCGATCCTGCATGGAGTATTGCAGCCATCTATGGGATAGCTCAGCTAAATACCAACTTGCCGCGCTTGACTCGGTGGAACGCAGAGCTAACAGGCTCATTGGCGACGTAAGACTCGTGGATGCTAAGCTTCACAGCTTGGCTCATCGCCGCAAGGTTGCCTGCTTGTCGGTCTTCTACAGATAATACTTCAGTGAGTGTGCTCAAGAACTCCACGACTTCATTCCGCCTGCCCTCTTCTACCATCGGACATCCAGACGCACTGCAAGTTACCATCCTTACCTTGTTGCTATTCCACCAATTCGCACTAAGCGGTTCCAAATGTCTTTTGTGATGCGCACAGCAAAGGAGTGGAACTCTCTGCCTGCGTCTGTGTTTCCGAACGCATACAACCCCGATCTCTTCGATGCCACCAATGCTTCGAGAGTGAACAGGCTTCTTCTGGGTAAGCTCGCTCCATCGTCGACTTTGTCTCTGTCATCTCTGACCTAGACTAGAGTCAAGAGCAAACAACCTATCTCATATACATAAAAAAAAATGACTTCAACTCCGTTTTTTTTATAGTCGATAATTTTTATTAAAATGTTAATTTATCTGTTAAAATATTTCATAAGCTTTTAGAAATAATAAACAGAATCCAAATCGACCCATAAACTTCGAAGCTGTGTCAAAAATTAGAAAACAAATCTACAAACTCTACTTAAAAAAAAAAAATTGAATAACATGAAAAATATTTTCATGAATATTCAGAAAATTACGGGCGGTCACATGCCCGATTGAAACACGACTGAAACTAATGATGCTCTACCTATACACAAAAATATTCAAACACAGCCTCTACCAATTTACTCTCGTTCGTTCATATTCTATACATTTCTATTTACATTTTATACATTTCTTTTGTTGCTGTATGAGACATTGCAAATTATACTTTAGGCCTGTCGTCCTAAAACATATTTTCATTCGTCAAAGGTCTTATGTTCGTGAACTTCTGGCCCCGCGGACAGTTTACGCGGATGTAAAGCAGTACCCAGACTCAGACTACTCAACATGATGGGATTATATGATTATGTGATGCGTTTTTCATGTCCCTATTTTATTCCTTTACTACGGTCGGTATAATTTATTAACATTTTTCACGTAAACTTTGACGGTTATTCTGTTAGGGTAGTTTTTGGTGTGATAAACGTGGATGTGAAGTGAGTTGTGTTCGTAAGGTTATGTGAAATGTGTGAGATCTGTTGAATGTCAGGTGTGCTTGTACATACCTACCTAACCAAAAGTTGGCGTTTTAATAAAAACTATTATTTAGGACAATATCTTTCTTGTGGGTACTATCTGTTGGGTAAGCTACCTGGAACTGATAGGTACGGACTTGGTGAAACTGACTATAAGCCTTCAACTATCATGTTATGACATACATGAATTAAATTTCTATTGTTACCGACCTCTAGGAGGCCGGTCTACAGTTGAAAGGAAATCTCCGAATCTTTGGTTAGAACGGGTTTAGAAGATTTACCCAGTGAACGTTTGTATGAAACCTGTTCCAAAGTTCTTAATGTCATAGTTTACAGATTATCTATAAAGGCTATGTTGCGCTTTCATTCATTCAAAAGTCCAAAAACAACTGTTTTAAAGCCACAAACACATTTCTCATCTCTTCATAGCTAAAAGCGTTAGTGTACAAACACACTTACCTTCCGATGGATCCCGACGATCATACGATAGGTATGTCTTCCGCGTTCGTTCACACTCGTCAAGCTTCGGAGATAAGGATGGGGGATGGGGGTAAATAAAACGAAACACTTTTCCCATTGTTTATTGAACGTGGTTACCTTTTTTTCTTTCTATATGACGAAGCAAGGCACACATCAATAGGTAGACCTTGTATTGATGTTTGCATTGCCTCCTCTGCTGTTTTATTGTAGTTGTTAAGTTTATTTGGGAAGGTGGGCCGAAGTTATCTTGGAAACCTTGGTATTTATGACACTTTAAAAAAAATCTAGAGCCTGAGTACTTAGTTAATTAACCATCAGATCAAACTTTCAAAGGCCAAAGCAAGAAAAATGCAAGCAAAATGGTCAAGCAAGCTTGATCTGACGATTATTTAGCTGTCAAATCACATATGAGATGTTGTCATTCGTTGAGAAATTCTGTTAAAATAGCCACATAATAGCCAAATCAGATTTAATAAAATAGGCTTTCGGAAATCGCCCTACATCCTCCTTGACGACAAACATGATTTGATTTCTAGTCAAGTAGTAGGTATCTACCTAACTGTTGAATAATTACCGGTTTTCGCTCAAGTTGTACGCGCTTATCGATTTGCAAAGTATTAAAACTTTACCTTGTAAACAACTTCAAATACAAGAAACTTGAAAGGGGCCTCCAAAACTTTGTTGGGGGCTTTTCCGTTTGAAGCCCTTTTGTAGATTTGCTTGATATCGAACTTTATGGGTCACGTTGTTTCTCGAAGACTCATAAGCTGGTACCTACCTACATACTATTTGTACTTACGTACAATAGAAACCATAGTACGACGGGTAGCACTGCTTATTTCATTGTTGAAATTACAGGAAGTTTATACTGTTTTAGTTTCACTTTCATCCGATGTCGTCTGGTTATTCCGATTTGTTGTAGTACTCACCTGTTCGTGGATTTATTTCTTCTGGCAACATAGTGATCGTTCTGGCATGTAGATAACTTTTTGGGTGTTTGAGCCCTCTAAAGTCTCGCGACCAACACAGCAACTGGGTGTCTGCAGTCTGCTTTTGGATTAAAAATCAAGAATTCGGAGGATCTGTCCTGACTTAGCTCTTAGTTCTTGTAACAGAGAGCAGCCTTTACTCACCTTTTGTTGTAAATATAAAAGCACACGCACGCACGCGTACGCATTCGCATACGCGTACGCATTTATAAAAGGACGACTAATTCATCGACTTTCAAATCTACATTTCCTTACGCACTTACCTCCTTGCGGAAAGAACTGCGAGTAAATAAGCTTGAAGGTTTCCTCCTTCACGACCCCAGTGGGACACTCTGCTTTGAAGCCCCGGTACAGCCGCTTCAGCTCGGGTTCCGTGAACCGCGTCATCCGACGCAGTGCCGCTATCGAGTCCGGCCGGTACCGCGGCAACTGTTCTCCCAGCTCCTCGAGTTCCGAATCTGGAAATGTAATGGAAAAAGTGCCGGTTAGATTGTGATGGACTGGGTGGATTGGTTTTCTGATGGCTTTTGAGAGGTACCGCGAAAGGTTGTCTGCAAAAGGGAACATCATGCAGACTGGCAGAAAAAAAAATCTGGTTGAATTTGATTACACAAGCGAATTTAGAATCAGTTCTTGAAAATATATAGATAAAATTCAGCCATCTGTAGCCCATTCATTCTAGTACCAGTGCTGCGGGCGGAGCCCTAACCCCTGACCCTGTCCTGCCCTAGCTAAATTGTGTAGGCAGTGCGGAAGAGTGCATTTTTGGGGCTGTCTTTTCAAATTATTGGCCTTCAAAAAGCGCTCTCTTCCTTCAATAAATGATTTTGAATTGTGATGAAAGTAGTATCGTGTAGATAAAGCCGAAGTTACGAAAGATTTGACATCAGTAAAAGCTGTTGGTCGATGCTATCATAAAGAACAATGTTGTTGTAGAAGTCTAGGAAACCTAAAAACAATGGAGGCTGTTTCTGACCCAGGAGCGTCGAACCATAAAATCATTAAACGAATTAAAAACATCGTTTTGTTTCTGACAATCATTTGAAGATGCCAGAGATAGAGTGATGTTTTAACACTTTGTGGGACGCAAACGAGACACAATAGAGGCTTTGTTAAATATGTTATATAAAGCGTTAAATATGTTTAGTGCTAAACGTAATTAATGATTTGTGGCGTAAGCTGGCCTAAGAGTACAGCGCCCGTGAAACCACAACGAATGCATGACCACGTGTTTGCAAAATCTTATCAGTGAATAACCTTGGAGACGCACATGTTGCCAGTTTTAAAGTTGGGTAGTCTGGTAAGCCTTTAGAGATCCAAGACGACGGATTTTAACATCATACTTCAGATCGATTAGGATTAGGTTAAGCTACGCTTGCCGCAGTTGGTCTGTGGATGGGTGACAACTTTTACATACCAAGGCCCCTCCGTGCCTCAGAAAGCACGTTAAGTCGTTGATCCCGGCTGTCATACGTGGATATTTAATTTTGACAGTCGTTACGGGTCGTCAAAAGCCCGAACGTCTGACAACCAGTCTTATCAAGGGAGCGTATTACCCAGTAACTGGGTTGTGGAGGTCAGATAGGCAGTCGCTTCATGTAAAATACTGGTATTCAGCTGTATCTGGTTAGACTGGAAGCCAACCCTAACATAGTTGGGAAAAGGCAGGCAGATGATGGTGATTTTGTTAACGACAATGTCTTTTACGGGCATTTGTCTTCACAAATTACCATGACAAACTTACCATGTTAGGGTCTTTAAATGTTACTTTTTTTATCTTGGTCTTTGCCTTTGGAAACACATACATTCAATGGATTTTTCGTCTGCCTAGCGTAGGATCCTGGTTTCGATCCTCAACTCTCAGGTTAGACAATGTCTTATAGGGTTTTTCAATCAAGCCGGAGGCTGGTTTAGTAGCAATAGGCTAGCTCGGTAATAAAACATTCTGAAATGGCGAAATGTGGGTGTACCGTACTTCGAGGAATACAGGGGTAACGTTCAGTAATGTAATGTTATTTTCCTAACAAAAGCTGAGCACTATCTATATTACAAAAAATCTAAGCAAATGAATCTTCGATCTCGGCTGCACATAAAGCGCAAGCCACACTGGGAACAATGCGAAACGAAGCTTATAAGTTCGTTTAGCTTTCCTCCGCGTCTTGTCATACTTTCGTTTTCGTTTTGCTTAGTCCGCGGTCTGAACCGAAGTATGGAATGAGGCGGAAGAAAGCTAAACAAACTTAGCTTCGTTTCGCTTCGTTCCCAGTATGGCCTGCGCTTAAAATCTAACGGGTCATAGCTCGACTCATTCGCGACTGATGAAAGCGTTTCTGGCCATCGGTTCCGTGCCCTATCGACAAACCCCGAGCCTTACAATGAAGGTCGAACAATGATGCCTCGTTTGTTTGTCGGTTATCATCTATTATTCATCGGGTGTAGGCATGTCATTGCAAGGAGGATGAGAAATTGAATTTGGGTTTAGAATCAGTAAGATATCCGATCAGACCGATCCGAGTGGGTGGTGAATAGGTATATTTATACCACTATCGATCAGGATCGCTATGTATAACCTAATGTCGGGAAATGGGTATTTTTCACAATAACATTTAATTTTCATTTCTTTTTCACATGAATTCCAGCTACCCAGCAGTGTCAGCACTATTGACGGGGTCCGCTAGGGCCGATGCCAGCTAGGGTTGCGGGATGTTCGAAAGAGTTACCGTGGCCCCGGCACAGGCAACAGAAGGAACACGGGTGGGTTTTAGTCAGTAAAAGTCTGACACGCCCTCCCGCTCCGCCCAGAGCGGGAGAAGTCATTTGATGATTTCCCATCCACAAAAAAAAAAAGCTACCCAGCAGTATTATCTCCTGCTAGAATTTGATAGGCAAACATACGCGTTCATGTGAGTATAAATCGCTAACGAAGGATTTGATGTATTTATGTCACATTAAAGATATTTTGTTGGCTTTGGCATACATACTACTAAAAGCTCAACTTGTAACTTCTTGTCGATAACGTGTTTTATACCTAAATTAAGGAATAAGGAAAAATCACCACCAAAACTATTGACGACTGGCCCTTTGATATTAAAATGCCAACCCGGAAATCAAGTTGACTAGAATATACTTATGGTATACGTAACTTTAAGGTGACCTTTGGAAGCAAACAGTGAGATTTAAACTAGGTGGGTAGTACCGACTAATAAGCAAGTTTAATATTGTGTTAACCACTGGCAAAAGTTGGCAATGGAAGAGCTACAGCGCGCTCAGTATATCTCAGCGGTTGGCAAAATAAACAGCACAAAATAGTAATGTATTGAATTTGACAGTTAAAGCTGCTTTTTGCCTTTGCGACCAGCGCCATGTTATGCTGCCAAGTATTCTGGGGACTGTGTTTGATCGCCTCAACTGTTCCTATTGTCAACGAGCTAGGAAAGCTCGTGTTTAAGTGGCGGTTAGTTCTCGTTTGATGATTGTGTTTGTTCGTTGAGTGGGATATGTTAAGATGTGAAGGCAATACTTTGCATAGTTTCTGTCACTTTAAAGTTATGACTTGAGTGTACGGTCTTCTCAAGGCCTTCTTAACTAATCTTATCGACTTTATCTATTCTGTTGTTGATTCCAAATTAATCAACAATTCAAAGACGTAAAATATTGAGCGAACTCACAAAATTATATTTTTCGGGCATAAATTAGGTACAGAATCGTAAAATCCAAAGTAATTTAGGTAGCTTAGTAAGTATGAAGATTTAAGCAGAAAAATATGTAAGTTAAAAATAAATAAAAAACACGCTTTTATCACGCACTAAAAATGATAAAATAATTAAATTGACTTGTATTATTTAAGATATAAATTATTAGGCATCTTGCTCAATTTTTTAAAACTATATTTAAGTAAAAATTAACTATTTGGTTTTAAGATTACGAAATAATTGTACATATTGTTGTTATATATTGATTTTACTTAATTTTACCAAAACTGTAACTTTTATAAGCTAGTAACATGTGGAAACGTAGTGGATTGTACATTTACTTATAGCATACTGTGTATCTAGATATAATCTGTATGTGTATGTAGATATAAAATACAATGTACTATTGTCTGTTTTCCCAAATAAAATAAAATATAAGTACCTACGTAGCTTGTAACTTCCAATGATTAATTCAAAAACGTGAAGCGCTTTGTTTAAATTAAGCAAAAGTACGCACAACTAAAAAGCGCTCCACCGCGATCTATTGGACGCTTTTTGAATTAATCATTGGATATAAAAGAAGTGATAAGCTACATAGGTACTTATATTATCTTAACTAATACAAGTCAATTTAATCATTTTATTATTTTTAGTGCGTGATAAAAGCGTGTTTTTAGTTTTTTTTTTAAACTACATAATTATTTTTAATTTTTACTTTTTAGTCTAGTACTTATATTCTTCATTTAGTTAATAAGTCTGAAGTCAACGAAGTTATGAGTTGACCGGTTTAATAGTAGCCACTAAAGAGTTCCACTATCCACCTCCTGGCTCCATCATCAGACCCTCGTTACCAAGCCCAATCTATTGGATTCGTCAAAACGCATCCTGTGAGTCCAAACGTAAGGGGTTTACTAGTAGCTATTGAAAAGTTCCACTTCCACCTCCTAGCTCCATCATCAGACCATTAACACCAAGTGCAATATATTGGATTCATCAAAACGAATCATATGAGTCCAAACTCGAGGAGTTTACTAGTAGCCACTGAAGAATTCCACTATCCACCTCCTGGCTCCATCATCAGACCCTCGTTGCCAAGTCCAATCTATTGGACTCGTCAAAACGAATCATATGAGCCCAAACACGACGGGTTTACTAGTAGCCACTGAAGAGTTCCAGTTCCACCTCCTGGCTCTATCATCAGTCCCTCGTTACCAACCCCAATCTATTGGACTCGTCAAAATGAATCATATGAGTCCAAACTCGAGGGGTTTACTAGTAACCACTGAAGAGTTCCACTTCCACCTCCTGGCTTCATCATCAGACCCTCGTTACCAAACCCAATCTATTGGACTCATCAAAACGAATCATATGAGCCCAAACTTGAGGGGTTTACTAGTAGCCGCTGAAGAATTCCACTATCCATCTCCTGGCTTCATCATCAGACCCTCGTTACCAAACCCAATCTATTGGACTCATTCCAAATTACATACCAAATTATAGTATTGTTCTACATTACATACACATACAAGTTTCATTTCGATACGACAATTATAAGTAGGTTAAAATTAACTTCCAAGATTTTCTTACATTGTTTATTACAATTGAAGCTAATAAAAGCGTGTTAAAAGGCGCTAAATTCAGAAAATTTAAACGGAAATGGGACAACCAATCACATTAAACAATTCAATGACATCTCATTAGGACGAAGGGCCGAAGCAATGGACTCGATGAATGCTTCCATCAAAATTGTATCTCTGAGAGTCTTTTCAAATTTTCCATACACCAGATGCCATTGACGTTGAAATAATATGTTAAATATCAGCAAGTTCCACTTTAGTTTAAGAAGCAGTTCTCGTTGCGTAGGTACGAATGAGTTCTTACGTAAAGGGCTCTCGACTTCTTGTGCCTCGTTCAGAACGTTAGTCTAGTTTAGATGCATGTAGTCCGGCCAATTACCCTTTGAAGACCGTTCTAGTAGTGCCACCGAGCAAAATATTCCTAAACTGTGGCACTTACATAATTGTGCTATGCGTTTTAGCAATTTTTATCTTTCTATTAATTTTTATCATTTTATAAATTTTTGTGACTTAATCAATTGTATCGTTTTTAACATTTATTTTATTTTATTAGTTTTACACAGTATATATTATTCAATTATTAGTGTCTTATGCTCTAAATGATGATGGAAACCGCATCAAAACCCCTGTTTCGTAGTTAAGAAGAACAACGCAGTGACACGATTTTGTCTGATTTCATTTTATAAACCTATTATTTTAATGTATACGCAGATTGTGGGTATTTATTTTAATTTTTCAATAATCACAACATAAAATACACACACAATATTAATATGTACGTCACAACATTTCATTTGTTTTTATATGAGTTATTTATATATATTTTCAACTGTAATTTATCCTTTCAATTTGCTCAAAACGGACACATGCAATTCTCTATGTATTTATAGCGTATGACACTCGTCGGCTGCAGCTTATGACGTCATTTGACATCCTGCTGAGCTGAGCATTATAAGCATTTTTTTCTTTTTTTTATAGTTTAAGGTAATTTTGTTTTTTTTTTTTCTTGTAATGCCAATAAACGCATTTTCTTTCTTTCTATGAAAGAGATGCTCGTTTATTTGTTTGCGAACGAAACTGTCGCTTAACATGTGTACTGGTGTTGGACTTATAATAAATTTATTTAAGTACGTACGTTGGTATGCATCTATACATACATACATACTTAAAAAAAAAAAACAAATAAATAAAATTGAAGTGTCTGTTTGTAATGTAACAACAACAACATAACAACTTTTTACTAAATGCATAAGAAAGTGTAAACGGTACGTATAACATAAAATCAATTTTTTACGTCTGTTTGTTCCGTCTAATCTCCGAAAAGACTGGACCAATTTTTTGACGGGACTTTCACTGGCAGATAGCTGATGTTACGGCGGGAAACTTAGGTTACTTTTATTTTAGAAAAAAATAATATAATATTTTTTCCGTGCAAATAAATTGAAACCAATGAAATTATGAACAAAAGTTGGATTTGAAAAGTTCTTTTTGCTTTTGATAGCCCAATCCTCGAGGGTAGTTATAAGCTGTTTAACATCACGCTACGACCCTTAGGAGCCGAGCAAAAGGAAAAAAGTCAGAAAGAACACTAAGCGAAAACGAAGTACTATTAGGTACTTCGTTATCGCGCGGGTGGGCGATGCAACGAGACGGGTCGGGGGACGAGAGAGTTTTATTAAAATGTGGCTGTTATTTTAGTATATTGTGTATCTTACGACTTCCACGCGAACGAAGTCGCGGGGCACACCTAATATTAAAATAAAACAAAAGACAAACGAAAATTAAACACATAAATTGTTTTATCCAATTATTTCAATTTAAACTTCAAACAAAGAAAACTAACTAAAACTCATTCAAGATTCATAACTAATTCTCTTGTCCAACATCTGCGTCTAACTTTCTACCACGTTTAATGAAATTCGTCAGCGGGAAATTGTCAGTAATCGGTATGTCTTAAGACTAATTGCCGGGCTCCTAATTCATCTGGAATTCGCATTCCATTTCTCTTGCAATTAGGGATGAAACGAGCAATTTATTGCGATCCTTGCGGTCTCGTTTCGTGACGTCACGTCATGATGTGTGAATCTACTGTGGATGATTTAAGCCTTTTTAATGATGTGCCGGGATAATTAATGCGTATGAAAAATGCATATCATGTTGACATATGTAGCTACAGTAATTGTGAAAACCTTTTTTTTCCCGGGTATGAAGAAGCAAGCAAGGTTTTGAACTATCGTTGTGAACGTTACAGGTTAAGTATGGATGGGTGTTTTATAAATTTGTTCTCTATTGAAGACTATATAAGTGACATAATAATGTAATAACTATTAGAAGAATAAGAACACTCGTTCTTTCAGCAGTTTTAAAAACCTGTTCGTTTTCGCTGTTAAAATCTAAATCTTGTTTGATGATCGATGCTAAGTTCAGAAACTCGTTTAAAATTTGACAGATTTTAAATTATAATCAACCCAAATGTAGTTTTAAATTAAGCTTCACGGCTGAGTAGGTTCCATTACCACGCTTTTATTAGCTCACTTGTAGCTAACTAACTAACATTGTAAAAAAAATCTTGTTTATTATTTAAAAATGAGGTCTAAATGCTTTAATAAAACATCTTTGTGTGAAGACACTTTTGGTTACAATGTGATAGCTTTATAAATTGGATTTATTTTGATAGACATTAAAATAATTGCTGAATCTATGTATTGTTATTGTTCTCGTTCTGTCTCTTGCGGTATTGGAACGTGGTACGTGACGTCACGTACAGCCATATTGTGCAGGAGATATCGGTTAACGGTTCGGTTCGGTAGACGTTTGGTTTTGACAGATATTTAAATCTTGGTTTACTGGAACTTTGCGATCTGTCTTTTGAAACTGTCACATAAATTTAGAAAGTGAAGGAACGAAGTCAGTTTTTAAGTCATCTTTTATTTATTTATTTTACAGTTGAGCTTCTTCAATTGTAAATAATGTCTTTATTGTTACAATTTTAATTTTATCACGGAAAATAAGTAGAACAGATAAATATGAATAGTATGTAGTAATTAAGTAGGTACTTAGTACAATGTTTTATACAACGTTTAATTACTACAAGCTTCTAAAATATGCTACTCATCATAAAATACAAATAATCACGTACGGAGTATCTACTTAGGCTCATACATGTTAATGTAAACAAGCTCAGAATTCCAAAGGAAGATACATAACAACTATATACTTAATGATGACTTTGTAACATCAATAGAGTCAAAAACGTATCGTACGTTGTATTTTCTAATTTCCTTAATATTGCTTCTTTGTATTCTAGATTTGATTTATATATATAGTCAAAAAACTCTGGCTGTTTGTTTTCTTAAAGTAAAATAAAACAAAAGCCCTTTACTTCAGGAAACATCGTCACTTACTTATATTCCTAAGTTTCTTCAAGTGTTTGGTCTTTAGCGGCAAAATATCTTAGAATAGGCGTTTTTGTTTTTTTTGGGATCCAAAATAAGAGATTTGCCTAAAATAGAGCCCTATTTTCTTGTATTATCTTGCAATAACGAAAAACTTTACTATATGCGGGGTGACAGTCAAAATAAATTGAGATTGTGAGATGAGCTTTTTTCTTACCATCATTTACTGATCTCACTAGACTAAAATGTGAGGCGTGGAACTTCGAAATACATATTTTCAAAATAAGAGGTTTCAAATTAGTAGCTAACATTTCCTCCTACGCCATTACCATTTTATTCTAGAATTGCTTCTGCTCGCGACTTTGTCCGCATTAAATTTGGTGTCCCCCCGACCCACCCCGTCGCATCACATCGCCTACCCGCGCTATTACTTCGTTTTCTAAGCGAAAACGAAGTAATAGCGTTCTTTCTGAATTTGTTTCTTTTTGCACGGCTCCTAAGGGTCTTAGCGTGATGTTTAACAGCCTATAGCCTTCTTCAAGAATCGGGTACTTCCAGAGATTAACGCGTTCAAACAAACAAAAAAACAAACTCTTCGGCTTTATTATTAGTATAGATATAGATTAGCCCTGTTGGTCCTGTGGGTCCTTGCTTTTTTTCTCTCAGCTTTAATCATAGTCTGCCAGTTTGAGTAAATTATGCGGCCTACCCAAATGTCCTTTCTTTGGTATTGTTCGTCGAATCGTTGAGCTCCTTAACTTCGATTACTGATAGATGCTTGCACTGACTGGACAGGTCCACTCAATCTGTGTGGTTCTTTCCTCAAAAGACCATTTCAGACACCAACCTACATGGTCTTCACATAATCTGACCAAGATTATGTCTGGACTTTAAAAGAGACTGTGACCTCTGAGTTTGTTTCGGCCTTTCTTCTCAGAGTAGTCAGATAGGAAACGCCGACCTCATCTAGTTTAAAAAAAAATGTTTGACGTGTAAAAGTGTTTGTATAAACCTACTTACAGAAATAAAATCATTTATCATTTATAGCCTTTTATCCTGTCACTGTCCCCCTCACTGTCACACTCACTGTCCTCCCATGCTTAATAACACTGTAATTTGAAAACATTGTAAAAGCCAATTATTTTTTAAAAAAGAGTAACCGTGGAGTTTCTTGCTGGTTCTTCTCCATAGGAAACGACCAATTCAAACCGTGCACCTAGCTTCTGACTTTTCATAAGTGCCCATGTAGGCTTATGTGAAATAAAATATTTTGAATTTGAATTTCCATTGAAGAAATTGTAGGGAATAGGGACTTTAAAAGATACAAAGTCAAGGCCAACAACAATCGTAATACAAACAAAACAATCGCTTCATCCCGCGTCCAAAAACAACAAGCAGTAGGTAGCAACAACGGCTAACATTACTGTTGTGATTAGAATATTAAATTAAGTAAACAGGACGGACAGAATCTAAAATTAGACAATTTCCAGGGGACCGGGGAGTCCTGTCCCGCTAACGAAATTTAATGTTACACCCATTTCTATTAAACGTCCCGAACCTTTGATTATCGGATTAGGAAACAAATTTTAATTCAGGCTAAATATCTATACAAGTTATTTAGCATTTCAATGTTTGAGGAACTAAAATCTGCCTTTGTGGATGGCGAGGGGACCTTTCGTAATGTACCTGTCAGTATATCTTCGTAATGTACCTGTCAGTATATCTTCGTAATGTACCTGTCAGTATATCTTCGACTGAAATTATGTACCAATTAGTTGGCATTGGTCTCCATGTCGTGGCCAGATCATAGAATTTATCATTTCATAAAGTGTTCGACTATTTCATGAAAAGGTTGTATTTCATAAAATAGAACATCGACCGCTGGTCACGTCATGATGTGGTCTGGCCAGATCATTGAATACTCAACGTTTGACGACATGAACAGTTAAACGCAAGACTACTTCATGAGGTGGTCAAACATTAGAGATCATATTTATTCATTTAAACTTTTCACACTTAAAAAAGTACATAGGCGGACTTAATGCCTTAGGCATTCTCTACCAGTCAACCAAGGGTGGTGAAGAGATTAGATGGCAGGTGCTCTGTTAGGAATGGAACAATTTGTACATAAATAAGTTATAAACTTATAATACACATACATACATAAAATAGACACACAACACATCATCTCGTAAAATAGTTAGATTATCCAACGGTATAGGCGTTGATGTCTCCTTGTTTTTGCTGTGCATCTATTCCTACTCGAATAATTCCTATTTTAAGGTCCTAAAACTACTAAATAGCCCAGCAACTGCGATCAACATAGATGTAGCGCTGGCCGGCCACTCCCGCGATACCGCTCGCTTCGCTCACTTGGCTCCTGCGCGTGCGGTTGGACACAGCTCTAACTTAAGCTAACTAACCCCAATGGTCGGGGTAACCCTAGCGGCATGAAATGCAACTACTTTGTGATCTGCCCAGTGGTCAGCTGGGAATGCCGATAAATTGGTTACTTTCGTCGATCCGCCCAACTTTCGATCACGATATGGCCATTTTTACGATCGGACCACGACAGATACCCTACATTAATGATATGGCCAAACGTCGACTGACATTATTAAACGTTGACGTTTAAACGATATGGCCAACTTTAGCTGGCCATTTCATGAAACACAACTATTTCATGAAATGACGAACACTTCATGAAATGATCAATTCTAAGATCTGGCCACGACATCTATACTAAATTCTTATAATAAATTAGCGACCCACCCCGGCTTCGCATGCCTGATGAATTGTGGTGGATGATTGAAATACTATCTTGAATTAATGCAAGCTTAGTATTTTTGTTAGGTTAGTGAGGCAAATTTCATCCAAATCCTATTCGTGGGATAATACTTATTTGGATTGAAATACTATACTATCTTGAATTCATGCAAGCCTTGTTGTTAGATTACTATTCAGAAAAAAATATGACACAAAATAAATCGCTCCAGCCGTTTTGGAGTCCATAGGGGACCTACATAGGTACATACATACTTACATACACTGATCGATTTTTATAGATGGAAAGAAAAAATAATGAAAATATATAGATGATTTAGATTAAAAATGCTAAAATCCTACAAGACCGGTTCTATGTATACTTTAGCTTATAATATTTAGAAACATGGTAATGGAATCTTGTAAGTCTAGGTAAGCTTGTTGTACCAACTGCAGTATAACCTCGTTACATTTTCGCATTCACACGATGCAGGTGAAGTTCTGAACATTAACATAACGTGCGTGGGTGCAGCTCAACTTGTGAGCTCTTAGTGTAATGAAACACGTTTCACCTTTCTAATTGTGCTTATATGAGCCTCTGGCAACGCCTATAAGCACCTTTAAAATCCTATCGTACAACATAAAGCTAGGGAAATAGGTAGATACATTATTTATTTTTCCTTCAAACGTAAGAGATATTTGCATCGAAACCATACCTCCATTCAAGTTGCCGCATAAATCTCACAAACTGAGTCATATATCTCGATAATACAACGGAATAGTTCCGAGGAATCGTAAAAAATATGCGTAAGGAACACGACGAAATTGAACGGCGGCAATCTGTGGCTTCATGCCTCGATATTATCGGGCCTGGCGTCGGGAACTCCAGATTATGTCGCGGGTACGTGGGTGGCGTGCCAACCGCCATCATGAATATCAACTACGTACGTTTGACACTTCAGATGCCGTGAAAACGCTCATAAATGACTTGCGTACAACGGCAGCCGCGAGCGACCGCACTCCCTAAATTATGAAGTTACTATAAATGTTATGTAGAGAGTGCGATGCCTCAGTGCGTAGGAAACATGAAAATATGGAGGATTTTGTAAGGCTGTGTGAAAAGGGCTTTCTTGTTGGCGGTTGGCGCATTTAATAAGTAGAGGTATATATATACACAGACTAATTAGGCGCAAACCTTTGTCAAATACTGAAATTAACTAAGATAGGAATTGTAAAAGTCGAACCTTGCTTTGGCATAACTTTCAAAACTTTGCTACTGGAACATTTTGGCGGGTAAGTATGCATCGTGACATAAACACGAATTAGCCACGTAGATTACAGGATAACACACTTTTGTTTTATGCTACTCGCAGAATCAACTACTCTAATTAAAACTTAAGAAACAGCACCCAACTTTCCGTCTAGTTAGGCCAAAAATAGTGGTTTTGTGGCCCACAAATATTTCGCAGTACCGGCAGGAATTTCCATCGATTGCAAAACTGATTACCCACCTGTGGTTTTATTTTATCAGAGTGAACTTTTTGAAAACTGAGCGTCCAAGCCTACCCTGTATCCAGCGGCTACCGCATTGCGTCTCATTATTGAGGGAGAATATTTGAATTCTCGGAAAGAACAGTTTGCGGTAGCAAATGATGGAGTTGACAAAAGTGTTGGTGGTGTTTGCTGTCGGTACCAAGTTTGGGCCTATCAGTGTTTCGAAGAGCTGTGAAACATTACGAGTAATCGCAATTGTGAGTTTTCGGGTATTCGTGCCTGCTCTTCTCGAATCCTTCCTGGTAGCGATTTAAATATTCTAATTATGAATTCTGCTTTCGAATGAGTTTACTCCACTTGACCTCTCGAAAATTGTTATTTAAATAAACGATAAAATTTTCAATAGAGAAAAAAATTTGCTTTAAAGCTTTTAAAATAAAATCCATATTCTTTATAATGCAAACATTTTCCACGGAATGATTTCAAGCACGTGTGAAAATTAACAAGTGAACCAAACCGAGTGAAATATTACTCAGAATGTATATATTTCCAATTCGAGGCGTAGATTTTTAGATTAAATGATAACAACCCCGAAATAGATCAATTGAAGATCCCATAAATAAGTATCTGTCGGGCCCAACCCTTCGAATTTAGTCTATCGTAAAGGAACAGTGAAATGAAATGGGTCAGTTTAGACAGCGAGTGTTCCTTTGGGAATTAAATGCATTGTGTTATTATTAGAGAATGGTTATGTTACACTGTTTTATAACAAGATCGATAATTTGTTTCAAAAGAGCAATTTGTAAATGTTTGTATTTGTTTTTTGCGTCTGCTTTGCATCAAGAACCTTTATTAACTACTTACGGCCAACCGCAGAAAGTTGCAAGCTTCTAGACTATTTATAATTGGCTAGTTAATTATGCGAAAAAGCAGTCGTAATAATATGGTTTTATCTGACCGAGTCACATTTATTATAATTTTAGGTCTATTATAGTTCAGTATCTGCATGTTTTCATCTTGTTTAATGGAAAAACTAGGTTAGCGTTTTAATCAACGAAACTACATATCCTGACCTCAAAGGCCAATATTACTATCGCGTAATTAGTAGATTAGTTTATTAATCATGCAAATATTCCTCGCACACCAATACTAAAGAGAATAATTAACGATTCATAGTCTGTGGTAATTCGTCGTGACATTTTATATCTCAGTGAATAATGTCTCTGGTTTGATCTTGACGTGTCGCCGTCGCTTGCATTGTGCAAACTTTTCGCGCCATTTTTCAAGGGTTTTTCTAAGATTTCCCGCGCTTTTATCGAGTGAATGAGGTAATACATTTTTTCGGCTAGATTTATGGACGGCTTATTCCGTCGAACTTGATGAAAAAAAAAAAAACTTATGGATGAATGGATTTTCTTTGTAATGATTTTGTATAGATTTATATTTAGCGTTCAGAGTTCAGAGGACTCATGTTGCGTTAGTATATTTTAAACTAACTACCTACATTTTGTTTGTTTGATGTTCTTTGATTGCTAATTGAACTTTGCAATGCCACCAACATTGTACTCAAAGCAAATACAAATTGAGTAATGATATTGCAAAGTTCAGCCATAACTTATTAGGCTCAAGTTCGCAAGCATAATTGCATCACTGCAGAGTTCTATTTGTACCGTATTTGTGTGTATATTCTCGTATTTGTACAGAAAACAAAATACAATTGCGTCAAAATACAGTGCAACTTGTTTATTTAAGTTCGATTCCGTTTACCGGAGTTTAATCGCTCCACCATAAAACATGTCTCGATAATTTACTAGCATGCGACACTGGCTACTGAGAACAAAGCTGGCATTGTCACCACACGGCAAGAAACGTGATAGATAGAGAACAAACAGTCCTGGGAAATTGCTTTTGCTTGGCGTATAGAACGGAAATTTTGCACAGTGGGCACATGTGGACGCGAGCCAGCCACAATTGTTGCAAACTGTAGAAATACGTCAAAAGGTTTTCATACGTCGTTATGAGAATTTCCATTTATCATTCAAGTTGGCAGTGAGCCAATTATGCTGTGGTACTTAATAAGCCTTGCGACAATATGAGAAGTTGGTTCTAAGTGAGTTGTTAGTGGATTTCTGGCAACATATTCTGAGGATTTCGGGCTTTAGTAGAGTTAAAATGTTTAAAAAAATATTTTGTGATACTTCAATGTTCGTCCAGCCCACCCGGGGCATTAAACCACGCAACCTTGCTAATTGTCTACTATAGATATAGTTCGTGCCAAAACAAAAGAAACCATGTTTCAGAGAAACTGTCCCATTTATGGGTTCATAGAGTTATTGTTTATTCCTACTCACCTGCGTAGAGAAGGATAGTAGACGTGTGAAGTAGCAAATCTAAGCGGGTGGCGTCGAGATTGCATTCACGCTGACACGTTTGCTTGAGCCCGATCCGATATTGAGATTTGGACGAAATTCAATTTCGGCGCAGTCTTTCGCGATCAATCCAGTCTAGAAAGTTCGGCCGCATCGCTTTCCCACTTGCAGCGCTGCAGCGGTGAATTTGGAAACTCCAAACTGATGGCTTAGATGTCTTTGGCTAGAACTTATAATTATATACTGTTGCTGAATCCGCTTCAACGGCATTAGGTAACTTGTTAGTTACTTCGGAGTTAAGTTGTGGTTTAAGGGTTTGGTGTTCTCTAAAGACTGGCTGTCTGAAACTAGTCCTTGATATACTTAGTAACGGAATATCTGAACGCGATTCCTATTATGTCTAGGAATTTTGGTTTGGCACACTATGGGGCCTGGAGTTTATTGCTTCTTTATTACGTATTGTGTATGTACCGTGCAGACTTTATTTCTGTAGGTACCTACTTATACCTACCATGCATAGCAAAACAAAACATAATCAACCTTCCCATTACTAAGAAAAACTGGCGTCAAAATGCTAAATAATGTTTATTAATTTACTACCAAAGCCTCACAAGAAATGAGGGTAGGAAAAAGCCGAGGAAGTACGTGTTAATTACTAATTACACACAGGGCTGTCACGAACATTGTGTGTGTTTTGTGGCGAAGTAAATAAGCTGTAGGCTAGGATACTGTCTCGCTGCGACCCTGTTTAATGAAACAGGAATATCTTGTACCTTTTGTCTGAGTTTTTTCAAACGCGGGTAATGTAAGCGTATATTGTAGAACAGAATTTTTGCGGAAGTTTGATGGAGCCGTAACGTTCAGCTCATTAGCAACTTTAAACCAAAGTGTAAAGTGTGTGTGTGTGTGTGTGTGTGTGTAGTGTAAGTAGTTTTTTAATGTTGCGCCGAACACGATATTGATTTTATGTGATATTTATAACAGCTCAGTTTAGTACATAAATTCTCATCTTAGAAAAACCTGCCGACAACAACCTGTATTTCGTAGATTCAGTAGGTATAACTTGAGTTTTAAAGAATTTATAAAACTGAGACGATGGTGCTCTTACAGAATACTTTGTTGTTATCTGACTTCCTACTGCCATAAAAGTGCCCGTATTGAACTATACCAACTTTAATTATTTAGAGATGTTTCACCTGACAGACCGATATAAAACTCATTATAAAATTAAAATTACACATTCTGAAAGAAACATTAATAACAATGGAGCTGCAATATCCGTCTACGAAGCAAACACAAAAAGATGCACGTGCACTAATTATGGCGAATCTTTTATTCAGTGCAGTCCAGTGAAGAATGGGCGAACAGTATCCGACCGCACGTCGCATGCTGCACGCTGCCCCGCACGTTGGAAGGAAATCAGCTTGAACACGCGTTTCACTGCAATATGCAAGAGGCTTTGCCCACATCGTTGAATAAAATTTTAATAATGCAGCGTTACTTTATTTTTCGAATATTCGAGGATTTTTAAATGAGTTTTTCTGGTTGGGCATTAATTTTTAAGTGATTGAACTCGTTAATTCAAAGTAAGTTCCGATACAAGGGAAGAGCCTCTCCTGCTTTAGAGAAATTGCGAGGAGAATTGGCGATTTCAAAATAATAAAATAATATATCGAAATTAGTCTTACGTTAATAGTTGATACACCTAAATAGGAAATATTAAACTAGGCATCAAAAGCTTTATTGATAGATTTACAACCTGGCTTTCACCAAGCAGTATAAAAGTGACTAAGCAAGCAGCTTGGTAACCGCAGAGCCAGTCCTTCCAGTCAGTTATTGTACCATCTGTTGAACGTCAGAGTACCGCCAGTGGCTCGGAGCACCGTACGTAGGTGACATTTCGGAAAGCTAGATTAAGTGCCCTCCCATCTACCTAACAAACCGGTTATTATTAATAATGGCAGGTCGTGCCAACCACTATAGTAAAATTAATGAAATAAAGAAAATCTCTGTATCTACAGAGATTTCCTTTTTTTTTTTAACCAACTACAAAAAGTGCACAGTTCGCCCTTGCAATGCAAAATACGCACGCATATTCCAAAGATATTCGTGCAGGCATTCGGTGAAAACACTAGGAATTAAATTCAGAAATTTCGAGAGCATTTACTTTTACAGAATGTTGGTGAATCTACAGCACGCCAGTGTAGTCCCGTCCTTATTTCTGCAGAGTGGATTTAACAGTTACCACACTACAGAATGGGAATCATATTGTTAATTGCTTTTATTCCTTTGTTTCGAGTTTCAGAACCCTTTGGTTCTGTATGGTGTGTATCCGTATCATAGAAATGTAATCGTAGTTAATTAGTCGCTTCCATGACTTTTACCAATCAATGAATATTGGCGGATGATAGCGTATTTGTGGTGGTTTGTGATGCCTGTAATCAAAAGTCACATTTAGGCGTGGAATTAGTAGATGGAAAAAACTTAGCGTATTATTTGCGTTTAGGTAGAATAGGACGTGTAGATTAATATATAGGCGCAATTAAAGTAATGATAAATTTTATGGAAAATTACATGCAAGCTTTCATAGTTACTATCAATAGTATTTTAAGCGCAAACGCTACTAACAATCAATGGAACTTTTAGTTGACCGAAATAAAATATTTTTATTATTATAGTGCAAAAAACTCGTTCTCAGAAAATGCCTGTCGTGCGGTACTTTCAGAATATAGACCCTGAAACTTATAAACAGACTTAGAATAAAGATGACCTGACTAGCTAATACTACGGCTACATAATCGGTATTGGATAAAGCTTCGAGCTAACGCACGTAACATTAGTGTGGCCCTAGCATAAGATTGGGACATGGTTGCTATGCGCTAAGACGATAGTGTAATTCTCAACGAGCTTAAGAATATAACCAGATTTATCTGGTTTATGTATGTACCATCGCGGACATTTGCGGACATTTGCATTAAATGGCACCTACTTAAACATAACTGGCGAAATGTGGGTGTACTATGGGTACAGCTCTGCCTAACCCTTCAGGGTAACAAGGCGTGATGTCATGTTATGTTAGGATACATAAATGGATCGATAGTCCAACCAATCACTAATTTGGTTATGAGTACCTAATTGGTCCTTAGAGACGACTCTCTGGAAGCCTTGAAATTCTAATCAAAAAGTAATCTTTTTGATTAGTGATTGGTGATTGGTGATTGGACTTATAGCCTAATGGCTATAAGTATTACGGACGGTAGGTATCGTCCAAGAAGTACACAGATACTGGTAGATAGGTATCTACCAGTATCTGTGTACTTAGATAAGATAAAATCTATGAAGTTCAACCATCATCGATCAATTATATACAGAAATCAAAGCTGAAAGTATTATATTTACATCATATTAAACTAATAATGGTTGCTTAGAGCTAGAATTTGGCATTAGACCGTATAATACGCCCCAAAGCACCGCAGAAAATATCTTCCAAACACGTTTGGTCAATCTTCCCTCTGGGGCATTAGTCCAATCGACAATACTTTTTGGACTAAAGCCAGGCTCAACGAAAGCAGCTGTGTATTAAAACGTTTAGTTTTAGAATTATGACCTCTATTACCACGTTTTCTGTTGACTGGTACCAGATTTTACTGTGGTTACAAACTTTTAGTTTATAAGCAAGGGGTACAAGATTGGTCGCTTTTTACGTAATAGGGCACGTGGGAAGTTGTTAAGTACTTTATTTTTAGAAGCGTTGTTTGGGCTTCAACATTTAAAAAATCAAACGTCACATTTTTTCTGTGTCTCGCGTTATTAATTTAATTTGTGGTTCAGGGTTTGTTTTAAAATCTTTCGAGCTTTTTTCATGTTTTCTATGTCTTTAATACTTAGCAGTTCAATGGTTCAACTCATTCAGGTAGAAATAATGATGACAACACAGCCTTCGCACAATGTAGGTACATACTAAGTTAGCGAAAGGTAAGAGAAGTGCTGAAAGGAAGCCGAAGGTACGTTCCGCGCAGAAATCAATTTATCTTTATTTGCAGCAAAGAGGTAATTCCCCCAACAGCGATTCGCTCATTATTTATTTTCCTTTATCTGCGCGAAGGTTTTGTTTTTCTTGCTTATTATTTATATGTTACCTTTTCACGTTACTATTAGGGATCGACGGTTGTGTGGATGATTTGTTGTTTCCTCACACGAATTTCCTAAAAAAGCCGAGTTGTTGTAGAGCATTTCTGAAAACCAATTTTGGCTTAACGGTTTATCTCTTTGTTCAGATTACTGTGCCTAATAACATAACATCACGCCTGTATTACCCGATAGGTTCAGCAGAGGTGTACCTATAGTACACCCACATTTCATTATGTTTAAGTCCCATGTAATAGGGGGCGA
Source organism: Fissipunctia ypsillon (assembly GCA_947568875.1). Taxonomy (NCBI): domain Eukaryota; kingdom Metazoa; phylum Arthropoda; class Insecta; order Lepidoptera; family Noctuidae; genus Fissipunctia; species Fissipunctia ypsillon. Next base: position 6,516,717 of record OX387643.1, read on the forward strand.
ACCTGTTGCCATCAACATACATACATACATAAACTCACGCCTTCTTCCCATGGGGGTAGGTAGAAACTACAGAACACCACCTGCTACGGTCCTCACATACTTCTTTTGCCTCGTATACGTTCATACATCTGGTCATACGCGCACGCCGGTTGCGAGTACTATACGCACCTGACCTTTCTGAAGAACATCACCGATAAGATCACTATATCTCTTTCTAGGGCGTACCCTCCCGGCGTTTCCACTCACATCTGCCGTGTATTGCCATCAACCGGGCACAAATCCAGATTCCGGGCTGCTACTAAGAAATTCCAGATGGAAAACCCACTAATACTTTGCCCGACCCGGGAATCGAACCCAGGACCTCATGCTCAGCAGTAGCGTTTGCGACCACTAGACCAACGAGGCAGTTTTATTAAGACTTATTAATTAGCGCTTTTTGAGATGTTATGGGTAACCTTTTGCCCGCGGCTTCGCCCGCATTTCTATCGGAAAATATCCCACGGGAATATATGTACCCATTAGGTTATAAACTATCTGTGTGCCGAACTTCATCCAAATCCGTTCGGCCGTTTTTGCGTTAATCCAGAACATACACACTATAAGGTCGGCATCATACCTCGTAGCAATGACTTTAAAAAAAAAAATTCAATGTACTTACAGTTTTGATTACGGTCCTATTTTATTTGTATGTATATATAGATAATACAGCAGATCTACCATGAAAATCGGATAAAATCTTAACTAAGTAAACATTTTCATTGCACCATAATCTAATGGTGATTTAATATGACCTACTAATATCTAAGTACGTGGTCCTACATCAAATGCGTATTAATAAAAAATCAAATACATAAATATCTTAAATCAAAATAAAATGCAATCTTAAAATGTACTCATAGTATTAACCTCCGCATTAACTGAACAACCACGGATTTGTGTGTACGACGATTTTCCTTTGAGTTTCCTTCTCCCCACTTCCCGCTCATAAGGAAAATGTATGTCGGCAAAGATAATCGAAAAATCATCACAATAACTTTCGGATGTCTCGAACAATTCGCATTAGATTAACCTCTGAATGATTGACGCTCGTTTTCGGTATTTTACCAATATTTTTTTGTTACTTCTTGGTGTGAGAATGGCGTGGTTTGTCGTCTCTTTTTATAAGAACACCAGCTATGCCCCGCGACTTCATTCACATGGAAGTCGTAAAATACACAATACACTGAAATAACATCCACATTTTAATAAAACTCCCTCGTTCCCCGACCCGCCGCATTGCATAGCCCCCGCGCTATTACTTCATTTTCGCTTAGCGTTTTCTGGCTCTTTTCTTTTTGCTCGGCTCCTAAGGGTCGTAGCGTGATGTGGAATAGCCTATAGCCATCCTCGAGAGTTGGGCTACTAAGTACAAAAAGAATTTTTCAAATCCAACTGTTTGTTTACAATTTCATGGGTAATTTTTTTGTACGGAGCCCTAATTCTTTTTCTAAAATAAAAGTAGCCTAAGTTGCTCCTTATAATATCAGCTATCTGCTACTGAAAGTACCGTCAAAATCGTTCTAGCCATTTCGGAGATTAGCCGGAACAAACAAACAGACAGACACAATTTAAAAATTGATTTTTTGTTATAAGTACCGTATATGTATACTTTCATATGCATTTAGTAAAAAGTAAATAGATGTTATTTTGACGTTACAAACAGACACTTAAATTTTATTTATTTGTATAGATATAGATTGTAGGTAGGTGTGTGTTGGGATAACGACTTTGTGTATTGTTTTTGATGAATTTAGTATTTTATCTTGTATATACATAACAATCCACCAACCCGCACTGAGCCTGCGTGGTGGATTACAGTCCACTCCCTCTCACAGAGAGGAGGCCTGTGTCCCAGCGGTGGGAACATTATAGGCTGGTTATGCTTTGTTTATGCTTGGACATATTACCTAACCTTGAAGGTGCCCTACGCTTTGCAACACTGAAATCATAAAGACATGACATTAATTATTGTAGTCTACGCACAGCAAAGCTGCTACCAGGAATATGTATTGGTATAGACCACTTATTTTACGAAGACCACTTCTAGCGAAAATGTTTTCTGTAAAATGGGAAGGAGTTGATCAAATTGAAGCGTAGATATTTACTATCGACATGGTAAAATAAGAGATGTAAGTCGCTTCAAACGGCTTTGCTTAACACCGAGACCTAATCCGGCTTACAGTTTAATGTCATTTTAGGATAACACCTTTAGTTCGTTTGGTAAATTGCTTCGTTTTACCCTTTCTTGGGAGTAAATAGAGATAAGTTTCATTTCTTATTGAAGACCCTTCTTGACCTAATTACTGTAACAGCGGGCTTCCTTTCGCGAAAAGTTTATAGTTTTCCATCTGAGAACTACGTATTGTTCAATTATCGAACTTTTTTACTGAGCTTAGGTATCTCCGATGCTGTACGGGCTCGAAACAAAAGCATTTTCTATACCTCTATCTATACATAATCAATATTCAGTAAGTATTACTGGACCATAATGCGCTGGAAGTTGAGTAGGCTTTTGGTGTGGGATGCAACCTCTGTCGACACCGTCGCGCCATCCCATCTTCCTAGCACGGCGGGCTGTGCTGGGGCGGCTGCTGCAGGTGCAGAAAACCTCAAACGGCGCAAATATAATAACCTCATTGGGAGCTATATGTTTGAGGCGTTTGGGGTTGAAACACTAGGGCCATGGGGTCCGAGTGCTCATCGAGTATTTCGGGACATCGCCAAGCGTTGGTCGACTCTTTACGGGACCAGAGGGCTGACCTATTTTTAGCCTAAAGAATCAGCATTGCCATTCAACGTGACAATGCTGCCAGCCTTTTGCGCACTTTTCCCATTGACAGCGATGCGGACGAATTTTTTTATGCCCAATGAGCTCTTCCCCTTTTTTATTTTTATTGTATACTTGTACATAATATATATATATATTAGTGTTATCTTGTACCTACGTAGCAGTAATCAAGAAATATTTATAACCAACACATAATTTTCTTTGTGTAAGCTTTGCATCAATATATTTTAACATACACGGAAACGTGTTCTAATTTCAATAATAAGTATTATAAAAGAAAGTGTACAATGTGTGTGCCGCTAAAACTTAGAAATGAGTCCCGGTACGATCAAGGGAGTTATATGTTGGTAGCCCTATATCTCTCATCCACGAATAAGGTTTCCGTTTTAGATATAAGGGCTGGACGTTTCGCCCTCTAGAAATTTCTAGAACAGTCCAGAACATTCGAGAGTATTCGAAAGCATTCCACAACATTCTGGAATGTTGTGGAATGTTCGGGAACATCCCAGATCATTGTGGAATATTCCAGAGCACTCTCGAACGTTGTGGAATATTCTGGAACAACTCCCTGAGCGAAGCCGGGTACCCCAGCTTGTAAATCTATGCAAATAAATAAAATTTAAGTGTCTGTTTGTAATGTCAAAATAAGAACTTTTTACTTAATGCATATGAAAGTATACATATATAGTACTTATAACAAAAAAGCAATTTTTAACATTTCTGTCTGTCTGTCGGTCTGTTTGTTCCGGCTAATCTCCAAACCGTCTGGACCGATTTTGACGGGACTTTCACTGGCAGATAGCTGATGTTACGGCGGGTAACTTAGGCTATTATTTCCGACTTAGGCTTTTACTTCAGAAAAATAATTAGGGTTCCACGCAAAAACCATTAAAGCCCATGAAATTATGAACAAAGAGTCGGATTTGAAAAATTCTTTTTGCATTTGGTAGCCCAATTCTCGAGGATAGTTATAGGTTATTTAACATCACGCTACGAACCTTAGGAACCGAGCTAAAAGAAAAAGTTAGAAAGAGCACTAAGCGCAAATGAAGTAATAGCGCGGGCGGGTCGTGGGGAGTTTTATTAAAATGTGGCTGTTATTTTAGTATATTGTGTATCTTACGACATCCACGCGAATGAAGTCGCGGGGCACAGCTAGTTATAAATAAAAGTCGATTTTCGTATGTTTGTGGTGGCTGCGTTGTTCAACCAGCAACGGATTTTGATGTGGTTACCGGGGTACGTATCAAAATCCCGAAAGTTCATAATACCTATGTTTGAAATACCGACGTCCAAAACACCGAAATTCAAAATACCGAAAGTTTTAAATGCCGATAGTCGTTATATCGCAACACAAAATACCGATGTTCAAATGCCCGAAAGGACAAAATCCCGATTGAACTAAATCCCGAATGGACGAAATACCGATGGATGAAATCCCAAAGAGCGCCAACGTAATTCCTGCGATTACTCACAGATGGCACTACAACACTGTTATGACGGTGGGCATTCTGCTTAACATGTTTTAATATTTTTTATAGCGGGGGTAGATCTCGAAACATTATTTTATTCCGTAATGTTTTATTAATTTGTAGTTACTGTTAGCTATTTAGTACCGAGTGGTTGTTATAATGAGTCAAGATACTTTTAAAGTGTTCAGGTCAGTGACAGAAACGGATCGCTGCAAAACCGACTCCACGTGGTCTTGTCTGCCCTACCCCTAGAGTGTAATTTAAATTCGCGTAGGCGCGGAAGGGCGAGGTGGCCCGCGAGCTGAAGAGCAGGTGGTTTTAAACGCCCGCCACCGCGGCTGAGGCTGGCCGGCGCAGCCGGCTAGCAAGCCGAAGCTGCGGTGGTGAGCGTTAAAAGCATCTGCGATGATAAGCTCGCGTGGGACCGCCGGAGCCCCACAGCGCCGGAGCCGTGACAGAAACTATGCCTGCTGCATGTTGCATGTTTGCTTGCATGCTGTGTGCTCGCTTTCATGTTGCATGCACGCTTGCATGCTTGTTTGCATGCTTGCTTGCATGCTTACTTGCTTGCATGGTTTCTTGCAGCTGACTACGCTTTTTAGGTTTACAAAAAATCGTTTATCTCGGAAATGGTAACAATTTCGGGATTTTAAACTACGGCATTTTAAACTCCGGGTTTTTAAATTTCGAGTTTTTAAACTTCGGGTTTTTAAACTTCGGGATTTTAAACTTTCGGGCAAATGAACTTTCGAGATTTAAAACTTTCGACCAAACAACCATTCGGCGTTTCAATTTTCGGGATTCCGTCCATCGGTATTTTAAAATTCGGTCTTTTAAATTTCGGTAATGTAATACGTACTCGGTTACCGCCATTATCTAAAGAATTTATTCTGGAAGGTTTATGTGTTTAATAAACCTACAAATAATAAAGAAATCTCGACGTTTAGTCAAGTAATAACATTTTTCATAATATTATAGTTGTTTGAGATGAATCAATTCTAACAAACTGCAATGAATGATTACCGACTGCTCTGCAATAAATCTTTACTACCCCGTTCATTTGGTAACTCCCCTGTACTATTTTCAAATTATTTTTATTATTCGTGCTAGCTATGTAGTGTTGGCTAGGAGTCAAGTAGGTACAGAGCCGGGAACTGTTTACCCACTAAAGTAACTAGGTACCGTGTCGCAAATATGAGCGCCGTAGCTACACGCTCCGTTACTTATTACTTAATTTGCTTTTGATTTTGTAGACTCTACCCGTAGGAGATTACTTTTTTTATGAGCGACATAAACAAGGGGTCACTCAGTACTCGTCATTATGAATAACTTTTACTACGGGACTGAACCTGAAATCGCGAAGAACATAATCGTTTGTTCTTTTTTTTTTTTTTTTTTTTTTCTTTCCTAACTATGGCATCTCGTAGTTGGCCAAGAGTGGCCGTGACTACTTAACCGGTCAATCCTGTGGCTGCCTTAAGCTAATAACTCAAAGCCTCCAGCCAGGGGCGTGTTACTTACAAATATTAAGTGACTGCGCGCTAAGGGCACCCCCTGTGGGGTACGAACCTCGGCTTAGGGCGTCACTGGGGGGACAGCAAGTTGGGACAGGCTGGATCAAATTGGATAATTATTATTTATCTGGGGAATTTAAAGCTACAGGCTCAGCTTCGGCGCGGGCTGGCGCTTCTTCGAGCAAGGGTCGGGGGGAATTATTAACTCGGGGTTTTCGCGCTGGACCTCGGCGGCGGGGTCGGAATGTCGGTTTTTTGTGTCTGTGTATTGTACTAGAAGCCCTATTGCTTTCCTGGAGGAGAGTAATAGGGTCGTCTGGGACTAATAGTGTGTGCCTCGGACGGCGGACTTTACTAATATTGGAGGGGGTATATTTAGCGGCCGCGACAACTAGGGGGTTGCGATGTTTGGCGGCGGTATCAAAGAAACGCTTGGAGTTGCGTTTCATGAACTGGAGGATGGTGGGGATTTTGAGATCGAGATGGAGGATCTCGTTCCGGACATAAAAGGGGGATCCCGTGATCATTCGGAGGGCACGGTTCTGTAGGGTCTGCATCCTATGGATGTGGTGGGGTTTCGCGTGAGCAAAGACTGCACAGGCGTACGTCATAATAGGACGTATGCACGCCGTGTAAATGCGCAACTTGCACTTTAGTGACAACTTGCTTTTTGCATTCATTATCGAGTGGAGTCTACCGAGAGCGAAAGCGGCGCGCGAACGAACCTTCTTTATGTGCTCTGCGAAGGTGAGGTGCTCATCGAGAATCACACCTAGATATTTGGCTCGCTTCTCCCAAGGGATAGGCTTACCGAACATGGAGATTGGTCGGGGGGGGGGTGGGCCTATGGCGCGGTTTTGAATAAAGAACCGCTTGACTTTTGTCGGGATTCACTTCAATTCTCCACTTCCTGAACCAGTCGCCAAGTTTGGTGACCGCTCTTTGGAGAGTGAGAGAAATCGAGGCTTGTTTGGTGCCTGAGCAATAAATGGCCGTGTCGTCTGCGAACAGAGCCAACTGTGCCTTTTTGCTCCTGGGTATGTCGCTGGTGAACAGCGTGAAGATGAGGGGGGCAAGCACAGAGCCCTGGGGGACGCCTGCGCGGATAGGGTGGGGGGAGGATAGTGCTCCTTCGATGCGATAGCGGAAGGTGCGGTTCGACAAGAAGTCTCGTAAGATGAGTACGAGACGGTCCGGCACACCGAGTTGGTAGAGCTTATATAATAAGCCGTTGTGCCAGACTCTGTCGAACGCTTTCGCTATGTCGAAGTATATAACACCCGTCATCATGCCACGCTGGAAGCCAGCGCTTATGTGTTCGATGATGCGGTGGGCCTGATGCACACAAGAGTGCTGGGTTCGAAAACCAAACTGTTCGTTTGGGATGAGGCCTTTTGTTTCGGCATAGTCTCTGAGACGCTTATAAATAAGTTTCTCATAGACTTTGCCGAGGACATTGAGCAGACTGATGGGGCGGTAGCTCGAGGGCTCAGATTTGGGCTTTCCAGGCTTGGGGATGCCGATGACAGTGGCCTTTTTCCATGCATCTGGGAAGATGTTATTGCTCATGGCACCATTGAAGATGGTGGTCAGTAGCATTATGAGGTGGGCAGGGAATAGTTGTATTACCCTGTTTGTGATGCCGTCTGAGCCGGGAGCTTTACGGGGCTTTAAACCCTTGATGATATCATGCACTTCGTCTGGAGTGACGGGAGGCAGAGGATAGTCAGGGTTTTCGACGGGGGGAAGGGAGGCTCTACGTTCGACTTCAGCGTCGACTTTTGACAAGTGAGCTTGGTCTACTGGTTGAGAGCTGGGAGAGCATTGAGCCTCGAGGCTGTTGGCTAGGCATTCAGCCTTGTCAGCATCGTCGAAGGCGATGGTCTTGTCAGGGCGGAGTAGGGGGGGCATGGAGACTACTTCATTGGACTTTAGTTTCCTTTGAAGTTCCCAGAAGGCCTGATGAGTGGGCTCTAGGTCGCTTAGCATCCTGTCCCAGCCAGCGGTACGCAGCTCCGCTAGGCGTGTCTTTACAGCTCGCTGTAAATGGCGCATATGGGCTTTGTTCGCAAGGCAGGGGAAGTTGCTGTATGCACGGACAGCCGCGTTCTTCTCGCGCAACAGTTCACGCACATCGTCCGGCAATCTCCAGCGACGGTCATCGTCCGCTGGAGTTACCTTTGAACAGTCGTTCAGGACTGATTGTACGTGCTCAGTGAGCGAGTCGATCGCGGCCGTCGTGTCTGCGACAGAGTCGAACTGATCAGGGATGGAGTCCAGGTGTTGGGAAGAAGTGGATTTCAGGCTATTGCTTACTTTCCTCCAATCTGTGACTATTTTGGTGAGAGGGGGTTGAGTGGGGTCATGGAGACCGACACGGGGGGCCAGTTTCATGACCACTGGTCGGTGGTCAGAGGAGAGCTCTTGTACCGCCTCTATAGAATCCAACCGTAGGTTGATATTCTTCAGAAGCGCTATGTCGAGGACGTCGGCGGTATGGTTGGGGTCGTGGGGAAAGTGGGTTGGAGTCATCGGGGCGATGACATCGAAATTTAGTATGGGGCAGAGACCGAACAGCTGTCTCCCTCTGGCTGAGGTGGTGTTGCTGTTCCAGGCAGGGTGTTTGGCGTTGAGGTCGCCCGCTATGATAACGGAATCGCTCAGGCCGAAGAGGGCAGAGAGGTCGTCAGAAATCGACTGGGGATTTTCTGACGAGGTTTGGGGGGGAACATAGGCCGATACTAGGGTGATCGGTTGGTGTCCTGACATGCCTAACCGGCATACAGACACTTCTAATTTGGATAGGGGGGGAGGGTCCATAGGGATGCAGTGAAGAACCTTTCTATAGTATATGAGGGTGCCACCCTTGTGACACCGAGACCTGTCGTTGCGAACTACGCAGTAGTTAGCGATTGACGGGTTACGGACGTTGGGCTTGAGGAAGGATTCCTGTATAAGGAGAATATCAATTTGATGATCACGGAGGAACTCGGCGATCTCATCGCGTTGATCGCGAATGCCATTGGCATTGAAGTAGCCTAATTTAAGGGATCGGGGCTTAGTTCTCCCTTTGGCTTCTTTATCCATAGTGGGGGTTGGGAAGGTTGGCGAAGGAGGATAAGGCTTGGGTGATTTCGGGATAAGAGTTATATATCTCCAGAATCTGGAGAAGGTTGCCGGCATTTCTGGCAGCGACTAATTCGCTTGCCATTTTCCTGGCGCGTGGGGTGAGGAAGGCCGTGAAGGTGCCCGAAATGATGTTAAAGGGGTCAAGGGGGTTAGGGCCAACCGTAGTCGGTGAGATCGTTTGTTCCCTACATTTTGACTAGTTATACGGACATAAATGTAGGGAACAGCAGATATTTTTTTTTCGCGATTTCAGGTTTGATCCGATAGTAAAAGTTGTTCACAATGATGAGTACAATGACTCCTTCAGAGGTTGTCAGTTATTTAAATTACACTTTGTGTAACATCACGTCTTGTTTCCCGGAAGGGTTGGGCAGAAGTATAGGTACCCATAGCTACCACCACATTTCGCCAGTTACGTTTAAGTCCCATGGAATAGGGGGCGAGCCTATTGCCATCAACCGAGCACAAATCTAGACTCCAGGCTGCTACTGAAAAAATCCAGATAAAAATACCCAATAACACTTTGCTCGACCTGGGAATCGAATCTAGGACCTCATGCTCAGCAGTAACGCTTGCGATCACTAGACCGACGGCGCAGTCACATGTATGTTGCACGAGTGTCTCTTAAAAGTCGAAGGTTGTGAGATTTGTAAAACCTAGCAGGTTAACAAGGTGAAATTGATGATCTGTGTCCATCCATGTAAATTGAATAAGTTGCAGACATTTCTTCACATTCAAATAACAGCATTATTATCTTCTATATCCAAGAGTAATGCTGGCAGACCTCTAACATGCTCTAACATCTAAATGCTGGCCGATCTAATATCCATTCAAGCTAAAGAAACTTTTTTAACTTGATTGGAGATCCCATGTCAAAAAGCCTAACCAAAATTACTTCGAACTACAATCTTCAACCTTTCACTTTTCACAATACCGCAGCGGTTACAAAAACAAGTTTATTCAAAGTCAGAACAGCCGTCTATAACAAGCGTCGGTTTAGGTGCCGGTCGCGTTGACGCGTCGCGATAAAGTTGGCGCGGCTCACGCGATCGCGTGTCGACGAGTCTGGCGCGGCCCTTGACATTGTGCTCAAGTACGATAGTACTCTGATTAGCGTTGCCAAGCATGCCAATTTTTGTGGACGTTTTTCTTTTAGTTTATGTCTAGGTCAATGAATTAGATAGGTATTTGGGTGTCAAGCGGTTTGAACTGACCTTTGACCCTTGAACTTAAGTTTGATTGAACTGATTAGAGCTGTAATCTATTTTTGAGTTGATGTTGGTCAATGATTTGGTGGGTGGACAGATTTTGACACTCTGCCTGGTTTAGGCTCTTGGCTTAGTATCTATTTGATTTAGTTGCCATGAATGAGTGTCTTATCATTACCTCTGTCATCATCTGCCTAGCCTTTTCCCAACTATGTTGGGGTCGGCTTCCAGTCTAACCGGATGTAGCTGAATACCAGTTTTTACATAGAGCGACTGCCTATCTGACCTCCACAACGCAGTTACTGGGTAATACGATACTCCTTGGTAAAACTGGTTGTCAGATTTTCGGGCGTCTAACGACCCGTAACGACTGTCAAAAATCAACGAATGACAGCCGGGACCAACGGTTTAACGTGCTTTCCGAAGCATGGAGGGGTCTCGGTATGTAAAGATGGTCACCCATCCACGGATCAACCGTAGCAACCGTAGCTTAAAATCTAATCCATAGATCCGTGTTATTCGAGCCTCTCTACTAGTATTAGCTCCGTGTCTTGGTTTAATTAGTGTACTACGCTGCACTGACATTCGGGCATTTGTCGGATAGTTTGTCTCGGCACTTCCTTGTCTAGTTGGTATCAAAGATAGTTGGCGTCAGAGACTTTAGCAAGTAAATGATTAAAAAATGTGTTATAAAATTGTTTTGGTCCTTGGATTGCCCGTAAGGTTAGGTTCAATTGAAAATGAAGTACCTATGTATAACTAGGTATACTTCATTTTCACTTCGTTTAGTATAATTATACTTTATTTTCACTGTGTTTGATCGTTACCTCGATTAATAATCGCATAGATGGATGGTTATAACATCGAGTAACGAACAATCTGTCTCCATGCTTGATATTGTAGTCTTGGTCAAACGTCTCTGATAAGTGTTGGCAAATAAAGGATTGCGTCGACGTCTCCGATTTCAAAGGGTTAAGTTTACGTCAATAACTACTTGACATGATCACGTGACGGGTGGTCTGACGAAGTCCTTTAAGGATACCTATCTAGTGGAGTTTAGATGTGGTTAGCTAAGTTTCATTAAAAAACCAATAGTGCCAAAGTAGTTTTTGTGATGTTTTAACAAGTTGTTAACTATGTTCCCGTCCATCCTACCTATGTTACTAGAGATAGATTACCTACTGTTAAAATAGTGTTCTGGAAACAAAAACCAAGATTATGTACCTATATATCGCAGATGGATTGTCGAATCCTCTGTATAACATAATCGCTAGCCGTTTTACAAAACAGTTGAACGACGTTTAGCATTTTCCATAATTGCTGAACTGTAACACGCAGAGGATCAACAATTAGAGGTTCTATTCTATTCTATTTCTTCTTATGGCAAGCAAAGCCGATGTCAACCATTCTGCCAATGTCTAGAGTGAAATGGAAATCAAGTGTGCATTGTTATAAAAAAAAAATATATATATATTCAAAAGTTTACGACGATATTGTTGGGCTTAATGTGGATCTTGTGAGGTTAGTACGAAAAGATAAAAATACATATAAAATATTGTAAATTGTTAGAACACTTAATACGTATACTACACCCACACAGACAGAATATATAAGGAAACAGATCATAATTTTATATTACGAGTATTGTGGCGGATGAAAATCATTAGAGCCACAAGGAGTTCTGGAGAGGATATGTTAAGAGGATTAGAGGTTATATAAAACAGCTGAAATGAAACGTCAGATTGTAGATTTTAGTTCTAAATTTTGACGCTCGTGGCGCTGTCATAACAACAATAATGGCGTCCGAAACGAAATAAAAAGTTATCATAGTTTTATTAAAGTTGAGCTCTACGAAGAAATTAAGTATTTAGGAACATTTACATGAACTCTAAAAATATTCAGTTCTTCACGTAGTTTGAAAAAAAAATAGTTGCAATGCCTCCTAGTCGTAGAGAATGCACAGTTGACATTTGTTGTTCAACAAAATGATTTACAAATGTATGCTTTATACCTAGAAGCTACAGTTCAAATTAAGTAAAAAATATCTAGTGGTAAGCATAATCATTATTTTCATGGCTCCCATACTAAAAACATCACACAACATCACAAATTACACACATTTTTTATTTAAACAGCAGTCTTAGTTTTATTGTAATCCATTACACAGAATAACGTAAATAAAAAGCATAATGTAGGATTCGTGAGTTGAAAAGGCAAAGGCATTTATTGCGTACAGCCAGCTACTCGTGGCATAGACGATAAAGAAAGTTTACAGTGCTGCCAAAATTACACAGAGCTTGCAATGTTACTTGTTTCGAGTGTTTTACTTGTTTTATTGGAATAAATGTGCTATTTGGTGCTCGTGGTTTTGCAATGTATGGCGTGTTTATTATTTTACAACTTTAGGAGGATTATATCATGTTACTGTTGGTTAATAAAGGATCATGGTCATTTTGGACTAAGAAAAAACAGAATTTCGTCCCAAGATGAGACTGTCACCAAAATGTAGTACATTGTTAATGTAATTATTAGATATCATCAGTTTATTTTTTGAAGATGGGGAAGTATAGATATTTTATATCATTATAAAAATAATTTTGCATTATCAGAACGCAGTGTAAAATATTGATTTTGAACGCATTTGTATTATTAAAGTTACTAGAGAAGTCCATACTTTAACTTAGATCTGAATCGATTTTATTTTTTAATGTAAAAGTAATGATTTTACATCTCAAAATCGATACTGCATAAATTGATCGATGACGTGGCCTTCCTCTATTTTTGACAAGTAATATAAACAAAAGAATGATTGACATTGACAGTTTTCTGCGCAGACTGTGTTGTAGTTTCGGCGACGTTTCTATGTTCTGTACGATTTTGTGTTATTTTCCTGAATTCCTGATATATTGCATTGCTTACGGACACCGACTGATTCTTCTACTCTAGTTGACTTAGCTTTCGTATATTGGACTTGGAACTGCATCACGTTTTGGATCTTCTATCGGAAGTGGCAAGATGTCTTCCATTCTGTGTGTTAACTGTGGATTGTGTGTAAATCGTATTGCGCGACACATTGTCCTAGAGCAAAACACAAGACTGGTATCTTTTATTGCTGAAAGGATTTCTCATCGTATTGTACGTACGCTACGTATGTATAGCAGTCTTCTTGGAAACTCCTCTATTATCAGGGACAAATTCAACGTGTCCATGTCTATTATGGTACCTACCTACTTATGAATGAAGATAATTCAACCTTAACGGATATGTAGAGTACGGGCCCTGCATTTGACATAATTTGTAACTTAATAAAAAAAAAAAACAGATGAAAAACCTCTCAATTCAAAAGCCACAGATTAATAATATACCACCTAACCTCAAAAAATGTATTTCTTAATTACTTGACTCTCCATCTTTTAAAAATATTTTGAAGGCCGTACTTGTTACCATTTATTTAGACAAATGAAACAACGTATGTTTCATCAAGAGTCGTTTTGTTAAATTTTACTAGTCCAAGCATGTTAGGAGCGTGGCCATGATTCATTGTTAACAAAACATACCATCACGCCTTGTTTCCCCGAAGGGTTAACATGCTTATATACAATATTAAAAGACGGCTTAACACTCAATATCTCGATCAATAGTTGGGGTGTTCCCCAACTATTGATTTATTTCTCGAACGTGCTGTAAATGTATCATGTTGTATGTATTTTTTGTATATATCGATGCCTAACGGCGATAAGTGGCATTTTTTGTATGTAGGTATATGGTTAGACTCGACTGTTTGCAGCTAGGAATAGATATGTAAATGATACACCACAAACTACCTGCAGTACTGTCTCTCCTTTCTCTCTTAGTCTATCCAATGGTTGTCTTTAAAAGATCGCTCTTAGCAATAAGACCGCCCGTTGTGTCACCACTTGTAGAATTTCTACATTTATATCTGTAATATTTATGGTGTACATAATAAAGAGTATTCTATCTACAAATCTAAATGTAACCACTGGGAATTCGTATACAAACGTGTGGAGCCCAAAACATTGCCTTATAAAATAGCGTTTTCGCGTTGTGAACTTGGTCGAGAATCAGGAAATGCCGGTGCCAGGGATTCAAGGCCACCATATTCTCACGCTCGAAGCAAATTTAAGCTCTTGCACGAGCTAGTAGGGCACAGTCCCCGATCCTTGCTCGAGCCAGCCCACGCCGCTGAGTGTAGCTTTAAATTCGTCCCTAAATAATCAACAATCCAATCCAGCCTGTCCCTTGCTCTTCTCCCCCAGCGACGTTCTAAGCCGAGGTCCGTACCCCACAGGGGGTGCCCTTAGCCAATGGTCGCTTAGTTTTTAAGTTTTTATGCCCTGGCTGGAGGCCTTAATTTATTGAGGCACCCACGGGTAAGTCCGGTTAAGCAGCCGACCACCTCCTAGGTTGACATGCGAGGTGCCATTTCCCAAAAACAAAAAAACGTAACAGGGCACAGTGTATAGCATAGTCTCACAGTGTACAATATTTTCGCACCACAAATAAAACTACTAATTATTTATACATAACAGTGTACGATATAGGCTCACTTTGTACTTTCGAGGACCTAAAAACAGTCATAGCATAGACTGACAGTGTACAGTACCATCGTGAACCTAATACAACTCCTTATGATATATCTGACGCACGCACATACGTAAAGTTAAAGTTTATTTCTAGTGTTTACTAACTGATGTGTTGTAAAGTACGTGTAAATCGTGTGAACTAAGTGCCTAGATATTATCTAAGTAACTAGTGATCTCTTAAAGTTGTATTTGTGAACGTCTAAACTATATAAACGTGTGAAACTTTCATCAGACTCTTATTTTCAATCAAAAGTATTTCCTTATACTCACTACATACAAACAGCCAGCGGACAAGTGTACTCCTGGACAATATACAGTCTGTTAGGCTAAACAAGGGACTTATTGAGGGAGGGTATTCAGTATCCGATTTTCGTCCCAAATGTGTAAAAAACCTATAACCTTAATTTGACACTGAGCGCGCAAGAAGTGAACTTGTAAACAGTAATCATGCGGCACAACACGTGGCCGATCCTAGAATTCGGGGTCAATGACCACGAACCACGTGTGAATTTTTGCCGCTGGTTTTTGTCTAGCGCAAGGATGCATACACGTTGCGAGACTTTTTGCAAAATTTTTGGTATGGTTCTGTCTGTTATTTATCAGTGGATTTTTATTAGTATCATGTGAGCATGAACTATTGTGGGTTTGAATACGTCCCTCGTTTAAACTATATATATATATATGATCCTGGCCGATTTCGGCCACAGCGACTTGGATCTGCCTATTGAGGACATCGCTGGTGTGCCCTCAGGTGACTGATATAACCAATTTTTGCCGTGAAAGTGCGTCCAAATTCACGGCAAGTCAGCACCCCTCCGATGTAATTATATTGGATGGTCGCAGGTGGTTGGGCCTTGAACTCGTCTGGTTTAGCATCGAGCTCCTCTTTACGTCGCCTTTCAAACGCAAACACCTTAGTGCTCACGGTATGCCTCCACAGTGACCGATCTGCTGCCATTGCCTCTCATTGTGACGTCTCTAGACCACACCGCTTCATGTGGCGCTTAAGCACATCTTTGTACCGAAGGAGTTGGCCGCCTTGTTTCCGCTTGCTATCCTGCAGTTCTGAGTAGAAGATACGCTTCGCCACTCTGTCGTCAGAGATTCGAGAGACATGGTCAGCCCACCACAACTGGCGCCGCATTACATAGGCCTCTACTCCACCGACATTAGCTCGCCGTAGTACTTCCGTGTTACGAACACGGTCCGACCAATGAATGTTCATAATGTCTCGTAGGCATTTCAGATGGAATCTATCTAATGTGCGAATGTGCTTGCGGTATAGACACCATGTTTCGGAGGCATATAAGAGATTTGGCAGAACTATTGCCATGTACACAGCTATTTTCGTATAGCGCTTCATGTCTGCGAGCGGAACACCTTGGCACGAAGTCTGCCAGAGGCCGTAGCAGCTGCTCCAATTCTGCTGTTGACTTCGTTATCGAGGAGGCACCTGGATGTTATAGTGCTGCCCAGATATTTGAATTTGTCTACCTGCTTAAGCGAGACGTCACCGAGTTTAATGTTGACTGGGCCACTGGTCAGTGTATTAAGAGGCATGACTTCGGTCTTCTTCACACTGATCTTTAGGCCAAATCTGCGACATGACTCATCAAGACTCGACATAAGTCTCTGTAAACCCTCTGGGGATTCCGCCGCAAAGCACAAGTCATCTGCATACATCATCTCAGTGATAGTCACGTGGGTCACTTTGGTGTGAGCTTTAAGTCTAGTTAAGTTGAAGACACCGCCGCCACTGATACGAAAAAGGATACGAATACCCTCGGATAATGTCTGCAAGGCATCCACGACTGCAAAGTACAGGGTGAACAGAATTGGAGCGAGTACGCAGCTTTGCTTCACACCGCAGCTCACAGAAAAGAACTCTGAATCTTCGCCCTGCACACTAACACAACAACGCATGTCATCATGCAGGAGTCGGATCACTCTTACAAACTTGTCCGTGCATCCAAGCTTTGTCAATACCACCCATAAAGCTTCTCGAGGCACACAGTCGAAAGCTTTTTCTAAGTCAACAAAACAAAGATACAAAGGTTGACCCTGCTCTTGACTCTTCTCTAGGAATTGGCGGACAGAGAAGATGGCCTCGCATGAGCCGCGATTCGGCCGGAAGCCAAATTGGGTTTCAGGCAGAATGTCTTCAGACAAGGACATCAAGCGATTAAGCAAAATTCGCGCAAAAGCTTTACCTGGAGAAGTCAGGAGGGAGATTCCCCTATAAGAATTGCAATCGGATTTGCCATCTTTGTTCTTGTAAAGAGAACAAATACGAGAGACCTGAAAGTCATCAGGTACTCGCTCCTCATCCCACATCTGAGCAAAGAACTTCCAGATGGTTTCGTGCAATTCCACACCCCCATACTTCAACAGTATACGTTCACGTTTAAACTAACATACACACAACACAGCTAACTATTTACACTAGGTCCTAAATTACATGACTAGGTAATTGTTTTGAAACCAATTATAATTTATTGAGTCGCACATAACCTACGAATAATCCCTATTCCCTATCCTATTTATATTCCTATTCTATTTATACGAATACGAATATCTACGAAATATAAACCTACGTTCAGAAAAGGAATCATCCTCTTTCCGTACCACAGCTGTTTTCAGTGATAAACTATTTATTTTTGGACAAACCCTTTATACAAAATAGACACACCAGAAACAACTGGAATATCGAATACCACAATGAAATTCGAACTACCATTTTAAAATCCGAACAGCATCCCCGATTTGATGCTCGCTCTAGTGTCGCGCTGTTCCGTAAACGACGATTCGACAATATTCAATGTTTCAACTTGTAGGTGAAGTATCGTTCATAGATCTAATTCGCTTTTCGGTTCGATCGTAAACGGCCGTATTTACGACATATTTCGAAACTAGGCCATTTTATGGATGCTATAAAACTCGTGATGTGCCCGCAGACAGTTTTCACTTTATTTGACAACACACTCGTTGTTTATAACTATGTTAGTTTTCTAGCCTTAGAAATTCGTTGGACAAGCTTAAAATTTTTAAGCTTACTAAAGCTCTGGTTTTCTAAGAAAGTGGTGATTGGTCACACAATAACCGCAGTCCAAATACAGAGCGTTTTTTGACACCTTAATGTCAAACACTCGTGAAAATGTCAGATTTTCATGACGGCCGTTATGACATGACGAAAACGCTTTCCTGGGAAACTCGAATTAAGCTGGAACATTTTGAACCTGCTTGAAATAAAAACAGAAACAAGCAAGCAGGATTTTAATTTTGAAAACAGTCGTTTTGATTTCTTTGTTGAATATTTTCTGTTAAAAAATATGTCCTTCATTCTATGCCGACGAGGAAACTCTTTACAGAAACAAGGACTGCTTTGTTGTACAGTTTTCAGGAATTTTTCCTTAGCTTTGTCACTGCCAGTCAAACTGGCCGAAAGGCTGTCAACTACCCGACAAGCTGCCGTTTTTTAAAAAAATTCACTCTCATTCGAAAAAGGAACGTATTAATTGGAAATTGCTTTGAAAGCTAAGATGGGTTTTCTTTTTAATCCAGTGTCGAAAAAATTTAATAGAAAATGGTTATTTACTTACCATAGATAATAGTTTTATTTACTCTAGGTATATAAACAATAAAGGCAATAGGTTATGCTACAAGAAAGAGATTTTCGTTATACAACAACGGCTTTATCAATAAAGGGTCTAAAAAGGTCAGTAGGTTAGCCATCACGATGACAATAAAATCCGCATTAAACTGGTCATCCCGAATGATTACGAAGCATTGAGGTGTACGTGTCCGGAAGAAGTTCACGTGAAATGTGGAAATAACTTATATTGACCTGTGATAAAAATAAAAGTACGTTGTTATTTGGGACGTGAAATGTAGGTACCTACCCGATAAAGTTTGGATAATTTTGGAGCATATTAATGACAGGAGAGTGTCCGCCTATTGGGTTTTATTCGATTTTCGAATCAGGGATTTGTTACGAAAAATAATCGCGATCGCTTAGCGATGGAAAGTTCAAAACCCACATCAAACGTGTCCTTATTAAAAAAAGCATATTATAAGATTAAATACTACGTTGAAGACAGGGAAGTTTGGCGCTAATCCCTTCTGCACATGTGGCTTCCCTGGTACCACAGTAACTATTTATGTAAATGTCTATTAACTGCTCCCAAATTACTTTAATTTACTGAATTTTATTGTTTTTTTACATGCTTCCAGAACATAATATTTTCATTATTTTACATTATATAGTCTTGTCTTTTAAATGGATTCTTTTATATTTTGTGAATGTGAGAACGTTGTAGGCTTTATATACTGTAGATTTGTAGACCATTTTCTATTTTGTTAAGTACCTGGTACTTGTTGACAGGCCTACACTGTCCTCCCATGCTTAATAACACTGTAATTTGAAAACATTGTAAAAGCCACTTATTTTTAAAAGAGTAGCCATGGAGTTTCTTGCCGGTTCTTCTCCATAGGAAACGACCAATTGGAACCGTGCACCTAGCTTCTGACGTTTCATAAGTGCCCATGTAGGCTTATGTGAAATAAAATACTTTGATTTTGAATCGTTGTAATGTTTGCCAAGCGTATTTAAAAAAACTGAAAAATAAAGGCTGTTGGCCTTTGTTTTTCAGTTTTCTTCCTTTCATAGCAAGGTCGACCTTGCTATGAAGGAAAGGGGGGAGGTTATTCTATTCTATAGGGAATGTTTATGGAATGAAAATGATAACGAATGGATGGTATTCTTCATCTTGAAAAACCATTTTGTTAAAATATTCAAACAACTTAACATTCATTTAATTTTATCCATTTTCAAAGTGAATACAAGGTACTCAAATTTGAAAAAAAGGAGAACTCATGAAAAACCCACGTTTGCAGAGAAAATATTACTTGATGTTCTTTTGATAACTCTATCAACAATGCTAGATGTTTTTCTTTGATACCTATGTAGCTCTGCATAGTAATGGTACAATATAAAACCACGGTAGAACAAATGATTGCCTCGTAAAAGGTGGTGGTTGGTTCACTATTAAAGCCAATGAAATTACGTATTTCATTCACTTTTATTACAGAAGTTAAGCGAAGGAAATTATTGGCTTGTGGCCGTCTCATCAAAACCAGTCGTTGATGTTTTTCCTTTAGAGCGCTTTATTAAAGGGTAATAATCGCATAATACTTTTATTATAGTTACTATAAAAGTGCATACGTTCTGCGTAATAAAATTGCTTTTTTGACGTTCAAAAGTGCCTTATATGTGCTTCATCATCTTCCTGCCCTTGTCCCATGTTACTTGGGGTCGGCGTAACACGTTTTCTCTTTCCATTTTCCCCTGTCAAAAGTCACGCTATCATTCACTCCCTTCTCTTTTATATCATTCCTCACACAATCCATCCATCTTTTCTTTGGCCTTCCTCTCCCTCTCCATCCATCAACATTTATATTCATCACTCTTTTAGTCACATGCGTTTCCTCCCTCCTCTTTACATGTCCATACCAAGCCAAACGATTTCCTTTCAACGTTTCTGTCACTGGCGCCACTTTCAAACTTCCCCTTATATATACTCATTTTTTACTTTATCGATTTTCGTCACTCCACACATCCATCTCAACATTCTCATCTCCGCTGCATGCAATCTTTTTCATCCGTCTTCTTCACAGCCCAGCATTCCGATCCATACAGTACGACAGACCTTATCTCGGACTTGTAAATTTTTCCCTTTAATTTGAGGGGCATCCGTGGGTCGTAAGTTGTTCCTGTGACCTGTCGCCATTTCATCCATCCTGAGTTGATCCAGTGCGTTATGTTTCGGTCTACTTCGCCATCACAAACGACGCAAGGTACCGGAAATCGGAGCAGCTCGGTACGGACGACAGATATGGGCACAGGACTGGAGAGACCGCCAAAATCACAAAACAAATATTCTGTTTTGGTCCGACTTAATCTCAGGCCAGCGGTTTCCAGTCTTACCCATCACACCTCCAATCTGCTCTAGATCTCCAAGCCGCTCTCAGCAACCAGCACAATGTCATCAGCGAACAGCATACACCAGGGCGCCTCTTCGTGGATATCCGACGTAAGAGCGTCCATTATCATCACGAAGAGGTAAGCTGAGCGCTAACCCTTGGTGCAAGCCGACAGCCACATTGAAGCTGCTGGTAGTGCCCACTGTAGACCAGACTTGGATACTGCATCGACTGTACATCGCTCGAATCAACTGCACATACTTCTCTGGCACACATTTCTCCTTAAGGGTCCACCACATAACTTCACGAGGCACTCCGTCGTATGCCTTTTCGAGGTCAATGAATACCATGTGCAGGTTTTTATGCGCACGTCTGTATTTCTCGCACAGCTGGCGGATATCAATTATGGCATCTGTTGTTCCCCTACCAGTGCCTTTTATGTGCTTATTTGAAATAAATGATTTGACTTTGACTTTGCTGCGCTGGCACCTGCCATATTTTCTCTCTGCATCACCCTAAGGTTGACGGGTAGAAAATGCCTCAGGCATTAAGTCCACCTTTGTATGTATAATTTTTTACTTGTGCATAAAGTTTTAATAAATAAATAAAATATTGGTCAGCGGCGACAGAGTACGACTATTTTAAAAACGCCGTTAAATTAATCTATGGTTTAGTCTTATGAAGGTAGTCCCTGTAAATTCAAGGTGACTGAAAAACTTTTTAATAGGGTCTCAAAACTAATTTGGCAGTCGTTTGAGAATTCAGGGGTAAGAAGGTCCAGTGCTAATCTTCAAAAAATTCAATATAAGGGAGTTTGAGCGATGTACGGAAGAATAAAGCTACCTAGATTGTGTTACTTGTCCATACAGTAAGCAGTACTCACACTCAGCTCTCACAAGTACCTAGGTGTGTGGAGTTAGGTTTTCGAAGCTAATTGGGTCGGCGCTGAGTACCTTCAGTTGAATCTACGCTTTTTCGGTTCGACGGAATTTTGCTTTCGATGTGTACATAGGCTTTGTATGGTGTCGGATTTCAATTCCATTTTCGCAGCGTGTTTTATTATAAATCTGAGTTATTTTAAACCCTTTATGCGTAGGTAGCACTTAGGTACCTGAGCTCCGAGCGGTGGCCACGTGAAATCATACACTTAATTCCCACTGAAATGCAAACCATCTTTTAGTTGTACTTAATTTACGAATTTATAACACATTAGCAAAGTCAAAGTCATTATTTCAAATAAGCACATAAAAGGCACTGGTAGGGGAACAACAGATGCCATCATCACCAAATTCGTCGTTCAATATCGTCAGTCACTTTAAGGAGAGCTGAAACAGTACTGTGGCCGGGCCTGAAACCGGATTGAAAAGGACTGATTAGGGAGTTGTGGTGAATAAAGTATTTTGCGTCCGTTCTTCTCCATAGGAACCTACTACGCCTTAGAATAGGCAACTAGTTTCATCTTACTGACTGAGCGACCCTTTGTTAGTTCAAAAGTGCCAATAAATGGTTTAATTGAAAGAATTGCTTTAAGTTGTAGTTGACATCGCCTTTAAAACAAACGTACCTACATACTAAAGTTCCTATAATTAATTATAACCCATAATGCTACTATCGGATTCCACAATATTCATTTCTAACGTTCCGTTTGTTCCATTTCCAAGCTGGCCTGAGAGAGATGTCAACCTGTCGCCACCTGTCTCTGGCATCGCGAGGTGACGACAACCGACTGGGAAATTAAAACCTTTGATTAAACCATCCAAATGTGGAGTCGGGCTTGATTTTGGCGACGAGCGACGTGTGTAGAAGTTCGTAGCTACTAGAAAATTTAGAGCGGGGAGATTTGGTAAAGGGTATTAGTTGGTTTAGTATTTGGAAAGTATTTGGTGTAGTTTTTGGTTAGGGTAGTATTTGGAATAACTTAAAGAGTTTTTTTTTAATTGTTATTTTTTTAACTATTCGTATTCATTGCTAACAGAGGGGACCCCTTATTCGTAAAAAAACCTCTAATTTACATACATTTTTGACAAGTTTTTGACATTGATTGTCGCTGAGATGAGATGGCGACTTTTTGAACATTTTTTAAATACTAAAGGGTGTCTCAGTAAGACTGCACTTTTTCATTTTAAAATAAAAACAAGTATTTTATGACAGAGTTGTGATATTTTTGTTGTATTGTAAAGAAGACATGTTCCGATTAAGTATAGAATAAAATATCCGGCAAATGACCCCCACGGCTCCATTTTTAATAATCGGAATAAACACAGATGACAGCTGTCAAATTTCAGAGTTGCCACTTGCATGAAAAAAAAACAATTATAAAAAGTGCACTCTTACTGAGACACTCTTTAGAATTATTGGTCTTCTGAATTCTGATGTAAAGTCGACTAAACTACCAAAGGCAAATCAAATCATTATAATTTTCGCGAAATATTTTTCTGCTATAATATTTAGATTTTCCCTTATGGCACTAAAAAATAAAACTATTCCCGTTTCCCGTACTGTACCGATAATTATAGGTCCATAAACATAAAATACAACCGAAACTGAAAATGTAACCAAAACTGCCTAAATAAATAAAAATGTTGCCATATTCATAACGTGTTGACAGTTAAATTAAAACCTGGCTTTCAGGGGCTATTGACATTTACTTTATAGGCTCGATCCGGCCCTGGAGGGAACTGAGAAAAAGCCGTAAACACTTTTACGATTTGACCCTGTTTGACCGACGGAAACGTGACTGACATGGTGGATTATCCATTTCAACACCATGATGTGTTGATACCCAAACATGGTAGCTTTAGTGAAGGGAATGTGGAAAATAATTGAAAATGAGGATGAGATATCATGCGGGCGGGTAGTCTCTGAAAATCGTTCATGCTCAAACTGTGGGGTCAAATACTTTGCTACGGTAAAGAATAGCTATTGCCTTCCAAATGAAACATTTATCTATAAATTATAATACCAACAATCTTTCACAATTGAACATAGATCTGAAAGAACGAATGAAATATTTTCGGATCGTACGTCTATAACGTCTAAGCTCTAAGCCTCTCGATCGGCTCATAATGATGTCACAATCTTTAAGAAAAGAAAGTAGCAAATATAGTAAAAAATATGATAACCCTAATTGATATTGCGGCACTAAGATAACCTGAAAATAACCTTCATAGCACAGCTTCCAACCAAAATATATAAACATGGACTTAACTAAAACCGCCTTCCAACAAATCTTATCAGGGTTTTATAGCTCCGAGCTTTTTTATAACATTTCGAGTAGGTAAAACATAATAAACTTCAAAGTATCTTCACTGCTTTCCCTTGCGGCATGAGGAGAAATAAATCGAGTTTTTTACCCTGTTACGATCATAAGAGTCTCCAGCATTTTAAGTGTTGTCGATTTTCGCCTGTGTCTTGTCATTAAAAAACCACCAGGTGTAAATCTTAGTAAAAAGTTTTTTGCTTTCCTCCTAGATGGCGCTTCTGTCGCCGGATTTTAAAATCTAAGTAAAGTTTATGTTATTCCAAATTAGGTACAAATTATATAGCTGACATTGAAACATACCTAATAATGCCTTTCAACCAGCTGTCAAAATTGTAGAGCGTGTGGGCGTAATATCTGATATTCTGAACACAGAATGAAAAAACAGATAAACATGAAACCGAACCCATGGAGAAAATGTATATCACCGAATTGACCGTGCTACAGTACCTTCTAATAAAATTATGCCTCCCTCTCGGTGTTTCGGTGAAAATAATGAAAATATTCATGGCCACGCGCACCAGATTTACATTCTCGTGATACGCGTTCTCGACCAAGTTATTGTGTTTACTTTTTACTTATTTTTTTAATTCTCACGCAGTTATGTTTGTCATACTATTACTGATGAGGATTTTTTCGAGGTTTGAATGTGGAAATTATAGGCTGTTTATTGTCTGGTTTGTGATTAATAGTCGAATAAATGAAGATTTTTTGTGAATAATGACCCACATTAACGCCGTTGGGTTTACTTATTGACTGAGTATCATAAAAGCAAAAAGTTTTCCGTGACATCATAGTTGTAAACTCCAAAAGATATTCCACAGAGCATAATAAAAATGGATTGCTACGGCTTTCCTTAAAACAGGGGCTGTACACAAACTGCAGAGTGAATGGCTCTTAAGTTGGCTGTTACTGCAGAAGTTAGCGACGTTTCTTGAACTTAGCCCTCTGGGAACAATGAGTAGGCTTCGCAGTTCGATGATCTGAATGTACAAGCATTTGTTTTGGTGATTAAACTGGCACTGTGTTTGTGTGATTGGGTTTTTTTCTAGTTCTACTCAAAAGTAATGTGAGAAGGTGTGTGACAATTAAAACATAAAAGAAAAATGTTGCCAAAAATAGGTGACATTTTAAATTTTCTCCATCCGACAAATGTCATAGACCTATTTTTGGCAACATTTTGTTTTTCAATACTGGGTCCTTGGAATTAGTACCTGTGTGCTTTATAGTACAACGAGATACTTAAAAAGTGAAACAGAATACCAGAAGCAAAACAGAACAGGGAAAAAATAGGAAACCATAATTTCAATTAGGCACAGGAATTACGCGAAATAAAAAGGTTGGAAGTATAATCCAAATTGATGGCTCGAACCAAAACAAACCAAACGCATGTTCAGTGCTCATAACAATTAAAGATCGAATTCAGAATAATATAATAATCTCACAGTGAATACGTCAATTATATTCAATAATCCGCAATTACCCGTTAAGTTGCGTAGAGCGGCCATTATGCAAATCCCCGGCTTAATAGCGTTCAGTAAAATGTAAATCAGCAATAATAGAGCGATAACAATGCTTGCAACAAGTGTGTCGGTAGCCTTAGTTTTTGTTTCCATTTCTATCAGTGGCAACTTTTTGGGCAGGTCTTGTAAAGGTTTGTAGTTAAAAATAATTTGATAGATATTATGTTCAATGTGGGGGAAATTGAGGTTAGCTTAATATAACGTCAGTACTTCTAACTATTCTGTGGTATAACATAAAATAATGTGGTATAAAATAGTAAGCCAATAACTAAATATGAGTAGTTATGTTTTGTAGAATCTTAGCATACATAGCAGGCCTCCTCTCTGTGAGAGGGAGTGGGCCATAATCCACCACGCGGCCCAGTGCGGGTTGGCGGATGTCACATGTCTTCGAATTATTAGTTCTAACATGACATGCCGGTTTCCTCACGATGTTTTCCTTCACCGTTTTGAGAGCAGTGGTGATGAAATAATGTGCATAGAGTAAAGTGCCTGCCTGAGTTCGAACCTACGACCTACACCCCGTAAGTCGCGGCAGTTACCACTAGGCCACCACTGCTCTTCCAATGAATCTCTGCTCTCCCAATGTAGCTCTGTAGAATCTTGCTTAACCCAATACATTACTTTGATATTTTGGCTGTGCATTTCGTTTTATGAAAGTCCAGTCAGACGTGGATATTTTATAAACACTGCTTGTTGACTTATTACCTCATTAATAGTAACATTGATGTTTGGATTCTATTTCCTGTGAGGCCCCACAATGCTCAGTTAGTACACTACGGCCGAAGTATCTTGGATAGTCCGAACTTCGCGCAGAAAGCTACGCAGTAACATTTTTTATAAACCAAATGGTGACATGAGGCGAGTGTGAGTGAGAGAACATGCGCAAAAGTTTGTAGAGCCTATGTTCGGACGCCAAGATACGTTGGCCGAATTGCAGATTGATATACATAAGCAATTACCTCCTAGCTACTAATGAACCATACTCTTCTCCGGTGATCGTAGTT
Organism: Fissipunctia ypsillon; assembly: GCA_947568875.1. Classification (NCBI taxonomy): domain Eukaryota; kingdom Metazoa; phylum Arthropoda; class Insecta; order Lepidoptera; family Noctuidae; genus Fissipunctia; species Fissipunctia ypsillon. The sequence continues at coordinate 6,543,239 of OX387643.1, forward strand.
TGATCTATTTCAGTTAACAAGCGAATGCTCCCTTAACCCTCTCAACACATCTCCTAATAGTCTCTTACGACATCAACAACAACATAGATGCAGTATTTTAGTTGTACTGCCTGCCTGTACTAATGAATAATGAATTCAAGACGGATGACATGTCTTAGTGCGCTGACCGGGGGCGCAATCCTGCATGATATACCGCTAACGTTGGACGTTGATTGGGAGGCAATTTCCATATGGCTATTGATATTCAAATCAGAATGGTTATAGGAGATTTTGATGAGGCATAGGTACAGATAGTTGACGTTGAAGTTAATATAGTTATTGATATTTAATGTATTTTACATTTCGAGAATAGTGATTCGAAGTAGAATGTCGTTAAAAACTTTAATGTCTCGACCACAACCCTAAAATTATTAGCTGGAATCGCAGAAAAACCTTTTCAAATCGTGATTTATTTTAAACTAGCTGTGTCCCGCGACTTCAGTCGCGTGAAAGTCGTAAGATACACAACATACTAAAATAACAGTCACATTTTAATAAAACTCACTCGTCCCCCGACGCGTCGCGTTGCATCGCCCGCCCGCGCTATTACTTCGTTTTCGCTTAGTGTTTTTTCTGATTTTTTCTTTTTGCTCGGCTCCTACGGGTCGTAGCGTGATGTTAAATTACCTATAACTATACTCGAGAATTGGGCTTTAGGAAATGCAAAAAGAATTTTTAAAATACGACTTTTTGTTCACAATTTCATGGGTTTTATTTTTTTTGCGCGGAACCCTAATTAATTTTCTAAAATAAAAGTAGCCTAAATTACTCCCCATAGCATCAGCTATCTGCCAGTGAAAGTCCCATCAAAATCGATTCAACCGTTTCGGAGATTAGTTGGAACAAACAGACAGACCGACAGACAGACAAAAATGTTTAAAATTGCTTTTTTGTTATAACTACCGTATATACTTTCATATGCTTTTTGTAAAAAGTTGTTATTTTGACATTACAAACAGACACTTCAAATTTATTTATTTGTATAGATGTATGTACGTCGGCCACATTGAAAGTTTTTAGAAAATAAAAAAAGAATATATTAATAATTTTATTGCTTTTCGAAGTAGTCTCCGTTCCTTTCTAAGCACCGTCATATGCGATGAAATCATTGACTGAAGCAGTGGGCGGAGTGGGCCCACTCTTCTTTAGGGTTCTCTTCCACGCCTTTTTCAAACTCAGCCACGGCAACTTCAGGGTTCATAAAACGAATTTCTCTAAGTTTATCTTTTATTTTTGGAAATAAATAAAGTCACAAGGTGCCCGGTCGGGACTGTAAGGAGGATGACTCACTAACTCCACCACATCTTCAATAGACAAATATTCAATAGTCTGTCTTGCGGAGTGAGCTGGAGCATTGTCGTGGTGGGGAAGGATCCTGCTTCTTGGGCGCTGCTGTCTAGCATTTTCCAAGACAACTGGTAAACAATGACTGACATACCAATCTGCAGTAACAGTCCTTTTATGTTCTAGAACAATTGTTGCGAAATGACCCGTCTATCCAAAGAATGAGGCAATCATCTTGTTCCCTTGATTTCTGCCCTTTTTTACTTTTGTCGGGAAATCTTCGAATGGAAAAATCCATTGCTTAGATTGTCTTTTGGTTTCGGGATTGTATCAATTTACCCAGCTTTCTTCACCTATGACGATGTCTTATACAGCATTCGAGTCACCTCCGTCATGCTTTTCAAGCATTCAGCGGCACTAATCCAAACGACGGCGTTTTTGATCTTCCGTCAAATTATGAGGTATCCATCTAGTACAAAGCTTTTTGACGCCTAAATGTTCATGCAAGGCTTTTTGTACTTGACTCATACCTATGACCTTGACAATGCCTAAAGCTGCCCGAATCTGTTGATATGTCACCCTTCAATCAGCTTCTATCATTAGCCGCACAGCACTCACGTTATCTTCGGTAGTCGCCGTAGAAGGACGTCCATCTCGCGAATCATCAGTGAGTTTGCTTCGATCATGTTTATACTTATTAAACTAGTTGTAAACAGTGGCACGAGATGGGGCTTCGTCATGAAATGCTAATCGAAGTCTATCGTAACATTGCTGTTGAGTAAGACCACAACGAAAGTCGTAATAAATCCTCGAGCGAAAATTTTCTCTAGTCAAATCCATTTCGACGCACGGCAGACACTTTTTAAATTGCCGCCAATTTGTAAAAACAAATGACATATGAATTCATTACAAATCTACAGATCCCAAAAGAGTTCCTAATTCGAAATTTAAATAAATTTTTCATTGGCTGCTTTTCTTACTGGCCTATTCTAAAAACTTTCAGTGTGACCCCCGTATAGATTTGTATAGATATACATACAGACATTGTATTATATGTAATCCTATGAAAGAACACATAAAATAAATAAGATACTTGATGTAGGTCACCATTTTGTAATTCACCTTCTTGCTTCACAAAACTGTCATCATCCTCGCCGCTTCCAGTCTAACCGGACGCAGCTGAATACCAGTATTTTACATGGAGCGACTGCCTATCTGACCTCCACAACCCAGTAACTGGGTAATACGATACCCCTTGGTAAGACTGGTTGTCAGACTTTCGGGCTTCACAAAACTGTATCGGGTTAATAATCGCAGTGACCGCTGGTCTACTATTTACCCTTCACGATTTAACACTGGCCGGCTACCAAGCGCCGGTCGCTCCTCTTAATACATGTCCATCAAAATCAAAGTTGCTAATGCATGTAATTTATTTCCATTTGTCGGCAACCACGAGCCACGTAACACGTTTGAGGCTCGGATACACTTTGCAGAGGACTAGATACATGCTTTGTTGGTATTCTCGTTATCTGAGAAACGCCCCTGCCCTAATACGAACGCGCGACGTAAACAACGTACTTACTTAGATTCGAACGATTTTTTAGTCAAAAATACAACTATAGCGTTTTGATTTAAATTTTTGCGACAAGTACAATAAGAATCACCCTTGGATATGAGAAAAGTCTTAAAACTAAGTAAATGCCAAACAAGTATTTTCAATAAAAAATAATAAAGATCTTTTTAAATTTTTTCTCCGCACGTCTGTGCCAGGCCCACAGTAATAATGTACGGTACCAAACTATGAATCTAACAGATTTAGAAAAAGTATCTCTATGTCATTCATATGAATTCATATCTGTGTGACATTTTTCTTATAATATAGTTACACACACATAACATAACGTCACGCCTGCATTCCCCGAGGGGTTAGGCAGAGGTGCACCTGTAGTACACAAACATTTCGTTATGTTTAAGTCCCATGCAGTAGGCAATGCATTATGCATTATGTATGCAGTAGGTAGGGGCGAGCCTATTGCCATCAACCGGACACAAATTCAGACTCCGGGCTGCTACTGAGAATTTCCAGATGGAAAAACCCACTAATAATTTGCCCGACCCGGGAATCGAATCCAGGACCTCATGCTCAGCAGTAGCACTGGCGACCACTAGACCAACGAGGTAGTAAATAAACATAACATCACGCCTTGTTTCCTTGAAGGGTTGGGCAGAGGTGTATCTATAGTACACCCACATTATAAGCAGTAAATAATAATGATAAATAATAATAATATAGTTGTTGTAACAAATTTAAAGTTTTAAATTACCAAAAGTACAAAAACAACACAAAAATAATGACAGTTTTTATTCCCTTTTCCAGCTGAAATGTAATCACAGTTATTTGTTATTTTATTAAGCAAATTAAGCCTGTTTCGAGCAAAAATTTTTGTTTACGCTGACGGTGTTAATCAATTAATTAGGGTAGAAAATTATCTATTACTAGGCTTTGATACATTTTTTGGACAATTATTATACCCTAGGGGATTATTGACAAATTATGCAAAGCTTAAATTAGGGTAAGCCATTTTCGCGTAATCAGTATTCCATTAGTTAATACAGGGTGAACTGGAAAACATTTACATAATTTACAAAGCGAGTTTTTCTCGTTATTTACATCAAAAATATACAAGATAACGTTAGTAATGACACTACCAAGAGCTAGACCACCACCTCTTAAAGCAGTATTACTGTAATCTTTCTTCAGTGTGGGAACACTGAAGTTACATTAAAATAATACTGCTTTAAGAGGTGGTGGTTGGCCCCCAACTCAATACAAATGTACGGAATACACAATAATATTTATTTTTGTCTGAACATAACTATGTAGAGGACCTAAGCCTAAGGACTTTGTCTAGGACCAACTAAAGGGCTTAGACTCTAGAGTCGTTGGTTGGCCATAGACAAAGTGATATTCTATCAAAGGTAATGATGATGAAAGTCCAATGTATGTGTGGTATGGATCTGACTTATGCTACCGTAAAGCTTATGTCAAACCCGTTGTAAGACGTTGTAGGAAACGAAACGCCTTGAAACTGATAAGTAGTCACTTGTTTTGGCTCTCTGGTGTTTATTTATTCTTAGTACTGAAAATGCAGTTTTAATTTTATTAAGAAATCGATACTTCTCAGTTTTACTTTTCTTTGGGCATATCCATCCCGAAGTCACTATAAAGAGCATAAACGGATGATATTTTTATAAAATTATAAAAATATCATCCATTTTTAACGTAAATATGCGAATATTTATTTCAGCAACGGGGATTTGAGTCTCAAAGTCCTATTAAGAAGCTTACTGCTTTCATTTTGTCAAGAGTTAATTAGTTGCATCCGACCCTTTTCAGACAGCGTGTATATTTAAGTAACATTAAAGTATTATTTTCTGTCCCGGACTGCTTATGTTTATAGCTTTACAAGGTAGGTACCTTACTGCTTTAAGAATTCATGATGCCTTTTCCGAGTATCTTTTTTCATATCTGTTAATTCCCTCCGTATCAAAAAGTCCTAAAAGCAAAACCACCTATAATCAAAACAACACTTTAGCAAAATGTCCTGTTAGTATATTGTCCTACGAATGTATATGTTGTAATTGAAATAACAGAAAACCTCTTAAGGGGTCATTGTACTCATTCATTATGAACAACTTGTATTATGGGACCAACCCTGAAATCGCGAAAGAAACAGCTGCGTGATGTTATGTTCTTATAACTTGCCATAACATAGGGAGCAGCCGATTTTTTTTTTCGCGATTTCTTGGTTGGTCTATAATACATTACAATACAGTACCTTCGCACAAAATCTACCATAAGAGCTCTCGGAAGTTGTACGCGAGTGGCTGCAAAGTGAATTAATAGCTAATTATTTTTGTGATGAACAAATCAATGCTGTAGGTAGGTATATAGGTACTATAAAAATGTTTCACATCTTAAAATAATGATTGTGCACTCAACTGTACCATGCGCGGTTTCGTACATGGGTCTACGTTCAGAGAGGTCATAATTTCATAAAGTTTTGCGAGTACTGTACGTCATAGTGATGAGTAAAACGACCCCAGGTTTTCAGTTATTTCCTTTACACCTTGTATTATCCCTTAGGAACTAAATTTAGACTCTAGTGTTAATGAAACTTAAAGGCATTGAAACATTGAAAATTGTTAGTTATTCGTCGTAACTCTTTCGTAAAACCTTCCCTACGGATTCGATCGAGTAAACCTCTTAATTCCTATGCATTGCACGAACACGTGATAATAGGCGTTGCAGGTAGCCGCCCCATTGTCTTACGTCACAGAAAGAGCTCGAATGTTGAATGCAAATGAATATTGAAGCAAAGTCAGCTTGCTCTGTGGAGATGAACCGTAGGCCCTACTAGGTGTTCTCGATCCAAAATGGATGTCTTACGTTTTGAAATTACCTAGACCTTTAAAACCGAGGTTACATTTACATACCATAAATCTGTTCCTACTTAAAAGACTTAAGAGCAGTAACTTTAAAAGGGCTGACACATGTAATTATCATTTGAATTGAATACCTACATAAAAAGTGTTGTTTTTTTTTCAAAATTTAGTGGGATTGTTTGTACACAACAATCCCACGATTGTTTGTAGGCATACAATCCAAAATCATCTCTTGTACTCTCTCAAAATCAAATCTCGAATTGGGGCGTTAAAAACAAAAACGATAGCGACGCCGTCAAATCAAGGTGAAGTAATTCTCGTAGTAAGGCTACGATAGAGGCATTGGCATGAAATGATGAGTGCAGATTCGTGTTGAATGAACAAATAGACATACTGGCGAACGTGACAGCGTGGCGTTCGTTTAGTTACAATGTCTACGAATGAAGTTTTCCAGGAAAATAATAAACATTGGTATCACAGGACTGGAAAGCTTGAAAAGTGTCACATAAGCACATACTACCTATGCAGAGGAAATTGATTTTCTACAGGGTGTTTGGCGCATGGACCTACAAAATTTTTAGGGGGATTGGGAGGGTCATTTGTGAGGTTTCACCCAAAGACTCCATGTCTTAAGTATCATGGTTATTGAGAAATGATTTTTTAAATTTTTTTCCCTAAATTTCCCGAAATCTCAAATTTAAATCGTCGTAACTTTTTTGTGTATGGTTGTAATTGCACGAAACAACTTTTATTGTATTCTGTAATGTATTATTATTCTAAATAAATCATTATTTGATGCAATTGGTCTGGAAAAATTACTTATGTGCTTCCAAATGCAATTCATGCAATTACAACCTCTTAGCTGCCACGGCTTATTATAATTTTTGAATCGTTTTTGGTTTTTATCTTTTTGTTGCGGACGCTCTTAACGTGCACGCCTTTCTACATTGCTCTCACATACTTAATTTCAACATGAATGATGTAACCAATATTTTGTAACAATAACATAACATAACATCACGCCTTGTTTCCCCGAAGGGCTAGGCAGAGGTGTACCATTTTGTAACATTATTTTTATTTAAAAGATTGGCCGTGGAGTTTCTTGCCCGTTCTTCTCCAAAGAGATCTACGCTTTGGAATGGGCAACTAGCTTCAACTTTCTGACTAACTGACCGACTCATTGACAATTCAAAAGTGCCTGTAATTGGTTTATTTGAAATAAATGCTTTGAGTTTCAGTTGAGTTTGAGTTTGAGGGCCCGGTGTAGTGTGTATGTGGTAGACTGTGATATCAATGACTCGCTGTGTACCAGGTGGCTGGTGATCTCTGGGAACACTTGTAGTAATTTATGATGCGCGGTATCGCCAGTCATGACCTCTGCAGAGTGAATACTATCTGATGTATGGGCTAGTGGAGCTATAGTTGAACAAGTTGTAACATTGCCTATTAACCGCTGATTATTACGAAGAAATGAGAGAAAATCTACTCCAATTATTGGTCTAGTTACATCTGCGACTACAAAATTCTACCCGACGCGACGTCCCTTCGAAGCCCTAAGTTTAAAATATAGTACGTATAACCGTAGGTCGGTACACTTTATTTACCTGAACCAGAAAGTCCTCCACATTCTATTAGTAAACACAACTAAATACAATTAACTTTCCATCCAATTACTCAAAGTTTGTTAAGTTTCCAACCAAACTAAAACTAGTTTGGTTAGGATATTACTCAACACAACTAAATAACAATTAACTTTAATAATTCCCGTATATTCAGAGTCGTAAGACCACGGCTGAGCGAAAGCTAGCAGATTGGAGGCACGCTCGCAAAACACCCTGCATGCATGAATAGAAGACCTCCCAGATTGCAGGATTCAGACCCAAGCACTGTACATTAGAACATTCTGCATTTTGATTGAATTCAGTTGCTTCAGTTGGTTGAATGTTCGCGTTCAATTTACTGATGTGTGGCGCGTGGGTTTGAAATTGTATTGCGTTGGAAGCTGAGAAGCAAAGCATCAGCAGATGAATAGAATATGTGAGAATATTGCGTTTGCACTGTTTCGTTCATTGATAGATGGACTTTCATGAAACTATTTTGATAGAGTGATGGCTGTTGTGTGATTATTTCGTGTTTGAAAATAAATGAAAAAAATTATTGATCGATCAATTTCACAGTATGTTTTGTACCTACATAATTAAAATGTGCTCATGGTTTTACGAAGTAGTACACGTAGGTATTTGAAAATGAATGTGCCAAAATTTTTTAAGGTGTTCGCTGTAATTTTCAGAAATCTTGATAAATAAATACTTAGATAGGTATATGTTTGAATTACGAAGTGTAAGTAAGTACTAAATAGGTATTTCATGCAAACTAAGAAAAACTATGTTCAAGCAATATTTCAGAGAATTATTTCACCATTTTACCAATGAGAGTGAAAAGTAAATTCAAATTTAATTAAACACAGAGTGCTTCGTTTAAATATTGCATTTAAGTAAAGAGAAAAGTACTTACCCGCAAAAAGATTTGTTCGTGTTAAAGAAAAGATGAGGAATCTCTTTGAGAATAATTTATTTTGTTTTTTGGACTAAGAGCGAGTAACGTGCCTTTCTATTTTAAGCATTTCAACTGAAACAACATATTTAATTTAGTCTATTTATATAATGTTTTTTCTTTATTTAAGAACGACGTGTATGCTGACTGCATTATGGAGAACAGTGACGACGAATAGTATCGTGACGTTGCGTGACAGCGTGAGAGCGCGTGGTCCATCGCCGCCTGCGCACAGGATGGATGGAAAGCAGCACGTGAAGTAATTTTTTGCTCCGTTTTGGTGTAATTGCTGTGTGGCGTTCCAGTGGGAGGATAAATAAATACATGAGCTGGTTTTAATGGAGTCGAGAACTAAAGTTAGCAAATTAAACCTGTTTACTGTAGCATGTTTATTTTTGATGTTTCATGGGTTCAAATTTTGGGGTCAATGTTACCTTAAAGCACTTTCCTTCAACTGATCCACCATTGCAGAAGTGTTGATGTGTTATGAATACTATGACCTAACTACTGTCATCTTTAATAATACTCAGTAAAAAAATTGAAATTTAGATACAACGTAACTCCTTACATGAAGATTTTCTACGTAAGTAGGTACTTAGGTATGTAGGTACATATTATCGCTATACCCATACCAAAAGTCGATTCATAACGCAGCTTCCTCGAAAGTCAGAGGGATTAGAGGGGGAGAATTACCCACGCCTCATCAAGACACGTACGCGTTTCAGTGAGTGAGAGAAGCTGAGAGAAAAATGAGCGATGTTTGTTTACCGCTGAGCTCGGGATTATAGCGCGACGGAAGTTCGTGATCGTTGCGTATTGTGAAATGTAATGATATTGTTGTTGGTTAAAGTTTTGTTTGTTTGTGCAGGTTCCACGACTTTCGATATCAATGTTATGTTTCCCTTGTAACAATAATTTTAGGAGTAGTTTACTTGTTCTTTAGTTTTAAGGAAATGTAAGAACATTATTTGGTTGATAAACGATTTTTATTATTAATGTATGTAAGTTTTGCTGTTGTTCAGGTTTTTTTGAAGCAGTAAAAGGTAGAAGCGAGAGTTGTCAAATATCTTTTTGGGAATACCAAATCTTGAAACTGTGTTTGACACTTCAGTAATTATTCTATTGATTTATATAATTATTCGAACAAAAATGTAGTTCTTAACCATACAGCTTGGGCTGCTAAGTTAAGATCAATCTAGTCCATATTGGTGTTTAGTTTGTAATCATGGGCTATCAAGTGCATAGTGGTTTATTACTTACGGTACATATTTCAAACCATCGGCATATTAATTAATGACTGTTAAAATCTGTATGACTCAAGCTACCGGAATAGTTATTGACTAGTCTGTGTTCTCTCAAATTTATAACCACTCAATATTTCACACACATTCATAGCATTACCTACATACATCTTGACTGTATTTTATAGTTCAGTGTTTTCTATAACAACAGGAGCTTATGGTGCGTCGAACTTAAAATTGCACAGTGATTTTTCACACATTTTTATTTTTAAACAAACTTATGAAAATTGCTATATGCAGGAGTATTCGCCCTGACCTTAAACACGATACAGTATCAATTCGTATTGTCACTTTTATTCAAAATTGGCCACTTACTTAAGCCACAAATATTCCAATACAATACTAGATTTAACGTTTCACTCATACGCACGTAAGTTCAATTACACGGATACAGTGTATTTGTTCGGCAACTCTGATCGAAACGCCAATATCAATTACAATCCTACCAGCATTGCATATAGGTCTCGTTTGGGGCTCACGTATAACCAAAATGTTTGGGACGTGAGGTGAATGTCTCCTTTTAGCTAATAGGATTAACATCATGTAACACGGAGGAGAACGGGAGGTCGCACGAGCCACTTGTGAATCATTTGACACTGTCGATTTTTAAACAACGGTTTTTTTTTGCATTTAGAATTAATTTTCAATTTTGGTAAACGATTTTATTATACGATCAAAATGGCTTGATCCCGCTATTTATTTCTGTCATGTACCTGTGACTTTCGGGTAAGCAATTCTATTGCAATATCATTTTTTTTTACCGTTAACCTTATTCAAACACCTGTTTCTTTTGAACTCGTGCAAATACAAAAAATTAAACTAAAGATGAAAGCAGAGAAAATTGGCCTCCTATGTAAATAAAAGCTCGTATGTGTTCCCAGAAAACACCGCTTACAATTTCTCCGAAAACTTACTATCCTTGTGTAACCTGACAACGTCGCCATAGGTACAATGCTCTTGGCGTTTTTATAAGCCTTATCCAGCTAGACTAGGCTACATGGTTTCCACACACAGTTTTGGCGCAATTCTAAAATCTGTGTGGCGAGAAGTACTTATGTACCTATTAGTAACCTCGGTAAATACCTTAGTTTACACGGTATTATCATCGACATCATCATTCTCCTGCCTTTATCCCAATTTATTCGGGGTCGGCGCAACATGTCCTTCTCTTCCATACTTCTCTATTAGTTGTCATCTCGATAATTACCCTTTCCAACGATATCATCTTTCACACAGTCCATCCATCGTTTCTTTAGTTTACACGGTAACCCATACGAATATTATAAATGAGAAAGTAACTCTGTCTGTCTGTTACCTTTTCATACCTTAACGGCTAATCGGATTTCGATTTAAGGGACAAAGGTAGACCATGACCTGAGTTAAGACAAAGGATACTTTTTTATCCCGGTGGTGTAAAAAAATGGAGTCCGTTTTTATAATCAAATGCTTTTATGTGCATGTGCTGTTAGCAATTGCGAGTTGTGCCTTATTACGAACTAGCACCTTAATTGCGTAACACAATACCAGTCACAAAACAAAAATTTTGAAGCATATTGCTTCATATGTTCGAAAAATGTGTCTGCTTATCAACGTACATACCTAACGCAATGAATGTTGTTGAACTGTCAAAATGAAACCGATTCCTACCGTAAGTGTGTTACGCAATTAGGGTGCAGGTTTTAAGTGTGTCCCTTGTAATAAGGCAAAAATATAAAAACTTTTCAAAGTTAATGAACAATTCCTTCGAGAAATCTTGTGAATTAGGTTTTCTTAAACAAAAGGAATAGGACTTATTTAAGCAATAATAGGACTTAAGGATAATTTCCACCAAATAGCTCGCATCGCATCTAATCGGATCGGATTTTACAATCTTTAAACGATACTAAATCGTGTACACAGTATTTAGTCTATATTACCAAGCCGCGCTTACCAGCATATTTTCGGCTACGATCGCGTCCCGCAAAGATGCCCGTGGTAAAGCTGCTGTGAGCAGCTTGGAAATATAGACCATAAATACTGTGTGTACGATTTAATATCGTTTAAAGATGGCAAAATCCGTTCCGATCCGATGCGATGCGAGCCGTTTGGTAGAAATCATCCATTAGTAGGCCGACAACACATTGTAAAATTGTTTTTTGTTTTACCTCAGTTTTAATTACTTTTTTTTTATAGAATCATTTTAACTTTGGAATATAAATGGACTTATTACTTTACTTATTACTGGGGATTTTTATTCGACAGTTTATGTGTTAGCATTCTAATCCAAATGTAGGCTAACCTTTTTATATTGGACTCGTGACGTGTAAATTATGAGCGATATTATTCGCACCAACCTTGGCATTGCGATATATTCTTTCGTGCCTAGAAAGAAATCAGCATCCATATTGCGGAACACACTTTTACCATAATTCAAAGGATTTTGAAATAAATTCCTAAACCATTGCTTCATTTTAAATTTCGTCTGCTCGCAAACGTAAATTACGCAATGAACGTTGTTGAACTGGCAAAATGAATGGCATTGCCATTGTAAGTGTATTACGGAAATATCCCGAAGGTATGCTTGTATATAAATGACTTACCATGTTTTAACATGTCTCCAAAAAGTTATTTATTTATTTTCCGCTTACGACTAAATTTACTGCCTCGTTGGTCTAGTGGTCGCTAGCGCTACTACTGAGCATGAGGTTCTGGATTCGATTCCCAGGTCGGGCAGTGTTATTGGGTTTTTCTATCTGGAATTTTTTCAGGAGCAGCCCGGAGTCTGGATTTGTGCCCGGTAGATGGCAATAGGCTCGCCCCCTATTACATGGGACTTAAACATAACTGGCGAAATGCGGGTGTACTATAGGTACGCCTCTGCATAACCCTTCCCTTCAGGGATTACAGGCATGATGTTATATTAATTATCTTTACAGACTTTACTTGTTTTAAACATCCTAAGCATGTCGCTCTACTTCCTTACACGCCCAAAAGACCCAAAAAACTAAACTAATCCTAACTAAAAACTCCAATTTACTATTACACGCACTTGGCAGTAACAAATTGATCTGTGGCCAAATTAAATTAAATAGTCCTGAACCGCGGGAGACTCAAGCCTGGGCTGTGACGTCATCAGTGACGAGGGTTACTTGCTCCATCCGTCTTCGTGCGATCACTCACGATTATTGCGCAGTGGTGCTTTTTATAAGGCTCCTTGATAGTTATTAGACGGGAAAATGAAGGATTTACATCGAAGATTGATCATTTAATATCTATTTGATGGTGGATTAAAAGACTTTTGCAGTATCCTTTATTGGTGTTTTTGTAGGCATTTTTTTTATAAATTTCGCAAATGTTTTTCCGATATTTGTAATTTTACTGAGAACATAATTAAAAATATTGTTAAATTTTTTTATTGAAAAATAATTTGTAAGTAACAAATTATTTTTCAGCAACATTATCAATCAATCAATTATTCTTTATTGTAGATTATAGAGAGGTACAAAATACAGTGGGACAATTCCCATATTCCTAAGATTCGCATTCTAATCTCAATCTGTATGGAGAACTCATCTTCTGTGTTATTATGCCAGAGTGATCAACTGTGTCCCGCATTTTAGGAAAACAATAATAAAATTATAATTAAATGATTAAAAGTGTGGGAAATTTTAACATTAAGGGGCCGGCGGACCATGCGTAGTTCATACAAACGAAATACCAAAATAATTTGTAAATCAAACATATTCTTATGGTGGTGTATATTTATTACGATCAGATTACAAAATATCTAGGTTCCCAAATATATATTTTGAAAGAACACTGATTTAAAGACGAGATATGAGAAAAATAAGTTTTCTATAGAAATTTGAAATTCCCCATATCTAGTCTTTAAATCAGTGTCCTTTCAAAATATTTATCTATGAACCTATATATTCTGTAACGCAATCGGAATAAATACACACTACCTCTTGAATATGTGCAATTTACAAATTATTTTAGTATTTCGTTTGTATGAACTACGCATGGTTCGCCGGCCCCTTAATTAATTGTCCAGTCCAGCTGTAGTAATACATAAGGTGGACATAAATCTGTTAAATATATAAACATACTTAATGTTTAAGTTGCTTTTTTAATTAAAACACAGAACTTTCAACATAAAACAATATTCTTCCGTAAACAACGAACAAATTTTAACTCCGGATAGGTTTCATGTTTATAGAAACTGATTAAATCGATTAAACGGAAGGCCGGAAAGATAATCGGATTAATAAAGACCATGAGGAATCCTGATTGGGCTATACATTCGAGTTAGTAGTAAAATTAAATTTTGTGAAAGATTTCATTCCTCGTCGTTTAGAACGTTGATTTTCTTGTACGAATTGTATTAGAATAGCTAATGTTGTGGTAAAATTGTTTGGCAGTTAGTTAGATGGTAACATAGCTTACTGCCCAGGGTCCGATGACTGTACGATGGCGACAGGGTTCGATGACCGTACAATGGTGATGGCGGTACTTAGATAAACAGTAAAAGAAAAGTCACGAGCTTAAATACCGTACAATTACCTACTGCAGCGTAACACTGCATTTTAAAACTGTTTGGTTTTCATATGACAACCTTTTTCTCTTTATCTTAGTTCAGGTCGATATTTTTTACTTTTTTATTTCGTAATTTTTCAAAGAAATTTGAATTGTTTTTTCTGACATATGACTCCTTCATTTTTCTTAGAGCTAGCGTCAGTTGCACAAAGACAATGTATTGTAATGTATTGGTCGAATAATGTGATAAATTTATGTCTGATATATTTTACACCAGATTTGGATCCCTAAAATGTTGTCGTAGTTGTTGAATTTAATATTACAATCAGTGGTGGCACCTTCATAGAAGCCAAAAAGCCAGGCTTGCCCATAAAATCATAATTTACAACAACAAACGAAAGCATAACTATAAAAAATATATTTAAGAAAAAACCAAGCCAATGAACTCGAACTCAAACATTCGTGTCATAAGAATAATAAAAGTGGTCACATCTACGCACTCATTGAACTCAATCATTCATAGATAATCTTAAGAATAAATTTTAAATTCCGTGCTTTGTTGCCAAACCTACGCTACACTACACGCCAATTTCGCTCTTAACGATAAACAATGCGAACAAATGCATCTTCTCGCTCACACTCATCAGGGCGTTGAAGGGGGCTTTTGTATCTTTCTTTGTCTAGCAGTTTTCGCCTAGAAATTGTTATAGAAACGTTTACATTTCTTGACATATTGGTAGGTACCATGTAAGTACGTATACGCGGATTTCTATGGAATCAAAAGCCGGCTTTTGAGAGGCATTAAGTTCGCACAAATGCACTATCCGCGTTGACCCGCGTAATGTGAGTTGCGAAAGGGATCCCTCGCGAAGACAGTTTGACACACTGAGTTTGTTATCGTTTTGATATTTTACGAATAGAATTTTTCAGGTGCTGTTGTTATGCATTAGTTTTATTATTTAAAATTATATGATTGTTATTGCGGTGCTGTGATTTTGTGATTACATATTTATTATTTTTATCAAAATGTGAATTCGGAAACTGTCGTCGAAAAGGTATGTAAATACATTAGGTTTTCTGATAATAAGTTACTTCACTGTAACTAACCTCAAATTACCGACTGTACTCGTATTTCTCCGAAATAAAAACAAGTATTTTTGTCACTCGAAGAACAGATTAAAATAGGTACCTACCTACTCATTCGATTGTTTAATTAGCATTAATAAGTTGCACATGAATAGTGTTGTTTGTATGGCATTTGTAGTTTTGGTAAACCACTGAAAAACTAAATTCTCATCGAGACAAAACACATTAATTTTCTTATCGAAGAGGTTCTTCATAGGTGTTTTGAAATAAAGATTAGAGTTGGCATGATCATTATTATTAAGTATAAATGTTTTAGGGTAACATTTTCAATTGACATTAAACTGAATTCATAAAATAAAGTATGCGGAAATAGAACAATGAATCGATAATTTAGAGGCCATCTAGTGGCTTTTGATTGAAAAAATTTGCATGTGACAAGCGATTTGTGAAAGGTGAAATTAATGTCCCGCGGCTAGATATGCGTATCCATTAATATAGATGGCACTTATGACAATTACGTACCTACTGATGCTTGAAATATGATATCTTCGTATTTTAAAGGTTTTAACATAACATAACATGATATCACGCCTTGTTTCCCCGAAGGGGCAGAGGTGTACCTATAGTACACCCGCATTTCGCCAGTTATGTTTAAGTCCCATGTAACAGGAGGCGAGCCTATTGCCATCTACCGGGCACAAATCCAGACTCCAGGCTGCTACTGAAAAATTCCAGATAGAAAAACCCAATAACACTGCCCGACCTGGGAATCAAACCCAGAACCTCATGCTCAGCAGTAGCGCTAGGGACCGCTAGACCAACGAGGCAGCATTTAAAGGTTTTCTAACCAACATTTTAATAATGGTTTTAGTACTACGAACAACCATGAACAACATTAAACCCCTCAGTTGTCTGTTTTTTTAAATCATGTAGAACAGGTCGTCTTTCGGCCTCCAAGTTTGGGTCCTGAAAACTCCTCTCAGCGTCACCTCTTGTGGACGTAATTTCGACGGCAGACTACAACTTGCAAGATTTTCAAGTCGAGGATACCTTTTTTTGTACTCTTGCTAAGTAATGTAGTTAGATAACTATACCTTCACTGCGAACTTATATATTATTCAATGACAATTTTATCTTAATTAACGACCGTGTCAAACACGAGTTAGCTTAGTTACCTAATTTATATTTCCTATACCGTAAATCACGTAAGCGAACCCTAAATAAGCGATTGCAATCGATTAGATAGGTCGTTAACGAAATTCGTGTATTTTACCCAGAAAGTTCTAAGTTTTCTCGTGACCATATTACTAAAAAACCAACTAGCAACTTTTTTATATCCGAATTATTCCTTTATTTTTATATTAAAGTTGTCTGTGTCTTTTTTATTTTATTTAAAACTAAAATTATACGTGAATTTTTAAAGTGGTGAAAAGTGTTTTT
This sequence comes from Fissipunctia ypsillon, assembly GCA_947568875.1. Taxonomy (NCBI): domain Eukaryota; kingdom Metazoa; phylum Arthropoda; class Insecta; order Lepidoptera; family Noctuidae; genus Fissipunctia; species Fissipunctia ypsillon. The sequence continues at coordinate 6,559,903 of OX387643.1, forward strand.
GTTTATTTACTTTTCGCTACACTACGCACGATTCAAAAGCAATTTTAACTAGCAGTTTTCAAAAATATTTTTATTTAGAAATCAAAGATATTTTTTTGTAACAAAACCGAATCATCATTGGCTTAAACGATGTAAACAATAGGCCATTGTTCAGGACCTATTAAGGATTGTTTGCTAAAGTAATTAAGTCTCAATAACTCGAATGGAATAAAAAGGTTCGTTTGTTGTAACTGTTTTCTTTTTTTAAACTTGGATTCCTTTTGTCGTTTACGATCTGTTAGCTGAATTTATTCTATGTTTTGTTTTCTTTTATTGACTTAACTACTTGGGATTAAACTTATTTTCCTTCTTTTTGCATTATTATAAACATTTATCTCTGTTTTCTATGTCGGAAAACAAATAGCATTTTTTTCATTAAATGTAGAATTTACTAGACGAAAGGACTGGCCCGCATTAGCAGAAAACAGAATTGCGTGGTAATTTTCCTTTTAAGGAGAGAGAGGTCTTTGCACTGCAGCGGGCTAATTAGAATAGATTGCAGCATTTATTAAAGTCCTAATGGACCCGAACTCTTTATATGTAGGTAACTGCAGAAATATTAATCTAAATTTTATTTCTTAATTACTTGTATTTAATTGAACCTTCAGAGCGTTTACGACCTACGGCATTTCATACAAACTTTCAAGTCCTTGTTTTTCGAAATGAATGAACCGATTGTAATTAAACTTCATACGCATGAGCAGGGTACATAGGTCTAAAAAGTTAGTTAAGAACATTTTCAAAATGTCTTATTAAAAAAAAAATGGAAATCTCTGTTTCTATGGAAAATTTAAAATCGGTCGAATTTAGCTGTAACACTATTTTTCGAAAATGTTCTCAATTACTTTTTAGATCTATGTATCCTACTTAAGCATTTTATTAAAATCGTTTCATTCATTTCGAAAAAAAGGACTTGAAAGTTTGTATGAAATGCCGTACATCGTAAACGCTCATAAATAATTTCCATTTCACTTTCCTAAAAATATTATTGAACACTCTAATATAATGAATGCGCTTCTTTTAGTGAACCTCTAAAAATCCTATTTTGGGGTATATAGCGCCTGTCATTAATTTAAATAAAGTATACATAAAGAGAGGGTCAATAAGATTTTAGAGGATCAGTTAACTACCTCCCTTTTATAATGACAATGTCTTACTTTTCCATCTTGTCCCTAAAATAATACAGACAGCTTTCCTTTACTGTTATGAAGCGATTCCCTTGTTTGCACTGCTTTTACAAGCGTGAATTTTACGGCCGTGGAGCAAACGTGATTAACAGGCTAAGGTGCGTTAAGTATACCTTTATACCTGTTACGGGTAGGTACTTTATAATATATTCAAAACCTGTCGAGATCTCGAAACATTTTTGAAACAAAAATTCGGTGATTTTTGAAGACATATGACATAACATCACGCCTGCTTTTCCCGAAGGGTTATGCAGAGGTGTACATTAGTACACCCACATTTCGTCAATTATGTTTAAGTCTCATGTTCTAGAGGGCGAGACTATTGCCATGAACCGGGTACAAATCCAAACCCCGGGCCGCTACTGAGAAATTCCTGTTGGAAAAACCTAATAACACCTTGCTTTGCTCAGCAATAGCGCTTGCGACCATTAGACCAAGGAGGCAGCATATCTTCAGATTTTGAAAGACATGGAAAATTATGCCACACATAAATGTGAAGTAAGTACAATTGCCACCTAAAGAGACGTCAATCAACTATAATGAGCAACTACGTTTTAAAGCAAGTGATGCATATTTAATGGAAGGTTTTGGACGTGTTACATTCTGATTATTTTATGAAGTGGCTAGACGTACCGCTTCAAAGTATACTGACCATGTTTACGTGTCAAGAGACCTTTGAAATAGCTATTGTAATGAAATAACTTGCACATTAAAAGCCAAAAAATCATTTTATTTCGTATGTAAGTTTTAAAAGTTCCTTATATGATTCGAAATATTGTCAGTTAGGTATAACTTAATAAGCAGTGTGACCGATGAGATTTTTCATCGGTAAAATTTATGAATTTTTATCTTCGTTATAAAAGGAACTCTTGTGCAAAACATTCTTTTAGACCTAGCGATTAAGCTGTGCATTGTCTGTCAGTGAAATAATTTAAGATGTTTATTAAATACCTTAATTTCATTATGCAAGTGACAAACTTAGAGCAAAAAGTATTTAAAATCCATGTTTTATGTATTCTAAGTTTAAAAACCTCATAACTCCATGGTCAGGTCAGTACCGCACATCGAGCGTGCAATACCGACCAGCTAAATAAAATCCAGTGAGATTCGAAATAAATCTGTTTATGTTACATTTTGTTCACGTCTTACAACGGCCGAACGAAACGTAGAGCAAGGAAATACACAGATGTACACAGTGCAAGCAGTTTGAGGAGCTTGTTACAACGGCTTATTTCTATACGATTCGTTTATAGGGCGTTGTCGTGAGGAAAGATTTGAGTATGAATGTGGATGGCTATAAGAGTAGGGGAAGACCAAAGAAACGATGGGTGGACTGTGTGAAAGATGATATGGCTAGAAAGGTAGGACTACCGAGATGACGACTGATAGAGAAGTATGGAAGAAACAGACATGTTTCGCCGACACCAAATAAATTGGGATAAGGACAGGAGAATGATGATCAGAGATCGGATATTCGGATGCATATAACCTAAAGTTGAGTTGTTGGCTAATATGGAATGCACTTTGTATCGATCGTAAAAATTGATAATTGATAAATTTAGTACTTTTTGACTATAGAATCGACACACACTATCCTTCCTCTTACACCCTACATACACATATATTTGCATCGGGGTGGTTAAAAATGAATTTCCAGCATAATAATAGTTATGTGATCCCGGTGTCTCGGTATTTTTTAAATAAATAATACCACATGTTTGAGACGTCGTTTCTATACCATGTACCCGATTAGTTGTGCATTCTTGGATTTTCTGGAATCCCGGGATATATATTTATTTAAAAAAAAAATTAAGAAGCCGCTTCCGAAATTTCTCAGCGGAAAATTAACTTTAGGTAAATATGCATCCGATTATCCGATCTCTAATGATAATGCCATGTACCTATACAATGCGTGCCATCGCTCGCGAGTCCCTAGCATGAACGCACGACAAAGAAATAAACGTATCGTAAATTTGAGCGACTTTTGAATAGAGATTAGAACTATCTTATAGCATTTTTTTTTTGCGTTAAGTACAATAATGAAATTTTCTCAAACATGCTTGGAGATTTGAGCATTATTTTGACAACCTTCTTCGAGATAAATCGAAAATGCTGTGCTGGTCAAATACATGCGAGCAGCGGCCGGAAATTTTAGTATGAAAATCCATATCTGTCATGTTTAGCGGCCGAATAAATTACTATGAAAACTCATATAGTCTGTCGTCTCATTTAAAAATGGAACGAACTTTTTACTTCGACACATGACAACCAAGGCGGTAACTTATCAAGGATTTTATTTAAATCTCGAACTGGCTTAGCAGATATGTCTAGAGCGTTTAAGTAAAAAAGAAACAAATGAACTTGGGCGTGAAAATATGGGCCGAGCCGAAGCCGAGGCATATATACGTGAATCCTTCAATGCCTGGTTGCGGCCAAGGTTTGTGTTGTACTTTTTTCAAATAATGCGTGGAAATTCAAACTAAGTAAATTAATTATAAATTCCAGAATCAATGACGTGAGTGATGTTCGTCATTGATTCTGGAATAATTAATGATTAATTTTTAAATAAAATCTTTGATAAATTACCTTGGTTGCCAGTGTCGAAGTAAAAAGTTCGTTCTATTTTTAAATTACACGACAGTTATGAGTTTTTATAGTAATTTATTCGGCCGCTAAACATGACAGATGGGACCCCCGGTCCGCTCCGGTTGTATTGGCCGTTGAGGAGTTTCATCGTCTGGAGCTAATCCTGGGTATAGAATCAGGTTATGCATATTATAAAAATGCATTGTCTTCGGAACTGAACCAATACGTAAAATATCAAGTCCGTTGGATAAGAGGAAGTAGTTTTATTTCAGCTTGCAAGATTCGACCTAAACAAACTAACAAACAAACATTGCATGTTCAATAGAAGCTTGTAAAAATCCCCTGTGTACGTTCATTTTCTATCATTAGGATCAACTCTTACCAAATAACATAGCCTAACCTATGGTCTGAACAATAAATTGGCACAAGTTATGGATTCGGTTTTATTAAAACCCTTCGGTGTATATTTCGGTTTTTACGCGTTATTCGGACCTTCATAACCGATATGAAAATTTTTGGGAAACGATATTTTTTGGTTGTTATTGAATGTACGTGTATGTGCGCTTGTATTTTAGGTTTCTTATTTATTTTTAGTGTAGGTATTCTAGATTTAAAAAAAATCTAAAAACATAATGGGAAATTACATTGCATAGCTTTTAAATATTATTTATTATCCGTATACCGTGGAAAATGTTGTTGGTTACACATTTGGCCGTATCTTTTTTGTATTTCTTCCAACAAAATGTAATGTGTCACTCTTTGTTTTCCCTAGTAAATAAAATAAAATACTTAAGTAATATAACACAACACCTCACCCAACCCTTCGAGGAAACAAGGCGTAATGTTATGTTATATGTTAGGATAAAACATACATTACTAAAACAAATTAAAATGTAGGAAAGAAAATATACGAGTATTCTACTTTATTTACTCTTGGTGATTACAATTATTTCGCGACAAAGAGATTTACAGTGAAGACAGCTGGAATCATTGTCCAGATAACAAAGCTGTTTAATTGTGTAGATGTCTAGAAATTCCCTTTAATGTTCTCAGTTATGTACTAAGACGAAGAAGTTTCAGCCATTGTCAGTGTCTTTAGCGATAAAATAGAAACAGTTGAGATTTACTGTTATCATTGTGGTATTTCTGTATTTCGCTCAACCACGCTCAACCTACGTCTTTGTTTGATCTGATATTTTGTTGTTTATACAAAGAAGATGGGAGGTGTAAGTTTGTGTTGGCGTTTGAGATAGACTTTATGAAACATGATTTGAGTTTAGAAATATTCGACCTTTTCTTTGCTAAAGAAATAAGGCTGAAAAAAAATCACTGAAAAAGAAATCACCAATCTCAAAATATTTTTTCTTACATTATATTCTATGACTAACAAAACCTATGGACCCTTCAGTGACTGTACAAGTATTTTTTGATGCACTGGAAGTTACAAAACATAAGCCTACATGTGCTGACTTGTGTGTCTCAACCCTAGCAATATATAACCAAGAAACGATACACATGCATAATTATAAATACATAGGAACGTTAACGTAAATAACGAGCTTAGAAGGAAAACGAACAAGGCGTGAAGCGTGAACGATAAACCCATTGTTTAATTAAACGTTGATGAAGCAAGCCGTAGTATTAATGCAATATTACGCTGACATTCACAATTAATGTTTTATAAACGGGTTATTAAATACAAAGTTTGGTAAGTGACAGATATGGCGGCGGTGTGAGGAGTTTGTAGACAGGTAGTCATTTTGTGATGGATCTACTCGTATGTAGGAGGACCTAACGTAACAGTATGATTAAGAACGTCTCCGAGACAATACTGATGAATTCACCCAGTGCCTTGGGAAGGTAGTCTAAATGTTACCCACCTTTTACTGGGAATTTTTTTTTTGTGCGTGACATGGACTATTTCCTTAATAACCGACTTCAAAAAAAGAAGGAGGCTATCAATTGGACACGTATGTATGTAATGTTATTGGAATTGGAAGATATTGACATATGATAATCTATTAGGGCTTTCAATCAAATATAGAAAATTTTATAGGTGTATGTTTGTTTGTCCACGCATTTCTCCGAAACTATTAAACAAATTGTAACCATTATTTTTTATTAGCTTACATTTACTTCACCTTAGGGAATAGTGCAAGTTTAATCAAAATCGGTTCAGGAGTTTTCAAGATATGGACTAATACGTGTAAGTGTGACGGCCTGGCTTATTGATACGAGCTACGGATGTGGTGTCAAAGGGAAAACATCTCAAAACCTTGATCAAATTCTAGTGTAAATATTACAACAAAACTATTAACTACTACAAACAAATATTCCAGTTTTTACTTAAAACTAAAAATTACGAAATAAAAAAGGAATTTCAAAAAATTAAATCGACTTCAAAAAGAAATTAACTCAAAATTATGAAATAACTTTAATTTCAGAAGTCAGTGGCAAAAAACAGAGAATACAGATACCAAGACAGTGACTTTCGAAATTAAAGTAATTTATTAAGTATGAGTAAATTTTTTTATAAGTCGATTTAATATTTTGAAATTACTTTTTTTAATCTATACAATGCATAACAATAGAACAAAGTCGCTTTTCGTGTCTTTCTATGTGACCAGGTTGATCTTCTAAACTACAATGGATTTTAAATGCGGTTTCCACCCCAATTTACAGAATTTATTCCAGAAGGTTTATGTGTATGAAACATTAATATTTAACTTAGATAGAGCACAGAAATATAAATGTTTTGACATATCGCCATTGCATCGCCTCTCATAATATGCAGACCCGAAGTAAGCAGAAAATAATATGAAACAACAAGCATTGTTGGCACGTTTAAAAATAGGTGAATTGTAAAGTCTGTATAGAACAGCCCCATGCCACTCGTGCATAGGGGTTAACAGAAGGAACACGGGTGGGTTTTATTCAGTAAAAGTCTGACACGCCCTCCCGCTCCGCACAGAGCGGGAGAAGTCATTTGATGAATTCCCATCCAAAAAAAAAAAAAGGAGATGAAATAAAAAGCAAGCATTATCAGACAGCAAAGGCAAGATCACTTTTCAAGCAGTCGGTCGCATGCATAATTATATTACGTCACTTTATGTTCGAAACCGGAAAACGAACTCTGTCGGCGCGACCACGCGTTCAGGTTCACTGAACAAAAAGTTCGAACGATCGTGTAGTCGCGCGACGATCGCTTTTAAATAGGACGCGGAGTAATGCAGTTGGTAACGTAAAGTTCACCAACTGCATCACACTCCTTAAAAAGTGGGCTGGTTTTAAATTTTTTTGTTGCAGTCGGGTTCTTTGATATTTTTCCCAAGTCTGAACAAATCCTTACCAAGCCTACGGTTTGACGCCATTGTTCCAGCCACCTAGCTAATTATATAGGGCACTCATTACAAGCCTCACGTCTCGTGACGTCATAAGTTCGTTTACTTTATTTCAGCTTGGATTTTAATTAAACATTGTTCTGGTTCTTAGTTGCCTCAACGAACACATGTACATATATTGTATGGTATATGTATTAATTAGGTGTAACGTTAAATGACGTCATTATTCATTGATCCTATTGGTGTACTTTTTTATTACTTGCTGTAGCTAATTAATGTTGATTAATATTTGGGAACACAAGAGTAGTGAATAGCTCCAGTGAATGGTAAATTTTTGCTAGTTATCATTGTCTTTCAATGCAATTGCATTTAATACTGTTACTTACTGTACTAAGTGTAATTTAAAAAAAAAAAAAATAAAAAAAAAAATTAGATACCTACTTTATTGATATTTGGACGCCGTACGTTTTGCCGAGTTTCGGCAAAACGTAGCGATCTTTATACATATTGTATTTATAACAACTGGTTTTACACCCAACTATATTGCGCGCGCCGGACGGGTGCGTGAGTGCGCGCCGCCGCCCCGCTCTGTTAGACGTGCCAGCGGCTAGGACTAACCTACTCAAGTTTGCCCCTATGTCACGAGCCGCGCGTATTATTAACATTATTACAGTATCGGAGGATATATTTGGGCAAAACCTGCCGAAATTCATTCAAATGGCACAAATAATAATTGAAACAGGTTTGATATTATAAACGTTGCTATGTTTGTAATTGTTATAGTAGTAAGTAGATTATTCTTTGTAAGTTTGCTTACAGGTCATTTATTTTTATATTTTTAGATTGTTATAACATCGCCTTGGGTCAATCTGTGAAGGTGTTATAATTGTGGTTTAAATAAATAAAATAAAAATAAATAAAAATAAAAAATATTTTGCTAATAAAAACTTTGACTTTGACTTTCATGTTCTGATATAGTATGCTTCCCTGGTGCCTTTAAAATGTTATATCATTGTAGACTAACGCGTTACATTTGGCGCCCAACTTAGCACTACTTCCAGCGAACCAAGATCATAATCCTAGCCAACCCATTAAACAAAACACGATCTCCCCATTAATAATCCCACACAAGTAACATGAACCTACCATGTTTCACATACTAAAGCGTACAGGCGTCTAGTTCAGTTGCATAAGCATCTAGTTCTCTTACACAAGTGCGCATTTATAGCCGCACAGGGGCCCAACTTGCACAAAGCGGTAACTTATACAATGCGGGTACTTCAACTTACTGATAGTTTTATTATATTCAACTTATTAGTTGAAGGCGCACTACAATGAAGAATTATGTTCGATATACGGTTTTTTTTCGCCATTCAAGTTATTTTTTGGAAGTTAGAAGGTGAATTATGAGTGGATTTTGGAGGACTAAAGAAAATGTATTTTCAACATGTATATGGGCTTAAAAATCTGACAACTAGTCTTGCCAAGGGGTATCGTATTACCCAGTAACTGGGTTGGGGAAGTCAGATAGGCAGTCGCTCCATGTAAACTACTGGTATTGTTATAAAGTATACATAGTTGGGAAAAGGCTAGGCAGATGATGATGATATGGGTTTAAAAATGAGGTGTTATTTTCCAAAGGTAGGTATTTTTATAGGGCATTAGATTTTGTTTGATATTTAAAAGCATTTTGAAATCAAAATGACCACGCTGGTTTTTGAAAGAAAACAACATTAGTAGGTAGTTAAATAAGTAAATTTTGAACGAATAAAGAATATAACTGTAATATATTAAGTTTAAAAAAATATTGAACTTCGAAACAAAGTTAATTTTATTTATTTATTAATTTAACAGTTTATGTACACACATATAAACAAACAAGAAGAAAGGAACAGAAAAATATGTACAAAGGTGATGCTTATTTCTAAAGAAATCTCTTCCAGCATACCTGCGATAGGAAAGTAGATAAAGAGATGTAGACAACGTGTGTAAGAGTAAAAGAGAAAACAAAATACATAAAATCACAAACACCTTTTTCATAATTTTTTTAAAATTAATTTTGTGTAACGACGATCTCAAAATTGTTAACAATACAAAATCATAAGTTGATTATAGTCTCAGTGGATGTGTTTAGAACCATACATATTTGTGATCAACTCTAACATCTCCCCCGGTGTCCCTCTGGAAATCTATCTAAAAGCTTTGAAAATTATTCGTTTATGGTATGTTTTTTTATCTCGGAGACCAAATTGAAAAATGCAAATGTAAGTCAGTTTGACATTTGCACTTGCAAAAGTTATTTAAAAATAGTTATGTCATACACCTTAATTAAAATTAAATGTTTACAACATTAAGTGTTACTTACGACAAGAGACTTTAAATTGGTCATAATGCGAAATAAAGAACTAAATTAACTGTACAGGCTCAAACTCAAAGCATTTATTTCAAATGAACCAATTACAGGCACTTTGTAATCGTCAAGGGGTCAGCCAGTCAGAAAGATGAAGCTAGTTGCCCATTCCAAAGAGTAAATGTTCCCATGGAGAAGAACGGGGGTAAATGTACTAAATTTAGACCTGTATTTAAGTTTATAAGCAGCGCTACCAAGAAATGAAAGTAATTCGTGTCTCCTTTCAGACACGGCATTATTATTTTTAGTATTACGCAAACTTGTAGCTTTCCTTAGCACAACAAACAAATCTATTTCTAAGAAAACCTGCACAAGTGAAAACTTCTGCTTATTTACTACTGCAGGCACATAAACCAAGTCAAAGGCTTTCCGTCTAATGCATCCAATTTAATTAGTTCCAAGTCCTTACATTGCTTGAATAATGTACCAGATAAACAGATTTTAATGGCGGCTTTAAGGGGATGCTCTTGAGACGTCGCTGTTCTTTTAATTAAATTATGTTCTCGAAGTATGCATGGATGGTTTGGTCATGTTGAGAGGATGAATGAAAGGCGACGAACAATAGGTATTTACACGGCAGATGTGAGTGGAAACGCCGAGAGGGGACGCCCTAGGAAGACATATAGGTAGTGACCTTATTGTTTATGTTCTTCAGAAAGGTCAGGTGCGTAGTACTCGCAACCAGCGTGTGTGTATGTACGTACGTACGTATACGAGGCAAAAGGAGTATGTAAGGATCGTAGCAGGTGGCTTTCTGTAGTTTCTGCTTACCCCCCTGAGAAGAAGGCGTGAGTTTATGTATGTGTATGTATTGTCAAATTTTAAGAAAAATGTACTATTCTTAAAGCCAGGTTACACTTTGACACGCTGAATACAATAAGAGTCCAGTTTCCAACCACAAACGATTTACGCCTGCAGTCCCCGAAGAGCTAGGCGTAGGTGTACCTGTAGAACACCCAAAATTCGCCAGTTATGCTTAAGACCCATGTAATAGGGGGCGAGCCTATTGCCATCAACCAGCACAAATCCAGACCCCGGGCTGTTACTGAGAAAAATTCCTGATGGAAAAACCCAACAACACTTTGCTCAACGCAGAAAGAAAGTCCAAATTATGTTAGTAGTTTAGTTATTAATTAAACAATTTGTTTGCAATCGATTTCCACTATCAATATCTTGTACAATAAACAGATAAGCGAATTAGATAACCTCTATGGGCAAATTGGAAAGTTTTCTTAAAAAAACAAAACATTATTAGCAAAGGTAGCCCGCGAAATTAAAATTTTCTTACATTTTGTCTATATTGCAGGTCAGTGTCAGGTAGTATCTTGAACAAAATATGATTCGCGATATACATGTTAACATATATGTATGTTCGATAACAAATATGTATTTACAGAATTATAATCATTAGAATAATTAATACATCTCTTTATGTTAGAATTGGTCTATTAAATGTCTTTTTCATGAAATCATGACACTTGAGACCAATTTCAATCATAATTCTGTAAATACATATTTATTATGGTCACGAATCATATTTTAATCATTTCGCGGGCTACCTTTGCGCATCCACCTTAAGATAAACCGTCTACTCTCAGAATCCTTTAGAAGTTGGCGACCAAGTTCGTCGGCTGCGGCTGAAGCAAATTGCTCCAACGATTTGCTGGCCAGTGTCCTTTGTCGTTAGCAGTTTGTAAGAGGAGAATTTGATGATGTGTGCGGACCATGTTTTAGACATTATAGTATGATATACGGCTGAAAGTGTTCGTGGGTCATGTAGATAAACCATGTTATAAACCTACCTTATGACAGAGGAGTTTGATTTAAGAGCGTTGTCACATTTTGCACCTCTCTCGCTCACACAAAACCTAATTTTTAAGAATGTTAAATGAAAAAATGCTTTTTTGAAAAATGTAATCAATGGGCGGTCTACAAAATAATATTAATTTAATAGGTAGTTATTCAAAAACACATTTCTATTGTGTTATCTAATAAACTTATGTAATTAAGTGTTATGATCTGTTTTTGAGATGATGTAAATAAATGCCACAATAAAAATGTGTTTTTAATAATTACCTATTAAACTAATATTATTTTGTAGACCGCCCATTGATTACATTTTTCAAAAATGCATCTTTTCATTTAACGTTATTAAAAATTTGGTCCCGTGTGAGCGAGAGATGTGCAAAATGTGACAACCCTCTTAAATGAAAGTTATTAAATGGCAGGCCTAGATATTAGGAAGGCATATCGCTACGTTAATCAATGAGGAACGAACATAATTGTGCAATGTCACCAGGTTTTCTTGCTTACAAACAAACATGTTTGATAATAACTACAGGTTGTGCATAGAAAAATAAAATATTAATTAAAATGGATAAACTTGAAGTGTCGAGTGTATGGGGGTCTACGCCGTAGCGTAGCGCCTGCTACGCCGTAGCCAGTCACTTGCCGTAGCCGATTGTCGTCGTAGGCGCAGCGTTTTTTTTAAATGCAACATTTACTCTTCATCAAATTACGATACTACCAAATTCACCTCATGTAATTTTCCTATTAGTTCTAAGTCATCATCTGCCTAGCCTTTTCCCAACTATATTGGGGTCGGCTTCCAGTCTAACCGGATGCAGCTGAATACCAGTATTTTACATGGAGCGACTGCCTATCTGACCTCCACAACCCAGTTACTGGGTAATACGATACCCTTGGTAAGACTAGTAGTCAGACTTTCGGGCTTCTGACGACCCGTAACGACTGTCAAAGATCCACGAATGACAGCCGGGACCAACGGCTTAACGTGCTTTCCGAGGCACGGAGGAGTCTCGGTATGTAAAGATGGTCACCCATCCACGGACCAACCCCGGCAAGCGTAGCTTAACCTGATGGATCGACCCATGCGGCTATTATTACTTAGCCACGAGCTCCTCTATTAGTTCTAAGTATATTTCGTAAAAGTGTAATGCTTTAACTACTGATTTTCATTCTGCCTAAATAATTATTGCCTATGCAGATACATCCAGCTGACCAGAAACAGTGTCCATCATTAACCTACTCTACAAACACGAAACACAGTCTGGTTTTAAGCTCATATTTGTATTCCTGATACATGTCCCTTAATTCAACACACCCTGTTTGGGGACTTGGGTAACACAGTCGAAGATACGCCGTATATTTGATAATCCGAATGCATCTGCACGTATCTCGTTTGTTTGGGGACTGTGCAGTACGTTTCGAGTTGTTTTTGGTGCAGCGCTTGTTTGCGTTGACGGTTACGTTCTGGTTTTATTTTGGGCCAGTATCAGATTATTGATTGGAATATTGAGTGTTATTAACACATTGTGAACTGGAATGAAAGAAAAATATGTGTTGTTCATTAAAAACTTTGCATGTTTTGCGCTACTGCCACTGGAATTCAGCAACGGCTCTTATATTTTTCTCATGTCACTATGTCAAATCTATCTATTTTCAGGCACCATGATGTTCATACAGTTAATCAGAGATCGCTGTCTCTGTCATGAAAAGTTTACTAAACAGGCCAAGCAAACGAAAAAAAAAATGAATACTGTGACTAGATTTCATTAGACTAGATTTAAAATCGTCCTGCTGGAAAAACGTTACTCCAGCAGGATTAGTTTTTCCCCTTTTTTTCCAAAACGACAGCACGCACAAATTTTATATTTGGCGCACATTTACAACAGTTTACGCTCTAATTATTCGTTGAACTCAATTCGTTCTAGAAGAGATTTTCTTGCTGGAGTAACGTACACAAAACATTGTATTGACTTACCGACTGACATAATGTTAACTTAGTGTAAACTACAGTATTTGTAATTAAGTACCTTCACAGCGAGCTATAAACTATACTAACCAGTATATTTTACTATCTAAGTTAATGTTCACTTTGTGTTTACGGTAGTAATAAAGTTTAATTTGTAACTACTGTGTAAGGTGTGTATTTGTCTGTATACCTACATTATAAGCAAATAAATTGTCTACTAATTGAACTAATACTGTATTTAGATTTAGGAATTGTTTATTTGATTAATATTTTTGTTTATATAAGTACCTACTTGCATGTCACTCAATACTTGTATGTCATTATATCTGGAGGACCAGTGGCTCCTAAAACACAGGTCTTTGGCCTAGTTTAGGAGACATCAGTTCGCCCTTTAATGTGATTCTGTTGTACAACATTTGAATCCTTGTGTACTTATGTATGTTTTTTTGCTTCTTCTAAGTGTACAAATAAACATTAATTATTATTATATAATTATAAATGATTTATATTTCTAAGGTTTACGATATGCAAAAGTAGATAGAATGGTTGTATCAGAGATAAATAGGACCTAACCTATGCAGTGTTTTTAATGTTCAATAGTTATTGTCTATGTGATCTCTCTTGGAGTAGGTAATTTCGTTTCTTATTGTCCAATCAATTGCATGTAAATTAACTTCAATGTTTTTTGATATTTTCACATAACACCACGCAATTCGGGGATTGCGTGATGTTATGTGTCAGGCAGAGGTGTACCTATAGTACACCTACATTTCGCCAATTATGTCACAGCCCCATGTAAAAGGGGGCGAGCCTATTGCCATCAACCGGGTACCAATCCAGATTTCGGCCTGCTACTGAGAAATTCCCGATGGTAAACCTCAATAATAATAAAATTGCCTGACCTAGGAATCGAACGTAAGACTGCGTATTTTCATGCTTATATAAAAAAAATATCTTTCGGAATAGCAGCTGAAGGAATGAAAAATAGGTTTATTTGTCATAGAAACGCGTGCATACAAAAAAGATAAATTAACTAGAATAAAAAAAAAATGGAAGACACAAAAAGCATTCATTCCTAACGACTGGCATAGTGAATGAACATTCACTGAACACTGAACAGTCACGGGTCTATTTCGTGGACGAACAAATATTTTTATGGCCTAATCCTACGGTTGTGCACATGAGATTTGCTCCCAAAAACGTATTCTTTATAACCATATGTAGTTTCACAGAATACAACTTTAAACTTAACATACAATAATCGCTCTTATTTCTAACCTCTATCCTTTAAGGCTCAAACTACAGAGCACGGAGACGGAGCCGCCTCGGCGGCCGCTGCTAGAGCAGGCATTGTCAGCACTTTCGATACAAACCAAGCGTAATACCATTGACTCGCACTACGACACAAATGACGTTTAGAAACTGGCTTTGAAGGCGGTTCCTGACAGAAGCTGTGTGCTCAACGCACATTCTACGCCAAGGTATTGCCGTCTCTAGACGCGACGATTCCGTTCTCTGTGGCTCAAACCATTATGGTAATGGCTGACTGCGTACGAGCGTGCATAACGATCGTGAAGGCGGCACATTAAAGATTATTACCTATTGTTTGCCACTTTAAGGATATTTTCTTAGGATATTAAACGCCTGTGCACAAACTTTCCACTCGTTTGAATATTGGATAGGTTTTGTACATAACATTAATTATAAGAAATGATAAAGATAAGGAAGATGTATTTAAAGCATGTCAAAAGGTGCGACGGTACTTCGGGTGGTAAAATTGAGAGCAGGCTGATCAAACTTAATAAAAGAACCACCACCAACATAGAGCCACTAACATTGCCACTAACATTGCCTAAAATTCGAATAAGGTACCGATAGATCGTATCTTCGTAGGGTAGATTTCATAATCTCGTGTAGGATGTTCAACTGACTTGATATTTTATTCTTTGTCAGAACATTCCTTAAAATCTAAAAGTAGGCACTTTAAAAGGTTACGACTGATAAATATGCGATTATCTTTCATTTAAACGATTGCCTACTAATTTAAATCCTTAGTTCCCAAAGTGGTCCAAGTGGACCCCCAGGGGTCAACGCAGCGAACGCAAATTTCCACAGTATGGGATTATGGTAGAAATGTAGCTGCAGAGGGTCCACCGGAACCAGCTAAATTTTGAAAGTGGTCTATGAGGAAAAAAAGTCTGGGAACCTCTGATTTAAATCAACCGTACATAGCACATTTCCACAAAAAAAAAAACGAATCAAAAAAACCAGACAGAATAAAAATAATTACCTGCTATACGTTCGTCGTTACATTTGCACGGTTCCGATTTATTTCACGAGCCAGCGCCGGGTACGAATCGGACGCGGCGCAACGGGTTGCATCAGCAGCATTCATGTGAACGAGCACGGTTTTTTTATTGGACGTTTTTTATTCGATGCCCATTCATGAGCTTTTATGCACCCCAGTTAATAGATGTGGTGGTAAAAGGTAACCTAATGGTTTCTGCATATATATGTGTAGTGCATATGTGAGTGTATTATATTAACGCTTTTGTGGTGAAAAATGTAGATTAAGAGATAGATAATAGGTATTATTATCGTCGGGGAAAACCTAGAAAAGTGGAATTTCAGAAAAGCTTAAAAAACGGGCACCTATTGAGATTTGGCGTAAATTAGGTTATTGCTTTCGCAGACAGTAAACGAGACACAATGCAAGTTTTATTGTTATCGTCTATAGACGTCAAGCGCCCGCGAAAGCGTTAATTATAGGTTTTGTTATCACAAGGGTAGGTAGGTACCTATAACAAAAATAAATTAATCGGTTGGAATTTACCTAAACTCTTTATGTAGCAGGAATAACATCAAGATTTCGAAGGGTTTTGGTAAAATCTTCATGGTTTCGGAAGGATTTAAGTTACTGAATTAAGTTACTTAGTGAATTCGGGTTTTATTTTCACGGTACAGAATTGACAAAAATATGGTCAATACATTATACAGGTCCCTAAATATTACAAAATTGGAAGTATTTTATGAACGAGAAATGCAACTGATATATTCTGAATTTGGTATGAAATATAATTATATTAAGCCAAATGAAACGGAACGCGTTTCCAACGTGTGAAATTACGAAACCCATAATTTATGTAACGCAATCATGAAATGAAATGCAGCGTGTGTGTGTACCCGTTTGTAATTAGTGGAATAATTTTAGTACTCATTTCAATATTATTTTATTTCAGTTTCATAACTAATAAGTACACATTTTATTTCATTCTGTGGTTGACATTAATTTATTTTATAGTAGCTGTAGCCGCTGCTTTGCCCACATCACTGTGTGTTGTTTTAGCATACTGAAAAGTGATAATTATTTTGTAGAGGTTCTAAAGACACCTGTCAAAAGTTATTTTATTGGTTTTAAATGAAACTATGAGCTATTTTTATAGTTCTTATTCTTACATGAAACATTAATATCTTCCTAGTAGGTACGATTATATTCCATTGGCAGTGAAAATTCAAACAAATAATAGTTTCACGATCCAGTTTCCTAGAATCATTCTGTTTCTCAACATTGGCATAATACATAAATATGAAAGGTGGATGTGATAAAACATTAGATGGACGCTGATGGCAAAATTCAATAACATCGGAAAGGGTGCGCCACACACTGTTCTGTATTTGTGACGTTACTATCTGAATACAATATTTGCGTACATGAAACATGGCGGCCGAACCTATTTGATTTACAAGCGTAAGACGTCTGTAGTTTTATTTATTTATTTAGGATCTCCAACAAAAGATATGCACAATACATGACACATAAATAAAGGGCAACATCAGGCAACCAAATATAAGGGACCAAAGCATGCACAATAAAGTTAACAACTATTATAATATAATTCAAATATTAATAACAGTTAAAGAGAAATTGAATTAAAGAACAATTTTGGTAAAATTTGAAAAAAAAAACCATCTCTCAACGTCCAAATGAATGATATTGTTTAGTTCCATGACGATGTGTTTATGTCGTGCAGTGAAACTAAGTCATGAGTATTTTATGTCTACCTGTGTTTTATAGTATCGGATCAAGGCAGTAATGCAGTAGTTTGGGATGGATACAAAACATTCTTCAGTGACATTTATTTTTAGGGGTGGGTGAGTCCAACCTCACGTGAATTTTATTAGAGATGTTTAATTTGGTTCGTACTTAATTGAAGTCAAAATAATCATACCGATAATCATATCGGAAGTTTTTCTCCTGTTTTAATATATAAAAGAGTAACTCCTTTATTTATACTTATATATCAAAACAGGAGGAAAACTTTTACGAAAAACATCGCTTGCTTTACCATACGCGACTTTTTACCATAGGTACACATACTGGCTTATTTACCGTTTCTCATACCAACACGCAAGAACTACAGATATGTTTACGTTTCACCGGCTCCATTAGCTGTACCCGGTACGTCACACCATCTCAAATATTTACTGTTTCACCGCTATCTCTATTTTGAAATCGATTTTCCTCTTTCAATAATCCGGTCTACCTTCAAGATTCACTGCAATTTATCAAGACAAATGAACGAACAGATTTTTCACTTACAATTTGAGTAGGTAATAGGTAGGCCGTCTCGGAATAATAAATTGTCTGGTCTTCTTTTGTTTTGTGAATATAATTTGAGTGAATTGTGGTCTTTTGTTTTATTGACTAGGATGGTTTCGATTTGATTGCTGTACACAATATCTAAATATATAATCATTTTTATTTCGGAACAAAGAATCCATAGCGTGTTAGTAACATAATATTAAAACAACTCATTATTTAGTGTTAATACCAATTACCCTCCACACAAACTGCTTTACAATTGGAGATCTGAAATTTTGCACTTTAAAACTTAACCCTATTCGGTGCTTAGTATGTACATAGGCTTTTCACTAATAAAAGTTTTTATCTTAAGTTAGTTGATTACTTTATAAAAAAGGGGTAGATATTTGGTAAAACTTAACACATGAGAGTACCAGTAATTCTCTTTACATACCGAAATATGTTATTCTGTTCTGACAACAAACTACGTTAGGTATAATCCCCTAGTTTACAAGATATAGACATTTTTTAATATAAAAGATCACCATGACATGCACCACGCATTTCCTAGGAGAATTTAATAATCTAGTGCAGGGGCGTCGGCAAATCCTTCCTATCTAGCTTGTTGCTCAGCCAAATATCACAGAATAGGAACACAAAGAAGTTCTCCTCTTATTAATGTTTCGAATTCTCTTATATTGTGGTTATACATACCCTCGCGAGCAAACAAATCGCCTCAATCCCACACAACCCGTGCATACAATGTAGTTTTTTTTTCTCAAACATTTTTTATCCCATTT
The DNA here is from genome assembly GCA_947568875.1 of Fissipunctia ypsillon. NCBI lineage: Eukaryota > Metazoa > Arthropoda > Insecta > Lepidoptera > Noctuidae > Fissipunctia > Fissipunctia ypsillon. The sequence goes on from OX387643.1 coordinate 6,578,623, forward strand.
ATGAAAACGTATTTTTTAAACTCTGACGTTTCAGCTTTAAGATGGTACCTTATGTTAATTGGTTTAGTTGTTTTCGACTATTTGAGTCGAAATGCATGACTAGGAGTTGAGTCGATTTGGTTGCTCGCAAGTGTAGTTGTGACCGCATTGGATGCATGTGGAACAAATAATAAAGGAACTAAACTATGTAAATAATGCAGCAACCTCTAATTATATATCATATCTCGACCATTGATCACCATGCTATCTCACGACGTGATAGCGATTTCGGACGTACATTTAGATGTTCTTAGAATGATTTCCTTTACCGTAACTCAATGTTTAGGATTCGCTAGAAAAGTTAACTCGTGATGTCATGTACCTATATAATGATAAATTAAGTTTCAATGCAATAGAATATAGTGAAATAGAGAGGTCGCATACTTGTTTGATCCGACGGACGTAAATCCTGTACTATCGAAAAATAGTTTGGTTCGGCTTCAAATCTAACAATAAGTCTGTTTCTAGGATGTGTTTAAGGCTAATACAAATGTTTTGTTTTGAGCAATAGTTGTTATGTTCATGTAGATTTCTGTGAAGAGTAATTCGCAAAAACCTCTAGTCTTAAGAGTGCTGTCACATTTTGTCACCTCTCTCGCTCACACGATACCAAATTTTTAAGAATGTTAAATGAAAAGATGCTTTTTTGAAAAATGTGATCAATGGGCGACCTACTAAATAATATCAATTTAATAGGTAATGATTAAAAACATATTTTTATTGTGGCATTTATTTAAATCATCTCAAAAACAGATCATAATACTTATTGCGCTAAGTTTATTAGATAACACAATAGAAATGTGTTTTTAATAACTACCTATTAAATCAATATTTTTTAGTAGGTCGCCCATTGATTACATTTTTCAAAAAAGCATCTTTTCATTTAACATTCATAAAATTTTGATCCCGTGTGAGCGAGAGAGGTGACAAAATGTGACAGCTCTCTTAATGAGCTCGTAATCAGAGCTATGTGTAAGTTCACGATTATTAGAGGTTATTAAAATGTACACAACATATGTAAATAAAACTTTCACAATAAAAACTTATACCTACCCAACTTTGTTTGTAGCTGATAGCTCTTTAGCGGGCTCAGCGTTAGCTGAATAAAACATTTAGCCGGTCTGATGAGGGAGATAAGATGTTCCTAATTTGTTCAACGCACTTTATTTCCTGTGGGAACTTTAGTAGAGAATTTTTGTATAGCTTCATTTTGGGATTCAGAGATTTGAGCTTGATAAAGCTTTTATGATATTAAAAGCGAGTATACTGACGGATTTTTCATTAATCAATTTAATTAAGTTCTGAATCCCAGCCAGCATTTATCAAAATATGATTAATAACGGCTCGTTTTAGCCCAAGAAGTTGTAGTAGCATTTGGCTGTTGAATACTTTGGGAAAAAGGTATTTAACTTTCTAGTTTTTTCATAAGTTAAGCCTAAATCGCCTCATTTATTTACTTAAACAAACAAAATATCCCTGCTAAAGCTGCGTATTCAAAACGTACAACAAAAATAAGACTCAAATTTTTCGCAGCCAGGATTAAAATGAAAAAGCAAGCTTACCCAGCTTCTTCTGGGTAAGCTCGCTCCATCGTCGACTTTCTCTCTGTCATCTTTGACCTAGACTAGAGTCAAGAGCAAACCTATCTTAAATAAAACAAAACCGGCTATTGAAGAGACCGTCTCTTTCTTTTTAGTACTTTGCGAAGTTAGGCAGCCTAGTCGTCGAGCTGACTCCTAACGGGACTTAATGTTGATAATATAAGAACTAACGACATTTCTTTGTGAAAAAGTAATATAGTTAGCAAAGATGAGTATGTACTTAATTTAGTCTCGCTCATACTTTTTTCAGGTACAAAGTTTTGTCGGACGTGAAGAAAATTTTGGGCATTTGCCAGCAGTAAGTATAAACGTATATTTCTAGAAGACTATTACTTAATATAGTATCTTTTATGACGATATACAGACACGTGACCTTAAATCCCTTTACAAACTTGCTTGGATTGAAACGTTCTTCACACAAATCGAACGTTTTATCACCTGCAAATTCACTGCCAATCATCTTCAACAGTTCATTCGATTTATTTCGCCGTTCACCGAAAATTTCAAATCCCGGACACGTACTTCAATTCGGCGTGTGTTTCCGACGTGTTCAGATGACCACGATAAGGCTACGTTGGGATGACGTGTCCCTCAATTTTGGGAATAAACCTTCGACTTGTCGGCTTTGCCGCTCAGTCCTCGACTCTTGAATAAAACATAGTAAGGCTGAGTGTTTCAACGTAGTGTGACGGGTGTTTGGACTCAAGTTGTCATGTTTGTAGGCAGTTGGCCTATAATCTGTCTTAGAGTGGCTGTATCCCGGCGTTCTTTTGTGAAGTGAATGTTTTAAAGTACCAATTCTCATTTCAGAGTTTTTATGACAATGGTCACGTATTTATTTGGATACTTCTTTTTAGGTATTACTGGCATTATATATTAAGATACAAAACGGTATAAAGCGTGGATATACCTAGTCGCTTCTCGGCCACAGACGGTAGCTTAGCTTAACTTGGTTTAGTGGTTGGTCATGAGATATTACACAATAATATACAAAATCTCAGTGTGAAGCTCTGACGTACTCGAGTCAGGTTGCAAACTTTGCTCTCTTCCATTTTCCACAAATGAAAAACTACTTGCGCAGGATGATAAGTAGTTCATTCTCGTGGACTGGCTAGGAAATTCCAGATATTAATAACATTTTGTGGAAGCTTTATCTCGTGGAATAGTGTGGTTTTTAAATTGCATAAAAATAGTAGCGAGTGGTTTAAACCAGAGAGAAAACAAAGAAAAACTTTTCAGCTTGTTCGAAGACTTAAACTATTTTTAATAGTGCAATATTTAGCCAGTCAACCGCAGAACTTATGAAGCTATATCGATCAAAACCTCTCGCACGTGACAGAGACATGTATGTACCTATATATGCTGCAAATGTTAGAGTGAGACGGTAGTGTCGAATTGCGGACGCGTCGATCGGAAGCGGAGCGGAGCGAGCGCGGAATTCACGGAAGTGGAACAATGCGGAGAGGCTTTTGTGAGGCGATAACCACCGTGTTATAATTTAGACGTAGCGTACGAATAGGTACGAATTCATACGAGTGAGTGCGGACGGATTTCGTTCTGCTGCCGCGGAATATGAATTAATTTCGCTGATTTTTGCGAGCGCTTACGTGTTATAGGGTATGAAAGCGGTGCTCTTTATTTCGGTTATGTTCAAAGAAAAGAGAAAATATTTTTAAGTTTTGTGTTAGAAAACTTATGTAAGATTTTAATATAGGTATTGATTTTATTTAGTACTTTGGGTTATATATGAACGGTATTTTATGGTATAATTGTAGAAACTTCAGTTCGCGTCAGCAATTAACGAGGTCTGAAATATTGTTCTATACATAACATACAAATTTATTTCAAACTGTCGTCATAAGTTTAATTTTAATTAAGTAATTTAAAATATGTTTAAACTAAAATACAACTTCTTAAATTCAAACTCATTAATAAAAACAACACAAAACTCGTCAATCCAACCCTACAAACAGGTTACAAATATCATTAAAAAAAAATACACAACGGGCCGCATAAATTTTCTCCCGTGCCACTTCGCAGCGAGATTCAAATGGTAAATTGCGAAACCGCAATCTTCGCGTCGGAAGTACCGTGTGAACGGACCAAGAACATTTGTCCAAGCCATTTGTTTTTTGAAGCCCTATTTTAAATGAAAAATATTCTTACGAAACGAGCTTATGGTAAGCGCTTAAGAGTTTCAAGCCACTTAATGAGATAAAGCAATGGAATACTTAATGCATTATTTAAATAAGTATTATTGTGAATTAATGGTAGGTACCTGCGTGAGAAACGTTTTCAATTTTGTTTGTTGTTTTTATTTTCTTATTCAATTTGTAAATTTTTGCAGGTACATTTTAACTTTAGCTTGAGACTAAGTATGGAGCACACACATTTGTTTATTTAATTTAGGTGTAGGCTTAAGCGTACTCATATAATGGGATAAATAAAAAGCAGACGTATTATTTTGATCGCCCATTATTTATTAAGTGCGTGTTTTGTTCACACTATTGTGAGCGTGAAAACTCATTACTCCGACTAAGTGGAATAATTTATGACACGTTTTTTGTAATAATTCATACTAATTTATCGCTTGAAAGCCACAATTGAACATTTATGTGAAATTATTTTACTTTTTGTTTCATTATGTATATCAATGCTTTAAAAAAATGGAAAATTCAAATCCATATCACCTGGCTACTAATGGATGGATGGAAAGTTAAAGGGTAGGCCATTAAAAGGCACTTGTGAATGTCATAATTTACAAGAAAATATAATTGATTCTAGGTGCCCCGTCCAAAAGGAAGTTTTCTATGGAGAGAAGAATGCGAACTTTTATCTTAATATTTTAATTTACGAAATACTACTCTGCAGATACTAACACATATACGAAGTCAACTATTTCCAATGTTCCAATATATTACTTTAACAATCTAAAATAAGTAGAACATGTCTCATCCGCTGGCCCAATTTTTTTGGTCCGCCATCATGTTTTTCCGCTTTCGTAAATATTCGGGTATAATAAAATAGATGAGTTCGGCTCACAACAGCCTTGATCCTCGTCAAAGAGCCACTGGTATGTCTTGGGCGGTATTTCAGGAATTTCACAATATTTTATCTTAGAGAATCGTAATGGACAAATATTTAGTAGGATGGTTTGACTTTTCCTTAGTACGGATTATTTGAGAAGCTTTTAAAGCCGAATTCAATTTTGAAGGTGAAAATGTCTTCTTCTTTAACTTATGTTATTTTCGACTGTTTAAGGTTTATGCGAGTACAAGTATTAGCAGCTGCGATTCTCTTTCTATATTTATCTCAAAGAATACGGTATCCACAATAACCCCAGATATGACCACCCGGAGCCATTTTATTTTTAAAGCTTATCTTTAAAGTTACGTTCTAACTACGTATTTATTACAACTACTGCGTTGTTTGTCTGTCCAGGACGACTGACATTCCTTTAAACCAGAATCATGTTCTTTACCCGTATACCAAAAAAAAAAAAACAATCAAATCCAATGAATACTTTAGCCACAGGAAATTATTTTTCATTTTTTATTTTTGAACATGAAGTAGATCTGAGTCCGTAATAATAATAGGTAAACATTGTAAGGTCAAGAACCTGTGCAAAACATATGATTCTATTCTCTGCGTTTGTATTGTTCTCCGACTAAAGTGCCTGCGCCTACCTACCTGCACCCCGCACCGCCGCCACATCCCGCACCGCACCGTTGGTCAGTAACTTTTCGTAGATAAAGCGTGTTTACTTTTTATGCAGTTGATTCTGCTATTTATTTTGTTTGAAAACTGCAATTTTTTCATTTTGCATTAACTACTTAATCTTCGTGTTTTAAAATGTTTCGATGGATTAGTACTGTGCTCGTTTTCATTTAATGTCGTACATCCACGTTGTATACCTAGCGTTATTCCTATGACTATACATACCTTTACATGTTCAAATGTTTCGCAAACGAATGCCAATGAGTAACGGCATTCCTACAATACTGACAATAATTTATGTCTTTCTAAACACAAATCCTCAAGTTTGGCTATCAATAAATCTACATCACTTCCTGTCTGATAAATAAATACAGAGGAAAGGAAAATAGATCATAAATAATGATGCTACGACACGTAACAATAGTTTGCCAACTTGAAAATATATAGCATTTTGATTCCAAGAAACTTCAAAAGTAAAAACTAAAAGGAATAAGTCCCGATCATTAGTCGACAATTACTGTGGGAACTTCATCCAGAAAGACGAATGGTATAAAGTTCCCGAAGTAAGACTATTTATCAACTCATGCAGCGCACAGTCGTGCAGCCCTATTCTGTTTCACGCCTGTCCAGTTTACGCTTTGACCCACCAATTTATCCTTTATGGTTGAAAAGTATTGAGCAATGAATTTTACGGTCATTGGGCAGTATAAATGAGGCGAAAAGGAGTTGGGTTGTAGCAAGGGTAAATTAGATTTTTTATGTGATTTATTCGAACATTTTTGTGATAATTGCTCTGATTTTTAATTTATTTGTTTGTTTTTGTTGATGGTGATTTACATGACATTTTCATTTATTTTTCCTTGTTTTGTACCAGAATATTATTATAGGTAGTTAGATTTGTAAACCGCAGTCAACACTTTAGAAAAATGAAAAGTTATATCGTCACTGAATCTAGGAACTCTAAGAGAAAGTACTGTTTACGAAGAAGATATCTGTTTACCCAATACCCAAACCTTGTAAATGTCAATAGTTAGCTTAATACGTTTTGAAAATACCTACTGACACATTGCTTACCCAAATACTGCCACAGCTTTTCTTATCCACTCCAGAATAAGTCGCCTAAAAGTCGGACTCGACAAAGATTTATAAAGAGCAAGTTTGAAAAGTCGCAGGAGAATATCCGGAATGGGTGCAACAGAAGGCGACGATCGAGATTGTTGGCGCCATCGAGAAAATTAACCCCCGCTGTGCTGCTCGGGTTTGCTCGGTTAAAAAGGAACTCTTATGGCTTCAACCTCATAACAATACATGTTTATTTTATTCTTCTACAATGTTTTGTATTGTGAGTTCTTTGAAGATTCCGTTTGATTTATGATATCTTGAGTTACGTAGTGCGGTAGCGATTTCCAGAATATTAAGGATTCTATAAATCATTTTTGCGTGTCAGGTGCGTTGAATTTATTGAACGTCCCGATGTGTGGGGATATAGTAAATGTAACTTTGTTTTTAAAGATTGTTTGTAACTTTGGGTTTTTCTTTCAGAGATAATGGAAAAGTTTTTGGCTGTATTCTTTGCATCTATTTTTGTTGTTGAGCCTCGCTCTTTGCTCATTATACTTTTCTTTTTAAATTCCTTAGTTTGCAGGCTAATTTCTTAATAAAATCGTAAAAACTACTAGTATAGACCAAACGCAAAATGTTTTGATACCTAAAACCCACCATAGCGGTACCTACCTATCTGGGTTTATCCAAAAGGTTCCGCCCGCGACTTCGTTCGCGTGAAATTTCTTGTTCCCGACCCACCCCGTCGCATCGCATCGCCTGCCCTCGCTGTTACTTCGTTTTCACGTAGCGCTCGTTCTTACTTTTTTTTCTCGGCTTCTAAGGGCCCTAGCGTAATTTTACATACCCTATAGCCTTCCTCAAGAATTGGGCTTTGAAATGTAAAAAGAATTTTTAAAATCCGACTGGCAGTGACAGAGATACAGTCAATAAAAAATAAAATGTGTCGGTAACTAATAGACTAAGCGCATTTTTCTTACTTTAAGCATTCTTCTACCCGTCGTAATTTCTAAACGAAAGGTCCAATTTGAATAATTTAAAAAGGAGTTTACATGTACATAATCAACCTTGATAATGAAACTATTTATTTGGTTAAGGATTAATACGCGCGTTGCGAAGGTATTTATGAAAACACCTTCGCAAATAATGCGTTATTTTATAACAAATTTGATTACCATTAAAAAAAGTTATAGTGAGCCAACCTTAACCGTTTACGCAGCGCACGCAACGGAAGCTCTCAAAAGGAATAAATTTTCCCCGTTTTTGCAACATTTTTTCATTGATGCTCCGCTCCTATTGGTCATAGTGTGATGTTTTATAGCCTAACGCCTTCCTCGATAAATGGGCTATCCAACAGTATAAGATTTTTTTTAAAATTCGAACCAGTAGTTCCCCAGATTAGCGCGTTCAACCAAACAAACAAGTAAACTCTTCAGCGTTATAATATTAGTATAGATTTAAAAATGACGCAATGTCATTTTAAATTATGGATAAAACATATTATGCTTATTGCACAATTTACAAAATAAAAGAAAATTGTCTTTGAAGTGTCTTCATTCAGTTTGTGCGATCTCAAGGAAATACAAAAACAGCAATTGTTGTTATTTTTGTTTAACTGTTGGATTGAACAGTCTACTTCATTCTCGCTTTTATTTTCGTTGAAACGGGATAGCTACTTAGAAGATTAACGAGTTGGAATAAACGTTAAATGAAATGAGCAAGTCTTTTTATGTTCTTCATTAACTTTAAGGTGAGGACAACATAACTTCTATTCGAGTGTGACTGTATAAAAAAGGGTTTTAAATTGTACAAAAATAATAATACTAGTTACTAAATTAAAAGTTCAATGCAATTATACAATTTGAAACCATTAATGGAATATGAAATTTAATACACAAAGTATTCAGCTATTACGGTCATCCAGGTAAATAAAAAATGTATATCAACGTACATTTTTACGTACAGCTTTAGTCACCGAAAATAAATCCTTTCATGAATATTTTAGTTTCAATCAATGGCTGTACTTACCTGCGTATATTTCGCACTGACATATTCAGTATAAAAATATTTGCACGGCATTTGTTTTGCAAACCCGTAGTGATTAATATGAAACAGAGTTATTCGAATATTCTGGACTAATTGGAAATAAAAATAAAGTAACAAAAAGCGGCCAAGTGCGAGTGGGACTCGCACACGAAGGGTTCCGTATCACCGTACAACATTTATCACCACATATTTGTTGTTATAGCGGCTATAGTAGTACACACTGTGAACATTTTAATTGTCTATCTGTTACGGTTCAAAAGATACAGCCCTGCGATGGACTGACGGGCAGTAGATCCTTAGTGTTAGGGTCTCGTTGGCACACCCTATGGATGGAACCCTAAAAACTATACCTAACGCATATATCGCAATTTTTGTGTAAACGTAGCAAAGCTATTTTATATTGGTTAGAGGCCTATGAGAAGGCAAATGGAAGATATTGTAGGACGTGACTCCAACTTTCAATGATTTCGTAAACCTACCTATTTTAAAAGGTCACGTTTAAAAACGTCATCTACATTTCTGGGAACTATAAGATCACTGTAATCTGAATAATTAAGAATAAAATATTTTAGTCTCGTCTAGAGATCATTGAGATCAAAGAGCTTCCTACTTATTTGATTTGCTTGATACAAAATATAAAACCTAGCGTTTTATTATGGAAGGTCTAAAAATTTTACATTACTCTTTTGAGAGACCGTCAAATTAACTATTAGATGATCTACATATAAATAAAAATGAAATACTGTTCGTTGGGCAATGCATCACTTGAGAACAGCTGGACCGATTTGGGAATTTTGTTTTAAAATGTTTGTCCGAATTAGGTTTTTATTTTTAGGTTAAAAAAAATCAAAAAGATTCCGGGAATTTTTTCAAATTCAGGAAAACTCTTCCTGTTTCCTATAGGATTTCTGTACAAATTAGTGAAGTTTGGGCAGGATAACGCCTTTCGGGTCAGCTAGTGAACTATAAAACTTAATTTATTGAGTTATTTCAACGAACCTCATTTAAAATAGGATAAAGGTAAGGTAAATTAAATCCGAACAGCCAGCAAAAAGCTTTAAACAAAAAAGAAATTAACGTGGAAAATAAATGTTTGTTTTGTTTAATTAAATAATTTTCCATATTTACTGTTGCCAATTAAGTAATGAAATATTTCATAACCACTGTTGCCTTGTATGTACAAATAGCTCCTTGACGATCCTTTTGAACATAAACAAAATTTGTCTAAATTCAGAAAAGGTATTTGCATAAACCACTGAAGTCGCATAGATTTCAAGTTCTCAGAACCTAACTTTCAGTTTCATTAGATACTGAAGCAAGGTATTAATTGTGCGGTAAAACATGGCGTTCAAATATGTTAGCATAACACCTTTATGTACCTATGTACCTATGTTTTACAAATAAATTCCCTGATTCTGATTCTGTATTCGCCACGATGGTGGAAGCCATAGACTTTTGTCAAAGACGATGTTTACTGCTAGCTGTAAATACTTAAATTGCTTACACAACATACAAAACCGGCCAAGTGCGTTGGACCACGCACAATGAACGGTTCCGTAGTTGGGATAAAAGATGAAGAAAGAAGAGACAGAATTATTCCAAGAACAAACTTAACATTGTAGTTGAAATACATGTTCACCCATACATTCCAACTGTAAAGGTAAGTTTAGGGACGGAACCCTAAAAATATGTTAAACGATATAGTGGAAGGCAAAACACACTCAGAAACGTCCTCACATAATTTTAAATAGTGAGTTATTCTAAAGTAGGCAACTTTAAGTTAAAATTGAGTCAAGAATTTACGTTAGTGTTCCCTCTATAAAAGTTTTTCTGACATCAATCTCGAGAGCTCCCGAGGTTCCCGAGGAACTGCGATGCACGAGGAGATAAATCTGCTCGGAAGATCTTTCATCCAGGAAAGTCAATGCTTACATTTACATATTCCCAGGTTGCAGGTGGCAGGTAAACTGTTGTTGGGTTTATGCCTGGTTTATGACATATAATGGTTGCAACCATATGGGTTTTAATTATAACTAGTGATATGTGGGTGTACCTACTACATCTACCTCTCTGCCTACCCTTTCGGGGAATACAGGCATGTTGTTATATAGAAAGTATCCGCATAAAATCATAATCTTACTTTTCCAAAACATTAGGAGTAAAAATATTGTGAAAGCTTGTCCCTACGTCATAAAGTGGACACTTGATGGGAAGTGCCTTTTGTGGTGGAAGGACTGCTTACATTGCCATAACCGGACGATGGTGCTTCAGCTGTAATTAACCATGCTTAGCCACCATGTTTTGGAAGTTTTCATTGAGACAATAGGATTTTCGGTGATAGGAAACCTTGTTAGAAGGAAGGACTTGAAAATGTTATGTTTAAGGTGAATGCGCAAAATAGCCCGTCAAATTCAAATTATCTTACGGTTTTTGCAATTTGCAGGTCAGTGTCAGGTTGTATCTTGATCAAAATATGATTCGCGACTATGACAAATATGTATTTACATAATAATTACCATAAAATTCATCAATACTTCTCTCTAAGTTAGATTTTTTCTAAAATGTCATGATTTATTTCGCGGGCTATTATATATTATATTTTTGCGCATCCACCTTAACACCTCAACCGTTACGCAAAAAAATTAAAATGTAGCTGAAAGAGAGGAGTGAATTTTGAGATAGTTTTTGCGCGATGTCATGATGTGTCAATTTGCCTAGATATTGAGATTTATTTGATTTAGGTACTGTTCCTAATCTCTGTGTGTGTCTTATTTTTTGTTTCACACATTGCATTATCATTATTTGAAAATTTATTTACAATGCGGGCACAGACTGGCCTCAATTTTATTTTTACTGTATAGCACTGCATAGTATAGTAATGTTTTTTCTATTAATTTTATCACTAATGTACTTCTGAATTAAAGCGATAAACTTTTGACAGACAAACATAACATAAAAATCAAAATACGATTGTTTCACTCCGACCCAGCTTTATGTAATTGGCACGACCTGCTATTCATGTACCAGAGTAACAGAAAATCAATGGCGTCATAATTGGAATCGCACGATGGTGTTATTATCATCTCATGAATGTGAATTTATTCGGGGCTGTTTTACAGGCTTTATTGCTCGGTTTTGGGTCACCCTTCGATACGATTAGAAGTGGGGTGCGAATGACGGATTCAAAAATATAGGTAGGTAACGAAATAGATTACAGCTGAAGGACATTTCGTAAAAACCACAGTTTTATGCCTTAGGACAAAAATATTATGATTATATATGTAAAATGCGGTCGTTTAGAAGTTAATTTTACTGTACCAAAACGTTTTATAGGTCAGTTCAGTACAGACATTTTTTTTGATATTAATCTAGAAAACAAAATTATGTTACCCTATTTTGTCTCTACAACTAAACACGAAATAGACACTAAACATAACTCTTTAAGGCCCACTTGCATGTTCATGGGTTATACTAAATAACTCGGAGTTAACAGCTAACTCAGGGTTAATCTAATTAGATTAATCCTGGGTTAGCTGTTAAATCCGAGCTATTTGAACGTGCAAGTGGGCCTTAATAAACTTAATACACATTACTCAAAGACCTATCCTTAGTACATCCCAGGTTTACCGCTCACACGCCGTGGTAAGCCCGTGGACACGCTGCTAGTCACAGACAGCCTGTACCTACATCGTAAACACTGGCCAGTCCAAGAGTTTACCTAATCCCCACTCATGTCGTTGACATTTTCTCTGTGTTCCATTTGACGGTGTGGACCATTTTGGTCTCAAGCGACTCAGCTGGCTAATGTAATACGTGACACGGCCATGATTGTGATGTCATGGGGTGACAAGTACGTCATAATTTCTGTGGTTTTGGCGGAATAGTGTGTTAATTGAATTAGGCTTTAATGCCATACGTGAAGCACAACTTTTGAAATGGTTATCTTTTTGCGATTGTAACATGCAATATTAAATGACTAGTAAAGGTAAAAATAATAGTACAAGATATTTTTATTCATTTTTTTTTTGTGGGTTAGACCTTTGCCCTAGTCATAATTATGTGTCTGGCTGATCTCAGTTTTCCAGACAGTTTTTTTTTAATTCAAGGCCTTAGTCGGTTTATACCCGAGCTTTGGAGTGTTTTATTATATCTACTTAAAACCTTTTTCAACATTAATTTGAAGTTATCTCACTTGAAATGACTAAAAGTATTCTTGAGAGAAACCAACTATCTTCTAGTCTTTAGACAAAGATCTAAATTAAATAAAAAAAACTTACCTTTTACAAGGCTGACTTTTTCGTAAAATTAAACCGTGAAAATGTAATTATTGCTCATTTACCATTTATATTTTTCCAAGAAGAATTACACCCGCAAGTAAAACAAAACATTATAAACTTTAACAAAATCTTCGTAAATACGTTTTTATAAAGCTTGAATTGTTGCGCAAGTATGGAAAAGTCTCGAATAATATCTTAAGAAAAATTCACGCCAGAAAAGAGGAGACGCTTTAACAAACTCCGAAGAAAAATGTGAATATTTCATAAAGTTTTTGGGATTATGATACTTTTGTTACGCATCGAGCAAAGTGAAGAGAATTTACTTAATAAACTGTTGTTGGTGCGTACATTCTCGTAAACGCTCTGGTGCCTAGAGGTTCTAATGAAGACGTAGATAGCACTCTATTTGATACTTTTTTCTTGAACAACAAAGGACGACGTCAAATTTCCTTTTTCACAAATAGCTTAGTTTAGAAAGAGCGCGAAATTGCCTCAGTAATACAAGAGATTGTTGAGTTTTAAATTACTTTAATCCTGTTCTTACATAACAATTTTTCTCAATTAAGAAACGAGACTCAATTTTTAACCAATAATTTATTTTTAATTTAATATATTATTGAATTTTATAGGCTACTATTTTAATTAAGGTGGCCTTTCCAACTTAAAACAAATTCAAAGCATTGATAGAACTTCAATTCCATCTCTTTATTAAAGGAAGCATAATTATCTTTTTGTATTATTCAGTAGAGGAAGAGACAAGTCACAGCTTTGTACATAGAGAAAATTCAATACAGTGCTACCATCCTAAGTTCCAGCCATAAAGTTAAAGTTAACCCTACGATCATCTAAGGAAATATCAAACGTTTCTACACAACGTAATTCAATGGAACTTTGTCAAGTTTAATTTGTCCACGACAGAATTCGGGATCGTTATTCCGAACTGTAGGTACTTGTGAACTCCTTGACCTTCAAGTGGAAAGGGATGAGAATTTGAATATTACAACTCAAGGAGGTAAAAACTTGAGTAGATTCTGCTTGAACAGCGGTGTTGGGTGTCACAAAGTTTTTATTTAATGCGGATTTTTTAAAATAGTGTCTGTTAAATTGTTGCCATTTGTTGCCCTGCCTGGGTAACTACTGCTTTGTAAAAGATACCTTAGCAAGTTATCCAAATTCATTTTTTATTCAATATTTATAATATTTATTACGGCCCTAGTTTTAGTGCACGCATGTGTAAGGCATGTAAGTATCTAAATCCAGAAAGAAAACGTGAAACAGTTTCTGGATATATTTACTCAATTTTTAAAAACATTTTTCTGGTTGCAATTAAATACTGATAAACCATTAATTAGCATACACTTACCATTAGCATATTTTACTCGTTCATTGAGCTGTGAAACTACGCTAGTACAAATCACAATATTTATGTAACAAACACGACTAGTGTCAGTACTAAGTATAAAATATTGAATGAAATGTATCGGTATGTAGTTGGATAAGTCGGATACTACTTCATGCTTGAATAGTAAGTGGATCTGAAGGGCGAAGAGTTTAAAAAGGGTAAAAAACTGAACTAAAATATGCTCGCTAAAGATATTATGGTTAAATCGATTTGTACAATAATGCTTGCTGCAAAAGGTATTATTGCTCAAATCGTTCTGTATATCATAATAAAAATACACGATAAAACAAGACTCCACCTTCAAGAATATCTAAGAACTATATTATTGTTTGATTTGCTAAGTCATACTTAGTTGCACATCGATATTTTTTTACATATAGGCAGAGATACGCTGATAGCCGGTAGAAAGAGAAAATTTCGTGCTACGTGCTAAAAAAGGACACTACACATGGTGCTAAAATAATGGGCTATATATGTTTTGGGCGTGTAACACGACGTCACTATCGATTTGCAAGTAAGTGTATTAGAAATAGTAATTTGGGGTAATGTGTTCTACTGTCTGTCGGTACTATTAAAACTACAATCAAGGTATGTGTGACAGTGAATTATTACTAAATAATGGAGTCTCAGATGTTTGTGTGAAGTAAAGTTCGAGTAGATGGTTGAAAATCTACAAGTACATGCTTAGTTCGGATTCTGGAGCTTACTTTCTGACTGCGCTGTGAGACCTGGGAAATATAGTAATGCGTTAGTATTGGAGGGATACGCTACATGTTAATCTAAATCGAAAACATATTGATAGGATAGTTAGTGTAGAAATACGGTTAGTTATTAAAGAGAAAAGTAGGTACGTACTACATACTGGTAGGTTGAAAACCTGAGTTGGATGATAATAATGTTACAGCGAGATCAATAAACCAATTAGTTGTAGAAAGGTTAATTGCTGAAACTGTGTGGGAGCATTGGTAGTTATATTGTTACATCAGTAAAGTTCGCTTGTTTAAACCGAATCATCGAAAGGACATTGTTTCAAACTGCAAAAATACTTTCTTAAACTATCTGAATGTGTAAAGTATGTTAACTGTCGCAATGTCCTTCTGAAAATACACACCGCAAGCGCATCCTTTAAAGCTCAGATTTTGCCATACATCGCAAAAACTCAATCATATGCAATACATAAAATATCATGCCTGTATTCCTTGAAGGATTGGGCAAAGGTGTACTTGCAGTACACTCACATTTGTCCAGTCATGTTTAAGCCTCATCTAATACGGGGAGCGTATTGCCATCAACCGGGCACAAATTCAGACTCCGGGCTACTATTGAGAAATTCTTAAAACACTTTGCCCGAACCGAGGATTGAACCCAGGACCTCATGCTCAGCAGTATCGCTTGCGACCCCTAGACCAACGAGGCAGTAACCTCAATCTCCTTTTGATAAAAATACACACCCGTTCACATAAACGGCACCGAGCGTGAATTATTAGCTACATCAGTCACCGGAACATCACTTACACGCTCCGGGATAATCGTCCACCAACGGTGAAATATTATCCGGATAACAATGAAAATAAGAAACATTGATGTATGTCGGTCAATCAATCATGCACGCCAGTGTCCTGTGCTGAATCAATAGATCAAATGTTTGTGATCCCTGTTCATTAATCACTGATCAAATCGCACCTTTGGTAGAACAAGGGCACAATTGCAATTAAAAAAACTAGCAATTGTGCCCTTGTTCTACCAAAGGTGCTAAATGACCGCGTTCAATTGAAGTGTTGAAGAGGTTTGAATTGGTGCTGGGAGAGTTATTTTGAGCCTAAGTGTAACATTGTTTAGCACAGGGATGGTCTGGAATGGAGACTGGAGAGTATTCTTTACTGTTCTATGTGGGTAAATTAATCATGCACGCCAGTGTCTGCGCTGAATCAGTAAATCAAATGTTTGTGTTCCCTTCAAAAGACTGTGTTCAATTGAAGTGTTGAAGAGGTTAGAATTGGTGGTGGGTGAATTATTTTGGGGTTAAGTGTAATATCGTAATATTGTATTTAATACAGTGTTATTATTCACATGATAGAGAAGATTGAACAGTTTTTATACTATTGTTGTTGCGTTGTAGCATGGCAATAGCGGTTATTGACCCAACAACATATTTTTGATGTTCTTCATTACAAAAACGGAAATAAAGCCCTTCAACGTCCTGAACACACATCTATCGCACACATCTATCGTGATCATCAACGTTTTTTAGTAACCAAAGGCGATAATTATTTTATTGTTCAGCTTCCTACGAAGAGATATTAGTGAAAGGGTGATGTCCGATCATAAATTAGGTCATTATAATAAGGTCTAATATAGAAATAACACGAGAAAACTAATATAGTACCTAACCGAAGGCATTCCTGTCTAGTTAACGTACCTACCTAGGTTTAATAAATACAACATGTAAAAAAAACTTTGTCCGATCATTGAGGGTGTCTATTTATGTGCTAATTTTCAGGAGAAAAAAAAACAAAAATACCCCCATTTTTTCAATGGGGTTTTTTACCGGGTTATTACAGGGGGCACGCGCAGCCGTCGTTTAACGGGTGGCTACAAATCATAACTTAGATTATGACCCCTGTTGAAAATTAATTTTTAATGGAATCAGGATAATTTTGGTACAAAAACGTGAATTTTAATAAATAGCAATAACTTTTTTATTTTCAATAATAGTAAGATTTTTTATTGTTTTTTGGGAATGTTATTGTAGTACCTAGGTGCCCTTGTCGGAATACCAATCCAATTACATTACTGCAGGGTTACTTGGAGAAGAATTTCGAGATAGAAAGTATCTTAAAAATATTATAAGCGTTATAAAGTAAAGCGAAGTTACGTTCCGCATTCGTTCTGTTTTTTCCCATTTTCATCTAGCGTCGCTCCGATTCTGCGTTATAGAGCAGAAAATCTACTCACTTTTTACTCGAAGCAGTCTTGTTCACTACTTAGATAATATCTGGAAATCCTCGAGTAAGAAAGAATTTCCAATGTTACTCCAATAAGAACTAGATACAATCAATTTGCTGCTAAAGCTGCATACGTGGCTGTACTTACAATTTATCTGCCCAAAAGATTCTTTAGTACAACCCCGTATACAGGGTGTGGCGTAAATAATGGATAATCCTGTATCTGGGAATGGAGGACCCCAAGCCCTATAATATAAAAAATTCTCAAACCCGAGAGTAATTTAATTTTCATTGCCACCTTTAGTCACTTCCTCGGCCACCGTATTCACAAATGAAGGAATTTTCACTATCTGATTTCTGCAAATAAATTACTCTCGGGTTTGAGAATTTTTTATATTATAGGGCTTGGGGTCCTCCATTCCCAGATACAGGATTATCCATTATTTACGCCACACCCTGTATAAGTGTTGGCATGAGAAGCATTTGTTAACGCGTTAACGTACAAACAAAACGCATTTCCTTCTTTGGCTAAACACTGTTCATGTGTTGGGTTAAAGGAGCATACGTAGCTCGTATTCACAATTTGTCTGCCCGAAAGCCTCAACAACTCTCTCTCTTTCTCTCTCTTTAACACAACCCCGTCCAAGTGTAGGCATGAATCAGCATTTTTAAACACGCGTTTTTGCTACATAAATATTACCGGAGTCAGCAACAATGTGGATTTCATTGCCGTGAAAATGTAAAAAAAAATATTGATAACTCTGGCTGAACCCGCATATTAAGTGGAGTACCTTTCTTTTTCAGAGGTAATTAAAGGCATACGTCCGCGTCAGTGGCCCATTCAAAGAATAAATTGTTTGGTGTTGTACAGTTGGAGATGATTAATTTTGATCCATGTTATTCGAAATTAATCATCTCAAATAATACTTTTATTCGGATTTCATGTTCATTATTTTGGTTGGTTTGTAACAGACATGTTTTGTTAAAATGTTTAAAATAAAAAAAGCCCTCAATATGAGGAAGCATTTCAAAGATAACAATTAAACATTGATGTAGGAGAAGCACATAAGTATTATATAACTAGGGGAGCGATATTCTGACAAAAATAAATAAATACATAGTTTCTAATCCTCTCATGTTTTGTTGGCACGTCTAAGGGCTAATTTTTCAATCGTCAGATAACTTTTATCTGGGGAATATATTTGACGTTTTGACAGCTTTTGTATAGTAAATGTGTCAAATCACCATATTTATTCCTCTGGTAAAACTTATCTGACGATTGAAAAAGCAGCCCTAAATCTGATTTTGATAAATATTTATTATAAAATTCATACAAATTCTAAAATAAACGTTGAAAGACGTTTGCAAACTGCAGTGTTTTGCTTATTGAATCTGGAAAGTGAGCACGTTCAGTATTGAAGTATTGAATTTTAAATTTCGAATATATTTTATTGGATCGAATGAGTAAACAGTTTTGATTATTCGAAATTTAATTTGTTTTTGAAATGTGTTGTTACCTTAATATTTACGAAAATAGATTAAACAATTAACGGCCGAATCCAATAACCCATCTATCACCAGTTTTGGCATACTGGATTTAGAAAAACCTATCTATCTATGGTTTTAACGTACCAATAAACTATAAGAGATTAAGGAATCTTACCGCACCACGCCTCTTATTGATGGGAGGGTGTTGTCCCAGTAACGTGTTGACTGTTATTTTTTGACAGGACAGTTACTACAGATGACAAATTGGTCTATTCCCCGAATTGCAGGGATAAACATATCTATTTATGCACTGATTACTTAAAAAAATAACAAAATCATTTTATAAAACATATTCGATTCAATTGAAAGTACGTACGGAAGTGATTTTGAAATGGTAACCGAAGTTATCAACTCGGAAGGTGATTTTGGGGTTTAATCACTTAGTTCACAGAGAACTTACCTATAAATGCCGCATCGACCATATGAGCAAATTGTGTTATTACAAATTTAAATAAAACAGCAGAGAGTAATTTAATCACCGAAATATTATATCCTCATAAATAAGTAACCCTATCAAGGAGTGGTGTTTCTTATGTCAAACTGACAATTACGATCCATTACTCCTTTCCAGCCTTAACTATTTATTTAGCAAAATGCAGTAAAATCTCGTATCATGTACCTCCCTTGTGTATACTTACAGAGTTTTAATTTATTATAAATTATAACTTAATTCAGTTAGTAGAATGAAGAAATAAATAAGTGTTGTTTTTAATTATTGGGCAATTTATTATACACGTTGTTTTTTTTTAAGGTATGTTGGTTGTAACGGAACGCACGGGAGGGAAAAGTATAGATCCATATGTTTATTGTTTTCGTTAGATAGATACCCTTTATCGATGATTGAGAGATGACATTCAGGACAGATAGAATTAAACTGTCTATCATCAATAACGATCTGTCTTTTACTGAAAATAGGTTATTGGGTTCGGTCGTTGTTTTTTTTTTCTTCAGCAGCAACACGACAAACTATTTAGTTCAAATAAACACATTAACTACATAATTGACTCTTAAAATCATTCCAATGGTGACTTACAATTAAAGTAATACAATATAATAAATCGTTTTCCATATCTCTGTTCAAGAATTACAACACAGTGGTATTATGTATACAGGTCTCTTCAGATCCCTCTGTTTAAACAAACTTGACCGACAACGTATAAAACATAACGGCAATATGTCAAAAGTTCCATATTATGTGCTGGAGCCACCCTTTTGTGCCACGACGTGACTTATCACATTTTGCTTTCCGCCAAACGTGTTTCCCTTTCTTTGTATACAGTTTACGAGAAAACCTTTAATAGAATATTTATAGTTTTTCTATAAACCAATGTATAAAAATACAACGAGGATATTGAGAGTGTGTCCTACTTTTTTCTTTATTGAATGCACGTGCGAAAATTGAGTTCAGTGAAGACTACGGTAACTGGATATATTAGATATAGCGTGAAAATGAATTTCATCATTCTAAATCAAATTATGCAGGTTTACAGAGAAAATGTAGAAATCTTTTTCCGTTTCTGACTTACAAGTAGTGAAAAAATGAAATATGTCTCCTTTGTCATCCGATAAGGCAATTCCGATAAGGGTCATTTCACATTTTGTCGTGTCAGAGAGTTGTCTGACAGTGACAGGTATAAATGCCACAGCATACGTGCCGCGCTGGACTCGACTGACAATTGACGGTTTGTTCAAACGCGTAAATAATTCACCTGGGCCTGTCATAGACAGGCGGTTGCGGTGAAGTGTGAATGGACCATAAAACTGAATCCAGCAAAAAATGTTTTTGAAAATGTCATGCTTTTCGTCGTAAATGTATGAAATAATATTTGTGATGTACGGTCAGCATATTTTATAGGCTTTTCGAAATTATTAATCACAAAAGCTTCTTTTACATTTTTATAAAAGCAGCTGTTGTTTTAATTTCAATTGTAATTTGTTAATAATAATAGTGGTGTAATCATAAAATGTATTGGAAAATCGATATTTTGATGCTACAGCGGATAGGATATTTTTCAGTCTGAGAAACAATACATTAATGTTGTGACTTCCGCGTTTTCTACTTAGTTTGTTGTTCATTCGCTATATCGACGTATTTGTTAACCGACTACACTGTTTACACATTAGTTCTAAATCTATGTATATATACAGGGTGGAAAAAATCGATGGACCATGAAGTGAAACCACTTTATATCCTTAAGATAAATTATTTTACTTAAAGGAAACATTCCTTTATTTTTAAAAAGAGACAAAACAAGCTGCATTCACAGATTTCTCGACAAGCTTACCTAAATCGGGAATCGAACCAGCTCATCATCTGCCTAGCCTTTTCCCAACTATGTTGGGGTCGGCTTCCAGTCTAACCGGATGCAGCTGAATACCAGTATTTTACATGGAGCGACTGCCTATCTGACCTCCACAACCCAGTTACTGGGTAATACGAACGGGAATCGAACCAGCTATAAATTTAAAAATAAACACTCGCTATTTTATCTCACTAGCTATTTTATTTCACAGTCGATGTTAAAGATAAAATTTCTCCAAGAAACATTAGGTACCTAGTACACCCACATTGAATAAAAATAAAAATTTCAATGTCTGCATAGGTACAAACGGGACGATTGCAAGAAACGATGGCCTGCAAGAAGTCCAGACCTGACGCCTCTAGACTATTTTTTTATGGAGCCTTGTAAAAAAATGTTATTTACAAAAAGTCTTATGAGACTGTTGAAGAGCTAAGGGTTGAGTTAGAAAATGTTAATAGGAGCATACACCACAACATTTTGCAGAAGGCTACACGAAGTGATTTTCAAAAAAGACTAAATTTGTGTATCCGTAACGAGGGGTCTCATTTCGAACTATCAGTTAAATTTTTAAAGTGTAACAAAATTGTAATTTTAATTAGTTCAAGTAGCAATGTCTTGCTAGGTAATAATTTTCTTTCATGATTCGGTACGTGTCCTTCATATTAGAATTGATAATAAAATAAAATTAGTGTTAGATTTCATGATCTTTTTTATTTCTAAGGCCAAATTGTTTATTAGAGAAAAATGTTTATTAGAGAGATTTTAGGCCGAGAGGAGGCCTATGTCCCAGCAGTGGGAACGTTATAGGCTGATTATGTTATAAGAGAGATTTTATGCTGAACAATAATTATATCGATTAGTAGAATAAAATAGCGACAGTTTATTTTTTGAATTTTTAACTAGTTCGATTCCCGGTTTAGGTAAGCTTGTCGAGAAATCTGTGAATACAGTTTTGTGTCTTTAAAAAAATAAAGGAATGTTTTCTTTAAGTAAAATAATCTATCTAACGGTTTAAAAGTGGTTTCCATTTCAGGGCCCATTGATTTTTTCCACCCTGTATACGAGTATATGTGCCTCCATATTATAAATTAAAGTCGCCTAACGAGCCTGTCTTTGTGACTGCATTGTTCTTCTAAACTACGCATCGAATTTTGATGAGCTTTTTATTATCATTTAGAGATTTTTTTCTGGAAGATTAATGTGTATAAAACATTTAACAATATAATAAAGACATCTCGTTGTATTGTCAAGTCGTAAAACCCTGCACAGCAGCGGCGGGTCGCTACTACGCTTAGTAATGGTACAAAACTTAGTTCGAGAATGTAAATCTAAGCCGTCCCGAACAAAATAACCCTCCGTCCATTTTGTAGGCTTTCGCAACACAATAAACAGTGGGTACCATTTTCAGTAGGACACCATTTCAGACACTATAATAACACATTGTGACCCCGCTTAAGTATGTCCGTTTATCTGAGCCAAAGCTCTTTGAAAATTAGAGGCTTTTTTAGGTTATTTTGTTCCTTAATTAACAATAAAAAAAAAAACAAAAAACAGGTATAGGACAAAGTTTCGTTAATGATTTAAATATAAACTATGTTGCAACCTAGAAGGCAAATGCGAGCACTAAAGCAAGTTTAAGATTGACGAACTAACTTATTATTTAAAATAAGTTTTCTTAGAAGAAAATCTGTTTTCTAACTTCAATGTAGCTTATAGTAGAGCATAAAGTGGTGTTGTGGTTTATTAACTTAATAACTATACGCATGCACCTCTTCGGTTGCCGTTTTCTTTTATAGATAAACATATATTTATTGCATAACTGTGCACATTATTTCTTATTATAAACATAAAATTATTAGGCACACTATATAATAAATGTATACAAAATCTAAGTTCAAAAGAATGAGTAGACATTCAAAACTGTATTTTTTTCTATTGAAAACCTTATTCTGGTCCACAATAAGTGCTCAAATTTCGATACTTCAACTAACATAACTCAGAGTTTGCACAAAGTTTTTTTATTTTTATACATTTTACTGAAGGGGACAAAAATATATCACAAGGAAAATGGTGACCCTATCACAAGTTGCCCTTTTATTGCTTGTCAGAAGTTTTCAGCGATCCAAATATGGTTCGTGTTAATACAGTTCTGGGTTTAGTAATAAAGGCTTCGTATCGAAGTTATGTACTGCGGGTTATGAGATAAAGTTAGATGGGGTGATAACTGCCTACCCGCGGGAGTGAAGCCATAAGTCTATTCTTGAAAGAAAATTTTTGGAAGCCTGATTTTAAGGTGTGATTTTATTAAGTCTTTGTTGTTATAATTATAGCTCGATAGAGGGGCTCATCGATCAGGTTAAGCTACACTTGCCACGGTCGGTCCGTAGATGGGTGACCATTTTTACATACCGAGACCCCCAAGTTAAGCCGTTGTTCCCGGCTGTCATTCTTGGATCTTTGATAATCGTTATGGATAGTCAGAAGCCTAAAAGTTTGACATCGCTGTGTACGCAGCTAAGCACGTTAATTAAGTCCTTTTAGCAGAGTGGTTTGTACTCTTGTTGGTGCCGAAGCGCCCAAACCGTCAGGACTTGTACGCCGCACGCCGTCCTTATAAACACAACACGTTATGACAGCTTCAAGCAGCTTTAAGTGGTAAAGTTACCCCTTGTTTCACTCCAAACTGTGAAACATTGCAGTATTTTGACGCCAAAACTTCGGTACTTCATCATCAAAACCAAAAAAAGATAAAAGATAGGACCTACACTATTTCCGTCTGGTGTAGCAAAAATTCCTTGCTCAGGAAAATATTAATTATGGCAAAAAATATCAAAGGGGAAGGAAACGCCTTTGGCCATGGAAAATTGGGATGTCCGGGGGAGCCGGCGTTTTAATAATTTCGCAAATTCGAATAATTATTTCCATACCGAGACCCCTCCGTATCTCGGAGAGCAAGTTAAGCAGTTAGTCCCGGCTGACATTCGTTGATCTATAACAGTCGCCACGGGTTGTCAGAAACCCGAAAGTCTGACAATCAGTCTTCTTACTAAGACCGTATGGTATTACCCAGTTACTGGAATGTGGAGGTCAGATAGACAGTCGTTCCATGTAAAATACTGGTATTCAGCTGCATCCGGTAAGACTGAAAGCCGACCCCAATATAGTTGGGGAAAGGTTAGGCAGATGACGAATGGTTTCAGTATGATCCGGGTATGAAGGCGGGACTTGTAATGAAAAATTGAGAACGAAAATATGTTGTTTAGATTTAGTATATAAACATAAATCTATAAATATTCTGAATTGGTTTCCAGGAGCTTACACAAGGTCCTTCGGTATCCTGTATCAGCTGTATCTAAATACAATTTAATTCCGAAAAAAAAGTGTGTGTGTGTCAGCTCCGATGCACGACTAGTTTACTCCTCATACATGGTTTCAAAGTGCAAGGTGTGCAAGGTACGTTGCGCAGAAAAACAACGCTTTTGATTTAACGCTTGTATTAATGTCACTCCTCATAAAATTTCCATGCCGGGGGCCTTATATGAAAATCGATTCTTAAGGAGTATACTCCAAAAATATGATTTTGGTGCCTTTTAAACAGATTACATACCAACATTTCTAATAATTAAGCTATAAATAATATAATGCGGGGTTAGGATGTTAAAATATTGGATTTACATTAAATTATGCTCATTTAACGCTTTCGCGGGTGCTTGACGTCTATAGACGTCATAACAATAAAACTTCTATTGTGTCTCGTTTAGCGTCCGCGAAAGCATTAAATAGCTTTGATAATTTTATCCGACGTTTTATACAAAATATGCCAATCGGTAAACTACTTTCCCTGCCGGTTGTAACGTTTGGTTTACAGTTTACATGAACAAGACCGAACTTTGTATACGAATAGACTTTGTAACTTGTTTATGAATACTCGTAAAATCTCAATGCCCGGTAAAATTAATAACATTCATGAATAATATAACATCACGCCTGTAATCGTCGAAGGGTTGTCATAGGGGACGAGCTTGTTGCCATCAATCGGGAAAAAATCCAGATTCCAGGCTGCCAGGTACTGAGAAATTCCTGATACGAAAACCAAATAAGAAACGGGCCAAGGGCTTGTCGGACCGCGCACAATGAAGGTTTCCGTAGTTGGGATGAAAAAAGAAGAGACATAATTATCCCAAGAACAAACTTAACATTGAAGTTGAAAAATATGTTCGCCCATACATTCCGACTGCAAATGTAAGTTTGTACGCACAATATTGAGAGATTTAACGTGTTATTTTGAGGCCATAAACTTTTTATAGGTTTTCCTGTAATCTATAAGTATAGAACTATTTTCTTCAAAATTTTAGGCTCAGTAGTTTCGGAGGTATGAACAATTTTCATCAATTTTCTTAGATGACTAAAAATATTTATTTTAAAATTATTATTTTTTCTTTCCACATATGTTGTCCCACTGCTGGGCAAAGGTCTCCCCATACTTTTCCAATTTTCTTTGTGCTGTGCCTTTTTTAAAATTATATAAAAAAAAATATTTTCAATACCACCCCACGTAAGTACGTCAGAGGTTATAGTTTGCAAAACTTTTATTTTAATTTTCTTATTTGCCCCCAAAAGTGACTCCCGTATTTAAAATTTCTTTATTTACGTGTCCATTAGATTTGGAAAAATCATCTGTGATAGACGGACAGACAGACAGACACAAAAAAAAGGTCTTAAAGTAAAAGGTAAAAAAGGTGTCTGTAAAAGGAAAACACGGAACCGTAAAAACGTAAAAATATGTTGTAAGCTTACTAATTCCTGTTATAAAACTCGCGAAACATTTTACGTGTACCAAGCCGCCTTTAAAGTCACACTTAACCCTGAGAATACTACCTACCACATACATAGTAAGACCTATGAAGATGTCTGCATCGCATGCAACGTTGTAGGTAAATCCACAACAACGATGACATCAAGTTTATGTCGGCACGCTACGACAAAATGGCGCTGATACAGTTTGAAAGTCGTTAACAAACACGGTGCAGTGATATTGATGTTTTGATTATGCAAATACGTTTACAAAACCGCTTGGAGGAGATTTTACATGCAACGAAGGAATCTAGAATTAATGGGAGCATAAAACTATTGTTTCTTTTAAAGTAGCCAGCATTAAAATTATTATAAATATGTATGATCAACGGATTGAAAAAATAAACAGCATTCTTTAAAACGTTACAGTAATTTCCGGAAATATTGTTTTTTCCCGCAGAGCAATTTGTAATTTTTTGTGATGAGTGCCAAGTCTTCACGACCAAGTCAACACGACGACCGTCGCCGATAGAATACGATATGTCGAAAACGACACCGGAGAAACTGTTAGCAGAAGTTAACGAAAAGCTAGCAATAGTCTTTAACATGAAAAAGACGCTGGAGGGAATGTCTGAGGACATAAGTTTCTACGCTGAAAAATACCAAGAGTTAATAGAAGAAAAGGAAAAAACAGATAGAAAAATTAAGGCGTTGGAACATAAGAAGGTGCATTTGGAGACAAGTAACAAAGCTCTGGAAGAAAGGATAGCTTATTTGGAAGTACGCGAGAAAGGAAAAAATGTAGAAATATTTGGTTTACAGGAACAGAAAAACGAGAATCTAGAAAATACAATCAAGATGTTAGCAAGTAGTCTAGGTGTAGCCGATGGCATGATATGTAAGGCAATGAGGGTAGGTGAATAAATTAAAGACGAGAACAAACAGCGCGAGAAAAACCGCGGCCTATTGTTATTACTTTGGCTACACGAACCGTCCGCGACAAATGGCTAGCTACACGAAAAACCCACCAGCTAACCAATGACGATGTATTTGCCAGCGGAAATAAACAACGCATTTATGTTAATGAGGATCTTACGAAATACACGCGCAATCTACTATGGACTGCCAAAAATGAGCTAAAACCAACATTTAAGTACATTTGGGTACAAAATGGTAGGGTGCTGATAAAAAAAGATGATCCAAATGATGCAAAAATAAGATCAATTCGCACATTAAGCGATATAAACATACACGTAGTAAACAAGTGACGTGTTTATTGAACAGTGCTATTAAATAAAGAATACTTAAAGATTAGAATTCGACGATCATACATCATACGTCAAGTCTAATATTAAATATAATAGATACATAAGCATAGATAAAATCGGATTATAATGTAAGCATTATTCATGTTAACATAAGATCACTCAGAAAGAATTTCAATGAATTGCTTGTTTTGATAAATAATTGTGAGAAGAAACTGGATATAATAGCACTAACAGAGAGATATTAATATATTAGAAAACAGGAATTATCTTTATACAATATAGAAGGCTATGACACGTTCATAAGTACAAGAGAAACTAGAAGAGGAGGAGGTATATCGATATATGTAAACAACAAACTGAACTTTACTGCAAACATAATAAAATCTAACTATTATGAGGTGATACATGGGCAGCTTTCACAAGATGGAGGGAGAATAAGTCATATTTTGGTTATCTACAGGCCACCAAGGACAAATAAACACGGATTTATTGAAGAAGTACACAAGCTATTGTCCGAGATTCCAGCAGGTTATCAGGAGATTGCACAAAACCGTTTCCAGTGTAATTAATCAATACACAAACAATATGAGTGAGATCGGGATGAAATGTGCAATACGTGACGTAACGCGGGAGGAGGTGTACGGAGACATAGTGACACGGACGTGCATCGATCATGTGTGGGTTCGAACTCAACATGTGATATTTGCGTATGTGTTAACATGTAAGTTGTCGGATCACTATGTTATTGGTGTCTGCGTGGCTAGTAACTCGGAATCGATCAGTTATCCATTGGTGGTAGAAAAACTTAAAAATGTATCATGGTCAGAGCTTTTGAGTTATATAACAAATAGAGATATATAACAGACTTTGTTCAATATTCTCGGATGTTTATGATGATACTAAAATCCAAATATCTGTAAGTAATAAGAGAAAAAGTAAACCATGTATTACAAAAAAACTTAAAAACATGATTAGTACTAGGGACAAGCTGTTCAGGTATTGGAAAAGTAAACCGGAAGATATGAATTTGCGGATTCAATATTCTAGATATAAAAACAGGGTAAATAAATGTATTAATAAAGCTAAAAATAAATATCGTCAAGAGGAAATAAAAAAGTGCAACCAAAATTTAGGAAAATTTGGGCTAAAATCAATTCATGGATAGGAAGAGAGAAGAATAGTAGACTGGTTATTTTAAAATATCTAGGAAGAACGGAAAGTGTAATTAATATTTGTAATAAGTTCACTAAAACATTTACTAAAGAAATATTAGAAATGAAACATGTTTGTAGTCATAAGTTTCTGGATAGGTCTAGCTATGTCAATAGCAGTAACATGTCACTCCGGTTTCAAAAAGCTTACCCAAAGGATGTAGATAGAATAATAAGTATTCTAAGTAGTGATTAGTCTGAAAGTATAGATAAAATTAGAGTAAAAGAAATAAAAATGTTGAAGACAGAGCTGAGCCCGGCAATATCATTATTCATTAACGTATGTGTTGAAAATGGTTTATATCCTGATCAGTTAAAAACGGCATTAATAAGACCTATATTTAAGCAAGGTATGCACAGTGATTACTCAAATTATAGGCCAATAGCTATATTGTCTGTAATAAATAAAATTGTGGAAAGTTCATCATGAACCAGGTTAGAGTTTTCGTGGAAAACAACAATATTTTGTCAAATGCGCAGCATGGTTTCCGACGTGGACGGAGCACGGCGATGGCTTTGGCACAGTTTGCTGATGACGTTAATGCGTGTTTGGATCAAATGAAGCAGGTGGTGGTGGTCTACATTGATTTCAAAAAAGCGTTTGATACCCTGGAACACCACCAGCTGCTTCAAGCCATGGAGGAATGTGGCGTCGCGGGTCCACTTAACAAGTGGTTCCATACCTACCTTACAGACCGGGCACTGCGAACCGTCATTGATGGCGCCGTTGGAGAGCCCCATGCGGTGTGCCTACCGGTTCCGTGTTTGGTCCCGTCGGATACATCATGCATGTTAACAGCATGTGCAATGTGGTACGAAACTGTCGCATATACATGTATGCTGATGATACGTGTTTAGTGTATGCAGATAAAGAATTAGATGTAATTGAAAGGAATATTCAGGAGGATTTCACTAGTATAATCTCATGGCTCATGGGCTCATGATAATGGGATCATAATAAATATGAAGAAAACTAAGTGTATGAGTATACGGTCTCCCTATTGTAAAAAGTTTGAACGTCCGCCGCGCGTGGTGGGGCATAGCTACGAGTGCCTGCATGATCACGACGTGACGTTTTGTGCGTGTGCAGATATTGAGGTGGTGGAGGAATTCAAGTACTTGGGGTTAGATAGCGGCTTCTCGTGGAAAATACACATAACACACCTATGTGACAAACTCAGGTTAGTGCTTGTAAAGTTCCATCCACCTTAGTTCTGTACTGGAGCGGGCCACTCTGTACACGGTCTACTACGCGTTGGTTGACTCACTACTTTCATATGGACTGGCATGCTACGGTAATACATTTAAAACGTACTTAGATAAAATAAAATTTTTGCAAATCAGATTTATGAAACTTTTAGTTGATAAAAACACAAAAAAACGTTGTAAAAGCAGTGATTACGAAGAATTATTCTTAAAATGTAAGATATTGCCGGTCCATCAAAAGGTTGTGTTGTTATTGGCTTTAGAACATTATTGCAAGGATGAGTTTAAAATCGAGACGGTACACATAATACCACAAAGGAATAAATGCATTAAAAGACTTGTAGTACCCACTTGTATTAATTATTATGGACAAAGATGTAGAAAATGTTTGGTCCCAACAATTTTTAGTGACATACCAATCGATTTAGAGAGTAGCTGTACCACAAAAATGTCTTTTAAAAATAAGATGTGGAAGTTTCTGTTTAACACCTTTTGTCAAAGCCTCAATGGAGATGTATTAATTAAATTTGTTATGCGAGTTTATATCTGTGGCTTCACCGGTGTGAATTGAAATGTTATTACGACATTCAAAATAATATTTATTAGCATTGCGTAATTAATAGTCAGCCTTAGTGCTGCTGTAAAATATGTGTGTTTAGGTATGGGTGATGTTTAGCGGTAAATGTGGATACGTTTGCCGCTGAACATTACCCTGCCTCATCCATTTATTCTCATTCATTTACCTGTAACTTATAACTTACTTACTATACTACCATTTAAGTTTTGTTATTGATGGAAAAGTGCTAAGATAAAAATTGTATAAAATGGGAGCTGAATCTGCCAACAAACTGCTGTGCAGTTTGGCAGAAGTAATATTTTACAAAAAAAAAAACAAAATCCAAAAATGTTTAGGTATACAATTCTCACTAACAAAATAAACATTCATTCGAACAATTCAATTACAACAACTACTCCACGATAACGACCGAACTGTGTTCTAACGTCAATAGGTTAACATTTATAGGAATAGAATCGCAGAGTTTATTTAGTTGGGCCATTAATAAATGTATCAACACTCAATATATTTGGAGAACGAATAAACCCCGTTACAGGTCCATATAAATTCTCCTCTTTTCGATGAAAATACCCCTTCCTGCGCGCGACGAAGAAAAAACAGTGGAATTGTAGAACAAATGTTCTGTTGTGGCCGTATCTCGCTTTTGTTCAATTAGAAGGAGAACAATTGGAGTTTCTTGTGCAATTACTAGTATTGGGTGTAAGTACGTGGCCTGGAACATTAAGGTTAAGTGGAATATACGGGACAATTTGCTTTATTTGCAGCTTTTATTGGGATTTTATGAAATTATTTAATCACTTTTGAAACAAAGGAAAAATCTAGTTGACCATTAATCTGTACACAGTCTTGTTTATCTCGTTAATGAAACATTAAAACATTGCAAACAACAAAACCTTCACAATTAAAAAATGTAATACAAATGCTTTCTAATGATGTACTTATATTTATTAGTACAAGAAGCTAACTCCAATTTGTTGAAACTTCTCTTTAATTCAATATTTCTCTGTAGGTAGGCACGCCTAATGAGTAAATGGCGGAGTTCGCGAATTGTTTACTCGTTTTGTTTGCCTCACTTACGTTTAATTAAACCACTATAGCACCTTAACTATTATACATTTGTATAACGTCGATGTCAAACCAAAATCTGCTATATGCACTTTTTTGAGATTTCTACCTTTTGACTTTTGCGTATAGTTCACTGCCCTATCTACCATATAAAAAACTGCTAAGTGCCTATGTGCACTGTACGACTATTTATATATAGTTATGATACGACCTTTTTATGTATGGTTTTTAAAATACACCTTCATATAAAATTTTACAGGAGAACTTTTTTTTCAATATTTCAAAAGTACGTATAATTTTGCACATAGCAGATTTTGGTTTGACAACCACGATATTCATCGCGGTGAATACTTAATATTTAGTACATACACAATATGTGTACCCACTTATTTGTGAGTCAGTAAAAAAAAGGATTTCTCATAACATCACCTATGTTATGTGTTAATTATAAACACACAAACAAACACACACACAACATCATGCCTGTATTCCCCGAAAGGTTAGGCAGAGCTGTACCTACAACCTTACAACCTTTTCCAAATATATATCCTTGCCGATTTATCAAGGTTTAATATATTTCAAAGCTGAAACAGTTCGTAAATAAACGCCAACTCATTTTAAATGGCACGTAATTTTTAAATGAAACGAACCGCTTTGTCGACAGATATAGACGGAGGGCGGAGCCAATGTGCGCTTTGGAAAAATCTCCATTCAAGGGAAAATGAAGGGTGCTCCACTCCAAAACTGATGACGTGTAAAAAGCTGATAGAGCCATCGAAGGTTCATTTAAATGTCGCGAATGGGATGAGAATCTCTCAAGCTTTTGTATAACATTGAAGGATAACCGCAGTTCGGGTGACGCGATTATATCTTAAGCAAAGATTTTTTTGGAGTTTTTCTCTTGTGTAAATATGACACGATAATGAACGCGATTTATGTGATACGAGTGATTTTTGCCCGATTGCAAAGAAGGGCTAAGTATGTTTTTGTCTGCGAGTGGAGTTATTTGACGGTATTATATTTTTAAATTAAATTTAATGTATAATTATTACAGGATTTAGTCATCCATTTTGTTTGTAAGAACCTTCAAGTTATTTGTATATTATGTTATGTTATGTATCTTCCTATGCTATTTTTCTCATTAAATACATACAAGTCTAAATTATCATAACGCATTTATAAAAATTAAATAATTATTAAATAATTAGGACCCTGTTAAAAATGTAACGTAGTTCGCAAGTAACAAACGATATATTATTTACGATGGAACCGGTTTCCGAATTCACTTTTATATATTGACTGGGGAGCCTGAGCCGAGTTGCGACAATCTTTCACGTCCCTACACTGCCGTTTGTGCCAACGCCAATAAGTCACGGCTGGAATAAAAACATAAAATACGAATGCGACACGAATGATTGAATTCGAATTCGAATTTCGAGTCAAAAGTTCTTCGGTTTGAATTTGGAACCTTTTTGTCACTTTTTTAATACTGCGACCGTCGCGTCACTATCATTCTTTTTTGAGACTTTCTTCGTATGCATGGAGATAGTCAATCGCCATGCATACGAAGACGTGTTTGTACGTATCCTGATTACTGTAAAATTATCATTAATTCGTAGTTTAGTTTACTGATAGTGTAAAAAATAAATGCCAAACCATAACTTGAACTAACTTGAGAATATTTTTCTAACATTTTCATTCCTACTTTGGATTTCCTTCCTTCTTGGGTGTAAGTATCATCCTTTTCCTCCGTATTTGAAAACGGGCATTAGCGGCCCAACGGCAGTACGTATTTCCGCCTGCGCTGGTTATTTGGTAAACTTTGGACTGTGGCATTGTTCTCCCGGTGTCAAGTGTGCCGTTTAACAATTTATTCTGCTGAACAGATGTTTAGAGAAAAGGTATAACGGTTTGGGCTGTTGTGAATTTGTTGAATCGACCTCTTTTAGGGTTCCGTACCTCAAAAGGAAAAAACGGAACCCTTATCGGATCACTTCGCTGTCCGTCTGTCTGTCTATCTGTCAAGACACTTTTCTCAGGAAGGCGTGGAGGTATCTAGTTGAAATTAATATCAAATACGTAGGTCTACAGTCCCTTGCAGAAAAAAAATCAAGCTTCTAAGTCAACGCAGTAACAAAATACGGCCATTTATGCGACATATTTTGATACTCGCAAATAAATCAACCCAATGGTAACGGCCATGACTTACGAGTTGTAGGTTGTAGGTTCGAACCCCGACAGGTGCTTTACTTTGTGTAAATTATTTCATCACCACTGCTCTCAAAACAGTGAAGGAAAACATTGTGAGGGAACCGGCATGTCCTAGAACCAAAAATTCGAAGACATGTGACATCTACCAACCCGGACTGGGCCCGCGTGGTGTATAACGGCCCGCTCCCTCTCACAGAGAGGAGCCCTGTGTCCCAGCAGTGGGAACATTATAGACTGATTATGCTAAATAAATCAAAACCTTATAGGGTACATGTTTGAAGACTAAGGTCTTGAACCAGTGCGTCCTGTCCGTTATGACATACGGTGCCGAAACGTGGACACTGACAGGTGGGCTGGTCCATAAATTCAAGGTCGCTCAGCGCGCTATGGAGCCGGATATGCTTGGAGTTTCTTTGATGGATAAAATTAGGAATGAAGTTATCCGGAAAAGAACCGAAGTAGCCGACATAGCCTGCAGAGTAAGCAAACTGAAGTGGCTGGCCATGTTTGTCGAAGGACGCGGCGGCGCAGACGAGTCCTGAGAGACCACGTATCGGCAAGCGTAGTATGGGACGCCCCCCAGCTAGTTGGATCGACGACCTTAAGAAGGTGGAGGTGGAGGTGGTGGTGGTGGGTGGTTTAGAAGGTGGTGGTGGTGTTGTAGCGCAGCCTAGGAGAGGCCTATGTCCAGCAGTGGACTGCGATAGGCTGAGTTGACTTGTTGACTATAGGGTACTTCCCGTTGACCTAGAGTCATGAAATTTGGCAAGGAGCAAGGTCTCACAGCACAAGTAAAGGAACAAGTCCGAAAATCGTTAAATTGTACTTTTATCACATTAAAAAATGCGATTGCAAACTTACATTTGCAGTTGGAGAATTGACGGTGCCGTATATCGATGTATTTTATTTATTTAATTAATTACAACGATTGTGTTATAACCAATTACAGTAACTAAAATAATAAAAATAAAAGAGACAATTATAACACATATTAAAATATACAAAATAAATAAAGTAGAGTAAGATTTGAAGTGAAAACATAAGTAAAAGAAGGTTAACAGCACTTTCATAAATTCCGTTCACAGTACTTCTGACATACTAATAAAATCTTCGTCCAACCATCCGTAAATAGATCGCCTGTTGGATTAGAATCCAAGAGATCGTTAAGCGCGGCCAGAGTGCGAGGAATTGACGACATAGCACGTGCAACAGTACGACATGGAGGCACGGCAAACAGCCTGTGCTTTCTGCCCCGGCAGTAACTGACTGGGACAAAGAAGCGCGCCAGCACCACAAAGAAATCAGGAGCGTCAATAGCGCCACGTAGTGTCTTACAGGTCATTGCGAGCAGATCTCGAGCCCGTCTTACCTCTAGCAAGTTATATCCAAGGCAACCCAGTAAGAATTTTGTAGGATAGTAGCCGTGTTTCTGCTTATATAGCTGCTAAGGAACGCTTTCTGAACTTTTCTAATAAATGTGTTTTTCATGTGGATTCCACATGCAAGAGCTGGTTTCCAGCTTGCTACGTACGAGTGCATTAAATACTATTTTAAGGGCATGACTGGTGCGAAAATTGCGGCAGTTACGCAGAACAAAACCTAACCTTTGGTAGGATTGTTTAGCTACCATGGCCATATGGTCGTGGAAGGTGAGCTTTCGGTCGAATGTGGCTCCCAGGTCTTTCATGGCTGTTGACTTTGAAATGGTATTATTATTAGTATTAGGAGAACATTTTTTCAACTACTAAGTTAAGTTTATTCTTCGGATTAATTCATCCCAACTACAGAACTCTTCATTGTGCGTGGTCCGACACGCATTAGGCCGGTTTTTTTTTTAAATCTTACTCTCATTTGCTAAAGATTTTCATTTCAGTTTATATTTAGGATTGTAGGACACTTGGCTGATTTCGAAGTTCATCTGAATAATTTTAGCTAAAATTAGATGTTTTTTTTTTAAATGTTTGTGTTGAAACATGTTAATTGACTTATACCCAAGAACTTACTGAACTAATTTTCAGGAATTTGTCTTAAGGGAGCAATAATTGTATTATTTCAAGAAATGTTAGTTAGAAAGTTAGTTTAGGAGCTTATCGCAATAAACTTGAGTTTAACGTAATGCCTACTCGTTTATGGCATGTGTGTCATCATAATAGACGAACTCGTAAAATAATTGTAAACTTGATTCTCCATAACTCTTGTAACTGACATCGGTGAAGGCAAACATAGTGAGGAAACATGGACTTCAAATTAATATAAGTCTGAAATCACCAATCCGTCTTAAGCAAGCGTGGTGATCAATGCTCATGCCTTCTCTGTATGAGAAGAGGCCTTTGCCCTGTAGTGGGACATTAATTGGTAGGTATTATTATTATATATTTTAATGAATAGCTATAATTATACACTAAATTGTTATATGTATTTCAGAACACAAAATTATATGCTTTCATTGATGCATTATTAATGGTACTTAATTGAATAAGTGAATTAGTAAAAGGCTTTAAATCATTACCTTTGATTATGATATAATTGTAAAACCACATCATTCATTATGTAGATCGAAATTAATGTTTGAAACGTGTTTTACTAAGTTTCGTTTAAAATGATTTACAATAATTTTATTTACATAACATAACATCACGCCAGTATTCCCCGAAGGGTTAGGTAGAGGTGCACCTATAGTGCATCCACATTTTGGCAGTTATGTTTAAGTCCTATGTAACAGTGGACGAGCGTTTTGCCATCAATCGGACACAGATCCAGACTCCGGGCTGCTACTGAGAAATTCCAGATGGAAAAACTTAATAACACTTTACGACCTGGGAATCGAAATAATTTTATTGGTATTGAAATAAAGCTGTGAAAATGTTACTGGTCATCCAGTTCAAGTTGACACATTGTGATGTCATATTCCACAGCTAAAAAGAACAAAGTTACTTTTAAGCACAACACGGTGTCAAAAATGAAATGATATAGCGAAGACATTGCCTTGTCACTAGGGCGCGTTAGGTCATGGGGTCTGGATTTTATTTACAAATACTGCCATGACCTCTCCATTGTAATTTTTGTGAATTAGTAGACTTGATCTCCTGCTTAGCCTAAATACCTCCCTATCATACTTCTTCCAAATTTAATTTACAGAAATACCAGATGCAAATGATAACACGTATACAAAATGTAGTGATTGTAATACCTATCTATATAATAACATCCGCATTGAAATCATCAAAGACGGTACTCTTTACTAAATTATTTTGTTAATTAACTAACTAACTACTAACTTTGGCACGAAAGTACCAAAGCAGCAAAACGCCGTAATGTCAGAACATTTTAAACAGAATTCTGTGTAATTGTAAACATGGCGGTCGAAGCAATATATTTAAGACAGCAGCTCTATTGTTGCGAGCTAAGCTTACATAAGTTCGTTGTTATTGATCGAACTATGCATTGAAATTAATTGCTTGTTGATCTAATTTACTTTCATGTAATTTGTAGTCCACTTTCACGTTGTAAATGTGAAGAGTATCGTCAAGGGGAAGGCAGAGGTGTAAAATTAAATAGATATTCCTCATTTCTTCCATGCTAATAGTTTTTACAGTGTCAAGGAGTTTCTAGAGCATCAAATCGGACGATGACAGTGGTTGTATGTTGTTGTCGTATGTAAATTTGCACGCTTATATTCATGAAGCAAAACATGTAGAACCTACCAGTGTATTCATATTACCATCTTGTATACCATGTTTTATGCAAATAAAATATTATTATTATTATTATTCAAAAGTTACGTTTCAGTTTCATCTGTCTCATGGCATAACTGATGAAATGTAGTTGAGCTTTGTGGAAAAAACACAGCTTGCTGCATATAGGCGTAATGCAGAATGCACTTTAATTGAAAACACGGGTGTATTCAGCAATATATTTGAGACAGAAGCCCAGTATTGTTGCCCGTTAAGCTCCGTAAGCCGGCTCTGGCACAGCGCTGCATTTGCTTGAAAATATACGGACGGACCATCTTCTGCAAACGATTGCTATGGGTCCTCGTGCTACTAATATTTTGTTATTTTGTCTCGTGTTTGAGGATTTTGTAGTTTTATTGTAATTTATTTAATACGTGTAGTCCATACCTATATCCTTATAGGTACCTTCTAGCTAAATAAATAAAATAATAACATAATAGCTCCGCTGTTGACCGGCCTCCTAGAGGTTGGTAACAATAAAATTTTTATTGTCTCTCATAACACGACAGGTGAAGGTTTAGATATAGAGAAATACTGTCCCATCCTTAGTTGAAAAAATAGTAGATTCTTTGCCCAGAGAGCAAACACCTATTTTTAAAGCGAGAGTGTTTATTTGAATCCAGAGCAGAGCGAAGGAGTCTAAAGTAGAATCCTGAGTGCAGCGAGGGATTCAAATTACGTCACTCGAGCTTAAAATAGTGTTAAGCTTAAAATAGCTTAAACACTCTACTTTTTATCACCATCTATGAGAAAATAAGTAAGTGTAACTTATGAATGAGAATATTACGTTTATTTATTTATTTATTTACATACAATTAGGAACAAGAAGAAAAGTTTGAGTAAACAATTACGAACGAAGGCGGAATGCATTTCACAAACTTTTTTTTCGCGTTTTACTTTATCATACAGCCTGTTACTTGTTCGTGCAATGTTCGTGATTGATGATCGGAACTTTTACTAACAATATCCACATTCCAAATCTAAATCACTTTTAGTCCCTAGGGATTAAAGAGCTATTTTAGTCCCTGTATACGAAGAATAAACTAGCTCTTTTTGAACAGATGTGATAAAAATAATATTTAGACTCGGGTTATTATCATTTTATTTTTCGAATCTTTACCAGCTCGTCATAAAATAAAGGCTTCAATAAAAAAAGTTGCCCGTTTGACCACACAGAAATCAGAATAAATTATGTAATGAAAACATGTAGGAACACAGTATATTTTGTTTTTTATTATGTTTTTAAATAACTGATTTACATAAACGTGTGAAAAACAAATCGTTTTTAGGTGGTAACTATCTTTAATAACTCAACGTTATCATAACACGAAAATTTTATTCCACTGCGTTATTTCTTCAGCAAAGCAATGTATCTAGATATTGCTCAGCGCCGGTAATATACATATTTACCTAAAGTATACACAACCCCATAGGTTTGTATGTTTGAGCTAGAATAGTATACTAAAATCAACAGTAGTTCCGTTAAATTAAAGTTTATTTAGGCTTTGTTTACTATCCCAAGGGATAGACAAGGTGTACACCTATAATAATTTAAATATTACGGTACGTACGTACCTGTATATAATACTAGCTTCCGCCCGCGACTTCGTCCTCGTGAATTTTTTTTCCCCCAACCCACCCCGACGCATCGCATCGCCTGCCCGTGTTGTTACTTCGTTTTCGCTTAGCGCTCGTTCTTACTTTTTTTCTTTTTGCTCGGTTTCTAAGGGTCCTAGCGTAATGTTACATACCTTAAAGCCTTCCTCAAGAATTGTACCATAAAATGCAAAAAGAATTTTTCAAATCCGACTGGTATTGACAGAGATTAGCGCGATCAAACAGTCAATAAAAAATAAAATGTGTCGGTAATTAATAGACTAAGCGCATTTTTCTGACTTTAAGCATTTTTATACCCGTCGTAATTTCTAAACGAAAGGTCCGATTCGAATTATTTAAAAAGGAATTTATGAAAGAGAAAGAAAGTATGAATTGGTGAAGTGGAACTGACGAAGAAGACCACAGATGGCTACATGAACTTATCAATGATAAGTATTTCACGGGTGGCGATAAGATATCTCGATTAAGATAGTTAAACGACTATGACGAAGCAAATTTAAATAAATGCTTCTGATGAAAATGGTACAACTGAATTCAGAAAAGTAATAAAACAATATATCCTAGCCGTGTTGGGGCTTATTGGAATTTTCATGAGATGCACTCTGCGGGGCAATTGCGTAACACATTATCAATCGGAATCGGTTTCATTTTGACAGTTCAACAACATTCATTGCGTTATTTACGTGTTGAGCAGACAAATTTTTCGAACTTATGAAGCAACGGATTAGCAATTTGCTTCAAAATGATTCAGATTCCGATTGATAGTGTGTTACGCAATTAGTGTGCTGGTTATAAATTATTTTTAACCGACTTCAAAACAGGAGGAGGTTCTCAGTTCTTCGGAATCTTTCTTTTTATGGTTCCCCGATTACTCGAAAATGGCTGGACCGATTTGGAAAATTCTTTTTTTGTTTGAAAGGATATACTTTCCAGGTGGTCCCATTGTCATCAGGTCCGGATCTGATGATGGGATCCTAGAGAAATGGAGGGAACTCTTCAATATAGGCGCACCTATAGCGATTTTGGTATTTTTTTATAGTAACTTGTGCATTTCCTCTCAGAAGCAACATTTGGTGAAGTGAAACTGATGACGAAGACCGCAGATGGTAAGATGGCCACTGGAACAACTCAATAATAAGTATTTCACGGGTAGCGATTCCATTACTTTAAAATTATTGTGAAGCAATAGAAGCTCGTCACAATGCATATGGTGAAGTGGAGCTGTTGGTGAAGTACCAGGAGAACTCAACAATTAACGTCCCTGCTCCGGGAAAAGCAATGTTTTGTAAAAGGTGATGAGCAGTTGTCATTAGGCTATTGTAACTCAGATAAATTACAAACAGACCCACTAAAAAGTGAACAATAAAAACAACCGACTTCCAAAACAAACACTACAAAGTGAAAAATAACTTTAATTTCGGAAGTCAGTGGCAAAAACCTAAAATACAGATCCAAAGACACTGACTTCCGAAAAAGTATTACTACCGAGTTTCGAGTTAATATGACAGCGCGTTATAATTTTTCCTTACTGTTCCTTACTGTTCTTCGGTCCTAGTGTTCCTTACTTGTTTTAAAAAACTAAGAGTGACAATTTATATTATTTCCTGAGGCAAATATTGCCATGTTTCAAGTGTATTAACCAAAGGAATAAGATATTTCATATAATCTGTATCCCCTCTTTTCACCCCCACAGGGGTGGAATATCGAAAAATCGTTTCGGATTTTTCCATAACTGAAATCAAAGATTCTTTATACCAATTTTTGAGTTAATCAAGCCACACAGTAAAATCCTCCTCTTAAAAATCGAATTACCCCTCCTCACCCCGTCAGGGATAGTTTTGAAAAACCAATAGTAAGAAACTTTATTGCAAATATTCGTGCCAAGTTTCAAGTTTATTAACCAAATGAATAAGATTTTTCATCTAAACTATATCCCCGGTTTTCACCCCCACAGGGATGGAATTTTAAAAAATCGTTTAGGATATTTCCAAACCTTGACTCAAAGATTATACATACCAATTTTCGAGTTAATCAAGCTACGCAGTAAAATTCTCCCCTGTAATATTGACAGCCCCTTTTCACCCCGTCCGGGGTAGATTTTCGAAAAACCTTGATACAGGTTATTCTTTATTTTTGGACTTAAGTATAAATACTGAGTTTCGAGTTAATATGACAGCGCGTTAAAATTCTTCCATACATTTTTTGACACCCCCCAATCCCCCTCGTAGTAGTGGTAGTTTAGAAAAACCAAAAATTACAAAGTTCATAATTTATTAAGATAAGTATTTGGGCCAAGTTTCAAGTTTATTAACTCAAGGAATAAGGTTTTTCATACAAACAAAATACCCCCTTTTTACCCCCTCAAAGGTCGAATTTCCAAAAACCCTTTCTTAGTGCTCCCCTACATTATAAAAGGAAGCCGTGTGCAAAATTTCACGTTCCTAGTCCCAGTAGTTTCGGCTGTGCGTTGATATGTCAGTCAGTCAGTCAGTCAGTCAGTCAGTCAGTCAGTCAGTCAGTCAGTCAGTCAGACAGTCAGTCAGTCAGTCAGTCAGTCAGTTTCTCCTTTTATATATATAGATATTAAGTACATTTCTTAGTAACAAAACTCACTTCTGCATGTTAGTCGTCAGCTTAGCCTTTTCCCGACTGTGTTGGGGTCGGCTTCCAGTCTAACCGGATGCAGCTGAAGCTGAATACCAGTATTTTACATGGAACGACTGCCTATCCGACCTCCACAACCCAGTTACTGAGTTATACGGTACCCCTTGGTAAGACTGGTCATCAGACTATCGGGCTTTTGACAACTCGTTGCGACTGTCAAAGATCTACGAATGACAGCCGGGACCAACGGCTTAACGTGCTTTCCGAGACACGGGGGGTTTTCATTATGTAAAGGTGGTGACTCATCAACGGAAAGACCGCGGTAAGCGTAACTTAACCTGATTGATCGACCCGTGCGGCTCTTATTACTAAGCCACGAGCCCTCTACTTCTGCACGGTAGTAAAAAGTTCAATTGCTTGGTACAAACACATTTCCATACAGTTCTAAACTAATAGCTAAGTTCCAAATACGCTGATATGGTGCGGCTTACTGCAATATTTTTCTGAAACTAAGTTTTCTATGGAGACAAGAAAACGTCGACTAACTATTTTTTAAGGCGTTCGTGCTAGTTATAAAGACACCGGGAAAATGACTCCCCTCCTAATTTACTATATTCATGCTTCTTAAACATAACTGTTTCATATTCTAAAATGGAAGCCAGCATATTTGTACTTTATAACTCGCTACAGCAAAGTATGAAACATGTTGGCATACTGTATAATTTTATTCTGTGGTGTTTCACCTACGTTACTTCGCAATTCAGAAGTCAGCTCAAGTTTAATAGCGTGCAAGAGTTTTATACCTACCTTTCTTTTAAGTTAATAAACTTCTTTGTTCTTCTTCTAAAGACTTTTTTTTTTCGTTTTAAAATTGGTTTTAACTAAACATGACTTCCACGGTTTTACGACTTGACAAAACATCTAGATTTCTTTATTATATTTAAGTTTATTATTAATGCGTTATACACATAAACCTTCCGCAATAAATTCTCTAAATTATGGTAAATCCCGCATCAAAATCCGTTGTGTAGTGTAGAAGAACAACGCGGTCACACAGACAGACACAAAAGGGTACTTTATGATATGTATAGATTACAATCGGCTTGTCATTTGCACTATGGACGCTCCTTCTGAGTAAAGTGTATTCGGAGCGGAGGCCGATAAATACAGGAAAACTATAGATGTTACAAAAAGTCGAGGACTTTTTTTACGATTATTAAAAATGAAAATTGTGACAAATAGATAGTAGTAATGTACAGTTAACTGCACATCAGTGGTATCAATTTGACATCAACAGCCTCTTTATATCTTAGCTGTAAGGATAATTTTTGTAACGAAAGTATTATTATTATTACCTATGATACTTGGGAAAGTAGTTTGTCAGGATTCAGTAGTACGTTGTCGCAACAATGAGTATTATATATCATAATATTATATAATATACTAGCTTCTGCCCGCGACTTCGTCCGCGTGAAATTTCTTGTACTCCGACCCAACCCGTCGCATCGCGTCACCTGCCCGCGCTGTTACTTCGTTTTCGCTTAGCGCTCTTTCTTACTTTTTTTTCTTTTTGTTCGGCTTCTAAGGGCCCTAGTGTAATGTTAAATACTCTAAGCCTTCATTAAGAATTGGGCTATAAAATGCAAAAAGAATTTTCAAATCCGACGGGCAGTGTCAGAGATTAGTGCGTTCAAACAATCAATAAAAAATAAAATGTGTAGGTGACTAAGCGCATTTTTCTTACTTTAAGTATTTTTATACCCGTCGTAATTTCTAAACGAAAGGTCCGATTCGAATAATTTAAAAAGGAATTTACATGTGCTTTTTAAACCTTGATTATTAAACTATTTATTTGGATAAGGATTAATATCATGTTTATGAGAACACCTTCGCAAATAATGCATTATTTTATAACAATTTTGATTACCATTAAAAAAGTTATAGTGAGCCAACCTCAAGAGATAGTCACACGCTATTGAAAACTTTTTTTAGAACTTTTTAAGAGAAACAATTCCGTCATATATGATCTTTGCGTAACTTTAACCGTTTACGCAGCGCACGCAACGGAAGCTCTAAATAAGAATCCCCGTTTTTGTAACATTTTCCATTGATATAGATATTGATATAGATGTTATATAGCCTATATATATTCCTCGATAAATGGGCTATCCAACACTTAAATAATTTTTCAATTCGAACCAGCTGTTCCTGAGATTAGCGCGTTCAACCAAACAAACAAACTCTTCAGCTTTATATCATAATAAGTGAAGATATACTTAAACTATACTATGTATATAAACAATGAATATTCGGGCAGCAAATGTATGAGTACTCAACATTTTAATTATAAATGACTTACAGGAAAACGTAAAGTAAGTTGTTAGTAAGAAGCTAATTAATTTATGTGACTTGCTTTTTCACTCACGTTTTAATATAAGCGGAAATATTATAATTACCGCAAGTTATTTATAATTTACCGTAAAGAATGACTGAGTGTTTTATTAGCCTACGGCTATACCGTAACTTCACGCCTGCATTGCCCGAAGGAACAGTCAGAAACCTTCACCCACATTTTATCATGATGAATATTAAATGTTCGTTTTTCACCAACACTAGGTGTACCTAAATGAATACCTAAGTAAAGCGCGCTGCTGGACAATACATTTTCGGCTCTGAACCGAACGTTCAAAATCAAATAGCGCGCCTTTATTTAGGTGTCACCTAGTGTTAGTGAAAATGGACATAAGTCACGTTATAGGTAAGTTTGTTAGGCACAGGTAAGTTTGTTGCCATGGACTGGGGCACAAAGGCCAACCCAGGCTGCTACGGAGAGTTTCCTAATGGAAAATGTTAAATTAGTTTTTCCATAAATATCCATTTTAAACCAACAGCGAAGTTTAAAGTGCCTTTTATGTGCCTATTTGAATTAAATGATTTGACTTCGACTTTGACTTTGAACGTCAAAATTGATTCTAGTCGCCCCTTGCAAAAGGTAGATTCGTATGGAGACGAATGGGGAAGAAACTCCACCGTTACTCTTTTGAAATGTTTTACAATGTTTTGTATAAGTGCATTTATTATATAATTATATGTGAAGACGATGCACCTAGAATGAAATTACTATACCACAATAGGTAAAAAAATATTAAAAATAAGTATACCTACTGAAACAATACATCTGTCGAAAGAGACTGGATCCTGCGACACAGGGTTTCCTAGTGCAGGATCCAGTGTCATACCTAAATATTGTAACCTTTGTTGTTTATGAATCAATAAAAACCTTTAAAAAAATTTAAAAAGAAGCAATGACAGATAAATAATTATGTGTTAGATACACGGTGCTCACATATTCACAAGCATTGTAACAGTGTACGTTTTTCCTAAAATTTTAACAAGTAATAAGTCTGTGTATGAGCCAAAGTAAGCACAGATTGTAAATCAGTGTCATAAAACTTACTAAATTATACAATTTAATTAGCAACCAGTTTGATTTTGTCTAGACTCTAGATTGTCCTATGGAGCAGGACCAGCATGTTTCCAAGCATTCTTATCTTGGATATAATCCTCTAATTTGTAATATTCTTTTTTACAAAGTGTACTTTTAATTTGCGTTTTAAATTTCCTTTCATTTAATT
This sequence comes from Fissipunctia ypsillon, assembly GCA_947568875.1. Classification (NCBI taxonomy): domain Eukaryota; kingdom Metazoa; phylum Arthropoda; class Insecta; order Lepidoptera; family Noctuidae; genus Fissipunctia; species Fissipunctia ypsillon. Next base: position 6,623,485 of record OX387643.1, read on the forward strand.
GCAATATATCACAAGGTATTTTGTTGTAACATTTTAACACAGTACCCCATAAAAGATGATACTTTAGATAATCTGAAAAATTATTGATCTATTTTATCTTTATTTCTAGTATTAAAATTATGAATGCCACCTATTATATTAAAAAGATGTAGATTTTCTTACATTCATAATATGTTCAGAAATGAATTGGGAAGGTACCGTCATAATAATCCTTTTAAATAGTTCTCTGAGAGATTCGCAGCGACGTAGATTATAAATGGCTCTGACAGCTCTCTTTTGCAAAATAAAGATGGATTCAATGTCAGCAGCCCGACCCCACAGTAAAATGCCAAACGACTAATAAAATAGAAAAAAAAAATCATTTATTTTGGACCAAAAATGTTTTACATTTTGTAAACCCACCAAACTGTGAAACAGTTTGTCGGCGGGATTAGCGCTCGTTTTAATCAGCACATTTGGTTCACATGCAATCTAATGAAGAAATACAATAAACAAATTAAGAAAAAAAAAATTGCATAAAAAAAGTGGGTACAAGGGTACATACAGATAGTCATGTGGCAGCGCAAACCGCCGCTGGAACACGCGCCGGTCGGCGGGCCGCGCTGTCACAATGATTAGGTATTTAAATTTTTTTTTTGTTTTTTTTTTTGGGTTTTTTTTTAATGCTTTGGAAGTAGCCAAAATAGACCAATCGCGCGGTTTCTCCATCTGTTAAACTCATGTCCATGAATTTTCTTCCACTAGTTGAACAACTTTTGACTTCGATAAACTTTGTTATTTCTTAACTATTTAATTCTGCGTTTTACCTATAACTATAAGTCCATGTTGATATGGCGATACTCTTTTAGTATGTAAATACTAGCTGTGCCCCGCAACTTGTTAGCGTCGTTAGATACACAATATATATGAATATACTAAAATAACAGCCACATTTTAATAAATTTCCCTCGTCCCCTTGCACGCCCGCCCGCGGTATTACTTCATTTTTGCTTAGCGTTCTTTCTGACTTTTTTCTTATTGCAGTGCTCTTGAGGGTCGTAGCGTGATGTTAAATATTCTATAATCATCCTCGAGAGTTGGACTACCAAATGCAAAAAAAAAAAATCAAATCCAACTTTTGTTCACAATAGTTTTATTTTTTTTTGCGCGGAACCCTATTTATTTTTCTAAAATAAAAGGAGTCTACGTTACTCCTTACAACATTAGCCATCTGCTAGTGAAAGTCCCGTCAAAATTGGTCTAGCCGTTTCGGAGTTTAGCCGGAACAATCAGACAGACAGACAGACCGACAGACAGACAAAAATTAAAATAAAGTGTTTTTTTGTTATAAGTACCGTATATACATACTTTCATAATAATATGCATTTAGTAAATAGCTGTTATTTTGACATTACAAACAGACACTTAAATTTTAAACAGACTTCAAAAAAAGGAGGTTTCTTAATTCGTCGGAATCTTTTATTTTTTTTTATGTACGTTCCCCGATTATTTGAAGATGGCTGGACCGATTTGAAAATTTTTTTTTTTTTTGTTTGAAAGGGTTATACTTCCAAGGGTTCCTTGAGAAATCGAGGGAACTCTTCAAATATTCTATAGTATTTGAAGAGTATCGCTATAGGTATGCTTATGCATATCTATAGCGATTTGAATATTTTTTTAGTAACTCGTGCATTTGCTCTCGGAAAGCACCATTTGGTGAAGTGGAACTGACGAAGAAGACTAAACTAAACTACTCAATAATAAATATTTCACGGGTTGCTATTCGATTACTTCAATATGTTTGCTAAGCAATTTATGCTCGTCACAATGCATATAGTGAAGTGGAGCTGATGGTGAAGTACCAGGAGAACTCCTCAACAATTAACATCCCTGCACAGGTAAAAGGTGATAAGCAGTTGACATTTGGCTATTGTAACTTAGATAAAAAAACAGTACAAACTAAAAATTTACTTTAAATTTGGAAGTCCGTGGCAAAAAATTAAAATACAGATCCAAAGACTGCCTCGTTGGTCTAGTGGTCGCAAGCGGACTGCTGAGCATGAGGTCCTGGGTTCGATTCCCAGGTCGGGCGAAGTGTTATTGGATTTTTCTATCTGGAATTTCTCAGTAGCAGCCCGGAGTCCGGATTTGTGCCCGGTTGATAGCAATAGGCTCACCCCCTATTACATGAGACTTTAAAAACATAACTGGCGAAATATGGGTGTATACTATAGGTACACCTCTGCTTAACCCTTAGGGGAAACAAGCCGTGATCTTATGTAGATCCAAAGACACCGACTTCCGAAATTAAAGTTATTTTTCACTTAGTAGTGTTTTTTTGGAAGTCGGTTTTTTTTTGTAAACAAAGTTTTATTTAATTTATTTGTACACCTAGATAATCAAAATTATTTGCAATAAAGTAATTGAATCCATCTTCTAAAGGTCATGCTACGAAGGTAAAAAAGTACAATAATACAAATGATTAATAGATCTAATAAAAAGCCTTTAAAATAAACAACAACAACTAATGTTGAAAAGAATGTAATATAAATAGTGTTAATTGTAATTTCATGTAATTATATTAATTTTGCACACCGTTAAAACGGTGAGACATGTAGTTCCATGCATTTTATGTAACACCTTTGAAATTTACCATGTTTCTGGCAAATAAATAAATAAATAAATTTAATAACGAACCTAAAAATAATCAATTACGTAGAACTACCTAAAGGTTAAAGCTTTCGCTTTTACATCGTAATCTTTATCAAGCGCAAAAAGGCTCATGTATGTATAGGAAATGTATTTTATTAGATTACACAAAATATTAATCAGGGGATGTTATCAATCACGTGTGACGTCATCTCGCTCACGGGGGTAATTACCCATGAAAAACGGGTGGCGGAGAAAATGAAAGAAAATTCGCAGCACGATAAGGTTGCCTTCTTTTGGGCCCCATTTTAGAGAGTGACTTATGAAAAAAACATGATTATATCATTACTTTAAAAGTGTTGGGATACAGGTTGTTGTCCTTAAAGTGGGTCACACGATTTTTTTGTGTTATTTTTTGTGGATTTTCGAGCAAAAAATTACAACTAGAATAATGCATATTCTTTGAAGAAACAGCCAAGTAAACTGTTTCATCTCGAAAAACAAAGGTAAAAGGAAACCAGCGGTGCGTTTTGTTAAGCTTTTTCTTTCCTGCTTACAAAAAGAATTTTCGTCCCAAGTTTATTTAAAAACAAATGAGGGCAGGAGAATTTGTTGCTTCTCCATGTCTAAACCCGAAGCCATTACCTCCTTCTGCGAAGCAGTAATGCTCGTGAAGGAGGAGGCGGGACGCGTGAGGGAGAGGCAAGCTTTGCACCCTCACGCCCCTAGTCGCCGCAGGAGACGCCCTGGGCGTCGGGAATTGGCAGCCGATTCCCGGTCACCGTAGGCGCGGGCTTGCGGACGGCGAGCAATGGGTAGCTCGCCGTCCGGTAAGGACCAAGCCCGAGTCGACGGCGCGTCGTGTTCCACGCGCGCCTCAAAGAGATGTCAGCACTATTGACGGGGTCCGCTAGGGCCGATGCCAGCTAGGGTTGCGGGATGTTCGAAAGAGTTACCGTGGCCCCGGCACAGGCAACAGAAGGAACACGGGTGGGTTTTAGTCAGTAAAAGTCTGACACGCCGTCCCGCTCCGCCCAGAGCGGGAGAAGTCATTTGATGATTTCCCATCCAAAAAAAAAAAAAGACGCGGTCTGAAAAAAAAAAAATAAAAAAAAAATGTCTAAACCCAGCATTAATTTTTGACAAAATCTGAGGTCTAATACAGTACAGTTTCATCCATAATCCATCCAAAAGGTTTACATACAGACAGACAAACAGAATTACTTTTAAAAGTATAATAATTATACAAAGTACTATAGTAATATTATAAATATGAAAATAACTCTGTCTATCTATTTGTCCTTGTAACCTTATGACGGCACAACCATTGAACCGATCGTTATGTTTGACAGATAGGTAGCCTGGGATCTAGAGAAGGACATAAGGCTACTTTCATCTGTTTATATTTATACTTATATAATTACTTGTTCTGACTGATTTATCAACGCAAAGCCTAAACCGCTGGGGCTACAAACTTATTGGCAGTTGACACCTTCTATGCTGTAAGTATCCACTACGGAGGGGTTTTTAGAAATTCGACCTTTAAGGGGGTGAAAAATCTTATTTCTTGAGTTAATAAACTTGAAACTTGGCACGAATACTAATGAATCTAAGTAAATTATGAAGTTTGTCATTTTTTGTTTTTCTAAACTACCCCTTTAACGGGGATTGGGGGGTGTCAAAGTTTGTATAGTAGAATTTTAACGCGCGGTGCGATTAAATCGGAACTAAGTATTTATACTTAAAACCGAAAATAAAGAATAGCGTGTATCAGGGTTTTTTGAAATCTACCCCTGACGGAGTACTAAAGTACCACGTGGATGAAGTCACGCGGGAAGTGCTAGTCATGAACATTTGTATTAAAAAATTACGAAATACAAAATACTCGCAGGAGAAGTCGCAGGCAGCAGCTAGTAACTAGATATACCTAAACTGGGTTCCTCCTCACCTCATATGTTGAACATCCAGACTCGGGACAAATCTAAAGGCTTTACAATTATTGGCCTAGTTTCAGGAATCGAATCCGGTGACAGTCATTGTCCTGGAAGTTTCATTGCACTATTTAGGTCGTCTACCAAATGGACGGGCAGACCCAAAATTAGGTCATCCTGCCGTTAGGAAACGGAACAGGAACCAAATATTAAAGAGTACTTGGTCTAAGTATGAAATTCCATGATAAGTTTGACAGCTCACAACCACTTAACCAATATAGCAAGCGGAATCAAGTTTAGTGCCAATAAAACAGCACAAAAGTCCGTGTCACTTCGAAGCGTATCTGAAAAATGATATTACTTTTCATGAGTCTTTCCGACTTGTTCCAAGTGTTTTCCTGTCGAGATCTTCGTGAAAAATTCAACAGGCTCATATATTATATAAAAATGTTACGTCATCGGTTCTCTGATACTTGTAAAATGCAGTGTCATCCGGTTTGATATATTCCGCCATCCATTCCTGTCTCCTGCGATCATGCAGAATGGAAATCAGTTGAGATCTGTATATTTGATCGGTTTGCGGCTGACTGCATGTACGTTTTGATTGCTGTTCGTGTTATTATTGTTGTTACTCGTGTGTGTTTGGGTTGTTCTATAGCTGTTTCAGATAATGTGTGTGTTGTGTGTGTAGAAAGCTAAGTATCAGACATCAGATAAATACATTTTTTGCTAAGTGCGTATTTGGAATGGGCTCTTGAACTTTTCGTTGGATTTTCTGCCCCAGTTATCACATACCCTATTGTCTCGAAGAATATTTAAAGGATAGTCGCCTACAGTCGGCAAAAACAAAGTATTATACACAATTATGCGCATTTTCTTTGAAACAGGGACAAACGTCAACAGAAGCAAAATTATGATGTAGATTCAGAGAAAATGTAAGCCTACGGTTCAATGCTTCCCCTTCGGTGCTCCATTTGCTATAACTTGCAGAAACTCGAGATCAAAGGAGCTTTCCTTTAGCTGTGCAACGTAGAAGAAACCTATTCCTTAACCTTTTATAGACTAGACATAATAGGTAATAACGTTTGACCAATCATGTCGAAAGCCAATTTGGTCAGCGTTATTGTCTGCCAAATTAAATCTATCTAAATTTGGCAACATAGCCTGAATCGATTCCCGCGAGAGGAGGGACCAGTTGTAAGCAATAAACGCCTAAATAATCCCTAATTCGAGGTGATTTAAGTAAAGCGGAGGAAAATTAATGGATGCCCTTCTTCCCTCCTGTTATCCGTGAGGTAGCTTGTGTAAAGGTGCGTCTGATTTGTTATTTGCGAACACGCAATGGAAGCTAATCCTTCAGCGTGGAGGAAGCCCAAGCAATTAATTCTGTGTGAACTCTGTAATTATGTACACGAGATCTTGAATGGGCAGATTCTTGGATGGATGTTCTACTATATTTTTTTTTTTTGGCGAAAGCGCCAGGGTAGCCCGCAAAATTCAGATTTTCTTAGGTTTTTTGCAATTTGCAGATCAGTTTTAGATTTTATGTTGATTCAAATATGATTCGCGACCGTAAAAAATATGTATTTATAGAATTATAATCCTTAAAGTCCTCAATAAAACTCTCTAAGACCAAGTAATCCTATTGAATGACAATTTCATGAAATATTAACATTTGAGGATTATACTAACTTAAGGAGTAGTATTATAGTGATTATAATTATGTAAATACATATTTGTTAGAGTCGCGAATCATACTTTAATCAAAATACACCCAGATACTGAGCTGCACATAGCAAAAATTGTAAGAAAATTTTAATTTCGCGGGCTACCTTAGCGCTTCCCCCTTATGGAACTTATAAGAAAAATTCAAAAACAGAATAAAAAATGTTACGGATAAAAACTGAACCCCACGAAAGAGTTTTTCACAGAAAAAGTTTTAATTCAAACTAGAGTGGTAGGCTTTGCTCGTCTAGCCTACCACTGAAATCCATTACGCCGCATCAGTGGCTCGTTAAAGGTTTTTAAAGCGGTCAAGCCGAAAATAGCTTAAAATTCCTAACGTCAAGTTTCACTCATCCGTAGTTGAAATGGATGTCCACGGAACCGTGTAAATCGAAAAAATAAGTGCTAGGCTGCTAGGCGTTCGAAAATTGGCCTCGAGTGTTCTCGAACGAGCCCGTCTGGTTTTTAATTGGTTGGCTACAAGTTTGGGGATGAAACTGTGACGTGTTTTTTTGTACTCACACTGGATAGGATGTTAGATTAAAAAGTAGCAAAAAAGAAAGATGCGAACGTGAATGTAAGCAGGCTTTTGTGAATTTTAATTTTACTTGTACTCGTATAAGGTCAAAGTTGCGTGTTCTCGAATATATTACGAGCAAAATGATTTGGGATTGAAACCCTCGGGCCGTGGGGTCCGAATCCGAGCTGCTGCTGCGGCTGCGTAAAACCTCAAGCGGCGAAAGTATAATAACCCTTCTCGGCAATTATATTTTCGAGCCATTTGGGCTAGAAACCCTCGAGCCGTGGGGTACGAGTGCTCATGGTTTGTTCAACTAAATCACCAAACGACTGGTTGACGCTTTCCGTGACTCAAGGGCTGGCTTTTACCTTGGCCAGAGGCTAAGCATTGCCATACAACGTGGCAAAGCCGCCAGTCTCTTGGGTACATTATCAGTCGAAAACTAAAATATGGAGTCTAAAACTTCTTCCACATCGCTGTCGACTGGTAACAGCGATGCGGAAGAATTTTTAGACGCCATATTTTAGTTTTTTTATAGTTTTATAATAGTTGGTTTAGGAAATTATATTTTTATGTTAATAAATGATTTTGTGATTGGTGAAGGTTACGATTAAAAAAAGAGGCTTGCGTAAAAAACGCAGTATAGGATGCCCTCTTTGTTGTAAAAGGCGATTACTGGATAATCAAGAGGAAAGGTAGTGTGTTTTACTTTGTTTATAACGATAACGTTGCAAACACCAGCCCAAGCGTAGTGAACACCAGTACTCTTATTCTGTGAGGAATTACACAAATGGTTATTGCTCATTGGTGGACATCGATCACTAATAAAAAACTAGATACACAATCAGAGGCAAAAAAGGCCTCACTAAATAAGCGCCCACTTGAACATTTGGGTGCACTTTTTAACTGATTTAAAAAAGGAGGCGGTTATGAATTCGGTTGTATGTTTTTTAAAAATGTTTTTTACCTCAGTACTCCGTCATTTATAAACCGATGTGGATTTTTTTTTTTTTTTGAAAGGATATACTGCCAGATTGGTTCTATTTTTATCAAAATCTAGTTCTGATGATAGAATCTATGAGGAATTGAGGGAACTCCTAAAATATTACAGGCAAACACATAGCGATTTTGGTATTTTCATCAACAAGTCAAGCATTTGCAGTCAGAAAGTGAGTTTGCAGTTTGGTGAAGTGGAACTGACGAAGAAGACCACAGATGGCCACGGGAACTCCTCAATGTAAGTATAAGATATCTTGATAAGATAGTTAAGCGACTATGACGAAGAAAATTTAAACAAATGGTTCTGATGGGAACATTGAACTGATCTGATGATGAAGCTGGAAGGTAGGAACCCGAAAACAATGTATCCTAGCCGTGTTTGGTTTATTGGAATGGACATGAGATGCATTCTGGCTATAAATGATCTATAACCGACTTCAAAAAAGGAGGAGGTTCTCAGTTCGTCGGAATCTTTTTTTATATGTGTGTTCCCCGATTACTCGAAGACGGCTGGACCGATTTGAAAAATTCTTTTATTGTATGAAAGAGTATACTTTCCATATGGTCCCATTGTCATCAGGTCAGGATCTGAGGATGGAATCCTGGAGAAATCGAGGGAACTCTTCAAATATTAAAGGCACACCTATAGGGGTTTGGGTATTTTTTATAGTAACTTGTGCATTTGCTCTTTGAAAGCACCATTTGGTGAAGTGGAACTGATGTCGAAGACCACAGATGGTAAGATGACCACCGGAACAACTCAATAATAAGTATTTCACGGCTTGCGATTCGATTACTTTAAATGATTATTAAGCAATATAAGCTCGTCACAATGCATATGGTTAAGTGGATCTGATGGTGAAGTACCAGGAGAACTCAACAATTAACGTCCCTGCATCGGGAAAAGCAATGTTTTGTAAAATGTGATGAACAGTTGTCATTAGACTATTGTAACTTTGATAAATTACAAACCAACCCACTAAAAAATAAAAATAAAAAAAACTTTTTTGCAAATAAAAAAAAAAACACAACCGACTTCCAAAACAAAACACTACGAAGTGAAAAATAAATTTAATTTCGCAAGTCGGTGGCAAAAACCTGCAATACAGATCCTAAGATACCGACTTCCGAAATTGAAGTTATTTTTCACTTCGTAGTGTTTTGTTTTGGAAGTCGGTTGTTTTTTTTTTTTTGCAAAAAAGTTTTTTTATTTTAATTTTTTAGTGGGTTGGTTTGTAATTTATCAAAGTTACAATAGTCTAATGACAACTGTTCATCACATTTTACAAAACATTGCTTTTATTGTAGTGTTTTTTTTTAAAGTCAGTTGTTTTTTTTGCAAAAAAGTTTTTTAATCTAGTAGCGTTCGGTCGCTCCGACGGTAAACATGCCTCAGTGCTCGTTCAAAAACTGTAAAAATCACACATCTTGGACGCAAAAAAAGGATGGAGTAAACACTGACATTTTGTCAAAAAATCATCTTAATTGAGTCGTAATAAACAGCAGAAGTTATAAAGCATCTCAATTGTAGATACTCTTACTAAACGTATTAATCATACGAGTACTAACGCATGCCCACTTAAATTGTTCAGGTTAAGTGAGTTTTTTTGGCACTTTGTAATTCTGACTTAAAAACATGCGTGTAAGATTGAAATTGTTTTGATGTACAAGCGAGTATCGGTCGTAATTTTTTTTTTGCTTTTTAACCGACTTCAAAAAAGGAGGAGGTTCTCAGTTCGTCGGAATCTTTTTGTACATAGCTTTGTGAATACAACTTTAAGAATTGCATTTAAGGTTGAATTTCGATTAATGTGTATTTATTTCAACTAGAATTACGTAAACACAATTGGCGACAGTTTTAAGAGAACTTTTGTATGGGATTGTGTATCTATCATAGTTCGTTATTAGTGATCGATGTTGGTGGACTATGAAAACCAGTATACCAACTATATTAGACTGATGATACTGAGAAAACTCGGTTTCATCCTTGCCAAAGAGCTGGGATCACAAAATTTATTAGGGTTGCTATTTTCTTGGAATACGAAATAAGGACTCGTATAAAAACTAAAACATACGCGAACAAGTCCCGTTATTTACGAACAAGACGCTCAATTATAATAATACCGAGAGTAAGAAAAGATGTTTTCTCTTTATGGTTTTATGTCTTTCACATAAGGCACGTTCAGTTTAATTTATGTTTAACGACTTATCCTTAAAAGACTAAGGCAGTATTCATCTAGATTATTCTAGATGAATGTGATCCATGGACTGTAAGTTTACACAAATTAAGACTAGGTAGAATATTTTCAAATTTTCTAAACATCACTGAAAATCACCCGATGTCGAGGTGTGAATCAGCAATGTTTTACTTACTTTTAAAACGAAATTTGCTTAAGAATCCATTTGAGTGGGGTTTGAAGAAAACTTTTCATAATAGCACTATAGTTGTACCTACATAAGCACAGGCTACATAGGCTACAGGAGTTATGATAATATAAGGCGTATATGGTGATGAATCATCCAGAACATTCGTTTCATAGATATCCCGAGCCACACAACACACATTCGTACATTCGTACATGTAACTTTGAGATCGTGAAATTAACGGTGAAGTAAAATAAGGATTGACAGCAGTGGTGGCTTAGTGGTAACAACCCCGATTTACGAGTTGTAGGTCGTGGGTTTGAACCCAGGCAGGTGCTTTACTTTGTGTAAGTAATCTCATCACCACTGCTGTCAAAACGGTGAAGGAAAAAATCGTGAGGAAACCGGCATGTCGTAAATTCGAAGGCATGTGACATGTACCAACCCGCAACGGGCCCTTGTGGTAGTTTACAGCCTGCCCAACAGTGGGAACATTATAGGTTGTTATGTAAACTAAGAAAATGTTTCTCTAGTGCAAATAATTTGTAGGAATTGTATAATGGATACAAGTAATGCATTTGTCTTGCAATTATACGAAACTTCACTTCGCGCCAAGAAATTCTAAGCTTACGTAGCTTAGAATTTGTCTATAACATATTGGTGAAAGAGAGAAACGTGAGCCACATTATTATCTTGACCAAGTCAGAGATAATAATGTAGCTGAGGATGTTAGAATATTCATGCCCGGATGCTCTGCACGGAATGTTGCATGCATGCATACTTTAATAGTAACTGACAGACAGGTATGGATACTGTATAAAGCCACTGTGTTATAGTATGGTAGTACTGTCAGCCTCAAAAAGATTATATCTTTTAATTGTCTACAATCTTTGTCCCATAGTAATATGTCAATGTATAGCCACGAGGGATATTACACATTGAGTACTTAATTGTAGCTACATATTGATATAGTAATAAAGAAATTTTATACAATCAAATTAATTTATGTCGATGTATAAATACATTTTTTGAGGCTGACTGTACTTATCGCTCTGTGGGCTAAGCTGAAATTCTTGAGATTCAATCTCACCTTCATCCTATAGTACCTATACTTCTGTACTTCGGAAAGCTCAAATATACATCAGCCCAGAATGCCACGCGTGTGCCATTCGTTAAGGCTATTATTTAATAGTCAGAACTCCGAAAATCTGAAAACGGTTAACGTTTTAACATCGGTATTTCCTAGTATTTTTATTTAGACTGCATAATGTTAAATTGCGTTAGTTCATTTGAACATTTTCTTCAGTCACATCATGAAAAACTAGCCGCAGCATAGTTTCGAAAGGTTAGACGAACGATAAGAAAACGACAGACACAAATACAATTAAGATAAAGCACAGAAATATTTAAATTCAGTTGGATGAAAATAAATTTTTACTTAGTGTAAATGAAAATATTTTAGGATCGCATTAAGGGCTGGAAGTCGGATACTTCCTGAGGAGTCCTCCGGCTCCACTCGTAGCGAAAGTTGTTCCTTTTATAGAGCTCTGTAATCCTCTCGAACAGGCTCTTTCTGTCATTTAAATTCCGTCGGTACTCCCGTCGGATTTTTGCTTTGCTTACAAATTGTATGTTGTATTGGGAGCAAATACACTTATTATTTTAAAACGAATTCTTTATTGCAGTCGATTTAAGGAAATTGGGCCAAGTGTTTCGTTATAATGATTGGCGTCTTGAACATTGATTATTTTTTACCGACTGTTTACCAAGACTTCAAGAATAAATTTGCCCAGAGGGAGAAAATCACTCAATGACTCAAGGCGGAATCTAAAATTTTAATGTATTGGCCTTGAAAAGAGCTCGTGGCTAAGTAATAACAGCCGCACGGGTCGATCCATCAGGTTAAGCTACGCTTGCCAGGGTTGTCCATGGATGGGTGACCATCTTTACATACCGAGACTCCTCCGTGCCTCGGAAAGCACGTTAAGCCGTTGGTCCCGGCTGTCATTCGTAGATCTTTGACAGTCGTTGCGGGTCGTCAGAAGACCGAAAGTCTGACAACCAGTCTTACCAAGGGGTATCGTATTACCCAGTAACTGGGTTGTGGACGTCAGATAGGCAGTCGCTCCATGTAAAATACTGGTATTCAGCTGCATCCGGTTAGACTGGAAGCCGACCCCAACATAGTTGGGAAAAGGCTGAGCAGATTGATTGGCCTTGAAAATTCATAGTAACATTTTTTTTTAGTACACAAAAACCAAATACTTAGTACGATGCAGTAGGGTCTTAAGATTAAGTTATACAAAAGTGACACAGCTTAAAGTCGAAAGTTTGGCTTCTAAACCCAACCCCCACCCTTCAAGGAAACAAGGCGTGATGTTATGTGTTATGTTTGGCTTCTAAAATAGGTAAGAAGTCAACTTTAAATGTTCTCTGTGCGTATCAACAACACGAAAGTATTTAGAACTACAATCCCATATAGATAGAAAGGTACCAAGCTAGAAAAATATTAATAATTAGATGATTCATCATCATCATCATCTGGCTGCTGCAACACTTGGCTCGGTGCTCTTCGCCCGTGTGAGGAGTACCGATAGCCTACAGGATTTTGGAATCTATATTCGAGTTAAGTCAAAAGTCAATCTTGGTAGTTTTGCAGTGAATCCCGTCTCACATATAGATTCAGGATAACGAAAGAGTGGATCTTTTGGCCAACCAAGCAGTCTCAGAAGGTATTTCCGTAAACGTTCTCCCTTTATAAACAGAATATATAAGATTAATAACACAGCAATGTACGGGTGTGTGGAGTGAATACTTTAACCAGAGGTCAACAGAAAAGGGAATTTGATACAAGACCATCCGACCACAGCTTCCAGTGTATAATTGGATTGATCAAAATCTGCTTAGCAGAAATGATTTAGTTATGGAACTAAGACTTCGTTCAGGACACATTCCGTCAAAAACGTTTGGTTTTCTGTTGAAAAAGGTTACGTCACCCAACTGTGAAGAATGTGGAGTAGTCGAAGATGTGCAACATATTCTGATGGAGTGTGCGGAACGAGGCTTTGCAATGTAATTTACTTGGTCCAACAAATAAATTCAATATTGGAGAGTGTAATGCTATCCTGGCTTGTCCTTTATCGGAACAAGCTAGTATACTATACAAACTAGCATTTTTTGTTTTCAAGTAGGTGTTAAATATTTTAAGGTTTCGTTGATTGTGCTGATGTTACAGGGCGACATTATCGCTCAGCGATTAAGCCCTTAAAATAAAGAAAAAATATCAATCTGCCTAGCCATTTCCCAATTATGTTAAGTTCGGCTTCCAGTCAAACCGGATGCAGCTGAATATCAGTATTTTATATGGAGCGACTACCCAGTTACTGGGTAATACGATATCCCTTGGTAAAACTGGTTGTCAGACTTTCGGGCTTCTGATGATTCATACACACATATATAAACTCACGCCTTCATCCCATGGGGTAGGCAAAAACAACAGAACGCCACCTGCTACGATCCTTACATACTCCCTTTGCCTCCTTCACGTTCAGATGAATGATTCATTTGAATAGAATTTCACAGTTTCTTTTTGCATGTAACATTTATGTTATCGTAACTACACCTTTCTATAGGGCAATTCCCGTGACTCAACCACGCAAAATAGTTTTCGCAACACCCAATTTTACGGTTACTTGCGATCAACGATTTATGCATGAATGCGAGTTAATCCACCATTTCACTGCGGCATTAACCGATAATGATTCAAATGTTAGTGCTGAAAATACGTTACTAGCAGAAACTTTGTAGTAAAATAGTATAGTACGGTTTACTACATCGGTATTGTTTTTGTAGTAGCGCCATGCGAGCAAATTTTGAAATAATCAAGGCTGAGGTAGGAAAACATGTAACAAGTCCATAGTTTTATGTCACGGCTCCTAGATGAAGTAATGTACAAAAACAAATGAAAATCAGGCTTACTCGAACGGAACCCATCCTCGAAACAAAAGTCACCTTTACTTTGTCTTCGACACAAAGGACGTCGATTTGCTTATTTTGCACCTTTACTTTAAATTTTTTAAACCTTTTAAACCACTGAGTAGTGAGTACTGCCAGACTGAAAAGTATTTTTTTCAAATGCTAGAACGTGTCAGGAGCGAAGCAATATCAGTACTTATTGTTGAAAACGATCAAGCAAGAATAAAAGAAAATAGTCATGAAAATGGAGGTGAGACTGAACCTTTGTATGCCGCTGAAGAAAATCTCTGATATTTTGTTCTAGTCATTCATTATGCTTTTCATTTTCAAATATCTTTATGTAACCATAAGAACACAACAAAATGCACATAACCTAAGCTACATTAACACAATATAAATGAGGCACTTTTTGAGGCTAGCGATACGCCTTTCAAAGCTTTTGAAGCAAGTTTTATCGTAACTGTTTACAACATAAACTCAACATACAATCATTGGTACCTACATGAGATAATACGCAAATTATTTAGTAATATTATAATTTTACTAATTGCATGTAGGTAGGAAAATCTCTGATCTTTTGTTCTAGTAATCCCTGCAATAATACCTCACGATAGATAACAGGCTGCGGTGAATGATCGACCTAGGTAATAAGTTTGTCCTCCATATTGAAAAATCGCGGTCAGGAAACGCGCTAAGTAAAGGCAGGCCTCGACTCGTATTGGCGGGAAATGGGGAAACTTCGGGCTATTTACGAGCTTCAACGATTATTATTGAGTTGAAAAAAATGAAAGTTAAATGAAGTACTTAGTACCTAAAGATGTGGAGTGTAAAAGTGAACAGACTTTTTTTAAATTAAAGAAAGATTAGACGGAGTGATATTTTTTATGAGTACTTGAAAAGTTTTATAGTTGGTACTCGTAAATGTACAACGAGAGATCGAAGAAATGGGCTAAATGCTAACTTAAGTTGATTTATTATTTAATTAATTTTATTCTCGATCACGTTAAAATTGTTTTACAGTTTGTTATATAATGACAGTTATTTATGATTCTATAATTACACCAATCAAACAGTTATTGCCTTGGCTTTTTTTTTTGGTAGTTCAACTTGAAATTATGAGTAGGAAACAAACATCTGTGAAATTAAAGCGATGATTACGGAACATTTAAAACCTTGTCTAAATTCGAAATGTTTTCCAGCTTCTTGTGTACAAACATATGCCGCAAAAGTAACAGAATACACAAGAATATTTATGTAATTTAAGCTTGTAAGCGTGTTTATAATTCAATCTCTGCAGTCCCGCGGTGGGCGCCAGTATTTGTCAAACAAAGTTTGCGGGTAGCTAAATCACAACTCAGTTTACACACTTGTGATTACTCAAAACTCCATTCGCAACAGCTGTAAGTAGGTTCCAAGTATCCCGAATTATAAATTCCCTATAATTAGCTGTGTTACATGTCATGCCCATCCGCCAGTATCCGAGGATATATCCTCGGATATAAGGTCTATATTCACTTATGCATCAGCATTCGAAGGAAGCTTTTAGCAAACAAGGTTTATTTATGCAAATTCATTCCATAATTCATCAGAAACGGTCTGTGTAACATCAAATCAATGTGAAGAGACAATGGTTATCTGCGGATCATTTATAAACGTCAAGATGCCCTAGTTACCAAAACACAGGTGTAACAAAAGACTGGAAGATAAAACGTAACGAATTGTGAAGTGTTTTTGTCTACAACAAACGATCGCCGCTGGTTCTGACAAACAAGGCGCTTGAGAGTTTCTCCAGAGAGTGACGAGACTGTTTGGGCGCGAGATGACAAACACAATGGGTTTTCCAAGCCCCTGAATGACACCTTCATTATAGAAGCTGACGTTTCGCAAAATTCGACGAAATGTTACCGCGCACTTTACAAAGAGTTATGAAAAGTAAGCCGCGACTCTAATGGTCTCGCAAGTTTATTTCCACCCTCCGAAGTTATCACGATATGTAAATATTGAACTTGTGTTATTAGAATTTGAATAAACGTTAAAGCAAAATTATAGGCTCTGATTACTAGGAGCTGAATAAATACTTATAAAGTAGTGAAAATGGTGAATCATTATGTGCTGATAAACGAAGGAGATTCACTCCGACCATACAAGTGTTTTCATCTTATAAAATGTAATTAAAACATTCACATTTCATATTATGATAATTAAGTCCATTAATATTGATGACCTGGCATCGATATTCACTGATAACAATATTCTGCAGCCAGTACGTTACATGAATATCTATTCACTACATTAGGATAATAAATATAAGAAGTCGAGATATCGGTTTGAACAATCAATCGAATCTGTCTCGCTCGCTAAAATATAGCTCGCTTTTATCAATACTCCAGAAAAATTGCGACATTGGAGAAAAATATCATCGGATTTACAAATGTGTTGTACACCAAATAATAGAATTTGGGAGCACTCACTAGCGATTTGTTTGAGCGCCGTCACAGCCGATTTGATAGTGTTCAACGTACGACGCCTCAGATTCTTCTTTGCAGAAAAGTTCTCCATATCAATATTCACTGACATTTTGATTTGCACTTTATTTTGTTGGTTTTAGAAGCTATTTTGCGTTGGTTTCGCACAACACTGCGGACTGAACACCTTTTGTTTCGGGAGCCCGGAATAAACTGCGCGTAAATGCATATCAGTAACAGTCAGTCCACGCACGAATTCTAAAGACTTTATAACGAACAGCGGAATGTGTGGAGACGAAATACTAACGGTTCTGGTAATAATTCAGTGCTATAACTGCGATTACCGAATCTATGCCAAAGTCGTGTCGTGCTGTGTTTATTGGTGTTGAAGTTCGGAAGTATATTATGTCTGAATGACGTCATTTTCACAGAAGTTTCTGAAATATTATTTCTTTACCGTCATAAAATAACTAGTAAACGCTGAATTACTTATCTAAAATATCGTAATCTGTTAAACATATGGCATCTTTCTATACATTTCAATGACCTTTCCAATAAAAATCTCGTGGGAAAAAAACGCCCATGATAGAGTGAGATGTGCCTGAAAAAATATATCCGGAATTTTCCCAAAAATTCTCACGACCGTGCCACCACTTCATCTCACTTTTATTAAACCATTCTCACACCTTACTCCAAACCTTCACAAAACATAAGCATATTAGCACCTGATAAATTTAAGACCCATCTCCGACAGATGAGAGTAACGCTCAAAGTATACAATGGACGATGTGGTAAACAACTTCTATTCTTAACGCAGACAGCCGGCAGAGATCAGGTTCATTAACAAAAGACGACTTTACGAGACCTCGTATTGACGGGAACAATCAAGTGAGGTTTTATGAAACACATTACGATTTTGTTGTATTTTGATAAGGTTGTGATGAAATTCTCGTTTGTTGGGGACGTGGTGTTGTAAAATGTATAACGTGGTGAAGTTTTTTTCATTCGTTTTGTTTCTTTGAGGCTTGGCCAATTACACTCTTGTATTAATTGGAAGCCGTTTGATATTGGCCTATATTTATGGGGTTGAGTCCAATGACATGATATCAAATTGGAATAATTAGTCGACGCTGATTTGGACAATAATTCGGGATATAGCAAAAAAGAACAAGAAAACGTTAAAGAAAATCAGACCGTTAAAGATGTTAAAGATACACAAAACGGAAATAATTAAAATATAACTGGTTCAAAGACGGCCATGATGTTCGGCCAGAATAAAATAAACCAGAACAATTCGACAGATAATTGTATAAAGCTAATTAATTACCTATATGTAAAACAGAATCATCACGCCGTGATTCTTGCTATGGAGTTAAAACTACAGCAATATCTACACTGCCTTTGATTCATTCGTTTATTTTAAGATTTCTGTTTTCATTTCTTTTATCAAATCTAATTTGTTTGACGTTATTCTTCTTACAAGTTTTTCGTATGTTCAATGTATTTTGTTCATTACCCTTTGTCCGATTTGCGAAGAACGTGACCTATGTTAAAATTTGTTTATTGTAAAATAATTTTAAGATTCCTTGTTTATTTTGATTGAATCGGCCGTCAGATGAAACCATTTTATAATAGCAGTCGAAATAAAGCTCAAGTTCAAAGTTAAGATACAGTTATTATTTTCGGGCTTGTAAGCGACGCAACTCGCTTAAGTACTTTTGTTTTAGTGCTCATATACACGAGCGACACGCGTCAACGGCAGAGGCAACTGCAGCCGCCGACGATGCGTCGACTGCGGCCGACGACTCGTGCCGCACGAGTGTATGTGCACATAGACTTTTTTGTGAAAGATGATGATGATTGATGAGCACTTTTTTAATGTTCTGTCTGTCATCGTCGATAAAAACGATTGTACTATTTTATTAATGTTATTTTGGCATTATTACGTTGTTTATTTATTTACATTGGTAATCCGTTATTTTCTTACACTTTAAGCCCTCGGAGACCATAAGACTATTAGAGGGCTTTTTAGCCGTTTGTGTACACTTGTCGACGTTATATTGAAACAGACTCTACAATTTCTCTGAATTACCTCTACACAGAACCTTGCAAGACTCATGATGAAGCTTAAAATTATATGTACCGAGAAGTAATGAAGCCAAATACAATATTTTATTTCGCCTATAAAACAAACAGAATCGCTTAAACATATACCTTGGACACAAATCTGCATGAATAATGACTATTTTGTGTCACAATGAGCTAATATGAAATTTGTGTGAAATGCATATTATTTAGAGGTAAACTGTCCCACCATCTGGGAAATGAACCTTATTTACATACCGTTTAGGTTTACATTTGCATTTGGTGTGCGAAATATGATTGATGAGGCGTGTTGTACAATGTAGCTGTAGTATAAATTAAACTGTATGTTAATGGGCTGTAAATCTATTTGCGTATTAACTTTTAGACTTGTTCTCTTGGAGAAGTGTAACTTTGATATATTTAGTACATAACTAATTGATAATTTCGAGTTTGGAAGCGTAGTTTGGGTGCTGACAGTAGATGGACTGGCATATACATATATGTAGGAGATTGACTTTCGTAACTCAACTCTATACATGTGCCAAATGAATAGCAACGGCTTTTAACAGTAGATAGACATATAATTATTATAATTTTTCTTAAAATATTGGTATTCAGCTGCATCCGGTTAGACTGGAAGCCGACTCCAACATGACTGGAAAAAGACTAGGCAGATGATGATACATATAAAGGCAGATATCCTAGCAAAACTATGCTCCCATAATAAACGCGGAGTAATTTATACCTACACCTCAAAAAAATTATGGTAAATCTGAAGCTTGTACTGGTTGTAAGTTTAGCCTGCGGGATGGAGATTATTTATAAACATAACATTACATTACATTACGCCTGTAATCCTCGAAGGGTTAAAAGGCAGAGGTGTACATATGTGTACTATAGAGTACATCTACATTTCGCCGATCTATTTTTAGTGGGTAGTCATTACAGAGTGCAGGGTCGATTAATAAAAATCACTTTTTAAAATAATAATTAAACTACACTATGCAAACCTTTATTTTTTTGCAACACCAAGCTAAAATCGATTTTACACGAATCGAGCAAAACCGCATCAAAAGTAGATTACGTGGAAATGATGAATAAATAGTTTTAACAACTTCGCATTATCTTTTCCTGATTTTTTTTTTGTCAATAAATTCGTTTCGGTCTGTTGTCACTGCAAGTTTTTGATACGACTTTAATTTTCGGAAGTGGTGAAAAAGGTAATTAAAAATCGTTGTCGGTTAACTTTGTAAATAGCATGTATGTATGTACGTATCTGTATGATAAATTGACCAAGCATGCATGGGAATTAAACATAAATAGAGATATTTGGGCGGCCTAAATACCTCTGGCCACAAGTGTAAGGTTATGAGTACTGATTCCTATCCTCTTGACCTAGCCACTAACGTGACAAGAGATAAGAGACGCGTCACATCATTCACGACACTTATTGTGTCACAGTCACTGACAGTGACAAATTACACAAACATTGACGTCAACCTTAATTGAACATCGGGGCACTGATTACATAAACTACCAAAGTGTTGAGTGAAATACATTACTATTACAACGTCACATGTCATTGTCATGAGGGATTTCTGTTGGTGACGTCATCCGACCAATGAGTTCGTAATGGGCAAGCTTACCGTTGTCAAATACTCCGCGCCGGGTTTTACCGTCCGACGGCTAATTCTAACCGCATTTTCGATGGGAATTCAATGTAGTCGGTAATGGTCGGATTCGGGCTTAGTGCTTTGTCTATTTTAGGAGGGAATTTAGTGAATTGGGCATTGTTTTAAATGGGTTAGAGATGATCATAATTTGTTTTGCTATATATCTATTGGCCGTATCATTTACGGGATTGTGTTGTTGTCATGTATGGTTTTGATAAATGATTTTCCCTTTGGGGCATCTCTCTCCGCTTTTAGAAATAAAATAGCAGATGTTTACCGAAAAAAGAAAAAAAATAGTGTGTGCCTCATGGCTGCGCCAAAAAGTTTCATTTCAGCATTACCTAATGCCAGACAGATGCTGTCTCTCATAGACATGTACTTTGATTCGCCAGGCGATAACAGGCTTGAAGACTATAGTTAGTACTGCAGTTTTTGAAGCTTTATTGTCTTAGTAGGTACATTAACTGTCTCGTTGGTCTCGTGGTCGCAACCGCGATTGCTGAGCATGGGGTTCTGGGTTCAATTCCCAGGTCGAGCAAAGTGTTGTAGGGTGTTACCATTAGGAGCCCGGAGTTTGGTAGTTGGCGGTGTGATACCCCAGTGCCTCGGAAAGCACGTTAAGCCGTTGGTCCTACGCCTGATCTCTCTCCGGTCGTGTTGGATTTTTTTTTAATTTTTTTTTTATTTAAGATAGGGTTGCTCTTGACTCTAGTCTAGGTCAGAGATGACAGAGACAAAGTCGACGATGGAGCGAGCTTACCCAGAAGAAGCCTGTTAACTCTCACTTTGAAGAGATCGGGGTTGTATACGTTCGGAAACACAGACGCAGGCAGAGAGTTCCACTCCTTTGCTGTGCGCATCACAAAAGACATTTGGAAACGCTTAGTGCAAATTGGTGGATTGCCATCCCATCGGGCTATGAGAGCGAGGGAAGAGACAGTGCACCTGTGTCTGCGCATACAATTGTGCACTATAATATCTCCTGCATCGATCGCTAGTCTCCGCTGAGATTGGCCGCAGTGTTCGAAATTCGGTCGGGAGGACTATTTAGTAGGTACATTAGGACGATTCAAGTAGGTACGACATTAATGATAACCTATTCACATTTCCCAGAATAGCGGCGTTAGTTAAAATCATATTTAAAATGCGTATTTTATCTATACAATAAGAAATGCATCATCATCATGATCATCAGCCTACAGTAGTCCACTGCAGGCCTCTCCAATTGCATGCCATTCAGCTCGATTCTCGGCAACTCTCGTCCAGCTGCTACCAGCCACCCTACGAAGATCATCGCTCCATATAGCTTGAGGGCGTCCTACATTACGTTTGCTGATTCGCGGTCTCCACTCAAGAACACGTCCACCCTAACGGTGATCGGTTCTACGGCTAATAGGGCCGGCCCATTGCCACTTCAGCTTGCTTATTCTGTGAGCTATGTCGACAACTTTAGTTCTCTGCCGGATCACCTCGTTCCAGATCCTACCCCTCAGAGAGATTCCAAGCATAGCTCGTTCCATAGCTCACTAAACAACCTTGAATTTATGGACCAGCCGTACCGTGAGTGTTCACGTTTCGGCTCCGCAAGTCATAACAGATAGGACGCACTGATTGAAGTCTTTAGTCTTTAGGCTAAGTACCTAATGGATAGCCTTAAGATTTTTATATTTGTATTACTTATGCGGTGATAGCACCTATATCTAATCCGTTCTCAGTCCATTTCTGGATTTAGGTTGATTCCCTCACTTCCGAGTTGTACGTTTCAGTTCTTAAATCGACCAGTTACAGCTCTACGTGGCTGAGCGATGCACTTACCGACGATACTGCTTTTAGCTCGGCTCGCTTCGTAAAAGAAAGACTTGAGCTCGGACTGTCTATTGAAGTGTCTTGTTGTATGAGGTTCGGCTAAATTGATCGTTTAGAACTTTAGATGCATATTTGAAGATTATGGTTACATGTCAATCAGAGGTGTCACTGTTTTCCAATGTTTTACCGACGTAGTTTATTGGTTTTCTTGAAACAGTTGGGACGATCATATGTACACAAATTATGATAGAATCTAACTAACCTTAGACGATAAATTGTCGGTTTTAAACACAATAAACCTAAAACTGTTTGTCCACCGCACCGGGTACGGGACGTCAACAAGAAACGAGATTATTTGGCCATAGTAAATGTACTGTCGCTACTTTGGCGCCCTCATCTGTTTTCTCGTTAACGTCCCGTTCCTGGTGCGGTAGTCAAACAGTGTAAATAAGAACACGATCACTGGAATTACAGCAGGTATGCACTTTGTTTATCATAAGCTGCCTAGCCTTTCCCCAAGGCTGCTCAAGGGTAAATGTAGACAATTTGACTAGGTATATTTATCCAAATACTCTAATTTACATCTATCATTCATACCTATTTATTACATTTAACAGAATGTCAATGATTAAGATGACGTCGGTATTTCGATTTCCTATGGTATCAAAGGCGGGAAATTGGAAGGGCTCGATTTGTGTCAGGAAATGTTATGATAATAGGCATTAACAGTCCGGCTGTTGCACGAAATTACTGCCACATAGTAGTGTTTTGTTTTTTTTTTAATTTCTATTGGAAATTAAGCACGTTGTCGTGTATGTTCTCCACGTTTACATCTATAATTTAGGTCAAAACACATTGTGCAACAGTATTCTTTTACCGTAGCCCCGTTCAAAGCATTTCTTTGAAAAATTAGGTCATGTCTCCGGACCTTTTTTGTGAAAAAATAAGTGAAAAGAAAGAATGTAAAAGAAGCTTAGTGTGCAGTTGACAAGATAGTAAAACAATTACTAAACGTATTCTTATTACCTTGGTCTCTAAAAAAACGGGAGTGGACTTGACATTTCAAGCTTAGCTTAACTTGATTAAAACTTTATTGCGTAGTGTTTCGCTAGCTAATTTCTTAGCATATCGCATGAACAGCCTCTAAAAAATTAAGTCCTGTGGAAAACTAGCTATTCGTTTCTGTGCTGATATTTTGTTAAAAAACTAGTTTGTCTTGGATTTTCTTTCAAATAATGGAAACTCTCTCACAGTGAAAATTTCTCGCAGCATATTACACCCTTTATCTAAACCAAACCTATTTACGCTTTGCCTGTAGGTAAACTATCTCCATTTACCAGTAACAATACGATCCAGTGGAGGGGTAAACTGGTACACACACGGCTCGTCTCATTTGTGCCAATATACAGTGATTAAGCTCTGTCGTGTAATTGACTGGTGATTGCGAACATTAATCTTGATGCTGACGATATTGGTAGGATATTTATGTGTAGAGGTGTTTGTTACTGGAATCACCGAAAAGGTCGGATAAGAGTGACACTGGCAGGTGACAGTCATTCTAGCAGAGCGTCGTATTGAAGGTTGCATGGTGACTGTCTTCTGATGACAGAGATAATACGATGACCACTTCTGGTAAAGGCTATCCTGCGCCGTTATATGTATTTTACGCTTCAATTTTCAGCAGCTGACTATTTATGTTCTGTGCTCGTAATTTTTGTATGGACGTGTTTCTGTGATAAATAAACCTATGTTTCTTTTTTTCTATTTAATCTATTTTTTGACTAAATTGTAGGTGTATTATGAGAAAAAATGTTAAGGAAAGAAACCGATGCAAAAACTTAAAATAAGCAGAAATATTATCGTAATAATGTAGCATAATTTACTATGCTTATTAAGAAGCGTGAAAGTCCCAAAGTGAAAGAGGTGTACAGATCTTAGAATATCAAAATTGCCCAATGATGGGATGTGGAGGTCAGATGCTGTAAAATATTGATATTATTTAGTCCGATCTGTTTCGACTAGAAGGCGACCGCCACATATTCGGGAAAGATTAGGCAGCCTAGACAAAATATTGCAGTCAACTTTGAATCTTTTTTTATAATGTTGCGTAGACAATGAAAACCAGATTTGAAATGTCATGGATGACCAGAAAAACGTGTTGCAAACTTTCTGTTGACAAAAAACAAAAGAAACCAACATACGGCAAAAACAACGTCTTTCTAATACATTAAACCACAATTAGCCAAATAATTTCCTTAATTCGCGAAAACTGTGCGAAGCTGACATTCGTTATAATAAATTCTGCGTAATGCCGCCAGGCGAAGTAAAAATGATTTAACACCGTCATTACGCTCTGCTAATTTAGAAGTATTGTACTATAAATTAACACCTTTCTCACTCCGTCATTTAATTATGTAAGTGTTAAGAAAATTGTAGTGTTGTTGAATAAATTATGAGTAATTACATTTTCTGGTTTTAGGTATAAAAGATTCTAAGAATAGTAAAACTAGATCGGTTTTGATAACT
This sequence comes from Fissipunctia ypsillon, assembly GCA_947568875.1. Classification (NCBI taxonomy): domain Eukaryota; kingdom Metazoa; phylum Arthropoda; class Insecta; order Lepidoptera; family Noctuidae; genus Fissipunctia; species Fissipunctia ypsillon. Next base: position 6,648,182 of record OX387643.1, read on the forward strand.
TTAGTTTTCACGCATATTTTCACGAAACCTTTCACGTTAGGATTATAATTCATGTTAGACTGTACTTTGAATAGTATTGTAAAATGACTAGTATTACTTTACTTGTCCTGTCCTATTCCTGTTCTCTGTCCACAGCACTTAAAAGTTCACCGGGAAAATTTTAGCCCCATCCCTGGTTGACTCTGAAGTGCAGATCCCTTAGAAATATTCCAAATTATTAATTCTTTAAAGAACACGAATAGTGCGGGTTATGATAATATAACTTCTAACATTTTAAAATCTGTATCACATATAATTGCGCCTGTATTAAGTTTTATAATAAATTTATGCATAGAGCATGGTCATTTTCCAAATGCGTTAAAAACTACTTTAATTAAGCCTTTGCACAAAAAAGGTGAAAAAGATACAGTTTCAAACTACCGTCCAATTGCTCTCATACCTGTAATATCCAAAGTTTTTGAAAAAATAATTTATAAATCAATATACTCATTTTTTGAGTTAAATAATCTATTTGCAAACCAACAATATGGTTTTCGGAAAAATAGAAATATTAATAAGGCAATATATGAACTATTTTCTGTAATTGTTAGTAATGTAGATAAAAAAAATCCTATTGCGGCAGTACTCATGGATATGTCAAAAGCGTTTGACCATGTCAATCATGAAATATTATTAGGTAAATTAGATCGATATGGCATTAGAGGAAATATTTTAAACCTACTTAAAACTTATCTCAGTGACCGTAAGCAAATTACTGTTTTAAAAAGAATATGCTTTAAGTCTAAAGTAGAAGTAACTTATATGTCATCACCTAGATGTACATCATGTGGGGTACCGCAAGGAAGTGTCGTTGGCCCTTTGTTGTTTCTCATTTATATCAAAGATCTGCCAAAATGCACTAAATCTCAAACAGTTTTATTTGCTGATGATAGCACACTCGTTATACCATGCAAACAGATTGACACTTACCAAAATGCTATAAACAACTCCATCCATTGCATAATAGATTGGCTAGTAATGAACGAATTAAAAATAAACATAGAAAAAACAAAGCTTATGACATTTAACCAAAAAACCGTTACCCCTAATTTAAATATAACACATGCTAGTCAAAGAATAGCTGAAACGAACAATGCCAGATTTTTAGGCCTTCAGCTGGATAGTCACTTGACCTGGAAATGTCACGTAGAGATTGTCTGTAAAAAATTACACCAATACTCATATGCACTCTATAATCTTGCAAAAATAGCAAACGAGTCTATAGTTCTCATATCGTACAAAGCATATGTGACATCTACATTACGTTTTGGAATTATATTTTGGGGAAATTCCACAGAGAGGTTAACTGTGTTCAAAGCTCAAAAGAGATGTGTGCGTTCTGTATTTAAACTTAAACCTACTGACAGCTGTATCCCATATTTTAAAAAACTTAAACTTCTAACATTTCCTTGTATGTACATTTTTGAAACGGCAGTATTTGTAAAATCTAACTTTCATATATTTAAAACATTGAAATCTAAACGTCGCAACAGAGAGATATGTACCATTCCACACAAAACTGCATTATTTTCGAAAAGTCTTCTTGGAATGGCACCTAAAATCTATAATAAGCTTCCTATAGAAATCAAAGAATTAAATGAAATAATTCATTTCAAAAAAGCTTTATTAGAACTATTATATAATAAGGTATATTACTCTGTTAATGAGTACCTAGATGAGAGATTTTAATTTATTATTTCATTCCATAATCATTATTAGTTTCAGTTTTTTATTATATCACTATTATTGTTATTTTTTCTTTTAGTTGAATAGCTATTAGTAATCTCTATATTAAGTATTATTAAATTATTGCCTATTGTTTTAAATATTAACATATGAATGACTACTATATCAATTACTATTAAATTATTGACATTTATTTTTTAAATTAATGATTATTATTATTGCTAATATATTAATTAAATACTAATTTATTGACTATGTACTATTATAATGTTGGAAAAGTCTTTAATTATTGTATGCCCAAAGGCGGGTCATAGATGTACTTCACGTTATAAACTATAACACCTTATTTTTACCTATGTACCACAATAAATAATTTGAATTTAAATTTGAATTTCGAAAATAATATGATTGAAATAACTAGTGACCATTCAATTACGAAATGCCTTGCCTTGCTTAACGTGTTTTCTTTCTTTATTTTTTCTTTCCTTGGACTGTGTGAATATCCTTAAATCAAAGTCACTTTTTGTGTCAGGCTTTCCTTTTTTTTAAGAGGTTTGGACCATTTAGATCTTTTAAACAAAACGCAATGCATCTTGATGTTATTTTCACCATCGTCATAGAATTTATTCCTGAAGGCTACGTGCATATTATTAAACTCAGATATAGTACAGTAATGTCGATGTTTTGAGCTGACGCCACATCAGTAGATTACCCGTGCGAAGCATGGACGGGTCACTAGTTTTCAATTAATAAAAAAACAAACAACACAGTACCATATCACCAATTACATAGAACAATTTTCTTCGAAATGAAACGGACTCTTGCTAAGAAATACCTTGTGCATTTGAGCTTGTAAGACTGGTTACACTATAGGTACTGTTGAGCAATTGGAAGTCGGGGCAATTTCCTCTGTAGTATTATGTGCACGTCCCTAGGGACTGAGCAATAGCTACGGATAAGGGAGAGGTTATACAAGCTGGCAGATAATTGTTAATTTTATTTGTGTTTTAAGCTAAGGGAATTTGGTAGAGGTGTTAAGTTTTGAAAGGGTTCTTGGAAGACGTTGGTCTGAGCATTCGTCAACAAAATACCTACTCATATATAAGTATATAAGTCTGATAGTATTGAAGGGCTAATAAGATCTTTTAATTGGTCTGGAGCTATTGTATGGAGGTTTTTTATGTCACTTTTTGTGTGCCTGTGAAATGAAATGAATTGATCAAAGTGAATCTTGGTAAATACTGTCTAGGTACACATTCGTTCTTACTACTTAGGCCCACTTGCGTGAAAAATTTAACTCAGAGTTAGTTGCTAACACGAGGTTAAATTGACAATATTGTATGACAAACTGTCAATTTAACCTCTTGTTAGCAACTAACTCTGAGTCAAGTTTTTCACGCAAGTGGGCCTTAGTCCATTAAACAAATGACTGTTATAACTTTTTCATTTATGTACCTAGTGTTTTGGTTATATACTTAGTCTTGCCATAAATACTGAAACAAAGAAAAAAATAATTTTCTATTGCAAATAACATTTATTACTTTTACAGTGTTAGTTTAATACATAAATATAAAACAATTTAAAGTATAAAAAGCTTATTCGAAGTGGTCTCCGTTGGCTGCAATACAGTCCTTTAAACGTTGAGACCAGTTATCAATAGAAGCACGCACTCATTCCATGGAAAAATTCTTCACTACCAATCGTACGGATTGTTTTAGGGACTCCAAATTATCATGGCGTTTAGAGCAAGCCGTACTCTCTAAAACTGACCAGTCTTCAGCTCTGATGAAGGCCGAAACGTTCGTTTCCAACCAAGACTGCTTAGACCGAGCTTTATGACCCGGCGCCGAGTCTTGCTGGAAGGACCATTCTTGGTTATTGAACATGGTTTTGTTAAGGGGCTTCACTGCCTTCTCAAGAATGGTATCTTGATACACTTGTGCCGATGTTTTGATACCTTTTTCACAATAGTATGGCACAGTCACTCCTACATAGCTAATACCCCACCAAACCATCACTGAAGTCGGATAGTGCCCACGTTGCACTCTGTCGGCTAATTGGGAAGCTTCCTTAGAGCTTTGAGCATAAATACGGTCATTTTGTTCGTTAAAATGTTGCTCAATTGTAAACATTTTCTCATCCGTAAACAAAATTTTTCTGTGACCTCCCTTTGCGTACCGCTTCAGTAGTTGTTTCGATTTTAACACCCTATTCTTTTTTAAATTATCAGTTAAGAAATGCCCAGTACGTCTCTTATAGGATGCAAGTCCTAAGTAATCTTTTAAAATACGCGACATGGTTCTAGGTGCTATCTTCATCTCCCGAGATAAAATCTTTTGCTTTCAGACAGGATTTCTTCGAATTCTTTCCCTTACTGCTTTGACCACCTTTTTCGTACGAACAGTACGTGGACGGCCAGATCTTTATATGTCACAAACAGAGGAGGTCTCATTGTACCTATTAATAGCCCGGTACACAAACATTTTACTAATACCAAGCGTATGGAGAGTTTTAAAAATTGTATTTGGCTCTATACCTACTTTGTGTAATGCAATCACAGCGATTCGGTTCTCTTTATAACCCCACTCCATTTTAATATCGCAAAATATTGTACAATGTATTGGCGCCAAAATGAGAAAACTCAATGAACAATCATATAAAAATGACAGATTCCAAATTCAAATGTAATATTTTGTTTATTTTTAATTGTAACAATATTTATGGCCAGACTAAGTATAAAACCTTCTTTACCGTTAGTCTTTGATCAAGCCCTCATCACTTTTACTGACCGATCTCCCGCCCTAATTCATGACGTCACGTGCGTATATAAGCTTAAGGCATAGACACACATTCGTCGAGATGAAGTTGAACGTTGTAATTTACGTCGGGCACAAACTCCAGGGAGTTGGAACGACTCAATTTGCGTGACGTGAAAAATGAGACGCGGGTACTCGGATAATTCGTATATTCGGATATTCGGATACGTTCCCTAATAAATTATGTACTTTCGTAAAAATAGGTATAATTCCCGTTTGAGTAGAACGAGGGTAAGGTCACTACTTTGGGTTCTTTCAGCGATGTTGGTTATTAATGGGGTCAAAAAATGTTATTTTTAAGGCACGTTAAGTTACAGGCAAAAAACGTTTAATACAAATAAATAGTGCATTCAGGTACGGTATTGGCGACAAGAGATCGTTCTATTTGATCATTGATCTATTTCTAGTTATCCTGTTGGGATACATTAGAAGATAATTTAGGAGTGCCAATTACCGTACCCTGGGTAATTGGCTTTGTTACTAACCGTGGATTGGTCATTTTATACTATGGCATGATATTATGTTGTACAGCTAAATATAAGAGAAGACACAACATAACATCATCACATAACATCACGCCTTGTTTCCCCGAAGGGTTAGCCAGAGGTGTACCTATAGTACACCCACATTTCGCCAGTTATGTTTAAGTCCCATGTGATAGGGGGCGAGCCTATTGCTATCTACCGGGCACAAATCCAGACTCCGGGCTGTTACTGAGAAATTGCAGATAGAAAAACCCAATAACAATTTGCCCGATCTGGGAAATGAACCCAGGACCTCATGCTCAGCAGTAGAGCTTGCGACCACTAGACCAACGAGGCAGTCAAATATCAGAGAAGAATATCCAGATTATTCTGTTTTTTAGGGTTCCATAGTCACCAAGGAATCCTTATAGTTTCGCCATCGCTTATAGTTTCGTCTGTCTGTCTATCCGCGGCGTAGCTCAGATACTCTTAGTTACTAGAAAGCTGTTATTTGGCACGGGTATACATATTAATCATGCCGATAAAGTGGTAACATAAAATCTTGAAAAAAAAAACTTTTATAGGTTGCCTTCCCTAACGTAAAGTGGGGATCACTTTTTTTTCTCGTCTATCCCATGGTGTGGGATGTCGTTGGATAGACCGTTCAAAAATATTTTGGATGTGTGAAAACCATTTTTTGATTCAGAAATCCGTTTGCGAAATATTAAGGTTTAAAGTGCTAATTAGTGTCCTCCCACCCTGCCAGCTAAATAGTTGTTTTTAGATATGTGAAAAAACTCAAGGCAGTATATAACGAAGGTACAAGGAAAACTATCACGGCTTAGTAGGCTTTGCAAGCTATCAATGCCACCAGCCACCAGCCAGCCACCAGCCACCAGCTAGTTGCCAGCTTACTTATGCCGTTGGAATGTAGGAGAGAACTTGTTTTTCAACTACAATGTTAAGTTTCTTCTTGGGATAAATTCATCCCAACTACGGAACCCTTCGTTGTGCGTGGTCCAACACGAACTTGGACGGTTTTAATTTTACACATCAGAATGAAACATTACTATGGACTGATCAAAGACATTCCTTTGAACGAAAAACTACAATTAATAACAAAAAGATGATGCGAGATTTTGAGAAAGTATAAAAGTGATAATATAAGGAATTTCGGTTTAAAGACATTTATTTCTCAAAGAACAAATTACAGTTCACTTAAAGAGAAACTTAACTAAATTAGCAATAAGTTGTAGTTTACATTACGACGTTCAAGCCACCCAAGCAACTGAACACCATAGTTTCATTCATAGAGAAAAATAAAATATGAAAAAATATAGCAAATATGTCTAGGGTCTGTTTCTCCCAACGCCAGACAAACCAACCACAACAATCGGAGGAACAATTTTGAATTTTTGACAGTTCTTCCATACAAAAACTGTCAGACATCAATCTTAGTTCACAAATAAAAACCATCTAGATTGAAAAATCAGCCCTAAATAAAATACAAAACAGTTCAAGCTGAACTTATGTGTCTAATATAAAAAGCTAAACTTATGTATCTAATAGATAATTCCTTAGGCCTTTTTTAAATGTTGGTGTGCTTGTAATTTGAAAACTTTTAGAGTATATTTAACATGGCGATTGTCCAAGTCCTAATAATACGTGGCCAAATTAATTACTAAATTACTATTAATTTAGTTTATACTAAAGAGAACTTCAGAATGTAATGAAAATACAGTGTTTGTTTCTTTTGAAAAGGTAAATGAAGTCAATGACCTTTCAATCACCAAGCTTGGCGAGTAGTGGTGGTGTGTACTTGGCGCAGCAGTATGTTGAACTGGTCTCATATTTTCGATACAATTTAGATATCGGTTTATTTATTGCAGGCATCGCTCTCGACTGGGAACGATTTTAAACTGATTCAGTTCATCGATTCAGTTCATCACATTTTCGCGTCGTTCGTGTAAAATAAATTACCTAACTAACATTATTACCATAGTAGACATTGAAGAGATTGAAAATCGATACAGTTTGCTCGCAGGCCTTGCGCTACATTTCTGTCATATGGATTCCTGAGTCTACCTGCATATTGTTTTAATCCTATAGATCACGAACACCTATATTTATTACATTAAAATAAAGTCTTACAGCCCACCTGTTCATATATTTATTTTAATTGTCTACTTTAAAGTAAAAATAAAAAAATATTTTTGTCCCACTGCAGGACAAAGAAAGGTCTCCTCTCGTACAGCGAGGGTATGATTGTCTACTTTACCTATAAATATTAATTCCTTGAAAACTTAAGTAATCGATTTCTCTTATCGAGAATTTAATTAATTAACTTGCTCTGTTGGAGTTGGTTCCATGGAGATCCGCCCTGAATTGTTGATCAACTCGAAGCCGGAATATGGCATTTTATAGCTCAATAACTGGAGTGTTTCTTTAAAATTTAATTCGTATCATGATATAGCGACTGTGGGTTGTAATCGAGTTGGTTGTTTCTGAGTTCAGCGTTTAGTTCAGGCACGGCACTTCTTTTGTAAGTATCTGATTAGGTATCTGAATTTATCAATAAAAGTTACTCGTTGTTCGGTGTAGGGGTTCCAATCTCTTCTGTGATAGTAGTTTACTGATTACAGGCCGATGTATCAAACCTAATGCAAGCCATACAAAACCCTCTCTCTCTTCACCTCTTAAATCGTAAAAGTGAATAGTTATTATTAAAAGTTAAACTCAGTGACATAAAATCCTCTTAACCAAAATGAACAAAAAACAAACAACATTAAATAAAACAGTTGTTTACAAAAGGAGCAACATCGGAAAAAGAGCGGCAAAAACAGGATATTATAAAAGGCGGGCGTTAAACAATAAAGGGGGACTTACTTAGAACATTTTTCACGGATCCCCTCGTGTACTTCCAAAGGAAATGAAAAAATCGGGCGAACCGTTCGCACAGGGTGGTCCCGGCCGCCGGGGCCGGCTCGCTGTCCAAGAACCTAACCGTTTTCTTGCTGCGTTTGCCCTTGCTCGTTTTACCCGACCGTTTATTCTTCAAGCTAGACTTCATAATTTTCACTTCATTTGCTACCACTACACTGACTTCGACGCTCGTTTGTGCGTATTTTTTGCTATCGCGCTCTTTGTCGACTACATTTTTACGGGTTTGGGTTTCAACGTTCAACGGTCTCACGCTGACTCCGCTACTTCGCTTCCACTCCTTCAACTCCGTGCTTATATTTTATGAAGCGCGACAAATATGTACAGTGTGTTTTGTTTAAGCGACACACAATGATACTGAGAGTACTTATAGGTATGACGCGCGTGTGATTTGCACGGCGACAAGCTGGTCTACGCGACACTTGGCTTAGTTTCAATTCGCCACTGTGAAACTATTAGAATATCCACTAACACGAAACCTATTCGCTGCACATCAATATGGGACATAACTAATTGATTACTTGAACGGCTATTCACTAAATTCTATGTTAGTTACGTCTCTTTAGAAGGTGTGTTCGATAACTGTTGCAGTTTAGAAGCAAAACTGACGCGTGTTTGGTCTTCTGCCAGCGTTTATTAAGAGACAATTCGCGTTCAATGCGCTCCAATTATAAGCCAGTCAGATTGTCATGCAACATAATTAATTACGTGTGTACGAAAATAGCTGTGCATCTGCAATATAAAGTTTAAACAGCATCTGTCGCGATCGGTTTGGAACGCGTCGGTTCCAATAAAGTTCCGTAATGCTGTTTGTGTTCATGTGTCTAGACGAATCCAAACGAATCTGAATATTGAAACAGTTCGACGTCGAGGTATTGGTCTGCTATAGGATTGGCAAATGTTTGTGGAAGTAGCTTCGTGACGTGATAGATGCACACACCTCTACACCTCTGCAATGTCTGCATAGTTGGCGTAAATAAAGCGCATCGGACATTCAGAGAACGCGATGTCATACAATATTTCAATATTTGACAACATAACATAACATCACTCCTTGTTTCCCCGCAGAGGTGTACCTACAGTACACCCACGAAAATAATACGTGTGCGGTCGGGGGACCCCCGTCAGGAACGATGTTCCTTCTTACGAAATTTTCGCAGCCACCATCTTGGATTTATATTTTGACCTCACTATCGACTATATCACCCTCAAACACTATGATAACGACATCCATGACAAAAAATTTGAAAATTTTCGCAGCCGCCATCTTGGATTTTCATTTTGACCAAATTCACTTGTTTGTATTCGAATGAAGAAAGTCACATAGAGGGGAACATGCAAGTATGAACGCTTTTTCGTTTGTTACATTTTCTGTCAGTTTATTCCTACCGCAAGCCGCGTAAAAGAACTTCGTTCCTGCCCAATATTTGACAAATACACAAACCCAATAGAATCACCTTTGTTACGAACGTTTTGCATTACACACCAATTTGATTGCTTTTCGGTACATTAATGCCTATAGGATGTTCATCTGATGACTAATGAAAAATACAAATGAAAAACAATAATGAGTTTTCGCGATAAAAAATCAATTAAACAAGAGTGCTTTGAAAAGGAATTTCGATAAATTGACAGATTTGATGAAAAAATTCACCAGGGTTTAATAACTTTCATTTCTCTGAAGATTGAGGGTTGCGATAAAGGCACTTTTTTCATCGAAATCGTCTGCCAATTGTAAGGGACCGACACGGAATTCGTAAATGAACAATTTACGTACCTGCCGTCGAATGCTTTAGAGAGCTTTCTTCGTGAAAATTAACTGATTCCTGACGATCCGCCGAGGTTTCTCTCGCAAGTCTGTATTGACTTGTATGTTGATTAAAGTATCATTCGCGACCGTAACAAATATGCATTTACAGAATTATAATTATCAAAATCAGTAATACAACTCCATAAGTTTGTATGATCTTAATTGTCAAGATTTCATGAAATAGTCATTCAATAGAGTTACTTGGTCTTAAAAAGTTGTATTGATGACTTTAATTATTATAATTCTGAAAATACATAATTTTTACGGTCGCGCCTTAAAGCAAAATGTTCAACCATTTTCAACCATTACGTTGAAATGATTGCTTAAAGCAAAGTCTCTTTCATTTTAGAATAGTGCTTTTAGAAGATTCTGTACAGATATTAATATTAAACTTAATAGAGAACAGAATATAAAACAAGAATTAATTTTGATTTTCTAAACGAGTCTTTTGTGGGTTTTGGGCACAATCATTAATATTCGAGGAAAATTGAATTGGAAACAACGTAAAACGTAGTTTACTGCGACAAGTGAACTGCTTATCTCCTCGCACGAATTGTGGAACTACATTAGTGCTCACACACCGCTGATTTTGGTCGCAAAATAGTTTTCATAACGGCTCCAATAAAGGCTCTGTTGTTTTACCTTGTTGTTATTCTGTAGCTTTTTTCATCGTGTTTTTATTTGCTTAAACCCGGAGGAACGTGTAACGTTTTACTCACGCATATACCTAATATCATCATCATCTGATTAGCCTTTTCCCAACAATGTTGGGAACTCGTATCTATACAAATAAATAAAATTGAAGTGTTTGTTTGTAATGTCAAAATAACAACGTGTTACTAAGGGCTGATTTTTCAATCGTCAGATAACTTTTATCTGAGGAATAAATATGGCGGTTTGACATATTTTCTATACAAAAGCTGTCAAAACGTCAAACTTATTCCTCAGATAAAAGTTATCTGACGATTGAAAAATCAGCCCTAAATGCATAAGAAACTATGCACGGTACTTACAAAAAACAATTTTTAAAATTTTTGTCTGTCTCCGAAACGCCTGGACTGATTTTGACGGGACTTTCACAAGCAGATAGCTGATGTTACTGGGAGTAACTTAGACTACTTTTGTTTTAGAAAAATAATTAGGGTTCCGCGCAAAAAATTAAAATCCATGAAATTGTGAACAAAAAGTCGGCATTGAAAAATTCTTTTTACACTTGGTAGCCCAATTCTCGAGGATATAGGCTATTTAACATTACACTACAACCCTTAGGAGCCGAGCAAAACGAGAAAAGTCAGATAGAACACTAAGCGAAAACGAAGTAATAAATAGCGCGGGCAGGCGGTGCATCGCGACGGGTCGGGGGACGAGGGAATTTTATTAAAATGTGGCTGTTATTTTAGTATATTGCGTATCTTACGACTTGCACGCGAACGAAGTTGCGGGGCATAGCTAGTACCTGATAATTATCGTGATAAAACTTAGGGATGTAACGGAGGTCGTCTTAACGGAGGCGGAGGTGGAAAATTAAGGACAAAAAGGTAAATTAAAAATGTATTAAATAAATCGAATTCGATTTAGAATAGAAGAGAAAAAAACAGTTGTGCGGCTTTGACACTTTCTAGGTGATTTCTTAGGTCCACTTGCGTGAAAAACTTAACTCGGAGTTAGTTGCTAACACGAGGTTAAATTGACTGTTTGTCATACAATATTGTCAATTTAACCTCGTGTTAGCAACTAACTCTGAGTTAAGTTTTTCACGCAAGTGGGCCTTAGTGGGCCTGAGTGGGCCTTAGCGGTGGAGCCGGTTTAATATAATAAACCAGCTCTAATAAACAGTTGCTTACATTTCATTGAACCTGGTGGTGGCGATGACATGGAAGCAAAAACTTGAAAATTCAAGTTTAATATCCAACATTTCAGGAAAAACATCGTAAGCGCCAAAAATCACAAAACTATTTTTTCTTCGTAACCTCTATTAAGACAGTTTTACATCTTGTCGCGATTACTACTTTATTTATTATTGATGATGATTATTACTTTATTGTTATAAGAAATTCTCATCATAAATTAAAACGTTATTTAGGAAAGAAAAAACCCTTTCCTGTGAAAAGTGCAAATTGTCGCTTACGATGTTCTTCCTGAAAAGGCTCGATTAAAGGGTCTCCGTTTGGTTGGAGCCGATTTTCTTTATTATACCTCCGTAAAAAACTTGCGGAAGCGGACGCATCCGCAGATGTGGAAGCACGATTTCTTGCGGAGGCGGTGGCGAAGTTCCGTTACAACCCTAATAAAACTATGTAGGTGGGTACCTACATAGAAAATGGGAACCACAAATATACAACGTGGATCTGGATGTACGACATTAAATTAAAACGATCACAGTACTCATCCATCGAAACATTTTAAAACACGACGATTAGTAGTAAATGGAAAATTTAAAAATTGCACTTAGTTGTTGACTCGTCGTAACGTCGACCCATCTGCCATTCTTTTAAGTTTGTCGAAGGCATTAATTATAATAATTTTTAGATCGTCCACAATGTTCACTTGTCGTGCATACACCTCGTTTTTTACGGCCCCCACAAAGAGAAATCTAGTGGTGTCAAGTCAATAGCAACTAAAACTTTTCATAAAATCACGACAATGCGCGCGCGGCTCCTCTCGTGGTAAAAAAAATAGCACGTGCTCTCCTCGAAGGGCACGGTGCACTGTCTGACCTAATTGTTGAGTCAGAGACTGCAGAAAAAATTTCGCTCACACACACACTCGCAATTATCTATGCACCACTAATGCATAATTATTATTTATTTTCTAACTGTAGGATTTTGTGGGACTGGGCGGGGTGCATCAGGGTGGAATCGTTTGACACCTTTCTCTGTCTTTCAAGCATATTGAGATGCAGAGAATAGAATCATATGTTTTGCACAGGTTCTTGATCTTACAATGTTTACCTGTTATTACGGACTCGGATCTACATCATGTTGAAAAACAACAAAATGAAAAATAATTTCTTGCGGCTAAAGTATTAATGGGATTCGATTGTTTTTTTGTATGCGGGTAAAGAACATGGTTCTCTTTACGTGTTTTAAAGGAATGTCAATTATCCTGTTCCACCTTGTATTAGTAAGTAGGTTTATAAGAACGGACACAGACAGATTCTACTTGTCTCTATCAACTATTACGAGCCAGCTTAAAAATACACTTTTAAGTAAGGCACTTACAAATTTCTTAATTTCGTACTATGTAAGACTTTCGATGTAAATTACCCGACAATGACAATATTGCTGGTGTACGAAAGTAATTTATCACTGACCGAAACTTGGGAAATTTCTCAAAGGCACCAAGTATAATAAAGTTTGTAAATTAAGTATCTACCCGCTGTTGCAAGGACATTGAGGAAGATGTTTACCTGTTCTACTACTATTACTATTTAGTAGATAGTTATGGAAGCTTATTTTATGTAAATAATCCTTTCTCCATGGCTTTGTCAATCGGTTTTATTCGCCGATATAGCGTCATTTAATTATAAATTCTCTCAATCTGGCAATTTTTCAGCCGGATTTAGTTATTCTATAAGCTTACCTTAAATTAGTTATAAAAAGGATGTCGATGATATTGTGCTTATAATCATGTTGATGATGTGATGTTTTAAGATTGCTGATGTTATCAATTAACATTTTAATGCAATCGTAAAAAATCCGACGCAGTGTAGGTACCTACTTAATCCCATTTGTAATATTGTTATCAAATATTTCTGTACAGGAGAACTTTGTGAGGTGTCAGGTCAGTGTTCAGAAGTAATTTACTAACTTTTGATCCAGACAACTTCTTGTGTGAAAGTCTTTATGTTTTGTATGTAGTTTTTTTTTTGTGTTGTTGTTCATGTGTTTGCTTCAAGGAACTAAAAATGATACCGTGCATTCTGATCTTTTTTTATCTTTGAATTTCTACATTAATATCTGTAATTTTTATGTATTCGTCTCCTTGCTTCTGTGGTGCTAATATGGCTTCTAGTTGCGTGAACCATAATCTTGGTTGGTCTTTCCAAAATTCCGGAATGCGGGATAAAACCGAGGTGCCAGCAGCTACTTCAAGTGTCCCTTGCTGATTTATGTTCGCCTTGCACGGTGATTGTGCCATGTTTCTTGCTGCGTATTCGTTCGTCGGGGTCACCAATTTGCCAAACTTCTTGGCAGTATATGATTAGGTATTTATACCTAATCATATATGTCTCATTTATGAGACAAAAGATGTAGTATAGTCTGGTTATAATTATCCAAAGGTGCATCTTATATACTAACGACTACGTGTTGATCACAGATAGTAGAAACATTTAATAGATATTGAACGTGCGATAAAGAACATAAGATTGCGATGTAGATTGTAGATACAGCACAAAGATATTGTACTGCAACATTGTACATAATTAAGAGTATTCTATCTATCTATCTTTGCTTACTCTAGACAGAAACTAATAGGTTGTTATGCTTTTCAGAAAAAAACAAAACAATCTCAAAGAACAGAAAGAAAATACTAATTCTTGTTCCTTCGTAACATTAGAAAAATACAATAATAAATTGAAGAAACCCGCTCGTTTACGTATTTCTTAGCAAAATGCCCGCGCTAATGGATATTAGATTTATTTTTTTGTCTCACAATATTACCAAATTGCCATCGTTGGTCTAGACTACTAGTAGTCGCAAACGCTGCTGCTGAGCATGAGATCCTGGGTTCGATTCCCGGGTCGGGCAAAGTGATATTGGGTTTTTCCATTAGGAATTTCTCAGTAGCAGCCCAGAGTCTGGATTTGTGCCCGGTTGATGGCGATAGGCTCGCCCCCTATTATAAGGGACTTAAACATAACTGGGTAGATGGGTGTATTATAGGTACACCTCTGCCTAACTCTTTGCGGATTACAGGCGCGTTGTTATTACAAAACGTATCTCACATAATTATGTATTTATTCTACAATACATAAAATCTAATAAATAAACTTTCGCTTGTTCAGGATTGATACAAAACTATCTGATTGATATAAAACCCTTTAGTTCTAAAGTCCCGAGGCTCACAATATCCACGCATTAAAACTTGTACTCTAAAACTCTCTTAAAGTTTTGATTGGATGTTGTAATTTTATACTACATACCTACCTATTGTCCATAAAACATGGTCACAGTATACGTCACTACAGTCTTACAACGCCACATTTCGCAGTGGGATGCTGCTGCGTCAATGTTTCAAGCGCTATACCACTGCATGAAATTGATAGTTGCTCTGTGATCACATATTCAAAAATTATTATTATTGGTCTACCGCAGAAATATGAAACATGCGAGTGAAATAGTGCACATATTGCAGTTCGTTGTCGTAACTGCGCCATTGACATTTTGTCAACGAAATAAATTTATAGCCCTCGACTTTATTGGAGGTTTTAAACTGGATACTGGATTTGTTAAATTTTACAGAACGTTTTTATCATTTACCATTTGGCATTTGTTTGTTAAATGTTTTAGATTTCTGATCGAACACAGTGTAATTAAGAATTACCTTATAAAATTCTTGATGACAGTTTGAAATTGGGCTTTTGTTGAGTTGTACGAGTATATAGTTAGCTACGGAATATGTGTTTAAGTACTCAGGTACAGTGAGTGCTCTTTGCAGAAATGTATTTATATTTATTGTGCGCAATAATTGAGTTAGTTATTTTAAAAGACAGCGAAATACGTTTTCATCTCGATATTTAAAGACCAAAATAAAAGTGTGAAGATCATTTTTAACAAACTCAATCTATTAAGGTGAACCCAATATTCTAGAACTGATTCAAGTTTGCCAAGTGAATCTAGTAATCACTTAGATGCCTCGAAGGTAACCTAGATATTTTGTTACTCTGTATACTAGCCAGCCTTTTGAAACATTTTTTGTGCTCTTTTAGATATTTGCGACCTCTTGGGGTAAAAAATAGTGTGGTGTTTTTTGATACGTGTGGCTTTTTCTGTAAACAAAATGTAAACTCGTCTTTAAAAGCACTTCATTAAGCACTTCATCAATTTTGATCTCTTTTTGTTGAAGTAAAAACTATACCTTCCGCCATATAGCCGTGAAATTAAAGTCGTTGACACCTTGTACCAATGTATTCCAATATTTATTTTATTTATTTAATATTTCAAAACGATACGAAAAAATGATAAGGCAGTATCTTTAACACGATCAAAACAAACGTATCGCGGTACGAGGCATCCTTGACGCGTGCACGTTGGCATGTTTTTTTTTTGTTTGCATTTAAGTTTCGAGACTTTTTAGTACAAGTGGGGTTAATGACTTTTAATCCACCCTTATCTGGTGTAAGGTATAGTAACGAGGTTGCATGTGTCATGCATTTTTAACGTTGTCGTTTGAATATTAAAGAATGATTGTCTTAAACACGTATTGTTTCTACACTACCGATCACAATCTTAGCTTTAATAGTGATGGCCCTAATTTAGAGAGAATGTATGAACGTAGAAGTAACAACAGGATTGATGTGTAAGGGACCAAAATAATAGCGTTTTGAGGTTTCCACCTTCCCTATGGGAGAAAGGTTCTATGCTACCATCTGGACACAATTGCCCGTAACTACAAAATACCCTTGATTAACTCCCAAACGTTTCGCAGTATATTATTATTAATAAAACAGCCAATAACATTGAAAATTACGAGCTAGTAAGGCCTTCCGAGTTTAATATTTCCCCTACACTTTTTATGGTTATGAGGGCCTAATGTAACAATGATGAAAGCGCTACGTTCGCGGAATAATATTTTAATACTTTATGTAACGTCGATATTCGCTAAGCCAGTTTTATGGTAGCGGTTGTGTTATACGCGGAAAGTTAATCGGTTTGGTCATATATTTTGTATGCATTATCTTAATCCATGTTTGGATTTTTTGGTTTCATTTAATTGCCGACTATGTGCGAGATGGATAGAGGTTTTTTTTCATCCTCGGACAGTTTAATTTAAACCTTATAAAAAACTGTTAAGTCAGAGAAGGACGATAGGAGACAATAATAACATTGTGGTCATCCACATTATACATACCTAAGGATCTTATCACATCAGCTAGGGTCGCGGGATGTTCGAAAGAGTTAGGCAACTGAAGGAACACGGGTGAGTTTTAGTCAGTAAAAGTCTCACACGAAGAGCGGGAGAAGTCATTTGATGATTTCCCACCAAAAAGAAAAAAAAAGGATCTTATCACATGATCTGACCAATATTATGCCTGGACTTTAAAAGAGACTATCCCCTGAGTTTGTTTCACCATTTCTTCTCAGGGGTCGTCAGATAGGAAATGTCGAATCTTTATCCTTGCGAAGCTTATTTTTTTTTTAAATAGATTCCGATATCCTATTTACAGAATAAACAACTTCATTTCATTTTATTTCACGAGCTCCTCCACTACCGACATAATTTTGTTAGTTTCGCAAAGAATTTTTTTTATGAGGGCATTTATTACTGTGCCTACGCACGAATCATTTACCTAAAGTACTTCTGCCCACGAAGTAAACGACTACTTTCCCCGAGCTAAGACGAAGTACGTAGTGTACTTTAGACCACGTACAGTAATAACGCGTTACGACGACGCAGGCCAATAACTGTTATCCGTCTAAACGTGTGGCGTTCGATGTCTGTGCGAACCTATGCTATTATTTTACGCGCCAAGTAACAGATGGCGACACCGTCGTTTTGAGGTTGAACCTTACGAATTCTCATGTGTCTTCAGTTTTTAAAACGTATTTGTTTTATGATTGTACCTATAACTATGGCTCAAAATCACCGAGGTGGGAAATTTGCTTCGCCAGCAAACGAATGACTCAAAACGTAATTTTATTGAGCAGTTGACCATTGACAAACATTAAAATTGATAGGTTTTCACTGTACTTCATACAATATACTTGGAAAGTACATCATCATTCCGGAAATGCGTTTGTTACTTTAAAATATTGGAAAATATACCTTTTAGAGTTTATTATAATAATAAAAAGCTTTTATTCATTCCTTACAATTACAATGTATACATTATTACTTTAAAACAATACATTTCAATTTAAATATAATTAAATAAAATTATAAATGATTATTTACTTCATACTAGTATTTTACAACTTGCACACATTTCAATTTAATTATAATAAAAATATTGTTTACTTAATACTAATATCACAACTCCGTTAATAGAGTAAATCAAAATTAATAAACTATAACATTTGAAAAAATATGCTATAAACCTAAATTAACTAATGTCACAGGTACTTCATTCCAATCAAAATTTGAATAAATATTGGTTTGTGTGTTTAGTGCGAAGAAAAATGTCAGAAATAAATAATTGTATCAAATATATTATTGATTGAAATTATTAGCAATTAATATTGTGAGTACATAAATTCATAATGGTTAGATAATAGTGTTTATTACTTTGTTATTGTAAAAGCCTCCTCCATCTGTCTCCATCTTGTTCTATCTCTAGCTAGTCTGCTCGATGTTTTTCCTATTAAGCCTGATATGTCGTTACTCCATCTCTTTTTGGATCTCCCACGTTTTCGCTTTTTGTTGATAGGATACCAGTTTGTTATGGTTTGGGTCCATCTGTAATCGCTAACTCTTTGTAAATGTCCAGCCCATTTCCATTTTAGTGCTAGTATTTGTGTGATTATGTCTTAAGCCTTGGTTTCTTGTCGTATTGAGCTGTTTCTGACTCTATCTCTTAGCTTATGGCCCATATAGCTTCTCTCTATTGCTCTCTGGCAAACTCTTAATTTTTGCAGAGATTTTTTTGTTAGAGGCCATGTTTGGCATTATGAAAGAAATCTTCAAGAGTACACTTCCTACTAACTTAAAGACAAAAGCTATGGAGATCTGTTTGATGCCGTGTCTAACATACGCCTGCCAAACATGGCCTCTAACAAAAAAATCTCTACAAAAATTAAGAGTATATTATAATATTAACAAAATATGCTCAATTATTTTACTTTCACCGAGTCAGACCGCGTCTTTTTTTTTTTTTTTTTTTTGTGGAAGGGAAATCATCAAATGACTTCTCCCGCTCTGGGCGGAGCGGGAGGGCGTGTCAGACTTTTACTGACTAAAACCCACCCGTGTTCCTTCTGTTGCCTGTGCCGGGGCCACGGTAACTCTTTCGAACATCCCGCAACCCTAGCTGGCATCGGCCCTAGCGGACCCCGTCAATAGTGCTGACATCTCTTTGAGGCGCGCGTGGAACACGACGCGCCGTCGACTCGGGCCTGGTCCTTACCGGACGGCGAGCTACCCATTGCTCGCCGTCCGCAAGCCCGCGCCTACGGTGGCCGGAAATCGGCTGCAAATTCCCGACGCCCAGGGCGTCTCCTGCGGCGACTAGGGGCGTGAGGGCGTAAAGCTTGCCTCTCCCTCACGCGTCCCGCCTCCTCCTTCACGAGCATTACTGCTTCGCAGAAGGAGGTAATGGCTTCCCATGCACTCTCGCTCCGTACCATGGCCTGGACCAGGGCCGGACGCGAGAGATCGCCGCCGCCGATCGCTTCCGCGAGGACACGGCGGTGCTCCGCCCATGCCGGGCAGACCTCCACCGTATGCTCCACCGTGTCCTCCGGGCGATCCACACAGTGGTGACACCCGGGCGTTTCCTCCCGCCTTATCCGGAACAGGTACCTCCCGAAGCACCCGTGTCCGGTGAGGACCTGCGTCAGGCGGAAGGTGAGGACGCCGTGGCGCCTCTCCAGCCACTCCTCAAAGAGGGGACTTATCGCCGCAATTGTGGGGTGCTTAGAGTCAGACCGCGTCTAAGACGGCATTGTAAAAAAAAGTGCGATTATTTAAAATCGTCATTTCGGGAAAGTTCCCGAACATGATGACACATTCTCGAAATGATGATGACCTTCTCGTTTTTTGATGAATTTCGCTTCAAAAGAGTTTTGTATGTGATATATAATATGTACATATTATATTTGATTAAATATTAATTATTATATATCGGCGCCATTGTATAGAGCAAATAAAAACACACTTGAGTAATTTTCGGGCATTTCATAAACTTTTCAAAAAAAATCCCGAAATGACTTTTGGACAGAGCCTTTGCTCTGTCCAAAAGTAATAAAATGTTTAAAAAAATTATATGCAGTTTTGTTTTAACACAAGCTTTGTAACAATTATAAAGTAACTTTTATAATTATAGCTTGTAAAATTTTTCGTCATAAAACCAGTCTTGTTTACCACCTTTCTGATATTGAGCCAGGTACGGACGCAATAACGACTGTTTTAAAGACATCTCGTTCACACCAAACGTATCGTCAGCTGCTGATTGTGAGCGTCAAGTCATGTTAAAAATGTTTAAAATACGAGTAACAACGTCAACCACAGACTGACAGCTGTGAGCGAGTATTACGTCTGGTGTGAACACGGCCTTACCACAGCAATTATTCTTTTTTCAAAAATGTTTGTTGAAAAACACTATATTTTATACAACGTAAATGTAAACGTAAAAATACAAACGTAAGCCGATTACTGAACAACAAAGAAAGAACACGACTTTTCATAACCAGAAATTATTCATAACAGGATTATACAATTATTTCATATTATTCAATATTATTATTTTTTTTTAAATATATTTCTCGGGACCCTAGGGTCCCGGACCTTTGAAAGGCATATGAGGGGCCGAAGCCAACTCGCAGAGGCCCGTTATATTCAATTATTATTATGATTATTATTATTCAAGATTATTCAATTATTTCATAACAGGATTATACAACAAGTGAAAAAAAGGGAATTTAATTCTAGGGAATAAGTTGGATCCCGAGAGCAGCGAATGATTCTAGATTAGAATCTTGAGCGGAGCGAGGGATACAAGGACCGAGATGATTTTTTTTGACGAGTTGTGTACTCTACTTTTTACCTTTGACTGCGAGAAAATAAATAGTAGTATAATATTTATATTTATCACATTTTCACAGTCTTGATTAATTCGTTGAAATAGTCTTAACTATTTCAACGATATTTCTTAAAATACGGAATACTCTGAGAAGGAATTGACGCCATTCGTGGTTTTCCAGTCGCAGAAAAAATTATACGTTTTCAGGTACAACTCCCGAGATTTTGGCGGCAACAAAATTTAATTATCGACTATAATTGCTTGTAACGAAATGATTCCAGATTCACTGTCTCATTTTCGTCACAGGAAGCACTCATTTTATTATAATTATGTTAATAGATTTTCCAATGACATTAAACAGATAGAAACCGAACCTAACTAAAATTTACATGATATTTAAAAAGAAATAATTATATAGCTCTATGGATTAGCTCCATTTTGTAGTAGGTATTTTCAGCACGTTTTATTTATTTTTTGTACATAATTCGTTTAATTCATGGTTGTTCCAAATTCAAAAGGTTTTTATTCACTCAGTGACTAACGGCCGAACCCAATAAACTATTTTCAGTAAAAGACAGATCGCTATTGACGATAGACAGTATAATTCTATCTGTGCTTATGTCTGGCCGGTAAGATTCCATAATTTCATATGGATTATAGGGACGTTAAAACCATAAATAGGTTTTTCTATCTCCAGTATGCCAAAACTGGTGATAGATAGGCTATTGGGTTCGGCCGTAAAAGAGAATTTTATTCACTATTATCGATTAATCAAATGCCCTTTTTCGAGTGGCAATAGTAAAAATATGTTTTTACACTTTGCCGTCTTACAATTTTCTATTAGAACATGTTTTAGTGAATCGATTTCTTATAAAAGTATATACCCGGTTATTGTATAGTGTATAATAAAGGGTGGGTTCTCCGGTAACAAGGAACCAATCGAAAGTAACCGTGGAGATATCTTACTTTTATCAGATGAATAAAATTGTGTCCGTATAAGTTTGGCGTTTTAATTGGAGTTTACTCCTTAAGAATCGATTTTCATATAAGGCCCCTGGTATGGAAATTTTATGAGGAGTGAAATTAATACAAGTGTTAACTCAAAATCGTTACGTTTTTCTGCGCAAAGTACCTTGCGAACCTTTTACGGAGTAAACTCCAGTCGTGCGTCGGAGCTGACACACACACTTTTTTGTTTTGACTATGTTTGGGTAATGTTTGATGTTTTTACTGTTCAGTTAATGTTGTGGTTTGTGTAGGTACTAGGCTTAAACTAGTAGTTTTGTAATCAAATATAATAGGAATTTAGAAATAGATGCCCATCTGGGTAGTATTCCAAGTACCACCTGCAGTAATGTTCCAAGTTTTTCTTCTTAAAGTAATTGAGTAATGATTTTCAGCGGATCATGCGGTAGGTACGTAAAAGAATTTTGTCCCGCTTTGTATGTTCTAGTGTGACTGACAATTTTCTTATAACGATACATAAATAATGATTCTGATGATTTTCTTGTAAGCGTCGCTCCCTGAATGATTCATCAGTAAGTATAATTATACTACTTTTCTTAACATACGTAGCATGTCTTGAAATTCTTACTTTACTTACTTTATTTCTTACAATGAGCAAACATTAAACATTTCCTTGTTGCTAGTTTATGTCTCACTTGAGAAGTGCTATCTACCTTCGCGGCACATTTAACACGTTGGATTATGTACGCATAATAAATTCTCCTCTCGGCTTCCAACCTGATAATAAATATCATTTTGAGATGTACCGTCTCGTATTTCTACGTACGAAATTTTCAAATTACAAAACCGTAAGTACTTGGATTTAGGCGTCCTTGTAAAGATAAATAAGCGATTATCTTTAAAAACTTGTGTTATTTTCTCGCGTTTCCATAAATAGGGTCAAATTAAATTAACTAGCGAAACTGCGCAGACATGATGGGTATCGATACCTAAACATGATAAAACAGAAAAATATTCTGTACATATTCTGTTCATTTTTCAATTGTGTTTTACCAAACCTACTGTTATCTGGTGTGATGTGTGTTACATTTTAGTTTGTAACAATGCTATTGAAGATTATTATTTCGCTTTTTTAAATTTATTTTCTCAGGTTCCTAGAACTAGTATTTTAAAAATATCCGTAAGATTTTAACTTTGAGTAGATAGATAGATTAGGTGTTTCGTACTGCATTGAAATTATTGTCTAAATCTAGTTGTAGGAATTTCCGTACTATGCGCCATGTGTTGAAAATAGCTGCTTTCTGTAGTGTAAGATATGTTTATTTCGAAAGATTGATTGTATTTAAACTGATAAATAGTTGTTTCGGGATTAGGTATACCAGATTATTGTGGATTCAGTTCTGTAATGTTGTGCATTTAAACTTAAATAGTGTACTGACATTAAGTTTTATTAGTAATATCGATTACTTTTAAATTAATTACTGAAGGTTTTTCAGGCGTTTGGTTTATTTCATTACACAAACAATATGATGTTTATACGTAATAGGTACAAGATACCGAAAAATAACAGTTCGAAAGGAATTATACAGAAAGAGAAAGGTTAAAAAGATCTGGGAAAATAAAATTCAATATCAACTGTTCTCCATTGGATCGCCGTGAGTTATTGTTGTTTATTCTGCAGGGAAACCAACATTTTATCAATAGAAAAGTTCTCAATATTGTTCGCGAAAAACTATTCTCACAAAAAAGAACTTAAAACTTACCAAGTTGGGTGTCAAATACATCTATTCAATATAAGATTGAGCTTTTCAAAACTTGTTCGTCCTTATTCTCAAGCGTACAGTAAAAGCAGAAAGGGAGCGTTCTGAACATCAAAGATGGCGACGTTTCTTACGCTAATGTACGTCGCGACCTTACGAATATTCAACCAAGTGTAAAGTTGAAAATTCATTTCGAGAAATTTCGACTAAATGCTTGGCTTTGTCCCTATATTACGGCGCCCTGAATAACTTTTGTTCGGAGGCAGTTTTGTACGCTTGAGTTTTATAAACAGGCGTTCTAAGTTACTTACGAGGTTCCCCGAATAAGCTTCGTTGAAAACTCGGGTTTTAGTTAAGATAGAAGGGAAGTTTCTGAGTTCCGTAGCGTAGAAGATCGGAGTACCTATTTATAGTATGCGTATATTGCATAATAATAGGTATGGTACAAGAGATGCACTCTGTTCTATGAACAATTTTAATTACATTGAAACGTAATTAAAATTGTTCACGTGCTTGTCTTACGCGAAGCCAATTTCCTTGCTACTGGGACACTTGGCAATTATATTGGCTGTTATATCAAGAAGTTATAGACTAAGGCCACTTGCATCACAATTACTAAATGAATTTAACGCTAAACGTATTTAAAACATCACTGTGTCTGTCATCTTCAAACGATTGACAGAAATATAACGATGTTTTAAATTTGTTTAGTGCTAAATACATTTGGTGATTTGTGGTGCTAGTAGGCCTTAGATCACATCCTTTAAATTAATGAGTTGATGTTATCAAAAGTTAGAGGTTAGAAAGAAAACCATACCTAATGCAAACTTGACGCCAGTCCACGCGGTGCGGACATAGTGGAAGAGGCGGCGATAAAGCGGGCGATGGCGGCGCCGGCGCACAGGGGCCTCCGCGTCGGGCGCGGGCGAGGGCGGGGTATCGTCCGCCCCGCCCGCCCCGCGACCCTCCACCGACGACGCCGTGGCGTTCCACACCCAGCTTTACTCAAAACGCTCCCGCTGCGCTAGTGAAACCGCACTGTTACGCGCACAATCCGAACACCCACAAGCATTTCACTTTTCTGTGTACACTAATGTTAGTTTCACTCGGTTATTAGTACTTCAGGGTCAATGAAATTCCATTAAGTTAGGATATAGAAGCACTAATGTGTAAGCCGCAGCTTTGAGGGTTCTGGAATAGATATTATTTAGACCTCCTCAATAATTCAGAGGGCATCCATAACGAGCGGTCGAATGCTAAGTGTCCACTAAACTGCTCTTCAATATTTACATTTGTCGCAATATTCAAAGTTTGAGAAATTAGTTAGGAATTTCATTGAGTATTAAACACGACTCACTGCGAAGGCGAATTAAAAGGAATTAGTGTAGCAGTTTTAACTTTTTGTTAAGTTTTCCAATAAAGCAAGCGTTAGAGAAGACGCCGGGAATCTGTGAACAAAGAAAAGACGATTGTTAGTCTTGTTAGTGACGGTGACAGGGTGAATTAGTCCTTGTTAGGCGAGCGCTCGGTCGACGTCAGAGATTTTTTATTTGGCTATAGCTGTGTGGGGCAATAAGGAAATCGGGAAAAATCGCAAATCTCGACCTTTTTCTTTGTATTGTAGGCTATGTATCGATTGTTTGGATATTTTTGTGTTCTCAGTAATCCATTCTTTCGTTTGAAAGGCTTTTATAGCAGTCATCGTGGAGAAAGTTAAATGGGATCAGGTTTTTGCTGATTGTCTGTACGATAACAGTTTATAACACAATAAAGACTGGGTACTTTGTAGATAACACATTTATTGTTTTTTCAATGTCGAAGGAGTTTTATCTCTTTCCGTTGAAGGCAATTGAGTCTATTGCTACTATAGCTCTAGGTTAGCTTCGATAAAGTATTCTTGGACGAAAATGAGTGAGAATATTTGAAGAAAATCATGTAGGAGACTAATCATAGAAAATAATGCCTTAATGCTAATTAATACTTCTCAAATTTACGTATAAATAATAATGATTGATGATACAAGCCAATTAATCTTAATATGTTAGTTTGATGTTGTTTGTAAATAATCTAATGGTGTCATTATCAATTATAATTAACAAGTAATATGACATAATTATAATACTGATAAGTCACTATACTGACTAAAGATATAATTGTCTCAGTCTTTTTACATCTAGTCTAAATGATAAGAGGTAAAATTTGTTTGTTTGTAAGTTTGTATGTCGGGGGTAATCTCTGAAACTATCAGTTGGATTTGAAGAATTTTTTTTACATTTGATAGCCCAATTCTTAAGAAAGGTTATAGGTTACTTAACATCACGCTATGCCTCTTAGGAGCCGAGCAAAATTAAAAAAAAAACAGAAAGAAACGAAGTAATAGCGCGGGCGGGCGACGCGCCGTCCGCCCGCGTCGCATCATGTCATGACGTCACGTCACGTCACGACGCGACGTGACGGGGTGGGTCGGAGACAAGAAATTTACGCGGACGAAGTCGCGAGCGGAAGTTAGTCTAGTCTAAATGGGATCTATAATAATGTCATACCAGCCTTATTAGTGGTTTGACTTGCCAGCTAAACTCAAAGTTTAATCCTATACAAAGGGTGTAGAAACTTCAACATAAACTTAGGGGAGTTTCATTCGACTATAGTTGCTAGTAAGTCATAAGGACGTTGGTACATAGGCGAACGTTCCCGGTCGACCACTGTTCAACCTTATTACTAAGGGAATAAGGACAAAAAGTGGGTGACCGGGAACGTTCACGGGTGTACATGCGCTATTGACTTTGGATTTGCATTAGAGGTTAGTATCACATGTACGAGTATATTAGTTTTGCTGAACTATAGAAATTAAATTAGGGTAAATTAACTTTGTTGTTTCATAGATGGGATTCCGCTGAATGGTACACGACGTCACAGCAGGACAAAGTGAAAATGATCGCCCTACATTAACACCTTACAGAAGTTTGTGGAGAAGAAAGACGAAGGCTTTGTTCCTGCAATGGAACAATAGTGGGTAGAAATAAAGAGAGCTCGTTGTAAATAAATTTTATTAATTTCTTCTCTGATAAATGTTGTCCGCCTTTTCATTTGAATACAAACTGCCCTCTTCCATTTAACTCTATCGGGGATGGAGTTGTGAAAAAATCCTATAATACACCTTAGTGTATTTTAGGATTTTTTTAGAAGTATGAAATTAGGAAGATCTTGTGGTGGGTGATGACTGGGTGTCTTAACACTCACCAAAGATCTTCCTAATTTCATACTTCTCTGACGAAAAGATACAAGGCATGGAGAGCGGATTCATATCTGATATTTATATTATTACTGAAGTGCACATTATTCGTCCTATACATTTACATAACATAACATAATAATATGCTTCGGGATCGCTCGAGTTGGAAGTCATGCGAATGCAAAAATATTGTTATTGTGTGGGTGTGTCTATTTTCCTCATGGGAGTACAAATAAATCGAAGTTTATTGAAACGTGATCATCAACTGTTTCGTACCGTGTGACGTCACATGGAGTGTTTATTCTGTGTGTTGTCACGGAAATATACCTCACAGAGGACACCATTTCCAAACTAAATAAGTAATTGGAAAAAGTAAGAGACTCTTGAATTTTTAGTAAAATACAAGCAATCCTAAAATATAACCAGACATTTTAAACATAATATCACGCGTCAATTCCCCGAAGTGGAGGAGTAGGCATATTTGTACGATAAGCCAGTTTCAAGTGCCATGCAGCAAGCCTATTGTCAACAAACTAGCAGAAATCTAGATTACAGGCTTCTTCTAAGAAATTCCGATGAGAAAACTCAATAACACTTTGCCCGACATGGGGAGCAAACACAGGACCCATTAGCAGTCGCTCTAGTGGCCACGACGCAGTAATCGACGCGACCTATTTTATAAAAATATGCCTTAGAATTATCAAATAATTAAAAAAAAAACTGTATAAAATATAAACGGTCTAACGAATTAATATTTACATACATACATACATAAACTCACGCCTTCTTCCCATGGGGGTAGGCAGAAACTACAGAACGCCACCTGCTACGATCCTTACATACTCCTTTTGCCTCGTTTACATTCATACATCTGGTCATACACGCACGCCAGTTGCGATTACTACGCACCTGACCTTTCTAAGAACATCAACAATAAGATCATTATATGTCGAATTAATATTTCAATTACATAAATTGAGATATTTTCATCATCCCGATATTGCGTCCGTATTTTCCAACAAATATTAGTTAACCTTTGACCCGAATTTAATTTTAAACAGCTGCTTAATATGTTTCAACCTAACTTCTCATTATAAATGATTAAATGCAATGCAGCAGAGTTAATTCTTTATG
Source organism: Fissipunctia ypsillon (assembly GCA_947568875.1). Taxonomy (NCBI): domain Eukaryota; kingdom Metazoa; phylum Arthropoda; class Insecta; order Lepidoptera; family Noctuidae; genus Fissipunctia; species Fissipunctia ypsillon. The sequence continues at coordinate 6,675,929 of OX387643.1, forward strand.
AGAGATCCTATATTTAATGATTAGGTTACATGATGATCAACAGCATCAAGTATGTCTGATGATTAATGTATAATAATTAATTGAAGGACACAATGACAATCTTGTTAAATTATTGCTTAAAAATAAATCTAGCTAAAGCAAAACTCAATTCATCAAACTATTTAAAGAATAGAGAAATATACTAGTCTTACTGCACTAGAGAGAGGCACTACGCGATGTGCTACGCAACGCTTGTAGCTATGTCTACGGCGTAGGCGTTTGAGGTTGACTTGCTACGCCGTAGACATTCACAAAATAGCGCCGAATTTCGTTGTTAAAAATAAACATTGACAAAGTTTGACAACGTTCAAAGATTCCATCGTTTATTTTCGGAAAAACTGAAATATAGCGAATAAAATGTGACTATCGACCAAAAGAAATTGATTTATATTCCCAACTAAATTATTATACATAGATTGACGCACTAAGTCCGGTGTAAGTGTTCTGCATTTTTTAAGACCTTTATCCAAAAATGAAATTATCCACGTATGTGTGGCTTAATATAAATCACGGCGTGAAGAACTCACTCGACTAGCCGCCTGACGCAGTTTTATATCTGTGGGGACAATGGGGCTCGCTGAGAGCGGCATACAAACTTCTACCTCCAGATAATCAGACAAAATTGGGCTTTATTTCTCTGAGGTTAAAGATGTTTTGTTCCGCAAAGCAAATGTTGTGAGTATATAAATTAGACCATGCGTCACTGTCGCGGCAGAGCGGCAAACGAAAGGATGGCTCGTAATAACCTGTGAAATGAACGTTTGATGACCACTTCGGGCCAGACCACAGAGCATAGAAGTTCCAAGTCACTCGTATAATTGCGTGCTTCGGCAAATCACTTGCAATTAAAAGTTGCTTGATTGATGGCAAAGGGTTAATTGTGGGAATTGGCGAAGAGATATTAAAGAGATATGTTAGGTTTAAGTTAGAGCTGAGAGTTTCATTTATGTTTCAATCAAAATGTCGTATTTAGAATAATCTGGTGTACAGTTTTCATTAAAATCTAATGGAGAGTTACATACTTTATATAAGTTACCGTTATCTATACCTAGATACACGAAACATAAACAAATATTGTCCGTTCGTTGCCGTCTTGAACTGTTTATCTATTTATTAAAGGACTGCCAACGATTAGTACGGTAAGCGGTCATAAATGCAGTAGCACGCTAAGGATTGTATTGCTGTGAACACGTGGTACAGGGCGTACCTACATCTGTGTGTTTAAGTGATGTATTAACTTAGAACGCACACCTCAGAATTCTGGCAGGCGTTGAACGAAACAAAAAACATACCGTCGCTTTTTCTCACACAGAAAGTAATTACGTAAGACCTTGGTCGGTTCATACGGTTGCTAAAATTCACATCCTCATATCAAGTGTTGATAGCTGCTAGCGTACCGTATTGGATTATGAATCACATAGGTCTGGGTTCCAATTACGAAAAGACTCATTCTTTTGTTTTTTCTTTTCAACAATAATCTTCATTATGTTCATCTATTATTCGATAATTTAATAAACGAGAATAATAATGCAATCATTATTTTTATTATTATATTGTTACTGAAAGGAAATACGGGGTTAAAAAAAATGTTTATTAAGTGATTACAAATCTTCTTGTTAAAACAGTTTATTTTCTCAAAAAGAACAATTTATTGAAGTAAAGTAGGCAACCAGTGAACTACGACAATCACGCTTAAAATATTGTCTTAGTAATATAATAATATTGTGTTGAGTGTGGGGTACTCTAACAAACCACAACTAGCCAATCTACGCAATCTATCTGGCGTTTTATTTAGTCGCGGTGAATGAGTCGTAAGTTATTTGCATCTGTCTAATTTATAATTAATATAGGTTTCTGTGGATATAATCATAAAGTTTTACGAGTTAAGTGAACAAAACGAACATAATGAGGAACTATAGTCAATAACGTGATTATTCGAGTAATTATTAAAACATTAAAAAAACTATATTACCGCGCGTGAGATTCGAACCCACGGCTCGCTACGCATTAACGCGCTTACCCAAATACGATAACCGCTAAGATACCATGCCATATGCAGTAATGGTTGACGTTATGAAATACAATCAGTTGCAAACGAATGTGAGTGTGTGTGTATAGTATAGAAATTACTTATTACAAAGAAGGTCGTCAGTGAAACCGATGCGTTAGTCTATTGCTTTGTGAGATTGCTACCTACTCCACTTATGACCGCTACTGTAGTTATTAAAAACTGCAATACTTAAAAACTTACACAATATACACATTCTATCAAAACATAATCATTGTGTTCATATAAACATACATGTGACATATAATTAAACGTAACATCTCATTAGCGTTAATAAACGTTTATGACTACGTCTTTATTTTCCAACCACCACCATCAACCTACCACGTATAAATCCTTGAATAAAATTAAAATCAAGAGAACAATAAACGTTAAACGCCTGTCGATGCGCAAACAGCGCTTTGATTTAACTTCTGGAAACTTTGTTGCTCAATAAGATTAAATTGAACTCCTACTCGTAACTGTTTGTCAAGACAACTGTGTCTCTGATCACAGCGTGGTATAATTGGATTTAATTTTCAACATGTTCTTGAGTTAATGGAACGGTTATGCCGCTTTAAATATGTCGTCTCTAAAATTCTGGCTAAGGTTTTGATAAATATTATGATGCGAGAAAGACAATGGCTTTCATTTGCTACTAATAAAAGGCATTTAATATTACACGTTCAATAAAAAAAACCCCGTGTTTCTTCAGTTGCCTGTGCCGGGGCCACGGTAACTCTTGCGTTATACCTACACAACTGACATAGCCTTGCTCGCAGAACAGATGACCGATGGGGCTGAAAAGTTTTGGAGTGGCGACCGCGTACCGGATGCGTTAGAAGACCTCTCACAAGCTGGACCGACGACCTTGTGAAGGTCGCAAGAATCCGCTAGTTGCGGGAAGCACAGAACCAGTCGAAGTGGCGGTGCTTGCCTATGTCCAGCAGAAGATGACCACTGCTGCCGAAAGATGTCTTTCGGCTGAAATGATGATCAAGTAATAATGCATGAAAACGTCTTCCGCACGAGGTATACAAAAAAGATCATACCATAATGAAAAGATTAGCCAATCAAATCGTTCCCTGAGATGAACATATTTTAAACTTCACAGCACTTCATATTCCTCTATTTAATAACTCAGCCTATCACCATACTTCAAATAAGAACTATGTACATACTCAATGCGTTGTACAAAGTTTCCTGCTTTCTATGTTAATGTTCACAATTCGACGCGGCGAAACAATTGACGGCGCCTGAGAATTACGACCAATATAAACTGTGAGTGTGTATAAAGGCTGTATATTTTGTGTGTATTCGTAGCTATGCTTGAATATTTGGATGTTTCTGCAGTTGTACAGAGGTTGAATGAGGGATTTAACGTTCGTTAAACTGTCATATCATTTGAACTGTTATTCTTTATGATTGCTACGTACAATGTTATATTTAACATTGCCTTTTTCGTAGCTTGAATTCAATCAAGGCAAAAAAGAAATGGTTGTCTTCAAATTACAGCAGAAAGAAATACACCACTCCCCAAATGACATATTCATCAATAAATTGTGCAACAATTATGAATGATTCACTGCTCCAAGTATTTTATTGCTCAGTAAAACCTCCGAAACAAAGGAAAATAAATTTTAAAAGGAATCAGAACATTTAAATACCGACTACAAATTGAATTCACTTCATGATGACGTAAGTTAATTCTTTAAAATGGGAAGCATTTAAATTGCTTCAGTTTTCCGTATTTGTTTTAAACTATAGTAATTGAAAATGACTTTTTAACGAGTTTCATTCCCGTTTCATGCTACAAAAGTTAAATGAGGTTATAGATGCAAGTTTAAGGATAATTATGATGAAATTATTTTATCATCATTGTGTTTTAAAAGAATACACCTAAGTGACGATACTTATCTACATAGGGCGTATTCTGAGCAGTCTTTCTCGCTTGTATCTTAGTAAAACGGCTGAATCTTAATAACACGCTATCACAATATATTCAAGACCACGATGATACGAGGGCAGATGAATTATTAACCAACTACCTTAAATTCATGCGTTTATGATTTACCTAGACAAATACTAAAACCTTGTTTTGAATGCAACCGAGCGGTAAAACCACAAGCAGCAAAATACAGGATTTACAGTTTGTGTTTGTGCATAAGCTTTGTGGTCGCGGTCTCGCCTGCCAAAAGATATCACCACTTTTCCATGAAGAGAAGACTTTTTTGAATTTTTGGTGTATTTTGTAGTATATTAATGATACCTACCATTATAGCATTTCTATGCTTGGTGATAATGGAACAATATTATAATCCAACGAACGTCTATTGATCCAAATTGAAACAGACCAGTTTAATCATTTCTGAGAGCCGTCACGCCCCTTGCCTGCACATGATTAAGCTGTTGTGCGATAGTTTAGTTGTATTGCTAAATAGCAATGCACTGTGGGTATGCTAGACTGGATTTTTATACAAAACAAAAGCAAGCATCTTTTTCATGTTAATTTATCACGATTTACGCGTCACTGTGTGTTTTCCAACAGTGTATATAACTCGCGTAGTATGAAATAAAGCTGTCACACCATATTTTTCTTGTATTCCCAGATCAACGTGTCCTAAATAAACTTCTGTATTCAGTCTGCATAATGCAAGAGATACGCTTTATTACTATATTTACAGACGCGCACGGAACCATCTTTATTCGCCGTAAAAGATAAGGTAGAAAAAAATAGAGGGTCGTAAATCTTCGCAAAAGATAGTGAATTGTAGAAAATTATGGAAAGCAGTCCTCTATGTAAAGATAAAGGTTTCCCTTGGGACGAGGATCCAACTAAAGTTATTTGATTTCATTACCTATCTACCGACCTTCTGGTAAAACGAGAATTCTGATTCAATTACTCAGGTATAAGAGGTGATTTTCACTACGTCGTCGAGACGGCGGGTGGACTTAAGGATGTCGGAATTGGCAAAAAGTATCGACATACATTGTATCAGTATTTTTAAAATGTATTGATATCGCATTCGATATATTTAAAAAAAAATATCGATTTATCGGCAAAATATTTGCAACATAACTGGGGAAATGTGGCTGTACAGGTACACCTCTACCTAGCCCTTCGGGGCGCGATATGTGTTGTTATATTGTATGAATATTGTCGTTTTTATCATCTACTAAAAGTAAGATGTTCTCAATTCGACGCTGTTCTTTATGTAGATACGATATCTCCACCGTTTGTAGACCTATTCTTTATGTTTTAATCATGTATGATAGTGACTCCAGCCTTTTGACCAAGGGCGATTTTTATAGGTTTAGAAATATCGTTTTTGATACATTTTCTATAATTGTTATTTGATATCGATGCATCGTAATATTATCTGAATATCGCCAAAAAAACGGGGTATGGACTGAAAATTATCGATATACAGAGGTGTAGGTACCTATGTAGGACACCCACATTTGGCCAGTTATAGTTAAGTCCCATGTAAAAGGGGGCGAGCCTATTGCCATCAACCGGGCACAACTCCAGACTCCGGGCTGCTACTGAGAAATTCATATTGAAAAAACACTAACACTTTGCCCAATCTGGGAATCGAACCCAGGACCTCATGCTCAGCAGTAGAGCATGCAACCACTAGACCAATGAGGCAGTCATGAAGTTGGGTATATTGGACCTTAAAAATGTGCGTAAAAGCTCATAATTTTTAACAACGTCTTATAACCCAACTTTTCCAAATTAATGACGTCCCTTTCCTCCATGATTCTTTGCAAAAAGTCACTAAACGCGCATACTAATTGACTTTCAAAAAAATGTAATCCTGCCTAGTTCTAGAATTACTCTCGTTACGACCCAATTCCATTCTTTACCCGAAGACAAAACGTTTTAGGAGTTTTAATTAAAATTAATATAAGGAACGAGCACCGAATGTTACTGGCTTAATTACGATCTGCTACACAATGGATTCTGTGCACAGGGTAAACCCTTGTTACCCTCCAATTTATGGCTTACCCTTATAAAAGTGGAGATTAAAAGTATGAAGCGATTAAGTTCATGTGGGGTTGTGAGTGATATTAGTATGAGGAGCGATTTTAATAAAGTGTATAAAATTCGGGTGTAATTTGTTCGTAGATACGTTATGTTGACATCGTTTTATTGATATGGTCCTGCTTGATATTACGCTATTACATTTATATATTTTGTTTTCAAGAGATACAGAACGGGCAGGAAATAGTTTGATTTGGAAACATGCAATCTAGGATCCGGGATATTTTTATCTATAAAAGCTATAATGATAAAAACTAAACATTTACAGGCAAATGCAATGATAGCAATAATAATATTCCTTTTATTTATTAGAAAAGTATTTGCGTACATTACAGCTAAAGGAATCGTAGCCTTAACGTCTTTCCAATTCCAAAACCCATTAACGTTTCGTTTAAAAACGCCGTTAAAAAGTATATAAAAGAAAATGCAGTGGACTATACAACTGTATTTTCTTTTGTCCATTATAAAAGTTCTAGCGGTATGACTAAACTATTTAAATATTCTCTATACATAATGTATGAGATAGCATGACTTTCGCGTCTCCTCTCCCTCTGTTTGACGAGAAAAATAAAAATTCTAGCTAGCTTTAATTATGTATATTTTTTATTCTGCTGTGGCTGTTGATTCTAGATTTACATAATTATTAAACTTGCATTTAAAGTTATTTAAATAAATGCATGTACGGGATTTGTATTAGAAAACAATTTGGAGAAAAAAATTGGTTGACGACAAAAGTCAAGTAACAGTATTTTTAATTTAAATTATTGAGCTAAATGTTTATTAACTCTTAGCTATAAGATAAAATGCTGAATTTATACCATGTATCGAATAATTTTGTGCCAATTTAGATGAAGTGTAAAAGTAGCAGTGTTAACCGACTTTTATTGCTGCGCGTACCTTCATCAAAATTTTACCAGATTGCTGAAAATGTATTTCGTTTGTGTATGTGTAAAAAGATAAAATCTCCCTTATTTTTACAACAATTCGATAACATGTCAACATGTTGTTAAAGTACGTGACAACATAAACTGTCACCGGCAAATGCGATTGAAACGACGAGCAAAAAAACATCCAATATTTTCATTTTCATCCATTCGAGAATCCAATTTAAAAACGTGCAGTTTCATAAAGAGAAATGAGAAACTTGTCACAACTTCTCAGCCTTGTAATGGCAACTTCTTTTATTTGAAAGTATTTAATAATTTTTGGCGTCGAAAATAAATGCTTTTTATAGTAGGTTACGCTAAATAAAAAACGGATTTTTTACTTACACTCAAGGTAACAGGAGCTCATTTGTAGACTTTAAGAAACCTGAAACAAAAGAAAAATAATTAATTTGGTACCGAGTTTGTGTTATATTATTAGCATAGCTGTTAAGTAGGTTTACCATAATAGATAAAAGTAGAATGCAACATAAACCATGTTAAAATGTATCAAAAAGATATTTCTGTTTTCCAGAGAAATTCATCAAAAATCTCACGCCCGAATAACTACCTACCTACTAAATAAACCTCACCGAACTGCCATTCATCAATACAAACATTTTTACTTCGGAAGCAGTTCAAACCAGATGAAGCCGGTATCGGTGTCAATCGCGTTCGGGCCACTTCGGCAACTCTCGGCGGTCGATCCGACGCTCGTTATTGCATATAACCTTTGCGGTTATTGCCTTATTGCTCTGTTCAGCTCTGATCCAACGACGTGGAACTTATGCTGAGCAATTTCGGGATCAGTGAGTCTTTGATAGGGTACCGACTACAGACAGGGTTCAAAGGCTCGTTACATGTAACTATATTTATATATACTTATAGAATTTCCCCAACAATATTTTTGGTTCACTTTCAAATTAAATTAAAAATTGGATTTATATTTAATCGGTAAGTAAGCATTTTACAGACCATCCATCGGGTAGCCGTGCAATTTTGTCTCAGTATCTAATTATTTCCTGCTCACATTTTATTAACCATATTTTTTAGTGTTGTGATAACATTTTAATAGGCAGGTAACAATGTAAGCTTCCAACATGAAGCTTCATAAACTAAACAATGTTGGAAATTGTAATAGTTTCATTGTAAACACACCTTTATTTAGAACTAATAAAGCAATTACTTTTCCACGAGCATGTAGTACAAATTACAATAAAATAACAGTATATAAACTAAATATAAAGCCACCACTACTACGTATTAGTTTATTCTGGGAAATATTGTAAAACCTAATGTTGGGTTTGCATGTGCACGAGCTTTTATATCTACAGAAAAAGTTGAGATTTTATGTATGAGTACCTATGTAACCTACCTATGTTGTTTTTTTGTTTGACAATCCGAAATTGGTATCGGCAATAAATTTGGCTTACGTTTTCGATACATTAAGCTTTTTGTCGATTGCATTTTTAGGTCAGAATTTCATTGCGAGTTCTATGAGTTGTGTTTATTCAAAAATGTTATTATTATTCAAAGCAAATGGATTATGTAAGGATCGTAGTAGGTGGCGTTCTGATGCTTCTGCCTACCCTAGTATATGTAAAAAATTATTTAAAAAATTATGTAAAAAATTATTAAACCCAACACATACACATTTATTACATGGGACTTAAGCATTACTGGTGAAATGTGGATGTACCATAGGTACACCTCTGCATAATCCTTCGGGGAAACAAGGCGTGATGTTATGTATGTGTCGTGGCTAGATCTTAGAAATGATTATTTCATGAAGTGTTTGGTCATTTTATGAAATGGTTGTGTTTCATGAAATGGCCAGCTAAAATTGACCAAATCATTTAAACGCCAACGTTTAATGATATGTAAGTCGACGCTTGGCCATATCATTAATGTAGGGTATCTGTCGTGGTCCGATCGTAGAAATGGCCATGTCATGCTCAAAAGTTGGGCGGATCGACGAAAGCAACCTATTTATCGACATTCCCAGCTGACCACTGGGCATATCGCAAAGTTTTTGCATTCCACGCCGCTAGTAGCACCCCGACCAAATGGGATAGGTTAGAACTGTAACACCCCACGCGCGAGCTGAGCGAGCGAAGCGAGCGGTGCCGCGGCAGCGGCCAGCGAGTGCTACATCCAAGTTGGTCGGAGTTACTTGGCTATTTAGTATTTTTAGGACAAGTAGGAATCTTAGATGCACAACAAAAACAAAGCGACATCAACGCCTCTACCGGTGGATAATCTAAATATTTAACGATATGACCACTAATGTTTGGCCACATCATGTAGTAGTCATGCGTTTAACTGTTAATATCGCCAAGCGTTGAGTATTCAATGATTTGGCCATACCACATCATGATGTGACCAGTGGTCGATGTTCTATTTCATGAAATACAACCATTTCATGAAATGGTCGAACACTTCATGAAATGATCAATTCTAAGATCTGGCCACGACATATGTATTAATTCCAAATGAAAACAAGGGATGTATAATGCAACTATAGAATCAGGTGCCGTACATTAATGGATCCATTAATGTAACAGATCAAATCATAGAATATTCTATGATAAGCCTGAAAAATAATTTCACAAGATGTAAATTCATATCCAAACAAACGAACAATCAATATTATGTTTATCTTACTGCCATTCAGTTTACCCGTTTACTCTGATGTATATTTCAGTATTAGACTGACGCATGTAGCATCAAATCGCCCTGGTGCCATATTATGACGTTCTAATGCCATCGTGATTTCAGTGCGCGAGAGACCTAGCTATATATGATCAATAACACCATCCCTTTTCCAGACTGGAATCATGATGGCATTACTACTTCATTATAAAAGATTCCTCTCACTGATTGACATAATATTAATGAACTAGTCTGGATCACTGCATACCAGAATGTAGGCTGAAATTCTAGGTATTCCTAATTAACAGACATCTAGGGGATTGGTAAACTAGATGCATGCCAAGTTAAGTGTGCATTAACCTTCGCTGGATCAACTGACGTTTCATTTAATATTACGACGCAGGTATGTCACTTATGTACAGCAGTGGCGAGGCTTGACATTTTGTAGGAGGGAAGCCGAAGAAGAAATTTTTTAGTTATAAATAGTCATACAAATACGATTATCACGTTGTGGCGCCGGCTTATTCGGAACAATTTGTGTTGTTGTTGGAATATATATTAATTGGCAATCATAGACATTACTGAATGTGCTATTTTTCAATAGTGTTAGGTGAAGTTACTCTTCCGATCCTCCAAAGGGAAGCCGGTAGGATTAGAGTTATTAGCGCGCTTCGCCTCTGATGTACAGTCAGAAAATAAAATAGTTATCCACATTTTTTATTTGAACGTTGCGTTCTCACGCATTTAAAAATCAACTACTGTCTCCATTACCAAATATATGAATTTGACACATTATTTTTCCGACTGTTCACAGTTAGGACTAAAGTATTGATTTGTATACCAGTATACCTGGTATTTTCTGGTGGCAATCGTCTCCTGTCGAATTCCTGCCGACAAAACTAGACTAAACTTTGACAAAAATACCACTACAGATAAGTCCCATTTGCAGATATTTTCTGTTTTAACAAAAAATACGTCACAAGGTTTTAATCAAAGCCTAGTGCCAATACTCATGCATTCTGTATGTACAACGTATTGTGAGATATGTGTCAAGCTACTGTGGAGTACTTAAACCGCTACCGGCCAATTACGGAACTTCAAAATTTACCAAAATGGACTGACTCAATATTATGTTATTATTCTAGTGATTTTTTTTTTAAATTAAAAGATATCTTAAAAAAAAGCTCTGATTGAAAATAAACCTTAAGCTGTTTCAGACGTCAAGCATACACCCCTTGACCCCCTAGCACTTTTTATTAAAATACTTTCGAAAAGGAAGTATCGTAATAAAAATGTATGAAAACCAAACGTTTGAAGTATTTCTTTCAACGTTAATAATTATAAAAACTTGTATACAAACTGGGTAACTCCTTATCACAAACAAATTTTCAGTCTAAGGTCTTACTTTTGATTGTACCACCGGGCTATACCACTATACGAAAACCCCGTGAATTTATTCATGTACATTCTATATAGGTATCTTTCTACCTCTCTCACACACTAGAACAAGTATCTACATTAGTATGTATGCTGTATCTCGGGATCTGTGTCAAGCAACTTTGGAACTCTCAAGCCGCACTTGTACAATAACAAGACGAACTTGCGGAGAATCGACTGGGACTCGGAACTGGCTACTTTTTGTGTACATGTTGTTTGGCATACTAAAGATCTTGCGAGCTTACCTCGGGAATCGAGAAGTTGACCAACATCTCTTACTTGGCCACACTAATTGGGCGTTCACGTTGCGATGAAAATACGAATTTAAGACAAAGGTACTCAGGTAGGTATACGGTTCTTTTGGTAGATGATAATTACCTACACTTATTAACACTAACCATGCTGGAAGAATAATCCTAAATAATATTAACTCCCTAGATAAAATGATTTTGATTAATTTTTAACTGACGAAAAAAAGAGGAGGTTCTCAAGTGGACGCGTTTATATGTATATATTTTTTTTCTATATATGACCACGCATAAATTTTTACAGAGAAGTCTGATTTGAACGATTCTTGTTTCATTCGGGTGGGTATACCTCGAAGTTGGTCCCATGTAAAATTGATTAAAATCTTGTTTGGGTAGTTTTTGAGTTAGCTTCAATAATACGTATTTATCCCACTTTGCCTATGTAGATGATGTTATAATAACTTCCTGTCTCTGTAATTTTACATAGCAGGTAGTGGTATTCGACTTTGTGTGGGGTAGGTACTACATCTAAAAAGTGAAAAAATAAAAGTTCTTTTACAAAAAAAAGAACCAATTTCACAAAAAAAAAAAACACTACATAACTTTAATTTCAGAAGGCGATGGCAAAAAACGAAAAAACAAAACCAAAGACACCGACTACCGAAAGAAACGTTATTTTTCACTTTGTAATGTTTTTTTTTGGAAGTCGGTTGTTTTTTTTTTTTTTTTGTAAAAAAGTTTTTTTAATCTTTGACGTGGCCACTTTTCCGGCGTATCAATTTCTTCAAATCAAATCAAATCAAATCATCTTTACTGTGGATCATAGGTACATAATACAGATGGTGTTATTTAAATATTTAGGACCAGCTATGTCCTACCCTTAGGGCGTACAATAGAATGTAGGTAAGTATCTAGTGAGTTTAGTACATGCATGTCAACAATAATGTAATACATTGTAAATTATTAGATTCTTGAATCTTCGTTAATTATTATGTCGTTTATTATATTATATGATTATTTACACAGAACGCATCATGACTCAGGCAGATTGTATTTTAATAGTGATTTGTCATCAAAAAGTCATTCATAGAGTAATAACATTTGTTCACTAGTAGTTCATGGAGTTTCTTTTTAAATGCTTTTATTTCAGTAATTGCTCTTATAGGCCTTGGAATATTATTGAATATACGTGGAGCAGAGCAGAAAATACTTTTGTGTAAGAAATGAGTCTTACTAGGCACTATGTCTAGTTTATCCTGATGCCGTATACGCGTTCGACATTATTATTTTTTACAAAAACTGCGACCTCAAAAATATATAGACACGGTAATGTTAATACATTCATTTTTTTAAATATGGTTCACACGAATCAGTTTTCTGTAGATTGAAAATTGCTCTGACACAGTGCCGTCCGTTTCTGTGCAATGAACGCGCGATCTTTCTTCGTATCATTTTCTTTTTTTTTTAACAAAGTGGAGTTAGTATTATGTCGTTACCCGCCTACCGGTTTTGGTATGCAAAGCTGAAATAATGATCATTACGGTTTTCCGAAATTTTCTCGGACAATCCACACATTACCTACAAACAAATAACGATGACTTTTTATAAATGTCGTCTTCCGTAGAGTCTGGACAATCGCTTTCAAAGTGTTTTTATAAATGTCGTCTTCCGTAGAGTCTGGACAATCGCTTTCAAAGTGTTTTTATAAATGTCGTCTTCCGTAGAGTCTGGACAATCGCTTTCAAAGTGTTTTTATAAATGTCGTCTTCCGTAGAGTCTGGACAATCGCTTTCAAAGTGTTTTTATAAATGTCGTCTTCCGTAGAGTCTGGACAATCGCTTTCAAAGTGTTTTTATAAATGTCGTCTTCCGTAGAGTCTGGACAATCGCTTTCAAAGTGTTTTTATAAATGTCGTCTTCCGTAGAGTCTGGACAATCGCTTTCAAAGTGTTTTTATAAATGTCGTCTTCCGTAGAGTCTGGACAATCGCTTTCAAAGTGTTTTTATAAATGTCGTCTTCCGTAGAGTCTGGACAATCGCTTTCAAAGTGTTTTTATAAATGTCGTCTTCCGTAGAGTCTGGACAATCGCTTTCAAAGTGTTTTTATAAATGTCGTCTTCCGTAGAGTCTGGACAATCGCTTTCAAAGTGTTTTTATAAATGTCGTCTTCCGTAGAGTCTGGACAATCGCTTTCAAAGTGTTTTTATAAATATCGTCTTCCGTAGAGTCTGGACAATCGCTTTCAAAGTGTTTTTATAAATGTCGTCTTCCGTAGAGTCTGGACAATCGCTTTCAAAGTGTTTTTATAAATGTCGTCTTCCGTAGAGTCTGGACAATCGCTTTCAAAGTGTTTTTATAAATGTCGTCTTCCGTAGAGTCTGGACAATCGCTTTCAAAGTGTTTTTATAAATGTCGTCTTCCGTAGAGTCTGGACAATCGCTTTCAAAGTGTTTTTATAAATGTCGTCTTCCGTAGAGTCTGGACAATCGCTTTCAAAGTGTTTTTATAAATGTCGTCTTCCGTAGAGTCTGGACAATCGCTTTCAAAGTGTTTTTATAAATGTCGTCTTCCGTAGAGTCTGGACAATCGCTTTCAAAGTGTTTTTATAAATGTCGTCTTCCGTAGAGTCTGGACAATCGCTTTCAAAGTGTTTTTATAAATGTCGTCTTCCGTAGAGTCTGGACAATCGCTTTCAAAGTGTTTTTATAAATGTCGTCTTCCGTAGAGTCTGGACAATCGCTTTCAAAGTGTTTTTATAAATGTCGTCTTCCGTAGAGTCTGGACAATCGCTTTCAAAGTGTTTTTATAAATGTCGTCTTCCGTAGAGTCTGGACAATCGCTTTCAAAGTGTTTTTATAAATGTCGTCTTCCGTAGAGTCTGGACAATCGCTTTCAAAGTGTTTTGTCAACAGAATTGACATAGGCATTTCAGTAGCTAAGACGCAGATAAATGCCAGCGGCCTTGAGTGCAAAGCTTGCGTGTTCTGTGCTCACACAAAGCGTCGTACCGTCAGTCCACCACTCACTAATAGAACTCGCCCATTAAGGAGCGCTGTCCCAAATTAGACACATTATTAATTTATTATACATAAAACAATAATAAAACACGTACATATATTAAAAAATAAATAATAAAATTATCTTTATAATGGTGAAGAAAAGAAATTTATTTATTTATCCATACATACAAATATCTTTACAGGCTAGACCCAATGCGATATTGTAGCACATTTAAAACTTAAGTACCCTGTTTTGATCATTACAAATTGTACAGGTAGCTGTTCTTGTAAATTCATCCAAAGTGCAACAGAATATGTCCAAGTCCTCAGCAATGAGGTTGAGAGTGCGGAGCGCGCTCGTGAGCGGCGCCTCGCGCAGCAAGTTAGTTCGCGCACGCGGTTCTGCCAGCAACCGTGGTTGACGACGAAGCCCCACATACCCGTCTGGCACGACTAGCTCCACGCTTCGCAATATATCCGCATTGTGTATCCTCCCTCTAATTATCTTAAAGATATAAGTCACTAGTGTGAGTTGCCTCCTGACCCTTAGTTCATTATATCCGACCATACCCAATGTTTTTCCGTTATTCTCAGTTTTTTATCCGCGTTAGACATAACTTTACAAACTAATTACACTATGTAATATAAACATAATCTAAAATATTCACATACTTAGTTATCAAGAAAATGCTCTAACTTAACAAATATATTTACAAATCATTAATACGTGTTTAGACGTGATATTCAGTTTAGAATCATTAAAACTCGGTTATCGTCGCCTTAAGGCAATACCATAAATTGTTGAATTTTGTCATCGTTATCGTTGATAGAATGTCACTTTGTCTAGACCCTCTGGTGATGACATGACTTAAAAAACTGGGCAAGTGCGTGTCACACTACGCACAATGAAGGGTACCGTAGTTGGGATGAATTTATTCCAAGAAAAACTTAACAATGTAGTTGAAAAACATGTTCCCCCATATATTCAAACTGCAAATTTTAGTTTGTACGCTCCATATTTTACCATGTTATTTTAAGACTTTAAGTATAGAACCATTCCCGGTATTTTTTTTTAATTTTAGGCTCAGCAGTTTCGGAGATAATGGGGGGAATGGTCAATTTTCATCTATTTCCTTTAATAACTTTAAAAACATTAATTAAAAAATTATAAAAAAATATATTTGAAATCCTCATACCAATCCCTTTCATTTTTTATATGTCACACGGTACAGTTTGGAAAACTTATTTTAAATGATCAAATTTTTCCAACAAAAGTGAATCCCATTCACAAGTGAAAGTCACAGAAATTCATTATGTGTACCTACCAAATATCAACTTAATCGGTCCAGTAGATTTGGAGCAAATCGGCTGTGACAGACGGACAGTCACGAGACACGAGACACGAGTGTTCCGTTTTTTCATTCGGATGTACGGAACCCTAAAAACGTTGCCAATGAATTTATTATTCAACTAGCTGTGCCCCGCGACTTTATTCACGTGATACTAAAATAACAGCCAAATTTTAATAAAACTCCCTCGCCCCCCCCCCGATCCATCGCGTTGCGTCGCCCGCTCGCGCTATTACTTCGTTTTCGCTTAGCGTCCTTTCTGACTTTTTTCTTTTTGCTCGACTCCTAAGGGTTTTAGCGTGATGTTGATCCTCAAGAATTGGGCTATCAAATGCAAAAAGAATATTTCAAATCTGACCAGAGTTATAATATTATTATTGTTCACAATTTCATGGGTTTAATTTTTGCGCGGAACCCTCATTATTTTTCTAAAATAAAAGTTATTTTTTATAACATCAGCTATCTGCCAGTGAAAGTCCCCTCAAAATCGGTCCAGCCGTTGCAGAGATTAGTCGGAACAAACAGACAGTTAAAAGTTGTTATTTTGACATTACAAACAGACACTTCAATTTTATTTATTTGTACAAATGTATCCAACAAAAAGCCGAAAATAGTCTAACTTAACAGGGTAAAAGTTAGCCCCGAAGCTTGTAGTGCCATTATCTCGTACAGTTCAGGTTACTGTTGTATCGCGGATGTGTGTCAAGCGACTGTGCCTCTCGACTTGGCGCCCAATTACAGAGCTGCCGGGATCGACCCCAAACTGACAAGTTTTGTTAACATGCGGACTCAAATTATTTCAGGTGGCGGTTGAAGCTGCGTGTATTTCGGGGTTCGAGAAGACCTCTAATCTGCTATCTACGAGATGATAATTTGAAAATTAAGACATTTGGATCCAAATTATTTCATGTGGCGTGGAGTTTAAAACTGTGGAAAATTATAAGTTTTTTGCAGTCTAAGCTTCTCAGTGATTTTTTGCTGAAGTGCCGCAATCTGTCATGCTTATAGCAATGCGAATTCTTTAATGACATAATCGTTAGTGTTAGAAACACGAAGAAACTCGATAGACAAATGTTCTAATCTTAAATCGCTAACATACAGTAAGCGAGGATACTGGGGGCCAATTACCACCTCTTAAAGCAGTATTATTTTAATGTTACTTCCGTGTGAGAAAGAGATGGAGCTATACAGGATGTCTTGCTAACATTGTGGGCTTAATAGACTGTAGATTTTTAGACTATTTTATATTTTGTTAAGTACCGTGTACTTGTTGACAGGCCTACACAGTCCTCCCATACTTAATAACACTGTAATTTGAAAACGTTATAAGCCCACTTACCCACGGACGCGTAATGATCATGGCGTAGAACTGTGACTCTCTATGATGATTTCAGACAATATCCTGAAAAATTGTTTAGTTATTATAGACTGTCGATGCGCACATTTGACGAGTTATTAAATAGAGCCAGCAATAACACGCCAAGTGACCTAAGACATAATATTGTCTACCCGCACTTGCTGCACGTCTACCTACACTTTAACCCAACGCATGCGATTTTTTCGCGTCCGTGGGAACATAAGTACAGAACTTTATATGTCGCATTCATTCAACACTCAACGCCGAGCGTTGAAAGTCGAACACTGCGCGATTTAAAATCGCAGCCTGGAAGAATCCTGGCCGTGTGAACAGATGGATGTACCGCTTTCTATTTGTTCCATTCCTAGCGCGGAACGCGATTTTTCCGCGGGCGTTGTTTGCGCGTCCGTGCGAACGTGAGCTAAAAGGCAATTATTTTTAAAAGAGTAACCGTGGAGTTTCTTGCCGGTTCTTCTCCGCAGGAAACGACCAATTGGAACCGAGCACCTAGCTTCTGACGTTTCATAAGTACCCATGTAGGTATATGTGCAATAAAATATTTTGGTTTTGAATTTTAGATTTTCATACTAACCGGTATTCTTTTAACCAATCACTTTGAATGTAATAAGTATCATACATGTCTCCAATCATTATTCCAATTACCCTTTCAGCTTATTCACACAATAATATGACATAATCTTCTTGAGCCCAAAGGTACAATCATCCACAATATAAAATGGCTGAATACGCAAAACCTGAGTCCATCTGGTCAGTATCCGAGCCTTTTCTCCGATTTACTGGAGAATCTATTGTGTCCGCATTACATTTATATCGTCGATCGTCTATGTAATCCGCTTTGTCGGGCAATGTTTTAGATATTTATGAGAAGTGTTTGATATCGTTGCAGTTATGAAACAATTAATCAAACAATGTGTATTTTATTAGTAGTTTTATGACTGCCTCGATGGTCAAGTGGTCGCAAGCGCTGAGCATGAGTCGGTCTTCTACAGATTGTACTTCGGTGAGTGTGCTCGAGAACTCCACGACCTCATTCCGCCTGCCCTACCATCGGACATCTAGACGCACTGCAGGTTACCATCCCTACCTACTTGCTATTGTACCAATTCGCACTAAGCGTTTCCAAATGTCTTTTGTGATGCGCACAGCAAAGGAGTGGAACTCTCTGCCTGCGTCTGTGTTTTCGAACGCATACAACCCCGATCTCTTCAAAGTGAGAGTTAAGAGGCTTCTTCTGGGTAAGCTCGCTCCATCATCGACTTTGTCTCTGTCATCTCTGACCTAGACTAGGGTCAAGAGCTAGACTCTCTCAAATAAAAATAAAATAAAAAAACAGCTTTTAAATGTCTAATGGGTAAATATCGAATGTCAATGGGAAGTCTGTTGTAAAAGCGTTGACTAATGAACGAGCTGCCTACTCTGTGGAGGCAAGTACGATGTACAGCAAGATTGTGTTTATTTGGTATTTAAACTATGAATATTGGACATTTTCTTAAAAAAAAATATATATTCTTGTGTACATACAATTAATTTTCAAATATATAATGAGAGGCTACTACAGTCAGAATATCTATTTCTTAGAATTTTTCTCGAAAGGAATGTCTTGGACCTAGGATGTAAATGGCTCGAACAGCCATTTTCTGTAAAACAAAGATAGTATTAATGTCCGCACAGGTTCCCGTCCATGATATGTCATATGGGATTCTTCTCTGGGGAACCTGTGCGAACATTAGTATTTTAGTTATTTTCATAGTCTTATGAGAGTATGAAAATAACTAAAATAAACAACTCTGGCTGTAACTACATCAGTTAACTGTCGATTTTTTTTAACAGGATAGGTTATCGAACTAAGCCTTCCTGACAAGCTTCCTATGTGTAGGCCCATTTGTAAATTACCACCAATAGTTATTCTAAGCAAAACTGTCGACTCAGCAGGGTCCAACTCTATTCCATTAAGTTGAACATTGGTAGTTAACTGCTTGACATTTGGCGTTGAACATTTAGCCCAGCATTAAGCCAAGCATTTTAATCTACGATATAATCATCCAACTTATTATATCAAAATTTGCTTGTCTACATAGTGTGCGTCCCTTCAACTGTCATAATGTAATAATAAGGTTTTATATTTCTTCTCATTTAGTTGAAGAAAATCGAGTGGTAACTACACAGCATCCCATAAAAGAAGTATGTACGCTAGACCATCTGAAACGTAGTTGATCTAATTTGTTCCTATTTCTAGTGTTAAAATTATGCCTGTCACTAATCTCACTAAAAAGATGTAGATTTTTTCTAACATACATAATGTTTTCACATATAAATTGGCAAGATACCGTCATGATGTATTTTTTTTAAACAGTTCTCTTAGTGATTCGCGTCTGCGGAGGTTGTAGATGGCTCTGACAGCCCTCTTTTGCAGAATAAAGATAGAGTCAATATCTGCAGTCGTCCCCACAGCAAAATACCGTAAGTCATGATGCTCTGAAAGTAACTAAAATAGACCAGTCTCGCAGTATTCCCGTCTGTTAGTCGCCCTGAAAGTGACGTTAAGTGAGGACTCCACTTCAGCTTTGAGTCAAGCGTGATTCCCAGGAAAACCGGCTTTTCAACGAATTATAGTATTTCATTATTCAATAACACGTGACATTCACTACTCCTAACATTCGGTAACGAAAATTTAGTAATTTAGTTTTCTTCTCATTGAATACCAAATTATTTACAGCAAATCAATTATGGACCTTAAGCATACTTCGTCAAGCTCATGTCTGTTTACTTTAAAAATCAGTGATGTCTCATCAGAAAATAACACCATTTGTGGTCGGTTTTTCAGTAAATGAGGCAAATCACTTATATACTTAAAAAGAGGAACGGACCCAATATTGAGCCCTGCGGTACACCCATTTTGACGTAACACAAATTAAATATTAAAGCTAAAGGAGGGTGCAATTTTTTTCAATAATGGATTCACAAACTTTAGTAGAAAGTGTTATTAAATTGGGTTTTTCTTTCAAGAATGTTTCAGTAGTAGCCCGGAGTCTGGATTTGTGCCCAGTTCATGGCAATAAGCTCACCCCCTATTACATGGGCCTTAAAAATAATTGGCGAAATGTGTTTGTCATAGGTACGCCTCTGCCTAACCCTTCGGCGAAACAAGGCGTGATATTATGTGGTTTTATGTAATTTATCCGGGGATGTAATAATATCCACACAATATTTGTCACAAGCATACATACGTGTATTAGTGAATAAACAGAAGATGTTTCATAATTTTTCTAAAATCGCTAAAATTGCTTATACGTACTGTTGTACTTATGAGCAATTCTCTTACGGCCGAACCCAATAAACTATTTATCACCAGTTTTGGCATACTGGAGATAGAAAAACTTATCTATCTATGGTTTAAAACGTCCCAATAATCTATAAGAGATTATGGAATCTTACCGGCCTGACATAAGGACAGACAGCATTATACTGTCTACCATCAATAGCAATCTGTCTTTTACTGAAAATAGGTTATTGGGTTCGGCCGTTAGTATTGAATCCGACAACAGGTATTATCAAAATCTTAGTAGGCTGTCTACCCTGCTTTCCGATCAATGACGTTTTAAAACTAAAATATCACTGTTGTGGTTGTTACCTTTATTTTCAACTGTGTGGTGTGTGTTCTCAGCTTAGTTCAAATAGCGCCAATTAGCACCCAGAGGTATCAAGACTAGGGCAACGGAGGTCAAGTTGTGTGTACGAAGGTTTCATGTAATACCGTTTCAAAACAAGCCATGCCAAGGGTTGAATAGCTTCGAATCGAGACTAAGATAAGGACTATTTAAGGTTTTTTTAATTTTGTCTGAGCACTGCTTGAGACAACAGGGAAGTATATAGATCAAAAACCCGCTCTGAAATCTGTTCACCCTTTTGCGTTCCACGATGCCAAAGATAGACAAACGCCAAACTGTTAACACCCCCCACCCCACCCTCTTTTTGCGTTAGGAATTAAAAATACAGCAGCGAACATTTATTATTTTTTTAAATCATTTTCATTTTAAAATAAGCTCTTATCCCAGCGATATGAATATGAGCTGTGCTGTATGCAGCATAAGCGAAAGGTATGCCTTTCGCAGCTCAAGTGGCATTTAGCGTTCAAAGAGCACAATTGTGCTCAGTAATAATAGCTCGCGCGCTATAACCCGTGTCAACAAAGGATGACGCAACACGACAACAAATGAGGATATTTCTACTCGTAAAGTTTGCATCTATGGGTTCATGTATAGAGGAAGCCGGTTATTGTAATTTTCGGGTTGAACCACGTACTCACTAGTGAAAACAAGTGATGGATTTTGAAACCTATCTATTCTGTAAAAATCCTACCGCGAAAACTTAGATTGCTTGAAACTTACTATTATGTATTCTGTGCTTAAAGTGAGTTGTAGTCCACCAGAGCGACAATTCCGGTAATTCTAAGAACGTTCACATTTTAATCTCAGTCAATCTGTCAAAAAATGTATAGCGTTTACCTACATTTTTGACGTTTGATTTTGAACGTTTTTAATTACGGGAAGTGGCTTTCTGATGCCAGGGATTGACACTATTGAAAGCTAGCTCACATCAAGCTCACTTTACTTAAGTTTTCACGGTGAGAATTATACAAAATATGTAGATCGGCAGATATGAAAAGTGTGTAGGTGAATGAATGTGTGAGAATGTGTATTCAAAGAAGCTGTACGAGAATTGCCACATGATATCAATTGTTTTAGTTTTTACCTTATCAATCAGTTGCTAAATTCATCGATTTATGTACATTTGCTGACTAGGCTATTACGCCCGCCACAAGTCACCTGCTTTAGGTATTATGTATTGTAATGTTTACCTAATAAAGTGTCAATCATTAACGGACACAAAACAGTGATTATATTTCCTGTACACATCCCGTGTGATTCGTCCATCTTCATACTACATCTGAGTGTGCGGAGCTGCTGCCCGTACACTAGTGTTACCAAATACAGCCAGACACCGATATCTCGAATGGAGCTACTCACAGGCATTTGTCTTTGGAAGTCAACCTGAAAGTATCCACTGGAAAATCGAACAACTGTCAGTGGGACGTCAACGAGAACGAGATGACGACGCCGAAGTAGCGACACATACTTTTACTATGGCCGCGCGTACACCGCACACCATCACCGGGACGTCACGTTCGGTTTGAATAATCGTGCATTCTTGAAAGGTTTAGACTAGCCGAAAATAATACATGGTGAAGCTGGTCAATATTCTGTCAACCATCATAAACGCACAAGCGCGAAGCATATGCCACTGCCAAAACTGAAGTGCTCTTCAGCGGCGTTCTTAAAGTCTGATTAGCTCTTATGAAGGGATTCAATACAGATATTTGGTGCAGTGGATACCTGGCTTTACAGTCAGTCACCTGGCGGTCGTATTATTTTTAATGACGGCGTGTAACAAGGATGTTTATTAGCCGCAGTTTATTATTATTCTATAATTAAATGAACAATGGATTTTGACGTTGACGATACTCTATTTTAGTTGCTATCTTCTGCGAGGTCAATGGCTACGTCACAACCGCGTTATAATAAACGGTAATAACTATTACTACTATTGTCAGGAATGGAGAACAAAAAAATGGACATGAACCGTGCGATCTTCTTGCAGACCAAAATGTGCAAGAAGACCACGATCTTTAGAGAAGTTTCTTTACAAGTCGTGCATTTATATCGTGATTTTCCTATAAAAATTAAAATCAATTTATTTAATATAATACTAATTCTGATTTCTGCTGACTTTACACCCAGATGCGACAAGGGTTGACCGCGTTTACTATAGCTACGCAAGCGACTGGCTTGCAATCTCTCAGCGCATATGTATTATTCATAGTTTCAATTCACTTAGTGACTCTCCTTTGATTCTGGACGCCTGGCACCTAAGCAAGGGAAAATATGGTGACGACATGAGTAAGTTGATACCTAAAGGGTTTTCCAATAGGGACGGGTCGATCTTGACAGTCTGTGGCAGCCATACTATTTTGGTGCGATCTGTAAAATCTGTTGTATATTATGCAGTCAGTGATGCCAAATCACCATGGTAAGTTACACGGTTGAGCAGCATGTGCAAATGATAAAACTTTATTATCAAAATGGTGTTCGTTAGTGCAAACGTTGCGCGCATTGCGCCCATTTTACGGCAGACGCGGTGGCCCTTCAAAGTCCACTCTCCAACGATTGGTGACTAAATTTGAGACGACCGGTTCGGTAAACAACCAACCAACACCTTTACGTCAAAGGAACGCCAGATCGGCCGAGAACATCGCCGCTGTACGCGCTACAGATCAATGATAAACAATTTCTTTTGGCTTGAATTGAACAATATGGACGTGAATGACATGTGGTTCCAGCAAGATGGCGCTACTTGCCACACAGCGAACGACACAATCGACATTCTGCATGAACGGTTTGAGGGTAGAGTTATCTCTCGCAGAGGTGACGTGAATTGGCCACCAAGATCGTGTGATTTGACTCCGCTAGACTTTTTCTTGTGGGGTTTTCTGAAGTCGCAGGTCTATGCCAATAAACCACATTCGACCGTTGCCCTGAAAGCCAACATAACGCAGGCCATCGCTCGGATTCAGCCGGATCTATGCAGCAGAGTCATTAAAAATTGGACCTCTCGGATTCGTGCCACCATACGAAGCCGCGGCGGACATTTGAACGATGTGATATTCCATCCATAATGGCATAAATGGGCCTTTTAAATAAAAAATAAATTTCGTTAATATCTCACACACATCTTGTTTTATTCAATTTTAACATCGAGCCGTCCTTGTTGAAAGACCCTTTAGATATGCAACTAACGTTCGATTCAGTCATCTATATATACAAATAAATAAAATTTAAGTGTCTGTTTGAAATGGCAAAATGACAACTTATTACTAAATGCATTATGAAAGTATAAACGGTAGAAAAAGCAATTTTTAACAATTTTGTCTGTCTGTCTGTATGTTTGTTCCGGTTAATCTCTGAAACGGCTGGACCGATTTTGACGGGACTTTCACTGACAGATAGCTGATGATACGGCGGGTAACTTAGGCTACTTTTATATTTAAGGTTCCACGCAACAAAATGAAAACCCATGAAATTATGAATAAAAAGTCAGATTTGAAAAATTATTTATGCATTTGGTAGCCCAATTCTCGAGGATAGTTATAGGCTATTTAAAATCACGCTACGACTCTTAGGAGCTGAGCAAAAAGAAAAAAGCCAGAATGAACACTAAGCAAAAAAAGGTAATAGCGCGGGCGGGCGATTCAACGCGACGGCACAGATTACCAGATAAATCACTCCGTACAAAATTTTCAATACCTACTGCTATTAATAACCCTACGGCTACACTGTCGCGCTAGCGCGAACTTATACTTCGCGCGCTCTCACTCGCACACCGGTCGACGTCACGCTGTACAACAGAGACCGCGTGAATGTAGTTCGCGATGTCGCGATAGTGTAGCCGTAGGGTAATAGCCTACACCTTCGAGTCGCTGGACGCTGCGAACGAAAATGTACCTAACCTTACAAGCGTAAAAGTGAGTTTTGCTTTGTATTTACGCGCCGTCGCGTTGTTATTGTGAATTGCCAGGGCTGCCTTTTTCGATAAAGATGTCAGTAGGTATTTGTAGTAGTACACTTCTTCTATACAAATAAATAAAATTTAAGTGCCTGTTTGTTATGTCAAAATAATAAGTTTTTACTAAATGCATAAGAAAGAATAGACGGTACTTATAACAAAAAGCAATTTTTATCATTTTTGTCTGTTTGTCTGTCTGTCTGTTTGTTCCGGCTAATCTCCGAAACGGCTGGCCCGATTTTGACGAGACTTTCACTGTCAGATAGCTGATGTTACGGCGGGTAACATAAGCTACTTGTATTTTAGAAAAATAATTAAGGTTCCGCGCAAAAGATGAAAACCCATGAAATTATGAACAAAAAGTCGGATTTGAATTTTTTTTTGCGTTTGGTAGCCCAATTCTCGAGCCTTAGGAGCCGAGCAAAAAGAAAAAAGTCAGAAAGAGCAATAAGCGAAAACGAAGTGATAGCGCGTGCGGGCGATTCAACGCAACGGTTGGCGACGGGTCGGGGGACGAGGGAGTTTTATTAAAATGTGGCTGTTATTTTAGTATATTGTATATCTTACGACATCCACGCGAACAAAGTCGCGGGTCATAGCTAGTAGGATATATATATTATACATGCACATTAATAAAATTGAAGTGTCTGTTTGTAATGTCAAAATAACAACTTTTTACTAAATGCATATGACAGTATGCACGATACTTATAACAAAAAAAACATTTTTTTTAATATTTGTTTTTCTGTCTAATAAAAGCATAGTTATAAGTAAATAAAAGCATGTAAAAGCATAGTTTCTTAGTCAAAAGGTTTGGTCAAGTTGCACTACAGAGTTAGTTTTTCCTTAAAATTAAGGCAGATTTACACGATTTGAATCATCAGTAGTGTGCTTCAGGTTTGGTTTTTGTTCTTCGCAGAAAACGCAGAACCCCAGTGGCAATAACTTTAAAAATCATAAGATTTCTATGCATATTATAAACTAGCGGTGCCTCGCGATTGGATGGGCTACCAAACGCAAAAAGAATATTTCAAATCCGACTTTTTGTTCATAATTTCATGGGTTTTAATTTTTTTGCGCGGAAACCTAATTATTTTTCTAAAATAAAAGTAGCCTTTGTTACTCCTTATAACATCAGCTATCTGTCGAAGAAAGTTTTGTCAAAATCGGTGCAGCTGTTTCGGAGATAAGCCGGAACAAACAGACAGACAAAAATGAAAAAAATTGCTTTTTTATTATAAGTAGGTACCGTATCCTACTTTCTTATGCCTTTAGTAAAAAGTAGTTATTTTGTTATTGCAAACAGACACTTCAATTTAATTTTTTGTATATAAATACGTATAGATTGTGTAGATTGTATTACTTTATTGCGTCCGACAAATCGAAACATCCTTCTAATTTGCCAGCTTAGTATTCTGGCCCGTCAAAGTTAACAGGAGCATCGGTGCCAAACGCTTTGTTGCTGCCACTACTTTGCTCAGCTTTGTTAGACCGCCACTTTTCTGCTTACCCTTGCGCGCCCAATATTCTCTCTAATTTTCAAGACTACAAGAGATAAATTGTATAAGCACCTGAATTTTGTTTCGCTCAAAGATCGGCGACTGTGGAATGCTTGAAATCTCGTCCCTAGTCTATATTCCATGCCGCAAAAAGAAAACGGAAATTCACCGACAATCTCTCGTAAGTAAAGCTTTTACAGTTTAAAGTGCCGAAGTGATTTCAGTCGTTCACACACCAAAAGATGGCTAGGAAGGAGGGAACTCGATCAAATCGCATTTAAACTGCGTCCCCGTCTCGGGACGATATATGCATACAAAATGTAAGTTATTTACACACAAAAGAATTCTGAAGGTACAAAGACTTGCTACACTGTTTTGTATTCAGAGGTTAGAAAGTCCTGGGGAATTGGCTGGTGGACTTGGCAATAATAGGGTCAGGAATATAACGTCTAACTTCCAATATCGACGAAACTATCTGTTCCCGCGGCTTCGCTCACGAGTCTGTGTTACTCTATCGGCATTATACAAGGTGTAATTTTAATCACTGTCAACCTCTTAAGGGGTCATTGCACTCATCATTATGAACAACTTTTACTATGGGCCCAAACCCGTAATCGCAAAAAAGAATCAAGTATTCCCTACATTTTGACGAGTTATGCGAACATAAATGAAGGGAAAAGCTGATTCTTTTTCGCGATTTCAGGTTTGGTCCCGTAGTAAAACTTGTTCATAATGATGAGTACAATGACCTCTTAAGAGATTAACACTGTTTAAAATTACACCTTGTAAATTAAAGGGAACGTGAAGTCATAGTAGGTACTTACTTAAATTCGTAAGCAAATTATCTTCTATAACAGATGACTTTGTTATTTTAAACTAAAACTTGTTAAGGCATTGTTTTTGCTATTGAAGAGTCACATTTTTTCTCGCACTTGTTGAATAATTATGAAGACATGCACAAACCGTATTACTATGAATACATTCAAATTGTAACACTATACAATAGAATGTCCAAAGAGAAGCTAAATTCCTTTTGGGCCCAACACGATTGATAGAATCATATAGGTACCGTAAGAGCAGAATTTGTAGGCGGAACGCGTGAGGGAGAGGCAATCTTTGCGTCCTCACTCCCCTAGTCGCCGCAGGAGACGCCCTGGGCGTTCGGAATTGAGAGCTGATTCCCGGCCACCGTAGGCGCAGGCTTGCGAACGGCTAGCAATAGGTAGCTCGCCGTCCGGTAAGGACCAGGCCCGGGTCGACGTCGCGTTGTCTTCGACGCGCGCCTCAAAGAGATGTCAGCACTAACTCACGGGGTCCGCTAGGGCCGATGCCAGCCAGAGCTGTGGGATGTTCGAAAGAGTTACCGTTGCCCCTGGCATAAGCAACTGAAGGAACATGGGTGGGTTTTAGTCAGTAAAAGTCTGACTCGCCCTCCCGCTCTGGCCAGAGCGGGAGAACTCATTTGATGATTTCCAAAAAAAAGAGCTGAATTTGTACCCAAACGCAGAAAATGGTAAGCTTATAGATCCGTACACACAAATCTATTTAAGGCACAGCACTTAAGGCGACGAAGAAATTAAGTGTCAAGTGCAACGCTCACAAGAACTGTTCCCGAATAGGTTATGTTCTAAACTTCGTACGCAGCCTGTCGACGATGTAGGGAAGTAATTGGACTTTAAAATTAGGATCTCGGTATATGGAAATCTGGTATATGTATGTATGCTGGAATTTAGAGCAGGAAATTGCGTTGAGTTGGGAATATTTGAGACGGATTTTTTGTATGACTGGGATTTCCGTGCTATGTTTTTTTAACAGAAACTAATAGCAAAGTTTGCTTAGTTTATATATATTAAACAACTAGTTGCCCCCGCGACTTCGTTCGCGTGGAAGTCTTAAGATACACAATACACAAAATAACAGCCACATTTTAATAAAACTCCCTCGTCCCCCGACCCGCCGCGTTGAATCGCCCGCCCGCGCTATTACTTCGTTTTCGCTTAGTGTTCATTCTGACTTTTTCTATTTGCTCGGCGCCTAAGGGTCGTAGCGTGAAGTTAAATAGCCTATAACTATCCTCAAGAATTAGGCTACCAAATGAATGAAAAAATGCAAAATGAAAAAAAAATGCTAAATCAATTTTTCAATTCCGACCGTTCGTAATTTCATGGTTTTTTTTTTGCACGGAACCCTAAATTATTTATCTAAAATAAAAGTAGCCTAAGTTACCCGCCGTAACATCATCTATAGATAACCAATCAACAAACAAACAAACTGTCAATAAACTTATTATTATTATTATTTTATATAATAACCGGAAAAAGCTTGCCTACAAAACTGGTTCATAAAGAAAACAACATTGTTTTTTATTTGAAGAATGAGTAGTAGTTTAATAAAATCTCCTTTGTAATCGGCACCCGCAAATTCTCATCTCCTACTATAATATATTGCTCACATAAAGATGGTCATAACATACAACTATTGACCAACTTTAAAGCGATATAAAAGTCTTTTCGCCTAACTTGTAGTTTTGACGACAATACAAAGTTATTTCAAATTGTGTGCAAGTTTTCTCCATTCTCACTTGTAACATGTGTTGTTGGAATGTGAGTGAGTTATAATATTATATGTGGTTTCTTGAAAGAAATAAGTAGGTATATGCCAAATGCTATGTGATCTACTTATGCCATCGCAATTTAATTAATATTGAATCCTGACCAAGCATTAGCTAAATTATTGTAGCTATGTAACTGGGATATAATTATTTATTTTAGTTTGTATAACTAACCCCTATTTAGATCTTGTGTAGCAAAAAGAACCACCTCTTAAGGGGGAAGCGCCAAGGTAGCCCGCGAAATTCAAATTTTCTTACGATTTTTGCAATTTGCTGGTCAGTATTAAGTTATAGGTTGATTAAAATATGATTCGCGGCCGTAACAATTATGTATTTACTGAATTATAATCATTAAGGTCATCAACACAACTCTCTAAGACCAAGTAAACCCCAAGAATTACTATTTCATGAAATCTTGACATTTGGGGATTATACTAACATAACAAGTTTTATTACTGATTGTAATGATTATAATTCTGTAAATACATATTTGTTACGACCGCGAATCATATTTTCATCAACGTACAACTTAATGCTGACCAGCAAATTGCAAAAAACGTAAGAAAATTTGAATTTCGCGGGCTACCTTAGCGCTTCCCCCTTAAAGCAGTATTATTTTAATGTTAAGTACTTCAGTGTGAGAAAGAGATGAAGCTATACAGGACGTCTAGCTCCATCTCTTTCTCACACTCAAGTAAAATTAAAATAATACTGCTTTAAGAGGTGGTGGTCTAGATCCTGAGCTAGGCTTGCATGAATTCAAGATCGTATTTGATTAGTATTATTAAGTACTTCTTTTTATATATATTTACATAACAGGAGTGGAACTCTCCACCTGCGTCTGTGATTCCGAACGCATACAACCCTGATGTCTTCAGAGTGAGAGTGAACAGGCTTCTTCTGGGTAAGCTCGCTCCATCGTCGGCTTTGTCTCTGTCACCTCTGACCTAGACTAGAGTCAAGAGCAAACCCATCTCAAATAAAAAAGAATAGCCTATGTCCATTTAGAATAATGCACATTTCAAATGGCGAAAGAATTTTCCCACCCGCAGAGTTACCCTCCACACTTTACATACACAAACTTACAAAATTCGCTCTCTCTTTATAATATTAGTATAGTATAATATCAAAACAAAAATTCAGCTCTACACTATTTCTAAAAGCCATTTATGATACGATTCGTCTACAAAACATTTCATGTGAGCGAAGAATATTTACTCTATTTTAGTGCAAAAAATACAACCAACGCGTATCGAAGTGCTTCAGAAAGTCAGAACTTTTTGACTCAGATTCTCCGAGAGTCCGGGCAACTTGAGAACTAACAAATGCAACTGTTTTAGCAACATACATTTACTGCTTCCAGTATAAACTATGGATTCAGGTTATCTCTAACCGATATATCTTGTTGTAGATATCGATGTGTGAAGCCCGTTTTGTACGTTGTGTAAAGATTTGTTGTCTTTATCCAATAGTATTATTTTTAAAGCACCAAGCTTGTCTAATGTAATGGCATGCTTGGAAAGTCAAAGCCATTTAAAACCGAATTTATTTCAACAAAAAAAACTTTTTTGCAAAAAAACTTTTTTTTGTAAAATAATTTTAATTTCGGAAGTCGGTGTCTTTGGATCTGTATTTTAGTTTTTTGCCACTGACTTCCGAAATTAAAGTTGTTTTTCACTTTGTAGTGTATTTTTTTGGAAGTTGGATGGTTTTTTGCAAAAACTTTTTAGTTGCAGCACTTTTTAGTTTATTTTTAACTTTTTAGTTGCAGTACCTACCCCACAAAAAGTCACACATACCACTACTTGCAATGTAAATAACACTGGAAATTATTATAACATCATCAATACTTATACGCTAAGTGGAAAAAATACGTATTACTGATGCTTACTCAAAACCACTCATCAGAACTTGACCAAATCGATATGGAAGCAATCTGGAAGTATTATCCTTTATTTTTGACCCTACCTTTACCTTATCCTTTTTAGTTTATTAATGACGGAGTTCTGAGGTAACAAACATCGCGAAAATAAATCAGCTGCTGCCTGCATTTATGTTTGCATAACTCGTCAAAATGTATGGAACAGCAGATTTTTTTTTCACGATTTCAGGTTTGGTGCCATAGTAAAAGTTGTTAATAATTATGAATACAATGATCCCTTAAGACGTTGTGCGTTATTTATGTTACATCTTGTATATTTATTAATAATCAATCAAATAAAGTTATCAAGAAATAGCGTCCTTAAAAGAGAAAATTAAATGTTCTATTATTACTATTACAAACAAATAGTTTTCAGTATTAATTGTCTCAATTCTTTCAGTTCGAGACTGAAAGAAATCTTTTAGTCTCGAATATAAGCCGGTAAAGACTAGAAATAATAATTAAACACAGAAATAACTACTTTTTCTATTATTAGTCACTGAAATTTTCTATGTTTTTTTCTATTCATTAAAATTGGAATACTGCGGCTTTGTTACTAGAGGCGTGCAAAAAAGGGACAGGTATTGGCCACAACGTCACTTTGTCTCCTTCTAGAGATTGGTCACTTTGGTGAGGCTAACGCTCAGTCCATTCTCTACGTCTTATGTGTCTACCCATGCATTACAATTAGAACATCCAATGGCGCCGTCTAATTTGAGCTCCGTACTGCTGAGCCCATTTATTAAAGGCTAATTGGTACCACGGACTAGAATTAGTGCTGCTTTGCTATTCAGTCGGATACCATCTGCGTTTATGACTTTGGAGGACGAATATATGGGACATTGCATTAATATCGATTTGTAATGAAGTAGTTGGCTTGGTTGTGTTTGTGTTTGTTTTGACTGTTTTTTGGTTTGTGTTTTTGGAACTAGAAAGGAGTTATTAGAAACGCATTGAAGAGTGATGAACAAAAATGTTGATGGATTGAAAGGGAGAGGAAGACCAAGCAAAAGATGGATGGATTGTGTGAGGGATGATATGAAAGAAAAGCCGGCCAGTTGCGTGTCGGATCGATCACGCACAATGTTGGGTTCCGTAGTTGGGATGAATTTATCCTAAAAACAAACTTAGTTAGTTAGTTACTTAGTTGGAAAACATATTCTCTGAAAAATAGGGATCACTTTTGGGGGGCAAATAAGAAAATAAAAAAAAGTTTTGCAAACTGTACCGTGTGACATATCAAACGAAAGGGCTTACGCTCAATTATATTAGGTCTTGATTTAGTCTCGATTAGGTCTCGATTATATTTTTTATAATTTTTTAAATCTTTCAATATTGTGCGTACAAACTTACATTTGCAGTTGAAATGTATGGGAGAATATGTTTTTCAACTACAATGCTAAGTTTGTTCTTGGGTTAATTCTGTCTCTACTTTCTTCATCCCAACTACGAAACCCTTCATTGTGCGTGGTCCGACACGCACTTGGCTGTTTTTTTTTTGTAAAACTTTGGAACCATAAATTTCTTAGGTATTTAATAGAAGCAGAGCAAAGAATATAAAAAATTCACAGACTCAAAAAACCGCAGTCTTTTGTCACATTTTTGTAAGAATAAAAATCATTATCAGGTTTGTGCCTGAGGAAGCAGAAATAGAATTTTATGATCATTCTGCCCCGGGAAAACATTTTCAAAAGGAACTTTACTGCTATGAAGTTGGTAATAAAATTTATTACCTACATATCTATGCTAGAAACCGAACAGGGCATAATAACAATAAGGGCATGAAGATAAACACATTATTCACAAAACAATATCCATCTCTATCAAGAACACAGACAGAAATTAATTATAACTCCTTTGTTATAAGAAGCAGCGTACGTTATAACGTAAGAGATACCTCTGTTACTATAACAGATACCTCTGTTATTGTAACAGATACCTCTGTTACTGTAACAGATACCTCTGTTATTGTAACAGATACAAGAATAACGTGTAACGTTATTATTGGCACGTCATATAGTCACGTTCGTATTCTCGTAATTATTTGTAACGAAGCGATACCTAATTCATCTTGTTGGTATAGGGTTGGTAGGTTGGTTGGTTGTTTTATTGGTGTGTAGTATCCGTTTATTGTTAAGTAAGATTATTTTACGTCAATTCTTACATTAGGTAATCTTGCCTGAATATGAATCATCAGAAATATTGCGTGTTGAAAACTGTGGTCGTTGGATCTACAGCTGCAGTTTCATTACTCTTTTAATATGTTATGAGGTCGTTTGTAAAATAAAATTATTCTCTCTCATTTACACCAAACATTATGAAATAATATATATATAGATGATTTTGGCAATATCCCCTTTGACAGTACATTCTATAGTTTCACCGATAGCGCTGTACCGCGGGGAGCGGGGCGCCGTGAATGAGCTGCCTGGGGGTTCACCCACTTTTAAACAGTATTATTTTAATCTTAATTCAGTGTGAAAAAGAGATGGAGCTATGACGGACATATATCTCCATATCTTTCTCACACTGAAGTAAGGTTAAAATAATACTGCTTAAGGGGGAAACGCTAAGGTAACCCGCGAAATTCAAATTTTCTTGCGATTTTTGAAGTTCGCAGCTCAGTGTCTGCGTGTATGTTGATTAAAGTATGATACGCGACCGTAACAAATATGTATTTACAAAATTATAATATTAGTATCAGTAATACAATTCCTTAAGTTAGTATGTATTATCCTGAAATGTTAAGGTTTCATGAAATAGTCGTTGTTGTCGTTGTGTTGATTCTTTCTTCTTCTGTAAATACATATTTGTTACGATCGCAAATCATATTGTAATCAATATACAGCTTAATACTGACCTGCAAATTGCCAAAAACGTAACAAAATTTGAATTTCGCGGGCTACCCTGGCACTTTCAGTTTGTGGTTACCACTGCGGTACAGCGGTATCGGTCAAACTATAACAGCCTTTGTGCGGTTAAGTTTATCACTTAGCAGTCAAAGTTAACGTGCTTGGCTTTACTATTCTGATGACAATAGTCCTCTAAACTTCCTCCTGTATCTTGCGAATTTACAGATTCAAAACAATTACACACAAACCAACTGTCTGAAGCTAACCAGCCTAATATGATTTGCCCTATTCTTCTTAAAAACCCGTTCCTAGTCAAGACTACGATGAAAATCATACAATGCGCTTAAATTCCGCTGCAGCATTATGTTTTAAAGTTCAGCATTAAGCATGATTCACGGCTGTGGCTTCGTAAGAATAATTACAAAACATACCGGCCATATTTCATCTCTTAGAAAAAGAACTTTATTTGCTCGGAGCCGTACTCCATGCGGTATAACTGGAGCTTTGAAATATACTGCGAGTACATGATGTATATTAGTGCAGCTCTTAGACTATAAAGCCTAAATAACTAGTACAATTTTTTACAAAATATATAAGCACGCAATTTCTAATATACATAGCATATAAGATCAACTCAAAATAGACTATGATATGCAATATCGAGAAAAAAGAGACAGAGAGAACTTGAAAAACCATGGTGAAGCTCAAGTTACAGGCATAATAATAATTTGTTCTCGCTCTACAGTGCGACAACAATAGGAGAGTCTCTTCCCAAACAGAGAAGGCGCGAGATTGATCACCACGCTTCCTCAAGACGGGTTGGCGATTTCAGACTTGTATTGACTTATAAGTCCACGTTTCCTTGATGTTTTCCTTCTCTGACAGAATCATAGCGTTAGTTGCACTTAGTTTACATAATATATAAGATAAAAGAAAAACATGCTACGATTACATAAAAACCCAAGGCACTCGGTACACTAAGGTTAATTACTGAAAAAAACCCTGAAATATTCCCCAGAGAGCATGAGTAAACCATGTTTATTTGCCGCAAGCACTTCGTATATTTTGAGCAATAAATAAGTGCAGATAAAGTGCGAGTGTCGATGATATATGGGCAGCTCTTGGACTAACTATGACAGTTCCACTCTCCACTCGCACGATTATTGATTAAAACAGGTTTTTAATATGACGTTGTTTGTGTTTTCTAGCTAGGTATTTTTAACTGGATCTAGTTTGAGTTCTGACTCTCTACTTTATGCATACCTAAAATACTACGAGATTTTATCACAACGGCTGCTAGATAATAACAAATTATGTGTCTTGTGAACCTAACCTAAAGCAAGTCTTTGTTGCTCTAGGGTCAAGCTGTACTGAATTTTATTATAACCTGCTAGTCAATAATGTGATTTGAATTTGAACAAAAAGAACTTATTCGAAAATCGAATTGCTGTTTATTAACTCGCAGAAGGTGTGAAAAGTAGAGTATTCTCCTTTTGGATAATCTACTATTTTCAGTCATTGTCAGAATCCTAATAAAACTCGGGAAAGATGTTTGTTGATATTTAGGTATACCTATGTGCTAATCGTTGCATTTCCAAATATCGGCAATAGACCGATCTCTTGTAATGTTCACTTATTTGTTGTGTACTTAGTTTATTATTACATCAAAACAAACTTAATTCCAAGTTTAAGTTTTAACACATATAAAAAAATATTGAACATTTTTCCTAAAAACTAAATTTACAGCAGCTGGAAGTTTAAAAATATTGTAAACTCAAAACAGAGTTAAAGGACATGTAAGACTTTCTTTGCAATTAAGAGGGGAATATAAGCGTAGAGTTAAAATAAAATAATAATGTAGAAAAAGCCATGTTGAACTGGCTGTTAACTTCTCGAGTTTTAGTTGCATATTATTTTATATTCAGCAACCTTATTTTGTATGCAAAACGAGGCTTCCTTGCACATATATTTTCATTAATATTTAAGTGGCAGATGAATATGTATGTACCATTTAGTTTTGGCTTTCATTGTAATTGAAGTCTCAAGTTTTGACAAAACTTGTGTCAAAACTTCATAAAAAATACTCAAACGCATAATAAACCTATTTTGTTTAAAAAAGTGTTTTGTCAATTTATTTGGAATTATGATTTGAATTTGAAAGAAGAAAACAAAACACTATAACTAAAATAGGTTTTTGTTACTTTTTAGTTTTTATGAATGATACGGTTAATAGGGTTACTCTATACAAATAAATAAAATTGATTTATCTGTTTGCAATGTCAAAATAACAGCTTTTTACTAAATGTGTAGACAGTATAATTAAAAGATACTTCAAACGAAAAAGCAAATTTTTAAAGCTTTGTCTGTCTGTCTGTTTGTTCCAGCTAATCTCCAAAACGGCTGGACCGATTTTGACGAAACTGTCACTGGCAGATAGCTGATATTATAAGGAGTAACTTAAGGTACTTTTATTTTAAAATTAACATTCAAAAAGAAATTAATAATTAATTATTTCAAATTAAAATAATTAATAATTAAAATTAATTGAAATTGTAAACAATATCTGATTCAAATAGGGAAGTATTGACATCCACGCGGGCGAAGCCGCGGGCAACAACTAGTATTTAAATAACTTCCTACTAAATGAAACCTTCGCGTAGAACAGTGTTTATTTTATAAACATTTAATATAATACCTATTTGAATTTTTGGCGCCTTTGATGTCTGAGAAAATATCGAACTGATACATTATTTTCCTAAAATGGTTTTTATCTGAAGTAAAAACCAAAATGATATCATAATTGTTTTACGACGAACAATGAAAACTCAGTCAAGAAAGCTCAAATAGATAATGTGACAAATTAACTACAAACAGGAAACAATATACATAATATTACAACTTGCAGCAATTTCCACACTTAAACACTAATTTATCTTTTCCAAATCTTCGGAAATAGTCGATTTATTAAATAAAACCTACATACAGACACGAATAACATTAATCCAAGCAGGCTTCAACGTGTGGAAGTGAAGCGCAAACTCGAATGGACCACTCATCACTCGTCCGGCCCGAACACTCACTTTCCATTTAACCCCACAGCATTTCAACACATTGAAATTTATTTACTTTTTCTTCATCGAATGAGGAAAACAGTTAATAGATATAAGATAAAACCTACAAACACTCCAATAACATTAACCCAAAGAGGTACGGACGTGTAGATGTGAGCACTGAAGTGCAAACTCTAATGGCTCTCTCATCAATCATGCGACCCGAACGCTTCCTTTCAATTAAACTTGGTAAAGTTTTACGAATTACATTAATTTCCACACATCAACACTTATTTACCTATACCAAATCTTCGAAAAAGTCGATGTATTGAATAAAAGCCACAAACAGTCCCCAGAAACATTAACCAAGGGAGGCACGGACGTGTAGACGTGAACATTGAAGTGCAAACTCGAATGGCCCACTCATCAATCGTCCGGCCCGACCGTTCACTTTCAATTTAACTTCGCAAATTCACTTGGAGTTTGCTTCGGGCGCTGCGAGTAAGATTCAATATCGTCTACGTGTTGGAATAGTGCGATTTTATTGACATTAGAACTAATGTAGAATTTCGGAATCATAGTGGGGATAGACCTTTGATGGTTACGACATATGGAAAAGGAATTTCAGTTGGAGTTATGTTTGATACGTAATTGTAGGTTCATTTACATTTTCACTGTTACGTAGTAAAGTTGTGAAATTGCATTATGTAATTAGTTAATTTACGTAATTTAAGCATCCATCTCATCGCAAATGTTGCCCTTCTTCGCTGATTGGATTTTCAGCAAATTCAGGAAAAGTTACAGGTCTGGAAGAGAAAAGTTTTCCTTTTAAATTGTATCGGGCAATATGTAATATAGTATGTAACGAATTGTTAAAGGACTAGGTACATCGTAGTATACATATAACAAAGTGAACACACAAACAAGATTAAATAAGGGATATCCCTTACAAAGATCACATTCTCACATCACAACATTTATGATAACAGCATTATTCAGTCACGCATGGCAAATTACACTCGTGTTCTTTATGATCCTTTTAGCATTTTAATAAAATAAAAAATGTGACGTCATTTTGTGCGCGGAGTATCATGCATGTCTTCTGCCGAGTGGATAGAATGCCGCTTGCTTTCCTTGCTGAGTGCATTGCCCTATTAGGAAGATGTTGATCATTTGTACTTCGATGTTCGTTTCAGTCACGGTATGCTAATCAGATCACTCATGACTACATGACTTATAGTGTCATCATCTGCCTAGCCTTGATACTATGTTGAGATCAGCTTCCAGTATCATCAGTATTTTATATGGAGCAACTGCTTATCTCTCAAACTAATCGAGTTGGGTAACAAAATGAAGGATTTCAAAAGTGATTACAAAAATATATGCCACTAAGGATCAAAATTGATATCACGATTACACACCTAAATAGATTATAGATACACCTACATGATAGATATCAATCTATCATGTAGGTGTGTCTACAGGGTGTCCGGTAATTAATGGATAACCTTGCGATAGCATATAATAGACCCTATGGCCGTTCTAAAAAAATACAAAAAAAATGTATATCCCAAGTAGTAAGTACCTAAGATATAATTTTTTTAGAAAAAAATTCTGTGTAATTTCTAGTCACATTATTTATTGCCTCTCTGTCGGCGGCATAGTCAACGTACAATATTATAACAACAGATAACCGATGGAATTCATTCATTTGTGGTTGTGGTGATGAAAAATGTAAAAAAAGTTAGTATTCTTTTTCAAAAAAATCTTAGTTATTACTTGGGATATATATTTTTTTGTATTTTTTTTAGAACAGCCATAAGGTCTGTTATCCATTCTTTACCGGACACCCTGTATAATCTGACCATCAGGTCAGTCCAACTCCAAAGAGTCTCAACACTGATAGTAATTTCGCAAACTTACACCGTATTTTGTCTATCCATCTGTACAAATAAATAATATTGAAGTGTTTGTGTGTAATGTTAAAAAAACAACTTTTTACTAAATGCATAAGAAAATATATACGGTACTTATAACAAAAAAGCAAATTTTAAAATTTTTGTCTATCTGTCTATTTCTTCCGGCTAATCTCCGAAACGGCTGTACCGATTTTGACGGGACTTTCACTGACAGATAATTGATGTTACGGGGAGTAACTTAGGCTACTTTTATTTTAGAAAAATGATTAGGGTTCCGCGCAAAAAAATAAAACCCATGAAATTTTCGAAAAAGTCGGATTTAAAAAAATTTTTTGCATTTGGTAGGCCAATTCTCGAGGATAGTTATAGCTAATTAACATCATGCTACGACCCGTAGGAGTCAAGCAAAGAGAAGAAAGTCAGAAAGAACACTAAGCGAAAACGAAGTAATAGCGCGGGCAGGCGATGCAACGCGACGGGTCGGGGAACA
This sequence comes from Fissipunctia ypsillon, assembly GCA_947568875.1. Classification (NCBI taxonomy): domain Eukaryota; kingdom Metazoa; phylum Arthropoda; class Insecta; order Lepidoptera; family Noctuidae; genus Fissipunctia; species Fissipunctia ypsillon. Next base: position 6,715,010 of record OX387643.1, read on the forward strand.
AGGGAGTTTTATTAAAATGTGGCTGTTATTTTAGTATATTGTGTATCTTACGACTTCTACGCAAAGGAAGTCGCGGGGCACAGCTAGTTTTAAATAAAATTAAAAATAAATAATCATTTATTTTGGACCAAACACTTGTATACATTTAATAAACCTGCCAAACTGCGTGAGAGTTTGTCCGCAGGATACGCTTCATATACGTACTTAGCTCGTGAATCTGTAACAAAGTGATTACTCATATTTGAGCAACGTGTGAAAATTACTGAAGTCATCCAAATAATATTTGACTTATGGGCGCTGTTTAATAATTCACGTGTGATTATTTCAGTTTCCATTGTTATTGGAAATATTTTTGTAGATATTTCATGTCTATTGACGGTGTCACTGATTAAAAAATAAATTAATGGTAACAAGCTTTTATAGGTGTGTGTTGGTCAAAGTTAACATTGCTTACCCTATATAGAGCACAACCTTTTTCTCGAATACCAACCTCCCAGATGATCAAACAATACAACCATAAGCCTAATTTGCTTACCTTGGTGTACATTTAAGTATGCAATCTGAACATAATGACAAGATAAATAAGGTTCGGCTTAGACAGGATTTCAGAAAAAACCTTTATTTAAATAATATGCGAAGGTAAAAAAATACTTCCAGCGTTAATAAATCTTTCGTACACATTTTTATCAGAATCCAATTGAAATAAGATCAAAATGCTTGGTTCATAGTAACTTACCTATTTGAAGAAGCTTAATACATTACATAGATATTTGAATTATAATCCTCCATATGCCACCGCGATATGGGCATGTAATAGAATAGTCCCTATGTCTTAAGTTCACAGTTCTAATTAGACCGCGTCAAAGCAATGCCGTGTCAAAGCTAAAATTGCTAATTTACCACCCGGGCCTGTGGTAAATCTTACTGTTCATAAATAGGTCTGAATTGTCGAATAACCTATATCGTGAAGGGGTGTCGTTTAACCCAGTAACTGGGTTGTGGAGGTCAGACAGCCAGTCGCTCCATTTAAAATACTGGTATTCATCTGCATTCGATTAGACTGGAAGCCGATCCGAATATTGTTAAGGCTAGGCAGATGATGAGATGATAATGAGTACAGAAATGCCTCGAGCAGACGGTCTTTCATCAACGACGGACGGACCATCATCAATGTTTTTTTTTTAAACTTATTATGCATTAAGTTAAAAAAAAACATTGATGATGATGGTGAAAGAAACCATAATATCTTTGAAAGGCAAAACAAAATACTTCAGTTCCTACGTGTTCTAATTCAGCCTGAATACTTACAAAAGCAATATTGGATAATAGGTCTGAATTGTCGAATAACCTGTATTGTGAAGGGTATCGTATTACCTAGTAACTGGGTTGTGGATGTCAGATAGGCAGTCGCTCCATGTAAAATACTGGTATTCAGCTGCATCTGGTTTGACTGGAAGCTGACCCCAACATCGTTAGGGAAAGGCTAGGCAGATGATGACTTACAGAAGCGATATACAACGTTTGCAGTGTTAAAAAAAATTGTTACCAATTGCAGCATAACTCTGCATGTCAAAACTTTTTGGTTCTTTATAATCAACCTTTTTTTCGTTTGTATTTGAGCCTGGTCGATTTTTATCTTTTTATTTCGTGATTCGAATTTCAAACTGTCATTCGATGGGAACGCTTGATTGACAATTTGCTGTCGTTTGTGATTTTATTGAAGAAAAACGAATTTTTACGTCCCAAAAATTACAATTAGTGGAAAATATTTATCGTAAAAGTGTTCGCACACTATATCCCTGCCGAATACCATAGGGCAAAGCAATTTTAAGTATGGTATATTAAGTACGAGTCTAACCATTCATCTTTATTTTTCCTGGTACGTATCTTTTAACAGTTTTCCTCAATCGGAAGTTCAGTCTGATCACGCTGGTCTAACCCTAATTCATTTTGTCTTAGGATTTAACAGTTTTGAACAGGCCGCCTTTCGGCCTCCAGGTTTTGGCCTAAAATTACGCTGGACGTCCTTGGCCAACGTCGAGAGTTGGACCGCATTTTGACCGCTGAAGGTCTCGCAAACAACGCCAGTTCCTGAACAAAGAACTGCGACAACCTACAGTCTACGTCACCTCGCCGGACGCAATTACTTATGCCACGGGTTTTTTTTAATGATATTTTACGTTCTAATTTAATAGTGTAGATAGTAACCCTCTGCAGATTTTTTAATTCATTAACTACTTAATTTTATTTTCAAATATGTAAAATGCGAGATACCTTGGTTCTCTGATCTTTTTTTCATAACGATATGTTTTGGTAGCGTTACTTATTAGAGATTGCAATCGACTAGTTAGTACGTCTTATTTCTCGTTCGTTATTCGCGTACCTATCGGACCAAAGTTCTCTATTTTATTCCCTTCACACAAGTCAACCTGCATTTTTTATACCATAATGTTCATTTTTTTTACCTTTTAATGTTTTTTTTCTATTTTTATTTTAAAAACAAAATTAAACGTGTCGTAGCAGAAAAGTGAATTTCCGTCCTTTTATTTTTTTTTTCGCTACAAAATGGCGCCCGAACTAAAGTTAGTAATTTTGATGGTTACTTAGTACATATATTTTTTTCTGTTATTTTGTGTGTGATGCTCTTCGAGCAAATATAATCCCTATTTTTTTCCTTTTGTCCTTTTTCCAGTATCATGGATGGAGCAGAATATGCATTACAGGACAATGATACCATTAATGATCACCTTTTAATGTTGGATGTTGCGTATATAATATTTAATGTGCTGATTGTACTTTAATTCCATAATAATACTAATTAATAACTCTTTCATTTCTTCCCAACAAATATATTTTAATCCCGAGTTTTATTTTAATGCCTGTATTTGTAGTTCCCTGTAGAGAATGCTTGGTGTGTGAATGTATAGGCATCGTGTTTCAAAGGTAGGCTTTTTTATGCGGCTGTGTGCTTGGTTTCGTTTTTTTCTGGTATCTATTAGCCCAAAGCGTCCTATTTCACGTTTTGGTTTTCTAATAGGTTCCTATCATTCTTTGACTCCTAGCCCCACCGTCTAGCTTGCCTATTGCGTGTCTTTCTATTCATCCACCAGCCATATTACTCGCTAAATAACTCTTTCCAGCTACTGGTAAACATACTCGTGGATTGTTTTATTCAGTTTTCGTTTTTCTCATCTAACATGGCCGACGAAGGATGCTCTATTGGCGAGACACCTCGCCGCGGAAGTCCTATTATATCTAGACCCCACCGATTCCACCTAGGGCTTCGCAGGCCTCTAGTTTGTCTAATATCCCTTCTCCGATTAAAACTGAAGACTGTCCTCATTTTTTTCAGAAACCAATTTCACTTTTGAAATGGAAAGTTAATTATTCTGGTAACTCCTGCGTTCGCGAATTTTTTACTTGCATCGATGAACATAAAGACGCAGATGATTTACCCGATCACTACTTGATAAAGCGTTTCCATGAAGTGTTATCTGGTGCTGCTCTCAAATACTTTAGGTCTATACGCCATCCCGATTTATCCTACTCTGAACTCAAGCAGTTCTTTGTCAAGACATTTGGTCCTACTGATTTCGAATTCAAGACTGAACAAGAAGTCAGAAATATAAAACAGAAACCGGATCAATCTGTCAGAGATTTTGTCATCCAAATATCATACTTAAATGATACTTTACTCAATCCGATTGGCAAATCTTCCCTGTTAGAAATTATTATTCATAACATGCATCCAAGATATTTCCCATGTCTGTCCATGCACAAGTTTACTGATCTTGATGCGCTCATTGACACTGCGACACATTTTGAAAGCTTTTTACCTAAACCTAAATCAATTTCCTGTTTAACTAATGAAACCCAGTTATGTCCCAAGTGCAGAAAAAATGGACATTCATATCGCAACTGCCCAGATTTCCCTGGCATGCTCTGTTTCAAGTGTCGGTCTCCAGGTGTTATTACACGTGATTGCCCTAAGTGCAACCCAAAAAATGTGTAAGCCACCGGGGTCACGATAAATCACGTACAGTGTCGCCGGTGATAACTTCCGATTCATCTGACAACCGACCATTTATTGAAATTTTGTTATGTGAACGTCTGATAAAGGCTCTACTTGACTCAGGCGCACAAATGTCCCTTATTAGTGATAGTTTAACGCATGAACTAGGTATCTCTTTGAATTCTAGCGATACATGTCCCCGTGCAATTTCTGCCAACAACTCGCCTATTGATATTTTAGGAACCGTTTATCTCCCGGTTCAGTTTAATGGTACAACGTTTGTCCACGAGTTTTTAGTAGCGCGTTGTATGTCATCTTCTGTTATCTTAGGAATAGAGTTTTGGAATAAATTCGGTTTAACGTCTGTTTTTAGTAAGGCATTTAACAAAAATATCAAAGGTAATATGTATCTCCCTTCTGTCAGTCATTCCCCTCCTCAGATTTCTTGTGTTAGTGAGGTCCGTTACATACATCCCCGTAATGTTTTGTTACCCGACTAAGAGTTAAGCTTACAACAAGTCATTGACGAGTTTGAAGTCATTTCGTCTGAAAAGGTTGGTTTTGGAAAAACTTCTTGGCTTTCACACAAGATAAATACTACAGGACCACCAATTAGACAAAGGTTTTACCCTTTATCTCCCGTTAGGCTAAAAAATCTCAATGAAGAAATTGATAAGATGTTAGAGATGGGTGTCATTCGGCCCTCTCGTTCCCCTTGGGCAAGTCCCGTAGTTATGGTTACCAAAAAAGATGGTTCTGTTCGTTTCTGTGTTGACAGCAGAAAATTGAATAGCGTCACCATCAGAGATTCGTATCCCCTCCCGCGTATTCATGATATTCTTGATAATCTACGTGGTGCAAGGTACATAAGCTCTCTTGATTTTAGAAGTGCATTTTGGCAGATCCCTCTCGCAGATAACGAGAGTTGTGAGAAAACCGCTTTTATAGTCCCTCAACGTGGTCTATTCGAGTTTGTCAGAATGCCATTTGGACTTACAAATGCGGCTTCGGAAATGCAGCGCCTTACAGATTTGATCGTTAATTTTGAATTCACCTCGACCAGTGATGACTGCGTCTTTGGTTATGTTGACGATTTAATTTTAATTTCCAAAGACTTTCATAGTCATCTCGCGCTCCTTAGGAAGGTTCTCAACCGTCTCAAGGAAGCTGGTTTATCCATCAACCTAAAAAAGTGTGAATTCTGTAAAAGCGAACTAAAATATTTGGGTTACATTCTTAATGAAAAGGGTCTTCAAACTGATCCTAGCAAGCTTGATGCTATTAGAGATTATCCTACCCCTACCACCGCTAAATCATTGCGCGGTTTCATTGGAATGTGCTCCTATTATAGACGATTTGTCGACGGTTTTTCTTCTATAATAGCTCCTCTCACTGCCCTTATAGGTAAGAGGAAAGGCCGCGATCCGATTAGCTGGGATGACGCCGCCGCCGAGCATGCATTCATTAAGTTAAAAGAAGCACTAATCAACACTCCTGTGATGGCTTGTCCTGATTTTTCTAAGCCATTCATTTTACAGTGTGATGCTTCAGCAGTCGGTCTCGGTTCTGTTCTTTCACAGAATATCGATAACGTCGAACATCCTGTTGCTTATTTTTCTCGCTTATTTTCCAAAGCTGAACGCAATTACAGTACTACTGAGTGTGAACTGTTATCCGTTCTTGATTCCATAAAGCATTTCCGCTGTTATTTAGATGGAATGAAGTTCACTGTTATAACAGACCATATGGCTTTGAAGTGGCTCCTTACGTTAAACAACCCATCTGGACGTTTAGCTCGATGGGCTACTATCATCTCTCAATATACCTTTGACATCGTTCATCGCAAGGGTTCACAACATGTCGTTCCAGACGCCTTATCTAGAATTTATGCAAGTCCGGTTACCTTTGATCAGGGTCCCGAGCACACTAATGACAGATGGTACAAAAAGGTTTATTTTGGTGTTCGCAATACACCTCAAATGTTCCCTGCATACGAGATTCAGAATGGTGTTCTCTTAAGACGCATGCCTATTACTAGCCCTCTTAGCGCTGATCCATGGCGTGTGGTTTTACCCGCCGAGAAGGTTCCACTCGCGATTTGGGAAATTCACAATAACTTTCCTTCTATACATCCTGGTGTCACAAAATCCTACCTAAAGATCAAGGAGATTTTTTACTGGCCAAACATGTTTCGTGATGTTTCTGAAACTTTGAGGCAATGTGAGGTTTGTAAGGCTCATAAAATTGCAAACACTCAACCACGAGGCCAAATGATTTGTCCGAAAGATGTTTCATTGCCCCTACAGGTAATTTCTATCGATGTCATTGGACCTTTGCCTGTTGCTTACTATGGTTTCAAGTATATTCTGTCCATGGTAGACGTTTTTTCGTAATATGTCTGGTTATTTCCCCTTAAGAAGGTTGACGCTGGTTCTGTTATTAGAGCTCTGGAATCTGAATTATTTTTCAATTTTGGTGTACCACGTGCTATTCTCTGTGACAATGCTACTGTTTTTCGTAGTAATATATTTTTAAACTTCCTTAGTTCTTTTCACATCTATTCACCTACTTACACTCCTTACTATACTCCTCAAGCCAACACTGTTGAACGTTACAACCAGAGCGTGGTTACATGTTTAAGTATTTTAGTCGGAGAAAATCAAAGAAATTGGGCGAAAATGCTTCCAAAAGTCAAACTCTATCTCAACTCTTGTATTAATTTAGCTACAGGTTTTACTCCAAATTTTCTCATGTTCGGCAGAGAGGTCTTTATGAATTCTTCTCGTGCGAATAGTCAGACTCGAAGCACAAATTTAGCCGTAAGTCGGGCTCAGCACGCGTCGAATCTTTCCTCTCTTGTTGAGGTTTATGCGAAAGTAGCTGATAATCTTTCTATGGCTTTCCTCCGTAATTCTCGGGCTTATAATACGAACCGCTCGGCTGTTACTCTTAACGTTGGTGACACGGTATGGAGACGTAACTTTGCTAGATCCTCTGGAGCAGATTATTTTTCGGGAAACCTTGCTCCTCGCTTTATTAAGTGTCGTGTGACTAGAGTTATTTCTAGAACCACCTATATCCTTCAAGATTATGATTCTGCCCATTCCGGAACATATCATATAAAAGATATCCTTAAATTATTTCTCACAACTTCAAAACGCGTTGTCCGATTTACACGAATTCAATTGGAATATTAGTTTTACATAAATTTCTTTCCTTCGTAACCAAGAATTACAAAATATTTACGTAAACAAAAAACTAATTTTTAAATTTCGTAAATATTTCGACAAACTACCATTTCTAAAACCATCCACAGCGACATCTAGTTGTCACAAGTGGAACTACTTTTTGATTACGTCTTATTTACAGCTTACTTCTTGTGTTTAGTGATGTACCATTGTCGATAATTTTTTTTCGATAAAACGCAAGTGGTTTAAGTCTTGTCTCGATCATCCTGGTTATTCGATGGAACAATTAATCATAATATTGTTAACGTTTCTATTTGATTAATGCAGTTGGTAACTCCAATGATTTAGCAGGGAAGTCCTTATAGATTCAACCTGTGCTTATGGTCAGACTCTAAGCATCCATTTAGCTGAAAGTCGGGCTCGACAGGCGTCGAATCTTTCTTCCTTTGTTGAGGTTAAGGCGGGATTGTCAGACTCAAAGCGTTAATTTAGCTGAAAGTCGGACTCAACTCGCGTCTTACCTTTCATTCATTGTTGAGTTTCAGTGTTAACATCGCTATTAATCCTACTATTACTTTACCCCTTATTTACCCGAGCGTATGAGCTCGCTTATTTTTTTGGCTGTGTTACTAGTAATATCACTAGGACCACTTAGTCCTACGGACTTTCTTCGACTTCTGTCGACATGTTTCGACTGAAGTCTCTTTCGACAGAAGTTTGTGTTGACTGACGTCGCCTTTTTTTGACTGATGTCGCCTTTTTTGACTGATGTCACCTTTTTTTTTTGACTGATGTCGCCTTTTTTGACATGTCGCCCTTTTTGACTGATGTCGCCCTTTTTGACTGATGTCGCTTTTTTTTGACTGATGTCACTTTTGTTGACTGATGTCACTTTTGTTGACTGATGTCACTATTGTTGACTGATGTCACATCATCTTTGGCTGATGTCGTATCGTCTTTGACTGATGTTGCATCGTCTTTGACTGAGGCTATTTTCTTTCACCAAGGTTGTTTCATGTATATTATTTTTTTAGGGTTCCTTTCATATTTAGGTTAGTTAGGTACATATAGTTTTAATTAGTCTCTATAAGGTTTTTAGTCTTTGTCCTTAGGATTGATAGTTTTTAGTCTTTTGCTTTTTAAGTCTCTAGGTTACTCAGATTTAGTGGACACATCTGGAGCTCGCGCTGATAACGTCTAAGTTGAAGGATCTTTCGATTTTAATCTGTATCTCCTGCACTCCGATGTCGTCTATTATATGTATTTTAATTATCTTCTAGGTTTTAGATTGCGTCATGTCGGTTAATTAATTTTCTCGTTCTATCGTTTATTTTATAGGGTTGTCACTTTGTTTTAGGGTTGCCACAATTCGGTTGTATATATTTTTTTCTTTTTTTTGTTGGAAAGGGGGTAATGCAGCATAACTCTGCATGTCAAAACTTTTTGGTTCTTTATAATCAACCTTTTTTTCGTTTGTATTTGAGCCTGGTCGATTTTTATCTTTTTATTTCGTGATTCGAATTTCAAACTATCATTCGATGGGAACGCTTGATTGACAATTTGCTGTCGTTTGTGATTTTATTGAAGAAAAACTGGCGTTGTTTGCGAGACCTTCAGCGGTCAAAATGCGGTCCAACTCTCGACGTTGGCCAAGGACGTCCAGCGTAATTTTAGGCCAAAACCTGGAGGCCGAAAGGCGGCCTGTTCAAAACTGTTAAATCCTAAGACAAAATGAATTAGGGTTAGACCAGCGTGATCAGACTGAACTTCCGATTGAGGAAAACTGTTAAAAGATACGTACCAGGAAAAATAAAGATGAATGGTTAGACTCGTACTTAATATACCATACTTAAAATTGCTTTGCCCTATGGTATTCGGCAGGGATATAGTGTGCGAACACTTTTACGATAAATATTTTCCACTAATTGTAATTTTTGGGACGTAAAAATTCGTTTTTCTTCAATAAAATCACAAACGACAGCAAATTGTCAATCAAGCGTTCCCATCGAATGACAGTTTGAAATTCGAATCACGAAATAAAAAGATAAAAATCGACCAGGCTCAAATACAAACGAAAAAAAGGTTGATTATAAAGAACTAAAAAGTTTTGACATGCAGAGTTATGCTGCACATTGCAGACACAATGCAAAGTTAGAGTTATGCTGCACAATGCAGACACAATGCAAAGTTATATTTACTAGATGTAATAACATTATGCTTCCAGCAAATCCTTTCCTGTCTCCATCAAATTAATGCAACTGTTACTACCACAAACGCAATGCATTTTGAATCTTAGTATTCAAAAGATAAAGCTCAATATTGAAAAACGTGCCAACCCAACCCGTCACTATAGATTATATTTAAAGAGTATTTGACGAGCTTTTGAAGATAAACTGTATTGAAAAGTTTCCTTTGTACTATCAGTCATTGTTTCGCCTAGGAAACTGAATGAAAACTGACACTTTTGTTTTTGTTTTAGAAAAATAGCGATATTCTTTTGTCTCAGGTGTTCGTACTGCAATGAAACTAGGGAGCCGCTAACTAACTGTCGGGGAACACACGTCTACGGCTGTAATAAAGAATGAGCCTTTAGATAAATAGAAATGGCGAGGAAACTTGTACAATATTTTATGAAGAGAACAATTATAAAAGGAAATTCTTCTTGAGGCAGTCTCCTTTGTGGGGTGGGTTGAGCGCTCTAACACAGTATATCTCTTCGAATCAGAAAAAGTAATTCGTTGTGAATATAAAAAAATATTTATATATACACGTACATATCAAAAAATGGCCAGCCCATTAAAAATGTTTTAGGTAAATGCCGTCACTCACTGGACGCCTAGGGAGGACATTGCCGTCGAGTTAGACCGCGGTCAAGGTGCTGGGACGATCTAATCATGTTTGCGGGGCCAACATGGTCAGAGATCGCACAAAATAGAGAGATATAGAAGGATAAAGGGGAGGTCTTTGCCCAGCAGTGGGACACAAAGTCGGCAAAAAAAAAGGTTGAGGTCAAAACGACATTGATCAAAAGTGTATGCTATTTTGATCTTTGTTATCAAGTTATTAAATATAGTTTTCAATGCATTAGTCTGCTCAGTGCCGTAGCTTCAAAAGGGTCCTGACTTGAAGGAAGGAATTTGAATACTGACGAAGATATATAAAAGTTAAAAACTAAATCCCAACTACGACAAAACCGCCAACTAAAAAGTTATCAAGAGACAGACAAATTTAAAATCCGGAGTCACAGGTCATGTCATAAATCGAGCAGATTAATGTGACTCCGGGTTTTTAATTTGTCTGTCTCTGATGACTTGTTTATAACTTTTTAGTTGGCGTTTTTATCGTAGTTGGGTTTTAAGTTTTTTTTTTTTTAACTATTATTTCAATTATTTTGAGGTTTGAGATCATTGATCTCTTCTTTGGTTTGGGAAAATTCATGTATAAATAATCATAGATAACCAATATATTTTCAGAAAGTACTCTTTAAGACCATTAGATATCAAACACGATATATTCACCTTATTTTTGTTTTTGGTAACACTGTTCATCCGCTAAAAGCCGCCGTGTTGGATATTTTGTGACTTCATATAGCCTATAACCCGCGGAACAGCCTGAAGCATCCAACGATACCTCGTTTGTCAAAATACGAGTAGTTTAGGAGTTATGAGAGAACAGATGTACATACCATAGCCCGTTAAAATCATAACCCTCCGTTGGTTTTGCCGTCGTCGGATTAAAAGACTAGACTGTACATTTAGAGTTTATTCGACAAAGGACTCATTGGACTGTTCCGCTCCACTGATTGTCAAAGCTGGTGTGCACAGTGCGTTACACGATGGAAATAATCATGTGACATTCATTATCTTTATTGTATACTCGCAGATTTTAGCGTTACAGGGTATCGACTTATACTTTCTGTGTATATGGAAATTGCTTATTTCTGTTGATATTTTTGCATCGTGTGTTTTTTTTATCGTTTTCAGCTTTATTTATTAAATTCTTAAACACTTTATTGTATACCACAAGGACAAATATCGTATTTTAATTTGCAAACGATTGGCGATGTTTGACAATTAGCAGATATTCATTAGATATTCTACTCCATCAAGTTAAATCGTGAAGTTATCATAACAGGTAAATTAAATTTTACCATGAAGATTAAACCGTAGTTTACTGTTGGTAATAGTACTGTATATAAGGATCGTAGCAGGTGGCGATCTGTACATAGTTTCTGCCTACCCCCATCGGAAAAAGGCGTGAGTTTATATATGTATGTCTACTGTGTTTTCTAAAGATCCTGGAACTGTAAGTGGTTTCACCTAATCTTGCCAGATGGAGATGATAGTCATATCAATAAAAAACTTGCAATCCCGAAAATATTCAAGTTGGTATCACCCCATCAACAGACTTAGTCAAAGCCTCGTTTTAATACGTTGTTTTAAATCAAGTAAGATTACCCAGAAAAGCTTAAAGTAACATCCTGTTAATTGAAACTGGCTCAACCGTTAATTACTGAGAGCTGTAGCTAATATTGTAAATAGGTAATAGTGAAGATGCATACATATTAGAGCGAGATGAAAATTCATGAGCTTGAGCTATGATCGCACCATTAACCTTATTGCTTTGTGAATAATTATTATCTTGTTTACTGATGGTAGATGTAAGTAATAGTTTGGTGAAATAATACCCAGATACCTACCTACCTACCTACACTAGGAATTAACCTGGATATGGGTAACTAAAGATAATTTGGAGTCAAAAACCAGAATTCCAGAATGCGTATAAAATATATTGTTTGGTTGAAAAGGCAAGTTTATGAATATATAAATATAAAAGTAGTTTCTTTAAATCGGATTTTGAGATGCTTACTGGATGCAAAAGGCATTCCCATTTTGATTACTGTCATCCACTGCACCTCAAGTATGAGTTTGGTTTTGTGTGACCATTCAAAATATTTGCTTCTAGTCGGTAACCTGTTAGACATATTATTGACGTAAACCACAAGAAAACCGTTCTAGCACTAAATCCCAAACAAACCATCAAATAACCTAAAACAAGATAAAGCAATACAATAAAAATCCAAACATCCAAAGATTAAGAGAAAACAAAACACGCTAAGATAAGCACTATTGTTTCTAGACGGCTTTATGCAACCATAAAACAAAAGAAAAGCTCCACATTTCCACAAGTCCTAATGAATAAAAATTTACAGCAAACTGTCATTATCGCATACATTTCCACATCTATGAACAAGAATAACGAGTTTGCCTGTGTCTCGCGTGTGTTTGTAACTAAATATCGATTCAAAGCCATTCGATTTTACGAACAAATTACCGCGTACTCAGTATCGAGTTGTATTTTGTTTTATCATTTGTTTAATCTTTTGTTTGCGTACAATTTATTATTTATGAATCGATGACGTGTTGGCTCGTGTAATAGTGATGTCATTTGGGTTGTTTGTTGTTTTTGGGTTAATATTTGGGTCATGTTGTCATCTAGACATTACTTAAAATTATTTATTGAGTTTGTCAGATTATTGTCAGTATTATTATTATTTATTTACATAATAGTTATTCAATCATTCAGTATACACCTATATTTATACATTAAAGTTGATCCAATCATAAACTCATTGGAGTTTTACCGTGCACCAAAATCGTCGACCATATAATTTAGAGAATTAAAACAACATAATTTCTCAATTAGAATGTAAAAACAAAGAAATTACAACGAGGAATATATTTACAAATGCCAGGCTCTTCTAAAATCCAGACGATTCTAATATTAAATGCGAATAGTGTTGTAGTGAATAACTGAAAGCCATAAATAATTATAGAAAAACAATCACACGCTACGCTCGAAACAGTCACTTTTTTAATCGACTTCCGAAAAAGAGGAGGTTATTATGTTCTGCTGTATGTATGTTTTATGTATGTCCACTGATTTCTCCGTCAATTGTAGACCGATTTATAAAATTATTTTTTTGTTTATTTGTTTTTTTGGCTCTTTAGGTGGTCCCATTTTCATCACGTCAGAATCTGATGACGGGATCTCATAGCATCGAGGGAAACTTTCAAATTTTATAGGCACACCTATAGCGATTTGGCTATTTTTTATAGTAATTCGTGCATTTGCTCTTGGAAAACACCATTTGGTGAAGTTCAACTGATGATGAAGACCGCAGATGGCCACCGAAACTACTCAATAATAAGTATTTCTGCGGGTTGGGATTTGATTACTTTCATATGGTTGCTAAGCAATTTATGCTCGTCACAATGCATATGGTGAAGTGGAGCTGATGGTGACTTCACCATCAGCTCCAATTCCTTACTTAAATTAACGTCCCTGCAACGGGAAATGCAATATTTTGTAAATGGTGATAAGCAGTTGACATTAGAGTAATGTAACTTAGATAAATTACAAACTGACCCACTCAAAAGTGAAAAATGAAAATCTTTTTTACAAAGAAACACAACTGACTTCCAAAAATAGGTTTAACTTCGGAAGTCGGTGGCAAAAAAACTAAAATACAGATCCAAAGACACCGACTTCCGAAATCAAAGTTATTTTTCTTTTTGCAGTGTTTTTTTTGGAAGTCGGTAGTGTTTTTAAAAAAGTTTTTTCGTTAATAGGTACCTATCACTATAAGTTACTTAGAGAATATCAAATCGTTCCACTCATTGAAACCTTCGTTCAAGTGATTAGGCCCCTCACCCGCCAAATAGCTAATGCCGCGTTGCGTAATGACAATATCTACCTCGTGTTTAAGCCACTTACGGCTAAGCTTTCACGCGCGGGTACAAATTGGGTACATTTATCATTGTGACTTGCATGAAACGCTTAGCATTCGGATGTTGTTTACATTCTGTCAGGACTAAGTGAAGCTGAAGGGTGCAAGTTTGAAATATGACTTGGAACAATGTGATTTTTTCAATAATATGTATAAACATACATACACACCATGAATTTATGAAGAAGAAAAACATCAACTGGGATTCTGGAAACATTAGTCTAAAATCTAACATCACACACGAGTATTGTCCACTGGGTGCTTGTGACTAAGAAATAAACTTAACCTTGCACAAGGTCATTGGCGACTGTATAAGCCTTAAAGAGTGCTCCTTCCCTGTATAAGGGTCCTTTACACTAACTTGGGAAAATCACAGGCAGAAATTATTATTTTTGAAATAATAATTTCTGCCTGTAATTTTCCCAAGTACGTTAATACGCGTTATACAATTAAACAAGTACATGAAATATTATTTCATTATCCTGTCACTGTAAACGTACTTGTTTGTCATTAGGCATGACAATGTTTAGTGTTATGCGAATCCCAAATATGAAAATGAACAGTGTTGATCATATTGTACACGGGACAATGGCATAATGAACAATATTGAAGGCTATTCAAATGGGACCAGGGCTGTGTACAGACAATGATATCACTGAATTATTAAACAGAACTATATTCAGTCCCAAACATGATCTTTAAAAGCTAGACTCCATTAAAATTCTAAATGAAACCACTTATCAAACATAGGCATTGCTTTACAATTCAGACGAATTTATAAATGAAGAGCAAGCAAGACCAATTTCGGGAGTCATTTGCGATAGAATCTTGATAAATGGTGTTCTTTTATTTATGATAAATGGACCATTCAGTCAGGAAAAAGATAAATCAATCAATATTCGTTTATTAAATTAATGTTAGTAATAATAGGACTTGAGAGCTGGCTGGGAAGGAGACATGCGACTGACAATTTGCTGGAAACATACACTTTGGCTCGTCAATCAGTCATCATGAAGTCGTTCGTCAGACTTTTCGACGGCTCAGTAGCCTGTCACAATGGACAGAACCCTGTACTCTGTCGTATAAACTTATGAGATGATCAGGGCCAACGTGATCTTCAAGCATTTTAAGCAAGGTAGGGTTTTCTAGCTGAAGAGTGGTCGTCATTCACCCATTCTAAAAGTGACCAGAAAAGAAATAGCTTTATAATTTCGGAGATTTATCGATTTATTTGGCCACCGCGACCTTAATAAAGCTAGCTAGCTTTTACATAAAGTTATTGGAAAACACCGTTCCATCGTTTCACGCACACTAAACCACGTGTCTTTCGAGTCATCAACATTTTCGCTTTTGTTCCAGCCGCGCACATCACCAACAGTTTTTAGCTACAAGCAATGAACACGACTAAAACAAACACACAGTTTTAAATACACGTTAGCAGAAATAGAAAACATTTTTTCAATGGAATTGAAATAAAAAATTAGAGATTTGCAGGGTTCACAAACAAATGGGTCGAATTTCAATGCGAGTTTTGGTAACGGTGATCATTTAGAATGAGTTGTTTGTGCGAAGCGTATAACTAAGTGGATTTTCGATTTTTCAGTAACGGTATTTGCTGTACATGTTTTTGTATTGATATTCATTAACTCGATACATGCATTCTTTTATTTAACATCCTAACTGAACGCTTGCAATCCAGAAAATGCACTAAAAATTTAGCGAATGCCATATTTGTAGGGATGTGATTTAATAGTAAAAAAAAACGATTACCTAATTAATAATAGATATTTTTTGTTCCTATAAAATCGCCTATAGAAAAATCGATTGCTAATTAAATAATAATAGAGTTTTCTAAGACAATCGATTTTTCGTTTTATTGGATTAATAAAAATAAAACATTAATCGATTAAATCAACTTTATTTACAGTAATTATTATAAAATTAATGTTAAACTGTGACTTTAATGGTATACCCCCCCCCCCCCCCCCAACGAACTAGGTAGCAGTGTTGCATTGTTATTTTTAATACCAGCAGAAAAAAATCGAAAACAGGCGACGCCTAACATAAAAAACGATTGATAAATACGTACAATACAATTTTTACACGTGCAAGAGCTTAACCTCAACTTATCTTAGGCAAAGTTTTTTATCAGCGAACCTCAGACGGGGATCTGCTAAGCCTTCAGTGTTTGTTTGAAGAATTTCAGGTGTTCATGAATAAAATATTCACCGTTTCCCACTTGAGTATCTGTGGGAGGGTTTATGGTCACTCTAGCGCTTAACGCAAGACGAAGGTCGCATATTGAGGGTCGAAGTGCTGAGGTCGCCATACGAAAGAGGAAGTGTCCGATAATTATTGGGACAATAGATATTTTAGAGGCAGTTTACCGCTAGGTATGTTGTATAATTATAATAAAATAGTTCTTACAAAAAACTGTCTTGGGCCGGAGTATCAACATAATATTTTTGTGATTAAATTAGGTCGTTGGGCCTTACGAGGATAATAAAGTTCTTCTCCTATGGTGTCACTACGAGACATAAGAATAAAGTCATAGGGTAGGTACAAGATTAGCCAAAGAGCAAAAGCGGCCAACGGTGCGCCGGCGCCGGATGCACAGAAATATTGCCACTATTTGCCTATACTAGTACAGAGGTTTCTGTCTAGTAGGCAGTTTGAAACCTGATTAATTGCCAGCAAATTGCAAAATACCTTAGCCAAGTTTCATAATATCTTGAAGTTTCAGTCGGGAGTTGCAGGAACAAAATTCAATTTGCGAGAATAAATTATAAAGAACGTAAACAAAAATTCATAAATAAACCTACTAAAATAAGGTACGAAAAACTTTTCAGGAACCTGTAGTTAGGTTACGATTATTATTCCAGAACGAATAAAAAGAAAGTCGGGTGTTGCCGATATAAAAATTCCTGGCAGTAAAGAAGAAAAATAAATTTTATTATCTTTACAAACTTGGTTTTCATCGTTATTCTACTTGTTTTGGCGCGTTAATATATAAGTTAAATATATAAGTTTCAAACTTTTTGCCTCGTAAAGACTAGTAGACTCTGATGAGTGTTCCATTTGGAGCTTAGGAAAAGTTCTAAACAAAACAATCCTCAATAAGCCTTGCCTTTCCTCTACAATTTACTAAACATCTTCATCGAAATAAATACAAAGTCTTGTCCTAACGGATATTATAAATGCGATATTGAGTTTATTTGTTTGTTACGCTTTCACGCTAAAATGGCCGAACGGATTTGGATAAAATTTGGCACATTGGTAGACCATGACTTGGGTTAGGACGTAGAATACTTTTTATCTCGATAGTAGTGACGCTGCGGGCAAAAGCTAGTATGCATTATTATGTTAAAGCCAGCCTAAGAAAAAATATCCGCGTTACCCTTCGACCTATTACTATAACCCCACCACCCAATTCAAGTGGACCATACATTATGTTAATTTACCTTTTATCTATCCTACAGGTGTGGGCATTTACCAGCCTTGCCAGTCGGTTGCGCTGGTTAACAATGGCGATTTGTGACCCCACACAATGGACGCAGTTATCAGCCGGGACAGATAACGACACAATGCAATAACGCGGTGGACGAGCATAACTAACTAGGTATATACATATGTATGTACAGAGGAATATAAGTTAGTGGGTAGGTAGGTATGTGTTTAGATACATAGATAGAATAGATACAAGAGTATTCTATTCTATTCTAGATACATAACTTGGGCTGTTTTTTTTTATTATGGAGCTATAGCTCTTCTTTAATTATATAATCTGCCTATATCTAAAACAAGAAAGTGAAATGATGAGATTCATAATTTATATTTTATCAAATAGTAATCATATAAATTTGTATCTAGATTAGGAACATAATTATCATTTCAACCTAAACGTGGAAAGTGTATGGTCTGGATGTAATGACTGAAACGTCAATGAACAGAATTAGTTCCCATCTTTGGATTTTAGTTAGTTAATATCAAGTACGTGTCAAACTTTATGGCGGCCCTGAAGTGAGCTACTCGCTGCGCAGTACCCCACCCCTCACCCCCGCTGATACATGAATTTGTTACTGCGCAGCGACTCGCTTCATGTTCCGAGTCGGCGTAAAGTTTGCATCTCGGGCTGTACAATCAAAGACCATGTTTAAACGCTTGGCCTATTGATTGGTAATCGTGAATGGTTACAGTTACCACCAATACCAGGAGAATGGTAGGTTGATGTTATCATCGCTCTGTTCGTCTAGTTTTTATGAACTCCTTGTGAATAGAAAAGTGTTAGCCTAATCTATATATACAAGGTGTAATTTTAATCAGTGTTAACCTTTTAAGGGGCCATTGTACTTATCATTATGAACGACTTCTACTTTGCAACCAAACCCCAAATCGCGAAAAAATATCAGGTGTTCCCTACATTTGTAGGAAATACCTGATTTTTTGTTCGCGATTTCCGTTATCTACTTCTATTCAGGGATTTTGTTTCTACGAAAAGTCTTATTCCTTGAGTTAATAATCTTGAAACTTGGCACGAATACTTATCTAATTGAATTATGGCGTTTATAATTTCTTGTTTTTCTAAACTACTCCCTAATCCTAATACTTAAGTCCGAAAATAAAGAATAACGTTTATCAAGGTGTTTTGAAAATCTACCCCTAATGGGGTATTAAAGTACGAAATCTACGCGGACGAAGTCGCGCGGGAAGTGCTTGCTTATATCTACAGTCCCGATCTAACTTTTTGGCTGTTACCTGTTTACTTTTAATTACCTGCTTCTATTACGCACAGCTTTGCTTGATAACTTAGTGTGCTTGAGTGTAGCCACCGGACGACCACACAAAGGCACGTGAAAGGTGACTCTTGAGCGCTCCCCTATCTTAATCAAGATGAGAACTGGTAGTGTGGTAAGCTTACTTGAAATTACAAAACGTATGTTGTAAAAGTGTAGTGTGTTAATTCGTATTATGTGCGAGTTAGATTCGTCAGAATACTTCAGTTTTATATGATTATAAAAAACACAAATAAATTCAGTGTTTTCTTTAAAAACTCCAGTAATTTCGGATCCCATCGGAGATCATGTTCATGTAAGGTGGTGGCTATCATCGTATGAGCGGGTAACACTGTCAGCATAATCAGCCTATAATGTTCCCACTGCTGGGACAGGCCTCCTCTCTTCGAGATGGAGTGGGCTGTAATCTACCACGCGGGCCCAGTGCGGGTTGGTAGATGTCACATGTCTTAGAATTTTTGGTTCTACGACATGCGGGGTTCCTCACGATGCTAGGCAGGATGTTAACACTGTCAGGCTTCGAATTAAAAGAAAAATTCAACTCAAGTGAAGGACGTGAATTCAATCGAACCGACCGTAAAATATTCCCATTTTTCCCGGAGTTTCGCAACCAAGTATAACCCGTACAATTTTTCGTTTAAACACTGAAAGCCATCTCTGCAGTTAAACTTGTAGCACAAACGACGGGGATTTATCGAGTGGCCAGCGCTTACCACATTGACTAACGCGTGATTTACTGGCCCTCGTTTAAAAATGTTACAAAAATAACCACATAACTTTCGCGGGGATCTAGATAAAGTTCTTATTTTATGTCGTCCACCTTCTTTTTCTTGATAAAAAGTAAAGAACTCAAATGACTTTAAACAGAAACTTTTATTCGGAAGCTGCAGTTTGAAATCCATAAAAATGCGAAGGTACCTAACATTGCGTGTTTGTACATTACCTTTTCACGCCCTACTAACTGAACGAATTTGGAGAAAATTTGGCACACGGATGGACCATGACCAGAGTTAGGACATAACATATTTTTATTCCGTTAGTACAATCACGTGGGATAACTTCTGACTGTTAAGTGGGCGAAGCCTTGGGCAAATGATTGTATTGAATCATTATGATTATGACCATCAGGTAATGAGCTGATTATATACAGCTGTTCCCTTTGCAGTTTGCATGCCAAGTAGGTACCTACAGCCTATAGGTGGAAGTGAAACACAAATGGTAAGGTCATTAAAGATTACTCGAAAAAAAATACTCGCCTGTTTAAACGGAAAAGGGCCTGTCAGCTTTTCCTGATTTTAATGATGCCGTTTCGCATGTCAAAATATTTTCTGTTATTCAGTGGAACATGACGCATGCCAATTAATATTTTCTTTTGTTTAATTGGAAAGCGTGGATATTAATAATTTAAAACAACAAACCAAAATGGCAACTAGTTCCACTGAAACGCGTTGAAGTAAAAGCCACTTTAACTAATCAAACCACATTTTTGCATTCATTTATCAACCGAACGAACTGCCTTGCCCATACGTTTCCATAACTTGACGTTAAAAGATGTTTGTAATATTTTCGAGACTGCCTCGTCGGTCTAGTGGTCGCCAGCGCTACTGCTGAGCATGAGGTCCTGGGTTCGATTTCCAGATCAGACAGACTGTTTAGAGGTTTTCCATCAGGAATTTCTCAGTAGCAGCCTGGAGTACGGATTTATGCCCGGTTGATGGCAATAGGCTCGCCCCCTATTACATGGGACTTAAACATAACTGGCGAAATGTGGATGTATGTACTATAGTTACACCTCTGCCTAACCTTTCTGGAAAACATTCGCGATGTTACGTTCTGCATTCATTTATCAACCGAACGAATTGCCCATACGTTTCCATAACGTAACTATACAAGATCTCTGTAATATTTTCGAGACCTCACCCAGCCTTCTTTATGGGGGTCAAATCTCAACCTACAATTTATTGCAAGGTCCTAATGATAACCTGACCGTCATTACTTATCGCTTTTAATAACCCTTGAATGTCCAAGTATACTATTAATTCACTGTCAGAATAGAGTATGTTGCCGTCTCAAGTATATTTTTTGTCAGAACCTGAATGTTCCCAAAAAAGGTAGATTGGAAGGTTTTATATCACTCCGGTTTACGTTGTTTGAATTATAACGTTCGTGTAAAAATGGATGAAGGTTGTTGAAAAAAAATAAAGTATAGGTTCTTACATACTTGCCTTCTTCCCATGGGGGTAGGCAGAAACTATGGAACGCCACTTGCTACGTTCCTTACATACTCCGTATACTTCGTTTAAGTTCACTCCGGTTGCGAATACTACGCATCTGACCTTTCTGAAGAACATCACCAATGCGTCCCCTTCGGCGTTTCCACTCACATCTGTCTTGTAAATACCTTTTGTTAGTCGCTTTTCACTCATCCTCTCAACATCACAAAACCATTAAAGCATACTTATTTTTAAATTTTTGTCACTACATTTTCTTTTAAACCACACCGCTGCCTTCCTTCAGGCGTCGAATTTTAAAAATCCTTGCTTAGTGCTCACCTTTGAAATCTTGTGCAACATTTCATGCTTCTAGACCCAACGATTTAGGCTGTGCGTTGTCTGTCAGTGAATTTAAGAATTTAATTAGGTAGATTGAAATAGCCCTATAGACATTCATTTGTCAATATTCCCATAGTTCTGTACCACATTTTCCCGAACCCATTAACATAATATATCAAAACAAAGCAATTTCAACCTAACCCTAAAACAGCCTAACCTTAATACAGTTAATACGGAATCTGATCGGGGTACCTGATTACCCAGCCATTGTTAGGGGTAAATTATCTTCAGTTGTTATGGGGTGGTACAATGGACTGGAATGTCACCCATGATGTGACCGCTAGCTATTGTCGATACTACACCCGTTCTGTATCAATCGCTTAATCATGCTAAGTGGTTTGCGGTCAAGTACTTACTGTTAAGTACCTAAATGGATAATTAATATTGGGTTAACTGACTGTCGATTCGAGATGCAGTTTAATCGAGTTGTAGGTTGAGTGTGTATGAAAGAGCCATGTTTTGAAAGTGGCGCGGCGCTTTTATATTTGATCAATTTTAATTAATTTCATTCAATGTTATATCTACCAAACCAACCAACACCATACAACATTTATGTGCACGCCGGAAACGGCAGAATATTTTGAACTTTTATATTTATGTAAAACTCTGCAACAACATTCTGATAAATAAATGAACTATTACCATTGTTACTATTACTATACAGGGTTACTAGTAACTCGACGTATTCCTTGCAGGACAGCATAGCATAGTAGGGTTAAAATGCAACAAATTTACCCTCCAACTTAGTTAGATTTTAAAAATGATTTACGGCGCGACTATACCTGGTGTGTAAATTATTATCATAGCTGATGCCGCAGCAGATTAATAATTTAAAAGTTCAAAAATGCACAAAACTTTTTTTTTGTCAGACAACAGTTACGAAAAATAAAATACTTAATTAATGATATTTGCCAAAATTCAGGTTCAGTGTATTTTAAAATAAAAAAACAAGCCCAAAATTTATGCCTCAATTCGGGCAATAAATAGGAGTACGGATAAAATAACGTTGTGAAGTGTTCGAGTAAGGTTACAAAGTGTAATCTGGATCGCATCGCACAGCCCGCGTGATTGATGTCGCTGCAAGGCCTTGGGCTCAAATTAACTGTCACTTGTCAGACAAAATATGAAAAGCTTTCAAAACGAAAACTTTTATGACAAAATTTTACATACAAAACACGGGGTCCATTTTAAACGTAGCCCGCTTTGACAGGGTTAGATTGATGTTGAATTTGTATAAAAATATTTAGAAAAAAATGAGAATGCCTTTCATGAAATTACACGCGTTGCAACTTTGAAATGCTTAGATTTTTTTCTATAATAAGTAATAAAGTTACAACAAAAAACTATGTATTTGAAGATTGTTTTTACTCAGTAATATTAGGTACTTGTATTTATTATGTCCCATACTCCATACAATTCTTCATAAATAAATAACTGCATAAAATCAAAGATAGAAATAACTTTACTTCAAAGCCTGAATTATTTTGAATTGTAAAGTGGAATGGAACTCGGATTATTTGTGAAAAGCGCCTTTGTGACTGTACAGAAATCAGCATCATAATAAAACTGAATATTATTGGCAGACGCATGTACTGCAAATAAAGAGGATTATTCGAATTGTTGTTATCTTGATTTTTTACTTTGTAGGTAAGCGTAAAAAAAATTGTTTACAAAAATATATTCTTACGTTAACATGCCATATTTTGTGTTTTGATTAGTTGAGCCATGTGTTCAAATAGGGAACAATCGTTCTTGAAATTCGGAAATTCAAAATATTTTATTTCACATGCCTACATACCTTTTTACGAACATACAAAATACTTTCTAAGATGTAAAGAGAAGGCAGAGTTAGTATATCAATTTCTTTGAATTTGTTTCTAAGGGACTCACGAGGACCCATTTATAGATCGCGCGCATTGCCCTCTTTTGTAAAATGAAAATTTAATCTACGTCAGCTGCCGATCCCCACAGCAGAACGTCATAACACATAATGCTGTGGAAATAAGCAAAGTATACTAACCTAGCTGTAGCTATATCATTCAACTGCCTTATTTTTCGCACTGAATATGCAGTTGAATTTAATCTACTTGAAATAAATCAAAGTGGGTGCCCCATTACAATTTAGAATCTAGAGTAAATCATAGAAATACCGTTTCCGTAATAGCATCAGATCCACTTGGGGTACATATGGTAATGAGAATTTAAGACATTTAGTTTTGTTCGCATTAAGTAAAAGATTATTAGCTGCAAACCATTTCGAAAGAATAGCCAGACTATCGTTGACACGTAAGACATCCGTATCTTTCTATCTATTTTAAAAATAAGCGAGGTGTTATCAGCGAAAATGATTATATCCGATAAGTTATCCATCGTGTAAGGAAGGTTATTAATATAAACTAGACATAGGAAGGGCCAAGAATCGAACCTTGAGGCACGCCCATCTTTACTAGAGATCCCGAGGAAGTCGCCCCGTTAACGTTTACTTTCTTCTGCCTGTTTTGAGCCCAAGGCTTTGTAGGTACGTATTTCTGAAACGAAACTATGTTGTATGTTGTGGTTGTGTTTCATTTTGTTTGAGTTCCAAAAGCACTTACCTACGTGATGCTATTTACTCCGAGATCACAGAGCTCCACAAAGTATCGGATACTTCACAGCTCAATCATTCTGCCTATCCTTTTCCAACTATGTTGGGGTGGGCTTCCAGTCTAACTGGGTCCAGCTGAGTTCCAGTATTTTTAAAGCTTAAAAATTTCAAACCAGGATTATAATTTTACTCCAAAACAGGCACCGTCGTAAATTGATATATTAGACCGACCTATATTTTCCTGAACAAATGATAGGTTATAATGTCTCGTGTTCAATTTATCATATATAATTCTATTTTTTTTAAACTAAGCGTATATAATCGGGCTAAATCGTGTTAAACTAACTGGAAAGCGTACCACGTATGAAAGTTAAGAATTTTCAAGTTTAGCTGTTGCGCATGACTTTCGCATACAAACTCCTACCCTTGGTACTCGAGAAGATAACTTATATGTAAGTAACTACAATCTGCTGTCCGTTTCCAGCTAAAATAGCAACAAACGCAAAAGGATACAGTTTTAAGGAGTTTACCTGCAACTTTTTCGACATTAAATGCTGGATGTAGCTTGAAAACGAATGTTGACCTTTCGTACACTTTCTTTGCTAATTAGGTAATAAGGTCCATAAAGGGGGAAAAGCCACTGCAGCAAAAATTCATACTTTAAAAGTAGTAATAGACAAACTTACTAAAATTCAAATTATCAGTCCTGGGAATCGAATCCAAGAATTTTGCGACTATCACACAAATAAGGCGGTAAGAATATTCCAGTTTTCCTATAAGAAATTCATAGATTCTTCAACGTTACAACTGGAAGCGTCATTTCAAAGTCTATAAAACTGAAATATTCTGAAGATATTCCATATTTTACGAGTTTGGTGTTCCGATCTCTCTGAACTTAGCAATCGATTGGTACACAAACTATTTTGAATAAAACGAAAGAAAACTGTAGCGAGCAAGCGGAGCATTTGTTCATGAATAACAACAAAATATTTTACAATGCATGTGCTCGAAATGAGCGTTTTCCAAGCAGCCAAATTGTGTGGAAAGTTTTTCACACTAATGCTTTTAACTTTTCAGTTTTTATTTTTATTTTTCAACTCCGTCGTCAGTCCGATGCAAAGAGTTTTTATTGTTTGACAAAAGTTTTACAAATTAGTCGAGTAGGTACCTAAAGATTATCATTTATATAACTGACATTTACAATATCAATAATTCTTCATTAAACGCGTTATTAATATTACTCTAAATTTAGACTTGGATCGTTAAATTAATTTTAAATATTCATTAAATATGCTTAGGTATAGATCGGCAGAAGCCCGAAAGTCTGACAATCAGTCTTACCAAGGGGTATCGTATTACCCAGTAACTGGGTTGTGGAGGTCAGATAGGCAGTCGCTCCATGTAAAATACTGATATTCAGCTGCATCCGGTTTGACTGGAAGCCGACCCCAATATAGTTGGGAAAAGGCTAGGCAGATGATGATTCATTAAATATGTTTGGCTGAATGTATATTTTGCTCGTGCCTTTTTGCGATATGACGTGGCAGCTATTTGCGCAGTAGTAGATATGCTGAGCGCGTGTGTATATAAAATAAGCCCGCCATTTTACTAATTTCTTGCATAATCGATGTGTGTAAAACTTAATATTTTTTTATTTCCTCGCACAATACATAGCATACTAAAACGTTGTATGATACACGTGCGTAAGAGGATTTCCGACTCGTGTCGACTTATACACTCGCCGGAAATCACCTACTTTCCGCACTCATATTAATAACTATATATTGTTATTAAAGATAAACTCCTAAATTGAACAGGTCTTTTGGTTAGGGGTCAGGGTTTTTGTAATAAATATATATATATTATTAGGCGGGACGCTTTGCATTCCTCATGAATTGGCGAGGAGACGCACAACATCGAGTGAAGTGGTAGGAATGAGGGAAGGACTATGGTCAGGACTGGGACTGACCAGGTGTATAAAAAAAGTGTAGGTATAGAATGTGCGAAAATAGAATCAATAATATGAATATTTCTTTCTTTGCTGCGTTTTTCATGAAAGCACGAGATGAAATAAAAATAATGCTTTCAACGTTATAAAATATTATAGCAATAAAGAAAACTGATAATAAACCCCAATAACGTATCACAAAGTTGTTGTTTGCTTTGCGATCTACGTTGAAAGACAGTACCTAGATCATAATCACAATTCTGTTATTTCAAACATCAAGGCAAACTAATTTTACCACAACGAAAATTATTTATAGTAACAAAACAATATTGTACATACCGTATCGATGAAACACCACCACAAATCGATTACTACACAAAATATCCCGAGCGATATACTGAACCGATTGTAAGATCGATGCAGTAAGAACTGTAGTCTCGACCGAAGAAATCGGTATAAAAATCGAAATGTATCGTTTGCGTTTGTTTATTGCATTTGGAACTGTGGATAGTTGTTAAAATGTATATGTGTGTTTGTATGTGTGTCTTCGTTGTGTGCTATGACAGTTGTTATGGCTGTTCTATAAATGTGACTTAGGTATAGTTTCATTATGATGGAATGTTTGTTTGTGTGTGGTTTTAGATTGTATTTAGTGTTGCTGTTTTGTGAGAATCCGTCATATCTACCACCAATTTTGCATATTATTGCATTAATTAAAAACTATGTTCATTACGATGAAAATCACTATAGAATCTTCTAGAAAAAACACACAGGTATTAACAGAGTCCTAGCTTGAGGTAGATAAAAATGGAAAATGTTTTTGTTCAGTAAAGAGATGGAAATGCATGACAGCAAGCCGCGGGGAAAAGCAAATCAATCTGTAATGCCGTCTAAGAAGAGGTAAGAAGCCAATAAATTAATAACGAATATCAGCTTCATTGTGGGCAGGGACAAAGAATTCTAATCTGGATTTATCGACGCAGCGGTCGGTCGCGGATCGAACGAATAGGAAGTCTTAAAGGATTTGCCGAGTCCCGAAGATTAATGTACAAATACCTATTGTCTAAGCTCCGGCGGTGCTTCGGGTTTTAACCGGGGAAAATTCCATTCTTTCTAAAAGATATGGATTGGTTATAAATTGTTGGTCAGTTCCAGAAGTTTATTTTCTTTGACAATAAAAGATTGTTTACGAGTCTGTGCGACTTTACTTACGAGTAGGTATGTTATCGGGCTTGTTTAACAATAGGTTCGGCCTCAGTCGGCTCGCGTGAATAGCTGACGATTTAGAACTCCGGTTGACTCTAAAACTAGTTGAGATATTATGTAGGGATTATGTGCAATGCAACGTATGAATTTATTAACTTTATCTACCTATTATCACTACTAGATTTGATTATTAGGTGAATAAAGCAGCTGTGGGTGTACACCTCTGCCTAACCCATCGGGTAAACAATGCGTGATGTTATGTTATGACGTAAAGCAGCTGTTTTATTGAGAGTCATTCTTAACTGTTTTCTTTTTTCATTATTCATCTTCATACTTAACCTTAGAACCATAGTTCTGGCCCATTGCTGAAAAAGTGTTTAATGAAGATAGTTTAACGAAATTTTATTAAAACAAAAAAGTTATAATTAAAAATTATAATTATTCTTTACGTCTTTGATATTTCTCAGGACCCTAGGGTCCCGGATCTTCGGAAGGCATATGAGGGGCCGAAGCCAACTCGCAGAGGTCCGTTAGACGCTTTCAATGGAAATGAGGCACCAACCGACGATTATCCCTGTACGCACTATGCAAGTGCACCCAAGGACAACCCCCGGTTGGTGTATGACTATTGCAGGATATGGAGACAAAAACAAAATATTGGGCTATGGGTTTAGATGGCTTAAGTGGACTGGTTATCTAAAACTATGGAAGGACTATGGCCCCTGCCTGACCAATGTTTTATAAATTCAACACACGGGTAAAATGGCAGGGGGTGACGTGCACACTCAACAATGGGCTCCCGGAAACGGTCGCTAGCACATAGTGTCGTAGCGACAAGGGGGCAACATGTCCTGAGGTGCTTAAGAGGAGTGGAGAGGTATTCCACGGCTATCAGGACAATCCCAGAAGTACGGTCAAGATCCCTACCAGCATCTTACTGGAATACTTCCTTCCTCCGAGCACGTTTGCTCTTACGAATCTCTACTCAAGCCAGCCAATAAAGGCAAGAATGAGGTGGGAAGTCAGTTCTCGTCAGTGTTCACTCCAGCCGGCCAATAAAGGCAAGCCAGAGATGAGGAACATGACTTCTCCCGCGAGATGGGATACGTGGGGTCGCTACTACCCTGCTGGGCAGTAGCGACCCCACGTACCCTATCTCCCGATGCCCTGCGGCTTGATTATTTTTATTATTAGACTGCCTCGTTGGTCTAGTGGTCGCAAGTGCTACTGCTGAGCTCCTGGTGCCCCCCCCCCCGGTGCCCCTGGTTCCTGGTGCTTGGTGCACCTGGTACTGGTGAGCTGCTGGTCCTGGGTTCGATTCCCAGGTCGGGCGGTGTTTTTGGGTTTTTCTACCTGGAATTTCTCAGTAGCAGCCCGGAGTCTAGATCTGTGCCCGGTAGATGGAAATAGGCTCGCCCCCTATTACATGGGACTTAAACATAACTGGCGAAATGTGGGTGTACTACTATAGGTAGGTACTACACCTCTGCCTAACCCTTCGGGGAAACAAGGCGTGTTGTTATGTTATGTTATGTTATAATTATTTTTTTGTTTCAGGAAAAACCCTCATTATCCTTCAGAAACTCCAAACATGCGAACCAACACAAAACACGGAAGCGCCCGTTTTAAAGGGATTCAAAGAAAAACATTACTTCAAATGAGTACAAAGTTAATTAGACCACGATTGTGGAAGCCAGTGAATAGCGAATCTACAGAACCACCGGATTTTCACAAGGTTAGATACATTGACACTATTTCTACGAAATACTTCTGCACATTCAGCTTACTCAAAGCCAGTGAAAAAATTTTCCTTTTGCGGATTATCAGGTTAGATGCAATTACTGTGGAACTGTAAAGTTTCTTTTTCGCTATGATTGAAATTATAATCCAATTATGAAGATTACCATTTACCCCTAGCCACAGTATAATAAAGTAATACGATATTGTGCCCTAGCTTAACTTGTTCGTTTCATCAAAACAGTAGACAACTGTTTTATCATACCTAACCATCTTTTATCGCATTTAAGTACGTAATTTAAAACCTAAAGACTTGGGAACTGAGACCGACAAAAATCATTAGTTTTCTTTGAAAACACAAAATTCAATAAGTTAGTACCATTAAACTAGATGAGTTTTAGATTAGTTAGACCAAAAAGTAACTGTCATCAAAGACTCATCCAAATTAAAGAACTTAACTTTTTGAATAAAAACAAACGTTAAAGTTGAAGACACTTGAATACTTTCAGTTTCAGGGGCCAATTAGCGCGCTTCCGAAAGCTAATTTATACTAACAGTATTTAAATTAATCAGCCGATTCATTTTGGTGAGCTAAGTGAATCTTAGCTCGTTTTAAAGCTTCTGTAATATTTTATGAGCTATTTTGAGTACGGTTTTCATTACTCGTGTTAATTATTTTGTGATTTTTAGGAAAATATGAACATCTCCGTTGACTTTGTACACCTTAACTAAGGAATTCTTGCTGTATACGTATTTCCAGGCAATTTATCCAATGTCATTGCCAAGATTGATTGTTTGTGAAGATCGGTTTAAATGTGTTAGTAGGATAATCAGAACTACTGTGTTTATTGCTTCTGTGGTTGCTTATAACACAACAGTAATAAAAATGTAAAAAAAAAATTATGACATTTACTGAAAAGAGGCCAGTACCTTTTCAGTTGTCTATGTTCATATTAAGTCACCCATTTTTTGTGCCACCCCTAGCAACAGGGCCATCACTTTTTATTTCGTCCCGTGTTTTTAATGTCTTCTGTTAACATACGAAGCCATGTCTCTAGTTAATTAAGAATAATTTACGTCAGGGTCGCTTTTAAAAACACGAGCCATGCGGATTTAACAGCTTTTTGTTATGGCATTTTAAATAAGAATATTTTGGAGGGAATTTTAATATTTTTGAATTATGCGTAGAAATAACAGCATGATTAAAACATCAAATTAGATTTTCGCATAAATGTATTTGTATGCTAATTGGGGTAGCGATAATTTTTAGTTCTCGCACGAGAATTTTATGTAGATCGGCTTCAAATGATAGGATAGGAATCGGGATGAGCAGATTAAAAATATTTTCATATAACCAGCTGCAAATTCCCACAAATTACTAGGATTTATGTCACTAGGTGTAAAATCTAAACTGTGACCGTAAAGTAAAACTTTGAGATATTCAAATAGAAAGCGTGTTTTTATCTGATCGGGCTAAAGAAATGTAATAATAAACAATTGAGGTTTCTAATATACATGGATCAGACGTACTTATAATTGATGATAATTATACCTACCTTCGTTAGTTCCTCTCATAGAGAGGAGATCTGTGTCCCAGCAGTGGGAACATTATGCCTTGCCAAATATGTTTGAGGAAAAAGGAGACAAAGAACCTTATCCAGCTGCTGCTTAGAGAAACGGTGTCGACAGCGACGTAGCAACTCTCCTTGCATAAAACCCATCGTGTCATCCTTATCTCAAAATTGAAACCTTGGAAGTTACAAACAAAAACCAAATCTGTTGCAGTTGTCGAGATTACGTTTTCAATCGACACCGCACTCCAGTAATTTCACACCATCGATTGGAGATTACGTCGAACCTTCATTTGCCACCTAACAGAATCCTGGAGGCGCACGTGATGAGAATCTCGAGAGGAGCTCCTTCCAACGAACTTTTTCAATATATTAGTTAGTATCCTTTTATCTGTTTTTACTACTTTTACCCATCGATCACTAATAAAGCGTTTGCCCCAAATTTGTTTTATAGAAGTATAGTGGAGTGAAAAAGTACTTATAAAGTCGTTTTTTACGGCTGTCTTAAATTTTATGATATTGCTTTGTGGTCGGGTAATGTGAAGTGACGTTCCGTGTTGGACAGTTTTGTTTTTTTTCGGTGTTGTGTTTATTTTATTTTGTTGCCTGTTAGCCTGTAGCCTTGTTTCAGTTAATTGTAAGAATACTAAAGTACTTTAATTTAACTAAATGTAAAGAGAGAAAGAAAAATATTTTATTTGGGACACACACAGTAAATGCAATAATAAAAAAGATCATTAAAACTAACAAAATCATAAAAAAAAAAAGTTTTCGTTTTTGTTTTCATTATTTTGTTTATTTTTACTTTTGCGAGGCCAAAAACGCTCCTATCTCAGCATGATGCTGCAAAATTTGAACAAAAAACCAAAACTGAAGCGCTGGTATTCTGATAGAGCCTGCTGTGATGCTACGGGCACCTACGGATATAAAAAAATCCTTTTAGAGGAATAAAATATAAAAAAAATACAAACGTAAATGAAAGCCGTATTTCTTACGATAATAATTTAACATTAAATATTACGATCGACCCACAGCCGACGCTCCAACATCGCTTGTCCATGCTACAGACTATTGTCTATGGTCTATGATAAACGAATGGACGCAGGCACAAGCTATGTAATCGGCTGTCAATGTCAAAGTAGGACTACTTAGAAAAAGAAAATTTAAAGTATTGATACAGATAAAATAATGGACGTACAACAAAGAACAGCATCAGAATTAATTTCAGAGTAGAGTGAATATTAAAAGATAAGATAAGAATTTGGTGAAAATATATAACACTAGCTTCTGCCCGCGACTTCATCCGTGTGAAATTTCTTGTCCACCCGACTCACCCCGTCCGAGCTATTACTTCGTTTGTACTTAGCGTTCTTTCTGACTTTTTTTTTAATTTTGCTCGGCTCCTAAGGGTATAGCGTGATATTAAATAGCCTATAATATTCCTCAAGAACTGGGCTAGCAAGAAGAATTTTTCAAATCCGACTGTTAGTTCCAGAGATTATCCCCTACATACAAACTTACAAACTTTTACCTCTTATAATATCAGTATAGAAATTGTATCGTTGTTGTGTATGAGTGACTGTATTTTGTGAGTCGGAGAAAAAAAAAATTACCACAGACACAGGTACAGGCTTCTTCTGGGTAAGCTCGCTCCATCGTCGACTTTGTCTCTGTCATCTCTGACCTAGACTAGAGTCAAGAGCAAACCTATCTCAAATAAAAAAAAAAACAACACATTATTCTAAGAAGGTTATGACTTCTATTCCTATTGTTATTTATTAACCTTAGCCGTCAGCCTTCATCATCATTACAGTCATTAACAAATCAAAGCGCAGCTAAAATAGTACCGCCAGTTATCCGAGGTTTAATTATCGTTTCAATTAAATTAACGAAGCGTTATTACAGAAATTACGTCAAAATGGAAAGACGTGGTAATGCCGTCAAAAGCTGGAGACGGGGAAGAGGTATATAATCTATGTATATACAGGGAAAGATGTAACGAGCGCTAATGAAATATTCGACGACACCGCGCCGCGCCGCGTCAATATCTCATCCCGTCGCGAGAAAATGCGGAGTTAGAAAGTTACCGACTTCACTGTAATAATTCTTTAATAATTATGTTATTTTTTAATTGTTCTTGTGTCTGTTTGTTAATCAGGACGCTTTTAACGTTTTTTACATCGTTCTCACATGTAGTTATAAATGCAACGTAATCATGTAACTAATATGTAACAATATAATTTAAAAGAGTGTCCATGGAGTTTCTTGCCCGTTCTTCTCCACAGGTGCATATTACGCTTTAGAATGGGCAAATAGCTTCAAATTTCTGACTGACCGACTCCTCGATAGTTCAAAAGTGCCTGTAACTGGTTTAATTGAAATAAATGCTTTGAGTTTGAGTTCTTGAAGACAGCTCAAGCTTCTTCTTTTTAGCGTGTCAAAAATACGCTAATATCTATGCTTTAGTGGGCCTAATTACTAGCTCTAGGCTCTAGCTGAATCAGGCAGAATCTGCCCACTAGAAACTTCAACAGAGAAAATTAATAAAGGAGGTGTGAAATTAAATAAATACCATACTATTCTTGCTTGCAGCGCTCGGCTGCTATAATAACGATTGCTAACAGATGTGGCCTTCGTATGCACGGGATTTTGTTATCTTATTGGTCAGATGTAGGTTTCCTCGATAGTACATTGTAAATGTACATTGTTCATGTGTGTGTATTATATATGATATTATAAAGTTAGAGCTAAACATTTTCGGACAGGTACTAGTATTTCAATATTTATAGTACCTGCTCAAAGGTGTAGAAGGTAAGATAACCCACCTATTACGATCTACAAAGTTTATATTCCGTTATTACAATAAAATTTTATGTTACTCTAAAAATTTATCGTTTTCAGTAAAATGTGGGATGGAAATCAAAATTCCATTTACATAATATCCACATTGTTGAATGAAAAAAGAAGAAATTACATGAAGGAAACATCGTAAATCTGTATAAGGATTTTCAACACAACAACAGATAGGTAATCTTGTTTCCATCTTTTTTAACGTCCACTTTTTACGCAGTCGGGTTTTTGATTTTTTAAATTTACTTTTTATCTTACACTTTTTAGTTAGGATTATTTCTGTCTATTCTTTTTTTATTTTTCTGTTGTCTCGGCATGCGCGTGCTTAAAATCAAACATTAACTCTCGTGCGTACAATACCCACTTATAATTGGGTGATAACGGCCTCTTACGCACTCACTCCAAAAGTTCAGGATTGTTTTTATTTAATCATTTCTCATTACAAATGACATTTAAACAAATTTTGATATCCCACTCGATGGGTTTGGGAATTTTTTTTTAAACATACATTTTGGCGTCAAAAAACCGCCGTTTTGTTTTTTTATTTTATTTTAATATACTCAGTCACACTTGCGCAATAAATACGAATCTAGCGACATATCATTCATCAAAATCAATTCAGCCGTTAAGTAGTTACGAGGGAACAAAGGGACGGAAATACATACATAATTATATACAGGTCAAACACATAACCCTCTTTTTTTGGCTTCCCTGCAGTCGGGTAATAAAAGGTAGTAATGTATACATAATTATTGTGCCCGTTTATAATAATAGAAGATAATTATAAGACTTTAAAAACAGTAAATTACTTAATTCGAAAATGAACTAAACTAAAAATACCCAAATACTTAACTCACAGTTGACTGTGCAACGCTGCATTTTCCACATTTTCCACAAAACTCGTCTATTCTACGCGATTCTTGGCTCTACGTCTCAGACGAGACATTTTTTCTTTACAGCTAATACCAAAGGCCTTTAATTCCTTTCGCACAACGTGTTTTCTAAAACGCAACATTTATCATTTAACCCTTGCTTAGGGTAATTAACTTATTATACAAGGATACAACGTTAATTTTAGAAAAAAAAAATAGGTGCTCGTACAAAAATTAAGGTTTTACGATGGCAATTGGAACATTAAGGTCCGTTGTAAAGGTCTACAATGCGTCACGAGGCATTTTAGACCTCTAAAAAGGACTACGTCGTAGGGTTTATTTTCAGACGTCCGCTTTCAAACAAGCCTGCTACAAGGCACAACTTTTAATTTATTCGTTACTCTGGAATTTCGTCGACTGAAATTATGTCATTGTAACATACGTATTCTACTGTTAGGCAAACAATATGTTACTGCTTTTATTATTAAATTTTCGTTCGTTTTCGTCAAATAACATGATATCTTTCTGTTGCTAGTAAGTACAAGTGGTTTTGTAGTATTATTTCGAACATTTCATTGGTTTTCTTATGGATTTTTTTCCATCAAGATGCCTTTTCTTAAAAAAAAAACGACAAACCATCATAAAAATATGACTGAACCCAACTATTTGGTTTATTTCGTCATTCCTTTTGCATTTTATAATTCGTGGTGGTTTATTCGTTAATCTCTCTATTTTATTATTATAACACGAATTCAATCAATCTGCCTGCCTTTTCCCAACTATGTTGGGATCGGCTTCCAGTCTAACCGCATACCAGTATTTTACATGTAGCGACTGCCAGTTACTAGGTAATATAACTCCTTCGTAAGACTGGTTGCCTGACTTTCGGGCTTCTAACTACCCGTAACGACTGTCAAAGATCTACGGACGACGTGCTTTCTGAGGCACAGATTGGTCTCGATAATGTAATGGTCCATCGTCCACACGTCCATCCTCGAAGCGACCGTGTCTACAAAGTACTGTAGAGGTTTTAACCGAGCGTGCCGTTAGCATGCAACCTTCGCAAGTTTAAATGTTTATTGGTTTGATTTGACAAGCATTGATTTTAAAGATGGAAGAGTGAAAAATCAAGATAGGTTGACAGTCGGCCTTTGGGATCTGGGGAGTAATGAATTAATAAAATAAAAGCACGAAATAGTATTTTATTATACAGTAAAAACTCCAACGGTGTATTATTTGAACACACAACAATCCAGCCGGTATGGTGACGTCCGTACGGGTTGTTACAGTACCTACAATAAATTGCTTCAATAGATTTCTATTTCTATTTAAGTCATGTCCTCGACTTAGCATAATAGGTTCACACTTGTAGGGCTTCAGTTTCGCATGCCGCACGTGAAATCTTAAGAATTAAAATCTAACAGCCTGCCTCGTTAGTCTAGTGGTCACAAGCGCTACTGCTAAGCATGAGGTCCTGGGTTCGATTCCCAGGTTGGTCAAAGTGTTATTGGGTTTTTCTATCTGGAATTTCTCAGTAGCAGCCCGGAGTTTGGATTTGTGCCCAGTAGATGGCGATAGGCTCGCCCCGTATTACATAGGCCTTAAACTTAGCTGGTGAAATGTGGGTGCACTTACGATAGGTACACCTCTGCCTAACCCTTCGGGGAAACAAGACGTGATGTTATGTTATGTAAAATCTAACAGCGTGACGGTTAATGCTTATAAAAGAAATTTTATCGTTAGAAATGCTAATAAATACCTAGGCCGGGCTACTGTTAATACGCTACGGCTTTATTTCATTATGTGGCTGTGAAAATTACTACAGCAATTTATTATCAGTAATGTCATCACGTGTTATTTATAGGCGGCAAAGTTTTACAGAAATCATCTGCCTAGCCTTTTCCCAACTATATTGGGGTCGGCTTCCAGGCGAACTGGATGCAACTGTATACCAGTATTTTACATGGAGCGACTGCCTATCTGACCTCCATAACCTAGTTACTGGATAATATGATACCCCTTGGTAAGACTGGTTGTCAGACTTTCGGGCTTCTGATGACCCGTTACGACTGTCAAAGATCCGCGAATGACAGCCGGGACTAACGGCTTAGCATGCTTTCCGAAGCACGGGGGTATTGATATGTAAATATGGTCACCAACCCTAACCGGATCGATTGATCCATGCGGCTGTTATTACTCAGGAATACTGGCTGTAAAATAGTTCTATATTGAAGTTATTGTCAGATGTTTTGGTCTGTGATTATGTCAATTATAAATAGTACTTACATAACTAAATTGTTTGATAAAAACACATCTTATAAAGTCTTTAAAAAAATGTGTGAGTAGTCACTGCTTAGAATAAGTATTCATCTTACCTAAGAGATCTAATTGTACCTAAGTAGATGTCATGGTGAGAAGATGGTGATGTTGAAAAATAACAAATTGCTATATAACCATATAATCCACATAACTTTTCTTATAGCAGATTGTTAACAAGACCCACAAACAATTTTGTTTTCCATAGGCCAACAAAGAAAAAGTAAATACATAATATTAATATGCCTAGCATTGGCATTATACAAGTAGATAGGTACGCTAAAAAAATCTCCGTAAAAAATCTCCGTCCGTGTAGAAAATCGATAATATTGGAAACCAGATAATGCTGCGGCCATTCTACAAATGAATCAAATAGATATGAAAAGGTACTTCAGTTTATGAATTTACTGAACTAGACAGCCAACTTCATGCTTTTTAGGGATCCGTACTCAAAGAGTGCCAACGGGACTCTATTAAGGCTCCACTGTCTGTTCGTCCGTCTGTCGCAGGGCTCTCTTTGGAACCGTAAAAACTATTCAAAGTAGATGTTGGAAATCAGAGGGGCAATTCCCGTAATTTTAAGAACGTTCACAGTCTGAGGGGCAATTCCCGTAATTTTAAGAACGTTCACAGCCTGATCTCAATATGTCAAAAATACCTATAATTTCCCTACATTTTGGACAAATTTTTGTCATTTGATTGTCGCTGTCGCTGAGATGAGATTGCGACTAGATTTTGAAGCTACCTACCTGTTACGCTTGATCCAATATTTACGGGATACTCTGTGTGAGTAGCATGATAAGAAGTTTAGATACCGTGTGCTATTAACAAAACACTATTAATTATTTGCATTTCATCTGTCAAGCTTTATCACATGGTTTAAAGCACAAATCAACCTCAGCTGTAGGTAGATGTTTTCGAGATTTATTGGTTTCAATACCGTGTAGTAGCTCATTCACAGTGCAGTGACCCATAATATTAAGAAGTAATTAATGGTGATTATTTTACTTTTGTGTGTGCTTAGCGGACTGCAAAAGTGTTAATTAATAATTAGATACAACCGATTTCTTAGTGATTTTTCTACAGAAATAAAGAAATTATTGCGCCTGAACGATTTTATTCGACCACTGTGCTCTGATTGATATGCAAACTTGGTTTCTTAAGATTTCTCTTAACTTTCAATCTGCGAATGCTTTTAGAATCTGTTCAGTGTTCAGATGAATTAGCTTGATGTTGGACTGCATGGATAAAACGATTAATTAATCGTTTCTGTTCGTAGAAGATAATTTGATATTGACGAACGAAAATTTTCGTTATCGGAAAACGAGTTATGGAACTCAAATGGAGTTGGGCAGGACATCTGGCAAGACGCAGTGATGACAGGTGGAGTAAGGCAGTGACTGAATGGCATCCAAGGACTGGAAGACGAAGCGTCGGTCGTCCGGCGGCGAGATGGGCAGACGACATTGTTACTATCGCGGGTAGAACCTGGATGAGATTGGCACAGGAGCGTAGAGATTGGTACATGAAAAATGAGGCCAGTGCTTAGCAGTGGGTGAAAACGGGCTGTGGATGATGATGATGATGAATTTGATATTATGAAGTTAACAAGAAAAATGCTTTATTAAAAGCTGTGATTATTTTTTGTTTCTGTAATAATTAAGTTGCATTATGACATAACGTCACGCCTGTAATCTCCGTGGGTTAGGGCAAAGATGTACCTATAGTACACCCACATTTCGCACGTTATTTTAAGTCCCATGTAATAGGGGGCAACCCTGTTGCCATCAACCGGGTTTAATCCAGACAACGGGATATTGAGAAATTCATGATCGAAAAACCCAATATCACTTTGATCGATCTAGGAATCAAAACCAGGATCAGGATTCTGTTGGGTGATTTAATTCATAATTTAGCCTATAATGTTCCCGCTGCTGGGACACAGGCCTCCTCTCTATGAGAGGGAATGGGTCATAATCCACCACGCGGGCTCAGGGTTGGTTGATATCACATGTCTTCGAATTTTTAGTTCTAGGACATGCAGGTTTGCTCACAATGTTTTCCTTCACCGTTTTGAGAGCAGTTGACGCCTGTTAGGGTTCGAACCTATGACTTACAACTCGTAAGTCTCGGCCGTTACCACTGGGCCACCACTGCTCTCTAATGGGTGATGTAATTAGCTTATTTTATTCCTTAGGGTGTCCACAATGGTCTAAATAATGCTGCCTTTATTATAAAAACGGCCAATTGTTCATACTCCTATAAAGGTAGTTTGAAATGTGGGTGTATGTAAGCATTATTTACACCACAGCTATGGACAACTTCTCGGAATGCAGCCGTGATATTATATGTGGTGGGGTTTCAGCGTCAGGTCGTCGCCGTGTCAGCGTCGTTGGATGAAATCAGACACAAGGCTCCTTACACGTGTAATATCGTTTTACAGTATGTGGACGTCCTTTTCACAATTAATTAATTTAGCGTTATTTATTGGCGTGAGATCGTTGGCGAGTCACTCAGACAGTGAAAATCCGCAGCGCGTCGCTAGTGTCGCTCGTTCCCCGCGCGCCGCCTTCGTCCCATTCGATTGGTTTTATTTGTCGCCAGTAGATGCCACTGTCCTCAACAATATGAGTTATAGATTTGAAGGTCAAAGCAATGTCTTTAATACCAAAGCTTCTAAGTTCCTTTATAAAAAATAACTTTTCTTTCACAAATGACAGAAACATCAAGGTGTGATCTTTACCTTACTAACCACCCCTCAAATACTACTTGCGGTCACACTAATTCGCCTTTATTGTCCCTTTGAAATTCAATAGGTGACAAGCAAGTGATGGACCTTCCATTTAAGCCTGTATTAAATAACGACACGCCTTAGCATTAGAGGTGCGGCTGTAACAAAGGAGGAATAAATATCAGTCTGATGTCAGTGTGTTGGATGACAGGTTTGACTGGGGCTATTTGGTTTGAGGCTTTGTCTGGGGTGTTAAAGAAAAATGTGCGAGAGATACGACATCGGATTGATCTATTATATGTTGTAAGAAGAAAATGGGTTTAAAATGGCTTGAAGAATAATCTAAAACATGAGTTGATTGGCGTAAAAAATGCTTAATTTTTTTTGTTTTTATTTTGAATACTGACCTTTTGAATTTAGTAAGTTACGTACTAGCGACTCGCGCCTGCTTTGCACGGTCTTTCCGACAAGTTTAATATGTTTGAGTTTTATACACATAAACTCTCACTCCAGCCGCACATAAGGGGGAAGCGCTAAGGTAACCCGCGAAATTCAAATTTTCTTACGATTTTTGCAATTTGCAGCTCAGTTTCTGCGTGTATGTTGATTAAAGTATGATTCGCGACCGTATCAAATATGTATTTACGTAATTATAATCTTTAGAATCAGTTATACAACTCCTTAAGTTAGTATAATCCTCAAATGTCAAGATTTCATGAAATACTCGTTCTTAAAATTACGAGTACTAGGTCTTAGCAAGTTGTATTAATGACTTTAATGATTATAATTCTGTAAATAGATATTTTTTACGGTCGCGAATCATATTTTAATCAACACACAACCCAATACTGACCTGCTTATTGCCAAAAACGTAAGAAAATTTGAATTTCGCGGGCTACCCTGGCGCTTTCGCCTTAATGATCTCTTGGATTCTAATCCAATAAACGATCTGTTTGCGGATTAATGGATGAAGATTTTATTGGCATGTCAGAAGTACTGTGAGAGGGATCCATGAAAGTATTGTTAATTTTTATTGTTTTATGTTTTACCTGAATTTTAAATTTTCTTTTCTATGTGGAGGTGCCTTTAACTATCGTAATTGGTTTATAACCGTGTTTATTAAACTTTGATAAATAAATAAAACATCCGGAATTAATTCTCCAAATGAACATAAAAACAGCATCAAAATCCGTTGCACTAGTTTCATCTTT
Organism: Fissipunctia ypsillon; assembly: GCA_947568875.1. Taxonomy (NCBI): domain Eukaryota; kingdom Metazoa; phylum Arthropoda; class Insecta; order Lepidoptera; family Noctuidae; genus Fissipunctia; species Fissipunctia ypsillon. The sequence goes on from OX387643.1 coordinate 6,755,431, forward strand.
CTGGCTCACCGACCCCTTGACTTGAAAAGTGCCTGTAATTGGTTTATTTGAAATAAATGCTTTGAGTTTGAGTTTGGAAGGAGGAGCTCGTGGCTAAGTAATAACAGCCGCATGGGTCGATCCATCAGGTTAAGCTACGCTTGCCGGGGTTGGTCCGTGGATGGGTGATCATCTTTACATACCGAGACTCCTCCGTGCCTCGGAAAGCACGTTAAGCCGTTGGTCCCGGCTGTCATTCGTGGATATTTAATTTTGACAGTCGTTACGGGTCGTCAGAAGCCCGAAAGTCTGACAACCAGTCTTACCAAGGGGTTATCGTATTACCCAGTAACTGGGTTGTGGAGGTCAGATAGGCAGTCGCTCCATGTAAAATACTGGTATTCAGCTGCATCCGGTTAGACTGGAAGCCGACCCCAATATAGTTGGGAAAAGGCTAGGCAGATGATGATGCTTTGAGTTTGAGTTTGCGTAGTTTGGAAGAACAACGGGGTCACACAGATGGACACGAAAAGCGACTTCTATCTATAATAAATACTTAAAGAAGATATAGATGTGCATTTTATTTGTGCAGAATAAACTATTTTTCTTTCCTTCTTTCTTCTAAATAGGTATTTTTCCCTTAAGAAGACACTCAAGGGTGATGTTCCGTGACTGTATGTTCAATTAGAATCACAAATACCGTTTTGCCAAACTTTTCCCAAGGTGCATTCTAGACAGCTTGCAACGGAATTTATCGATGCATCAGAGAAATACATTATCGTAACTTTGGAGAACCTACAGGTTTACGAGGCACCTTGGAAAACATCATAGAAAATACCTTGTGTAAAATACGAGTGGTATAAAATTTGAATAATTTTCAAATATTTTCTACATCATGTATCATTTAAGTGTGGGTCATATTTAAGTGTGTGTGTAAACTGAACAACTTTCTCCATCGGACCAATATCGTAATCGCGAAAACATAATCAGCCGTCCCATATATTTGAGTCGAGTAGGTATTGAAGTTTTGTATGGGACAGTTGATAATTTTTTTGCGATAACGATATTGGTCCTATGGAGAAAGTTGTTCAGTTTGATGGAGTGTAGCACACCTTTCTGATATATGCTGTATAGATCCACGATAGGGATAGTCTAAACAACCGTAGTGTCACATAGAATGACATGCAACAGTACTAAGCGTGTCACCCATTTCCATAATTTTGCCGTGTCATGTGTTCTGTGCTTTATTTTTCCATTGTCCTCTGTGACAAACGGTTTCTAAATGAACGTCGGTTTTGCATGTTCCAATTCCGGTATTTCGTAATTCAAATTCAATGTTGTATGTGCCAAGTTTGTTTATAGCTTCTTATATTTATAGTTGGTATCTACGTCATTTCTTTATATTCGTTAGTAGAACGTAACATGTAAATATTGTAAGTACTTAAAACAGTAAAAAATCGATCTATCAACCTTCAACTGACTGATGAGGCTGATGAACCGTCTGACTCTCCATTTCGTGTGTCTTACGCTGTTTATTGGTAATATGCATGTCATCGGTGTCCAAGTCAGGTGTACACGTGACAAAATAGTTAGATAAACAACGACATCTACACATGGCGTAGTCAGCGGTCATTGATATTGTGCAGCACTTGTTGTGCATCTTTAATAATAATAATAAAACATATAATATATACCTACATGTTAACCTCCACGTTGGCTATTGCCTTCTGTTCGGCATCACTTGGCTCTTTAAAAAATAAATAGTCAATGTTATTTAAACAAGTACCTATAAAAAAATCGTTAAAAGCTATCGCTCAGTGCCTGACGGACAGGAGACCGTAGTTTCAACTTGATACCTTTACCTGTTCCTGAGAAAAAGGGTCTTGACAGACAGACGGACAGACAACGAAGTGATCCAATAAAGATTCCATTTTTTTCCTTTTGCAGTACGGAACACTAAAAAGAGACTAAGTTAGAAAAAAGTATTAAAATAAAACGTCTAACACCATAAGCGTAAAAACAACCCATCCAGTCTTTGAAACTTACACATAATACCGACCATCTGACACCGTCTTTTTCTTTCAACGCCTCATAAAAGGAAGTTTAAGCTAAACGAATAAAAAGGAACGATCCTTTATCAGCCATTCACGTAACTGCTCGGTTACTAAGAAGTCAGTTCTTCGTTCACTCATTAATTCATTCATTCGCAAGCGTTTTAGTTTTTGGTAAAGTCTCAGTTTTACTAAATTAAGTTAGATTTGTAACCGTCTACCATATAAGAGCTGTGCGAAATAAATTATACTGTAATTATGTATCAAGAGTACGACTGTTTCTCTCATATGGAGGGTAGTTTGTCGAGATTTCGAAAGTGGAGTGGGGAGGTAGTTTTGCTGATTTAATTTGTACCAAGGCTGTTTGGTTAATTTTGTATTTAAAGTGGTATGCTATAGTGTATTTCGCTTAAATTCGACAGACTGTTTAATATGTACTTATTACTGCGTTACATTTATTTATTGGTCGTTGCTATTAATTTGGTGCTGTTTAGTCACACAAAATAACTAACATAGAACTGCATAAAGTTATTTAAATATTTTAACTAGTGTCCATTATCCATCAATCTATCCAATCTGACGTATATAACGTAACTTTAGCACTAAATACCATCACATTAGTTATTCAACCTTTCCTACGCCCGAATATAAATAATTCTAAATTTAAATCCGCAGATTATTGGGATCATTACAATTTTTAACCATCTCTTCTTCACAAGATCTTATGATAATGACCAGCGGGGCAATTGCGTAATACATTATCAACCGGAATCGGTTTCATTTTGACAGGTCAACAACATTTATTGCCTTATTTACGTGTTGAGCCGACAAATTGTTCGAACTTATGAAGCAAAATGATTCAGATTCTGATCGATAGTGTGTTACGCAATTAAGTTGCTGGCAGTCGACCGTCTCGCACAGTGCAATATGTTTGAGACAAAAGCACACACGCACACACGTGAGTCGCTGTGACTTCAAATGGAACAGAAAGCTCAGAAAATGATGCTGGGTTTAGTGTTATAACTCGTTTAGTTTAGTAGTTAGTGTAGTTTAAAGATAAGATTCGAATTAACTACATTAGTTGTTGCCTAGAAACAGTTACACTCACCGGGAGTTCAACGCTCTTTAACTAAGATAAGTAGTATAAAAATCTTCTCAACAACAACCCGCCATAGTAAACATTTAAATATTATAAGCAAATTGATTTTAATTTGACCTATCTTTAGTCCATTTACCCACCACCAGACCAGTTTAATTAATTTCATAAAATATATTAAAATTAAAATAAAATGAAATTAATTAAACTTAGTAATGGACTGGATAAATTCCATTAATGTATGATGAAGGACCTTCATCATAAATTAAAGGTAATTATTAAAAAAAACAAGCTGTGCCCCGCGACTCCATTTGCGTGGAAATCGTAAGATACAAAATATACTAAAAAAAAATGCCAAATTTTAATGAAACTCCCTCGTCCCCCGACCCGCCGCGTGGCATCGCCCGCCCGCGCTTATTACTTCGTTTTCGCTCAGCGTTCTTTCAGACTTTTTTTAATTTTTGCTTGGCTCCTAAAGGTGATGTTAGATAGCCTATAACCATCCTCGAGAATTGTGCTACCAAATGCAAAAAAAAAAATTTAAATCCGACTTTTTGTTCACAATTTCAAATGTTTTAATTTTTTTGCGCGGAACTCTAATTATTTTTCTAAAATAAAAGTAGCCTAAGTTAAATTCAAATTCAAATTATTTTATTTCACATAAGCCTACATAGGCACTTATGAAACGTCAGAAGCTAAGGGCACGGTTCCAATTGGTCGTTTCGTATGGAGAAGAACCGGCAATTGTCTTTAACTCGTACAATGTACTCAAATTCCACAGTTATTAAGTATGGGAGGACAGTGTAGGCCTGTCAACAAGTACCAGGTACTTAACAGAAAAGAAAATGGTCTACCTCGTACAGTCTATTAAGCTTGCAACGTTCTCAAATTCACAAAATATAATAGAATCTGTTTAAAAATCAAAGACTATATAATGTAAAATAATGAAAAGTTTATATCATGGAAGTATGTAAAAAAAATAAAGTAATTTGGGAGCAGTTAATAGACATTTGCATAAATAGTTATACTTTTTATGAGGTACCAGGGAAGCTACATGTGCAGAAGGAATTAGCGCCAAAGTTCCCTGTCTTCAACATAGTCTTTAATCTTATAATATGCTTTTTTATAAGTACACGTTTGATGTGATTTTTGGTTTCCATTGCTAAGTTCTGTAACTGACTTTGGCAACTTGTTATAAAAGCGGGTACTGTTTATAAGAAATTACTTGTTTGTTTTAGTTAATCTTCGGGTATCACAATTTCATGTTTACTACGTGTATTTAGTTTATGTTACTCCCGTAACATCAGCTATCTGCCAGTGAAAGTCTCGTCAAAATAGGTCCAGCCGTTTCGGAGATTAGCCGGAACAAACAAACAGACAGACAGACAAAAAATTTAAAAGTTGCTTTTTTATAAGTACCGTATATATGATACGTTCATATGCATTTAGTAATAAATTGTTATTTTGACATTACAAACAGACACTTCAATTTTATTTATTTGTATAGATAGCTTTAATAAGCAGAACGCTTGAATAAAGTTTTAAAGTGATTATGGAAGGAATTTGAATTAGTCTGTTATTGACCTTTACGATAGGTCACGATGGGGAACGTTATTAAAAGTCAACACAGTAGCTCGTAGCACTCGTAGCAGAGCTGCTACGAATAATTAGTTTCGTAGACGTCTCGTAGCTCCTTGAGTTATTACTGTATTTTCGCTTGCTTGCTTAGAAATTGGGAATACTCTGACGTGTTGCTTAAATTATGTTTGTTTTTTCGTTAAATATAATTTTGCCTTGAAGTTAGTCTGAGTTTATCGACGAACATTTTGTGGCCATTTTAACCGACTTCAAAAAAAGAAGCAGGTTATCAATTCGACACGTGTAATATTATTGGAACTGCAATATATTTACATATGATAATGTATTATGGCTTCCAATCAAATATACAAAATGTTATAGATGTATGTATGTTTGTCCACGCATTTCTCCAAAACTGTTGATCGGATTGTGATTGTGTTTTTTTTTTGGCTTACATTTACTACAACTTAGGGAACAGTGCAAGTTTCATCAAAATCAGTTCAGAAGTTTTCAAGATATAGATAAATATGTGTAAGTGTGACGGCCTGGCTTATTGATATGAGCTACGGGTGTGGTGTCAAAGAGAAAACGTCTCAAAACCTTGATCAAATTCTAGTGCAATATTTACAAAAAAAAAACTGTTAACTACTTATTACACAAACACATATTCCAGGTTTTTCTTAAAACTAAAAATTATGAAACATAGTAATTTAAAAAAAATTTAATCGACTTCAAAAAGAAATTAACTCAAAATTATGAAATAACTTTAATTTCGGAAGTCGATGTCAAAAACACAGAATACAGATCTCAAGACACCGACTTCCGAAATTAAAGTTATTTTATAATTTTGAGTTAAGTTCCTTTTGAGGTCGATTTAGTTTTTTTTAAATTATTTTTTTTAGTCCTAGAATTCGGCGGGTAAAAAAGCAAAAAAAATAATTCAGTTGCAGTGAATTAAATACTTTTATATGTTCTAAGTAGTCGTAAAAGCTGCTAGTTTTATAACTAGCCACCAAAACCATTTCCCTATGACATTTTAATTGCAGCTTTACTTCCCATCTAGTCCAAGCTAAACTGAAGCCATGATAACATTTTAAAAACCGCTCACCTAAGATAGCTATTCTCTACCTCATCCCCATTAAAGCTCTATTAAGAACACTGTCTAACTCTACTAACAGTTCAAAAACGAATTCTAGAACTTTCCCAGCTCTAGGACAAGCAGCTAGTAGAAAGAAACGGCCAAGTGGGTGTCGGACCACGCACAATGAAGGGTTCCGTACTTGGGATGAAGAAAGAAGAGAGAGAATTATCCCAAGAACAAACTTAAGATTGTAGTTGAAAAACATGTTCTCTGATACATTCTAACTGCAAATGTAAGGTTATACGCACAATATTGAGAGATTTACCATGTTATTTTAAGACCATAAACTTCTTATAGGTTTTCCTGTAATCTGATAGGTATAGAATTATTTTTTGTATTTTTTTTCAAATTTTTTGGCTTAGTAATTTTGTAGGTAAGGGGGGTGGCTGGTGTGGTAAATTTTCGTATATTTTATTACATAAACATAACATCACGTCTGGGGTGTACCTAGAGTAACAACCTCATATAAAATATGTATATATATAATATGTATATGTGTATGAGTGTGTGTATATATGTTTATTTTATTAAATAAATTTAAAAACATTTATTTTAAAATTATAAAAAAAAAATATTTGATTACCCTCAGTAAGCCCCTTTCATTTGATATGTCACACGATATAGTACGCAAATTTTTGTTTTTTTTTTTCTTGTTTGCCTCCCAAAAGTGACCCCCATATTCACAATTCATTTATTTACGTAACACGTCCGTGCTTGGGTCACAGAAGTTGATATGTGTGCCAAATTTCAACTTAATCTGTCCTTTAGATTCGGAGCAAATTGGCTGTGAGAGACGGACAGACAGACACACGTGCGATCCTATAAGGGTTCCGTCTTTTTCCTTTTGAGGTACGAAACCCTAAAAACTTCATTTTATAACTAGCGGAGTGAAATACATAGGTAAAGTTTGAGGTGAACTTGCCTCAACGTGTGTGGTAACTTTTAATGATTGGTATCTACGGTCCGGTAGTTACGACGTTAGTGGAAAGTTGGACGTTACTTCACGTATGACGTTTTCACTTTGGATGACTCTTTTGGTTGGTGTATTAAAGCAGTGGCGGCCCGCGCCATCTATCGGGTTGAATTGTGAATCTAATAACCTTTCAGGGGCCCACTCCAACAAACACGGAAAATTTCATTAAAATCTGTCTAGCCATCTAGGAGGAGTTCAGTGAGATACTTACAGACGTATATAAGAATTATATATCGGGTGTAAAAAGACACGTAACGAAGCCGAAAGTTACAAGTTCTCCCCATCATTGCGATATTTTTTTTGTTCTGGATCATACCTAGGAACCTTTTGGTTACGGGAATATTAAAGTTCAGAGTTCCAACTTTTTATTACTTAAGTTTTTTTATGAAAGCTGTTTTAAGTGTTATAATAGTACTTTAAGTACCGGCACGACTCCTATACTGTTGTATGCAAAAGTAAGCACTACGTTTTGCGCGTGTTACCATAAAAAGTGTTTTTTCACACGAAAAAAGATAGCCGTTTCCCAGCAATAATTTTTGCCCTATATTACTTAGTTTGATGGGCAGTATGCGTAGTTAATGGGTATGTGATGTGTCTGTTTATACCCCGTATATGTATCGATGCCTAACGGCCAAAAAGGGATAAGCGACATTTTTTGCAAAATCGACTTATATGTATAATAATATATGGTTAGAATCGGCTTTTTGGCAGCTAGGCATCGATATATACAAGTCGATTTCACAAAAAATGTCGCTTATCCCTTTTTGGCTGTTAGGCATCGATATTTTATGTATAGATAATAAGTATTCATTCGCTCACAGATGTGGGTAAGTTTTCGATATTACTAATGAGTGTGTGTGTATGCAGGTAAAAATGTTCTGTCATAATATTCTTATCTTCCATATTCCAGTTTGTACGCAGGGCTACCAAATTATCATCTGGCTACAATAAGAAGGTACACCTAAGACAGCGTGGGCAAAGGTCTCATGTGCCAAACGTTTGATGCGTAAGAACCATTTCAAAATCACCTTCCTAAAACGCTTGTAACCTGGGCTTGCCTATCCTCAGTAAGGCCGAAATTCTTTTCTTTACATTATTAAACATCTGAAGGAACCCTTTGAATGTCGGAACCTTAAAAAATATTCGTTTGTCACGCTAAGCTGGATCATCATTCGTGGGCTTTCCAAAAGCCTATATAAAACTATTCATAGGCAGGACCAGTGGCCGACTGTCAAAAAGATTTATTCAACGACTAGAATTCATTAATGATTGTCTACAATTTGTGATGTTTTAATGTGTAGCTACAATTAAGGACTCACTGTGTTTTATGACTACAGATTGATACAATATTATGGAACAAAGATTATAGATAATTAAATGAATCTTGTTATCTTTTTGTGGCTGACTGTACATATTTATAGCAGTAGAGGATTTTCTCTTTATTTTGTAAGCAAAACTGCAGTAGTTTTTAAATACAGCTTTGACGTTTGTGTAGCAAAATTGAATGTGGACGTAAACGACAGTGAAGTTATGTTTTTAGTTGCATATTTTTGTTTTTTTTAGAAAAGTATTGAAACTATATTATGGTTTAGCACGCTTTTAAATTTTTTGTTTAAGGTCAACATCTAAACTGAAAATAAAAATACACTGGAATTTTGACATTATTTTTCAAATAGTATATTTTTTTTAAATTTTAGTATGATAACAATACCTAATGTTTTAAGCCTCTTCTGAACATTTCTTTCTTTATATCATCCACTGATAAATATTGTTAACGACGATGTCATCATAATTAGCATTACTTACATTTACTTTACTGCGTTGTAGTTGTACTAAAGTTAGAAACTGCAACGATTCGACGACACGACCGAAAATCGAACGATTTTTGAATCGAAAATAGAACTGTCCTTTAGCACAATTACTTATCACCCATAGATATGAATGAAAGTCTTAAATATTATGTGTAAAACGAGTATTTCCGATTTTACGTTACGTTTCCTCCTCGCATTAGTGCTAGGCCCACAGAACGAAACGAGCTGCAATCACATACTACACACACTTCACACACACACTTCTCACATACTTTAGTTTTTTTTATTGATTGCCTGTTCTTGACCTCAATCACGCCTGATGGAAACCGATGGAGGTCAATGATGGAACGAGCGTGCTCAGAAGATGCCTGTTCACTCTTGCTTAGAAGGCAGACGGGTTAAATGTGGAAGGGAACATAGACCCTGGCAGAGAGTTCCACACTTTGGCTGTGCGCATAATAAATGGGGAGAAGAAGCGCTGAGTACGACTGGTCGGGATATCAACCAAGTGCGGAGGGTACCCTGCAGTACGTCTGGTAGTCCAGTAGTAAAAAGGCGATGGTGGGATCAGGTCGTGGAGCTCCTGCGCACACTCTCCGAAGTACAGTCCATAGAAAACCGGCTGGCAGATAGTTATTTCAAGACCAATACATTCCTTCAAAATATTCACCCATCGTATAAACTGTGGTGGAATATTTACATCTATGAATATGTATGACAACCATGCAATCAATGTTGCTCATGAATTTATCGAATATTTTCAACTCATCCCTTCTATGTAACTAAGTGAGGAGCACTCTAACGCTATTCTCAATTTCTGCATAAAAGGGGTATGTAAATGTTCGTTAAAACTTTTTAATTTTGTTTCCAATTTAAATGAAAAAGTGCATATAGTAAAGGGTTAACTGCCACGGCGCGTATTTATCATTCTGCGAGGTCGAGATGTGTTTGTCACGTAAAGCGGTAGATAAATCACCTTCTGTGTCTTGAATAACACGGTTAGCTGGTACAAGTCTTAAGAATTAAAGGTACAATCTATGACAGTAAATTAATAGAAGTAAACAAAAGTAATAATGACTGACAACCGGTCAAATATATATATCAACTATCTGTGGTATTACTCAATTGAGGTGTGCATAAGACGACAGTCTGTGCCACTACTATAGAGAAAAAAGGATAGGCGGATGACAAAACCAATGCAAAAATGTGACGTATTTTTCTCTCTGCCTTTTCCCGTCTAAGAATCCTTTATATACCTTTTTTAAAAGGTATTTTATTAAAGGAACAGACGAAGAAATTAGGTCCAATCGTAAGCGATTGGACCTAATTTCTTCGTCTGTTCCTTCCACTTGGCGCAAAAATGGCATCTTTAAATTAACATGCGGCTGCTTTTGAAGTGTTTTTGTTCATTTAGGTCCTTCCACTGTTATTGGGAAAGTTAATGGAGTGTTTTTCCGGTTAATGGGAATAGGGCGAGTAGCCGAGTACCTTTTGTAAGTTTATTGGGGTTAAGGTATGTTCGGAGGCCGGAACAAATGTTATGGTACGCTTAGTTCAATTGACTGGGAGATTGTAATCACTGTTGATTGGATACTGAATTGATTGTAAATCGTTGATAGATTTTCAATTTAGTCTGAGATTTGGGTCTTGTGGCGAAATTATGAAATACTCGTAATAAGCGATACTCTGAGTTGATTGAATGAACCGATAACACCAATCTAAGCATAAGCAAAGCAAAACCACCCTATAATGTTCTCACTGATGGGACACAGGCCTCCTCTCTGTGAGAGGGAGTGGGCCATAATCCTCCACGCAGGCCCTGTGCAAGTTGGTGGATTTCACATGTCTACAAACCACCACGCTTACACCAAACTCTTCACCTACTTAATTAATTACCATTAGTTCATTGAAGACACAACACTATTTTAGTCTTAATCTGGGTGACATTACGTTACATAGATTATAAATTTAAAAAACATGACAATGAGAGCACGAAATAGTCTTTCAGGATAAAGCAATCCCTGACCATAGCCGGATGAAGAAAAAGACAAAATCACTGCCACTAGATTTATTTATGAATACCCTAACATCCACTCTTAGAGAAAGACAATGCCCGACGCAATGTCATTACATACATAGAAGGTACAAGTATAATCATATATAAGATTAAAGACTTTGACAAAGACTTTGGGAAGTTTGGTACTAATTCGTTCTGCACTTGTCTTCCCTGGTACCTCATTAACAGCATAACTATTTACAAAAATGTCTGTTGACTACTTCCAAATTACTTCAGCATTTTTTTTCACATACTTCCACCTTTTCATAATTTAACATTGTCTTTTTAAAAAAAACATTCACAAAATATATAAGAATCTAAATTATTTTATATTTTGTGAATGTAAGAACGTTGTAGGCTTAATAGACTATAGATTTGTAGACCATTTTGACCATTTTTTCTATTTTGTTAAGTATCTGGTACTTATTGACAGGCCTACACTGTCCTCCCATATTTAATAACACTGTAATTTGGAAACATTGTAAAAGCCATTTATTTTTAAAACAGTAACCATGGAGTTTCTTACCGGTTCTTCTCCATAGGAAACGACCAATTGGAACCGTGCACTTAGCTTCTGATGTTTCATAAGTGCCCATGTACGTGTATGTGAAATATTTTGATTTGATTTGACTAAAGCCAGAAGGTACTAAATAAAATTCGTGATACCAAACTAACAAAAAGACAAAGCACGAGGCTTTTAATGAACATGTCAGTTGTGGTTGGTTCACTAATTTAATCCTCTTCATCTAGCTTATCAATGTTATCAATGTTGTTGTAATAGTCAACGTCCTTACCTTTTTAATAAGATATGGCCTTATTTTCTTGCTTCACATTGAGTCATCTCCTGCCTAGCTTTTTCTCAACTATGTTGGGGTCGGCTTCCAGTCTAACCGGATGCAGCTGAATACCAGTAATTTACATGAAGCGACTGCCTATCTGACCTCTACGAACTAGGGAATACGATACCCCTTGGTAAAACTGGTTGTCAGACTTTCGGGCTTCAGAAACCCGTAACGACTGTCAAAGATCCATGAATGACAGCCGGGACCAACGGATTAACGTGCTATCCGAAGTACGGGGGGGGGGGGGGTTGGTATGTTACGATGGTCACCCATAAACGGACTTAACCTGATCGATCGATCCGTGCAGCTGTTATTACTTAGCCACAAGCCCCTCACATTGAGTAAAAGGCATTATTTTGAGCCCATTACAGTGAATGGAAACTAAAATATCCATGGGTTAGTTCAACAGTCAGTTACTTAGAAGACTTCTGACTGCCTGACTGTAACCCTGTCATAATTATATTAGCAAGTCAGTGGCTGTCTACAGCTTGCTTTCAATTTGACATGAAGTTCCAAGTTGGATTCAGGGAAATCAGATACATATTATGTACTGGCTGTGTCCCGCGACTTCGTTCACGTGGAAGTCGTAAGATACACAATATTTTAAAATAACAGCCACATTTTAATAAAACTCCCTCGTCCCTCGACCCGTCGCGTTGCATCGCCGTTTTCGCTTAGTGTTCTCTCTGACTTTTTTCAATAGCAAGTATTACTTTTTTATGCTTAGTGTTTTTCTGACTTTTTTCTTTTTGCTCGGCTCCTAAGTGTCGTAGCGTGATGTTAAATAGCCTATAACTATCCTCGAGAATTGGGCTACCAAATGCAAAAATAATTTTTCGTATCAGACTTTTTTTTCACAATTTCATTGCTTTTAATTTTTATGCGCGGAACACTTATTATTTTTCTAAAATAAAAGGAGCCTTAGTTAATCCCCGTAACATCAGCTATCTGCCGGTGAAAGTCCCTTCAAAGCCGGTCCAGCTGTTTTCGAGATTAGCCGGAATAAACAGACGGACACACAGAAAGACAGACAAAAATTTTAAAAATTGCTTTTTTGTTATAAGAAGCGTCATAAAAAAAAATGCTTTTTTGTTATAAGAACTTTCATGCATTTAGTAAAAAGTTGTTATTTTGACATTAGAAACAGATACTTCAATTTAATTTATTTGTATAGATGTATCGCTACCAAAAAGCCATCAGATCCAGTATTAAACTCGACCCATCAAACTTTCACAATATTTCAATTTAACATCGAACAGTATTGCAGCCACTTAACCACATCCGACTTTCTGTTTCCATCTAGTTCATGTCATAATGCGTCATCCACATGATATCGAGGTCGCCACTGTGGTAATATGAATGTACGAGTTAATTCCCAGTCCCATTGTGTTGCTCACACAATAACACAAGACTTTTATATCAGTTTTGGGTCAGTTGTAATGAAAGGACCTTATGACTTTAATTAAGCATTTTATAGGGATCGTTGAGATTTTGTTACCGGCTTTTGGGATAGTGTTTTGTTTCGCGACTGATAAATAAGCTTTTGTTTGGGAAATTGCTTTGTTGACCGACGAACCACATTAAAATGTATGAATTAAGTCAATATTGAAAATAAATCGTCCATCGTTCCTTAGTGTATTAATTAATAACTGTATTTTTTCATATTTCACTAAGATAACACACAAAAAAACGCCATGCCTGTATTCCCCGGAGTGTTAGGCAGGCAAAGTGTGGGTGTATCCATAGTACACCCACATTTCGCCAGTTACGTTTAATTCCCATGTAATAGGGGGTCTATAGCCGTCTAGCGGGTACAAATCCAGAGTCCAGGTTGCTATTGAGAAATTTCTAATGCAAAAACCCAATATAACTGCCCAACCTTTTTTTTTCTGGGTGGGAAATCATCAAATGACTTCTCCCACTCTGGGCGGAGCAGGAGGGTGTGTCAGACTTTTATTGACTAAAACCCACCCGTGTTCCTTCAGTTGCCTGTGCCGAGGCCACGGTAACTCCCGACCTGGGAATCGAACCCAGGACGTCTTGCTCAGCAGTAGCGCTTGCGACCATTAGACCAACAACTCGCAGCCACTCATAGTATGAAAGAAGCAGAAGAAAGAAATAGAGACATCATAAATGGAGTACCTACGAGTAAGTACCAAAAAAGTTCAGAACAAAAGTTTTAAAGAAATAAATTGAAGAAAAATATATTAAAAGGATTTATAATATAATAAATAATAATAAAAAGCTATGTTTCCGCCCGGGATCGAACCGGGGGCCTTCTGCGTGTTAGGCAGATGTGATAACCGCTACACCACGGAAACTTGGTAGTAATTGCCAAAAGAAACGTTCACAAGCCGTCCTCAGACGTGAAAGTAATCCAGTTTATATTGGCTTCGAGATAATTATCAACGTTTATTCAAAACCGGTATCAGAAGCCATATGTGCCACACAATTATGACCTTAATTTCAATGGAGATAAGTTTGTAATAAATAAATACGACATGATAGGAACAATTTCTGATAATTTAAACTTGACCTTGCAACGTTTATAGTAATATAAGACATTGCATTATTAAATCATAATAAATAACATGGATTGCAGCCATGGATTTCAAAAACAACAAATTCAAGAGTACCCAGTAACATATTATTATAATTATAACATAAAAAAAACATTTACCGAAACACATTAACATAACATCACGCCCGTTTTCCCTGAAGGGTTACGCAGAGGTGTACTTAAAGTACACCCACATTTCGCCAGTTATGTTAATTCCCATGTAATAGGGGGCGATCGAGCCTAACAATTAGTTACCAAATAAACAGGTCTATAACGCTGTATAGGCATTGGTAACCGTACTTGTGGGTTGTTACTTTAACAGCAATATTAATTTTAATACCGTCTGTACACATGGCGGGGTATACAATTAAATATATAAATCTAATAGATATTGTATTATTCGCGGTTCAGGGTCGCACTACAAAATTAATAACGTTTCTGTACCAAAAGTAAGTGCTCAACCTACAGGGCGACTTGTAATTTGATGTATTCCTTCCCAGAATTTGTCACTAACTATCACCTTAATCCAAACTCTTTAATCCAAAGGCCTTCATTGCTATTCCATTGGGTACCTAATACTTTAACAAACCTTTAGATGTAACCAAATTTTCGAAAACATCAAACAGTTAAAAGTTAAAGGAAGAAGTTTACTAACCATTTTTTTTAATCATCTACGTACATGAACTTTAACACTGATAACTGTTCACAAAATGTTATTATGGCATTAGGCGTACAAATTGCAGCATTGAAGGGATCCGCTAGGACCGATGCCAGCCGGGGTTGCGGGAGGTTCGAAAGAGTTACCGTGGCCCTGGCACAGGCAACAGAAGGAACACGGGTGGGTTTTAGTCAGTAAAAGTCTGACACGCCCTCCCGCTCCGCCCAGAGCGGGAGAAGTCATTTGATGATTTCCCATCCACAAAAAAAAAGGCGTACAAATTACGGGAAAGACATCTTCATTTATTCAGCTGTCTAACGAGGTACAAAAATAAAAAAAAATGTTTAGAGGCCGATGAAACAGTCGATTATTGGGTTTTCTCGAAATCCATTAATTTTAGCCTAGGCTTTATAGGGTGCTTTTTTGTTGCAAATGGGTCACAATATCACGTCCTGGAAGTAATACGTCAAATTACAAGTCACCCTGTATACTGCACATATAATTATTTATTTATAAGAGAACCAACAGCTATATAACAAATGGATACTACAATTACTTGTCCTGACTGCCGAATTCATCAACGCAGAGCCTAAACCGATGGGGCTACAAACTTGAAATTTCGCACACGGCTTCCTTTTATTATTTTATATTGTAAGGAATCACTATGAAGGGGTTTTCGGAAATACGACTGGACTGTTTACGGGACGCCAAAGATACACAATAGTTTTATTGTTATTACTGGCAAAGCCGTATACTGTCTTCAAAGCAATAAGGAGGTGAAAAGGGGGGATTTTGTTTGTATGAAAAATCTTATTCCTTGAGTTAATATACTTGAAACTTGGCACTAATATTTATCTTAGTAAATTATAAAGTTTGTCATTTTTTGTTTTTCTAAACTACCCCCTAAAGGGGGATTGGTGGTTGTCAAAGTTTGTATGATAGAATTTTAACGCGCGTTCCGATTAACTAGAAAGAAAAGAAATAATGAAAAATTGTTTATTCTGCACAAACAAAACGCACACTAAAAAAATAAACATAAACTATACACAAACAAAGTATCCAAAAGCCTCAAATTCAATTCGTATAAAGTTAAAAAAAAATTCTCCATTGATTGATGTCCGAGCCAGGGACCAAAGACAATTTACATTGCCTCTGTGTGCGTATTGCGACACTGGCAAATGACATCAAACAAACAATCCAAACAAAAACAAAAAACCGAATTGCGGAGTGGAAAAATAACTACTTTTGTAACAAACAAACGACACTAACAAGAACAATACGCCGTGCGCCCTATCTGTGCAAGAATAAGTGGTTGCTCAGCAAAATGCTGTGACTTCGGACGAAGCTATCATCAACAGCGCTGATTTGCAGCATCTACCTCTCGGATGACGTAATGACGTCATTGTAAAGGGTAATGCGAATATATAGTTATTTTTAAAAAGATCGTCACAAAATTATTGTTATAATGTCTCCAATCTCCAGACAATAATTGTATTTCAGAAAGATTTGGCAAAATTAAATCTGCTATTTACGACTTCAACCAACAGGTATCGTGTAATGTAACCCAGTAACTAGGTTGGAGATCAGATATAGGCAGTCTCACCATGGTGAAATACTGGTATTAAGCTCTATTAAATTAGGCTGGAAGCCGACCCCAACATACTTGGTAAAAGGCTAGGCAGATGATGATGTACGACATCGTTAGATATCAAATTATTTTGTGCTGCAAAAATGGAGGTCAGACGTACCCAGGGGTCAATTAAATTAAATGTAACTGAGTTAACGTAATTTTTTATTCTATTTATATCCCTCTATAATCCATTTATTATAAGATTAGTAAAATAACGGTTATCACCCTTTCGTTATTTCAATATAAACGTAAAATAAACTCCGTTATTTCACGATAAATACAAAGCAATGTAATCTATTTACCATTTACATTAAAAAAATAACTCTAAGTGCAGTAATTTCAACAATACTACATAATACATGACGTTATTTTGCCGTTATTTTTCTAATGCTAAAGTTAATAGAGTATACCTACATTTATGATATTTTTAGCACTGCCCTTAATAATTTATCCTGTAGGCAATAATTTAATATCAGGCAATCGTCCGACGACACTCCATTCCAAGGGACCATGAAAGATTTATTCGAAAGTTCGAGAGTATTTGAGAGTCAAGTCTTATCGGGGACCCACGTTGCCGTATGAAGGACGTTTGGTACCTAAAACCGATACCTATAGCGTATGTATAGACCGGTGCTTTCAATGAGAATTTTCCTTTCCTTTCAATGCTGGTATTTCGTTTCCTATTGTGGTCACTGACTGTACCCTGGTCTCAATGTTTTCCTTCAATTGTTTGTTGCGGCACGTGAATAATTTTTTTTCCATTGTTTATTTGCGGTTTTTAACAATGTTTTTTTTTTATTTCCTACACAGACTGTATTTACCCCTGAAAAGGCAGGCAGAAACTTTTTGTGCAATACATCGATGAATTCTCGCGTTAGTACTCGCGGTGTCGCCTTTAAAGTGCACAAAGAGTTTGTGTTGTCAAGATTTGCTCTCATGTTACAAGTGTTGAACACGTCTTGTCTACTCTTAGTCTGAAAGTGTAGTGATATTTATTTATATACTACACATAGTTTGCCAAAATCAATAAATATTCGGCCTCATGTTAAAGAGAATTTTCTCTTAAATATTTTTTTCACGTACTTATTTATCTACATCATATTCCTGGCATCAAAATGAGATGTTTAAGCCGTTCCCTCACCATTGGCGGATCCACGCATCTCTTGTTTCGCCTTTTTGCCAATAAATTTCCGATAAGACAAATCGTGTAAGGTCTCGAAAGCTTACGTATGAATTCAAGGTTCCTTTATCAATTTACGTTACCCGAAAGCTTGTGTAAAACCGTGCTTCTACTGGGAAAATAGGAGTCTGGTATTTAAATGAAATACTTTGCTCTTTGAAAAACAAAATGGGGATCTGAATTAAATGATATTAAACTTCGTCGGGTCTGTATTGTGTTTCTATTGCTCTGTAACTGTTGGGGCGTAGTTTGGAAGACAGATGAACTTGTACCGTTTGATGAAGTGAATGGACTTTGAAAGAATATCACTGGTGCAAAAGTTTGAGAGAAATGTTGAATAAATTTGTAAATTACCAACAGTATTTCAGTTAATATTTGACAGGTGCTCAGAGTTTGCATGTGTGCTCAATTAATGGTATCCGCGTTTTAGGAGCTACTCTTTAACGTGTAACTAATAACGTCATTGACTAAATTGTGTTGACCTCTGCCTGACCTTTTTAAGCATTTAGTTAAATTAAAAGGCGTATTTACTTAAAACTAGCTTTTTAGGATGCCAGTTGGATATAATACTTTTAAAAGGTTACTAAATTATAATGTTTTCCTTTGTTCAGAATAACGTCGCAGCTTTAGCAAGTGGAGGTTGGTCCCAAAAATCCACTTTTTCGAGGTGTCGAAATGCTTCGCTGCAGACACAGATAAGCTTATTAAGAGCTATTCTGGCGTCGACTGGAATTAGCGCCATCTTCTTATTTTATCAGCTCTCTTCAGATTCTCCCAGAACATTTAGCTCATTTTTGCCTTCCCATATTTTTCCAAAATAATGTGGTTTTATCGCCAATGTTTCAGTATAAATGGGATATAAAATTTCTTGTTACTACCACGGATAGGCTCGGCGGTGAAGCTTAAAATATCAAGCGAAAGTTACTTGAGCAAAAGTTGCGTTAAATTGACTGAAGTTGATGTTTGCCGCTTTTTATCCTAACTATACAATGTTATAAATGCGAAAGTGAGTTGGTTTGTTTGTTACGCTTTCACGCTAAAACGACTGAACGGATTTGGATGAACTTTGGCACATAGCTAGACCATGACCCGGAGAAGGACAAAGGCTACTTTTCATCCTGGATCGTAGACGAAGTCGTGGGCGACAGCTAGTTTATTATATTAATATTTGAATATAGCCTCGTAGATTTATATACCCGTCTGTGATGCAAAATGTTTCGCGTTCGAAATTCGATAATGATATACAGTTTAAGTTTTGAACCCGCTGAATCTATAGATTCAGACATCAGTGTATTGTTGTTGAATGTCTTAGCCAAAGACACCTACTTCACAACTTAGCTAATCTAACACAACGCTGACGTATGGTGAAAAAATTGCGCGAAAACAGTAAGGAAACTGTGGTAGGTAAGTACCTATTTATCTCTACGAACCACGTCATTAAGTCTAGTTACGTGGCATAGAAGGAGCTCGTGTGTCCTGTATTTTTTATTATCCTCCGGTTAGAATATTATACCAAAATCCATATTTACAGGTCATAAAACTGCATGGCGTTCATATAGGCCACACTTTTATGAATATTGGCAGTTTTGGCAAGCGTATCGTATTTATGCTAAATTTAGTCGGTAGTACGTTTAAAACTGTATTTTACGTAGTAAATTCCACTTTTAGCGATATTAGTTTTTGATATTTAGACGTATCCAAGGTCCAACATTGTGATCCTTCAGAATGGTTTCAGTACTGAGGCGGCCAAGGTTCGTTGTTAAATTGTTCATACCGTTTAGTTCTTACTGGACGGTAATCAATTTAAGAATAGGTTTAATAGTTTAGAAATGTTCGACTTTACTATTAAAGGAGTATGAATTCATAATAAAATTCAGGTTTCAATCCGATCCAGCCTGTTCCTTATTGCAGTTCTCCTCCAGCGACGCCCTAAGCCAAGGTCCGTACCCCACAGGGATGCCCTGCGCGAGTGGTCGCTTAGTTTTTAAGTTATATGCGCTGGCTAGAGGCCTTAATTTATTGAGACACCCCACAGGAAAGTCCGGTTAAGCAGCCGGCAACCTTCTACTAGATTGACCTGCGAGATGCCATTCCCCATAAACAAAAAACAAATAATAAAATTCAGACTTGATTCTACCACGAAACTGAACTATGGTGTTTTGGTTCATATTTGAAGGTCCTCTTGGTCGAGTCAGGGAGCTGCCCATCCGGCCGCGCCTGCGGGCCCTCCGGCCAGCTGCGTCTGGGGGCTGACTCGAGCCTTACTCTGGAAGCTGTGGGACATCTCCTGGATGTGGATGCCTCCCAGTAGCCTCAGCAGGAGTGCCCCGGCTGCACAGCGTAGGGAAGCTGCAGCTCTAACTCCAGGACGGCGTACACTCTGAAGCAAGGCGTAGGGAGGCCGCAGCTCAGACTCTGGACCACCCCTGCTAAATGGCGTCACGGTTCTGTCTCCGGGCCACTTTCCGGCTGCTGCTGCTGCTATTTTTTACTCTTTCTAACCTGTACACTTAGCTAGAACTATCTGACGAAGAATTAGAGTTGTAGACTGTTAACTACCATTTTTAACTTCCCCGTTGGTCTCGTGGTCGCAAGCAATGCTGAGTCTGGTCCTGGGTACGATTCCCAGGTCAAGCAAAGTGTTATTGGCTTTTTCCATTTTTGCAGAAGTTGGCAATGTGAGACCTCCGCGCCTCGGAAAGTACGATAAGCCGTTGATCCTGCGCTGATATATCTCCGGTCGTGTCGGATTGCCATCCCATCGGACTATGTATAATATCTCCTGCACCGAAAGCTAGTCTCCGCTGTGATTGGTTGCCCGGGCTGAAATTCGGTCTGGAGGACTATTATTATTCTGCTAATTTAACTAAGTAAATAAACTTGCCACTCATTCTCTTATTAAATACTTCATCCTCATTGTTACATCTAATTCAATTGCCAACATAATCGTAGCAGTTAATAAATGTTTTCACGGCCTCACAAAAACTATGGAACTAAGTAAACGAACTTCGGGTTACAGACAATGGTTATAAATTGTAATAGCGACGGTTTTATTGGTACCCTAATAAATTACATTAGTGAATTCTGCGCAGACGACGGAGACGTAGTCGAAAGCGGTCAGCAATTCACTCTTTGGACGAATGCCCCGATAAACTTCGTTCCCTATCTGTTTGACCGTAGTTCCTTTAGTATTGTGCCTCACAAAGTTGATGTTATCGGCCGGACGGCCATGAATATTTTCGCACTCTTCATTTCTTACTTATCTATCGGTGAATCTGCTTTGAGAGTTGCCTTATCTATATAGCAATCAGGGTTCGTGGCCAGTAAATTATTTTAAGGAAATTTTATAATTTTTTATGTAAGGGAGCGATTAGGATCCTTTTAGATAGTGACGGGGTGAGTAACTTGAAATAAACTAAAAAAGCTTGATGATTTTCTTTACTTTTATTAAACAAATTGATGAAAAACCTTCTTATTTTCGCTTGTGACTTTGTAACAAGGACAAAATTATATCAAAATTGTCCGATTGAATTTGTTAACGAATAACGATAAGTGCGTTTTCTCCTTCTTTATTGAACTTCATATATTATTAAAATAACTTCAGCTGCGAGGCTGGCCTTTTTATCATGTTTATGTACTTAATCGATATTATCTTAAAACACAATGACGATGCTTACGAGGAAAATAATACTCTTAACAAAGAGTAGGTATAATCGTATCTTTGTCAGCCTTATGGAAGCTAATAATTAAACTGTTTTGTTAGGTGGGCGTCGGTATTGTTGCTTTAATCTAGACGTTTGGATAGCTAAAAATACGAACTAAACGCAAGTTTTATATGCCTAAAAATATATGATCCACTGCAGTAAACAAAATTAGAAAATGATGTTATATTCTTCAGGATATATGCTAAATAGTTAGATAGTGTTTTGAAAACAATTATGTTTTGAAACAGTAGAAAAAAAATACGGAGATAGCTCCAAAACTTTCTTTTAACGTTAAAAAAAACATACTACTCGTAATATAAATACAATACAACCATTCTGATTTTTCGCCAGATTATTTTACAAGCAACATATTAACGTAATAGTGTTTTAATTTTTTGGTCCAATCAATTAACTTTTTGTAAATAGATAATTAGGAGCTTCATATTTTGCTGTAATTACTAGCGTTGTGTAATCGCGCTTTTCTTTATTTTCTGTGCTGTCAGTCAGTGCCCGCGCTTTAGCTGTTGTCAGTCTCTTAAGAGACATTCGTCGAGTAGTTAGAATTTCAGCAACATCAACATAAATCTAAGAAGTCGTATGTTGATTAAATGTATATAATACTTTATTAAGTATTTCGAAAAAAATATATTTTAATTTACCGTTAAGAGGGTTGTCACATTTTACATCGCTCTCGCTCATACGGGACCAAATTTTTAATAATATTAAATGAAAAGATGCATTTTTGAAAAATGTATTCAATGGGCGGTCTACAAAATAATATTAATTTAATAGGTAATTATTAAAAACACATTTTTATTGCGGCATTTATTTACATCATCTCAAAAACAGATCATAATACTTAATTACATATGTTTATTAGATAGCACAATAGAAATGTGTTTTTTGATAACTACCTATTAAATTAATATTATTTTGTAGACCGCCCATTGATTACATTTTTCATAAAAGCATTTTTTCATTTAACATTCTTAAAAATTTAGTTCTGTGTGATCGAGAGAGGTGCAAAATGTGACAACGCTCTCATCTATAGTATTTCTTATGATGAAATCTTAAGGAAAAAATTTTTTTTTTCTAGAAATTCGTATTCGCGTATAAGCGCCAATTTTTTGACTTCTATAATACGGTTTTGCTTCAATCTTACTAAATAAATATTTTTCCATGCTAAACGAACATCCATACTAATATTGTAGATTCGAAAGTAACTATGTCTGTCTGTCTGTCTCTATGTTACCTTTTCACGCCTAAACCACAGAACGGATTTCGATAAAATTTGGCAAGGAGATAGATGGCATCCTGGGGAAGCACATAGGCTACTTTTTGTTTCAAAAATAATCCTACAGGAGGTGTTATAGGGGATGAAATTTTGTATGGAAAACCCAGCATTTCTTAAGTTAATGATATGAAAATTAAAATATGCTTTTGGTAGGAAATAAAGAACTATGTGGTTCAGCGTTTTAGAAAAATCATCCCCTAAGGTAAAATAGGGGTTGATTTAAACAATCATAAGTGATATTAAAATTATGCGTACCTCTCTCCTTTCTCTTTTTAAGCGATTGATGGGATTGGAAATGTATCCACAGTTCGTATCTTGACTTCTTGAGGTAACATTTTAGTCTTTATTTTTAACCAACTTCAAAAAAAAGCAGGTTCTCAATTCGGTTGTATGTTTTTTTAATTTTATTTTTAATGTTTATTACCTCAGTACTCCATCATTAAAACACCGATTTAGAAAATTATTGTTTATTTGAAAGAACAAACTTCCAGATTGGTCCCATTTTTAAGAAAATCCAGTTCTATTGATATGATCCATGATAAATTGAGGGTACTCCTCAAATATTATAGGCATACACAGCGATTTTGGTATTTTCATCAACAAGCCAAGCATTTACATTCAGTAAGTATCATTTGGTGAAGTGGAACTGATGAAGAAGACCACAGATGGCCACGAGAACTCCTCAATAATAAGTATTTCACAGGTGGCGAAAATATATATTGATTAAGGTAGTCAAGCGACTATGACGAAGCAAATTTAAATAAATGGTTCTGATGGTACCAGAACTCCGTAATAAAACAATGTATCCTAGCCGCGTTTGGGCTTATTGGAATTGTCAAGAGATGCACTCTGGTTGTAAAAGATTTTAACGGTAATATGCTTCAAATTGCGCTACTTGTATGTGTAGTCTTGATTGTCAGAAGACAGATTTCGACAACGATCTGTCGTCGTGTGGTTGATTTAATAATTTGTTGGTAACGGCGTCCAAACCTGATAAAACCTGAAGTGGTCGCATATTTTGGTCAAATTCTGATGAGTGGTTTTTGAGTTAGCTTCAATAATACGTATTTTTTTTCCATTTACTGTATGTTGATGATGTTGTAATAACTTCCTGTCACTGTTATTTACTTAGCAAGTAGTGGTAATTTGGGTGGGGTCCACAACAAAAAGTGGAAAATAAACACTTATTAAAAAAAAAAACAACCGACCTCCAAGAAAAACACTTCAAAGTGAAAAATAACTTTAATTTCGGAAGTCGGTGGCAAAAAAACGAAAATACTAAATCAAAGACACCAACTTCCGAAATAAAAGTTATTTTTCACTTTGTAGTGCTTTTTTTGAAGAGCTCTTGGCTAAGTAATAACAGCCATACGGGTCGATCCATCAACTTAAGCTACGCTTGCCGGGGTTGGTTTGTGGATGGGTGACTATCTTTAAACTCCGAGACTCCTCCGTGCCTCAGAAAGCACGTTAAGCGGAGCACCGCCGTGTCCTCGCGGAAGCGAGAGGCGGCGGCGATTTCTCGCGTCCGGCCCTGATCCAGGCCATGGTACGGAGCGAGAGTACATGGGAAGCCATTACCTCCTTCTGCGAAGCAGTAATGCTCGCGAAGGAGGAGGCGGGACGCGTGAGGGAGAGGCAAGCTTTGCGCCCTCACGCCCCTAGTCGCCGCAGGAGACGCCCTGGGCGTTGGGAATTGGCAGCCGATTCCCGGCCACCGTAGGCGCGGGCTTGCGGACGGCGAGCAATGGGTAGCTCGCCGTCCGGTAAGGACCAAGCCCGAGTCGACGGCGCGTTGTGTTCCACGCGCGCCTCAAAGAGATGTCGGCACAGACAACAGAAGGAACACGGCTGGGTTTTAGTCAGTAAAAGTCTGACACGCCCTCCCGCTCCACCCAGAGCGGGAGAAGTCATTTGATGATTTCCCATCCACAAAAAAAAAGCCGTTGGTCCCGGCTGTCATTCGTGGATCTTTGACAGTCGTTATGGGTCGTCAGAAGCCCGAAAGTCTGACAACCAGTCGTACCAAGGGGTATCGTATTACCCAGTTACTGGGTGTGGAGGTCAGATAGGCTGTCGCTTTATGTAAAATACTGGTATTCAGCTGCGTCCGGTTAGACTGGAAGCCAACCCCAACATAGTTGGGAAAAGGCTAGGCAGATGATGAGTGCTTTTTTTTAAAGTCGGATGTTTTTTTTTATAAATAAGTTTTTATTAAAATCGGTCCACTCGGTCAAAAGTTATTTCTTATTTGTTATTAAAGCGTGACCGGCATAATTTTAACTAAACAAAGTCCTCCCGCTGCGTCTGTCTGTCTGAACGCGATAAACTCAAAAACCACCGAACAGATTTTCATTCAGTTTTCACCAATGGATGGAATGATTCATGAGGAAGGTTCAAGTGCATAATTCATTAAGGTTTTGTATAAATTGGCTGAAATATGATATAACGATTGTTGAAGATGTCGGAAAAAATCATGCCAACTAGGAGCTTTCTGGCGTGCGCCGCGTAAACTAATGAGTATTACGGAACATATAGATATAGATATTTTCCGATTTTGTTCATTCACGCGGGCGAAGTCGCAGGCAAAACCTAGTCATTAATAAAGCCACTCACCATAATAGGTCTATATGACGTACGATCTCTTGAGGGCGGTAATTACCTGTAAACATGAAATTGCCAACATTAATTAACTATGTGTGTCAGTAGGTTATGTGGGTAATTATTTACTTTTACTTGATGGACTTAGTGGTTGTCTGTGTGCCAGTCAAGTCCAAAAAAGATATTATACATTTAGAGAATTTGCGGAATGGTTTTCTCCTACATTTTGAAACGTTAAAAGGAAGACAGTTCTAAGAGAGCATCTCAATGTTAATTAATTATCGCGTGTATGGTTCCTTACACTAAATAGGAAATTAGTTACTCGGTATTCGGGGGAGCGGTGAATGTACAAGTATCTCCCGGGCCCCTGACTCATGGCACTGGAAGTAACAGTGGGGTTTTAGTCGGTAGGAGTCCGACATAACCCTCCGTTCTTCCCAAACGGACGGTATCCATGAGGATTTCCCCACGAAAAAAAAGGTATTTTATGACAAAATGCAATAAAAAAATACTGAAAATGTGGTAGGTACAGACCTACAACCTACTTCATGAAGATTTTTTTGTCAATATTTACCTACTTGTAAGTACCTATGATTAGGATTATCAATTATGTAGGTATACTTCAGACGTTTTTTATAACGACCCCTATGCAAGATTGCTGAAATGAAACAGACATTTAGTCTTCAAAAGACCATTCGTAAGTAGATAAAACTTTGATACAATACCTCCATTATTATTATTACCGTCCATTCTCCTAATTCCGAACAAGGAATTGTATCAGAAACATACCAACCAACCTATCACCAAATGTATGAATATCAAATCTTGTTCCTCTGGCACGGTGCCAAAGGATCGTGTTGAGCTTGCTTGTCAGCTAACCGCGGCTCCGGCCTAATATCCGATTTAAGTCTGGTTACCCACAAGGACGCGGGAATGCTTCGACCAATGTACTGCGCTTAGGCCCGCGACAAATATTATGTATGGTGTTATGTATTTTGTTGTGTTGTAGCCTGTGGGATTCTTTGGGGTGTTTGTTCGGTTGGAAGATGGAACATTTGAAATGTGTTGTAGACGAGAATATTGTTGTTGAATCTTGTGTGTTGTTCAAAATCAAAATATGTTATTTCACATAAATCTACATGGGCACTTATAAAACGTCAGAAGCTAAGTGCACGGTTCCAGTTGGTCGTTTCCTATGGAAAAGTACCGGCAAGAAACTCCACGGTTACTCTTTTAAAAATAATTGGCTTTTACAATGTTTTCAAATTACAGTGTTAATAGGTATGGGAGGACAGTGTAGGCCTGTCAACAAGTACCAGGTAGTTAACAAAATAGAAAATAATAACATAACATCACATAACATCACATAACATCACGCCTTGTTTCCCCGAAGGGTTAGGCAGAGGTGTAACCTATTATAGTAACATCCACATTTCGCCAGTTATGTTTAAGTCCCATGTAATAGGGGGCAAGCCTATTGCCATCTACCGGGCACAAAAAAATAAAAAAAATCGGATCGGGGATATAAAATAATCTACATATTTATAAGAGAAATAAAATTTAAACCAAATGACATGATTGCCAGTACAACTGCAACAAATCTGAATTAATATCACGTTCACAAAAGCCACGAATAAATAGTAAAAATTAGAATTGTAGGTATATCATGTAAAATAATGAAAAGATTATGTCGTAGAAGTATGTAAAAAAAATAAAATAAACATCGTAATTTGGGAGCAGTTAATAGATATTCACATCGTTATGTTGTTAATGAGGCAGCGGGGAAGCCACATGTGCAGAAGGAAGTATCGCCAAACTTCCCTGTCTTCAACGTAGTCTTTAATCTTATAATATGCGTTTTTAATAAGGACACGTTTGATGTGGGTTATGAAGTTTCCATCGCTAAGTTCTGTAACCGACTTTGGCAAATTGTTATAAAAGCGGATACTGTTTATAAGAAATGACTTGCTAGTTAATCTAAATTTGGGTATCACAATGGAAATCGCTTCTTATTTTGAAAAGTTCTAAGTTTATGCGAACATACAGAATACTTTCTAAAATATAAAGAGAAGGCAGAGTTAGTCTATGAATTTCATTGAATTCGTTTGTAAGGAACTCACGAGGACCCATTTTATAGATCGCGCGGATAGCCCTCTTTTGTAAAATTTAAATTGAATCTACGTCAGCTGTCGATCCCCACAGTAGATCACCATAAGACATAATACTGTGGAAATAAGCAAAGTATCTGTGGCTATATCAGTCAACTGCCTTATTTTTCTTACTGCATACGAAGCTGAACTTAATTTACCTGAAATAGCTCTAATGTGGCGCCTCATTGCAATTTAAAATCTAGAGTAAATCCTAGAAATACCATATCCGTAACAGCATCTAGTTTCTTGCAATCAAAATTTTAAATTTAGATCCACTTGGGGTACATTTGGTAATGAGAACTTAAGACATTTTTTTTCGGATTAAGTAAAAGATTATTAGCTGCAAACCATTTCGAAAGAACAGCCAGACTATTGTTGACATGTAAGAAATCCGTACCTTTACTATTTGTTTTAAAAATAAGCGAAGTTATCATCAGCGAATAGGATTATATCCGAAAAGTTAGCCATCGTGCAAGGAAGGTCATTAATATAAACTAGAAATAGGAAAGTGCCAAGAATTGAACCTTGAAGCACGCCTATCTTATCTAGAGAGCCCGAAGAAGTCGCTCCGTTAACGTTTACTTTTTGCTGCCTGTTCGATATCTATCAAGCAAGCAGCAAAAAGTAAACGTTAACGTAAAAAACGTTAAATCTTATTCTTTCCTATCTAGGAAAGAACAAGATCAGCAGCTTGTCCACGAATTCCGTACTGGTGTAATTTCAGATCAGTGTTTTGTGGTTACCGCAGTCAAACGCTTTATACAGATCACAGAAAATGCCAATTGCATCCTGGGACTTCTCCCAGGATTCCGAAATATGACTCATGAGTTTTACTCCTGCGTCAGTCGTCGACCTACCTTTCGTGAAACCAAACTGGCGACACTGGCTGGTTGTAGCGATGGTTTCATTAATGCCTGCGAGGCTGCTCTGTCTTTCAGGAAACATAATGGTGGGTGCGGCGAATGTATACGTACAAGTATCTCCCGGGACCCCGACTCGTGGTAGGAACCGTGAAAACCTCCGTTCTCCCCAGACAGGATTTCCTCATGAAAAAAAAAGAAAATGTAAATAGATAAAATAATTCTCGGAGTAAGTCTAACCTACTTGAGAACTATTATTTTTTCGTTTTTTATGAGGTACTATAGACTATTAGGTGTTTACCACTTAATTAAAATATGTACTAGTCTATGAGGTGACAAGACTTAAAATGTAACAGAGATTATGAGAACAGGGGTATTCCTAATCATGTGACAATACGAGAATACAAATTCAATTACATGAGTCACGATCTTCAACATTGAGAGAAAGTCTATTATACCTACTAACACTAACGTATGGAAAGAAACAACATTAACCCTCTGCATAAAACCTTTTACAAACTTTATTCATTTCTGTATGACGTCAGTTTGCAGCGAGGAAAACACAACTTCCCTTATCTATATGCTTTAAACCGGGCTAATTAGGCTCCAAAACTTGTTCAGGCTACGTGATGCTACATACATTTTTTTTAATTCGCCCACTTGGCAAGCAGGCGGCTGGATACAAAAATACCGATCTAGCAACTTTTAAGGAATTTTATAAAGCTCCCAGAGTTGTTTTTTGATAGTAAATTATGGTAAACACGAAATAGTTTAAAATGTTAGTGGATAGCGTGTGGCGTCCTAAAAGTTCAGGGATATAGTTAATTTTTAGTTCTAATAAAAAGTAAGTATGTGTCACGATTTATCTACGTATATACTTAAGTAGTTTTACATTTCAGTCATGTGAGCGTGTCACGATTAATTTATCTACTTAGGTTCAAAGATCATTCATACTAACATCATTTCAGTCACGTGACATTGCCTCGTAGATTTTTGTAAAGAGCGATTGACTCTTCCTGCTAAAGATCGTGTCTACAGTGTGTTTTTCCGATCACCTTTCACATGTTCTCCAAAATTTAACAACTAGCACTTTCTTTTAAGTCATAGAACATCTAAAAAAATCCTTTCACAAACAAAATACAAAATAATTATTATAAGAAACTAGAAAATATCACTGCCTCGTTGGTCGCAAGCGCTACTGCTGAGCATGAGGTCCTAGGTTCGATTCCCAGGTCGGGCAAAATGATTTTGGGTTTTTCTATCTGGGATTTCTCAGGAGCTGCCCGGAGTCTGGATTTGTGCCCGGTTGATGGCAATAGGCTCGCCTACTGTTACATGGGACTTAAACATAACTGGCGAAATGTGGGTGTACTGTCGCACCTCTGCCCAACTCTTCGCGGAAACAAAGCGCCATGTTAGAAAATATCACCCGAAAAGGTTTTTTCACGAAAGTGCGTTGTTCTATACTTATTCTTTCACGTGAGGAAACAAAGAAACCCTGCAAGTAATTGGCCGTGAAATACATTGCGCACAGAGGCGCGACGCGACGTCTGCTGAAAACCGAGTGTTAGGAACGCATCAAATTATATAGCTTCTAAGATTGTTCTTGTTCGTGATAACTGAATTTATTTTATTCGAAGACGTTTTTTTATTTATACGCTCGTGTAAACGTAAGGTCTTCAGGGAAAAAGAAGTAAGAAATCCGTCACTTTCTTGAAATATTATCTTACAAAATAATGAAAATGCCAGGAATTATTTTGATACCAACAATGTTTGCTTGTTCTTGTTACTCTGTACTTCCTCCATTGTAGAGCAAATTTTACTTCTCATTCAGAGAAGATACGACCAATGATTTAACCAGGCTAGGAACAATAACATCGGCTAATGTAATGATAACGAGGGTGGGCGCTGGTACCTATAATTACAAGATTATAAGTGAATTCTTCACGTGACCAGAGGGCTGGTTTTTTTTTTTTGGTCTAAGAATCAGCTTCGCCATACAACTTGGCAATGCTGTCAGCCTTTTGGGCACTTTTCCTATTGACAGTGATTCTTTTCACTCTTTTTTTATATACATGTACATAATTATTATTATTTTTAGTCTGTTAGCTTATATATAAGATACTAGCTGTTGCCCGCGGCTTCGCCCGCGTACTTCCCTATTTGAATTGGATTTTGTTCACCATTTCATGGGTTTTAAATTTTTGCGCGGAACCCTAATTATTTTTCTAATATAAAAGTATACTAAGTAACTCCTTATAATATCAGCTATCTGCCAGTGAAAGTCCGACCAATTCCGTAGCCGGAACAAACATACAGAGAGACAGACAAACTTTTTAAAAGTTGCTTTTTCGTTATAAGTATCGTATATACTGTCATATGCACACACACACACACATAACATCACGCCTGTATTCCCCGAGGGTTTGGCAGAGGTGTACCTACATGTATGCATTTAATAAAAAGCTGTTATTTTGACATTACAAACAGACACTTCAATTTTATTAAGTTAGCTTAAGTATTGGCTATTATATTGTAAACTTTATGTTAATCGGTTATTTGTTCGACTCGGTTCAGGTTCTGTCATGCGGGTTTCCTTCACCGTAAGGCAAAAAGACTTGTCGATTAATTTAGAAAGTACAACTTTGGAAAATGTTCGTTATTACGAATCAACAACTTGGCGTTAGTCTTACAATTAGTGTGTACATATGTATAACTTATATCATAAGAGTTAAGACCAACAAATTCAAGAAACGTGTTACATTTTAATTGTAACAACCAAGTTCGTTTACAGCGAGACATTTTTATAGCCACATACGTAACGTGCTTAGACGTTGGAGCTCTAGGGATACATGTGTTCCTATTCCTGGGGTCTTGGAATGTGCTAGGTATTTTACAGTTCAATTAACAGAAGCCGGTTTGTTTTAAAACGGGGTTCACGTAGAGAAAGTATGAACGAATTAGAAAGAACTTTGTTTTTTATGGTCTTGTTCTGTGTTCTGCACGGTGAGTATGTCTATAGAGGTATGAGGAACAGGGTGTAAAGTTCACTCATCCTCCATAGAAAAGGGAGGATCCTCCGACCAGATGGATAGTGTGTCTGGTGGGCAACTGCCCGACGGTTGAGGTCCGGATGTTGTATAAATGCCAGTCGAAACTCTGCTTACATGATGCTGGGTTTGTGTGTTTGATGCGTAGTTCGCATATAGTAATGTAGTTGCCGCCACAAGTGTCAAACTCAAACTTTTGGATTGTTAAAGTGTCAGTCAGTTAGTCAGAAAATTGAAGCTAGTCGCACATTCCAAAACATAGATCTCTATGGAGAACAATGGGCAAGAAACTCCATGGACACTCTTTTAAATCAAAATAATTACAAAATCCTGGGTACAGTGTTCTTGTCGCTTCTATTTATATGTGAGAACAATGTAAAAAATAAAAAAATAACAATTCAAAATATAAGATTAAAAATAAGCCCTGGCAGTTAAGAGATGACCAGTCTCCACTGACGGCGCCCGTTCACGAACATGACGCGTGGATCAGCACCATCCAGCTCAACCATTTTGTAGGGAATCGAATGATCCAACACACGCGCCACCATCCCGTGTGTTAGTTTTTATGGTGGACTAGCTATTGCCTGCAACTTCGTCTGCGTGTATTTTCTATACAAATATCCAGGATGCAAAGTGGCTTATGTCAGAGTAACCGTTGTTACGTTTACTCTGTCTGTCTGTTGACAGACACTTTCGCGTATATTATATTAGTATGGATTAAATCCTTAAAAATGATGTGTTTTTTCTGAAAACCAGGATGGTTATCTTCATTCACGCACCAAGTTACACTCTTAGCACATAATGTTGGTATGTAGGTACATTTTCATCATAATTATAAAAACACTACGAGTACCTTCAATCAGCAAAGTAATAATAAGGGTTAGGTAGTCTAGTGCTTCTAAATTAATGTAATTTAATATTTTGCGGAGTGAAACGATAGCAATTTGGAGATTGAAACAATTCTATGGCAGCATTTTATTTTAATTGGACTTAATTAGAGATTTCAGAGGGCCCTTGCCTGTTTTTCGTTAAGTTTAAAAAAAAAACCTTACTATGTACCTTTTCTCGGCACTTTGATCCCATGGGTAGTAAAATCATTAGATATTATTTATCCTTTATTTAAAGTAGGGCTTCCTCTGAAAGGGTTAATCTGGGTAGTGATGCTATCATACCTATATCTGTAACCAAATAGCGTTGCGGTGTACTGTTTCTGAAGGTAATGTGTGCATGTTTTGAGGACGGCTACCGTATTAATTTAGCTGGTTATTATCATCATCCTTTTGCCTTTATCCCAATATTGAGGTATATGTAGCATGTGTTTTTCTTAGCCAGTAAAAGTTGGGCATGGTTATGCTGAACTTGGGTTGACGTTGAGGTTGGGGTTGGTTTTGGTTTGTTAACCAACCCTCAACCTTCCCTAGAAAGAAGGTATCCTAATAAAAATAAGGTATATTCAACATTCAATTTTGTTACTTTACTATGGTACATTGTAAATGGACGTAATTTTCGAGTGCAACAAAATTGTACTTGCTGGACTCTTCACGTAACCAGACGGCTGGCCTATTTTTTGATCAAAGAATCAGCATTGCCATAAGCGCACGGTGCCGAGCGCACGGCACCGTGCGCTCGGCTGGCAATGCTGTCAGCCTTTTGGGCACATTTCCTGTTGACAGCGATGCGGACGAATTTTTTGATACCCTATAATTCTTTTCACTCTTTTTTTATATACATGTGCATATTATTATTATTTTAAGTCTGATAAGTAAATATTATATTCAGACATGAAATGTTTTTTAAAACTGTAATTGAATATCAAAACAAAATCTTTTAGAAACATTTCAATAGTGCCTAGTACTACTTCCAAATAAATAGCCATGTTATCTTCCCCAGCCTTAAACGAAATTATAACTAAAATAACACAGTCAATTACAATACTCTAGTCTCCAAGGTATGTTCCACGGAGTCGCTGGCAGTTTAATTTCGATGCTGACCGTACAGCCCTCGGTAATAATGAGCGAGTTAACTAACGCTACTACCGACCCATTAAGAGGTCGGCAGTCTCACAAGTGCGCCCAATTATTTTGCCATACTATGTACCTGCCTACGTGGAAATGTTACAAATATGCTGGGAAGGCATTCTTTTTTTGAATTAGGTGTTCTCTCTGGGCACATTTTTATGTAGCTTTGGGAACTTACAAAAAAAAAATGTGCAAATAATGTCGTACATTTTAGATTTTTAGGTACCTGCGCACATTTCTTACATTTACACTGAACTTCTGTTTTTTCTTTAATTTCAATTTACATAAAATTGAAGAAAAGTTCAGTACCTGTATGTGCATAAATATTTTCAGGTTTGTGGTTGGATTATTCATGAAATCAAAGGGTTGCATGACCGCTAATGCATATTGCGTTATCAGCGTGTCAGAAACGTGGAAATTATCACGTTGCGTGTCAAAAATGTTCACAGAGTGATATAAATTCTAAGATTAAATGATATAGGTATGTATTAGAAATATTCAACAGAAAAACAGATTCAGACGAGCGATGCGATCACGCATAAGATGAATAGTAAAAAGTTATGATTGACTCCGTATATACACTATTTTATTCAATTTGAAGACAACAAAACGACACTTAATGAAAACAGTGGTAATACTAACGCGTATGAATGCATCCAAAGGTTGTCTTTAAAGGATCGCTCTTAGCGATAAGGCCGCCCATTGTGTCACCCCATTTACTTTATATCTGTAATATTTATGGTGTGCATAATAAAGAGTATTCTATCTATCTATCTATGAGTAGGTATTTTTAAACTATTAAATAAATCCTAACACCGAAATTAAAAAAGTGATTTTTCTAACAAACTAAATATTTAGCAGAGATGTGCCGACTATAGGTTTTTCCGATCTGCCGATTAGCTATAGTGACTAAACTATTAGATATATTTGAATGAATTTTTGTATACAGACTGAAAACGTTACTAAATATACGAAGTTTTTACTGCCGTATTGTCATCTACACCTTGTAAAAGCACGCTTAGATATTATTATTTTTAGATCAACTAGCTTTTGTCCGCGGCATCGTTCACGTGGAGATCGGAAAATATCCCACGGGAACGTACTACCGGGATTAATAATGATAATAATAAAGCGGTACTTCTGGACACGGCTCGCATTGTTAGGAGGTTCCTCTCTCTAGAGCCCTGACCGCCGGTAGCTTGGACCCTGTTCCCGATACCGGTGGGCTACTATTTTTTATATTTTTAAATGTTTTTTTATAATCTTTATATTCTAATATTTAAAAATATAATTTATATGTATTTATTTTAATAAAGGAAATAATAATAAAACGTTTATTTTAGATACAAGCCATAAAGCATAATAATAGTAATAAAATAGTCAGCGTACAAATATAAAAATTAACAAAATAAAATAATTCAATTAATAGCACATACAATAAAAATGAAGATACATAACAATTATATACTTTAAATTAAATTTTCAATGTCAATATTAGATATTATTATGTCAGTCAATCAATTAAATTACAAATTGTACATACATAAAACATTACACTTCAATAAAATAAAATAAATTTTGGATCGGACAGTCAGTGCGGGAAGCAATCATCTTGGGGATGCCATTGCTACTGTCTCTCACTCGTCTTAATAAAAAATCAAACTTTTTTCGGATTACATCTGGATAGCCATCCGTTCGAGCTTCTGCAAACATTAGCGACGAACTGCAATAGGGAGGCAGCCGCATCAGTATCCTACAGATGTTGTTATATTGAACACGCAGGACACAGGCAGCCCGACGGGTATGATGTACCCATAGACTGCTTGCGTAAAGCAATTGACAGTATGCCTTAAACAAAGTGATTTTTACTGGAATGGAGCAGCGAGAGAATCTACGGGCAATCATGTTCCCATAAACCGCCTCGAACCGAAATGCCAACTAATATATCCTATGTCCTAACTAAGGTCATGGTCTACTCATGTGCCAAATTTAATCTAAATCCATTTAGCCGTTTTACCGTGAAAGTGTAACAAACAAACAAACTCACTATCGCATTTATAATATTAGTTCGGATTTAGGATACACAACCTTCACCATTCTATTTCAGACACCAACTCACCTAAGGATTATTTACCTTCACGTCAATAACCTAACATAAGCGGACAGGGATAGCACAATATTATCTGAATAAACAATCTTTATTTAGCCAACCCTATAACAATAGACGGTCAAATTGCGACACTATCTATTAGTACCGCATACACTGGCGGCCATGTTTATGTAGCACAAGAGAGACAGTAATTAAAGCTGCAATGTAACCGCCTTGCAGTCCCCGCGGGCTAGTCGGCGCTAATATTCCATATAGTTAGGGGCTCATCCACAGGGCATGGTTATTTGTGTAATAGCTATTACGCCAGAAATGAGGTTGGCTACTTCCATAAGTAATTTTTTGTTTCATTATAATAATTGTGTCCGGAGGTCGGGGGGGATTCTTGAGCAATTGTGTTCATGAACGATTTTTGCCGCCATATATTTGAGTGACGGGGATTGAAAATACATACATTGCTAGAGAGATAAACGGAGCAATCAATGGAACAAGAAAAAGCTTATGTTGTAACTGTTAAAACTGCATTGTTGTCTGATGATAACTTACAAGAAATCAACAAGTTCATATTTTCAAGAGACTTTTCACTAAAAAGTATTTCACCTCATCAAAATTCACCTTGCATATAACTATAACCTGCACTCTATTATATTTCATCTCATTTCCTTCTCACGTGGCGTGCGAGTCATAGTAATTGTTTTTCTTGTGAACAGCTACACCGAAGTGGAATATCGTGTTGTTTTTATTGCAAACACCCACACATCCACACACACATGGCAGACACGCATACAACCCCAGCCCTATTGATCACACACACATAGACCCACTCTCTTCTGTGAAGTATGTTGTAAGGATGCGAAACAAAACGTTGACCTAGTTTTTGATAAAGTTTATGAATATTTTATGGATTCGTATTATTAAAATCGTTATTGTACCTAAATAATCTTCGGCATTCACCTTGATAAGATACTGTTGTTTTGGCCCAAATTTTATATATTTTCTACGTTCTTCTCCTTTATGGAAGCAGCCACATCTGTTGGACAAAATTGACCAAATTATTCGCAACACGCTAACATCTATTTTAAATGTGGCCCTGGACGACCGAGCGTGGCTTCAAGCCACACTACCCATCCGTTTTGGCGGCCTCGGCGTCCGCAAAATTACCAGTATTAGCTTACCGGCGTTCCTGTCCTCTGTCCACAGCACTGAAAAGTTGACGGGGAAAATTTTAGCTCCCTCCCTGGTCGACTCTGAAGTGCCATGCTTGAGTGATGCGGTGAACGCCTGGATAGCAACTTGCCCGGATACAGATCGGCCCGTGAACCCATCTTCCCAGTGACAGTGGGATGAGCCGCTCTGCAGGTTGGTACGGAATAATCTTATCAATACGTCCACCAATACTGCTGAGCGTGCCCGCCTGCTGGCTGTGGGTGAATGGGAGTCGGGCCTCTGGCTTCAAGCACTACCGTCACCCAACATAGGCACTTTGCTGGGTGACTCCACCTTCCGGCTCGCTACCTGTCTGCGTCTGGGCGCTCCTTGCGGGGCTCCACATCGCTGCCAGTGCAGTGAAGCCGTCGACTGCCTCGGACATCATGGCCTGTCTTGTAGTAAGAGCGCAGGCCGGATAGCACGGCACGCCAGCATTAATGACATTATCCGTCGTGCTCTTGTCACCGCCGGGGTGCCAGCTGTTTTAGAACCCAACGGCTTGGCACGCGACGATGGCAAGAGACCAGACGGAATGACCATAATGCCTTGGAAGTTAGGCAGGCCTTTGGTGTGGGATGCAACATGTGTCGACACCCTTGCGCCATCCCATCTTCCTAGTACGGCGGGCTGTGCTGGGGCGGCTGCTGCAGGTGCGGAAAACCTCAAACGGCGAAAATATTCCGATCTTTTTGGGAGTTACATGTTCGAGCCGTTTGGGGTTGAAACACTAGGGCCATGGGGTCCGAGTGCCCACTTGGTTTTCCGAGACATCTCCAAGTGGTTGGTCGACTCTTCACGTGACCAATGGGCTGGCCTATTCTTTGGCCAAAGAATCAGCATCGCCATACAACGTGGCAATGCTGCCAGCCTTTTGGGCACTTTTCCTGTTGACAGCGATGCGGACGAATTTTTTGATGCCCTATAATTATATATATATAAATTTTTACATTTGTACATATTATAATTATTATTTTAAGTCTGTTAGCTTATATATTATGTAAATATTATGTATTGGTTTAATTGAAATAATGCATAGTATCAAT
Source organism: Fissipunctia ypsillon (assembly GCA_947568875.1). Lineage (NCBI taxonomy): Eukaryota > Metazoa > Arthropoda > Insecta > Lepidoptera > Noctuidae > Fissipunctia > Fissipunctia ypsillon. The sequence goes on from OX387643.1 coordinate 6,793,022, forward strand.
AATCTTCTGAGACTTTGGTTAATACGTTTGGACTAAAATTAGATGGAACCTTGCATTTTTTAATTTTTTTTTAATTTAAGCTAGGTTTGCTCTTGACTCTAGTCTAGGTCAGAGATGACAGAGACAAAGTCGACGATGGAGCGAGCTTACCCAGAAGAAGCCTGTTAACTCTCACTTTCAAGACTTCACTTTTTAACTTTCACTTTGAAGAGATCGGGGTTGTATACGTTCGGAAACACAGACGCAGGCAGAGAGTTCCACTCCTTTGCTGTGCGCATCACAAAAGACATTTAGCCCAGATCAAAAATGGAGTTCACAAAAAAACCTGTAAAATTAAACAACTTGTAAAAACACGTCCTTCTGAGATGGATACATAATTTTCCATACAAAACAATAACATTTTCCAGTAAAAGATTATTAACACAAACATTAATAATATTCTCACCTAACCAAAACCATAAAAAAAAACTAAAATATGGCGTCGAAAAATTCATCGCATCGCTGTCGACTTAATAACAGCAGAAATTTAATGCTTTCTTTGAAACGAAGACAAATTAAATTCCAGTTTCTCAGAACTTTGTACCAAAGTATAACCGTCAAACAACTAGTAAAATGTTAGTTTCCAATACCTAGAAAACCTAGAAAAGCATGTCACTACAACGTTAATGGACTTCACGGAGACCACAAGGACGAACAATTGGTAGTCAGCTACGCTGCGGCCAAACATTGGATTCTACTTTGCTTCCAAGCTTGCCTCCAATATGATATGGCCAATATGGAACCCAACTACTTCACCACACATTGGCTCCAATACTAACTTTGTAGCCAAACACTGGAAATAGACAGGCACATTGGAGCAGTCCCAGTTGCGGTCGCAAAGTGAAAGACGATGGACGATATTTTATTTGCACTAGCGGCTATGGTTTAGATACATATGCTTATTATTTGCATCGTACAAGAAAACAACGAAAGAAAAGGCGGTGGTGGATGATTAAAATGAGTTGCAACTTGCAACGAACGATAGACCAACGTGTGGCGCGCGCGGCGGATTTTGTCTATTATTATTGTTTGTTTGTTATTGTTTTGTTTTGTCTATTGCCTCTAACTTGTTTTAAAAACTGACTTGGTTCGCGTCGGTATTGGACATTGGAGGTAATTGGACGCAATGTTCGCATTGTTTCCAAAGACTGAGCCACACATTGGTGTATTGGCCCCAATACGTTAGATTGGTGCAAATATGACCAATGTGTGGCCGCGGCTTTAGTGGAAGCTTCGCGTCGACAAATACCAAACTAGTGAATTGAGCGTAGGCTGGTAGGCACGTGCCTCGAATGCCTACATAACGAATTATATAGGCTTATTATAGTTATGTGAAAATGTCGTGGACCTGGCCTTATGGGTACCTTGAGATGAGTTAAGACTTGAATTTCAGTTGACCTTCATTATTTAAGAATGGAAATTATTGTTGATAATAGAACACATCCCAAACCAACTGGCCACTAACTTTCGTCTAAAATTAACTGGATAATCAATCTGGTGAACTAATCGATCGATACCTAACTATCTTTTTTACTTTACATTGGTCAGCAACAATATTGCCGCTGCACTTCTGCACTTTCTAGTGCAGAACTGAAAATATAATACTCTATCTTTTCTTAATAACTAAACAATCTATTGCTTTACAGTTAACATTACACTGTTTATATTTGGCTTGATAACTGTTTTAAAGGTAGAAAGAAGATACGGTTTTATTTTACTTCTACGTTTACATTCTCACATATTGGTGATATGTGAGAAGAAAAATGTGATAAAACGGGTACGTCTTCGCGTAGAACCACCTACTATAATATCATTATGCTTAGCAAAAACAAGCACACAATTTATTTTAAGCGTAAAACTGCTGTGTTTAAATCATGTTTAATTTATACGCAGAAACTGCGAAATAACAGTTCATTATTGCCAGCGGGAAACAACCCATTTTTACCTCGCACAATTTCGGTAAAACAAACACAGAACATAATTACAAAAAGAAAACAAACCACGGAACTTGAATAACAAGCACTTTGTTGTTTTAAATTCTTTGACGGAATTCCGTTTCCAATATTTTCGTCACTAAATGAACATAATGACCGGCTTTGTTCTAGTATCGGTAAAGTAATTTTGGTGAACTCGCTTTGAACAGTCGGCTGAGTATTTAAGTTGGTATGGAGACATTCACATCTTACTCAATGACATTGTTAGAAGTAATTTTATCTAGCGTCTACAATAATTATAATTAACAGGAATGAAATTGAACACTCTTGCACAAATGCAAAGTACGTAAATACGAATCTACGCACCTACAAGCTGTACTAGACAGGTCCACTCAAATCTATGTGATTCATGCGTCAAAAGACCATCTCAAACATAATTCTGCATGAGGACCTCATGGCCTGACCAAGATTATGTCAGCAGGGCAATTGTGTAACACACTTACAGTAGGAATCGATTTCATTTTGACAGTTTAACAACATTCATTGCGTTATTTACGTTGTTGAGCAGACACATTTTTCGAACATGTGAAGCAATGGATTAGCAATTTGCTTTAAAATCATTTAGATTGTGATTGATAGTGTGTTACACAATTACGGTGCTGGAACTTAAAAAAGACTGTGACCCCTGAATTTGTTTCGGCCTTTCTTCTGATAAGACAATTTCACCATAGGAGAATAAATATTTTTATTCCAAATTAATAGGGAAGGCAACTGTCAAAATGGCGCTGTCGTAGCTAGTTCCCAACACAAGCCAATAATACAAAGCGTGAGGTGGTTTTATTTTATTTTTGCGAAAATGATGCGTTTTTGTGTTACTAAATACTCCGAAATTGGAGTCCACCATTTCCCGATAGACCCTAAAATTAAAAGATGGTGGCTTAAAGCTATTCGTAGAGATGTTTAATAAATTAAACAGAGTAGAAACATTTTGAAGAAAGTGACTTTGAGGATATATTTATGGTTTTAAATTCTGACACTTTCCATATCATTTTCTTGATTTAAAATATTGAAATCACCGAAAATAATGAAATAGCGAAATAAAAGTAAACTCATGACTGAACGAAATGTCAAATTTATTGTAGGCCGTGGGGACTTAGCTATGATCACGCCATCTACAATTAGCTTTGCCCGACCTTCCCCATTGGAATAAAATTCCAAAATATAATGTATTTGGGGTCGGCGCTACAGGTCTTTTCTTCCATACTTCTTTATTATCTCGGTAGTCACTCCCTTTCTACCCATCTTCCGCACAGTCTACCCATCGTTTCTTTGGTTTTCCCCTGCTCGTATATGCATCTAAATTTATACATAAGTCAATTTACAGAAGTCTTTATAATTTATTTTTAAATATCAAACATTGCGCATTTTAGCTTAGCTTTGAATTTTCAGTACATGTATACAAAAAATCTTCTATTACTTATTAGGTTAATAATAGCATGTTAAAGCCCATTCACTCTTAAAATATATCTTATATATTATCTATCTAAATCTGAAACTACTTATGTACGTCATTTTGAAATACGAAGACTTATCAGTACCAAGCATACACTTACATTTTCTATCTGACCCCTGAGAGTTCTTGCAAGCTGATTTTATCGGTATCTAGTTAAACCACTCCGTGCATTTAGATCTTAGAGTATGATATATTTTAATTGGAATACTGTATTTTGATTTCCATTTATATGTTCTGTAATAACAATATGAAATTTTAATACATAACAATGCCTACATGTAAAGATTTTTGATCCGTGTAAACTTCGCCAAAGGGATGAAAGTTCTTTGGTATTTATTTATAAATGATGAAATCATTGGAAATTGGCACCCGTGAAAAACGATCACTTTAATTATTGTTTATAAAAAAAAATACTTACTAATACTTAGGTATGTATGTATGTTATGTTTTAATTATTCGCTCCTAAGATCACTTTAAAAACATCATAATTAAAGAATCTTTCAATTAGCTCAAGTAAAACGGAACAAACTTATGAATTCTATCTCATCAAACTTAAACTCAAAGCATTTATTTCAAATAAACCAATTACAGGCACTTTTCAAGTGTCAAAAAGTCATTCAGTTAGTCAGAAAGTTGAAGCTAGTTGCCCATTCCAAAGCGTAGATCTCTATGGAGAAGAACGGGCACGAACACTCTTTTAAATCAAAATATTCTTACAAACAAAATATTTGTTGTATCATTCATGTTGAAATTAAGTATGTGAGAACAATGTAGAAAGACGTGCACGTTAAGAGCGTCCGCAACAAAAAAATAAAAACCAAAAACGTTTCAAAAATTAAAATAAGCCGTGGCACCTAAGAGATAACCAGTCCCTACTGACGGCGCCCGTTCACGAACATGACGCATAGATCAGCACCATTCAGCTCAACCATTGTGAAGGGAACTTAATGATAAAACACACTCGCCACCACCAGCGAGACATTTGAGTGAGCATGACATACTCTCAGTCGCCAGGGCACATTCAAGTCACTAAAAGACGTACCCAGTTAATGGTAGCTTTATAGTAGGTGGGTACATAGTGGTTACACGTGTGCTATGTAATTATATTATCTTATCATCATTCTATTGCTCTTATCCAAATTTATTTGGGTTCGGCGCTATCTCATCGTCATTCTCATTCTCCTGTCCTTATCTCAATTTATTTGGGGTTTCCGCAATATGTATTTTCTTCCATACTAATTCTCTGTTATTTTTTCGGAAGTCACCCCCTTTCTAGCCATATCATCTTTCACACAGTCCATCCATCGTTCTTTTGGTTTTCCCCTAATCTTATAGCCATACTAAGAACTACCATGGCCCTGGCACAGGCAACTGAATGAACACGGGTGGGTTTTAGTCAGTAAAAGTCTGATACGCCCTCCCGCTCCATCCAGAGCGGGAGAAGTCATTTGATGATTTCCCTTAAAAAAAAAGATGGTATTATTTCAGACATACATAAAGAATTAATATAATCATTCATCTAATAATTTCATTTCCTCCTTTATAGAAGCTGCCATACAATTTTTCGTTGTAAAACTTACAAAAGTTTATGTGGCGGTAACTTGGTATGGTCGTAACCGTCGAAATATATAATATCTATGGTCGTAACAGTTCAAAAGTGACCATAATGTGCTACGTGCAATTTAAAAGTGCATTTTAAAGCGATTGTGTGATATGATATTCATAGTTTTAATGTAAATACACTTGGTTCTTGAATATGACTAAGGTCGTAAAGTGTACAGTCACGAGCACTAATATGTATACACTTAGGGAAATTTAAAAGCGATTTTCTCGTGGAATAACGATAGCAACTTAGAGCTGTCTAACTATTTCATAATTCTATGTGTTCCAAAACATTATGTTCGTAACAACATAAAATTACAATCAATACAGTAGAAGAAAATCAGTTTTAAAAGTAGCTAAGTGTATACAAATTAGTGCTCGTGACTGTAAATTGTATTAACACCCCCTTTTACTATGGGACCAAACCTGAAACAGAGAAAAAAAAACAGCTGTTCACTACATTTATGTTCGCAATAACTAGTCAAAATGTAGTGAGCAGCTGACTTTTTTTTGCGATTTCAGGTTTGGTCCCATAGTAAAAGTTGTTCATAATAATTAGTACAAAGAACCTTTAAGAGATTTCGTGTATGAATAGATAAACCTTATATTTTTTGCGATTTGTGCACATTTTCGGCAACCACCGTAGAAACTCGGGTCGCCTTTTCGCGTCCAGTGTACGTAAAATGACTAAGATGATCGCGTATTACTCTGCGTCCAAACTAGTGACAATGATACACGTCGGTACCGCGCAACAGAACTGATACACCAAAACGATAGAAGTGAGGACAAGGCCTTAAAACGCCTTATCTGAACAAGGACTTAGTTCGTATCTGAAAGTTGAAACATTTATGAGATTCAGGATACAACTTTAGCTCGTCTTTATCGCCTGGGTAATGAAAGGCAAAGGACCTGTTTTATCTCCTTTTTACAGAACTATCTAGATAAAGAGGGCAATTTCGTTAAAGGAACGATAGGGCAAAACTTGGGTAATCGGTGATAGTTTTGTTTTTTACTTGTAAAATTCGATTCATTGATCAGACTATTTTTTAAATTTACTGTGATATAGTAGACAAAATAAGTTTTGCTAACTTATATCTAAAAATGTGGCAAATACTATAATGATTGAAAAATGTACATTTATCAAGTCAGTAGTAACTTGGTAATAAAACACAATTATCTATCACCGAATAGCTGCATATCACGAATTAGCCAAGTTTTGCCCTACTATTTTTTATAACGTTAGTCTTTAGAGCCTTAATGGTACTAGCAAGCTCTTGATAAAAATGCTAACGCAATTTGCGTAAGCATTTGGTTTTTGATCGTATGCGCCGACTCAATATTAGTAATTTACATTAATTTAGGAGCTTAGTAAGACTGAAAGGTTTATTTTTTCGACGGTTTATTTTTTGTTAAAAAGCTTTTTATTACTTACATCTGTGATAAGTACCTATCAGTATTATTATAAACGAAGATTTCATTGTATTGCAAGCGATAGCAATTATTAAAGTTCACATCAAGGTACTTGAACTAATCAGCTCCGGTTTTAAGAACTTATTGCTAAACTGAAATCTCACAAGAAGATCCTGTGTTACACAATGATTTCTATCGAAAGATGTGCCCTGCCGCGCTAAAAGGTGATCATGCTCTCATCACACAACACACACATCTGTTTTTTTGACAACGATTCTCTACAATATCGTTCGATGTTACGGGGACGTATTTTTTGTTAAATGTCATCATCTGTCAAAATATTTATTTTCGAAATAGTAATTAATTTGAATAACATGTACTTACACATGGAAAGTAATACCTTTAGCTTTATTTGCTTTTTTTTATTATTAGTACATTTCATGAAGGCACAAGAGGGCATTTTTATACAGTTGTTTGTCTTAAAAACAAGAAAGTTACTCCGACGTGTCACGAGCTGTTACGAAGGAGTAACTAAATCAGAGTGTGCGACGTCGCTCAGGTTAGTACTTCTCGGGCGACGTAAGTACGGTGAGGGCAAATCCTTGATTTATATCTCTGGTGTTACATTCATTTCTACCTTCCTGAATAGGCTTACTTACTAATTTAACCACATAATTAGTTTTAATGACTATAGCATAATTGTTATACTCCCAATTAACTAATACTAAACAGCCAAGCGTAACGTAATTTCAAACATATTGGCCATAAAAATATCTCATTTACCTACATGATAATAAATTAACAAAACGGTATTAAAATAATTATAACTATGCATTTTCCGACCGCAGGCTCTAATATTAATTAACAGAGTGGTGAAATCCAGTTGCAGTTGTACAGTCGCGAGCATAAACACACTTAACAAAGTTCAAAAGATTGCAACACGATTGCAGCTTTTGGATAAGACCTATTTCATTACAATATTATCAGGGGGTAAAGTATTGTGTCAGTAATACTATAAAACTAAGGGGTATGCTGCAGAGACACATTTTTTTTTAATTTTGATCATCTTAGTCATTTATAAACAGGTACCTTTAGCAACACTAAACAATATTTCTATTGTATTCTAAAATTTCAACCAAAACTTGAGGAGGAAATCGCTTTAGAATATTGCTAAATTTATAGATATTGATGTTCGTGACTGTACAACGAAGCTCCAACCTCTGGGAGTCAAAGTCCCGGGCTACTTAATGAGTTCACTTTAAATAGGCTTTTGTAATAAGCTAGATGATTCCGAGCTAGCTAAGCACGCGTTTATTAGAGAACCTAGTTTACACTGAATTGATATTTTAAGTACCTACTTAAAAATCCTCCTGAAAAATAGCTAAAACGTAATTGCGTCATTGTTCTATTGGATTGCAATTACGTTTTAGCTATTTTTCAGGAGAACGTTTGAAAGGTTTGAAATTGAAAATATGATATATTTCCAATGATTATGATATCATCTTTTAATATGTATGTGTGTTACTTTACTATCAATAATAATTTGTAATAACTTCTTGAGAAAACTCAAGAAAACTGTTAAAAAATTCCAAATAAAACAAACATGACGTACATTTTTGCCATTTTATAAATTAAATATAACAATTATGACATAAACTAGGTTTTGAAATGGGAATAAATCATGAATTTAAATAACAAATTATTCAATTTAGTTATAATTTTATAAATCTGTTTACAATTTAGAAGTATAATTTTTTTTTTTAAATGAGTTACAAAAGTTTAGTTTTTATGTTAAAACAAAGATACCTAGATAATGTAAGATACCAACATGATTAAAAAAAAAAATACTACTGTCAAATAAGTCGATGTGTCCGGGTGACCTTTTGAAAAATACACCAATTCCCTAACGACAGTCACTCCCTCTATCGAAAACCACCGTAACTATAATTCTGTAGTTTTTTGCCTTAAATAGAACTTTCGAAACGTGAACTTATGACGTTCAAAACTCATTTTCAACGTTATCGTAACTACGTCATTGTTCCATTGGATGAGCGATATGTTTGGCTATATATAATTCTGGCTGACTTTGAACTCGTTGGCATCTTTCTAGGGATTTATAACAATAATATGACATTTACTTTTATTACTATCAGATCAATCACTTTGAAATAATTATCTACATTCTGATTGAGTACGTAACTATTGCACGTTGGTACGAATCAACAGAAAATTTATTTTCAATATTTCGGAGTCGGTTCGCAAAAGTTGCAGTACATATGTTGTAACTATAAATTCATGAATATCTCCTGAAAGGATGTCAATGAATTCAGTCAGAATATTTAATGCATATCTTCCGTAAACATTCAAAAAAGTACATTATTTTTATAATAATGTTTCTTGTTTTATTCACAAATGTTGAGACTTTATCATTAACTGTGTATTTTGTTACTTTTTTCTCAGATTTTTCTAGGCTTTGCAATAAAAATATGTACCACCAAGGCATCTTTTAGCCCCCGTCTCAAGCTAGTTAGTGAATTCACATATACAGGCCTTTGTTATAAGCCTAATAATTTTTAGGCTAATGTTATCGGTAGTTACATAAACGTTTAATAGTTAGGATATAAAAGGTTTTATGTAAATAGGTTTAGTACTTTCAGGAGTATTTTCTCCGAGAATATTGGAAGGGTAAGGTCGAAGTTTATTAAGCTTCTGTGTTTTATAGGTAGCAATTAGTTGGATCTAGACAGTTCTAGAATTTTTGTTTTTGAACCTAGAGGCTGTTTTTTTTACGAAACTGTCTACAAATAAATTGCAAGGGAATAAAGGTTTCTAAAAGAATTAACCTATAAGAAAAATAAAGTTCGCTATAAATGTGTAGAAAAATAAATAATTATTGTCTTGTCTTTGTTTCAATACAATAATTTGGAGCTAAAACTGGTAAACAAATAACTTCTTTTAGGTTAAAGCGTAGTTTGTAAACATGATGACAAGAAGTCAAAAACTTAAAAAGAAGAATCCCGCCAATTTGAAAGCTATAAAAATAACAAGTAACTTTTTTTTTCTGGCACCATAAAATGTTTCCAGCCACTCCTAGCGCCACTGATAACAAGATTATTTTTTTCATAAAGTAAAACCTTCTTGAATAAAAGAAGGAGGAAGCATTTTTGAATTGTCACCCCCTAGGGTTGGGGCCGCTGAATTGTCGGTTTCCGTCACGTCCTTTTTGGGTCGTTTACGAACCAAAGTTAGTGTACGTGTCTGCGAAATCCCTAGGTTAGGATCCCTAATACATCTCTTGTCAGCCTTATAAATTATTTATTCTTTGATTAACCTAATTCCAATTTTGATTTAGTACTTAAATGGTGGAATAGTATTTTGGCAAGAAATAAATGAGGGTTTATTTCGTACATTACGTTGCCATTAGAAAAAGGTCCAAGGGTCCTTTGGCACTTAACCTACTGTAATTCATTGTAAAAAATAGGTTGTCTTGAAACCCTTACCAATTTGCTAACATTTTAAGTACAAGTAGTTTTATTTTAGTTTTTATTTTATGCTTAACTAGCTTTTGCCCGCAGCTTCGGCCGCTTGGAGGTCAGAATGTACTACCGGGATAGAAAGTATTCTATGTCCTAGCGCAGGTCATGGTTTACTCGTATGCCGAATTTCACCAAAATTCTTTCAGCCGTTAAGGCGTGAAAAGGAGGAAAGGTAACAGACAGATCGACACACAAGTTACTTTCATATTTAAAATAACTACTAGCTGTTGCCCGCGATTTCGTCTGCGACCCAGGATGAAATGTAGCCTATGTCCTTCTCCAGATCATGCTCCACCCATGTGCCTAATTTCACCCCAATCTGTCCAGCCGTTTTAGCGTGAAAGCGTAAAAAAATCACTTTCGCATTTATAATAATAGTTAGGATTTTTAGTACGGATTTAAGATTATGATGATCTTTATGATACAACGCACTGATTATGTATACTGAACTCACTGTAACCAAATATCAATATATCACCGCTGTATAAACCCAAGTTTAGCAACAGTGCTTAGTGCTCTTGATTTACAGACGCTGTCTAAAATAATTACAAGTCTAAACGGAGTGTTTGTGAATGAATTACTGTTTGAATTAACACGAATGATAAGGTCAAGGGTGTACCCAAACAATACTCGAGATTTAAGCAAGGGATACAATTTTGAAACATTATAATTGTACTCTTTCCCTTCCACCTTTTGTGGTAACATTTTATATCATTTTTATTTAGTATAATGCAAATATCCACTTATTTTGTATTTTGTTCTATAATCGTATTCTATATTTTCATACGTTTTTTTTAAGTTAATTTCGATGTTGTGTTTTTTTATAACAATAGTACTGGTATGTATGCCTACTATAGGTATACACATTACACATATACCTGTTTTATTTTTTTGTATATACGTACTGCTGTTCGTGTATCAAATAAATAAATAAAATTAAATCACAGACGTTTTCTTCAAACAACATTGACATTCAAAAACGTTTTCTCCCAAGTATTGATAGAAATGTGGTGTTAGGAGCAAAGTATTTTAGAAACCGTACTATTATAAAATAGGTCTTTTTTCAAAGTTGCAATAGTTTTACAAGAAAATAGCTTTTGAATTTTGCGTAGTAAGGTATTTATGCTCGTGCGCAACGTGGTAAAGCAAAAAGACACCTAAATGAATGCCTTAAGGCAAAAGTTCGAAAGTTTAATCCATCAGCGCGTTTTTATTAATAAAAACGCGCTGGTGGATTCAACTTTCGGCGCTGAGCTGTTATATTTGTAACAGCGCGCTTTTATTTTGGCCTTCATTTAGGTGTCGCCTAGTGATAGTAAAAACGGGTTTACTTCTAAAAACTTCTCGAGTGACGACACGTCTAGTTTGCCCGAAAGAATCAGCACGGCCAAAAACCTTGCCGACTGACTAAGCCTGTTTTCAGGACATGAGCTATTGTTGTGGAGCCCGAGTCGACGTGACGATAGAAAAGGGAATGCAAAATGGCTTCCCTCTTTGTAGCTCACTCCACCTTTACGTTTGTGCTGTTGACTAGCGCACTATGTGATAGGAAATCTAGCAAAACAGGAACTATCAGTAACAATCATTAACTAAAAGTGACTTCCAAGTTAATATCCTTACTATCCATATTAAATTATACATAATATAAAAGCGAACGTCACTCGTCTGTCTGTCTGTTAGCTTTTCACGTCTAAACCACTGAAGCGATTGTTATGAAATTTGACTGAGTTAGGTAGCGTGGAACCTGGAGAAGGACACAAATTCAAACTCAAAGCACTTATTTCAATTCATTTCATAATCTCCTTACCATCCAGGATACTTTTATCAATTTAATTTATTTACCATATCCATATTTTTGTTAGTACACTACGAATTCTGTTAGTAACAAAGATTCAAATACACACCACAATCATACTATTATAACTTAAATTAACAACAGTGCATTATTCGCATAAATATGATAAAATTACAATTATTACTACTAAAATTACAATTACTATTAACAAATTATGAAATACAAACTACCTACATGCAGGCGGAAACGTAGGCAACAGCTAGTAATTATATATGTCATCATTATCATATACACACATAGCCTATAATGTTCCCACTGCTGGGACACAGGTCTATTCTCTGTTAGAGGGAGTGGGCCGTTATCACCACGCGGGTCCAGTGCTCGTTGGTAGATGTCACATCTCTTCGAATTTTTGGTTCTGGCCGGTTTCCTTACGATGTTTTCCTTCACAAGTTTGAGAGCAGTGGTGATGAAATAATTTACACAAAGTAAAGTGCCTGCCTGAGTTTAAACTCACGACCTACAACTCCATAAGTCGGGGCTGATACCACTGGACCACCTCTGATCTCTAATTATACAGGGTTAGTTTTCAATAACCGGCCAAATTTTGACAGGGTGTCCTACCCATGAATATTAACAACTTTCACTGTGGGGCCAACTCTAAAATCACGAAAAAAAAATCTGCTGTTTCATACAAAAGTTCAATACCTACTCGGCCAAAATGAATGAAACAGCTGATTTTTCTCTCGCGATTTCAGAGTTGGTCCTATAGTGTGAGTTGTTTATATTCATGGGTAGATCACCCTGTGAAAATTTGGCTAGTGATTAAAAAATTGTCCTGTATAATGTATAATAAGGATACTCAAAAAAGTGTGAAAAAACTGTAAAATCATTTCTGTTACCAAACTTAAAGATCATCTCACTTTTCAACCCGAAGCGACCCTTTATAAACTAATATAACTAACCCGAAAACATTCAGTGCAAGCTCAACATATCCAATTCAATAATAATAAGTTTCGTGATCAATGAGCTACATTAAACGGTTCATTCATATGTTGGCAGTGTTCCATTCCGTTAGTTCAAAATTGTTTATGTGATACATTGCAGTTTCAAAACAAATTGTGTACAAACGGTTGTTGAATATAACAACTTTATGATAGTTTTGTCTCGTACTTGGCTGGTTATGCGCGACTCTTCAAGAAGTAAACATATTAATTAGCTCGGCGTACTTACAAGTACGTTGTACTTATTTATTGAAAGAAGAGAGAGCTAGTTAATGTATTTACTCAAAAAATCAAAACAAAAAAAAATCATGGACTGTAGATCATGATATTTTAAGTCACTCTGTGTAATACTATAGTATAATACATTTAATTTAATTCAATTTATTCATTAACAATTTACATTATCTTTGAAATAATTCTACATAATAAAAAAAATCACTCCTATTAAACGTAACACATAAGTCATTTAAAAATTAACAACATAACTCACATCAGATAAATATATAACTTAGTAACAAATTCACTTTTCGTGTCTGTTTATGTGACTACTAAGTTCTTCTGAACTTCACATTGGATTTTGACGTGGTATTCGCCATTATTTAGAAAATTTATTCCGGAAGGTTTGTGTACATTAATATTTAACTTAGATATAGCACAGAAATCTCGATGTTCTGATATGTCAGTACTTTGCGCCTGAGGCGGTTTAGTTCTGAATAAAAATCTACCTTTTTTCAAGTAAAGATAATAAGAGAAGGAACTAAAGTAATTTGGATCCGTGCTATCAACAGGCACCGTCGGATGTGATACTTTCTGAGCTTCCTATTTAAAATAACTCTTTGGCTTCCAGCCAGAGTAAGTAGCCGCCTATCTTCAAGCGGGTAAGCCAAAACATGTGGCTTTAGATTAAGCGCAATTTACGCGTTGGCAGCGTCGTCGGAGCCGCGGGCTGATCAAGACCTTTACAAACATGGGACAGACGGAACGCAAGTAAACTTGGCTTGAGAAGAGCTGTAGATCTGCGGGGCAATTGCGGAACACACTTACAGTAGGAATCGGTTTAATTTTGACAGTTCAACAACATTCATTGCGTTATCTATGTTGTTGACCAGACAAGTTTTTCGAACATATGAAGCAATGGATTACAATATGCTTTAACAACACGTTTAAAATCTAGTCGACAATTATTAATGTCATAAATCCTATAATTTTTTTGAAAGATGAAGACTGTGATTAAAATGCGTCCGTTCAGAAGTTCCAAAATGAAAATGAAAATGAAAATTCCTAGCTTTAGAATGAAAAACTTTGCCTTGTAGACGAACGTGTTGATTACTTACAGTAGATAAGTTTAAATTAACAGTGCTTTAGGATTTAAAATAACTGTAAAATTGTTTTAAAATACGAGACTTGCCCCTTTGGCTTTTTCAAGACAGACAAAAAGCTACTTAGCTTGGCAGTTGACTGTGAGAAGAACTAAAGATCCTTCATTCAAACTAATGGCCCCAGTTTCTGCCTAGGAACGAGGCCTGTATTGCTTAATAACATGTTATATCTAAATCATGGACTAATTAATATCGATTTCAAGTTTAACGTCTTTTCTTTAAGTGTTTAAAGACTTTATGTACCGCGAAAACTTCTTGACGAAATTTCTCTCTCTGGTATTAGCTCGGCCCAAGATGTTAGTTGATACAATGTGAAGAGTTTCTTTCTGCGTTGACTTCGGTGATACGTTTGAAAGGTTAACAGATATTCGGCTGATTTTGTTTTGGTACGAGTTATTCATAAAGTGCTTGATAGCAATTTAGTTATTATTTTGAATATAACATAACATCACGCCCTGTTTCCCCGAAGAGTAAGGCAGAGGTGTACCTATAGTAACACCCACATTTCGCCAGTTATGTTTATGTCCCATGTAATAGGGGGCGAGCCTGTTGCTATCTACCGGGCACAAATCCAAACTCCGGGCTGCTACTGAGAAATTCCAGATTGAAAAACCCAATAACACTTTGCCCGACCTGGGAATCGAACCCAGGACCTCATGCTCAGCAGTAGCGCTTGCGACCACTAGACCAACGAGCCCGTATTTTGAATGTATACAATTAATTTAAAGGTACACCTCTGCCTTACCCTTCGGGAAATCCAGGCATGATGTTATGTTGTAATTAATGTAAACAGCACATGCAAGCGTTCATCCACCTAAACCTTAATATCTTTATCACAAATTATTTCGCTCTCAACACACGCTCCACTCTTCCACTTTAAACCATGTAACGTGTGTCGAGTCGCCGTAAGCGACTCGTCTGGTTTAATTAAAGTCTCAACTCCGTCTGGAGGTAATACTACTGTAATTGGATCGCTGCTACTTAGCATTTCAATTATATCGCCACTATGATTTTATATTAATACTGAACTTGGTTAGCCAAGTAAGTATGGGGATGTTTCTTTCATACTTACATACCAACAGAGGGTTTCTTAGTAAGTTGATGTTACATTACAAGCATTATCATCATTTTCCTGCCCTTATGCCATGATGGGATTCGGCACACAATGCCACATTCGCAAAATGATATATTCACACAAAATTACACATTCGCAAAATATCTTTTCTCAATATGACACACTAGCAAAATGACACATAAATACATCGCAAATTGTCTTTTCTCAATATCCCACTAGTAAAATACCACACCAACAAAATGACACATAAATACATCGCAAATTGTCTTTTCTCAATATGCCACACTAGCAAAATGACACATAAATACATCGCAAATTGTCTTTTTTCAATATGCCACACTAGCAAAATGCCACACTAGCGAAATGACACGTTCGCAAAATGTCTTTTCTCAATATGCCACACTAGCAAAATGCCACACTAGCAAAATGACACGTTCGCAAAATGTCTTTTCTCAATATGCCACACTAGCAAAATGACACGTTCGCAAAATGTCTTTTCTCAATATGCCACACTAGCAAAATGACACGTTCGCAAAATGTCTTTTCTCAATATGCCACACTAGCAAAATGACACATAAATACATCGCAAATTGTCTTTTCTCAATATGTCAACTAGCAAAATGCCACACTATCAAAATGACAAAATCTCAAAAAGTCATATCTATCACATAATGTGCGATTTACTTTAATGAAAATAAAATATTGTTAAAGTCACTTGGTGACTTCTTGCAGTAGGCCGATGATTTATGAATAAAAAAATAAATACTAATTTAATTATTTCGGTATTTAATCACATTATTTATTCATTTCCATTTATTTTAACATAAAGTAAATTAAAAATGTAAATTGAATTAATGAATGCCGCTGCGAATCATAAATACTTAATAACAAAATATTGTAACTTTTTTCAAAAAAGCTTAATTTTTTGTATCTACATTCAAAATTTTATACGATTCAGCAACGATTTAGTTGCTCAGGGGTGAGCTGTTTGATTGTAATTTTAATTGAAGTATGCTTTTTAAGTTTCAGCTAGGTGGCGTTATTCATATTAACGTCCAATTAAAAAAAAATTGACTGTATCCGAAGTGACATTTCGAGAATTTGACATTATGCGAAAATAGCATTTTGCGAAAAGGCATTTTGCGAAAAGGCATTTTGCGAAAATGGCATTTTGCTAAGTTTCAATATGTTGTTTTGCGAATGTGGCATTGTGCATCGAATCCGTGCCATGTTACTTGGTGTCGGCGCAGCTAGGGAATGCAATCTCGACTCGAAATTGGCAACTCGAGATCTCGCGTGCTATGTCTGGTATCGAGATGGGCCATTCGGCATCAATATTTCGACTACTTTTTTTAATAATGCGTTTTTAATCAAACATTATTAAATTTAGTTAAATAAAACAACACCTGCTAAGGGTAATCGTATTATATTTTTTAAATGATAATAAAAGTAACCGAATCTCAAGACAAAATCAATTATCTACACTACGCATACATAACGCAACAAATCAGCGCAATAAATTCATTAATATATATATATGCATTCATTTCTAATTATTATATATAATATCAAGAAGCATAGTGTGCTAAAACGCGCTCGAAGTCTCGAAATTTCGTTCGATATTTCAAGAACGAGATTGTATTCCCGCGAGATTAAATGTCGAAAAAATGCACGAGATCTCGCAACGTCGAGATTGTACGTATTTCGTAGGCACAGCACTGCGTTACGTTACAAAACACCACATTGCGTTACGTTATTTTACATTACAAGCATGGGAGATATAATATGAGTGGGACGGATGACATATATAGAAGCTAGAAGAGGGATTGTTGTATAAGCTACTGAGAAAAACAGAAAAACATGTTATTGTGATTGTGCCAATAACAAGGTAGCCCGTCGTATTTTTGGACTTTGGAAGGTCAAAATGACTACGTCGTAAGTCAGATGACTAAATTGTTGTTGTCTAAACTGGTAATGTATACCTACACATACATACATAAACTCACGCCTTCTTCCCATGGGGGTAGGCAGAAACTACAGAACGCCACCTGTTACGATCCTTATATACTCTTTTTGCCTCGTTTACGTTCATACGTCTGGTCTGGTGTATATATACCTAGTAGTCAAAAATCTTTTAAGATTTTTAAGGTTCCGAACTTCAAAGAAAAAACCGCCCAAGTACGTGTCGGACCACGCACAATGAAGGGTAGTGAAGGGTAGTTGGGATAAATTTATCAAAAAAAATTCCCAAGAACAAACTTAACATTGTAGTTGAAAAACATGTTCTCCTATACATTCTAACCGCAAAATGTAAGTTGGTCGACTATTACTCGTTATCTCGTAAAGCCTACTGCAGTAAAATAGTCTTCCTTGTAACGGGTGATTCATTAAGAGGTACTTTTTTCAAAAGGAAAAATAAATGAAAATACGTATTTTAACGGGTTATCTTTACTATCATACAAAAAAACCATTCATTACGCTTACTTTTTAAAGATTATTTCTTTCAAATGTTGGTCCATTCTGAAGTTCCAATTTTGGCATTTGGCGCATATCGTGAGTAATGATGGCTTCCAATTCTTAAATCGTACCCGAGTTATCCATGTAGACCATTTCGGCGTAAAAATAAGTAACCGGTGGTTGTTCTTTCCGTTGTTTCGTTTCTTTTTCTTGAATAGTAGTAAGTTTTGCTTCCATTTGATAAACTTTATTATAGACCTAATAGGTAGTAGAGGCCCTTTATCAACATTAGTGTTACCGATATAGAACGGGCGTATAGATCTCACATCCTACCAGAATCCTAAACAAGTAGATCCCGCCAAAATTCCAGACGTTTCTTTACAATAAAGCCATTGTTTAGGCATAGTTTCTAAGATCTAAAGCCTGCCTTTTGCAATCCACTAGAAAGACTTGGCATTTATACGCCTCTTCGAAATTGGCCTAACAAGGAGCACGCTGGCTACAGAATCTTTTACTATATTACTGATAAATTCCTGTACTACAAAGAACCCTAGAATATAAGAGTATCTTTAACTTTATCGTAATGTTACGTATCCAAAGGTCCGACTGCTTTATATAGATTATACCCCAAGGGACAAATTCAAGACGACAGAACAGTAAAACGATGTAGATTTAATACAAACAGATGTGAGATAAAAAGAAACTGAACAACTTAGATATCATACGTATCTTTCCTTGTATTTGAATTATTATATTTATAAATTTATAACTTGGACTAAGTTTAGACCTAGTACTCAGACTGAGTGGCATGTAAAGTTTTGAAAACTTTTCCCAAGGTACGCTCTATTAGAGATACAGGTCCTTGTCACAAAAGGGGAGGGGGGGGGGGCACGCACATTTATACACATATTGCCTTAGCTGGATTGGTTTATGACACGTTTTAAAAGCTAGAGCTAGTCTTCTGTAAACTGAAACCTGAAAGGATTGGAACAAAGGATTTACACGAAAGGTAATATTAGTTTAATTCTTGGGGCGACGGATATCCATGGCGGATTATCCCACGAAAGAAAAAGTAAAGCCATGGACTACAACAGGTCAAGTCATTAATAATAGAAACGTAATAATATACTTTACATACAAATGGAATATAAGTACCTAAACTAAGTTCAACAAACATGAGCTTGATAGGTACATACGAGTTCGATCTGTTTGCTCATACATGGCTCATACCAACATATGCGTCATATAAGCGTTACCAGTTTTACTTATACTCGATATTCATACATAATCTATTCTTCAATTAGCTTCGAAACCGTGTCCAAAACCTGGTACCCCAGTGTATCTATTTATAGCATGATTGCGTGTCTAAATATAGGCCAATATCTGTCTCATCTTGGAGCAATAACACGGTATTGCGCGATGCTCGATCGAAGCGACGTTGATTAATTTTGTTATTGCTCTGTGATTTATTGCTCTTATTTGGAGTTTGACGCAATGTTTATTATGAAAATATTCCTAAAAAAACAACTATAATGATAAAAGTGAGATCTTGCGAAGTTGGTAAAATGAGATTTTGACCACGATTAATGTAGAAGGAGTTTCCATAATGGAACCCAGAAAGTCGGAATAATATTTCGTGTTCTATAGGATAGAAATGGGGTTGTACCAAATGTTTGACTAATAAAAATAAATGAATATGAACCAGATGGTCAATATTTGGTGACACATACCTATAAGTAATAGGAGGAGCTCGTGGCTAAATAATAGCAGTCGCACGGGTCGATCCATCGGGTTAAGCTACGCTTGTCGGGGTTGTCCGTGGATGGGTGATCCACGGACAGTGTGTGCAGTGTCCATCTTTACATACCGAGACTCCTCCGTGCCTCGGAAAGCACGTTAAGCCGTTAGTCCCGGCTGTCATTCACGATGTCACGGCTGTCTTCAGAAGCCCGAAAGTCTGACAACCAGTCTTACCAAGGGGTATCGTATTACCCAGTTACTGGGTTGTGGAGGTCAGATAGGTAGTCGCTCCATGTAAAATACTGGTATTCAGCTGCATCCGGTTAGACTGGAAGCCGACCCCAACATAGTTGGGAAAAGGCTAGGCAGATTGATACCTATAAGTAATAGTATACGTGGCTTTTCAGACAAATTGGTTACCATAGAATACTAATACTATAAAATGTTTTGTAGTTGCATTCTAGGGTAACTAATCGGATGCTCGCCCCCCTACCTACCTTTTGACATTTAATTTTCCATGTACGACAACCCTAGGAAGCTCACAGTTCTATATACTGCCGAGAGTAGGTAGCAATCTGTTCAGAATATTACTAACGAATGTTACTTGATTAGGTTTCTAGGTCAGTCAATATCCTAGTTCAACAACCTATCACAACTCAGGCGCTATTGCGATCTATAATATAAACTACTCAGAGGATATCCTCCTGTTACAGTAGTTTGAATGGGTTCTGAAATTAGATTTGTCTTGAATATGTCAACAGTTGCTTGTGGAAACATTATGTAAGTACTTAGGTGGTAGATATCTTTCATAATGTTGAGTCTACGTTCGAGAAAAAAATGTGCACTTCAACACTTTGGGGTTACTTTGAATGTCGGTTGGAAATTGTTCAAAGTTTTTCATGTCAACACTAAACAGATCGATCAAACTTATATGCATTTAAATTACTTATCTTGATTTAAAATTCCTTAGATGCTTAGTTTGAGGGCTCTAATCATTGCGACTAAAAGGCATCAACGATTGATTAGAATTTATACTTGCATTGTTTTACTAAGTTAAAGTATATATACATAAATATCAAATTACGAAGTTTAACTTCCCATACCGGCTTAGTGTAACTTTCAGAGCTTAGGTGTTGAATCCGAAAGGCCTGGGGCCTATGAGATATGTGGCTGGAATCGTATGTAAATTTAGAGTAGCCCATTAAATATACATGCCGTGGTTTCTGTTGTCCCATTACTTTAAGCATTACGTTGTTTTAAATGCTAAATTGCGAACGTGTTTCTAATTAAAAGATCGCATCCATCGAAATATAAATTAGTATGGAATTGGAATAGTTTTGCTCTTACATGGAGATTTTAATTAAAAATACATGAAGTTTTTATGAAATATTCAACGTTTGGATGAAAGTAGGTATACAAGTTTGATAGTAAGCAGTTTGTTTGAAGAGGACTTTAGAAGTAATGCTATAGTTAAAAGGACATTACTCTGGTGCAATATATTTTTATCCAAAGAACCAACAGCCTCGTAAAATTACATTCCGTGTTATGAATTATAACTATATCGACCGAAATTAAAATAACATATTGGACAGATTTGATAAATATCCCAAATAGTTTTTGATTTTAGTGTGAATGTTCTTTATGCTGAACTAGATATTAACAAGATCTCTTGCGTTCAAACTTTACCAGTGTCAAGCAGCTGGCAAGTACAACTTGGTACCTACGACTTATTGCAACGATGTTATTTAACGTGGCTTGCGGTAGGAGTCAATCGGTAGAAGTCGTCACTTAGCGAGAAAGCGTTATGCCCCCTCCGAAAGTTCTCAAAAAAAAAAACAAAAAGTGAAGAAGAAAAATAAGTGTGTATTTGGTCATAATGAAAAGCCAAGATAGCGGCTGCGAACATTTTCAATTTTTTTTATTATGGGTATCGTTTTCATGATTTACGACGGTGCTAAAGCCGATAGTGAAATAAAAATAAAATCCAAGATGGCGGCTGCGAAAATTTTCAAATTTTTCGTCATGGGTTTCGTTTTCATAGTTTTCGAGGGTGCTAAAGTCAAAATGTGAATCCAAGATGGCGGCTGCAAAAATCTTGTTCTTGTTTTAAATCATACGTGAGAAAGAGCTTGTTCCTGACGGGGTTTTTCTTTACTTTGTAGATAAATAGAAAAAAAAATTACATTTACTACATTTTTTCATATTTATTTATATCACTTTTTTACTATTATTATTCTGTTATTTTATTTTTCAAACTGCTGAACTGCTCGTTACCAAATAAAAATCAGCACATTTTAGGCGCTGCGTTGCTGTTTCAAAGCGATTAAACGACATAAAATAGGCTTAAAAATTCCGTTCAACGTTTTTGCCACTAATAAATCAGAATATAGCCGAATGAATGCATTCCCACAAATGGGATGGTATTAAACAATTATTCAAATGACTATACAAAATGAGTATGATATGCAAATTGCGAAAATGTACCATTCAGTGGCGCGTATTAGGGTAAATTCGAATTGTTTTGCTTATAACAAATTTATAAATAATTTCCTACGGGATGTTCATTTTAATCGTTGATATTCCTTAGCAATTCTTGAAATCGGAATAGGGTAGCTGGAGTTGCAAACAGATAACCAGTTTTGTTGGATAACTGATTTATTTACTTAGAAGTTGGTGACAGAAGGGATAATTAATTTTATTGTCAGCTTTATTTAAAACAAATCATATTATATGTAATATGTATCAAGTACAGAATTATAAAGAGAAGAAGTAAATAATTAATTTTACAACTCTACTTCCAGTGCTACGAATTTGCTACGCCACGCGCTACGGATAAATGCTACGGTCACGTGCTACGAGCTACGGTTCAATGATTGTAGCTCGTAGTTATACAGCAAGTATCAGAAATATGTGGCCATCATCATCATTTCAGTCCGGAACACGGAATATCGTATTCGCGACAAAATAATCGATACTTTTGGGTCGAGTAGGTATTGAAGTTTTGCATGGGACATAGTTTTTCGCGATTACAATGTTGGTGAAAAGCAGAAAGTTGTTCAGTTTGATAGTCTGCACTACACCTTCAAATATGTCCAATTTTCGAGGCTAGTAGCAGTGATTCCAATTATGTCTTAAATTATTTTTTTAAAAGCTTCCTTAAAACTCGATGGAAAGCCAATTGAATCTTACATGAACAGAATATTTCGTGGAACGCACGAGTAAAATTAACCATACAATTTAACTTACATCTCAGATTCAACTTCAATTTCTAGGAACAGGAAATACAAGGAAATAAGTGATATTTCGTTGGAAATTGAATTGGCACGAAACACGCTCTTGCAGTAGTGTTAGGGTTCTGTACCCAAAGGGTCAGTCTGACCCGTGTATTACATGGTACATTTTAACCGTAATAGGGAGCCAGCTTACAACACAGGATGTGTTACTATATTACAGCCTCTATCAAGAATGCCAACTTTTGTTTTGATGGTACGGAACCTTACGTGAGCGAGTCAAACTCGCACTTGTCTGGTTTTTTATTAACAATTTAATTAAAATGCGCGCACGGATCTAGGAATGTAGCCAACGCCGCGGTTCTCATTATCATATTAATGAGTTTGTTTATTTGTATGTTGGACCGTGCCTGGGGAATGTGAGGATTTCTCCGTAAAAGATAACCACCGTGGGCATGATAAAGGCTATTTTTTCACATGCGAGCGGGCTTTTACGGACTATTAAACAAGGTACACATGTACCTTGTACGTAACCTAACCTACATAGGTTAGGTATATTTTTATGCGCAGTAAATGACCACGTAAAGATTAGTTATACTCACAGAATACGCCAAACAAACAAAGATATATGTTGGACGATGTACGTAATAATATGCAACTCAGATTGACATAAGTCTTTTTGTCAAAATCTTTATATTCTCAATAGATAGCAGTTCACTGCCCAACAGATCGAAATTCATCCAGACTCAACACAAGTATGTATCCAGGTTACCTAACGACCTTGCTAACCATTACCATTATTTGACTAAATCTGAATAAAAGAGGCATTATCGAAGCCTTTGTTATTCATTACGTACCACTAAGCGAAAATATTCATAGTTAATTATAATAACTCAAATCTTTAATAAAACAGTTTATTTAGAACTCCGAATAATTTAGAATTTAATTTATGAAGTATTCAGTCAAACAAACAAATTAGAAATAGAGTTGAGTGACGCCCGAGATTAATAATCAATCCTGATCCAATTTTTGCCATCTAAGATCGATATTTCAATCCATTTTTCGGGAAATGCTTGCCAATAACCTATCTGCAGATTGATTTTACTATCCTCGGAGTCAATCCGTCTATGGGAGGGCGGATCACAGATAAAAGATTGGCCTCTGTTCGGAAATGACAGTTTTTGCTTGCCAATAACCAATCTGTCCATTTTGACATTTGGTTTGATCGGTATAAACAATCGCAGGTTGCAATCCAAGAAATTTCGAGGATTGTAAGAATACTATCGTTGATACTAATTACGATTTAGAACAAGTTATGGCATTATCAGTATTTTCAAGTGATAGTGACGATAGTGATATGGAGGTCCTTGCTCTGTTATCCGACTGGGACACTGACAGCGACGCTGATGATAGACAACGTGCTTGTCCACGAAGCCACAACAATGAACAAACATGAAACAGTAACAAAAGTGCGTCACTTTCAAGACGTCAAATTCACATTCCGTTCCTGATAAAATAGTTGCAAGTATTGTAAATATAATTTAACGATTGTAAATTTTACGAGGTTTTAGACACGTAATTATTTTGTTTTGACAGAAAAGGTATATTTTGGTGTAGTTTAGTGACTAGTTTATTTTCATAAAACATAGAACATAATGCATTGCATTATCAAAATTATATGTGAAACGGAACGGTCGGGAGGGAAAGGATCGCCTGCAATCTGCATCGAAAAATAAAAAACGATTGCATAGTTTTGATATTGGCATCAGGATTGGAGATCGATCGCGCAGTATACAGCAATCTTAGATTGACTCTAAACTTGGATCAGAGATACATTATTAATCTCGGGCGTGAGTTAGTTCGAATAATTTTGTCTGGAATCACTCAAAGATAAAGTTATAGATGAGTATACGCCCACATGGCATACAAGATGTTGGATTATAAAAGCAGGGTTTGAGTGTAAATGTTAGTATTAAATGAACCACAAAATAAATAAATGTAAATCTTGAAAGGATTTTGCGACATACGTGTGTAACTGATATCGAACTGTTTCGTAAATAATGTATATCGTTTCATTTAAAGGGACGTGTAATTTAATCAATATTGACCTAGTCTGATATATTATCCAAACATCCGAACTAATATTATAAATGCAGAAGTGAGTTTGTTTGTTTGTAACGCCTTCACGCTAAAACGGCTAAATGGATTTGGATGAATTTAGCACATGGGTAGACCATGATCTGGGTTAGGACATGGAACACTTTTTGAAAGCTGGTAATATCATAAAAAGGAGATCCCAACAAGGTTAGGTTAGGTTATCTTTGGTTCTCTGCTGCTATAACCCTAATCTTTTCCAAAAAAAATCACTTGTTATTTTATTTTTCTCCGTGGCTGGTTCAAAAAAAAAAACAAACTGCGTACATATTTTGCAGAACTAACAAAAACGAAAAACTTTAAACAAAGCATGAATTTGAAAGGTAAATATGCGGTACTAACGCTGAACATAAACAGTAAAAAAAACTCAAGCTTTGAAAGTCTTTCTTGAACCTTGGAACGTTAAACAAACTTTGTATACTTAAAGTAAAATAGTAAAAAGCTCAAGTAAGAAAATAATACTACTGTTAGTTCAATCTATTAATATTAAGTTATGAGGAAGAAGTTTTATTTTCCTTCACCAAAACTACCTCCTCTGAGATTGTGTAACTTAGACGAGTTCCAGGGGCGATGCGTTCATACAACCCGATTCCTATCGGCTTCCCTACGGAACAACCACTTTTTTTAATGTCTACTGTTGCCAAATAATATGATACACCTGTGTGTGTAACTGTGTATCACATCACATTACACAATTATGTTCAATACCAGTTTAATACATCATATGATTAAAACCTACAGTTTTTTGTCTGAGCTAATGAGAACTGAACAATTTTTTCTTCGGTTTCCCTCTAATGATAATTGTAGCTGCGCCACTGACGAGTTCTATGGCTAATGTCTATGTAGACATGGGATTGCGTGTAAGTATTTACTCGACTCGATCAAGATAGTACTTACCATGAAAGCTTATTAGCGAATAATTATACTTCTTTAGTTGGAAGAAATTTGAACAGCAGCTTTAACTTTGTTATCTATATTATTATTATTATTTATTTTTATTTCTAAAACTCTTATTTTAATTTACATTTTGGTTTTAGCCACACAACGAAAACCTCTCAGGGTTTATCTGTGTGTTGGCGAGCCGTTCACTTAAATTTTTACAAAAATATTAATTACTGATTATTATTATGATGAACTGATGATACATAAAATATCTATCTATCGGTATACAAAAATCAATTGCCGTGCGTTGAGGGTCAATTTTTTCATGTACCTAATTGATCGTCTACAAAATACAATTGAAGCGCTTAACAATATTAATTACTACAATATAAATTGATGGCAATTTATCGTTTCGGGGACCCCTTAGAATCGCAAAAACTCGAAAATGGCTCAACCGATCATGATGAAACTTTGGTAAGTTGTAGTGTGAGCGCCGGAGAAGGTTCCTAATGAAAAAAGGCATTGCAACGCATACCGGGCATTAGCAAGTACATAATAGATTAAAGAAGATTTTCGTGTCTGTAGTGAGAGCGTTGTTATTCTAATCTTCGTAACGGCTTTTGTTGCGGTTTCACTATCATTTAGAGAATTTATGCTAGAAGGTTTATGTGTACAATAAGTTAATATTAAACTTACGACATGACATGATGCTTTGTCAATAGTTATAAATATTTCAAAATTCTAAATTATACTAATTTGTCTTTAATACGGCACTGAAATCTTAAAGCTACAAGCTCAAGTTGGAACGAAGTGCAGGAAGGGATTGTTAAAATTTCCGAAATCAATTTCACATATTTTATCTAACACTCTCTTAACGGATGTCAAAATTGACAGCATAAGGGTAGGTACGCTCGCACGAACGGAGTTTCTGTGTCATGTAAAAATAATAATGTTCAACATGATTTTTGCATAACAATTGTAAACAATACAATATCAACATCTATTTTAACCGACTTCAAAATAAGGCGAAGGTTATGTATTCAGCAAGTTTTTTTACGTGTTGACCTCTTAGATAATTGTTATCTGAATGTAAATCAACCAACCAATATCTACTTAACTATAATTATTTTCGCAAAACTATGTATTTTCATTACACAGTTTTCTGCGATGCTCCAAACTATGTATAATGTCTATCAAATTAATTTCTTAGTGGAATATTTCTAAAGACTAAACTGACTGACTACCTTAACAAAGAAAGATAACTTCTTTAAGACTACATTGTACAGAGAAATAAAACCTGTAATGTACTGTTTTACACACCTCGTACTTGCATGTTTCACACTATTTCGTACCAATATGAGGTATTTAATACCCGAGACAGTACGTGGGAACTGCTTTGAAGCAGTTTACACGTATCATGGGAGAAACAAGTAAACTATAAACCGTAAAGACAGTTCTTGCTTGCAGCACCCGGTCGCTACAGCTTGCTAATAGATGTGGTCATCGTGTGCACAGGATTTTGTTTTCAAATCTGCACTGGGCCCGCGTGGTGGATTACAGCCTACTCACTCTCAAATAAAGGAGACCTGTGTCCCAGCAGTGGAAACATTATAGGTTGATTATGCGTATGCTTCCAGAATGTTCTAGAGTGACCCCTTTGCAACATTTAAGCACCCCATATAGCCTAAGCGAAAATCCATGGGATTCGAACTAATTCAAGATTTGTGTGTTTCTGAAAATTTCTTTCAATTTTAATAATACGGCTTTGTTAATGTATTCACTACAAAATAAAATAGCATTTCAATTTAAGAAATATTTATTGAAGAATTTTGGTATATTTTCAGAAACACACAAATATTCAATTTCCTCGAATCCATGTATATTCGCCTGGCTATAAAGGGTGTTTAAATATTGCAAAGGGGTAACACTTTCACGTCCTGGAAGGAATACGTTGAATTACAAGTCACCCAGTTCCTGTACGAAAGCATAAAAAGGTGTAAGTCGAATGATATGGCTAAAAAAATATTATCATGATTTAGCGCGCATAATTCTTTATTAGTAGCGTACAGGGAATGGGAAAGTAATGTATGTTTTTTTTTTATAGCGTGATTATTTTCATTTTTGGTAAAACCATTTTTGTGTAGGCAGGTGTCATAAAAAGTTTCCATTTATAATCCAGATTTCTGATGTAACGAATATTACCATTGCTGATGTTGATATCTAAATGAATTGCTGATCGCAGTTTCTATTATTAAGAATACTGAAAAGAATCCGCTTCCTAACCCCTCCAAACTACTCCTTAATCATAACTCGCTCATGGTTTTTACCACTTTTTATTGGTAAGGAAAGTTATGAATTAAAATAAGACTTCAGAATCAGTTCTAATTTAAAAATTACAACCGCAATGTTTTAACATCCATTTAATTACATGTCATCGTAATTATTTTCATCATAGAAACACTTTCAATAATAAATTCGATCCTTTGCCGGAACCACACGTCCTCTTCCCACCCTACACAAATCAATCCCCATCGAGCGTTACTAAATATCAATAACCCAAGTTTAATTAATGTCGCCCAACTTTCACTATCATAGTTTACGACTCGTTTTACCGACACGTGTCCGGTATTCCGGTCGCCATCTGTCCGGTATTGGTACCTACCAATACCGGATAGATGGCGACCGGTCGTAGTACCTACTACGTTAATGTCCTAGATTTTATGGGGTTACTTGTTATTATTGGGATCAGGTTGTAGCTACATTTCTAACGCTGAATCACCTACAAAAAATTCAGGACTATGTTCCTACAGAATTATTGTAGTTCATTCAGAATTTCTTAATCAGTAGGGAGGTATTTACTTACTTACAAAAACTTTCTTGCTTACAAATGGCCCGCCAATTCATTACTAAGGCTTTGTGCAGACAAGACTGCCTTTAAACAGACTATCACTCTAAAAAAACAATGATTGCATGCAGACCCGCAACTGTACTGTTGTATACACAACACAGTATAGAACAGAGTTGTCAAGAACAACAAAACTACATCAGACAAGACTGTTTTGTACGAGTATGTGACTTTACTGAATAAAGCGATTTCGAGAAGCAGATTATTTGCTGGAAGAATGGACTTCAGCAGTCAATATCCTCACAAAAAATGTGGTTTACAATCGATTGCATTAAATATATATATATTTTTAAATACTGTTTTGAGCCTAGTGTGCGTACCGTCCAACAAATAATAATAATAATAACCCCACCGCCGTATCTCTACGTTGACGTCGTGGTGGGGCTTGCGTGCTCCAATAAGCCCTAGGTCTGTGTCGGTAGAGCTTACTTTGCCGAGACAGATCTAGGGTGAGGAGCCAGACCAAGAGAGATACAATCCAAGCCAAGGTCGCACATGCCGAGGGCTTCATGGCTAGGGGAGAGCACTAGTCGTTAGTGTGCCAACTCTGGATAATAGGGGGCCTCCAGTTTTATTCACCCTTACTACAGTGAATGCAGGGCTCTGCTGTAGTCGACTTTTTAAGTCCCTAGCTACTCGTGGGAACTACATGAATACTCGATCAAAAACAAAAAAACAACTTCAGGCGAATCAGCCTCAGATAAATGACGAAACATCACAATTCTCTTCGTCATCTCTCTCATCTCTTTTTCCATCAATTCCATCATCATCTCAATCTTTTCGCGTCACTCCGACGCCATCATCTTCATCAATCAGTATACAGTCAGCGGATGTTGTACAGGAGACAAATTTTGTCGTCGATACTGTACCCACCTCTGGAACTGCAACAACTCGTAGGAAATGGAGCATTGAAATGAATAAATTCATCCTACGCACTTATCTTCTTCTTACTAGTATGGAAACAGACAAAAATGCATACCTTCCATCGCTCCACACAAAGTTTCTAGAAAAATATCCGGCTATGCAAGTAAAGAATAGGTGACCAGTGTCGAGCCATAGTTCAAAAGAAATTACTACCACAGGAAACAATAGATCACATTTATGAGGAAGTCAGAGCCGAACTACAGATGGTACACACTCAAATACAGCAACACTCTACACAATCTTATACACAAACCGGCCATCGTATGAAATGGACGAACGAATATAATGAAACAATAATTAAAATATATTATACTGCCACAAAATTAGAAACAGATAAAACAGCCTATAGAAAATATTTACAACAGGAATTTATAAATATATATCCGCAACTATCACATATAACAGAGCAAAGATTATCCGATCAAGTGAGAGCTATTTTAAATAACAATTATGTAAACCCCAATAGATTAGAAGAAATTAAAAACCAGGTAGCTGCAGAATTAAGGGAAAGTAACACCAATACACAAAATATTCAATACATAAATAACGATTACTTGAATACACAAACGCAGAAAGACTTGGAACAACCTGATACAAATATTTACTTCACTGACACGCCTACAAATACACTGACAACTCATATATTCCTAAACAACAGCACAGATACTGACATCGTATCTCAGACATTCGTAAATACAAATGAAGACAATTTCTTGAACAACATAGATATTGGTCAATTTCAACCTACACAAACTAACTTTGATGCTGCCCCAGAAATCAACATAGAAATTGAAGCCACATTTCAACAAGCTCAACATAATTTTATTGAAACATTCCCCACTAACAGGCCATACATCCCCAAGCAGAAGACATCTAGAAAGTTTTCTGCCATAGTTACATACATAAATACTGTCATTCTCCCGAAGCACGTAAATATCGACACCGAATTCATCAAACTGCAGACCATAATATACTGTGCAGCATGGACGGCAGCTACATGCAACGGAGCTAGAATATTATCATCAGGCTCTACACAAAATGACCGTCACACATATAAACAGCGAAAGCCAAAATGGCAAGTCAGATTAGAAAAGAAAATTAAAAATCTAAGAGCAAACATAGGTAGGCTAACACATTTCATTAATGGTAGTAGAAGTCAAAAATTAATAGCGGCAGTAGAAGAAATAAAGAAAAAATACCAACTACACGCACAATACGAAAACTCAAATACACAAATAGAACACTTTTTGGACACCTTAAAACAAAAATTAAGCGCAGCATCCAGTAGACTTAAAAGATACATAACATGCACGAATCGCAAAGTACAGAACACAAAATTTACTAACAATGAAAAAATATTTTATAGGAACCTTGCAACTAATAACAGAGATACCACTAACCAAACCCTAGAGACACCTTCATCCGAAACACTAAGGGAATTCTGGGCCAACATCTGGGAAAATCCAGTATACCACAATAATCGCGCAGACTGGGTCAATGAAGCAACACGAGAAATCCCAGAAATGGAATTTGAGTTTATACCTATAGATACATTTATAGACGTCATCAAACGCACACACAGCTGGAAATCGCCTGGCACTGACCACATTCACAACTACTGGTATAAGAAATTCTCTAACATACATCCATTCTTACATAACTATTTAAATACATTCATCCAATCACCAAATTTACTTCCAACATACATAACACACGGAGTAACTTATATGATACCTAAAGATATGAATGACACTAAAAACCCAGCGAAATACCGACCAATTACTTGTTTACAAACCTTGTACAAAATCTTAACAGCCTGCGTAGGTGAAGTAGTATACGAACATTTAACTAAAAATAATCTTCTAGCAGAACAACAGAAGGGTTGTCGTAAGAATAGCCAAGGTTGTAAAGAGCAACTTACCATTGACGCAATTACTATGAACAGCGCTGTTAAAAGCAGGAATGATATTCACACAATGTTTATTGATTACCAAAAGGCTTTCGATTCAGTTCCACACAGCTGGTTATTACACGTTCTAAATTTGTATAAAATTAACCCAATACTGAAACAATTCTTAGAAACTACCATGCAGAATTGGCAAACTGTTCTTAAAATTAATTCATCCTCCTCGACTGTAGCTACAGAACCAATCTGTATAAAACGTGGAATTTTTCAAGGAGACGCTCTAAGTCCTCTGTGGTTTTGCATGGCACTCAATCCACTCTCACACTTGCTTGATAAAACAGACGCAGGATTCACCCTGGCTAACAATGACACACAATACACCCTTACACACCTCATGTACATGGATGACATAAAGTTATACGCAGCTGAAAATAAAGGGCTTTTCCAACTAGCTGACACAACACAACAATTTTCTGACGATATTTGCATGTCATTTGGAGTAGATAAGTGCAAAATTGTATCAATTTTAAAAGGAAAAATTCAAAATAATAGTTACACACTCGCATCAGGTGAATCGATCGATCCAATGGATGAACAGAGTACATACAAATATCTAGGTTTTAAGCAGTCCAGACAGATACAACAAAAGATGTCAAAACAAGAACTGCTCAAAAAATTCTCACACCGCCTCAACCTTATTTTAAAAAGCAACCTAAACTCTAGAAACACAATTAAAGCTATCAACACATTTGCAATACCTATTCTCACATACTCTTTCGGAATTATACGATGGTCAAAGACTGATATCAAAAAACTACAGCGCACTGTCAATACAGTTCTCACCAAACATAGAAAACACCATCCAAAATCATGCATACAACGTCTTACACTGCCACGCCAAGAAGGAGGAAGAGGATTAATAGACATACACAATTTACACAACAAACAGATACTTTCACTCAGAGCGTACTTCCATAACAAATCAAAACATTCATCACTATACAAACAGGTAACGGAAACAGATAAAAAACTTACACCACTAAACCTACAAAACAGGAACACGCAAATAAATGAACACATTATAAGTACACAAGAAAAAATTGCAGCATGGTCTGCAAAAGCCCTACACGGAAGACACCGAGCCTTCCTGAGCCAGCCACACGTCGACAAAGTTAAGTCGAACGAATGGCTCAAACGAGGCGAATTGTTTCCCGAGACCGAGGGTTTTATGCTGGCCATACAGGATCAAATAGTAGCTACTCGTAATTACAGAAAGTACATCATAAAGGACCAACATCAGCAGACTGACTTGTGCAGACATTGCAACACTGCCTCTGAAACCATACAACATATAACAGGAGCGTGTAAATCACTTGCACAAACTGATTATAAACACCGCCATGATCAAGTCGCTGCAATTATACACCAACAGATAGCATATAAATATAAACTAGTTAGTGAAATGATACCATATTATAAATATAAACCAGAAATAATATTAGAAAGTAAGGATCAGAAAATTTACTGGGACCGAACGATAATAACAGATAAAACTATTCATTACAATAGACCCGACATTACCGTTCATGACAAAACCAATAAAACAGTTTATCTGATAGATATAGCAATACCTAACTCACACAATATTCAAACCACCATTTCCGAAAAGCTCAGTAAGTATCAAGATCTCGCCATAGAAATTAAAACCCAATGGAAAGCGCAAACCGTTCATATTGTCCCCATTGTTCTTTCATCTACAGGCGTAATACCAAAATC
The DNA here is from genome assembly GCA_947568875.1 of Fissipunctia ypsillon. NCBI lineage: Eukaryota > Metazoa > Arthropoda > Insecta > Lepidoptera > Noctuidae > Fissipunctia > Fissipunctia ypsillon. The sequence continues at coordinate 6,826,283 of OX387643.1, forward strand.
TCTTACACAAAGCCTTAACACCCTACAGATGCCTACTTACACACTTTACATGCTCCAAAAAGCCACCATCCTTAACACCTGTCGCATCACCCGAAAGTTCCTGACTTCTTCAACACTGTCATCCACCTTTTCTATCTAAATTTCGCCTTACATACTTGGTCCCGACCCGTGTGTAAGGTTTCTTAACCTCTCTTAAATGAGAAGAAACATAAAGAACTGAAAATAATAATAATAAATTCATTTATTTCAGGTAAATAACACCCATTGCCATTAGTTTAAGATCAAATAAAATTAAAAATTAAATGAAAACAAATAAAATAAATAAAACAATAAAAATGAATAAATCATCAAACCAATAATTTTTATATAACGCCCTTGGCAAAACTTGGCTTGTTCAAACCTATTTGGCATTGGAGGTTTACAGACTGATAGACTGCTGCAAGGATTTTTTTGACATTCGAATGACGTTGACCGGGGGGCGCTGTTGCTAAACATTTGCGCAATTGTTCTGTGAAACACTTGAAACGTATTCAAAAAACAAGATGGGGCGGCGTTAGTTCCGATCCTTGTAGCGTTACACGTATATGAATTTAAGCTTGAATATCGAATTACTGTCAACCACTTTACTTCTTCTATAGTCAGTATCGGTATGTTTACACAAACTTGTTGGACGTATCGGGTAGACTTCAACTGTAATGTAGTAACCCAGTCCTCAGTTCTTTTACAAGACCTAAGCAGTTTCCGGGTCGCCTTGTGAATTGCTTTGTTTGCGAATGTCTCAGTTCTTTGTAGCTACAAGTCTTCTTGTTTTGTCTTTTAGCATTCCGATTGTCTAGAGGAAAGGAAAATGCTTTGCCTATGCCTCTTGCTTTTCTTTTGAATAGGCTGTTTAAAGATTCATTGGCTTGCTCGTTTTATTTTTCGAAGTGAGCTAGAGGTTTATTGACGAAGTTCATTCAGCTAGTTTGAAGAACACAGGTCTTAGGATTTCGTTTTACTCTGATGAGTTGATATTATTTTTAAACTCCGCAGACGTGATGGGTATCGATAGCTAAACATGATAAAAAAAAAAAAATCTCAATTTTTTTTGGGGTCTCGTTATTGTGGTCATCATGTAATATTATTATTAATTTTTAAAAAAATGTTTTTTATGTCAACTTCACAGACGTGATGGGTATCGATACGTACTCATACTTCAAGTAACAACACTAACAGCGGTCGTTGACTTCCCAAAAAAAACCTCAAACCTTTACATTTTTTCTTTTATACCCATCGCGTCTGAGGAGTTTAGCTAGCCAATTTAAAAAGATCTACAGGGTACCTAAATTAGTAGGTAGAATGGCGTTATTTGTGGCTATACTCTACAGTAATACAATAGTGACTATTACAAAACCACTTTTTCATAACTTGCATATTGCTTAGCTGACTTCAAAAGTGATATTATTTGTATGTGTGTTAATTTTTTATGTGTGTTAATTTAAATGTAAATTATAAATTAATTAAATAATAAATTTAATTTAAATGTAAATAAACTTTTTTATGTGTGTTAATTTAAATGTCATTCATTAGTTAGTTGACCCTGAGTTTTAACTTTGCGTAGTCAATCCGCAGAACTACGTTTTTTTTTTGGGTGCGAAATCATCAAATGACTTCACCCGCTTTGGGCAGAGCGGGAGGGCGTGTCAGACTTTTACTGACTAAAACCCACCCGTGTTCCTTTAGTTGCCTGTGCCGGGGCCACGAGACCCTGCAGAACTACGTCGACGCCTTTATGGCAAGACACGTCACACAATAGAATTCTTCATAGGTCGTCGCCTGTCGGGTAGTCTTGCACGTGCCTTTGTTTAGAACTCATTTTACAGAAGGCATTTCCTATGATGTTATAGACATGAACGAACAATGCCTTCACCGTATCGTACCTATCTGCTGATATAAAATAGTTTGTAATAGTAAGTTGAATTAATTAGTTTATTCATGAAACGTTTTCATACTTGATATTAAGCCATTAAACGTTTTATTATTGTTAATATGGCCACATTGTATGATGGCTTGTGACATTTGCATGTTCACTGCTTATATTAGGAAACAGATGACTACATTGTTGTACGTGCCGGAATAATGACGTACTGCTGGAACTATTATTTACCGAATGGTTATGCTGTATTTTAACACGCTTTTATTAGCTTCACTTGTACCTAACAAACTAATAAACTAACAAACAATGTAAAAAAATCTTGGAAGTCAATTTTAACCTACATAAAATTGTCATATCGATATAAAACTTTGTATGTAGGTATATGTAGTTCGGAGGACAATACTACAATTTGGTATCTTGGAGCTGATCTGATGATGGAGCCAGGAGGAGGGTAGTGGAACTCTTCAGTGGCTTCTAGTAAACCTCTCGAGTTTAGACTCACGTGATTCATTTTGACGAGTCCAATAGATTGGGCTTGGTAACGAGGGCCTGATGATGGAGCCAGGAGGTGGATAGTGGAATTCTTTAGTGGTTACTATTAAACCGGTCAAGTCATTACTTCGTTGACTTTAGACTTATTAACTAAATGAAGAATATAGTAGACTAAAAAGTAAAAAATAAAAATATGTAGCTTAAAAAAAAACTAAAATACACGCTTTTATCACGCACTAAAAATGATAAAATAATTAAATTGACTTGTATTAGTCAAGACATAAGTACTTATGCAGCTTGTCACTTCTTTTATATCCAATGATTAATTCAAAAAGCGTGAAGCGCTTTTTAGTTGTGCATGCTTTTAATTAATTTAAACAAAGCGCTCCACATAGCCCCAGCGCATAACCTCTTAATGGGTCATTTTACTCATCATTATGAACAACTTTTACTATAGGACCAAACCTGAAATCGCGAAAAAAATCTGCTGTTCTAGGGAACAGCACATTTATGTTCGCCTAGCTCGTCAAAATGTAGGCATTTTGACGAGCTAGGCGAACATAAATGTAGGGAAAATGCTGATTTTTCACCATACATAGGTGCTGCACATGCTGTGTTTAAACAGTTATTTACCCTAAACACGGGTTTGTGGTAGCAAGGATTATTTTTCAATTTAAGAATACGGATAGAATGACTTGTGGTCAAGTTTTCGTACCAGATGGGAAACAAAATACTATCTCACGTAGGTTGACATTGCAAATACGGCAGGAGTATAAAATATCAACGTGACCTTTCGGCAGCAACTTTTGGGCGAATACCAATTATGTTACATCGATATTTTTTGCCTGTATCGAGTTTACGAATTACGTTTTAAGTAAAATCGAATCGGATGTCATGATTAAAGTTTGCGCGTCTTGAAAAGTCAGACAAGTGCGTGGTGGGTAATGAAATTTTTACTTAATTATGTAAGTTATTTTAACATAAGATATTGTGTATATCAATTTCGAAGTGTCAACAGCATACTATTACTATTCAAGTGAATTTCGTAACTGTCGGTATACCTACATATTCCTGAAGGTAATTTTAAATAATAATTATAATAACGACCATTACAATGTTAAAAAGCGTCCATAAATCCATAAACTGATCTAACTCGTCAAACATAGACATCACTAGTGCGCTCCCATTCCCTTCGAAACACTGGTTTGTAGCACAGCTGGTAATTTCATTCCATGGGTGACTGCTAACCCAATTCGTTGTCGGTTCCATCCCGACTAACCTGTTGGTGATTTTTGTACCTAAAACCACAGAATACATAATAGTACAATAGAAGATTCATTCCACAAAATCATTTAAATAAATAGCGACTCTTGCTACGACATAATAAGTGCAATTCAGGTCGCGAAGTTGCCTCTCTTCTGTCGCGTAACTCTTATATCTTCTGACTGCATTGGGGTTGTCCTCTTTAAATATTTTTTTTTTGTATTTGAGATAGGTTTGCTCTTGACTCTAGTCTAGGTCAGAGATGACGGAGACAAGGTCGACGATGGAGCGAGCTTACCCAGAAGAAGCCCAGAAGAATTAATCTGAATAAAATATTCAGATTAATTATTCTTTAAATAGGACAACTCTAATGCCCATTTAAATCCCAGTTATGTGCCTATTACTCTACTTTTGTGAATAAATGACGTTTCAAATAAACCTAGGCTCGGTACTTACTTAGTAGTATGTAGATCAGAAAACTATTTTATTTTACAATGTAGGCACTTTAACGTGACTTAGCGTCCACGCGCGCACTGCGCAGTCTTTCGTTCGCCATCTTGTGAAGTTGACTGTGCGCTCGTTTATGTTTGATATTTTTTTCTCGACTCGTCTTTGCTTTTGGACTATTTCTGTTTACTATCACGTTGACCTTGGCTCTTCTATTTTGGACATTGATCTAAAGATAGTGATTTGGACTCGATTTTGGTGTTTGTTGTTATATCGTACGAACAGGAGCTAGACCACCGTCTCTTAAAACAAAGCAAAGCAAAGCAAAGCAGTATTATTGTAATCTTACTTCAGTGTGGGAAAGAGATGGAGCTAGACGTCCTGTATAGCTCCATCTCTTTCTCACACTAAAGTAACATTAAAATAATACTGCTTTAAGAGGTGGTGGTAGGCCCCCTGTTTCAACATGTCGGAAAGAGGACGTACAATCAACAGCCAGTCACGCGAATTGGTTGTGAAGTTAACCGAATAGTTCGGATGCGAATCAGTTAATGGTAGACCTTTATTGCCCGTAACGCAAATGCAATATCGCGTCGCAGAAGCACTTGGAATCGGCAAAAAAAACTATCCGAACCATCTCGAAGGAAAAGTATGGGCCTTCCGGTACTGAAGAAAATGTATTACGTACGCCTAAAAAGAGGAAGAATAGCAAGTCTGTAACAGGTATTGACACGTTCGACGCAGACGCTATTCGAAACCACGTGTATGCTTATTACACAAGAAATGAACTGTGAGTAAATTGCTGATATCACTACGAGAGTGTAGCCTGTTTAGTGGCAGTTCCACGTCTTTAATAACAATTATGAAGATAATTGGATTCAAATACAAGAAAACCGACAAGAGGAAATTATGATGGAACGATATGATTTAATTTTGCACAGAGTATCATTTTTGAGGGCGATGAACCAAATCACAAATTGGGCCAATGTCATATTTATTGACGAGACTTGGCTGAACTCGAATCATACCGTGCCGCAGTCGTGGGCGGACGATACCAAGACATCTTGCTCAAAAGTGCCAATGGGAAAAGGTGGACGCCTAATTATCTGCCACGCCGGATCCGCCGGGGGAGGTTTTGTGAATGATGCCTTACTCGCATTCGAGTCTAAAAGTACAAAAGAATATCACGAAGAAATGGACGCAAATAAATTCACAGAGTGGTTTACTAACTTGTTAGCAAACCTCCCCGAACAGTACATAATCACTATGGACAATGCATCTTACCATTCAGTTCAAATAGATGAAGCACCTACTCAAGCAAACAGAAACGGCTGATTTATTGGCATGGCTACAAAGACAAGGCGTTAAAGCTGACATCAAATTGTTGAAAGCTGAATTGCTAGAACTGGTAAAAGAAAATAAACCTGCGAAACTAAAATATAAAATTGATAAATTGGAACTTCAGCATGGGCACAAAGTGATAAGAACGCCGCCGTACCATTGTCAGTACAATGCTATTGAGTTGATCTGGGCTCGAGTCAAAGGATACGCAGCTCGCCACAATACAAAGCCACCATTCTCCACTAAGAAAATGATGAAATTGCTGAAAGAAGCTTGTGCCAAAATTACTAAAGAAGACTGGGCCAAAGTGGCAATTTTGATAATAGAGTTGGAAATGAATTAATTATATTTACAGGTGACGATAGCTCAACTGACGATTTTGGCTCATCATCCGAAGAAAATGATTGACTGAAGATTCAATCACTTTCGCTTTTTCATGATTTTTTTGTGATTGAGTGAATGTTATTGTAACTAAAAATATTAAATTAAAGACAAATTGACCTTTCGTACCATTGTATCATTTCAAAATACCTACAATATTAAAGTTTAAGTTAAATTTTCTAATCAGAACTTTAATCCAATGCACTTTACAATACATAATCAAATCGATCAAATACTCATACAAACTTGAATCGATTTATCGTGAGTATCGAGTACCGAGTCGTATGGTTACTTTACTAGTTACGTCGCGATGACAAATGTCAAAACGGGCCTTTTATTTTTTGACAACTTTAACACTTTAGAGGGACAGAATACTATTTTTTGCATACCATATAAATTATTACAAAAAGAAACTTTGAAAGTTATATCTGGTGTAATAATTAGCGGTCTTATCACTAAAAGCGATATTTTACGTACAAAAACTTTTTTGCAAAAAAAAAACAACCGACTTCCAACAAAACACTACAAAGTGAAAAATAACTTTATTTTCGGAAGTCAGTGTCTTTGGATGTGATTTTTGCCACCGACTTCCGAAATTAAAGTTATTTGTTACTTTATAATGTTTTTTTTGGAAGTAATTTTTTTTTTTTGCAAAAAAGTTTTTTATTTTTCACTTTTTAGTGGGTCAGTTTGTAATTTATCTAAGTTACAATAGCCTAATGATAACTGCTCATCACCTTTTACAAAATATTGCTTTTCCCGATGAGGGACGTTAATTGTTGAGAAGTTCTCCTGATACTTCACCATCAGCCCCACTTTACTATATGTATTGTGACGAGCTTATATTGCTTAGCAATAATTTTAAAGTAATCGAATCGCAACCCGTGAAATACTTATTATCGAGTTGTTCTGGTGGCCATTTGTTGTCTGCATCATCAGTTCCACTCCACCAAATAGTGTTTTCCAAGAGCAAATGCACAAGCTACTATAAAAAATACCCAAATCGCCAAAATACCCAAATCGCTATAGGTGTGCCTATAATATTTAAAGAGTTCCCTCAACTTCTCCACGTTCTCATTAGCAGATCCTGACCTGATGACAATGGGACCACCTGGGAAGTCATTCCCTGACCACCCTTTCAAACAAAAAAAGAATTTTGCAAATTGTTCTAGCCGTCTTCGAGTAATCGGGGAACACACATTAAAAAAAAAGAAGATTCCGACGAACTCAGAACCCCTCTCCCAGAACTCCTCAGAACCCCTTTTTTGTCGGTTAAAAAGAACACGAAAGAAAGTAATTTTGATATCCAATACTCCCACTTGTGGCTCTTACTATGTCCTCATTAAACTCCGACCCGTATCAGAGATATAAAATTGTATCAATAAAGACTCTTTGGTCCACGTATACTCGTGTATAGCGAAACATTGTGAGGGTCACCTGTATTGATGTAACATTATTTGCGCTTATTTATATATAATTAGGTATATATTATTATATTTACAATTTGTAATAAGTACATCTTTATATTTAAATATGTATTCCACAATTTCTCATAATTGCACCTACCACTGTTTGTCTCTGCATCACCCAAAGGTTGACTGGTAGAAAATGCCTATGGCATTAAGTCCGCCTGTGTACATTTCTGTGCATGAAGTATTAAATAAATAAATCAATTATATTAAAAAGTTGAAATGTGACTCTCCAAACAAACAATTTGGAGCTGAAAACATTTCATACAAAAAGTTTCATGTTTTACTGTCGTCCTCAGACCTTAAGTTTTACGAATTTTACGAAAATATTGAAATGCTTTAATTTTGTTAAATTGTGCTAGCTTGGTCAATCAAAATTTAATAATTGATTATTATGAAATGACGCCTCTGAATGCGGCTACTCAAGTCAATTTCTTTAAACATAATTATATACCTATTTCTATATTTCTTTTATCATTAAGTTTTACAATTTACATTACTTAACATAAAATCACGTCTGTAATCCGGGTTAGACAGAGGTATACCTATAGTACACCCACATTTTGCCAGTTATGTTTACTTTCCATGTAATAGGAGGCCAGCCTATTTCCATCACCCGGGCACAAATCGAGCCTCCGGGCTACTGCTGAGAAATTCCTGATGGGAAAATCCAATAACACTTTGCCTGACCTGGGAATCGAACCCCAGAACTCACGCTCAGCAGTAGCGCTTGCGACCACTGTACCAACGAGATTGACAATTACCATTTATTACAATTCACATTTTCTCAATAACTGTTGATGTTGAACTACCGTAGTAACTGAAGACGATAAATGGTAGAATTAGCACTTTTCGAACGTCAAAATTACATTAGACGGTCCCCGAAAACGCCCGCTCTTCACCATACAGGACATGACATGGACTGAGGAGTCCTTGTTGATACTATCATATTTTTGTATACTCGATAAAGGATAATGTGAGCACACAGTAAGGGCCGCAGACGGCAGTTACGGGTGGAAATGGATTTTATTATTTTTCTTATTTATTTTTTTCTTTCAGTAGCACCCCTTTTTCTCAAGTATGTTTTTGTATTGAATTTATGCTGCTCTTTGAATCATCATTTGAAAAACCTACAACACTAAAATGGATGTCTCTAAAACTGACCTTTATTGAACTTTTCTACCGTTATAGACTTTAGATCAACGTGTGCATTGTATAATTTTCCGGATTTTCGGAACGGTTTTACCTTCCTTTTTGCATGTTTTTGTGAAAAGTTATATCTTAGGGTATATTTTCAACTCAGCCAAATGTAATATTTCACAACTAGCAACATTCGCTGTCGAAGTTGATCAAAGACTCCCGTCAATCCTACTATTTCATTACTATGATGTACATATGTAAATTGAAACTGTAGTGATCTAAATAATTAATGGAACCAGCCGGTTGATCTATCTATTATTGCCCGTAAGTTGCGCAGTATACTAAGATCATTAATATTCCGTTTGTGAATCTAAGCTCTGTCACTGTTATGCTACACTTGAGCACCGAACACTATAAATATTTGATGAATATAGCTATTTATATAATTTTGCTTATCAAGGACAAAAGGGTTGATGCTAAAATTAGGTATGAAGTCCAGTGCAATGTTCTTTTCTAGTGACAGCCTAAGCTATGCGTAAATAATTCATACTCTATGGTGAAAAGATTGAGCTGATTATATTACGGAGTTGACTAAGAGTACTAGGGTCGTAGCACAGCCCGACAAGTAGACGTTGCGTGTGACAAGTGAACAATCAGAACTGTCGATGCATCAACGTTTCTTGTGAACATTATGTAATAAGTACTTAGACGGTCTACCTGTGGGGCGCTCCGTATTGGGTCTGTTATGATTTCAAAAATCTTAAAAATGCATAATAGGTGACGCACTATGTCCACCGGTTGAGATGATTTCGGGACTTAGGTGTTACTTCGGTCCTAAGTTTATGCTTAGGACCTAAGTAAACCCTATGGCTTATGGGGTTTATGTGATTATTCGAACGCTGGACGCAACATACGATAAACGATCAGGGTTGGTGATCGCAATTTATTATAGCAGATAACAAGCTACTGCGTAGTGGCCATCTTTAAGTTATACTTTAGTCGCTTTTTATGACAACAAAATATTTTGTTTAGTTCTGCAAAGCGATAAAGGCAAGGCAAAAGTGGGCAGGGAAACTATTCTAGGAATAATTAAGAGAACTGTATGAAAGGTCAAAATAGAATTGTGATTTACTACTAACACCTACACTGAGTCACGGTCAGTTGAGCTGTAGATCCTTGAACCCTTTTAACTCAAAAGTTTTATAAAATTAACTAAAGTCAAACTATGCAAATCTGCTCTCCAACGTTCCTAAATAGAACATTAAAACTTTTGTCTTTTGTGTTCTAAACAAAAGTTTTTAATACACTTAGATGAAGTATACCTCCTAAAGTACGTAAATAAACTATGTTTTTACATTCGAGTTGAGTAAACTAATTTATTAAATTAACAATACAAAGTACCTGTATTTAAATATAATGTTAATTACAATATACAAGCTTACACTAAAATATATGAAATATAATTATTATGTAATAAAAGTATATAATGAAAATGAGATGAATAAATGAGGGCAGTTAAAGTTAAAATGGAATTTGTGCTCACGACTCGTGCCTGCAATTATAATATACGTCCATTTAGATGAGTTGTGAAAAAAAACAATAAACTTTAATATACTTGCTCCGAACGGTTTTTACAACTTGAAAAAACATCGAGATTTCTATATTTCATGTAAGTTTGTTATAAGTTAACAAATAATCTGTAATTATGATAGTGTACACCGCATCAGAATTCGTTGCGTAGTTTAAAAGAGCGACGCGGTCATACGAACAGACACGAAAAGCGACTTTGTTAAAATAATAAAATCGTAGCAAAGTCGAAATTGTACACTGAATATTTTTGACTAAAAGTGATTGCGACGAGGTCTGGGAACAATTCTAATGGCGAAAAAATAGTTTTTAGAATTATTGTCTGTTTGTCTGAATGTAAGCCGGTCACACAAATACTACCGGATAGATTCAGTTCAAACATTGTATAGATATTTCCTATAAGTCTGGTCAGTCTGTAGGCAAATTGTCACGCAATTTGCTATGAGATTTGAGCAAAATTGCATTATGTTTGTATTCCTCTATAGTTTACTGCAAATTATAAAAAGACGATCCAAACTAGTTACGAATTCAACATTTTAAGTGATTATCATCACGCTATACCTTTATGGAGCAGTCAATCATGACATATAAGTAGGTACAGGGTGAATTTTTATTAAATGGGGCAGTAAGGGCAGGTAACCGTTTTATCTACACGAAAACGTCTTAGGAGACTGTCCTTAACCTTTTGAGACATTTCGGTCTCATTCACAGATTTAACAAAAATACAGTCAGCAAGAAAATGGGCAATTTTCACAAAAAACTTTTGTTTATGCCAATAGATCCTGTTTCTTATAAGGATCAATAAACTCTTCTACACCAACTGAGGTTTGAGTTCTAGAAAAGTCAGAAATCGCAAAAAAAAAACTTTATCCATACATTTCGTAGGAAATGAGACCTCAACTTACTTTTTTATGATGAATAGACTTTCAACAAAGCAAATAGGTTAACGGTTCGGCGACTGCTTTACAAACCAGTGGTTGTAATTACCACTCCCAATTATTGATAATTATTATAAAAGAAAGTGTACAATGTGCGTGCCGCTAAAACTCAGAAATGAGTCCCGGTACGATCAAGAGAGTTATATATTAAGGTAGTCCTCTATCTCTCATCAATGAAGAAGGTTTCCGATTTTACATGAAGGGTGTGCTTTTGAAGATATAAGGGCTGGAAGTTTCACCCTCTAGAAATTTCTAGAACAGTCCAGAACATTCGAGAGTATTCAAGAACATCCCAGATCATTGTGGAATATTCCAGAACACTCTCGAATGTTGTGAAATATTCTGGAACAACTCCATGAGCGAAGTCGGGTACTCCAGCTAGTTAATTATATTTTTTGATTCTTTTTCTTTTACTTTTTGTTATATTATTATTTACGATAGTTCGTAGAACGTACACAGAAAAAACATCAAGTTTAGGCGTCTTCTGTCATTTATGGTTATAATAAAGTAAATGTGTATGGTTAGGTGACTGTTAATGAGAAATCCCTTGTGTTTACAATCTACTTTTGTATTATTATTTTAGTGATAGTCGTTAGCCTGGAATAATCAGTAAGATGGCATCAGTCAGTGTATCAGTGTTGTCCCATTAGGTAGCTTATGCAGGAGCAAGGCGTAAATTATTTCACAAAAAACGAATACGTTCGCAAGCAATGGGAAAGTACTACTAAAAGCAGGGTGTTGACCTCAAGACGAGCTGCTTCTTACACGGATAACTGACGTCGCTTGCTCCCGCGTCATAATATATTGTGGAGTCTTACGACTTCCACGCGAACGAAGTTGCGGACATAAGCTAGTTTATAATAAGTATATATAAATATCCCTTGTAATATTATGATAATAAGTATTTCCACCCCCATATTCTCTTGAGGGACGAGCTGAGATAATTTAATCGAGTGTAAATGCATCACGGGTAACGCTGGATGTATTCACATTATTCACGTCAATTTTATAAAAATCATTAAGCTTATTTCCCTTGGGGGATAAAAGTAATCAGTTTAGCGTCTTCTGGGTGAATAATTTCAGTGAAGATAATGTAGTTTTTTTTTTTGGATTTTGACTAACAAAAATTTTCTTTTCCAGAATTTACGTATAGCTCATCATCAACAATAAGTTACAGTAGCTAATTAACGTTACGTCTTTTTAACCGACTTCAAAAAAAGGTGGAGGTTATCAATTTGGTTGTATGTTTTTTTATTTATTTCTAACTGCAATTTAAGTATGGATCATCATCCTGCCCGTATTCCAATAAGTATTAAATGTGGTAGACATTAATATGATAAAAATAATAGGCGACTAATAACAGGTATTTCAAGGCAGATGTGAGTGAGGGGACGGCCTAGAAGGACATACATATATTGTGTGAGTATTGGTGATGTTCTTCAGAAAGGTCAGGTGCGTAGCACTCGCAACGGCGAGCGTGTATGACCAGATGTATGAACGTAAACTAGGCAAAAGGAGTAAGTAAGGATCGTAGCAGGTAGCGTTATGTAGTTTCTGCCTACCCCCATGAGAAGAAGGCGTGAAATTATGTAGGTATGTTTCATAAAAACTTGTACAAAACTATTTTCTCGAATAACTTATACCTCCACTCAATAGTTACTTATCTTACCAATATTCGAGAAAACGGCATTCAAATCATCTCAACAATGTTCGATATCATAATATTATAATCACAATATCTTCCCACGATATTCAAGTTACAATGAGAAGTTGTCAGAACATTTCCATTTATAATCATGAGTGGAAAGTTCATAAGTATCGATGAAAAGAAAGACAAATCCTTTTATTTCGGTCGATTTAAAAGTCTTTAGTTTATTGTCTTTTTCGTTTCGATGCTTAGACGTCATAATAACTCATTCATTAGTCACTCAATTCATTACACGACACAGCAATGTTGATTTGAATTTGGAATAAGTCATATCAATTTAAATCAATTCGAATCAAAATGGACGTCATACCGTATCATTGCTAGGATTTGACGAAGACAATAATTTTTAATCGATTCGTTTCGTTATCATAGTTCTAAAAAAGGGGACAGGTTGAATTTAAGAATTACTACTTCAAGGTGATTTGTAATATTCTGTTTTTACTTTAAAATACTGGTATCATATATTAGTTACATTACGTTTAGCTCACGTCTAACCACTGCTGAAGTATTAACCTTTGTCACCCCTGGCAAGGGTTAGTGACCACCGACGCAGCCCTCTGTCCAAACTATGAAGGTGGATCATTAACTTTGCCATTATCAGTAGGCGTGATGGGTTTAAAAGTAGCAGTAATATATTTTCAGTAAATATTGGTAGGAGGTACCATCGCGGACATTTGCGGTGAACCACTTTTCGACCTTAGTACTAAGGTAATAAGGTCGAAAAGTGCCTACGTTGTAGGCCTATTAGACTGTTGATTTGCTGACCATTGTCTATTTTGTTAAGTACCTAGTACTTGTTGGCAGACCTACACTGTCCTCCCATACCTATTAACACTGTTATTTGGACATATTGTAAAAGCCAACTTTCCATAAGAAACGACCAATTGGGACCGTGCACCAAGTTTCTGACGTTTCATAAGTGCCCATGTAGGTTTATGTGAAATAATATTTTGATTGACTTTGATTGTACGCGCCATCTAGTTTTAAAATATTTTTTTTTTAAATATTTATTTACATTGACATTTAAAACGTCTTAGAAGATCTACTAACAGAAATACCTAAATATAATTTCATTTAATTTCTACTCATTTAAGGGGGAAGCGCTAAGGTAGCCCGCGAAATTAAAATTTTCTTACGATTTTTGCAATGTGCAGCTCAGTGTCTGGGTGTATGTTGATCAAAGTATGATACGCATCTGTAACAAATATGTATTTACAGAATTATAATATTAGAATCAGTAATACAATTCCTTAAGTTAGTATTATCCTGAAATGTTAAGACTTCACGAAATAGTCATTCAGTAGATTTATTTGGTCTGAGAGAGTTGTATTGATGACTTTAATGATTATAATTCTGTAAATACTACATATTTGTTACGCTCGCGAATCACATTTTAATCAACATTCAACCTAATACTGACCTGCAAATTGCTAAAAACGTTAGAAAATTGGAATTTTGCGGGCTACCCTGAGCTTTTGCCTTAAGTTTGGACAACTTGGTAAGTATTTTATAACACCTACCTATGACAAAGCGAAAAGACATGCTTCGCTTTAGGTTTTGTGGGTTCTATCGAAGAGGAGTACTGTTAATGTTGGTGACAGTCTCATTTATTATGTATGTAACAGTTTATTCTTGGATCATGGAAATCATAAACTCACTGTGAGCAAGCGTATGTTTCAGGCGATACCAGAATAAATTAGAGGCTTTACGAAACCATTTATTTCACTTTTACCGCATGTATGGATTCAATTTTCTTAGATAATGTTTATTGACAATTTGATTAATACTGTGACTGAAGGCAAACGCAATTGGGTTTTTCTTCGATAGAATTTAATTCTGAAAAGATCTCTACTTTTTTATATTTTTTACTGTAATTCTAAATTCCTAAGTAATTTCCTTGCAAAATTGCATTCAAAATATAGTATAGTATAGTATAGTAGTATTAAGTAATTGAAAACTCTGGCTGAAAATATTTTTGATATATAGCTTAATTTATTTTTCAACATTTTTTATTTGGCTTGGCGCTTAAGTTTTTTTTAATTTTGGTTCCAGCGCATGGTTGCGCTCTTTTTTTTCGCATGTGGAAGTAATTGACTCTGTCACTTTCTTATTCCCGCCCAGTTCGGTTTTCCCAGTTTTGACATATTACCTTAATGCTTGTTCCTTCTCTGTCTAAGAATAGCAAAAGTTAAGGGGATAAGATATGTCATGTTAATGAAAAATTTACTACGACAGACATCACGCCTCGCCCACTGTAGATTTACGAGAGAGGAATATTTATTCGCATTTGATATAGACTAAAGAGTGGAGGCTTGTAAAAAGTTGTGGCATTAAACATAGTTACAACCATGTTTTCGTTCTTCACATGGATTAGATAGGTACCTATTATCTATTGTTAGTAATTATAATTTATAACTGTGTTACCACCATTAACAGAAAATGTTTTGTTTACAAGAAAACGTTTTATTGACAATGAAAATGTTGTAGCTCCAATTATTGGGTTTAAATAAACAGTTTGACAACGTTCAAAGGTTCCATCGTTTATTTGCGGAAGAACCGAACTTTGCCGAATTAAATAATCATAATCATAAATCTGTATTTATCTCAACATCATATTACAGGCACTGGTTAATAAAATGCACAATCTTAAATAGAGAAAGGTGTCTGAGGTAGGAGGGTCCTGAGTTACTGATCACCCGACTCTCTTTTAAAGGACACGTTAATTTATAAAACAGTTAAAGTTAAGATATACTTAATAGGTATTATAAAGTCTGAAAATGCAATTGAGTGCAGAACGTTAAAAAAAAAAATTAAAAACAAAATCAAAGAAAAGCAAGTCAACATAAAGTTCAAAGAAATATACAAATTATGTATATTATTATTCATTGATACGTACTTAGGTATCTAACTAACAAAATGTGACTGGTCTATTATGAGAGTGACGGAATTAGTTCGTCAATCAATTTTAATTTACACGGGAATATAAATCAATTTCTATTGGTCGATAGTCACATTTTATTCGATAAATTTCGGATTTTCCGAAGACAAACGATGGAACCTTGAACGTTGTCAAACTATAAGTTTCCAAATGACTTAACGAATGACCTTGTTAAGTTAAAACGTTGAAATAGTATTGATCTTTCGTCCACAAATATTGTAATCTACCAATGTTTTTGTTTTTATCGTGACCTATTAACTCATAAAACTGGACATTTATAAATGTCCCAGTAGCAGCGTTACTTATAAGTAACGCTGCTACTAGGACGAATTTGCATTCTACTCGCGAAATCATTCGTTAAAAACTTGTTTACGGAAAAAACAACCGACTTCCAAAAAAAAACACTATAAAGTGAAACGATGTCTTTGGTTTCGTATTTTCGTTTTTTGCTACCGACTTCCGAAATTAAAGTAATTTTTCACTTTGTAGTGTTTTTTGGAAGTCGGTTGTTTATTTTTTCTTTTTTCTTTTGCAAAAAGGTTTTGTTTTTCAGTTTTTAGTTGTGGTACCTACCCCACACAAATTCGAATACCACTACGTGCTATGTAAATTACAGTGAAAATAACAGAGGTTATTATAACATCATCCACTTAGACTAAGTGGAAAAAAAATACGTAATAATGTAGTTTACTCAAAAAATACCCAAGCAAAGTTAATAAATTTTACACGAAACCAACTTCGAGGTATACCCTCCCGAATAAAATAAGAATCGTTCATATCGGACTACTCTAAAAAAAGTAATGCGTGATCAATCATACATACAAAAAAAAATACACGGATCGACATGAGAACCTCCTTTTTTTCATCGGTTAAAAAGAAGTAGATATGCTTGAATTTTGAAGCGACCTCTTTCAATTCTTATCCTTACAATTGTAGTAGATCATGTAATAATAAGAATACATAATTCCGTACCTTTACTAACACATATTGTAGCTTAGTATTCTGCTAATGATGTTAACAGCGCGTGACGAGTGAACAATGTGACTAATCCGCATATACATCATAATTCTTCTCAATTGTGTCCGCACTATGCGCAAAAAGCATATACATTATACGTAGGTAGGCAAGTATATTTACCCAGGTAAAATGTAACCCAAAAAAAAAAATGTTATCACGTAAAATGACGACGATTTTCTCCGACGAATTTTCAGAAAAAGGTATAATTATATCACCAAGACGCCAAAGATATCGAAATTCAACCCCCGAAACTAATTACAAAATGAGAACCTTAGATTAAATAGATTTAAAATAAGCTATGTAGTAAAAAAATTAAATTGAAACAGATATATTGGAGCAAAAGTAAATTACATCAAGCAATTAACTTTAATTCCGCTGGGCGTAACAAATGACGACATAAAACACGCGTACTTAGATAATTGGGGGCGATAACAAATTATGCGGTGCCTTACTCTGTATGTAAACGACGTACGGACGAACTAAGTACAAAAAAGTATGACAACTAATGAGCAAGAACGATAAAATCCAATCACAAAACTCACCAACTGTCGAAGCAGTTCAAAAGACCCACAGCGGTCCGTCAACTCCGTGGCAGGCTTATCTCACGCCGATAATCTCAAATCCATTGCAATTAACAAATTAACCATGGCATAGAGTTATGAGGTACACAGTCAGTAGTATCAATAGCATGAACATTTTGGTTGTCAATGCACTGAATTTGAATGGAACGTTCGTGTGAGGTTCGTTCAAGTTGAACGGAGTGGAATGTCAGGGAGGGGCGCACGGGCGTTCGGCACGATCGTCGGGAGCGCACTGAGAGGGATGCTGCTCGTTGCTACGATACGACACCCATACCTACCCCCCTGCGGCCGCCGCCCTACGAGTGGCGCGCAACCTACTTTTACGTATAACTGCTACTGTCTGCGTAATAGCTCTTCAGCAATTTCCTGATAAAATGCTTTTGATATGCTATTTGTGTGTGATTGAAATGTTATTGGGATCGATCAAAATGTCCGTTTGGATGAATATCACGAAGACATTACGTGTGGTGAATGTATGAAAATGATAATGGGGACGCAAGGGAGTCAAACTATTTGGTAATGTGGACGGATTAATTCAGTTCGCGTTGTTTTAAAATAATAAGTTCCGAAACCTTTCGTCACATTTTATTTTGTCCACGTTTTTTTTTTTTTTATAAAAAAATCCAATTTATTCTTTTAATTTTAAAAGATATGCCTAGAATTAATATTGCTTGGAAACATATATTGACTTATCCAAAATGCGTCTACGTAAACGGTAAAAGAGAATTCTGTTGTCTCATAATATCAATAGTAAACAAGTGAGCATCGCTCATCGTGACTACACTTTACCGCCGAGATTGCGTCAGGCAAATCGGATTGTGCTCGGACGTAAATAAATTGAGAAAAAAGGACGTGCCTTCAATATGACGTTGATACCAAGGTATGTAGTAAAAATAACACCGCCGCTGCCGCTGATAAGAAAAAGGATAGATTGTAGAGGAATTTCCGTTTGCACATTTTGTTTTGTTTTCAACGTATTTTCTTATATTCAAGGCTGTAGAACCACATTTTTATAGTAGTTACTGAATGCTGTGTTGAAAGCATAGCTTAAAACGTTTCAACTGCTGGGACACAGGCCTCCTCTTTCTGTGAGAGGGAGTGCGCCGTAATTTACCACGCGGGCCTAGCGCTCGTTGGTAGATGTCACATGTCTTCGAATTTTTAGTTCTAGGACATGCCGGTTTCTTCACGATGTTTTCCTTCACCGTTTTGAGAGCAGTGGTGATGAAAAAATTTACACAATGTAAAGCGCCTGCTTGGGTTCGAACCCACGATCTACATCCTACTCGTAAGTCGCGACCGAAAAAATGTTTGAAAACTAAACCCAAAATAATTATTTTGTACTGAAAGTTAAAATGTCGTGATGGTCCAGTGATTATGGCCCTGCCTCTCATGCCCGAGGTTATGGTTTCAAATCCAGACAAGTACCAATGTAACTCTTCAATTCATGGCTATTTATTGTTTTAAAATGTTCGTAATAGTTCGAATCACGTTCTTACCGAAAGAAAAAATTAAAAATATTCCAGGACAATTGGTGCATTTTCTATGGGAATTTTGACAACGGCTGTCATCTAGAAGTTAATATAAGTCTGAAATCACCGTCATGTCTTGAGCAAGCGTGGTGATCAGTGCTCGTGCTTTCTCTGTATGAGAAGAGGCCTTTGCCCTGCGGGGGACAGTAATAGGCTAATATTATTAATGAAAGTAAACAACATTTAAATTAGGGGTAAATATTTATTTATTTAATCTTTTCACACTTAAAAAAGTACAAAGGCGGACTTAATGCCTTAGGCATTCTCTACCAGTCAACCAAGGGTGGTGAAGAGATTAGAAATATTTAACTTTCACATAAAAAGTTAGAACATATTGTACGAAATCTAACATTAGTGTTTATTTCACAGTTCACAGCGTTTGCAGTCCCTCACAAACTAGTGTTACATTTTTTAAACTTGTCTTAATTCTAAAGTTTGTGAAGAGAAAATAAATTATTTTAATTTGAATTTGATTTCAAGAAAAGAGATGAAGTACAACATACTTAAGATGTATCAGAGAATAGACTACATAAAATTACCCAGCCTTCGTGTATACAACATACATCTACATATGTACAAAATTTTACATAAAGGTATACATCGTGTGTGTATATAACAAAGGTTTATCAGTTCCCCTCAATTGAGTAAGCATGTCAGTATAACGTGACCTTATATAATCTCTGTAGAATTCAGCTTCGCATAGAGATAATGAACGTTTGTAATTAAGAGAGACGATCCAGAATCACTAGTGGTGAAAACTTTGAACTAACATACCCGGGTAAAGCCACGATCATTCGGTATTAACCTAGAAAATCTAGTAGGTACCGGGGTAAAATGGGGGTAGGTACTTAACTTTTACCATCAACAGTTTTAAGATGGCTCGTGGCTATATTATAACAGCCGCAAGGGTCGATCGGAGGTTAAGCTACGCTTGCCGAGGTCGGTCCGTAGATGGGTGAGCATCCATTAAAAATCGAGGCCCCTCCGGGCCTCGGAAAGCACGTTAAGCCGTTTCATCAAAAAATATCTACGTTCCTAGTGTCACCAAATTATTTCAGTTCGTACTATGAATAGCCAAAGAACCAATTAATGACTCCGTTTAGTTTCTGGCAAGGTGTTCCTTATTTGAAATACTTACCATAATGTTTAAAAACGTACCTATTTGGCGTTTATTCATTTATTTGGCGATCATCCAAAATTTCACTAGGAACGTATTTGTAAATATCGTTGCCAGCTTTTTTTAAAGTTGATATTTACAATTTGCTAACCATGATCTGTAGTTTCTGCCTACCTCCATGGGACAGGCTTGAGTTTATGTAGGTATGTGTAATATAATTTAAGTAATGACGTGAATACTATTAAATTAATCCATCTGTATTAATTTATCGAATTCATCTTCGTCGTGTTCTTTATCTTGCAGGTGCCCAGTTGCCGACCAGGAGATCGGCCTGACAAGGCGTTCCCATCCATCTTTGTCGATACTGGCTCGAGTACCCGCTGCTCCTTCGACATTTCTTTAAGACTAGCAGCTTATTCTATGTAAGTAAACATGGAAATGTTTAGAAAAATAATAATTGAAATAACATAACATACAATAATTACGCCTGCATTCCCCGAATGGTTAAGCACAAGTGCACCTACATAGTATCTACACCAATATTTCGCACATTTCAAATACAAAAATAATTGAAGTGATTGAATAAAACCTCTCTTTTCTGAAATGAAGATTAAACAACTTACGTTCCTTTCAGCCAAATAATAATCTTCCTAGTGTCTTGATTGCTTTATAGGATGAGACCAATCTTTTTGTCCCTCCCTTTGTGTTGTGATACCAAGCGAGAAACCTAGTCTGGGAATTCTACGGATGTTGGTGCTACCATCTAATTTTTGTTAATCGTTTTTAGTATTTCTTTCCCGGAAAAATTATGGTTGAAGGCTTTAGTGGAATGATGGTTGAGATTGACTGAGATATATAAGCATTCTGTCAGTTAGAAGACATTTTTCGGCTTGTTAGAAAGGTACGCAGCGGGTAGGTGGATAAAGAAGGTAAGTTAATACTAGTCATTACATATTATCTAATCTAATCGTATAGTTAAATTACCAACCAATGTGCAATGGCGATATTAATATGTAAATGAAATATGTATGTATTATATACAATTAACCTTCCGGAACAATTATGTAAAAACCGCACCAAAATACGTAGCGTAGTTTGGAAGAACAACGCGACCACACAGACAAAAACGAAAAGTGACTTTAATTCATCACATCAACAGAACCTAGGGATATTTTATATTTCATCAAATATCTAAAAACCTATGAAAAATTTTCTGATATAGTAAATGGAGGAATGATAGGTTATTTTAAGGCATTTAAAAAAATAAAAAACATTTCGTTTTTTTTTATTTTAAATAAAAATGGAATTTTTTTTTAATCGCCGTAGAAAATTAGTATGATAAAAAAACTTAATTTCTTCTTCTAAAACTATTAATTATAATTAAAATTGAAAAAATCTTATAAAATCTAATTATTAATAATCAGTGTTACCACCTTTTACATTAATTATACATCGACATCGATTATTCGTACTTAAAATTAAATTGTCAATGTCTTGCTACGGTATGAGGTCCCATGTTCTTTGCAAGTGTTCGTAAAGTTGTTGTTCCGTCGTCAAGTTTGGCGGGAAATCTCTCAAAGCTTTTCGTTGTAACATGTCCCAGGCATGCTCGATAGGATTTAAGTCGGGCGACTGTGCAGGCCAATCCAAAACTTGAATATCGTGGTCTCGGAGAGCGGCCGACACCAGCCGCGCAGTATGGGATCCTTCCCATACTGCGCGATACTCATGCACGATAATGCTCCTGCATTATCGTGCATGAGTAGAAATTCCTGGCCCATTTGGATTCTGTGTGGGACAATAACAGGCTCTACTACCTCCTCGTGGTATTTTTGTGCAGTCATGCTGCCTTGGATCCCATGCCCACACCATGATCTTCCTGCCTTGGTATGCGTGGACCTCCTGAGGGTGCCGTAGACGGCTGACTCTCCCTGGAAATCTCAAAACGCATGTTCTTCGTGAATCCGGATGAAATCCAAACCGGGACTCATCGGCAAACAGCACCAAAAACCATTGTTCGTCACTCCATGGTAAATGCTCCCGAGCCCACGAAAGCCACCGACCGCGATTGCCACGTCGCAATGTTGGAACACGTAGAGGTATTCGAGCATGAAGACGAACTTCATGCAACCTCCTTCGCACGGTTTGGTCGCTTACCAGCAGCTGGTGACCCCCCTGGAGCCTTTGTACTAGTTGCATCGCTGTGATATTGGGTTGTCTTCTGGCGGTCATTTGGAGAAATCGATCCTGTCTCTGCGTAGTAACACGATTTCTACCCGTGTGTTGTTCAACCACATCTCCAGTACTGCGAGAACGTGACTACAACCTTGTTATAACGTTTTAGCTGGTGTGTAGGGCCTCAGCAACGACGCGTTGAATAGCACCATTTTTTAACATGCCCACGGCTCGTAACATTTCATCTCGACTCAAATGACGACGTGACATGACTCTTAAAGCTCACACGGCACGTTAAATTAAAAAATAAAAACAATCTAATCCCTTTTCATTAATTAATATCAATAAAACAATTTTAATTTTCCTTAACGTAACGAATTAATAACAATTTTGCCGCCGTATTTTGTTTTTTTTTATTTACATTTTTAAATTTTGAAAATAGAATAAACGAGGTTTCAATCTGTATATAAATATTTTATGGAAACTAAAAAGATTTTAAACTATAAATTCGTAAATAATTTAGGATTAAGGTATCCCTAGATTCTGTTGATGTGTGTATGTACCTATATATTAATATAAATAGATATGGATATAGATAGGTATGGATTCAGCCTTACCGACATTAATGACAAATGAGCGATGATCACAAAAAGAGATACCTACTCAAAGCAATAAAATCAGTTAGAACCAAACATCTCAAGTCTCTAATAAATAGCCCGCGACAAGTTGCCGGGCTATTGTAACGTATAGTCTACAAGTGCCATAATAGCCCGCATTTCTCAACCGGCTCATATATGATAACTGGTGTGAAATGGCAGCTGGCCAACTTGTACGTAATTGAAATACTAATCTGCTTACCGAACGCTATTGGAATAGCTATTTCTTGTGATTTTAGTTGAGTATTTTCTTATGGAATGTAGGTATGCGAGTAATAAGGTATTTTAATTAATAGGTTGTATTTTTTATCCACCAATCAGCACTGGGCCTGCGTCGTGGATTATGGCCCAGTTCCTCTCATGTAGAGGATGCCTGTGTCCCAGCAGTAGGATCGTAGTAGGCTGATTAATTGATTATACTTGATTTAATTGGGGCTTATTTCAGAAAAAAGTGCAAAGTAGTCGCAACGAGTTGAAATGGTGTGATATTGACGAAGCAAGAGGTGCTTCTAAGTAACGTGGCATGATGTTTTGTTCGTCCCCATGGGAGAAAGAAGTGAGTTTATGTAACTTTTATTTATTAGTAACTGTTGCCCGCGGCTTCGCCCGCGTGGATGTCAATACTTTCCTATTTAAATCGGATTTTGCTCACAATTTCATAGGTTTTAATTTTTTGCGTGGAACCCTAATTAGTTTTCTAAAATAAAAGTAAACTAAGTTACTTCTTATAATATCAGATATCTGCCAGTGAAAGTCCCGTTAAAATCAATCTAGCCGTTTTGGAGATGAGCCAGAACAAACAGACAGATATACAGATAAAATTTAAAAAAAATACTTTTATCATAATAGGTATCATATATACTGTCATATGCGATTATTATAAAGCTGTCATTTTGACTTTGCAAACAGACACTTCAATTTTATTTATTTGTATAGATGGATAGAGAATGCATTGAAACAAGTAATAGTTTGTTGGTATGCTATTGGTATATATACAAGGTGTAACATAAATAACGCACAACCTGTTAAGGGGTCATTGTACTCATCATTATGAACAACTTTTAATACGGGATCAAACCTGAAATCGCGAAAAAAAAATCTGCTGTTCCCTACATTTTGACGAGTTATGCGAACATAAATGTAGGGAGCAGCTGATTTTTTGAAAGAAAGAAAGAAAAATATTTTATTTGGGACACGCACAGGAAACACAACAATAAAAAGAACATTAAAAGTAAGAATATCTTAAACACAAATAAAACAATAGGAAAGAAAAAAAAAACAAAAAAGACCTGTGCTGTTGCTGTTATTCGATTTTCTGCCAGGATGTCTGTTGTAGGTATAATCAATCAATGACATCATATCCCAATACTGTGACGTGTTTCGCCCCAAAGTATGTAAAAGCTGCTTTGTTCAGTTCACATTTCAACATGTCAAAAACATTCCTACAGAATAGCTTTTAGAGAATTTCCAATATTTCAATTGTATTAATTCCTGTTTCAAATAAAACAACGTAACTGAAAATGTCCAACGAATAGTATACGCGTTGTAAACTTCAGTTTCGATTGCAACGATAGAATGAAACGATTTCGGTACTAACTTTTTATTCTCAACGTTGTCCATTCCAATGGATGTCAATGCTGCGACAGATGTACTCCAATGTTACTTTAGTCTGCCAATTTCGATAGATGTATAAATATTCCGATATAACAGACGCAGAAAAGTTGACTTTTTTGCACGAATGGATAATTCTTGTTCATAGTACCCATACGTAGGCTCTAAAGATTTTGAAAGTTGATAAGAGACATACAACATGTCACGCACAACCGCTTAAGGGGTCATTGTACGTACTCATCGTTATGAACAACTTTTACTATGGGACCAAACCTGAAATCGCGAAAAAAAATCTGCTACTCCCTACATACGAGTATTATGTTCGCAAAACTCGTCAAAATGTAGGGAACAGCTAGTTTTTTTTCGCGGTTTCGGGTTTGGTCCCGTAGTAAAAGTTGTTCATAATGATGAGTACAATGACCCCTTAAGAGGTTGTGCGTTATTTATGTTACATCTTGTATTTTGTTGTTTGTATTTGTATCATCATTTGTATATATTCGCTTAGTGGAATGCTATCACTTTATCATCTCTTAAAATTTCCACAACAAATCAGACTCCTTTAAGTGTGACTCCGAAATCAGGGCAAGTAAGTACCAATGTGAGTGAGTTTATCTTGGACATTACTGACATCAGTGAAGGAAAACATCGTGAGGAAACCTGGACTTAGAGTTAACATAAGTCTGAAATCGCCAACCCATCTTGAGCAAGCGTGGTGACCAATGCTCATGCCTTCTCTGTATGAGAAGTGGCCTTTGCCCTGCAGTGGCACCATTATAGGCTTTTTTTTTGTGGATGGGAAATCATCAAATGACTTCTCCCGCTCTAGGCGGAGCGGGAGGGCGTGTCAGACTTTTACTGACTAAAACCCACCCGTGTTCCTCCTGTTGCCTGTGCCGGGGCCACGGTAACTCTTTCGAACATCCCGCAACCCCGGCTGACCATTATAGACTGGTATTATTATAGTTTGACTTGGTTGTTCTCATTCTATAATGAGAGAATGTTAGGTTGTCATCATTACTGTTTGGCTTCATCATTGGGCTATATACACGGCTAGCTAATGCGGTCATGAAATGTAAATGCATTAGCCTAGAATTGGATTACCGGCTGAATTAATTGAACATAGATACAGATTTGTAACGATCAGTACACTCAGGTAGACCCAAAATTAAGTGAATCTGTAACGTTTTAGCCTTAAGTCTGACACGGACCATTTTCGTTCCGTCGTCAACAAGGAACCCTAATAGTTTTGCCATGTCCGTCCGCCTGTCCGTCTGTCCGCAGCTTAGCTCAGAGACTTAGTACTAGAAAGCTATAATTTGTCATGGATACCTATACATATTAATCTCGCCGACAAAGAGGTAAAATAAAATAATGAAAAAAAAATTTTTTAGGTTACGTCCTGTACATGTAAAGAATATAATAGAATATAATAACGTTTATTGTCTCCAGTATTACAGCTAGTAGTATTGGTACATACACAAAACTATAATACCGGAAGCAAAAGGTTCAATCGTCAGCATTATGCTTAGGTCCCCTAGTGGGTTGCTAAGCGCTGGTTTTCAGCTTAAACCCTTGACCCTAAAGTGGAGATGTTTATTTTTTTCTCGTCTACCCTATGGTGTGGGGTGTTGTTGGATAGATCTTTCGAAAATATTGCGGATTTGTTTAAAGATTTTTTCGATTAAGGGATTCGTTTCTGAAATATTAAGCTTTAAGTGCCAAATTTTGTTAGAGTCAAGTGTCCCCCCCCTCTCCCCCGTGCCAATTAAAGTGTTAGTTTTAGATACGTGAAAAAATTCACGGTAGTAGTATATACAAATAAATTAAAATGAAAACTATCACAATTAAGTAGGCTTTACAAGTTAACGAGTAACAGTTGACCAACTTACATTTGCAGTTGGAATGTATGAGAGGACTTTTTTTATCAACTACAATGTTTCTAAGTTTGTTCTTGGGGTAAACTCATCCCAACTACGGAACCCTTTATTGTGGGTAGTTCGACATACACTTGGCCGGTATTTTGTTTATCTGATGCACATATTTTCCTTTCTCTTTAAAAAAATATTACCCTTATAAAACACAAACAAAATGTTCTAATTGAACAATAATAAATTCAACTTCTTTTGACACAATCGGCCAATTCGAGTCAACATCGTTCTAATAACAATACTTAACAAAAGAATCAATTCATTGAGTGATTATTGAATCGAAACAGAATAAAAAGCCTTCAGAAGTAGGTATGTACTTTTCCCCTTCTAATAGCCATTCCTTCCATTTGAGGTAGGCTTCGCAATTTACATCACACACGATCTTCGTCAAAGCTTGTCGAAGTTTTAAAGTACTATTGTAAAGTTTGCTGTTCAATAAAGTATGTTGACTGACGGGAAAATAGGCCAGAGAGGCGAGAAGAGACTGGAATTGGAGAAAATGAAAATTATGAAATGCATAATAAATGATCGGATAGATGTAGCTGAGGACTGAGCTGTGTACCAAGTAAAAATAATATGTAAGTTTTTATCACTAAAAACATTCAGAGCTAAACGTTCCATGATATTTCCGTCAATCGCTTGCAGATGACAGAGACGGATGTTTTAAATACGTTTCGTGCTAAATGTATTTATTGATTTGTGGTGCAGTAGGTACCCGATATAAGAAAAAGAATTTAACAAGAAATATCATAAAGTTTGACATCTTATCTGGGCAAGCAGGAAATTAGTACACTTTCTGCCAAATATATTTAGGAAAGTTAAATAGTCTAATGTCTTACATTTTGCAAGTTTCCGAAACGTTGCCAATTTTTTAGTAGTAAATCAGTATGGCTTCTACATAACATATGTTAAGTTTTTATTATAAACTAGAATGTGCTAATTGTGACACCTGCTTTGTGTTTTGATATTTTTAAACATCAAAAAGTTAGCAAATAATAATATTCTCAAGAACCTTTATCATACTGTTAATGTACAGTTGAGGGCCTAGACGAAGTGATATTCTATCAGCGTTGACGATGATAGAAAGGTAAAAAATGTGTGAGACTGACATAAGCTACCAAAAAGCTTAAGGTCTCGTGCAGACTGGCACAACGCGACGGCGCAACGCGACACCGGTAGAACAATTTCTATAAAAAACTTCATGGAAGTTGTTCTACTTGAGTCGCGTCGCGTCAATCTGTACGAGCCAGTCAATGCTGTTTAAGATCGTTGTAGACATACGAAAATAAGCGATTACCACTTGTTTAGGCCCTCTGGATCATCATTAGTCATTCTTTTACACCAAAATACCAAACAATTGAAACGAAAAATGAAGAACGAAGGAATTTAATGACAAAATCAGCAGACAGCGTTAGCATCTTGTCAAACAGTACCAACACAATGTTACGCTGAAATTACGGAAGACGGATAGAAGGTTGCGCCAAAGTGACGTGTTTAAATGAGATTTTGATTGATCACCGTCGATTGGCCTCCCTTTTAGGTGAACTCTACGTGTCTGCATGCAAAAATATATGTCGGCCGACCTACATATTTTGTAGATGTTGGTTGAAAAGTTTGTGGTTGTTTTTTAAGGGTACCAGGAAATCGTGTTGTGGGTTTTTGATAAGTTTATATAGAATTATTTATTTAGGTAATTAGTTTATGAAACTTTATATGTTTTTTCTATACAAGTGTATTGAAAAACGTCGTAAGAAACATGTGTGCATTTATCATTACACACTTGGCCCCCGTCAGCCGTCGACGGCTCTCTTTGTACAGGAGCCAGTTGCAAAATTGATTCCGCACTGCTGCTTTTACTTCGTCGACGTTGACAAAAACGAAAAAGAATGTAAAGCATTTCATTCATGGATATATTCTTGAAATCACTTATAATTTCTTCACATACGCCCATGCTCTTTTTATGGTTCTAATTTACTGTTTTCTTGTGATTTATAATTTCAAATAATTAAATTAATTAATCACTTAAATTAGTTAAATTTTCTTTACTCCTACAATTGGCAATTCAACATAGCTATCTGGGAAGAAAAAGTGGCGCAACGAATTCCCCAGCAGCTTTCTCTTTAGTTAGAAAAACTGGATTCTAAACAATAGTATGCAAAATTATCTACATTACGCAACACAAAAACATTAAATAAAATTATTTGTCATGTGTCAGCTAGCACACACCAATATACCAATGAAAAAAAACGTTGAAACTTTATATCCTCACGCAGAAATAAAAATTAAAAACTTAAAAGAACTCTGTCAAAATCATTCCTGCGGAGTAGCTTTTAGAGAATTTTCAATATTTCAATTGTGATAACGATTTAATAATACATTTTAATTTCCGTTTCAAATAAAACAACGTAACTGAAAATGTCCAACGAATAGTATACGCGTTGTAAACTTCAGTTTCGATTGCAACGATAGAATCAAACGATTTCGGTACTAACTTTTTATTCTCAACGTTGTCCATTCCAATGGATGTCAATGCTGCGACAGATGTACTCCAATGTTACTTTAGTCTATCAATTCCGATAGATGTATAGATATTCCGATATACAGACGCAGAAAAGTTGACTTTTTTGCACGAATGGATAATTCTTGTTCAGACATACACCCATACGTACGGCTTTAAAGATTTTGAAAGTTGGTAAGTGACATACATGTTCCGGAACTAACGCACAACCTCTTAAAAGGTCATTGTACTCATCATTATGAACAACTTTTACTATGGGACCAAACCAGAAATCGCGAAAAAAACAACTTGTCCCGACATTTGACGAGAATTGCGAACATAATTGTAGGGAAATAGTAAAAGTTGTTCATAATGTCATAATTAGCAACACAAAATGACCCCGGGACATGGTGTATAATAGTGGAAGACCTAGGAAACGATGAATGGATTCATATTTGTAAAAGATGCACAGCTAGCAAAAGAGTAAATAGAGCGACGATGGATGATTGAGATGAAAGAAAAAAAATCATCATAGGTACTGCGCTAACTTCAAATAAATTGGTACAAGAGCAGTAGGATGATATTAATGATGTTTTAGTTAGAATCTAAAATGTCCTCAATCATATTCCTAAAAGTAAGTAGGTAGGGCGATGTCAACTCGGCTTAGGCTGATATAATCCAAGTCAGATATCTTTTATCCGCAGAATAAAATTGACCGCTGACAGTTTTTGTATGGAAAATCTGTCAAAAATTTAAAAATTTATTCGCTGGATTAGACCAAAGTTTTATACTAGGTATAAAACTTTGGTCGAATTCACCCTTAGAAAGAAAAATGATGATCCCGATTAAGTACGACGTTTTTTTAGAAAAGAGGCATAGGATGCTACGCAATAGATACTCGTGCTACGCCGTAGCAAAAGGCTAC
The DNA here is from genome assembly GCA_947568875.1 of Fissipunctia ypsillon. Classification (NCBI taxonomy): domain Eukaryota; kingdom Metazoa; phylum Arthropoda; class Insecta; order Lepidoptera; family Noctuidae; genus Fissipunctia; species Fissipunctia ypsillon. The sequence continues at coordinate 6,855,941 of OX387643.1, forward strand.
GCTTACAGAAAGTGACGGGCTGATTTATTCGTAGCTTAGGACCAACATTTTAGGCTAATTAATTTCGTTATATTTATGTTTTTTGAACTTGTTATTAATACTTTCTAGGACTTTATACGGCTATAGCAATCATAACAATAAAACTTCTATTGTGTCTAGTTTACCGCCTGTTAAATAAGTTACAGATGTCACATTGACAGTGAAAAACTTTTTTATTTTTTTTATTTGAGATAGGTTTGCTCTTGACTCTAGTCTAGGTTAGAGATGACAGAGACAAAGTCAACGATGGAGCGAGCTTACCCAGAAGAAGCCTGTTAACTCTCACTTTGAAGAGATCGGGGTTGTATGCGTTCGGAAACAGACGCAGGCAGAGAGATCCACTCCTTTGCTGTGCGCATCACAAAAGATATTTGGAAACGCTTGGTGCGAATTGGTGGAATAGCAACTAGGTAGGGGTGGAACTGGATAGGCCACATGTTATGAAACAAGAGGAATAAATGGTCTAAAGATGTCACAAAAACTCGAGGTGGAAAAAGAAGGAAAGGGCGGCAAAGAATGAGATGGAATAAAAAAAACGGCAGGAGCAACATGGAGAAGAAAAGCCACAAACAGAAAATTATGGCAAACACTAGGGGAGGCTTTTGCCAAAGGGCAAGCTGGTACTAATGTTACCGATGTCGATGATTAATAATAATTTAACAATAATTAATAAAACCAAACAATGTATAATTATCAATATTTATTTTTAATTACGATAACTCATAATTAATAATGCATGGAAAATGAATGGTTTAAATAAGTATAGTGAAAATTAAGTTGGATAAAACTTGTAATAATGTAAATAAATCACAATCTGTAATTCTTAAACGATGGAAATGTAATTGTATGTACGCAGACGCATAGTATGCTACGCAGTAGGTACTAGTGCTACGCCGTAGCAAATGGCTACGCTAACAGAAAGTGACGGTATGATTTATGCGTAGCTAAGGACCAACATTTTAGGCTAATTAATTTCGTTATATTTATGTTTTTTCAACTTGTTATTAACACTTTCTAGGACTTTATACGGCTATAGTAGTCATAACAATAAAAGTTCTATTGTGTCTCGGTTACCGCCTGTGAACTTGCTATCATAAAATTAAATCGATATATATTTAGTTTTGATACCTTACATTATTACTATTATTCTTCGTATTGGGCGAGGCTTCAGATAAAAATTGTGAGGTATAAATAATATTTTAACAAAATAATAGACTTCGAAATTTCTCAAGAAGGTATTTCTCAAGCGACACAAGATTCTACTTGAGCTATGCTTGACCGCACATCTCAAACCATGCAAGATGTTCGCTACCATATACATAGTAAATTATGTATGATAGGGAACGTTCAGGAGCTAGGAATATTGAAAATAGAGACTATCTCTAAAACTTTTGTACTGAGAATGACATAGATGGTGAATGAGACGAGATGAGAATGAATGAGATTTACATATATTAGCCTAGAGAAACATGTAGGTACTGCTGTATTAATGATTACAGTTGTTACAAGACAAATAGACACATATTCGGAATACCTGAATTGCCTTTATAACCAAAGGGATGACTTGATTCAAAAGACAATACCACCAAAGTTTTTGTAGGATATGGCTGCTGATTTTTCTATAAGGTAAGGTGCAATACAACAAATTAGTGGTCTGCTCAATTTCTCCATACAGTCCTTTCATATTATTCATTAAACTCTGATTTTGCATGAAAGTGATATTTATTCTCGTGGCCATAAGGTTACTGTTAAAGATAAACTATCTTAGAAAAGAACTATACCTACTCTAACACCAATATACTCCACACTATTCCACGTGCATATATATAATACACGTATCTACTATATGTACAGGTAACGAAGCAAGGACATGCAACAGAGTTATTAGGTTTAATTGAATTTCTTGGCGAGGGGATGAGTCTGGCCAACGTGTGTTTACTTTGGGAGACAAATTGGAGGCCTCCTACGATCAAATTAGGCCTTCTCGGAGACAGGGCGAAGTTCATCTAGATAGAGTTAATGTTAGAAAAATATTGGTATCTAAGATTGCGTTGGCAAGCTTGAACCATGAGAGTCATGCCATTGTGAGATATTTGGAAAAGTATGCGTATGTCTTATGCGTTACTCAGATATTGTTTTGTAAAACTTGTGAAGACAAATTTTATCGTAGGTAGGTTTAGTGTAGGTTCTGTGAGGTTAGTACTAGTTAAAATAACTTTAAAGTTTTTTTTTGTACTATCTAACATATGGATCATTGTTTTCTAAGAAAATGAATGTATTTATTTATTATTTTATGTACCTTTTATCGTCAACAATCTTTGTTTATATCTTTGACATGAAACTCATAATGATTGTAATTTTAGAAGACTTACACTACTACCATTTAGTATTTAGTGAAGTCAACTTCATCCCATTTTGTTGTTATTACTGCTTGACTTGATATTATTGCTACAAAATAAAGGAAACGTGCAACAGTACTCATATACAAAAGTGCCTCTCGGCAATAAAAAACCCATTAAATTATAATCGATCGTAAATACATGTTGACCTTAACGTTTTATATCACACAATTGATATTTTACGACGCACGGATAATGAGACAAACAAGTTACACCAAAATATAGGAGAATTTCCGAATTGCACGTGAAAACTCGTAAAAATGATCCCGCAAATCGAAAAGGTCTGAAATAATAGCCGCCATAAAGTTTAGAAGGTAACTGTTTGTTCAGAAGAATTCGGGATTTATTTGTTTACGTCTCAGGCGTTCTTCATAGGACGTCTGTGAACTCAGGTAGCTAAGGTAGCTATAAATCTTACTTTTAGCTCGTGTGAAACGAATGGGTGAACTTAGATGCCTACCGTTTTTCATGTGTAAGGTGTTTGTGGTCTAGACATATTATTTTCTCATCGTTTTTGCTCCAGAAAATTCAAAATCGCAAGCGGAGGAACAAAAATATGTTACAAGACAAGTAACATAATTATGTATTATATTTCAGCGAATGAATGAACTTAACAGTGAGCGTGAGTGAGAGCAGTGGTGGCCCAGTGGTAACGGCTGCAACTTACGAGTTACAAAGTCGTGGGTTCAAACCCAAGCAGGCACTTTACTTTGTGTAAATTATTTCATCACCACTACTCTCAAAACGGTGAAGGAAAACATCGTGAGGAAACCGGCATGTGCTAGAACCAAAAATTCATGTAGATATGTGACATCCACCAACCCGCACTGGGCCTGCGTGGTAGATTACGGCCCAGTCCCTAGCACAGAAAGAGTAGGCCTATGTCCCAGCAGTAGGAACAGGCTGATAGAATAGAATATAATACTCTTTATTGTACACCATAAAAATTACAGATATAAATGTAGAAATTGTACACATAGGGTGACACAATGGACGGTCTTATCGCTAAAAGTGATCTTTTACAGACAACCTTTGGATGGATTAAAGGGAGAAGGAGAGACAGTACTGTAGGTAGTCAGTAGTTTAACAGTTATATATACATATATATATATATATATATATATATAATAAACATGAAACAGGGACAGGGAACTTTATGTAATGATGAGTTTTAAGCAGAGAGGAAGTGTTTTATTACCAGAATTTTAAAAGTGGACAAAGATTGAGCACGCCTTATCGACACGGGCAAGGCATTCCATAACCACACTGCTTGAACTGAAAAAGACTTGTCATAAAAACTGGTGGAATGCATCGGAATTTCCAGTGTCAAGTTAGGCTGATTATAAATGAATGAACTCAACCAATTGCAGTAAAAAACTAAACGGTTTGCATCATTGACAGTCTTGTTCAACATTGATGTAAATGGCCTTTTCTCTCTGACTTCCTTGGTATCGCCGACTCTTTTATGATCAGATAGGTATAATAAGGCAATACAAAATAGATTTGACTACATTATCATTTCCTTTTGCCTTGTAAAACATAGAGAGCTATATTTCTTACTTACATTGGCGCGGCTGTGGAACAAAGATCGATTTTACATAGCTTAGTAAAACAGCGAGTTTAAACGAAACATTTGCAAGTTCAATCCAGTGGGATAAAGGTGAATTCGGTTCAGGGAAAAATTGCGTAAGTTCGAACGTTAGATAGGCACATTTAGTCGCCAACGTGATCGAATGTATGCGCTATACCTAAACAAAACTTATTAAAACTTTCTCTCGAAAGTACACCGCAAATGTGAACTCATTGCGAAACTTCTGTATCAAAGTCATGTCGGTTTTTTTTTGGCTGTTGTGTAAACGAAAAACAGCCTTTGGGAAATCAATTTATTTTTCCTTCAGACTTTTAGTACCTAAATCAGAATCTTCTATTATTAAGTTATGGGTTTGGAAGATAAATAAAATATGTTTGTGTTACTAAATAAACAATGTCTTTTTTTATTTTACTTTGCTTGAATCCTTGTCTTTAAACGCAAAATAAAGACGTTATATCAAAACTTTTGTGTTACTGATATGCACGATATCCTACCTCACGGAAAAAAAAACACGACACAGCGTTACTTTTGATCCTGATTTTTGATTCCTGTATTTACTACGGTAATGAGGTTAATCACACGTACTAGGAAGCCAGTACGAATGATTAACCTTATTATGGGCCAGGCAGCTTCAACAAAGGCAATGATTATCAATGTCAATAGTTACTTGAAAACTAAATAATATTGCAAAAATCAGCTATAGCGTAAGCCGGGGCATTGCGGGCCCCTTAAGGGAAATCTTTTATAAATCCTAAAAAAAAGGAAGATAATGTAAAAATCAAAAGTCATTTATTAGTCTCATTAATGTTCTATAAAATTAACGTTAAATATTTAACTTTGTCTTCAAGAACTCAGATAACCGGAATTTAAAAAAAAAAGCGTGTGTCAGCTCCGACGCACAACTGCAGTTTACTCCTATTTTGCTTTTTGGAGTTTACTCCTTAAGAATCGATTTTCACAGAAGGCGCCCGGTATGGAAAATTTATAAGGAGTGAAATTAATACAAGTGTTTACTCAAAAGCGTTACGTTTATCTGCGTAACGTACCTTGCGCATCTTATACGGAGTGAACTCCAGTCGTGCGTCGGAGCTGACACACACACACTTTTCCTTATTTTTTCTTTTCTCTCCATTCTTTTTCTTCTTTTCTTTCTTCTTCTTAGCTGGTTTCTATATCTGAGCCTCTTCCAGATTCTTTTCATAAGGTGAACTCCTATTACTTCGTTTTTGGACTTGTGCTTTTGGTTTTAGGAAGATATCTATAGGCGCTTACGGCTGTTTCTATCTCCCCCAAGCTCCATTTAGCACGTTCTGTCTTCCTTTGGTAGTAACGAACCATAACTTTTTCTGCTGAAAAAAGATAAAATTAACACAATCACCCGAGGCAAAATGGACATCTTACTCATTTTGCCCCGCCCAAAATGTCCGCGAGGTCATATAAAATAAATGTTAAGAAAATTGACATAATATTTGGTAATTAATTTACAACTATTTCTAGTTACGAGTATTTAGCCACATAATTAATCGTATTAATTAACATAAAAACTAAGAATTTAACACAACCACGAATTGGCTACAACACAGAATTAAAAAAGAAAAACAATATCAAATGTGTCAACTTGCGATTTTTCGTTCTGTCCACGAGGTACGTGCAGTTACGCATATAAAACTACATGTCTCGCAAGTGCAAGCGATCCGACTAGTTTCTAACGTCTCGGTTTATTATTCTACGAATGAGAGGGGGGTGTCCGTTTTAGCCGGGGGCCCGCAATGCCCCGGCGTTCTCTAAATTTTGCAATAAAACCTCCAAACCTTAATAAATATTACCTTAATAAATACCCCTAATATAATTTTTCCCCTCACAGTAATCCAGCATTAAAATTAATACAACTCGCAGAGTTCACTTATCAAGCTAAGTCCGTACACAGGACAAATTGCACAGCGGGCTACCGGGATAATTACAATGCAGATTATGCGAACTATTGGGACCCTGCCAGCGACGTGAGTTTAACAGATTACTGACGGCCTCGTGTGTGGCTTTGAAGAAAGTGGCAGCTTAGTCTACGAGTATCTCATAGGTATTATAAATTAATGTATGTGTGACCGCGTTGTTTTTCTAAACTTCGCAAAAGATTTTGATACTGTTTTCATCGTCGGTTAGAGAATTTATTCCGAAAGGTTAATATGTGTATAAAATATTAATATGGAACTTATATCTACTTAGTAAATCTCGATGTTTTGTGAACCGTATGAAGCAGGGGCGGGTCGGTAGTTACAAACAATAAATTATATAGGTCCTCTTTCCTCGTGTGAAATAAGAATCAATGGCTAACCTATCAATGCGCGATGCAGTCCCATCAGAACTGCATCACTGAATGGTGAATCGTAATCACGAGGATGTGATATTGGGTTGCCAGCGACGTGAGTTTAACAGATAACCTTGATCTGAGTGTGGCTTTGACGAAGCGGTTTTGAAAACGATAAGTAACCAGCGGCATTGTGGAAGTTATAATAGTATGTATGTAAGTAGGTAGTCGCAATGAAGGTTTAGTTCAAAGTTGCAGTTACGTTAGCAGTGAGTCAAAGCTTACAAATGTGGTGATGATTTCTGGTTTATAATAATACTATGTTCTGGAATTTAATTTATTTTAATTGGCAACACAGCCAACTATCATGCCGTTTGAATAGCATCATGGTGAGGTACAATGGAGACTAGCCTCACTCTGCCTCACGCTTGATTTCGCTCATTCAGTTCGCCTAGCGACCTAGTAAGAGGTTAAAATAGTAAAACTATACAAAAGTTGTACTGATAGTAATATCGAGATTATAAATACCTATGTGTGCATTTTGATATTAGTAAAATAAAATCATTTAGTATAAAAATTAGTTTTTTTAAACAAATTATACATACCTAATGTACGATCAAAAATAACTTATATTTATCAGATAAGCTTATTTTTCTAAGAATTACTACAACTACTTGAGGGGAGATTCCCGTATATTAAACAACATTCGCATTCTAATCGAAGTCTTTAGCGGTCAAAAATGCCTATAATTTACCTACACTAAACTTATGACAAGTTTTTTTACATTGATTGTCGCTGAGATGAGATCGTCATGGGTGTCGTTTTTATGGTTTTCGAGGATGCTAAAGCTGATAGTGAGGTCAAAATGTAAATCCAGGATGGCGGCTACGAAAATGTTTTAATTTTTCATCATATGTGTCGTTTTGTGGTTTTTGAGAGTGCTAAAGCCGATAGTGAAGTCAATATGAAAATCCAAGATGGCGGCTGTGAAAATTTTCAATTTTTTTGTCATGGGTGACGTTTTCATAGTTTTCGAGTGTGTCGATAATGAGGTCAAAATGTAAATCCCATATGGCGGCTGCGAAATTTTTGTTTTTGTTTTAAATCATACGTTCCTGACGGAGGTCCCCCTGACCGCACACGTTTTTTTTTAATGACGTGATTTGGTCTTCAGTTATTTCTGGCAGGAAATATGTTTGTTGCGTTTCAGTTCAAAAGAAATGCAGTGCAGTACACACGTTAAACTTTTAACTTATCGCTTAATCACCTAACGTCTTCAATCAAAATTTCGAACACGAATTCAATTCTTGACGATTAATTTGAATTGGTTTTATAACTACATTGTGAAACAACTATTCATCAAAGACGTTTCGAAACCGACAAACAGACCTTTCCAATGTAACTGTTGATTCCTATTTCACCATTCAAGAGCAACTATCGTCTAATCTCTCTAATTAGAGACACACCACGTAATTACACACGTGATCCGTCGCCGACTTAATGGCCCACGCTCAGTACTTGTTACGTGCTCTTAACAGATAGTTTTTTGATCATCGTTTTTGTATTCATAGTAACTATTAGGTACCTGGTCTACCTCATAAAGAAATGATTACTTATCATAGAAAATTATTTATTATGTGATATCGTACTTATCGTAGTTTTTCCACCTTAACAAATATCTGTGTTTGATATACATTTTCCAATGTTAAAAGGGTATGTATACTACGGTCGTGTCCTTCGATTTTTATGTGTTTTTTTTTTTCAGTAGTGACTGACCTTTGTCTACAGCAAAATAATAATTCGTATAAAATACTTTACCCGAACCAAGAAAGAGCTTTTGCTTTCTTCAAATTTCTACATTTATATCTGTTATTTTGATACACATTTATGATGTACATAATAAAGAGTATTCTATATGTCTGTCTTGCTTGCTCACACAGAACTTTTTATCGAACCGACAACGATAATCGAAACCTCGGATGATCCATAACCCTCACATATTTGACATTCACCGATATTTATGCACGTGCCTATGAAATGAATACTCTTGCAGTGATAATATCTTTGTGTAACATACGATTCTGAACGAAAATAAAATTACACAAAAACAAAACACAAACGATTATTAAAAACCGAAGCTGTCTCCAACAGAACCAAACTATCTTCACACACGAACAGTTAGTTGGTAGATAGGTACATTGGTTAGGGAAAAAGTGATATTTCTCCAACACAGTACAAGTGTTTCCGAAAGTTATCCAATCTTGATATAGCGTAACAGGTGACGCTGATGCTTCTAAGTTGTTTAGAAAAACGAACCAACTTTTACGTGAAGATGCAATATGAACGTGTAAATTAGTTCTTAAATGTAATTTAAAAGCTTGCAGTAAAAGTGAAGGTAAAGTGTAAGGCTCCGTCGTAACCAAAGACAATTGTCGCGCGAGCACGCGATCGTCGCACTATTTTATATGACCGCGTCATAGTCGCTTGAACAATCAAGTCGCGTTTGTACGAGTAGGTATGTCAAAATTCATATAAGCACACACAATGGCTTTTAAATTATTTCTGTTTACATGCTTGAATATCGCTTTTGTTCGTACTTTCTGAAAACATAAACTATGCGATACTTTTGACAAAAACAAGCTAAAAAAGCCCAGTAACCTTCAGTAGCCTCTAATTAGAACCAGTTTGTATCAACAATAAAGTCACATACCAAACACTCCGCGACTTTAATCCCACCCGTCACCGCTGGGGTTGATACCGTAATTAAGCGTGCTCTGGATAAACATTAAACCTATAGTGGGTAAACACAGACAGGCGACTTAATGAGGACCAACAAGAAGTGGGAGTTCACAATACTATCATGGTTTCCAAATATTAATAGGATTTGTAGTGTTTTTAAACACTAAATATAAAATTGATAGTATGTTATTTTCCTTAAATGATTTTGTATCAGTGTAGCCATGAAGTTTAAAAGAATCTCATTTGACAGTTACCGTAAAAGTACTGGTTTTTTAACGAAAGGGAAAGGAAACATGATGTTTGTAGCGTCGCCTAGTTTGTTAAGTCAGTTCTCTTTGAGCCTTGGAACCTAAAGATTGTCTTTAGAAAGTCTAAAGTTTATACTCATATATTGAGTAGTAAGGAGTACCAAGTTTTATGTGTATAAGAATATAAATAAAGAAATATTCGTACTGAAAAATACTGCAAAGAGAAAATTAAAGTTATTTTTCACTTTGTAGTGTTTTTTTTTTGAAGTCGGTTGTTTTTTTTTGCAAAAAAGTTTTTTCACAGAAAACTCAATCCGACTCCGAGCAACTGCAGTTTCCAGTCCGGTCAACAGTGATTTGGGTAAAGATAGAGACAAAGAAGGACAGAAGATGAAAGGATAGAGGCTCCAATTCTGTACACAAGACACATAATTATTTTGTGAACAGAATTGGAGAGAAACTTGGTCACTGACTTTTGTCGGCAATCATGGGACACAAGACAGTGACCGCGCAAAAAGCGGTCGTCTGCATTACAGCCAGGGTACGCCCCAATGTCACGTATAAGTAAACTTGTTGTCTTATCTCAGTTTACACGCGCGTAAACTTTACTACTTCTATGTTCCGGAACGAACTAGTACATTGCATGGGGTATAAATTCGCTGAAACTATTATAGGGTTGTTAATAGTTATGCGCTCGTCCAACGCTTAGCGAAACTCTAGACTAGACTATAGTCTAAAGTATACACTGTTTCATGGCTGTATTATTTACATATGTTGTCTCCAACCTCTCGGTCAGTACATAAATTAAAAGCGGCCTATAAAATAAACTGTATCTGTCTTTTCATAAACACAAAGTATACATACAAAGCGAGGACCGTGGTTTGAGGACGTGTTGAGAGATAATTTTGTGTTTGCTACAAAAAATAAACCTCCTAATTTAACTTCTACATAGTTCAAATCAGTTTTCTTTTATGTGTTCGTAACTACGTAAAGAAACAGAAACTTTTAAGGTTCCTGCAAACAGAGGCGACACGCGACGCGACACAAAGGCACCGCGTATCGCGCGACGAGCGGAGACTTTGTGTCACGCGCGATTCACGTCGTGTATTGCGCCTGTATCTATTGACATATAGATATTGTTCATGCGAGCATAGCTGCTTGGAAAAGCTAGACCCTAAATAAAAGCAAAACATCAAGACCTTTTCGTCGAAAAATAAGATACTTACCAAAAAGGTCTACCAGATATTCATTTACATAGGAATATCGAGGCAAATTGGTGTCGCACACGGTGCCTCTACCTATCATGACGAATATGAAAAGAAAATATTTAAGAAAAATATAATTCTATGACATACCCAGTGTAACGTTACAATTTAGCCGGAGGGGCTAAATTGTAAGATCATATACAATAATAGAAAAATATAAAAATAAAGAGATATAAGAGGGTTGAGCTTGGAGTAATAGCGGGGTCTTGTAGTGAGCACTCGAAGTCTGGAAGTCCAGGAAGCGGCAGCATCTTCTCAGGAACGTGGTGCCGCTCAGTAGGAATTAGGGCTGCGGCGTCTAAACGCCGTGCAACAGCCGGATGAATGAGGGCAGAGTCCCTACAGTGATGCGGGACGGCGCGTCACACGTCACCCAGTGCCTGGACGTCGGCGATGAGGGTTCACATATTCCCAGGGCTTCGGCGTTCTTACGCCGTGTAACGGGCCCTGGGAGTCCGGGCAACGGCATCCATGCGCCGAACAGCTGGATTAGCCAATGGAGGACTTTGAGCTGGTCGCCGGTGCTCACCGGGACATATTAAAACACTTTTGAAGACTGAAAGTAGACTGTTTATTTGGACCTGACGTCCCGTATTTATATGAGTCAGACGTATCCTAATTCAAAAATATTATAAACTTAATCATAATTGTTAGTCAGCCAGAACGAATAAAGCGGCTTACAGTGAAGACCTAACCTTATTAACTAGCCTTACAAAAGGTTCGTTGACAATTTAGAACATAGAAAAAAAAACATGACAGATGACAATAGGATGAAAATGTCAATGTCAAAATAGAGAATTACTAATCTAAAATGCAGTTTAGAAAGTATGTTTTTGAAAGTAAGTATTAGTTAAATGAGTGTCCTGTGATTTCCTATCTAAAAATATAGATACAGGTAACAAAAATTACTGAACAAAACTAGCCATTTTACAGCAAAATATATAAATATACTAAAGAATGTGGATTCTGTGAAGCGGAATAACACACCAGCTGTGCTCGTATGACAATATTCAACATAATTTCAGACCATACGAGTCAAGCGAAGACAGTCGCTTTCTCATCTTGACACAGGATAGTGTACTTTTTTGGGACCACTTAAGGTTGGAAATAAGTTTTTTGGTTATTATTACTGCCGTAACCATAGCAACAAGTGGTTCCCTCACCGCTGACTACCCTCCCACCCTATATTCTCAAGCCGAGCTAAGCCTGAGTTATTGCCTAGATCGTTTAATACGAGAGGTTACTGTATAGTCTTATGTATTACTAGCTGTGCCCCGCAACTTCGTTCGCGTGGGTGTCGTAATATACACAATATACTAAAATAACAGCCACATTTTAATAAAACTCCCTCGTTCCCCGACCCGTCGCCAACCGTCGCGTTGAATCGCCCGCCCGCGCTATTACTTCGTTTTCGCTTAGTGTTCTTTCCGACTTTTTTCTTTTTGCTCGGCTCCTAAGGGTCGTAGCGTGATGTTAAATAGCCTATAACTATCCTCGAGAATTGGGCTACCAAATGCATAAAGAATTTTTCAAATCCGACTTTTTGTTATAATACCTCAGCTAAAATTCACTCTTTATCTCGCTCGCACGATACTGCGCGCGGATTGAGTGAGAGCGGGACTGAGTGCGGTGCTGGGCGGCAGGGAGCGCCGATAGCTTAGGAAATTGCTTTTTACGGTGAAAATAATGGTAATTAAAAAAAGAAAAACATAAGACCTGCTTTATAGTAAGTTCAGTTAGTATGCAAAGTTTCATGATCTAATTTGAAGTATTTTTTGACTACCAGCGGTTTATTGTTCGGTTTGGAGAAAAATTTGGATTTTTTTTTTCGAGAAATCTTTATGGAATCGTGTTTTCGGCAAACATAGTAACAACTTTACCATATATTTATTTCAAAATTAATGCTGCAGTATTTTCGACATAACGGAGGATCATGCTAAGCCATTTGAGGTAGTTAGGCCCTTAATAATTTCATGGGTTTTAATTTTTTTGCGCGGAACCGTAATTATTTTCTAAAATAAAAGAAGCCTAAGTTACCCCGCCGTAACATCAGCTATCTACAAGTGAAAGTCGCGTCAAAATCAGTCCAGCCGTTTCGGAGATTAGCCGGAACAAACAGACAGACAGACAAAAATGTTAAAAATTGCTGTTATACTTGTAAGTACTATTTACACTTTCATATGCATTTATTAAAAAGTTGTTATTTTGACATTACAAAGAGACACTTCAATTTTATTTATTTGTTTATATATTTATTTATTATTTATTTATTTATATAACATTTATTTATTTATATGTTTTTTCCAGCGCCATATTAATTTACAATGTCGTTATAGTGGTCTTAAAAATGAAACTTCGATTAAAGCCATAAATTATAGTTATTTTAATTGTAGACCTTGTGATCATCTTAAGAAGACTGCTAACTTTGTTACTTGACTCTAGAAAAGCTTCAGCTGAAATTAAAAACTAAACGCAAATCATTAATTAGTTCTAGTTGCACAATTAGGTGACAGTTCATTTTCAATCTATTTGTAAATAGAAAAAGAAAATTGACTGGTCGTATGCCATTCTAATAACATTATGGAAACAAATTTTGCATTTCAAGAAACCATCATATTGTCAGAATGCTCTGGTCGACCTCTGAATCAGATCTGCATTTATTTAGTAAACCACATCGCATTTAAACCGGTCGGCTATTATTACTTTCCTCGTTCACAAACCTTGCCAGAAATAAAAATAAGCTGCAGTATACTAAGTGGGCAGTCCGTCAGCAGAATATTGAATGGCATTCACTAAATCCGTGGGACTTGAGCGATGCGGATAGACCGCAGTGCGGATAAAGCTGTAAGGTAAGTGGGCACACCCCTTTACAAAGTAGAAGACAAGTTTGAATATAGAATAGAGGTTTAGGAGCAAAACTGTTTAGATGTCTGTTTGTGGTTAGTGCAATAAGGAGGCTTACTGCCAATTGCTCCCGCTAGTGGGCACCAGTGCGCTAGCTAACAAAAAGGTTATAATAAAAAGGTTAAAGTTCTTAATAATTTTAAACTGTAAATAATTTGAATAATAAATGCATTTTATGAGACCGTACTATCGCATTCGATAATGCAACCTGTTATGATATAATCTGACCTCCACAACCCAGGTTCTGGTTAACATGACAAGACCCTTGGTAAGACTAGTTGTCTGACTTTTGGGCTTTTCACTACTCGTTAACGTTACAACGGCCGTCAAAGATCTACAAAGGACAGCTGGGACCAACCGATTACGCAGCGATTACGCGGCTTAACGTGCTTTTCGAGGCATGAAGGGGTCTCGATATGTAATGAATGGTCACCCATCCACGAACTGACCACGGCAAGCGTAGCTTAACAACCTTGAATCGACCCGTACGGCTGTTATCATTTAACCACGAAGCCCTTCTATATTTAAATTTTCCCTGACTGTACGAGTAATTCTGTTATTGTTTAATGTGTGGTACAAGTAGCTTGCTGTCGAGCTCCGATTGTGTGGTTTATGTTGTGACCACGATCGGTGTATTATAATGGAATAACAAAACAACATTAACAATTTATTAACAAAATCGAAGAGATCTGTTCGAAAAACAACAGATTAATTTATTACTGGATCAAATAAAACAGGACTCACACAAAACTCAAAGTGGAAAAAAGATGAATGGAAGTGAGAATAACACCCCCATTCAATGGCTCTCGCTTTTTAAATGAAAGTCGAATATTTTACAGAGTCCGACCGACAGTTGAATATTCCATCGAATGAAAGTTTGAAACATTGAGTGGTAAATCTAATTTTGGTAACGAATTGCGGGCAGGAACATTTTTACGCTTTTATTTTAACCCGTTAATGTAACTTTTCAATTAGCTTTGAATATTAAAAAAGTGTTATCCCTCTGTTATGCAAAACTTGTTTAAATTGATCTGCTCTATATATTAATGGCTGAACTATGCAACACTTTTCTGTCTGCAGCATTTTATGCGAAACTTTATGAAACATATTTCACTCGCACAAAAATATGAAAAGAATTATGGAAACATTCTTTAGAGAAGATAAGTAGATCTATCGAGACTCACAATATTGCTATTTTACTCGACCAAAGTACTATTTAAGAGTTACTCATAGTAAGTTTAGTAGGTACTTTGGTTGACCTAGGGAGGAACCAAGCTGGTTACCAATTCTGAGATTCCTCTACACTTATTTGTTTTATAACGTCGTGATGTCATACTTTCTCTATACGAAAATTTCTTTCTGCACAGCGGCTGGGACAGACTGGATGCGGAAAGCGTGAAAAGGGTGTTGTGGCGCAGTCTGGGAGAAAGCCTATGTCCAGCGGTGGACGGTGATTGGCTGTGGTGAGAGAATTCCAGACTTCTGCCAAAGCTAATGCAGAAAAAATATTACAAACCTTTCTATTTATTCATAGTTAATTAATACACCAATGGCAACTTAAAAGGCCAGCAACTAAATTTACGTATTACGTTCAGCATGTTTCAATAACGGCGAAAAACAACGTATTTTTTCCTACCCTCGTTTGTAAATTGTAACATTGATAAAACGGGACATTTGATTAATCGTCAAACTCTGTGTTCTATGTTCCGCGCTTTTCAGCTGAAACCCGAACAAATTACCTTTGTTAAGATATATTTGTGATGACACAATCACGTTAGAGGCTGAAAAATAATTGAGAGGAAGCTGAAAAATAATTAGTTTTATTATTTCAACTGCAACTATTTCTGAATCTGCTGACCTTGGTCAATTTCCATACTCGGGTTTTGTCAGATTTATTTTAACTAGTTATAGCATAAATAAAAATCACTGCATTTCAATTAGATTTTCGGTAAACTCATTAATCGAATCATTAACTTTTTCACAGCAATATTCATAATTTAAAGTGTGCTTGATACTCTTATGAATAACTAGCTGACCGGACAGACATTGTTCTGTTCTAATTTTCAGTAAATCATACAAAATTCCTATAGAAAATGCACTTTCAATTTCCCCGGCTACTTTTCCAATTTTTATTTCCGTACTAGCGACCCACCCCGGCTTCGTACGGGTGTAATTAAGAGAAATAACAGCGTGTTAATAAGAGGTGAAAAATGTGAAGCCTTTAATTATAGATTTATTTACAAACAATGTTTGCAGCGGACTTTTCGTTACACGAAACGAACAAATTTTGTTTAGGAGTGACGCGCGAAAGAGCTACGTATCTAGCTGTCCATGGGAAAAGCACTCAACGCTCAGGTCTACGCCCGCAACGTTGAATGTGACCTTGTGATTTTTTCGGTAGCAATAACCTTTGATATCTTCTAAAGTGTTCATTACAATTATACACAATAAAAGACAATTATAATCTACATTTGAAGAATACTATCATATTTATTTGGATAAGGATTAATCTGTACAAATAAATAAAATTTAAGTGGCTGTTTGTAATGTCATAATAACAACTTTTTACTAAATGCACATGAAAGTATATACAATACTTATAACAAAAAAGCAATTTCTAACATTTTTGTCTGTCTGCCTGTTTGTTCCGGCTAATCTCCGAAACGGCTGGACCGATTTTGACGGGACTTTAACTTTCAGAAATCTGATGTTATACGGAGTAACTAAGTCTACTTTTATTTTAGAAAAATAATAAGCTTAACAAAAAAATTAAAACCCATGAAATTGTGAACAAAAAGTCGGATCTGAATATTTGTTTTTGCATTTGGTAGCCCAATTCTCGAGGATAATTATTGGCGACCATCACGCTACGACCTTTAAGAACCGAGCAAAAAGAAAAAAATCAATAAGCGAAAACGAAGTAATAGCGCGATCGGGCGATGCAACGCGGCGGGTCGAGGGGGACGAAGGAATTTTATTAAAATGTGGCTATTATTTTAGTATATTGTGTATGAACAAACTCGTGGGGCACAGCTAATACTATATAAGAGTAAATAACTTCGCAATTAACGCAATTTTTAATTAAACTTTTAATGAAAGAAATGGTTATTATGAGTCAACCGTAACAGATAGAGATATGCAATTGCGGAGTTTTCTTAAGGATTTTAGAAGAACTACAATCCTCTATTTCATCATTTTTAAGTATCTCTTAAGGTTTAGCCTACATAAGCTTGGTTGCAAAATATTGTTTTTTCTACTTTCTTATAAAATTAGGTTTTATTATAGGTAAATATACACCGTCCGTGAAAAACTATCTAACTGATGGTGAAAACCGCATCAAAAACTGTTGCCTAGGAGGACAAACGCGGAAAGCGACTTTATTATATATTATACCATGTAGAGATAGAGAAGAATCTGATTATTACTAACATTTTAAAACAAAGAATTGTCTAAACGATCCAGCCGTTCTGAAATGATGCGCTTACCAACTAACAGAATTTCATTTTTATTATTAGAAGATGGATGCTCGGTGAGTCTATCAAAATGATACATGGTTTTATTAATTATTTTCAATGTCAAATGGATAGACAGCCTTGTCACTTGTAGTTCAATGACCCAAGTTAGCGTAGCCGTGACGTCTATGACCACTACGTCGTCGTAGACATTCCTAGTATATTTTATATCTAATGCAGCAACATTGCAATATCTTCTTTTTTGGGCTGTAACATATTTTTCTATATATGTTTGTATATACATGTACTTATCGCGTGATTTGTCTGTTCCATGTATTTTCTCAAACTAGAAGATAAAATCTTCGAGATCATCGTAATTTCTGTATACAGCGATGATAGAAAATTAAACTCGGAAAGGTATAGGGCTGATTCTTCCAAAGTCTGACATCATGGAAAAATTGACTTAAATTCAAAATTTTACCTCGGACACGTTTGAGTATAATTCAAAACTTTGCCTCGGACACGTTATCATGCGTTGGAAAAATCAGCCCGCGTATCTACTCATAAAGCAACATTGCTTGTGCTTAAAAACTATCTGATTTGTATGATAGTTAATAGTGTAGTAAAATTATAAATAGTCACAATAAATAAATACGATAATGATTTCTAAATACCCCTACCGAAGTGGCTCTCAAACTCTAAATGAAACCTAATAACAATAAAGTGAATATAGTTTTAAAATACGGACAACAAAACAAAAGTTTTCCTTAGTGCTCAAAGCAGAGGTGAAAGTCAAACCCATTTATTTAGTCGAAGCTTATTACAAATGGCCGCCTTCACTTTAACTTAGAAAAAAGATTCATAGTTTGAAATTACATTGTTTGTGAGAAACAGTCTTAGGGCATGGTCAGATAAGACGGTCCCTATGAGCTATACTAGAGTAAACATAAACTAGACCACTTTCACGCTAGGTTTAACGTAAAAGTATTACGTGGTAAGTAATTAAATTACTGGCAAAATGTAGTGATACACCACTGCCTAACTCTTCGGAACAAACAAGCGAGACTGTTCTGTTACTTATTAGAACGCTTATTCAGCCGATTATATAGATTATGCCGACGCCTGCTACCTGGATGTTATTAAACAAGCTTGAGCGCTTGCAAAACTTGTGCCTTCGCTTTGTTTTCGGTCTGCAAAGGTATGACCATGTTTCACACCTTCGCAAGGAACTCAAGTGGCTCCCAATCCACCTTCGCAGGAACACTCGAATTGTATGTCTCCTCTTCAACATCTTACACAACCCGTCTTATCCTTACTACTGAGTGAGCGATTTTCTTACGCTCGCCCTAGCGACGCACCGTGATCCTCATAAAACAAGCTATTATTCTTATTCCTTTTCTGTCCATGCTGTAAGATTGTGGAACTCACTTCCGCTTAGCATTCGAGATTTAAAATCTATTTCGCAATTCAAATATCGAGTAAAAGAGCATTACCTCTCCTCTCAACTGTGATAATTTATATGTATATATACATACATATAGGTTTATAATATAATAATTTATTTATTTAAGTATTTGTTAATTGTTGCTTTATAGTATATGTGTAGGTATATTTAATATTTTAGTTTAAGACGTCACAAATCATATTCTTATCTTCTTGTTCTCACACGCTATTGTCTACATTTCTTTTTTAATTTCTCCTTTCGCAGGTCTGATGGAAGAAATTTCTTAAGAAATAAGCAGTACCTTTGTACTCAATACTCATAATGTCCTAACTGTATATGTTTTATTGTGTGTACATAAATAGTAATTTTATTTATTTAATAAATAATTAAATATAGTTACCTATTGAAAGAAAATAGAATCCACATTATAAAACCTCTTGCTTACTAAACTGATAAGGCCATAAGAAAAACAGGATAACATTTCTATCATATTCTTCCTCAGTTCCGCAGTCATCGTGTTTGTTTTTGTTTCAGATGCAGAGAAGTGTCACTCACGGTTGGTCACTTCCAACTGTTGCGCGGCTTCCATAGAGCACAGAATCGTCACGCGAGACGCCATTACTAATAATATTCATTCCCGCGCAATTAGCAGTCACAGGCATTATCAGAATCATCACAGGCAACTAGTTTGTATGAGTAAACGGTGACGCTAACTGAATCGCTTGGTTTGCATGGAAAGTGTTGATAATACCGTCTCCAGCAGCGGTGTGTGCTCTATGGCGATATCCATACGTTGACACGTAGTGTTTAGCGCTACAGGGCTCTTTGGGCACGCGGCTAAAATCGGAACTAAAGCGCCATCTTGTTTTTTCAATGCATAATCAGCCTGTAATGTGCCTACTACTAGGACACAGGCCACCTCTCTTCGAGAGAGTATGGGCTATTATAATCTACCACGTGGGCCCATTGTGGGTTGGTAGATGTAACATGTCTTCGAATTTTTGGTCCTAGGACATGCCGACTTCCTCACGATGTTTTCCTTTACCGTTTTGAGAGCAGTGATGTTGAAAGAATTTACACAAAGTAAAGCGCCTGCCTGGATTCGAACCCACGACCCACGACTTTTAAGGTGGGGCCGTTACCACTGAGCCACCACTGCTCGTTTTTCAATGTAATTTCACAAATGTTTACCAACGACACGCCCACTTGTCAATGTCATTCAAGTGCCAATATCCTTGAGGCTACGGACACGAAGTCAGCAGGCGCGGGGCCGCAGCGGCAGCGCGTTTCAATGCATAGATTTATATAGAACTAGCCTCGAAGGCAGCGGCGTGGGGAGCGGCGTACGAGCGATGTACACTAGCCTAGCGCTGCCCACGCGTCTGCATTAACGTAGTGTTGTGCATTTTATTTTTTTATTTTTAACGACCGACTTTTCAAAATGCCCACCGACGTGGTGGAGCAAATTCTTTCAATGATTTTTGATAGGACACCGATATGGAACAGCAAAATAGGAGGGTAATTAACCAGTTATGGGAAGAAATAAAAAACGAACGGAATATTGAAGGTACGTTAATATGAAAAGGTTTTATATGTTAATAAAGTAATAAATCTAACGTTACAAGAAATTTGTATCATCAAAAAGATGTTCTCGTCGCTGTTTGGACATTTCGTTCGCAAAGACACTAATTTCTCATAACACAACACTACGCCGCTCTAGCACCGCGCGATCTGCCCGCTGGCTTCGAGACCGGGTCTGCGTTGTCGCACCGCTCCCCGCTCCCACCCCGCAATTGCTGACTTCGAGACCGAGGCCTGAAGCACTAGAAACGCGCCCGCTGCCTCCATTCGTGCGGTCAGACGTCGTATCTGACAGAAGCCTAACCTGAATTATAAAGAAACTTTTTTCTCGGAAATTTATTTGGGTTGCTACAATGAAGATGGATACTTCATTTCTGTTGACTGACACAGCTATTTGTATAAGTGCTAGCTGCTACGCTACGTAGTTGTTTACTTTTTGTGGAATAGTACAACTGGCATGCATGTTTTGTTTTTTTATTTCCGTAAGTAGGTTTATACAAACACTTTTACATGTCAAACATTTTTTTTTAACTAGATGAGGCCGGCGTTTCCTATTTGACTACTCTGAGAAGAAAGGCCGAAACAAACTCAGAGGTCACAGTCTCTTTTAAAGTCCAGACATAATCTTGGTCAGATCATGTGAAGACCATGTATGTTGGTGTCTGAAATGGTCTTTTGAGGAAAGAACCACACAGATTGAGTGGACCTGTCCAGTCAGTGCAAGCATCTGTCAGTAATCATACAGCTCAATACTAAAGAAAGGACATTTGGGTAGGCCGCATAATTTACTCAAACTGGCAAACTATGATTAAAGCTGAGAGAAAAAGAAAAAAAAAGTAACAAGGACCCACAGAGTCTTCACATTCACAGTAATTAAAATAATATTACATTTTACAAAGTAAATATTCATGTGTTGGTATTCTACTGTTGTCGGTATACCTACATGAGCACTAACATAAACTTTGTAGTTACTAACTAAAAAAGTGCAGATAGAAATATATTTCTAGGTTGAAAATATTCAAACCGTTTATGAATCTAAACACAGAATAATGTTGATGAAGAGTCTGTTCATTTAGTTATTTTTTATTTTTTTCACGCAAAGAAAAATAGCCATTTACTTTGTACTAACACACCCACATTAGTTTATATCTACTCTACTTTAAACCTCTTTCAAATACTTAAATCAATGCATACAAAATGGCTCGATTAGCTCCACTTGTATAAAACAACAGTACAATGTTTTGTTTTAATTATCTTTACACGTGTTGTTACTTTTCTTCCTCACAATGTTGTTTTAGGAGCTACCTTTACCATGTAGAATAATTTCGTTTTTAATGTTTTATTTATTAGCTTTTCCTAACTCTATTTAGAGATTTGTTGTACTTGGGTTAAAGGTTTATTAATGAGATGGTTGTGTTTATGTTCTTCTAGTTTACAATGTTATACGTAGGTTATATACATACTTAGGTAAACCTTATTTCATTAATTAGAACAGTATGTTTATCTCATGAAACGACACGCCCTTTACATGTGGCTACCAAGTGTACAAACACGCTGTGAAAGTGTGTGTAAATGCAGGAGCTCTCAGTACTGTGTGAGACATGGTGAAATCGGAAGTATATATGTGTTATGTGCTGACGATACTCGTCTTCACGCACACATTCACAGCGTGTTTGTACACTTGGTTAACACAAGTAAAGCGCGTGTCGCTTCGTGAGATAGAAGTACTAGAATCAAGTGATGATCGACACTAATTTATCCGGCTCCTCCTTTAGATAACAAGAGGCCTTCATCTTGCAGTGGATGTTAGTATTATTAGGTCTACAATAACGTTCATGCGCCAATATGTTCATTTGTTTCTTTTTTAGAATTAAATAAAATCTTTGATAAGTTACCTCCTTGGTCCTCCTTGGTTGTGTCAAAGCAAAATAATCGTTCCATTTTTAAATTACACGACAGATATGAGTTTGCATAGTCATTTATTCGGCCGCTAAATACGGATTTTCATACTAACATTGCCGGCCGCTACTCGCATGTATTTGACCAGTATAGTATTTTCAATTTATCTCGAAGAAGGTTGTCAAAATAATGCTCGAATTTCCAAGAATGTTTGAGAAAATATTATTACTGTATTACAGAAAAGAACTCGGCAAGCTCATGTTTGAACTCGATTTGGAGATATTGGAGCCTTGCTTTTGTTTCAAAACAAATGACACTTCATAGTCTCTTCATAAAAATGAGTTAACCGCTTATATAAAACTCACTTTGGTTTACCTGCCTAATTTTCAGCTAAAGAACCTAATTATTTAATACAGTGTTCCCTGTGGGTCGGAAATGTGCCTTTATTAAATTAAACTAATTAAAATATGTGGTGTAATTAACAAATCGTTCGTGCTGACAAAGTAGCACACGGGCAAGTCGGTCAAATTAATTCGGCGAATTCTATTTAGTTGTTACTAAACAGTTATGGATAACATATCAACAGGTGGGTTTAACAGAAAGATGACGGTGAATTAGTTAGACAAAACAAACATAGTTAAGATGAAACTATTTATTTTATTATGCTAATGGCTCTAGATTTTTGTTATACTTAATGCAAACTATCCAAAATAGCGACTCTCTTTTGACTAGAATACTATAAATAATTTTTTTTAGCTATGCTTTTAAAAGTAATCTATCATAATATATATACTTATTTCATCCATACTGGTTATAATAAATATATTAAGCATTACTTTGGCAAAAAAACTTAACCATTATTACAATGTACGATAAGTAGTACTGACATTAGCTAAACGCACTACTGATGACTCAACAACTGATGATCACACGATCTAAACAAACTTTCTTTACAAGTCATCATCATCTTCCGTAATATCCTCATCCAGCGCAGTTGTGGTGGTGTTAAATATAGATTTGATCACCGTTCTGATGGTCTTCCTGGCACTTTGCCGAAGTAGCGTCAGCTTGAACTGCATCAGCACTATCAGGTACGTGGACATGAAGGATACGTTCTGGAAAGTGGAGAAAATTTTTAGTTCATTTTTCATGAGTTGAGTATCGACTATCGACGTAAATGGGTCGTAATTTTGATTGCTTGATTAAAAGAAAACACTTTAAATCATATGCTGAAAAAGAAATAGCCTTATCTTATTATTTAGTTGACAAAATATAGCAGTGCTAATGATTTTTGAAACTGTACCAAAGCAAAAAATATTTGCTCTGTTGGCCGGATGAAAATAAACTTTTTGGCACATTTCATGTAACACAGATAGAAGAAACCTATTATATCTGCGAAACTGTATGATGGCGTCTGTCTGTGGCAGCTTAAAGAGGTATGATGATGACGTCACGCTGTAGTTGCACGAAGGCTGCGCTGACGTTCATGTCCGAGGTTACCAGTATAGAGGTATGAGGAACAGGGTGTAAAGTTCACTCATCCTTCATAGAAAAGGGAGGATCCTCCGACCAGACGGGAGTTGTGTCTAGTGGGCTACTGCCCGTCTGTTGATGTCGGGACGTTGTATATATACTAGTCGCGCGGTAAACTCAGATTGCACGGTGCAGGATTGTGCGTGACGTCAGTGATGCGTTCGCATGTGGTGCTGTAGATATGCAGCCACAAGCTTACAAAATATAAAAATATAGCTCATCCATTCGGTAGATCCAGTTGTGCATAATTATTGCGGCCGTTACAACAATGGAGAATATGTTTCCTAACATTCAGCAGGCAATATTAGCGAAAATTAATAAAATCTTGCGAAGTCACAAGCCATCACACAGTGCCGCCATAATAGTTACCTAGAACTAAAGATACGATGCATTTTAAGTGGTCCATTTCCACAAACATACAAATAACTCGTAAGGAAAATTAGTGCTGACTCTAACTGGCATATAATGAATGACCCTCATGTTGAATAGATGGAGCTTTTGTTATGGGCTCGTCCACTTTATCGATAATATCTACTTTTATTTTACTGTCCACAATCGTCGATAAAACTGAACGAATTGAATTATTATTGAATGCTTTTAAGCAGCTTGATCGGGTCACTGATCGTGGGAGTTTATGTGTGATGCCATATTTTGTGGGATGATAAACTAATAATAATATTGTGTGTAGTGGTAGCCGTACTATAGACAAAACGGACGCCTTTACACCTTAAAGTTGCTTTTTGTATACACTGATACATTTAAGAAATCCTGCCACAATGGTCCTTTATTTTACTTTGTCGATAGTACATATAGCTTCTGATTTTCTGGCATTTAAATAATAACAAGAATTCTCTACCAAATCATGAATGAATCGTACCACTGATTGTCAAAGTTTTTGACAGTGTAGAAGATAAATTGAAGGCTAAAAAGAGGGTCCTTTCAGGACGAAGCTACATAACAAAGATCAAAGAGAGAGTAGTTATGGTCGTCGGTAATTCAGTCAAATGAAGGAAATAGAAAACACTGCACCAAAAAGGGATACGGTCTTAAATTGATAAAGAATTTACAATGCACGTAGCTAACTTGGTTTAGATTAACACTGGTCTAGTTGAAGAATACTTTTACAACAGCAAACAGATACAACTTATTGACACTGAAACACTCAAATAAAACCGTAGACCCCTAAGTAGCCAGCATTGTGGTCCTCCACAGACAAATGTTTACTAACTAGACGAGGAAAGTTTTAAACTACCTGCTGTTTTAGCCCCGAAAACAATCTTTGAGTTTCAATACACTCCTCATTTAAATATATATTGCCTATTATTATTATTGAACTAAAAGGTAAACAAATTTTTTGATGGATCGCATGGATTATATCGATATACAGCAAGAGTTCGCAAACATGGTGCGTATGGTGCCTTCAACATTAAGGACTAGTTTATAAGATCGACTAAATGTATGAACATACAACACAAGTATTATCAACTAAAATGGCTGAATGGCTTAGTTGATAATACTTTGTGATTTACCCATAAATTAAATATTTAATAATATAATTCAATTAATTAGTAAGAAAAATTATTAAGGTTTTATAAATATTAGGTTGGGGAAAAAGTCTTTTCACATTATAGTATGTATGAACTTGTAATAAAATCTCTTTGGCTATACTATTTGTATCTGGCTGGTTTTGGTATAATTAAAAGTTTAAATTTTAAAGAACATAATTCCAAATTCAAATTAGGAAAATGTGTGATTTATTACGTACACAACCGAACGATGAATAAGTACAGTGTGTTTTATCAACCTATTTTTTTATAATTCACTAGTATTGCTGCTCCGGAATATAAGTTTCTGTTATAAGCACTCTTAGAAAACAAACTATTATTATGCTTGTTCACGTACTTAAGACTTATCTATCACCGATTCAACGGCCACATCACCAACTAACTAAGGCCACCTTTGTCAAAAAATTTGGAATAAAACCTTATATTGTTCTACTTACAGCTGTAAAAAGTTCCCGGTTGATATTGGTGAAGCCGTCGAGGTTCATGATAGGCGGGTTCTTGGAGATGGCCACCAGGAACATCTCCACCTCACGCTGCGTGCTTCTGTCTACTACCCCGAGGTTCACGTTGAGGAGACGGACTTGGAATTCTAAACCGACCTAGAATAAATCAAGTACATCATCAAGTAGCTTTGGATTTGGAAGAACTTTGACTAACCTGCAATAGACAATGAACTTGCTTTGTTTTTAAACCGTTTGTGTGATGAAGCCCATTTGCATAGAAACACACTACTTACATACCTATCCACAATTAGTGCTAAGCATTTTATAACATTTTGTTTGAAGTTGAATATTGAAAGAGAATCACTAGGTAATTACTTAGTGTGCTAAAATCTAATACTAAAACTAGGTGTGCCCTCTCTGCATACTACGCATACGCTTACGCGTGGCTACGCTACGGTATCATCATGTGGGGACACAGTGTGGACGCGAATGATTTATTTATTGCACAAAAGAAATGTATGCGAATATTATTTGAAATAAAACCTAGAGATAGCTGCAAACCCCACTTTATAAAAGAAAAAATGCTAACTCTGCCCTCCATTTATATATTAGAAATAGCCACTTTTGTTAAAAGTAACCTAAAACTGTTTAATTTTGACAAGAATGAGCGTCGCAAAAACAAATTAATCCTACCAGCACCTAGACTACAAATGTACAAACATAGCCCAGAATACCGAAGCATACAAATATACAATAAATTACCTGAAAATATACGGTCCACGGAAACAACATGTGTATTTAAAGCCAGGTTAAAGGCAATGCTGTTAAAAAAATGTTACTACAGTATCCAAGAATTTATGGAAGATAAATTATTGTAAAAATAAACTTCAAATGTGTATCTGTGTGTTAATTATAATATTTTATGTATAGATATAGGTTGAATATAATATTTAATTGTGAAAGTTTATACTGTGATAAGTAGTCACTGCATGTAATAAATATTATTAGTTTTAAGTTGTCTTGCTGCGCCCTAACAGGGTCATGTACCGACTCACTAGTTTAAGCCTAGCGTGTAACTATGGTTGTGTACATTGTGCATTAAATAAATAAATAAATAAATAATATCTTAATACTGACTGTCAATAATAGTTTTAAAAAAAACAATGAGAAAGAAAGAATGCACATGTCTCTTTTCCTATACCTAAATAAATTATTTTATCTACTTCAAACAATTGACAATCAGATACATTTTCAGTAGTGACATACAAAGTTGCAAAAAATATGACATAATACTAACCTTAATGGAAGCATGATAAGCCTCATTGCAAATAATAAACAGGAGAGTCATGCAGTACAATACGATGACAAACAGACCCATCTCTTTGTAGCTAAGACCGTGCTCCAAGATTTCTGATAGTGCGCCGTACAGAGATATAGTGGTAGTGAAGAATATCACCATACAGTAGATGCCATACATGTTGGAGTAGGCGCGACCTGAAAGTAAAAATGATATTACTCCTTGGTACTTTCCATTCAAAGTCTACTTGATAAATATCTTGTACCCTATAAATCATAGATTTATGATACAAATACAATAGTGGATTAGGTTTATAGGATATGCAAATTTTTGGTGTTTATAAACATCCTAAAGAAAACAATAATAAAGAGTTTCAAAAGACCAAATGAAATGCTTTGTAGACGCAGGTGAGTAGTTATTGAAGTTAATCTATCAGAAAATCTAACAAACATTTAAAATCAGACAGAATAAAATCGTAATTCCCTAGAAAAATACACATCATGTCCAACATGGCTTGGACTTGTTGACTAATAAAAAAGAATTGACAAAACAATGGATGGTTAGCTGGTCGTAGTTCATGTGAGAGTAAAAAAATTGTATTGCATTTACCAATAACTCCATGCATACTAAAATTGGTTTGGACGTATAGATGAGGCAGTTTTTCATATAAATGTTTATTTGTTTTGAGAAAAGTTAAATCAGTTTTGTTTCAGTGCAGTATAATTTCACGGGAATATAAAAAAATAAGCATCAGAGTTGTTATTGCGACAAAGTCATCTGTCTATATAAATAAAAAGAAAAGTCCTGACTGTCTGACTGACTGACTCATCAACGCCCAGCCCAAACCCTTAAACCTAGAAAGCTGAAATTTTGCACGGAGGTTCCCTTTACAATGTAGACAAGGAATAAGGAAGGATTTTTAGAAATTCAACCCCTAAGGGAGTAAAATAGGGGATGAAAGTTTGTATGGAAAACCGTCATTTCTGTAGCTTAAACCATGAAAATTGGTATTTAGCATTCCGGTTAAAAATTAAAAATCACGTGTTTCAACGTTTTTGGAAAATTATCCCCTAAGGGGGGAAAATAGGGGATGAAAGTAAGGAAGAAATTAGTATTAAGCTTTTTGTTTAGAAATTACGAATGGCGTGTTTTGGCGTTTTTGCAAAATGATCCCATAAGGGGTTAAAAATCCTTATTAACTTATCATCGGTCAGCGCGACTTTCGCCATCGCCAAAGACACTTTAGTAATTCAGAGAAAAATAACTTTACTAAGTTTTGTACCTGTATTTATTTAGTTAACTATTTATTTCGAAGTTCCCACGGGATAGGGATTAAAAAGGATTTATATTTTCGCTCTATAGTTGCCTTGAAGTTGTTTTCAAGTGCAACTTGCAAGCCAAATTTGAAGTTAAATGTAATTAGTAACCGAATATATAACGGAAGGGAAAATTACCTAATTTTCCCATCCATTATATATTCCATTACTATTGTTAGGTTTTAGGATCTATGGAATGAAGTTCTTTTTCGCGGCTTGCGGTAGGAGTAAACTGGCAGAAATTGTCACAAACGAAAAAGCGTTCATACTTGTATGCCCCTCCATGCGACATTCTTTTTTCGAATTCTTCAATCGGATCGATTTTTCGAATAATTTCGATCGGTTCGATTTTGTTCGAATTTGTATCAAAATGACTGTCTAAGATGGCGGCTACGAATATCTTAAAATGTTTCGTCATGGGTGTCGTTATCACAGTTTTTGAGGGTCCTAAAGCAGAAAGTGAGGTCAAAACGAAAATCCAAAATAGCGGCTGCGAATATTTTCAAATTTTTCGTCATGGGTATTGTTATCATAGTTTTCGTGGGTGCTAAAGCCGATAGTGGCGTCAAAATGTAAATCCAAGATGGCGGCTGCGAAAAATTTCAAAATCTTCGTCGTGGGTGTCGTTTTCATAGTTTTCGAGGGCGTTAAAGTCGATAGTGAGGTCAAAATGTAAATCCAAGATGGCGGCAGTGACAATTTTGTTTTGGTTTTACCTAAATCATATTATTATGTGAGAAGAAACTTCGTTCCTGACGGGGGTCCCCCGACCGAACACGTTTTTTATTCTCCAGCAATCATTATCAATCTGCGAGCCGCACCTCGTATACTATATAAGCAGAGCAAAAGGACATTCTTTAACTAGATTAACACACAGGGTACTTTTAATCCGGGTTATACGTTCCCGTGGGCTATTTTCCGACATCCACGCGGGCAAAGCCGCGGGCAAAAGCTAGTATTATATAATTGTATCATCAATAAATGATAGTGCTTACAATATCTTGCCTTTTAAGTATCTAAATAACCAGCAGAGCAAAAGAACATGTAATAAATAAACAAATAGTCTCATTACCAAAGCACTTTCTAAGCTTATATTAATGAGCCTTCAATGCTGAAGTCTAAAAATGTCTAAGTTATTAAGTGCGCACTTCAAGTTACAAGTTTCATTCACTTAATTGTTTTAGCGAGAAACGACAAAGTCTCCTTCAAGACAAGTCTTTTCTTCTTTAATCCCCAAAACGGCATCGCCTTAACCATTAATTACGAAATTATCGACAGTTCCCATCAGTTCTAAAACTTTCTCTCTCTTAATAAACACGAAACAATTTTTGGAAGCAACTTAGCAACAAAAGCAATATCTATTAGAGTAATAAAATAAATCTATTGTAGCTTGAACTGTACACTGAATGTAATGGCTGTCGCTGTACGAAATGTATGGAATCTGCCGCCAGGACAAACTACGCGCTGTTAGCATGGCCGTTGAAACAAAAGAGCAATTCGCGCCAACAGGCGTGAAACAATAAGCGCTGGGCAATTTGCTAAACTTGTGATCGGATCGCTGATACGTTTTTATTTGAAGCTACTGGTGCGAGTATCATGTAGCTATAATGGCTGGTTTACACAGTGCGAGTTGCTGACTAGACAGAAGACAGCTGCTCGCATTGTGTACTCGTATGTCAATAGCTCGGCTTCCCTTGGCTGTTTTCATTATGAGAGTAGCTACCTAGTCTCTTGAGAGTTGTGTGCTGGAGTAGTACTGGGATCGTGCAATGAAGAGTCAACGTGATTTAATTTAAAAAAAAAACTGTGATAAGTTCTATGACCACAATACTAAGCTTTAAATTAGAAAGAGCTTATAAAAAAACTAAAAAAAGAGAGAAAAAAAAATAAAGATTGGGATTAGAGATACGACTGACTGGCGAGCTACTGCCGAAATCGTCCGAACAATGCGAGTGATGTGCGAGCTGCTGCCATGCGAGTGATAGGGGAATGCGAGCAGGTGATTGAAAACCAAAAATGTTGGAGTTACTCGGATGCGAGCTACTGTCCAACTCGCAATTGCGAGTAACTCGTATGATAATTACGTCCACATCACAGAAGAGATAAAAGGATCTGTTCTGTGGTCGACATAGTGTGAGTTGCTGCTCTATAGCTACTCGGTAGGCCGACTCGGACACTAGCTCGTACCATGTAAACTAGCCATTGCTGATGATTTAGTTTTCTGTATCGATTGCTTCAAACAGGGGTTCTTAAATCAAATAATAGCTAGGATATAAAGAGATTTGTTCGATGTATTTATTGTTTCGACTTTATTTAAGTATCCAGATGTTAGTTTTTGTTATTTTCGTATTAGTCATTGAATGTGGTACCTAGTATAGATTCCGTGTGAGTGTAGGTACTTAAGAAGACAAGAGGCGTTAACTACCTCAACCTGTGCAGTCAAGCCTAAAGACTCCTTCAAACAGGCGCGACTCGCGACGTGAATAGGGAATATGCACGTTGTTCAAGACTTATTCATTATTAAATATATATTGTATAGGAGCCAAGAAACAAATTCCTATTTTTTACATTTTTTAATGCATTACTTATTTTACAATTAATTATTTTACGTTTCGTTTTCTTGGTGGAACGGAACGCAAACTCAAAACGCGTCGCCTTCGACAATGCCGGAAGTGACTTGAAAAATTATGTGAACAGAAAGCTATTATTTGCAAAGTGCTTGAAATCTCACCAAGTAAGTGCGATTCTGCTTGAATAAAGCACAAAAAATAATTTTACTTATATTATTTGGAGCTAAAAAACCTTAAAAATAGATGTAACAAAGCAGTATCGTACCAAATGACGTCACATCATAACCGCGACAGAAACGGACGCTTGGACTGTAGTAGAAAATTGTTGGAGTTTCATAATTTTTTTGAGTAACATGCAGAAGTTGAATTTAACTTTTAGTATTTTTGTGGTTGAGTAATGCGATGCTCACACTTTGATGACACTTTTCATTCACTTTGAACTTGGCATAAGGTGCAACAAAACGCAATGACTACATTTTATCACTTAAGGCTGCATTATATGATAGGAAAAATATTTAGGGTTCCGCGCAAAAAAAATAAAAGCCATGAAATTGTGAACAAAAAGTCGGATTTGAAAAATTCTTTTTGCATTTGGTAGCCCAATTCTCGAGGATGGTTATAGGATATTTAACACCACGCGACGACTCACGCGACTTAGGAGTCGAGCAATAAGAAAAAAGTCGGTGAGAACACTAAGCGAAAACGAAGTAACAGCGCGGGCGGGCGATGCAACGCAACGGGTCGAGGGACGAGGGAGTTTTATTAAAATGTGACTGTTATTTTAGTATATTGTGTATCTTACAACTTCCACACGAACGAAGTCGCGGGGCACAGCTAGTTATAAATAATAAAGTGAGTTTGTTTGTTTGTTAGTTACGCTTTCACGTCTTAACTACTCAACCGATCATCATGAAATTTTGCACACACGTTGACATAGGAAGTAGAAAAACGCAAGCGAACCCGCGAGCAAAAGCTAGTAATGAATACATGCAAATGTAACTCTGTCTGTCTGTTAACTTTTCACGCCGAAACGGCTGAACGGATTTCGATAATATTTTGGCACACATGACCTGAGTTAGAACATAAGATAATTTGTATCGTGGTAGTACATTTCCGTAGGAAAATTTCCAACGTCCAAGCGAGCAGAACCGCGGGCAAAAGCTATAAAACAATACAATCACGTACCCAACTGCTGCATCATGTGCGAGAGATCGACCCACAGATGTCGGTACTGAGCCACTTTGAGCGCCGGGTGTTCAGCTTCCAACGCCTTGTGCAGATTCATGGCGAGGCCTCGGGATGCGGTGCCAAACGCGTTGCAGTTTATATACCTGAGTGGGAAAGAAAGGAGGTAGGTACGAATAATATTTTTAGGATTCCGTACCTCGCAAGGAAAACACGGATCCCTTATAAGATCACTTCGTTTTCCGTCCGTCCATCCGTCTGTCTGTCAATTGCCGTTTTATCAAGAACGCATGGAGGTATCAAGCTTCTAGTCAAAGCAATAAAAACCAATCGGTCAAGTGCGTGTTGGACCACGCACAATAAAGGGTTCTGTAGTTGGGATAAATTTATCCCAAGAACAAACTTAACATTGTTGTTGAAAAACATGTTTTCTCATACATTCCAAATGCAAATGTAAGTTGGTTAACTATTACTCGTAAATTTGTAAAGCCTACTTAGCTGCTTTAATTTTCCATTTAACTTCGTTGTATATACTACTACCGTGAATTTTTTCACATATCCAAAACTAACCGTTTAGCTGGCGGGACACACACACACACTTGACTCTAACAAAAATTGGCACTTTAATATATATATTCATGCCAAATTATAGCTTTCTAGTACTGAGAGTCTCTAAGCTAAGCTGCGGACAGACGGACGGACATGGTGAAACTATAAGGATTCCTTGTTGACTACGAAACCCTAAAAATACAGCCATTTATGCGACATATTATTTTGATACTCGCAAATAAATCAAAACTTATAGGGTACTTCCCGTTGACCAAGAATCATGAAATTTGGCAAGAACCAAGATCTCACAGCACAAGTAAAGGAAAAAGTCCGAAAATCGTTAATTTGTAGTTCTATCAATTTTTTTTTTTGTGATTACAAACTTACATTTGCAGAATTGACCGTCACGTATATCGATGTATGGGGTAACATTTTTTAACTACAAAGTTAAGAGGTACTACTCAGTGATGACAAAATTTTCTAATCATCTCAGCTACTTACTATTCATGTTATTTTTCTGTAGGTATCTTTACATTAATGGCCGAATCCAATAACCTATTTGCACCAAAAGACAGATCGCTATTGATGGTAGACATTATAATTCTATCTGCCCTTATGTCAGGCGGGTAAGATTCCATATCTTTTATAGATTGTTGGGACGTTAAAACCATACATAACATAACATAACATCACGCCTTGTTTCCCCGAAGGGTTAGGCAGAGGTGTACCTATATAGTACACCCACATTTCGCCAGTTATGTTTAAGTCCCATGTAATAGGGGGCGAGCCTATTGCCATCAACCGGGCACAAATTCAGACTCCGGGCTGCTAATGAGAAATTCCAGATAGAAAACCCAATAACACTTTGCCCGACCTGGGAATCGAACCCAGGACGTCATGTTCAGCAGTAGCGCTTGCGACCACTAGACCAACGAGGCAGTCCAGTAAAACCATACATAGATAGGTTTTTCTATCTCCAGTATGCCAAAACTGGTGATAGATAAGTTATTGGATTCGGCCGTATATCAACCTGCATAATTATTCTATCTGTCTGCAAAAATTTAATGCCGAATACCATTTTTATACTTACCACAGTGAACAAAATCCGTCCAACATGGCAATGATATGGTAATAAGCGAACGAGTGCCACAGCTCAAAGTCATCCTGCAGGTAATGTTGCGACAGTATCACGGCAAAGCTGAGACCCCAGGAGAAGACACATAGGCCCCAAGTAAGAGAGTAAAGGTTCGGGAATACAATCGGTGTACCTGTGATCTTGAGGTACTTCAGCTGAAAGTGGAAAAAAATAAGTGTGAGATGGCTTCTTGTATCCGTACAAGAATTGTCTCACAAAAGGTTCAAAACTGGACTTTAAAAACGGGTGGAAACAGTAGGGCCATAGGGTCTGAATACCCATTTAGTGTTTCGAGACATCGCCAACCGGTTGGACGACTCTTCACGTGACCAGAGGCCTGGCCTATTTTTTGGCACAAGATGATTCTTAGGCCAAAAAGGGAGGTTGTATGGCAATGCTAATGCATTGCCATACAACGTGGCAATGCTCCCAGACTTTTGGGATTTTTGCTGTTGACAGCGATGCGGACAAATTTTTTGATGCCCTTATATACTTGTATTTATTATTATTTACAGCGCAATAATAACGATTTAAGAGTTCTAATAAACACCATAATTAAATTATTTATTTATTTATTTAAACTTTTCACACTTAAACAAAGTACAAAGGCGGACTTAATGCCTTAGGCATTCTCTACCAGTCAACCAAGGGTGGTGAAGAGATTAGATGGCAGGTGCTCTGTTAGAAATGGAACAATTTGTACATAAATAAGTTATAAACTTATAATACACATACATACATATTTACTATAATATATATATTAAATAACCACACATATTATATATATTATATATACATATATTAAATACAAATTCAAGAGACAGAGGTTTTGAGATGACTCTACGATATTTATTTTGAAAATAACTCCGCAATCTCCGCTTAAATGCATACCGACTGGTGGCCATCCTGATGTCAAGAGGTAGCGCATTCCAAAGAAGAATGGACTGAATATGAAAGGAAGAATGAACAAAGTCAGAAGTATGAGAAGGACAGAGTAGGATAAGATTGTTAGAAGAACGAAGATTCTTAGCGTGTGAAGAACAGATATTGAAATTATTAAATGCGTCATAACATGCAATACGTAGTTTATTACTAAAAAAAATATTTACCACCATCCGACCTCACATTTATCGTTTAGGATCCATTATTTGTTTGTTTCCGCGCTAGTTAGGTTCTAGGTCAAATTTAATGATTTGGCCAGGCACACGCGAGCTTTTCAAATATTTAATACTCCAATTCGTTTCCAATATAGTCGTTATAGTACAAGCGAGCTGGAAATTTATCGACTGACATAATAATTATAGGCTTATGTGTTTCAAGGGTAAGCAAATGTATATTAAAGCCGTTGCCCGTGACTTTGTTAACATACTAACTAAAACTCCCATTTGAGTTTACTCACAGAATGATGGAGTTCCGAAAAAACACGTTTTTTTTTTAGTAAACTTCTCGCGGTTTTGTGACAGACAGAAAACTGATAAAAAGAATAATGTACTCAACATTTCACCCGTGTTTTTCAGTTTTTCTCTAATATGACGTGCTTATCAGTATTTCCAAATACCCCAGGCTAGACCATATTATTTTATTTTTATTTATAAAGTATCACAGTCGGTGATACTTTATAAATAAAAATAAAAAAAAATAGACAACTCAAGGCAGTTAGGTACCTAACAGAAAAAAACCCTTCCATTTACCCGACCCAGTAACCATCATCTGCCTAGCCTTTTCCCAACTGTGTTGGGGTCGGTTTCCAGTCTAACCGGATGAGCTGGATACTAGTATTTTACACGGTACCCCTTGGTAACACTAGTTGTCAGACTTTCGAGCTTCTGGTAACGACTGTCAAAGATCTTCAACCAAAACCCGACCCAGTAACCAAATCAGAAAAATTTTAACGTTCGTATTGACCTCAAATAACTTCTAAGAATTACAGATTTCTAAAGAAATATTTCTAAGACTCACTAATGGAAGTATTGTGAAAGAGCTGAAACCTAATACCTGTATTAGTCTGGCTCGAAATACAAGAGACTCCTTTATTTACAAGATGGATGGCGATACAAAATGGCCGACTCATCGGTCTTGAACAATAGGGTGACTAATTAATCTATAGATTAAGAGACTGAAATTGTAGTAGTTACTTGGTCTTGAAAGAGTCATGTAAACAGAGCTATGGTTACAATACAGAAGAAACTCAATTATGTATATATTTTAGTATCTTGTTTTTTTTTTTTGTATATTTATTCGGCTTGTAGCTAAGTAATAACAGCCGCACGGGTCGATTGATCCGGTTAATCATCAGGATCAGATCAGTAGATGGGTCAATGGATCTTTACATACTCAGACCCCTCCGTGTCTCGGAGCACGTAGCCGTCGGTCCCGGCTGTCATTCGTGGATCTTTGATAGTCGTTACGGGTCGTCAGGAGTCTGAAAGTCTGACAACCAACCTTACCAAGGGGTATCGTATTGCCTAGTAACTGGGTAGTGGAGGTCAGATAAGCAGTCGGTCCATGTAAAATACTGGTATTTAGCTGCATCTGGTTAGACAGGAAGCCGACCCTAATATCGTTGAAAAAAGAGTATTCTGTCTATCTTGAGCTCCTTAAGTTCTGAGTTGAGCTGCACGATTTCTGACAAATGCGTGCAATGACTTGACAGATTTACTCAATCTGTGTGGTTATTTCCTCAAAATACCATTTCAGACACCAATGTACATGGTCTTCAAATGATCTGACCAAGGTTATGTCTGGGCTTTAAAAGAGACCTCTGAGTTTGTTTCGGCCTTTCTTCTCAGAGTAGTCAGATAGAAAACGCCGACCTCATATAGTTTTTAAAATATGATTGACTTGTATAAGTATTTGTACAAACCTACTTACAGAAATAAAATCATTTTCATTTATCTATACGAACCAATTACAGGTTATTTACACAAACCATTTTTCCGTGCTCAGCACTTAGCTCCTCATAAGTCTATAGCTCCTTAAACTTTTCATTGAGAAAAGAACAGTAAGTGTATCTACTTACTGGTAATTTACAGTATAGTTTACTTACCTGATAATGCGTCCACATATTTTTGAAAATAGCCACTTGCTGCCCATGCCGCCATGACGCGATCGGCAAAAGAAAATGCGGGATCAAAATGCTCAAAAATATAATATTGTAGATGACCTCGTCGAATCGCTTATTAGCCATACTTTGAAAATTTGCTAAGCGTTCTCTGCCCACTGAAAAGAGAGAGCTCAGTTATAGAAAATTGTTTCCTGACTTTTCAAAAGCTTTGCAGTTCAGTCGAAATTAGGAGCAATTAAAACTGATTCAAGCCTCAGGACCTATGCATACATAATGCTGTTAAGACGTTTCACCCTCTTTAATAAAACAATGGAGGACATTTGTGTAAAAGTTGAAAATCGAATCGTTAATTACTTAGAAAAGATAATCAATGGTTAACTTTTTAGAAGAAAACTGTTGTTGCTATTCAGTGGAATAAAATATAGGATGCTGTTTTAATTATTGTGCTCATGTATTGTTTTGTTTTTTTACCTTTCACTACGATGATGCATTCCAATCCCCATACAAGGTAAGCCCACAGCGTTGCCTTTGATATCCAATTGAATGTTGTTCGCTTTGTTGTTTGTGCATCTGTGTGACAAATAAATAGTGCACCTTTTATCTACCAATACAATCTACCTAGTGGGGCCTGTGGCTAAGTAATAACAGCCGCACGGGTCGATCAGGTTAAGCTACGCTTGCTGCGGTTGGTCCGTGGATGGGTGACCATCGTAACATACCAAGACCCCTCCGTGCCTTGGAAAGCACGTTAAGCCGTTGGTCCCGGCTGTCATTCGTGAATCTTAGACAGTCGTTTCGGGTCGTCAGAAGCCTGAAGGTCTGACAACCAGTCTTACCAAGGAGTATCGTCTTTTTCAGTAACTGGGTTGTAGAGATCAGACAGGCAGTCGCTTTATGTAAAATACTGGTTTTCAGCTGCATCCGGTTAGACTTGAAGCCGACCCCAACATCGTTGGGAAAAGGCTTGGCATCAATAAAATAGACTGTACATCTTTGCTACGTATTTTGAAACACTCATAATTCATGTTTGTAGTTCTGTTACCAAAATATACAACAAAATAACACAAAAGCTCGATTTGACGGTTTCATTGGACAAATTTTATTATATATGAAGGCTTTATGGCCAATTATGGCCCACCCGATACCAAGTGTGCACTCTAACAATCCAAACATTGTTTCAAACTTATTGGATTCTGGAAAATTTCAACACATTTTCTTTTGAAAAGCTTAAAACTTTGTATGTGTTGAAGTTAAAAACAAAGTTTTACGACCGCATTTTATCTGATGAAGAGGAATGCCGACATTTTCAAATTTTAAACTGAGAATATTTTTAAACTTTTTTAAGTCTTTTATTTTGTATTCAGCCATCTTGTTGTTGCACTAACCGTTATCGTTCTTCAGTAAAATAAATAAAATTCATTCTTCGTAAGTTTCGGGACCATGTTTTTAATAAGATAGTTTGCGTTATGTTTAGAATAATAATAATTTAATACTTACTGTCAGCTGTGAAGCTACTATAAATTGAATAAATAAACTTTCCAATGCATATTACATAAATAAACGTGAAAACGGAACACTTGAGAATCAGTAATCTTTACTATCTTGCAAAAACTAGTTGGAAAACCATTATAATACTAGACTAACTATGTATGCATGTACCTAAAAATAAAAGTACACAAAAGAAAATTAATAGACTGATGTACATATAATCGCCCTAGATAGCCCAACTTTCACATGAAAATTAAATAAAGATACTCCATGAAATCATTTGTTACTAGTGCCTAAAACAAAATATATTTACTTTTAGGCACCCTCATGATTGGCATAATCCCCATAATCTGGAACAGTACCAGCAAGCTCTTCGTGGTGATATAGAAACTGTCGTGGGCATCGAGAAGAGCCCCATCCTTATCAGTAATCTCCGGCCCACAAAGATCTTCAGCGTCGGACTCTAAACGAAAGAAATTAAGAAAAATAAAAGATTCATTATGAATTATGATGATTAAGATGCGGCTCATTACTTATCTCGATGGTAAATAATTATGAGGAAAGGTTTCCTTTTTATTAAAGATAGGGTTTGGTACATAATTTATTTCATGGTTTGCATTAAAATTGTGAGTCGTTTTTAAGCGGGATGGTCGACAGTGAAGTCCATAAAATTATTGGACACAGCATTATTATGTTGTTGAATATTAACAAAAAATCTACATTCTTTTGTTACTGTAACAAAATGTTTTCAGTTTTCAAACAAGCAGCACATAACGAGGAGACTATTGCTAGACTGGAAATTGAATTCGTCCTGCCACAATGGGCTTGCAGAACCTAAAATAGTTTTTGACCGAGGACGTAAACGTGTTAACTTAAAAGTACAAACAAAACAAGTCGTAAGTTACATTAGTATTAATTTCTCAAGATAATACACGAGTTATGCAATACAGATAAACTCTCACCTTTAATACCATCTTTCTCATCAATCCTCTGAAACATTTCGCTCTTTCGGGTCTCATTGTTGTTAACCGAATTGGGATTGTAAACCCGAAACCCATACTCTTCTTTGTTCATAGTGACGCTTATGTTCCCAAATATAGAAATGGGTAGACCCTTGCGTCGACCGCTCAGAACGAGCCTTGTGAAAGCTCTGGCTACAGAATAGGCAATAATCAATCATAAACCCGACCGTCTCAGCTTACTTGGTTATGCCCGTTTGTCAATAAAGTGGGGCGGAGTTGGCTTGTGTTTTGTTTTATTTTTTTCCCTTTTTTTTCTATTTTCGCTTTTGTCTTTAGTCTGAAAATTGTGATAGGTATGCGACATACATTTTCTGAACCAACTAAGTTTTCTCTGATTTTTTTTTCTGTGATCTCTGAGGTTGACCTGTCATAATCAGTGGAGCATTTGACATAAACAGTTTAAGTGTAGATATTCTGAACCACATCGTGTGAGATATCGAGCTCTAGGTATATTGAAGAGGTACTTGATATTTAGCTGTTGGCTTTCTTATCCTAAAAATTCCTGCTAAGAAACAAGTTCACAATTTATGTAATAAAAATACCTACTTACCCATCCAATGTATACTGGTCAATTTTCAGGCATAATAAATTATAAGCGCCACCTAAAGTCTTTTGAAGCATACTCAACGCCACCCTCTATTCTCTAGACACCTCTTGACGCCGTATACCGATGACGCCGCAGCGTCGCTCCACCGCCATTAATTCATATTTCACTCTAATGGCGACTTTCGAAAACACTTAACGAGCCCTTAAGTGAGATGTAAGCAAGACCTTGTGGCGAAGCGTTTAATGTTTAATATCAAATTAAGGGCTCGAGTAAACCGCAAAGATGTGGAATTCAATTCACGGATCGGTAATGTGATTTGGATTTGATTCTTTTGTTTGTTTAAAAAGGGATTAACTTTTTCCATTATATTTTTGATTCAAAACAATCGTGTATCTATAAATATTATAAATTATATTATGAATATAAGTGTTTGTCTGTTTGACCGGATTGTTCTTTTATACTAAGTAGCAACGGATTTTGATGTGACACCATCATTTAGAGAATTTATTCCGAAAGATTTATGAGTATAATAAATTGATACTAAACTAACACATGACAAAGAAATCTCGATGTTTTGTCGAGTCTTGAAAACCGTTTGAAGCAGGGGCGGGCACTAGTAGGTTTTATAAATGTGAAAAGTCGATCTTTCAGTTAAACTAAAATAGTAGATTATTTGCCAAGGGCGCAAATAACTATTTTAAAGGCGAGAGTGTTTCTTTGAATCCAGAACGGAGCGAAGGATTCTAAAGTAGAATCCTGAGCGCAATGAGAGATTCAAAGTACGTCACTCGAGCTTAAAATAGTGTTCCACCCGAGTGGACACTACTTTTTATCACCCTCTATGAGAAAATAAGTAAGTGCATACAATGTTCTCTGGAGTTAATAATATACTTAATATAATACTTTCATTCTCACACATTGAGTTCTCTCTACTTGAGGAAGACACACTCATTTTTTTATAAAACTAAGTAAAATCCGAATTTGAGTAAACAATTACAAACGAAGGTGGAATGCATTTCGCACGTGTTTTAATTTTCACAAAGTTTTTCTTTTATTTGGCTTGGGCGCGGTTTACTTTTTCATACAGCCTGATATTTGTTCATACAATGTTCGTGATTGATCTCTTTTGTGATTGGAACTTTTATTAACAATATCCACATTCCAAATTCAAAATCACTTTTCGTCCATAGGGATTAAAGAGCTATTTTAGTCCCTGTTTACGAAGAATAAACTAGCTCTTTTTGTATAGATGTGATAAAAATAAAATTTCAGTGAAATCTCTAGAATAAATGACGCGCTCAACACTTATCTTACCAAGGCAAGATAAGTGCAACTGCAGTCAAAATGTATGTAACGTTGACCTTTACCAAAGTGACAACACAAAATCAAATACAGTGGTCTTAGAGTAAGAAAGCTATAGAGCTTCGGGTAGCGTGGCTACATGAGACTAAATATTTTAAACATAACTATAAATGTATAAAGAACCCAGTTAACCATACCCTTTTCTGCTCACTATCACTTTATAGTTAAGTACACTACAACTCATTGTAATAAAGGTTTACCTCAGTTTGAAGACAAGAAAAAAATCAGCAAATATTTATTAAATGATGTAAAAAGTCAGATTTGTTTGTGAAGAAACTGGCTCGCACTGACAGACGGAAATAGTATAGCTTTGTCCTTTTCCGTTACGTATAATAACTCAATATTATATTCCTTTCTTGGGAATGAAATTTCTTTGTCTAAGACGTGGTTCAAGGATCTTTTGGCGCTTGAATGACATTGACAACAGGGCGTTGTAGGTAAACATTTGTGAAATTGTTTTATGAAACTGGAATGAAAAAACAAGATGGCGGCTTTAGTACCGATTTTGGGGCCAAAAGATGCTTGTACAGCTATTAATTGACTTTGACCTAAAATGAAGCGACAAAAAAGACCAAATTAGATCATTATCCGTCGTTTGTAGAATTCGGTTAGGTTATTGTTTGTAGTACTCCCGTTTTTTTGCAAAAAAATCGTGTTTGAGTTTCCTCTCTCTGTGAGTACGGGTTGGAAGAGGGCACTCTGGACCACATCTTCTTTGAATGCTCGAACAATGTTCCACCTTTAGATTTACATAAGCACTTCTCAAAATTTAAGATTCCTGTTCCAACTAATTCCCCTCCTTACCAACATATTCCTCTCCAGATCTGCTTGTGCCGCTGCTGACCTTCATCCGTCACAATAACATAAAATTATAAATTACTAGATGCGCCCCGCGGTTTCACCCGCATAAGTCTGGATCCTGTAGGAACATCGGGATAAAAAGTATCCCATATGTTAATCCAGGTTATAAACTAACTGTGTGCCAAATTTCATCCAAATCCATTCAGTAGTAGTTGTGTGAAAGAGTAACAAACATCCATCCATCCATGCTCACAAACTTTCGCCTTTATAATATTTGTAGGATTCTGTCTGTGTGGGTGTGGTATGCGTATTTTTTATGTTGTAAC
The DNA here is from genome assembly GCA_947568875.1 of Fissipunctia ypsillon. Taxonomy (NCBI): domain Eukaryota; kingdom Metazoa; phylum Arthropoda; class Insecta; order Lepidoptera; family Noctuidae; genus Fissipunctia; species Fissipunctia ypsillon. The sequence goes on from OX387643.1 coordinate 6,898,010, forward strand.
AATAATTATAATATTTATTGGAATGAAGCTCTTTGACGCGGCTTACGGTAGGAGTTGACTGGTAGAAATCGTCACGTAACGAAATAGCGATAAGCCCTGTTGACCCCATGTTAACACTTGAAACTTTACTAGATGGCTGTGGTTACATAATATACAGCGAAAGGAAGTTCGTTCCAACCGAGTGTCTCACGGTACGTCCCGACGTTTTTTTTTTTAATTTTTAGTTTATTTCAGTCCCGTCCCAGTCTCAACAGGATCCACATTATGTTCTACTGTATGAATCAATGAATTTTATTTGTTTTTCTTTTTACTTTTAATTATTTTTCTTTTTTATATCATGCTTTTCCAAATCATTTTAGATGATGGCAGAATAGTCGACACCGACTCTGCTTGCCATTTATTAAAAATATAATAGAAATTAGAACATTACCCCTACCCCAGAAAACAATTGCGTGTTACGAACAAATGAGTGTGCACCTAAAAACGTCATTCATCCACGTCGAACTGCATCATTTATAATGCAACAGTCGAAGCTACGTGTACATGAAGAACGAAATGTATCCATAATTCATCTTATTACTTACCCTTGTTTTCCGCAATAAATAAGTGTGTAGGTACGCTATATACTGCATCTTCATTTTTTAAATCATGGCTTGAATTCACAAAAGGCTTTTAAAAAACTTTATTGAGGTGCACTGTGACATCGGAGTTAATATTAATTAAGCGATTCAGGTTAAAGTTGCGTTTCGCTTGGTACTGAAAAGTACCTATTTTAAATGTTTTTTTTTTTTTGTGGAAAAAAGTACGTATTACAAAGGCTAGAATATTAATTAACTTTCACTAATTGCTGAAATGGTATGCTGCTATAAACACTTTTTGCCACAATTTCTGGGAAATTACTGGAAAGACTCACAAAAGGTTACCTTCTATTTTCTACCAGGAAAATTGGTTCTAGAAACGGTATTTAATTTAGGGTAATCAAATTATATTAATGCTTCTTACATTCGCTATTTGAAGCACTAAACTTATTGACTTAAAGCTCCTGTTGCTTTCAGGTTTCTAATTTGCTACTATAATAATAATAGTTAATCCATTAATGATGAATTTACAGGAGGCCAGCGCCCAAATGGCGTAACACACTTTCAATTACAACCCGAGAGTTTTGAAGGATATCTCTAATCCATTGCTGCATAGGTTTAATAAATTCTTCTGCTCAACTAAATATAATGCAATGGACGTGGCTGAACTGTCAAAATGAATGAAATTGCAATCAATTGTCATTTTATACGTACTACGCAATTACCTCGCAAGGCCCGTACCCTGTACCTTCCATATATTTTTGCAAGGCACTGTAAGCATAGGCCAGGTCAACTTGATAGTTATACATGCACTGCACATGGTTCATAATCGCTTGACATTCCATATAACAACAGTATTGTCGACTATTTATTATTGGCCTGTTGTAAAAGTATATGGTAACCACGGGGTAATCTTATCTAGGGAGATGAGAGTAACCCTCGTAACATTTAGTCGCTGAAGGAGTAGGAATGCTCTATAATTAGTGGAAATCAAGCGAGATGCTTGAAATCCACTAAGATGTTTTTCCACAAACCTTTGAAGATGGGCATTTACGGTTAGTCCATCGCGCCAAATGGCGTGATGTAATACAAAATTTGATCGTGAATTTTAATCCGTTGGTATGGTGTAAAACTCTAGATGACCAATCGCTCCATTTGACTTTAGTCGTTTGGAGCCATGCTAAATGGCACTATCGTGATCAAGTTTTGGATGTACATCACGCCATTTGGCGCGATGGACTGACCGACCTTTAGAAAGCCAAGTACTTATTAGCAGTCACTTATTCACTTCAGTCGATATTGGTTGTCTCTTCGAGTGCTAAGTGGAGCAAAACAAATTATTCACGTCCCGGCAGATGATCAAACATGCTTACCCCAATTTATATTCAATTAATCCTCCGTAACGATGACAATGAAAGCGTCACGCTATTTATGTTTATCAGACCTTCGTAATCGAGTTTGTTTGTACTTAATTAAATAATTTTACAGTCTCTATTGACGTGACAGTGTAGACTAAGTAATTAGTGTACATATTATTATGGTTATAGAGGCGTAATAAAAATCCTCTATCAATAACGCGTGGGTGTGCACGACGCACTCAGGGTAACCAGCCCTATAACAAACTCTAGCTTACATTAGCTCCTGCCGTCGATATAAGGAGAATCACCAATCAACCGTGTGATTATAAATCATAATAATATGTATATGTACTTGTATAGTCTGTACTGTCATATCAGTATAAACTATGACTATACTATGTATGTACATAGTATACATAGTTATATATATATGGTTAGGATTCTTCTCGATAAAACCAAACTCGCTGTCCGCAGTTGTCGCAAAAGGCAACTTAGAGATTATTTGCAAAAAGCCTTGGTATACCACTATGACAAGAAAATACCGGGTATTTGTCAATTAAACACAAAATATGTATTATTCATCCAAATTTATTGTATCGCCTTCAAAGTAGGTCCCTTCCGAAATAATACACATACGCCAACGAATAACCCAATCATCAAAACTTTTTTCAACGCATTTTTTGGAATCGAGTTCAGTACTCGCCGCGAATTCTCGCTTTTTCGGTTTCGGCTCAGTTGGAAGGCGCCATTCCGAAGCTTGTTGAGTGGTTTGAATGTCAAACTCGTAAACCTGTCTCATCACCAGTTACAATGCGTTTTGTGATTGTGGGGTCCGAATTGACTCGTTCTGTCATGTCTTCAGCGACCTTTACGCGATTGAGTTTTTGCAGAAAACTCAGGTCTTTCGGCACTAGTCGACCGGCAAAGCGTTTCATGGCCAAACAATCGTTTAAAATGGTACGAATTGATTCGTGAAACACAGACAGCGGCTATCTCTCTCAGACTTAAACGGCAATTTTCAGTCACCATTTTTTTTACTTTAGGGATGTTAAGTTCAGCTGAAAACGTTGATGGCCGACCAGAGCGAGGCAAATCTTCCACCACATCTCGACCGCTTTTAAATGCACTGTGCCACTCATACGCACGTGTTTTTGATAAAATTGATTCACCGTAAGCTTTATGTAACATTTTTAGTGCTTCAGCACAAGAAATTCTATTGCATTTAAGACATTATTTGTTAGATTTTTTTATCCATTGTAAAAATCGCAAAATACACTTGAGATGAACTGACAAAATGGCGCACTGTAAACAAACTGAATGACAAGTGACGGTCAAACTCCGCGTGAGTATAGAGAACAGTTGTGCCTACATAACGACAAAAATAATGTCGAAAATCCCTTTAAGCGGGCTTTTTAAATGATCGATTACCGGTACTTTCTGGACAAAATATACATCCGTGGTCACCGTTCTTACTATTGCTTAAAGATAGTGCACAGTTCCCATCTCCCAATCTTGGTGATTATGTTACTGCCCTCTTAGCTAGTCATAGTTTTTTGAAAGCTGCGCGCACAGATAACACAAATCCTGCGGCGTACGGCGTGTGAGTCGAAGCCGATGGAACGTAATGTTGCCATTTTAAATATTGTATTTATATAAACAATTTAGATTCAGGTATTGTGTGTTTATTTTGTTTCTTTTTCAAATTACATTGCAACCAGCGGTGAGGGTCTGTCTTGCATAGAGTTGCAGCATTATGCTGAGCGATGGCCGTTTAGCGTGGATGTGACGCATATTTTCCCCCAACTTGTTTCTTTTTGTGTTTGTGTTCTTTTTTTGCGTCATGTTTACCGCAAATAAACGTATTTTCCTTCTTTCAGTCCATATTCAGCACGTTTACAGCAGAATGATAATAAATAAATAAAATAAAATAAATATCTTCGGACAACTCACACACGGCCATCTGATCCCAAGCTAAGCAGAGCTTGTGTTATGGTAACCAGACAACTGATATACATACTTATATAATTTATAAATACATACATATTATAGATAAATTACACCCAGACACAGAACAAACAATATGCTCATCACACAAAGTTTGTCCTGGGTGGGAATCGAACCCACGACCTCCGGCTTTGCAGTCAGGGTCACTAACCACTAGACCAACAGGCCTGTCAAATAATAATGATTTTGTTAAATCAATAAAAATATGTATGTTGCTTTAATTTCGTCAATATTACTCCCGATAAACGATAAGCAACCACATACTCCCAGGTTTTCATTAATTGACTGAAGTGGGATAAATTGGGTCGTTAAAAACCAAGCAACCAATCAACCATCGAACACGAAAATTGGATGTACGCTTAATATCTTTATTAATTTAATATTGTTCATAACGCTTTTAATATTATAAATAAAATACTAGTGACTCGCCCCTGCTTCGCACGGTTTTTACCAGGAAATGATTTAGACAGATAAACCTTCCGGAATAAATTCTCTAAATGATGGTGAAAACAGAACCAAGATCCGTTGCGAGGTTTAGAAGAACAACGCGGTTACACAGACAGACACGAAAAGCGACTTTATTTTATAATGTGTATGTAGGTCTAAATAGACATACATACAACATGGTAGATATACATAATTAAAACGTTATTTCCAACAAATAATACCTGCTACTACCCGCTTACCTTTTTGCAAAACTAATTAATCAAATGCATCAAACGTAAATAAAAGTAATTAGGTAGATTAATCGAATCCATTAGTTGACCAATGAAGCTAGTTGAAAATTTCAAATTGTAAGACGAAAATTGAAGAGATCCTAATTTTAGATCGTCGTTTGTTTGACAACAGAGATTGTTATGCAAACAGTGCCCCCTACTACTGTTTTATTAATTGAATATTCACTTGTGCATATGTGGAAAAAAAATGTTTGTGAAAATGTCAACGCTGAAGATTTTGTCATTGTTAAACAGCTCAGGAGATTGATATCACAACAAAAACATGAATGACTTCGTACTTTCAGACACAAAACTTATGGTCTATTCTCATAATAATTGTCAAACAAATCGTTGAACATAATAAGAACAAAGAAGTATGTATGAACCTATGTTTTTTCGTTAAATCACGATGCCTACATCACAAAGCATTCCCGAGTAGCTACTCGGGAATGCTTTGATGTATTTCCGGTGCACCCTGGGTCGTTTATTTTACTAATATTTTCACCATTGCATGAGCTATTTTCATTATAGATAGGGAAGATGACATTAAACATAAACTACACTTGACATACCTACTAACACTAAAATTTACCAACACACTTACTAATTACGTAACCACCTTATCTACTGCATGCCTCACAACGCTTCAGCATGTGAGAGTGCTCTCGATATATCGCCTTGTCAAAATGTTCCATCATAAAATCGTTTCCACACTCTCAATTCCACATGGAATTCATATTAGCAGGGATGTTTTAAAAACTAGAGACTTGAAATTATAAGATTAATATATTTTTAGATACCTTGATATCCATCATAATCAGCCTATAATGTTCCCACTGCTGGGACACAGGCCTCCTCTCTGCGAGAGGGAGTGGGCCGTAATCCACCACGCGGGCCCAGTGCGAATTGGTAGATGTCACATGTCTTCGAATTTTTGGTTCTAGGACATGCCGATTTCCTCACGATGTTTTCCTTCACCGTTTTGAAAGCAGTGGTGATGAAATAATTTACACAAAGTAAAGCGCCTGTCTGGACTCGAACTCAAGACATACAACTCCGTAAGTCGGAGCCGATACCACTGGGCCACCATTGCTCACATATTGATATAATATTCTATTTAACAAAAAAAAAAAAAAAAAAATTACCGGTAGTGCTTTCTGTTAGGAAGTGTGTCTGTTTGTCGTCATGATTCACGTCGTCACACGCAATGGATTAATCTAAATCTTATTCTATACGTGATTCTGCCTATGAGGCGTGCACTTTTGCATTTTACAATTTTTTTTACTTCCAAGCTCTTCCAGCTCATGAAAATAATGTACTGTAATAATGTTCGTAGTAGGGGCTTGCCTTAGGGCGTCCAGACGTTGCCGCGTTGCTCTAACTACTTGCATTTGTATACGTCATGCCCCCTTCCGTTCTTATCTCGGCTCTTTGTCATAGGACAAGGCTCCTCAGCGCTGAGCATTTGTTACGGGGCATATATTTTATTATGTTTGTATAAAAATGAGGAAATGTTGGGTTGGTAATGGGTGCGTTAAAGGATTGGAAGGGTAAACGTGGAAAGGTAGAATATGTTTACAAGTAGGTAACAAGGGGAGTTTGGAAAACGGTCAATCGTAACTAGTCTTCACATAAAATATAATTTTACAACACACTTACACGTAAAGTGGCTCTTATTGAACTAAGAGCTAGCAAAGCTTAGTTTAGCTTTTAGGTTCATAATGCAGTATATTAAACACGCGTGCTTTTCACTTTATATTACCGCACTAGTGCAGTAATGTGCGCCACAAATAACTATTTACTAGTCGGAGATGTGCGCTTTTTTAATCTCATCAAAGACTTCATGCTTTTTTATACCTACTGTGGATGTAAATAAAATACGATAAATTAACATATTAATTCATCAAATTATTTATTTTTGTCAAAAAAGTAACATTGTCTCGTGCAGCATCCAAATAACATACAAAATATTCCGTTTTTATGATTTTAATACCTTTTAGACTGTTCGACGGTTTCGTTCCTTTGCCTCTCCTTCATATATTATTAGATATTTTTTTACACAAGTAATTGGTTAATGAACCTTTATTTATTTTTGGCCTCGCAATCGTGTTGAATAACGTCGTTTGAAACGCATGTGCATTGATCATTACACACTTGATTCCTTTATTGCTCTCGTCTACGGGTCGCGCGAATAATACCACCTCGAGTGTAATGACCAACATAGCACACTTGTATCATAATGTAAGTACTATTATTCAAGTATACAAAATGTTATAAAACATTTTAAAAGAGAAGGTAACTTTGGAGTTTCTTGCCCAATAATCGGCATATGAAACTAACATTTGTAAATGTTGACGTTCAAAAGTGCCTTTGAATGGCCTACTGGAAATAAATGATTTGACTTTGACTTTAGGTGCTACTGAGATTAAGCTAAAAAGACAACAAAACATTTAATACGAGTAACTCGTGCAGTTCGTGCAGTTAAACCTTCGTCAACCTTCGTCTTTGTAAATATCGTTTGACAAAGATTTCGTCATTCAAATATTCTGAACTTACCTTGGGAATTTAATTTATTTTATCTTTGAGGGGTCAAAGATAAAATAAATTAAATTCCCGTATTTCATAAATATCTTTGAGCACAAACCAAATCAGATTCGCAGTACAATACCGGCCATTTAAGGATATATTCTTTTAGAACTTCACAAATGGCCTTAAAACTTTTTAATGTGATTTATGAAGGCCTCGAAACTTCCACGGATTTATTCATGATCCTTTATAGCTTTAGAAATATGGTTTTAGAATGACAATCCTCCTATCACGGGAGAAGTAATGTAACAATAGACAATTAATTTTGATTATTTGTGATTCATTAGTAAAAGAGTTGTCACGTTAAGATCTAGACTATTTTAGATATCAAATTCAAAATCATTCTTTTGTATAACACAGGTTTATGCGATGTTATAAAATATTGGACTAGGTTCACTGTATTATAACCAAAAGAGGGTGTGCAAATTTTAGTTTTATGAGCAGTTAAATTTATTTAAAATATAATTAAAGTATCAGGAGCTTGATCATCGATGGGCAGAAAGATCTTCTTGAGTACACAATCTAACTTTTTGATCACTGTGAATCGTTTTCTTCTAACAACCATTTAGCAGCCAATAAGGACACTTTTAATAAAAATTTCTTTATACTTCTCAGTAGGCCCGAGTCTGGATTTGTGCCCGTATGATGGCAATAAGCTCGCCCTATTAGCCGATGTTCGCACGGACGTAAAAATATCGCGGCAGGATTTTATCGCGCACTAGATTGTTTTTTTATTTGAGATAGGTTTGCTCTTGACTCTAGTCTAGGTCAGAGATGACAGAGACAAAGTCGACGATGGAGCGAGCTTACCCAGAAGAAGCCTGTTCACTCTGACTTTGAAGAGATCGGGGTTGTATGCGTTCGAAACACAGACGCAGGCAGAGAGTTCCACTCCTTTGCCGTACGCATCACAAAAGACATTTGAAAACGCTTAGTGCGAATTGGTGGAATAGCAACTAGGTAAGGATGGTAACCTGCAGTGCGTCTAGATTTTCAACTCTCGGTGTGATAAGCCAAGTATAGATAATCCAACAGAGTGCATTCCAGCGCGTCGAAAAAACACTGTTGACTGATTTTCAACTCTCGGCGCTAAGCAGAGCGTTGAAAATCCAGTCCGCGAAAAAAAAATTGGCGCGATATTTTTACGTCCGTGCGTACGTCGGCTTACATGGGACTTGAACATAACTGGCGTAAATGTGGGTGAACTATAGATACACCTCTGCCTAACCCTTCGGGTATTCCCTGAAGGGTTAGGTAGAGGTGTATCTGTCAGGCGTAATATTATGTTATGTTGTTCCTAGTCCTTAATTAATAAGCTCTGTTCACAATATGCGACGAAACGACTTAAGGCTCCTGCAAACAGGCGCGACACGCGACTCGACACAGAGGCACCGCGTGTCGTGTGACGAGCGATGCCTTTGTGTCGCGCGAGATTCGCGTCGCGTGTTGCGCCTTAATGACATCATATTCTATTGTGAGAGCAAATACCAGTGCACCTATATAGTGGTTGTACGCTACAGGATAGAAGTTGTGAGGAGAAATTATGACTTCGGTTGTATTTTATGAGGACGAGATAGCTCAGTATAGGTATGTATATGATGTATAAGTGGTTTTGTGAAGGTTGTTGCACGTTGTTTCAAGTTAGATAATTTAATTAATTTATATATTAACTATACCATTTGCTTAGATTTTAGGGTAAGGAAAGAAAACATATAGGACTAGATTTTACCCGCCGCTTCACCCGCATGTTGTACCCGCAATCGTTGAGCTCCTTAACTTTTTAAGTTGAGCTGTACGATTACTGACAGATGCTTGCACTGACTGGACAGATCCAGTCAATCTGTGTGGGTCTTTCCTTAAAAGACCATTTCAGACACCAACCGACATGGTCTTCACATGATCTGACCAAGATTATGTCTGGACTTTAAAAGAGACTGTGACCTCTGAGTTTGTTTCGGCCTTTCTTCTCAGAGTAGTCAGATAGGAAACGCCGGCCTCATCTAGTTTAAAAAAAATGTTTGACGTGTAAAAGTGTTTGTAAACCTACTTACAGAAATAAAATCATTTATCATGGAGATCAGAAATTATTTCATAGAAATGTACTACCGGGATAAAAGTAGGTCACAATCCGTTCAGCCCGTGAAAAGGTTATGGACAGACATAACCACAGAGTTATTTTCATAAAATTGAAGTGTCTGTTTGTAATGTCAAAGTAACAGCTTTTTACTAAACAGTAACGATACTTATAACGAAAAATCTATTTTGAAAAATTTTGTCTGTCTGTCTGTTTGTTCCGGCTAATCTCCAAAACGGCTGTACCGATTTTGACAGAACTTTCACTGGCAGATAGCTGATATTATAGGCAGTAACTTAGGGTACTTTTATTTTAGAAATATAATAAGGGTTTCGTGCAAAAAAAAAAACATGAAATTGTGAACCAAATCCGATTCAAATAAGGAAGTAGGGCAAAACTTGGGTAATCGGTGATAGTTTTGTTTTTTACTTGTAAAATTCGATTCATTGATCAGATTATTTTTTAAATTTACTGCAATATAGTAGACAAAAGAAGCTTTGCTAACTTATATCTAAAAATGTGGCAAATACTATAATGATTGAAAAATATACATTTATCAAGTCAGTAGTAACTTGGTAATATAACACATATTATCTATCACCGAATAGCTGCATATCACCAATTAGCCAAGTTTTGCCCTATTGACACCCACGTGGGCGAAGCCGCGGGCAACAGCTAGTTCATAATATTAGTATGGATTTATAGACATCTGAGTAAGATCCTAGTGACAGTAAAGTTGTTATTCCTGAAGTTTTTGGTAACTTAGATGAAAGACAGTAAAATAAACCTTAAGATTGTTAAATAAGAGTTTTCCACTTAAAAAACAAAACTCTGTTACACATGTTCGAGATAAGAGATCCTAAATCAGATCGTAATTTCTAACTAAAACTTATTCTAAGTAGGTACTAACGGGAAAGGCACAAACACCGATAAAATTGTTCAAGTTACTCATTTAACTTAGAACGTGTCCAACTTCGAATGAATCGAATAAATAAATATTTGTCTTTGCCTCCTCCTAAAAGGCAAATAATATCTATTTGTTTTTCCAATTGAGAGTTGAATTTATTTTATGGGCCTGTTTCAGATTTAATTGTTTTTTAACAGTAGTTTTAAAGAGAAGATAAGTCGATTAATTCTGTTAAGAGTTTTTATGTGGAGTTATAAAAGGTTCGGAGAGAGTAGCTCTAAGTAGATGCTTTAAAATATAGGTAACCACTTACCAGTTGTGTCTCGCGGTTACAAAGGGAACGTTTTCATTAACCTGGGTAAAAAGTATCCAACACTTAATCTATGTATGTGCCTAACTTCATTCAAATCCGTTCAGCCACAATATGTGTGGCTGAACATGCATGCACGAAACATGTAAATGACACGATTTTGAGTTTGGACTCAAACGTCATGTCCTATATGTATAATCTGTGTCTATGAATATTCTATAGTCCTTAGTATTTAATATTGCTTGCCAAACTAGGCAGAACTAAAGTGCTTTCATAAATTGGGGACCAGGAATAGTCAGAAAAAATACGTTAGAAATGTGTGATTTTTAAGTAATATCAAAACGAAAACGTCAGTTGCGTTTTGAAAAACGGGCTTTGTTGAGTGTCCGTTCCACTTGCATTTTAGATATTTAGATCACCGTTATTAGTCCATTATTTTGAAATCGCAATTAATCGATTTGATTCGACGAGTAATAATCGATCATTTAAGTTTTAATAAGATTCATTAATTTAGTAGTAAAAAGAACTTCGGGAGGTGTCGTGGGACACCCGGTTGGAACGAAGTTCCTTTCGCTGTATATTATATATTAATAAAGAGCCAAAACTTTTGACACTTGAAACTGGCGGCATAACGCTTTTCCGTTACGTGACGATTTCTATCAGTCAACTCCTACCAGCTGCGTTAAAAAACTTCGTTCCAAAAAACTTACAAATAAATAATCGGTTATTTGAATCAATATCGAACATCATATGGGAAATCCACAAGCACCTACACTGCACAGACACACGCACGCACACACTATAAATATGAATAATTATGTCACTCTCGGTATTTCTTATTTATCTGTGTACTTCGTAACTGGCGTAATGTTTGGAATAATAATTATGCAGGTATACTTACTGTCAGCTGTGAAGCTACCTTATATGAAATAAATAAATAAGCAGAGGGTTGAAACACTGATTATTTGTTTTTACTTGTATATCAGCAGACAAACATGACTTACTTCAATAAAGACATCAATTTTTGGATGGACACGGCTGATGAACGAGATAAGATTAAGAAGGCTGCTAGCGAGATCTACAAGAAACCTGAAACGGATAGCAGCGAGACCTCAGACGAAGACTTTGGAAACAGCAACACTTGATGAAGCTGGATTTGAAACAACCTGGCGGCGACATCATTAAAAGATGGCCATCTATAGATAAATATTACCCGCCTCTCCAATATTCCAATGTTTACTCTAGGGTGCATACTCTGTAGACTCTAATAATCCTTCCATATCCTAAGGGCATGTCTTCCCTACCATTACTGCGCCCCCTGGTCTACTCCTTGATATGCAATGGCCTATGTAGCCTCAAGAAACATGAGGCTACAGGGGCTAGTGTGAATCTTTGGGTTCATTCGAGTTATCGAGTCTGGTTAAACCACGCTGGGGTCGGTGCATTTCATTCATTCATTCACAACCGGTTGTTTGAATGTTGGTGAACACGTGCATATAAAGATGATGACATCACTCGAGCCACCATTACAGTGTGCCCCGTTTTGACTACGAAAATCAAATTGAGTTTTATCATATAAATGAAAAATTAGTATTGTTATTGTTAATATTCAGCTGTTTTAGAACCCAATGGCTTAGCACGCGACGATGGAAAGAGACCAGACGGAATGACCATAATGCCTTGGAAGGTAGGTAGGCCTTTGGTGTGGGATGCAACGTGTGTCGACACCCTTGCGCCATCCCATCTTCCTAGCACGGCAGGTTGTGCTGGAGCGGCTGCTGCGGGTGCGGAAAACCTCAAACGGCGCAAATACTCCAGTCTTATTGGGACTTATATGTTCGAGCCGTTTGGGGTTGAAACACTTGGGCCATGGGGTCCGAGTGCCCACTTAGTTTTTCGAGACATCGCCAGGCGGTTGGTCGACTCCACACGTGACCAGAGGGCTGGCCTATTTTTTGGCCAAAGAATCAGCATTGCTATACAACGTGGCAATGCTGCCAGCCTTCTGGGCACTTTTCCTGTTGACAGCGATGCGGATGAATTTTTTGATGCCCTCTGATTATTTACCCCCTCCCTTTTTTATATACTTGTACATATTAATATTTAGATGAAATATTCATGTTTTAAGGAAATAGACCACAAGGAACGTTTTTAACCGGTTTCCTAAAATCTGTCAACTAGCCTATTGATTGAGAGAAAAACAATAGACGTATGAAATGAAAAAATAGATATACACATTGTTGTTGCATAACACAATTGAAAACTAGGTACTATTGTTAATTTTGTGTGGATAAACTGTTCAAGTTCTACTGATTCAAAAGTATTACTAAGAAAAGCATATCCTTCTTTTTCTTCTTCTTTCGAGAAGAAACCGTCGCCTCCATGAATTTTCCTACGCCTTTATGACTTTTTATTCTTATAGCTGCCATGTCGCAGAATCGCCTGAAACTTATTGGTAACAAAAGTCCTCAGAATTCACTTCAGTTCTGCGAATATTCCTAAGTCAAACTAAGGTCTCAGGAAGTCACGTATATCGATAAAGTGACGTAAGATTATATCCAATAGAAGATATTATTAGCGTCAGCCTGCTAACCTATAGCCTACGTGGTCCATTTCCCTCCCATTCTCGGAATTTATGACGAGGACGACTGCAGGGGGCGATCGCACGATCGGTTTATTGATGTGATAGAAAGCCTATTTACTATGAAAGGATGCCTAAAAGTCAACGACTGTCGTTGGCAGAACTAAAATAAGTGATGCTAAAGAAGTACAGGTGACTGTTAAAAAAATTCTATCTACTAAAGGATCGGGTAAATATTAGATTGTTTTTTGTGGTGTTCCCGTTGCTGTTTCCGTTTTTAATAAAACACAACCATGGCCGTAATTTTAACAAATGCAATACTAGAGTAAACGTAAAAGTAACGAATAGAATACTAAAGTAAACACACAGAAAGAAAGTAGTTTTAAATTTTCACAATGTTGAAAAAAAAAGAAAATATTTAGTTGGTTGGTTGTAATAAGAATATTTAATTCGGTAAGATAATATCCTAAATAACTTGCTCCCGATACCCACCCAAGCAAACTAAATGTTTCCATCAAACTACATAGTTCACTTCACAACTAAGACTAAACTACTACAAGTCCTATTTAGTAACCTACCAGAACCCAGTACCTATTACGTCCGAATGTTTATCAAGCATTGTTACAAGTCAGAATACCTTGAATAGTTCAGAGAGTATCAGAAGGTACCTACAGACAAAGTTCTGGAACAATCCACAACTAACTGATCTTATCCATTACCGGATCGAGCTTAATCGATCCGCATGGAACCGGTTCTAGCCGGTTATCAAACCTCTTTGTGTAGTACTATTGTGGATTGTGTTTATTGTTCAATAGGCATGAAAATTATATTATTTGGATGGTTATAGTAATATCTGGATGGTTTTGATTCTATTGAGTTCGAGGTGAGTTTGGCTGAAAGGTATTTTAGAAGCAGTTTACTGAATAAGGTTTTGGAGTGTATCAGATCTCGATATTTGACCGTAAATTAACACAATTCTTCTAGTTATTCTAGGAACTTTAAAAAAAAAATATTACAAAAAATGGTGGCCATCATTCTTTGTGATATATTTTTTTAAAGTTTGCTCTAACAAATTCAAGTGAAAATGAGGCCTTGTTCAGCAGAGGACTGCTATTGACGATTTTTTCGGATGTTAGGGGTACGCCCAGTACCCGATATCGACCTGGGACAATCTCCCACGTTTTTGACGTGCGTTCCCTTCAACCTGAGTCGAGTGACTCTGGTGGTGACACACGTCACCACGCACCCCTGAATGCGTAAGTATTGGTACTAACCACAAGGACCTCGATGAGAGACGGGTAGCGAAGAAGTGGTGAAATAAGTAATTTATTACTTATCAGTATCACTTATCGCTAGTAAGCTGCGAACTGAACTGACTTAAATAATTCTAAGCTGAACTAACATTTTGTTTACTTATATGAGAACTGCCGCCGGATTTAACCCCGGTGTATTTTCAATACGTGTGGCTGGGAGTGTGAACTGCAGCCGGGAAAACCCCCATACTGTTTTAATAATAAACATATCTATGATGCACGTCGCCAACAACGATGATAGTGAACAAATTGTAAAATTAATCAAAGCTACCGATTAATTCAACCATTGTTTTAATCACAATTCTTTATGGCAATATTGTAGATTAATAAGAAAAAAATCTCACATCCCAAACTGTAGCTCCGTTATGTTTAGAATTTAGATAGGGCTACGACGACGACGATAGGGCACTACGCTATTCACGCCGCCTGCCATATGACGTGACAACTGCAATGATCCACAAAATCTTTTACATACCTACATTTATTTCTCTCCGTACAAAAGTAAGGTATGCTTTTGTTACGCGGAACATTTGGGCTATTGTCATAATTCAGTTTGGAGACTTTGACATTTGGCATTTGAGTTTGGACAAATTGTGTAACTGAACCAACTGAACACAATTTGTGTAGGTTTGGAATTTTTTTTTTGTTCTGGAAATTTTTACCTGGAAGCCGAACCCAACATAGTATAGAATACTGTTGATCCCGTATTAAAGCTGATTATATCACTACACTGGCTCATCACTACACCAAGCCTCTCGTGTAGGCACCGCTTCACTTTCAACTATTTCCCGCCATTCGTAGTGAACTGACAGTTGACATTAGTGACTGCGACCTCATTGCTGACGTACATGAGTTAGTGTTTACATATTAGTCTCACTATCGTGAAGCATTAAGCGTAAGCTATATTTTTATTATTTGCTATACATACTGGATACTTAACTCATATTCTGATGATTTTCTACTTCGATTTCTTGTCTGCCAACATCATTAAAATTTCGCTCAAAAAAAATCTTGGTCCTGGTCAATAGTTCAATATGTCTTTAATTTGTGCCAAAGATGGACAAACATTTGAATCCAGTATTTCATTGCAATGTAAAGGATCAAATAAGTAATTTTATGTTTTCTAAACAAGAAATGCACGCCAAATATCTTATGCATATTTATGTTACCAAAATATTCAATTAATCTGAATCCTGTTGCGCTAATTGCATAAAACCTCATCCGCCAAGCTATTACAGGAGTCTTGGCACAAATAATTCTGCCAAACAACCCCTCGGGTGCTATTGGCTGCAATTGACAAGGCAGTCTTAGTTTAGTGCAATTATGATGTGCATTTCAACCCCGAAATCGACGGATTTTAGGGTTGAAATGCGTTATAATTGTAATGTTATTAATTACAATGTTGTGTAGTGTAGTTAGTGAGAATGTATGAACATTTTCAGTATTTTTTTACAGTGTGGGTTATTACGTAAGCTTGATGAGTATGTGGGTACTTACTTAAATTTATCATAAAGGAATAAGTAATACCTACTATCAGTAACTTTGCTCTTTATATCTCATAATCTGCCTAGTCTCTTCCCATGTTGGGGTCGGCTTCCAGTCTAACCGGATGCAGCTGAATACCAGTATTTTACATGGAGCGACTGCCTATCTGACCTCCACAACCCAGTTATTGGGTACCTAAAACGATGCCCCTTGGTTGTCAGACTTTCGGGCTTCTGACGACCCGTAATGACTGTCATAGATCCACGAATGACAGCCGGGACCAACGGTTTAATGTGCTTTCCGAGGCACGGAGGGGTCTTGGTATGTAAAGATGGTTACCCATCACATCTGCTCTTTATATCTTTTTTTTTTTTTGTTCAACCTATGTTGTCCCACTGCTGGGCAAAGGTATACTTTATATTTATTACATATTAATAAAATAGTAACATAGTCAAAACTGTACTGTGTGTGTGATTGCGACGAGGTGTGGGTGGGAAACAATATGCCGAAAATATACTTTTTAGAATTTTTGTCAGTTTGTGTTTGTCTGGATGTATCTTCCGGATTGGCGCAAAAACGGCTCAACCTATTTGGATGAAATTTGGCACACAGGTAGTTTATAACCTGGATTAACATATAGGGTAATTTTAATCCCGGTAGTACCTTCCCGTGGCATATTTTCGGACATCCACGCGGGTGAAGCTGCGGGCAAAAGCTAGTTTCATTTAAAATGGAAACTGTGACGTTTTTGCTTTTACGTATTAGAGTTTCGTATCTAATAGTAAATAAGGAACCATTATGATGTGATTGCTTCTGTCTGTTCGTCACAGGACTCACCTGGACACTCAGACCCGTACACCTTGCTAATTGTCATCTTCATCATACATACATTGCTGGATTTAAACAGATGTATTCTCATCGCAAACCGACAGGAGAAAACAAAGAACTGCAGTTACCCAACACTGAACAACGTTTAGAAGACACTCGGTAGCATCTGCAATGTACTTAGTAAGCGAGTTAGGTTCACAAACAGTTGTTCAGTGATGTACAGTCACAACACTCAAGCAAGATATGTGAGCATTTTAGTCGCCTGTTGTTACTTGCTGTAGTAGACAATAAATATGTCTGCCAGAGTCGCAGGATGTTTGAAAGAGTTACTGTGGCCCCTGGCACAGGCAACTGAAGGAATACGGGTGGGTTCTAGTCAGTAAAAGTCTGACACGGCCTCCTACTCCGCCCAGAGCAGGAGAAAGTCATTTGATGATTTCCTACCCAACAAAAAAGATAATAAATAATGTTAGGTTTGAGAAAATCTAGTGGAGTTGGAAATGTTGATCGCAGTGTGTTACATTACAGCTCACTCCCTCTCAAAGAGAGGAGGCCTGTGTCTGAGCAGAGAGAATATGATTATGCTATGTATGCTGTATCAAGTTATAATTAGAATTAGAAAAAAGAAGAGATAGAATTTCCATTTTCGTAGACCGATGACCTTGTGAAGGTCGCAGGAATCTGCTGGATACGAGAGACACAGAACCGGTTGAAGTGGCGGTTCTTGGGAGAGGCCTATGTCCAGCAGTGTCTTTCGGCTGAATGATGAATATGATGATGAGTTTTCAAGTGCAAAATGCTTATTTTGTGCTTCTTCGCATACAAAACCTCTAAACCAAATAATTATACGTCGGTTCAGAAGTTAGCTGTAAACACGTACTAGGTGAAAGAGGGGTCTTTACATAACATATACTATAATCAGCCTGTACCATCCCCACTGTTGGGACACAGGCCTCCTCTCTGTGAGAGGGAACGGGCCATCATCTACCACGCGACCCCAGTGCGTGTTGGGGATGTCACATGTCTACGAATTTTTGGTTCGAGGTCATACGGGTTTCCTCACGATGTTTTCCTTCACCGTTTTGAGAGCAGTGGTGATGAAATAAATTGAAAAGTCAAACGAATTTACCTGTAAGTGCAGTTCGACGGAAATTATACTCGTTGCTGTCTCGTTCTCAATGATGAGAGAATACAAAGGTAGTAGTAGGCGTTTAGTCGAGTCAATCGTCACATAATCTTGAAGAAATAATAAAAAATGAACGCGTCTTAACGCGTACTGTCATCCGCGTCTGCAAATATCTTCATTAAGTTCATAGCGATGTATTGGTTTTACAACACAGGGCCCATGCTTATATACCTAGGCATATAGCATGGAATGTTTGGGTCGGGTGGGACTCATCATCTTCGAACGAGACAGCAACGAGTATAATTTTATCGTTGAACTTCACTTACAGGTAAGTTCGTTTGACTTTTCAATTATACTCGTTTCTGTCTCGTTCTCAATGATGAGAGAATACAAAGGTTCACAGACCAGTTGCAAAAACAATAAATCTTAATAAAAGTAATAAAAAATAACGAGGATTTGTTATTTAGAATACAGGTATTAGTATTCAAGGTAAGTGTATTTGTAAAGGTAGTAATTCTTTATCATTACTGGAACAAAAAATATATAGATACCTAAGTACTGAATTCAAGTTGCACTAAATCATTTTAATTAGCACTAAAAATTGCTTCAGAAAAGTTTCTATCGCTGATTATGATCAACAACAATAGGAGCTTTATAATTTTATTAAACAACAATATTTGTTGATAATTATCAACAATAAACCTATTAAGATCTTCTATCAAATAAAACTAAAATTGTTGGTTTGGTCCAACCCCCATTTTTTAAGGGAATGTGATAATGTCAATAATATTTCACACTTTACAATAGCTAATTATAATTTAGCTCCCAGTTTTTAAGGCTTTCTTGTTTAAGCCAGTTAGCACAGTCCCGCAGACATTTAGTGATTTAGTTCATTCTAAAGAATTTCCTACAACCTGCTGTAACTTGGCGTGCTCTTGTTTTATTACCATTAATAAAGTAATTAATAAAAATGAGTTTGGTATTTTTCCCTAAAGTTTTGATAAAGTGCTTAACTTATCAATTTTAATAATAACGCATCATAATCTATGATCACTGTATTTTTAATAATAATTAATTTATGAGATCGATAGCGCCCTTTCGCCCTGAAGCTAACATTTATAAAGTCCCAATTTTCGGGTAGGTAGCAATTTTAAACCCAATATTTATGAAAATAGTTATTTTCAGTTCATATAATTTGAAGGTCTTTATTTATAGAAAACCTCTGATTATTCTTTGGAATTCATCAGCTGTACCTACCTACATATACACACACACAGCTAGATTCAATTTATTGGAATTTAAGCTTCTTCAGAAAATTCCTTTTTGATATATCTGAGTGAAAATATTGTCTAATCTTGGTAATGGTAGGTTTTGTTATACTTATTGTACCTACTGATTCTATGTAGGTTCTTTTAGGTGCTGATTTTATCATTATTTCTACTGCTTCATCACCAATTCCTTCATAACAATTTCAATTTCTGGTGAAATAGGTATAAAAAACTGTTGCTCTGTCTATAATTATCCTTTATGCTTCGTACGGTCTGGTTTCCTATGGTTTTAAGAACCATAGAGAAGGATGATAATGTTGACACCTACATATTATGTACCACAGCCCCTGGATCTGGGTCCCACATTAGCACTGTGTTGGTCTGTGATGTAAAACAATCAATTTAAGTTTCACCAATTAAAGAAGTCCCTATCTAATATTTTGAAAATGTGTATCATTCAGTTCCTATTCTGCATGGCTGTCTCCTTTTAGACTCACAAAACCTTTAACATAAGTACATTATTATTTTTAGTATTTAAGTAGGTAGGTAGGACCTGTATCATAATCATCATTCTCCTGCCCTTATCCCAATTTATTTGGGGTCGGTGCAACAAGTTTTTTCCTTCCATACTTCTCTATTAGTCGTATATATAGTATATAGGTGGCAAAATATAACAAATTTCTTGACTCACACCATTGCTGTAAGACACTGCAGTAATAGATTTGAAAATTTTTAACAAGATTCCACAATCTCAAAAAGAAAACTCTCAGAACATTTTTATCCCAAGAAAGCAATTGATTACAGGGAATTAATGTGAAACTGAGCTTACTTTCAGTCCATTGCCGATGTGCAGTCTGAGAGCTGCATGATAATCTCCACCCTGTGAGGAGGCAATCTGCAGATATCTTTAACTTGGAAAATTCTTTCTTAAGAAATTTTCCCGTTGTGGCGATGTTTATAGATCACCATTGAATATCATGTATGTGTTCAGGATTCAATATACCTAGTGTTTATATCATATCATAACATTCTCATCATTAATTTCGTAACTTGTTAATTATTAATAACTGGACAAAACAAAAAACAGATATTAAAATTCCAATAATCTGAACAGGAATTCAAATCTAAACTTAATTTGATTTTAACCAATTGTTTGTATCAATAAGGTTAAAAAATGTATAATATGTTTAATTTCAAGCCATTGTTTATTTCTATCATTACAATGTCAGAGTTATGTTGTGTTATTGGAAAAAAATAGACTTAGAAAGTTTACATTTCAGTGCTGTTTTGGTATAGAATCTAACTTTTCCAGTATATCTAAAGTTGAATGTACTTTCCTTTCCAAACACTGTAGATATGTAGTTTTTTTTTCATTTAAAGAAGATTATCTTAGATAAGTATACATAAAGGGTGTCTTAGTAAGAGTGCACTTTTTCATTTTAAAATATAAACAAGTATTTTATGACAGAGTTGTGATATTTTTATTGTATTGTAAAGAAGACATGTTTCGATTAAGTATGCAATAAAATATCCGGCAAATGACCCCCACAGCTCCGATGACAGGGCATTACTCTTTTCATGAAATTTTCCATGACTTTTGCACAGAGATGTGGCTGTATCTCACCGATGACGCGTTGGATTTCCGATTTGAGCTCAAGAATTGTTTCGGGTTTATTCGCATAAACCCGAGATTTCACAAAACCCCAAAGAAAAAAATCGCACGGCGTTAAATCGCACGATCTTGGTGGCCAGTTGACATCAGAATTTCGTGAGATAATGTATTCTGGAAATCGTTGCTGCAATAAGTCGATTGTTTCATGCGCGGTGTGGCAGGTTGCGCCGTCCTGCTGAAACCACATGTTGTCAGATTCATGCCGTCCAGTTGAGGCCACAAGAAGGTTGTTATCATATTCCTGTAACGAATGCCGTTGCAATGAGCACCGTTGTAATGAGTTTTCACAATTATAACCCGTTGTTCTTTCGAAAATCGCTCCATTTTTAATAATCGGAATAAACAGAGGTGACAGCTGTCAAATTTCAGAGTTGCCACTTGCATGAAAAAAAATATTCCAATTTTAAAAAGTGCACTCTTACTGAGACACCCTTTATATCTGAAAATAAAGTCTCTTTCTTTTAAGTAAGCTATAACCGGTTTCATATCATTATGTAAATGTTACCGGAGCCAAACAAAAGGTAAAAATTTGATTGGTATAAAGATACATTTATTGTATATCAATGTGGTTCCTAGTATTTTCCGTAGGAAAATAAAAAATGCATCAAGTACTTCCAATGTAAGTTAATGTTGGTCATGTAATTGCATCTTTTATATATAAGGTCACAAGAAAGTAAATTTCTGTAAAAGTTTGCTACTGTTTGGTAGTTTTTCCAACCTGACAAGTATTATTTTAACAATAGTATCATATTCCAATTCTAAGTAAAAAGTAATGACCAATTGAGCTTTTAAACAAGAAATAATTAACAAACATAGTCTGTTATGTATAGTTTGAAAAATAACTATAGGATTTAAAGATCCATTAATTTCAGAATCCATTAATTTCAGATGGTACCTGTAAGGATTCTAAATAATCTGTCGTTCAGCAGAGTTTAGTCTTATTCTGGTCTGACTTATTATGTGAAGGGGTTTGTATACCCTACTAAGTGATCAAGAATACGAGATCTGTGGTGATTAGTTTCAAATCACAAAACTATGAGAATTAAACTTGCCCACCTGTGGGTTCACTTGCAATGTTGATGGTTCCTCTTGTCCTCCACTTCCCATCTACAGCTGGTACTCCAGTAGATGCCTTCCCCCCCCCCCCTATTTTTCACTTCTGCGCGAGGAGGCCCCAGCCAGTTTAAAGCTTTATTTAAAAGAATATTTGATCTAAGCAATGACCTTGCAGTGCTTATTTTAGCAGAGATTTTCACCGAAGAGGTTTCTGCCTCCGACTGTACCAGAGAAAACTAATTTACCTTTATAAATGACAAATGTACGAGAGGGAAAATGTCCTTTTGTGCCAGGGTACAGTAACACCCTAACTGTGAGTAGCTTCAAGCTTTAAATTTACTTCAGACACAGCTGAAGACCCGAGCCCGGGCCTGATAGTGCTGTAGCAATTTGCTGCTATTTAATTTGTATTAACTAGTCACACTTTCTTGACATCTCCTGAACCGTCACGCTAACTTTTCTTTGATTGAGATTTTAACATTTGGTAAATGTGGAGTTTTCTTCCCTTTTGCTAAGGCTTTTTTGAAGTATAATGTCCCACCTTTAGGCTATCTGTTTTAACAGGTCTTCTCAGACTCTCTTCAGACTTCTGTGTTTTCTATCTGGCTGAATATTTTCTATGGACTCCGGATGGACTCTCTCATTATCATGTACTTATGTCAGATGAGTTGTTTACTGGGGTGTATCTGGAAAAAATATACTTTATGCATGCTGTAAGGGCAACACACCTTGTACCAAATAACCATGTAAGTTCCCGCAAAACTTCCCTTTAAGGTTATAATGGAATAAGTCAACCATCGGTTGCTTAGCTCACAAGCACAACACAGCCATTGTAAACCACGTGCGTTCCCGCAGAACGCTCCAAGGTCAGGGAAATCGCTTACATTATAACCCTTTTAAACCACGTGCGTTCCCGCAGAACGCCCCAAGGTCAGGCAAATCGCTCACATTATAGCCCTTTTAAACCACGTGCGTTCCCGCAGAACGCCCCACCGGTCAGGTAAAGCTTCAGCTTTAGTTATAAAAAAAAAGTCAAGCACGTGTGTCCCTTAAGAACACCCCACAGGTTGTTTAGCTAACAACATAGCCGTTATTAACCACGTGCGCTCCCGCAGAACGCCCCATAGCCCAGGCCAGTCGTATTGAAGCCATTTAAGCTCAAAATGTTCATTCTTGATTGCAACCATGTGCAAAACCGCACGACACAAAACACGATATCACACTAATGTTTTCGATTAGCGTTACACTTTTGAAGGTCCATAGAGCTTTGATGTATTTTATAAACTCCAACGTCAAAAACAGTAGGTAAGCAGAGAATAACAGAAAATATCAAACCATGCGGTAAATTTTTTACCTTCGCCATTCGAATTGAAAATTCATGTTTCTAGAGTTATTTACGTTTTTCGAGTTTTTAATCTTTCTCAATAAGTGTGATCTTTTTGGAGTTTTCTCCTTACCTTATGAAACAATTTTCACTAGAGCTCCCGGTTTGGAAATATTATGAGGAGTGAAAGAAATTAATACAAACGTCAACTCAAAAGCGTTACATTTTTCTGCGCAGCGTACCTTGCGCACCTTTCACGGAGTAAACTCCAGTCGTGCGTCGGAGTTGACACACACACATTTTTTGTTTTCCTTTCTGACTTCCTCTTTTCCATTTATATGTGAATTAAACACTTTTTACACTACATAATAAAAGATATGCGGAAATATGTGACGCTGTTACTTGACATAAAAACCGAATGAAGATATTTGCAGACGCGGATGACAGTACGCGTTAAGACACGGTGATTTTTTATTATTTCTTCAAAATTATGTGACGAGTGACTCAACTAAACGCCTCTTACTACCTTTGTATTCTCTCATCATTGAGAACGAGACAGCAACGAGTATAATTACATAATGTGCCTGCCTGGGTTCGAATTCACGACCTACCACTAGGCCACCACTGCTCCCAAATGATCTTTAGCACGGTTTATATTTATTACTTTGCTTGTGAATAATCTCAGGCAATGATTTTAACAGTTAGGTAGGAATAGAATAATTTGAAGAAAGTACTAGATTTGACAAACAAACACGAAACTGCTCACAATTATGTATTTCTTCAAGAATAACCTATAACTGTTTTCCTTTGTATAGAGGATGTAAATGTATTACATTGTCTTCCTAGAAACGTTTCTAGGATTTACTAGGATCACAATTTGGAGAAGGTTCACGAATTGGGTCCTAAAGAAGATATTTTGACGTATTTCGGCTCACGTCTATTCAATTTTTATCCTCAAAAACTACTAATTTGCCTTATTCTTTGTCATGATTATATAAATTGAAGATTTTCTTTAGTGAATTATGAGGGCCAAAACCCGATTGACTCAATTTGGCTCAATAAAAATATATTGCAGTTTCCTCAAAATTACCATTTTTTTCATTTTTCACTTTAAATAAAATTTCGTTATGGGTTTATTTTAATCAACCCGCACTGGGCGCGCGTGACAGATAACAGCCTACTCCACCTCGAAAAGTGGAGGCCTGAGTCCCAGCAGTGGGAACATTATAGGCTGATTATGTGTTTATAGGGGTTTATTTTAATGTGAAAGACCATATATAATTTTAAAAAGCATTGTTTTTGAATTCGATATGCTCCGTTTACCCATACCAATGCTCCAAACCCCGTTACGATACCATTTCGCCTTAAACAAGACCAGTGTATCTAAGAAATAAAGTAATAATATATAGCAGTCTATTTCTATTCCACTGCAGGGCAAAGGACAAGTAAAAAGGGCAAGGGCATATCATCTGCCTAGCCTTTTTCCAACTATGTTGGGGTCGGCTTCGAGTCAAACCAAATGCAGGTGAATACCAGTATTTTACATGGAGCGACTGCCTATCTAACCTCCACAACCCAGTTACTGGGTAATACGATACCCTTTGGTAAGACTGGCTGTCAGTCTTACAGGCTTCTGCCGACCAGTAACGACTGTCAAAGATCCACAAATGATAGCCGGGACCAACGGCCTAAGGTGCTTTCCGAGGCACGGAGGAATCTCAGTATGTAAAGATGGTCACCCATCCACGAACCAACCCCGGCAAGCGTAGCTTAACCTGATGGATCGACCCGTGCGGCTATTATTACTTAGCCATGAACTCCTAAAAAGGGCAAGGGCACATATACATATATGAATAAATAAAGGCCGCTTCTCATACAGAGAAGACATGAGAATTGATCACCACGCTTGCTCCAGACGGGTTGGCGATTTCAGACTTATATCAACTTTGAGTCCAGCACCCTAATGGCGTAACGCAATATCAATCAGACTGAATGATTTTGAAGCTTATTGCTAATCCATTACTTCTAAAGATTGAACAATTTGTCTGCTCAACAAGGTATATAACGCAATGAATGTTGTTGAACTGTCAAGATGAAACCTATTCCTACTGTGTGTTACGCAATTACCACTATCACTATATTTTCGAAATAAATAAAGTTAGATATAAAAAACAAATTTTAAAAACTATGAAGAGACATAAAATTTACGGTTTCGAAGCAATGTTTTGGAACATGTGCAACAATAAAATGGCTGAAATTGTCGATTTGGTAAGTTTCTTTACAAAGAATACTTATGACATAGTCAGAATGTTATGGTTTTGTTTGTCCGGCTAGATTTATTTATTTGTACCATGTTTGAGTATAAAATTATCGATTAAAGATTCTTATTACATTTATTTCTTGCTTTGTAATTGGCTGCTGGGACTATGAAGGAATTTTATGTGGATAGTAAAGTAGTATGATGTATGTAGGATCAATCAATCAACTCAGCCTATCGCAGTCCACTGCTGGACATAGGCCTCCCCCAGGCTGCGCCACAACACCCTGTCCTCCGCCTTCCGCATCCAGTCTGTCCCAGCCACCTTCTTAAGGTCGTTAGACAAACAACCCAGCCCACTGCCACTTCAGTTTGCTTACTCTGCAGGCTATGTCGGTTACTCCGGTTCTTTTCCGTATAACTTCATTCCTGATGTTATCCATGAAAGAAACTCCAAGCATAGTAGTAGTTTGTAGGATAGTAGGTGTGTAGATACTACACATCATAGTGCTGAACAAAAATTTTTCATCATTAGTTATTTTATCAATAAAGAGTAATTTATAGGTATCTTAACCATAAAAAAACTGCCTCGTTGTTCTAGTGGTCGCAAGTGCTATTGCTGAGTATGAGTTCCTGTGTTCAATTCCCGGATCGGGAAAACGTTATTGGGTTTTTTCATTTGAAATTTTTCAGTAGCAGCCCAGAGTATGGATTTGTGCCCAGTTGATTGTAATAGGCTCGCCTCCTATTAGGTACATGGGACTTCCTACTACACTCTGCCTAACCTTTCGGCGAATACAGGCGTGATGTTATGTTATGTTAATTAATTTAGCTCTTGTGCGCAACCAGCTTTAATCCGTGAAGTAAAATTATCCGATTGTATAACCACAAACTGTAACTGAATAGTTATATGCTACAAGTGCGGAAGGTAGGTGATTTCAGGCGAGTGGCATTTATATTCACGAGCGAGCGAAGCGAGCGATTGTATAAGTCGACACGAGTCGGAAATCATCTTACACACGTGTAGCATACAACGTTTTACTAGGCATTGTGCGAGGAAATAAAAAATATTAAGATTTACACAGATCGACTCCGAACTAAGCATGAAATTAGTAAAATGGCGGTCTTATTTTAAATACATGCGCGCTCAGCATATCCACTATTGCGCATGTGCAAATAGCTGCCACGTCGTATCACAAAAAGGTACGAGCAAAATATACGTTCGCCAAACATATTTAATGAATATTTAAAATTTATTTATTTATCAAAATCTGAATCTAGAGTAATTAATAACGCATTTAATGAAGTATTAGTTTTATTGCACCTACTATATGAATAATAATCTGTACTTGTAAAACTTTCCTCTAATAATAAAGCGGTTTGCGTCGGGACGACAGAGTTAAAATTTAAAAAAAAAAACAGAAAAGTAAAAAGCACTAATGCATAAAAGTGGCACTTTCTGCACAATTTGGCTGCTTGGAAAATTCTCATTTCGAGCATGCATTGTAAAATAAATTTTGTACTTGAATGAGCAAAATATTATCTTCTACATCAATATTCGATCAAAATGTATTACATACTGAGCGAAATAAATAAATAAACATTTCTAATACAGTTCTACAACATACCACAGCTGACGGTTGCTATTCAATTATTGACGAAATATAACTGAATAAAAAACAGAAAACTTTTATATAGAACCCTCTTCTCTTCTAATTTTATATTCTTTTATTTATCGGAAAAAATAACTCATTGAATTTTTCATAAGCAACCTATAAAATAATGTGTAACATTTTTGTGATAGGAAATGTCAAAGAAAATGCCGGTCGCCGTAGCTTGATGTACCTATCAGATAGTAAGCCTAATAGATAGGTAATTCGCTTACGGCCGAACCCAATAACCTATCTATCACCAGTTTTGGCATACTGGAGATAGAAAAACCTATCTATCTATGGTTTTAACGTCCTAATAATCTATAGAGATTATGGAATCTCACTGGCCTGACATAAGGACAGATAGAATTATACTGTCTACCATCAATAGCGATCTGTCTTTTACTGAAAATACGTTACCGCGTTTGACCGTTAGGTAACCGTCTCGGGAGAAAGACAAGACGATGCTTACACTTTATATTTTGTTGCTTTAACAGCTCTAAAAATAACAATTAAACCTGAAAACTGCAATTACCAATCTGTTCGTATTTTTTGGTACTAGCTTATGGCCGTGACTTTGTCATGTGCAGGACGGAAATTATCAAATAGGAACGTACTACCGGGATAAAAAGTATTAGTAGTAGTCAGGTTATAAACAATATACTGTGTGCCTAATGTCATCCAAATCCATTCAGCCGTATTTGTGTGAACAAACATCCAATCATCAAAACATACCTACACGTTCACATTTATATTAATAATAACTGTGCCTGCGACTTGGAAAACATCTTATACTTGTATCGGATTTAGTTCACAATTTCACAGGTTTTATTTTTTTGCGCAGAACCCTAATTAATTTTTCTAAATTAAAAGCGATCTGCTAATAAGAAATTCCTGATAGAAAAACCCAATAACACTTTGCCCGACCTTGAACTCGAACCCAGGACATCATGCTTAGCAGTGGCACTTGCAACCACTAGAGCAACGAGGCAGTCAGTTTTATCTAGCGGTAGGTAAAAATCTAATTAAATAAGGTGAAAAATCCAGCATAAACACAAATTGCGAAAAGTTTTTATTAATCCAAAAGCAGAGAGTACCGTCGATATATCATACACTAGCTTCTGCCCGCGACTTCGTCCGCGTAAAATTTCATGTTTCCCTGACCCACCCCGTCGCATCGCATCGCCTGCCCGCGCTGTTACTTCGTTTTCACTTAGCACTCGTTCTTCCTTTTTTTTTTTGTTTTTGCTCGGCTTCTAAGGGTCCAAGCGTAATGTTACATACCCTATAGCCTTCCTCAAGAATTGGACTTTATAATGCAAAAAGAATTTTTCAAATCCGACTGGGAGTGACAGAGATTAGCGCGTTCAAACAGTAAATAAAAAATAAAACGTGTAGGTAACTAATAGACTAAGCGCATTTTTCTTACTATAAGCATTTTTATACCCATCGTAATTTCTAAACGAAAGGTCCGAATTGAATAATTCAAAGAGGAATTAACATGTACTTAAACAGCCTTGATGATGAAACTATTTATTTGGATAAGGATTAACATGTTTAACTTATGAAAACACCTTCGCAAGTAATGTATTATTTTATAACAAAATTAATTACAATTAAAAATGTTATAGTGAGCCAACCATAAAAGATAGACATATGCTAACACGGACTTTTTTTTAGAACTTTATGAGAGGAACAATCCCGTCACAAATGATTTTTGCGCAACTTTAACCGTTTACGCAGCGCACGCAACGGAAGCTCGCAAAAGGAATACATTTTCCCCGTTTTTGCAACATTTTTCATTGATGCTCCGCTCCTATTGGTTGTAGCGTGCTGTTATACCAAGTGTAACATGAGAATTGACATTCCTTTAAGCTAAAATTAGACTTATTTTTAAATGATGAGTTATGGCCAGATGGCATAACATTTAGGCGGTTCGTGCGTTTTACGTACCGAAAGAAATCGGAGGACAATAAGTTATAGTCGTGGAAAGTGTTACAATTATGAATAATAACCATAATAAGTGTTGTAAATTTGTTAGCTTCAATTGTAGGTCTGTTAAACGCTCAATTGACAACGTAAGGAATATTTGTGAGATGTCGGACATAGTGGCCCTCCAAGAGACGTGGCTTCTCCCTTATGACATTCCCTATTTAGGAACAATTAGTGAGAAATTTGAATATACCGGTAAGTCGGCTGTTGACACTTCTGCGGGTCTACTGGTAGGAAGGCCACATGGGGGAGTAGCCATTCTGTGGAGGAAAGGAATCTTTGAGGCGGTGTCCATATTAGAATGCTCCAGCTCCCGTTTGGCTGCGATCAGAGCTACTATTGGCGGTCGTTCCATTATCGTAATCTCGGTTTACATGCCAACTGATTCGCTCGATAATTTTCCTATTTTTACAGAAGTCCTAGGTGAGATCAGTGCAATTGTTGAGAGTGGAGGTGTTGAGTGTATTTTTATTCTGGGCGACTTTAATGCGCATCCTCATGAACTGTTTTTTAGGGAACTTACAAATTTCTGCGCTGATCAATCCTGGATCTGTGCCGATATAGAGAAACTGGGCTGCGTGGCAAATAGCTACACTTTTGTTAGCGAAGCTCACGGGTGTAGAAGGTGGTTAGACCACTGCGTTGTATCGTTATCGGCGTGGCAAACAATTGTGAGGGTAGGCATAGAAGAGGATGTATTCTTATCTGACCACTTACCACTATACATTGAGTGTGATCTGAATATAGTAAGGCCAAAGTTGACAACGCAAAATGCTCCGCGCTGTAGCGTAATTTGGGGTGAGAGGGATGAATCACAAATTGGTAGATATCATAATCTATGTAATATCAGGTTGCGGAACATTGATCTCCCTCAAGAATTTGCAAAGTGTAGTTATGGGTCATGCAGCATAGTGGAACATAAACATGTTCTAGACAATTTATACAAGAACATTGTAGATATTTTATGTGACTCTGCCGTACTAACGAGTGAGAAAGAAAGGTATAGGGCAAGAAGAGGTAAAGTGTATGGATGGAACAATCATGTACGAGACGCTCACCGAGAGGCCAGGCTTAAAATGAAAATGTAGGTGTTGCATAATAGACCGACTTCTGGAGTAATTTATGAAGAAATGTGTGAAGCTCGAAAAATTTTTAAGGGTCGCCTTAAATGGTGCCAAAAAAATAGGGAACAAATACAAATGGATTTCATAGCTAAGCAAAGAGCGACTAATAATTTCGGTAAATTTTGGAAAGCTACGGGTAAGCTGGATAGCAAGCCTGGGCTACCGGTGAGCGTTGGGGGAATAAATAAGCCAGAGGGAATCGCAAACATGTTCATGAAACACTTTAAAGCGCGGTCAACTCTTGGTCCCTCAGTTGCGATGCCCGGTACTGAGTCCAGCCGTGAAAAAGTAGAACCGGTAATGCATTTTTCGACTAAACAGGTCAGAGATGTAATTAATAACATGAGCAGAGGCAAATCTCCCGGACACGATGGGCTCAGCATCGAGCATTTTAAGCATGCAGGGGTTCATCTGCCAAGGGTCTTGTCCTTGTTTTATTCATTGTGCATTAGTCACTCATACCTACCAGATGAACTAATGAAAACTATAGTAATTCCAATAGTCAAAAACAGGACAGGGGATATCGCGGACAAGGGAAATTACCGACCAATCTCTCTTGCGACGACCATTGCTAAAGTATTGGACAGTATGCTTGATTCGTGCTTGAAAAATCATCTGTGTTTGCACGATGCACAATTTGGGTTTCGACCTAAACTTTCAACGGAAAGTGCAATCCTAAGTCTCAAGAATACTGTCCAATATTACACTGATCGTAAAACGCCGGTGTATGCCTGTTTCCTGGATCTTTCCAGGGCCTTCGACCTTGTGTCATACGATGTGCTCTGGAAGAAGTTGGAGGACAGGAATGTACCGGCGGAAGTTCGTAAAATCTTACAGTATTGGTACGTGAACCAAACTAATAATGTAAAGTGGTCCAACACATTATCTGAAACATATGGGTTGGAGTGCGGTGTGAGACAGGGGGGGTTGACGTCTCCCGGGCTCTTCAACCTATATATAAATGACCTCATAGTCGAGCTCAGCAGCATGCGTGTCGGTTGCCGGGTTGGTGGTGTTAATATTAACAGTATCAGCTATGCGGACGACATGGTGCTGCTGGGCCCGACTGCAGGATCGGTTGTAGACATGTTGAAGGTATGCGAGGACTATGCAGCTGCGCATGGGCTCGTGTACAATGTTAAAAAATGTGAGTACATGATCTTTAAGGCCGCCGGTAAATGCACAGACTATGCACCTAATCTTACCCTAAATGGCTTGAACATAAAAAGAGTGCATACATTTAAATATCTAGGGCACATACTTACCGACGACCTTAAAGATAATGTAGATATTGAGAGGGAGCGTAGGGCACTGGCGGTCCGAGGTAATATGTTGGCACGTAGATTCTCCCGCTGTACCGACCAGGTCAAGATAACACTGTTCAAGGCATATTGTCAGGGTCTGTACGCGGGGGGTCTATGGATCAGCTACACCAAAAGGTCGCTAGATGTCTTGCGCGTTCAATACAATAATATTTTTAGAATGCTCTTGCGACTGCCCCGTTTCTGTAGTGCGTCGGAAATGTTTACATTTAATCGAACCGACGGCTTTCATGCGGTCTTTCGAAAAAAAATCACATCATTAGTAACCAGAACACGGGCCAGTAGCAACAGCATTCTGAAAACAGTGTCAGAGAGCTTCTATTCTCCCATTTTGAGGCATTTTGTGGAGAGGATGGCCAAGTGAGAAACTTGTACCTTACTTGGTCATCTTCTGTGCAAAGTGCTTCAAACTTAAATAAAAATAATAATTTTAATAAATCACTTACTAACACTAGCTATAAGGTATTACTAACATTATGGATCTCTGTTGTCCTAATAAAGAAGTTTTGATTTTGATTTGATTTGATTGATAAGCCACGTAAATAGAATCATGTTCTTTGCCCGTATACAAAAAATCAATCAAATCCAATGAATACTTTAGACACAGGAAATTATTTTTCATTTTCTTATTTTCAACATGATGTAGATCTGAGTCCGTAATAATAGGTAAACATTGCTACCGCCGCGCCCCGCACCCCGCACCGCACCGTTGG
Organism: Fissipunctia ypsillon; assembly: GCA_947568875.1. Lineage (NCBI taxonomy): Eukaryota > Metazoa > Arthropoda > Insecta > Lepidoptera > Noctuidae > Fissipunctia > Fissipunctia ypsillon. The sequence goes on from OX387643.1 coordinate 6,930,256, forward strand.
TCAGTGACTTTGCGTAGATAAAGCGTGTTTACTTTTTATGCAGTTGATCCTGCTATTTATTTTGTTTAAAAACTGCAATTTTCAAATTTTCCATTAATCTTCGTGTTTTAAAATGTTTCGTTGGATTAGTACTGTGCTCGTTTTCATTTAATGTCGCACGTCCAGAAACACGTTGTATAGCCTATAGCCTTCCTCGATAAATGAGCTATCCAACAATAAAAGAATTTTTCAATTCGAACCAATAGTTCCTGAGATTAGCGCGTTCAACCAAACAAACAAACAAACTCTTCAGCTTTATAATATTATAGTATAGATATACGATAACATTTTGTAAAATCAATCTCAATAGACATTTGTATTTAATTTCAATATATTTTTTTAATTTCCTTGATCCATAGAGAGTTTTGACCTGATAACTGTATGAATGATATATATTCCGATCTCTACCTTAAAAATGCATAAAACAACGGTATTTGACCCTAGTAGGTACTTTCTTGAAAAAAAAACAAATCACGGTCGTACAGCCGGGGTTAGAGTTTGTACTACATTCGCAAAGCAGCAATAATTATGTTGCCCAAACTACTCTTTTATATAACGCCATAAGCAAACACAATCCTTTTTTCCAAAAAACACATTACGAATGCAAGAAAATCCTGACTGCATGGCTAAAGACCATTACTTATATAGATACTGAGGCACTTCTGAATCCGGTTATTTAAAATTAAGTATTAATATAAAAAACTTACACACGGAATGAATGATGACGTGGACTAATTATAATTATTATACATTGTCTACCGCATGCTTCACACTGATAATAATTATGCTTTTGGTTTCCCTTTCTTTCTTACTCACTCACACAAACACACTAAGCCGCACATTCACGCACAAACACACTGAAACAAACACACTTATACCACTCACTCGTCTATACCTGCAATCGGAATCCGAGTTAATTATCAAATTTAGAGGAGAAGCAAGCTCAATGTCATACACGACAGGGTTCAAACATTGCAACAAAATTTCTTTCTCAAAATTTGTCTTTGAAGTGAAAACTTCTTTAGGCGCGTTGATCACTTTTTGGTAAAGAAGGGGAAAATCTTACGGGTCCACGACATGGAACATACCACATGCTCCAACGAGTTCAACGATTCAGCGCAAGAGGGCGCTATAACCAAATCTTTTTCTAATTTCTCTATTTAACATGCTAATATCTTTGAATGTCATATTCGCATGCAACTGGTAGTTTTAAGTTTTCACTTCTGTCGATAGTCCCCATGACTGCCTATTTTTTTTAGTACCTTTTGTCTCAAATCGTAACTTCAAAACCAACTTGGAATACCTAATACTGAAATAGACAGTTAAGTGGAAATGAATTATAAATTATCTGAGATTACGAATTCAAGTAAGTAACTAATTTTTAAATTCTCTAGTCCTACTTTATTAAAATTCTGTTATTAACAGGCTTTGAATGTTGTAAACGTAGATATGGATGAGTGAGGTTCTTCTAGTACAGGTATCTCCCTTCTTTTAGAAGGCCTCTACGACTTACTTGTTAAAATCGGTTGATGATGAAAATAAACCTATTTATTATTATTAAGTTTAAAGAAAACTCCGCTAGTTTGTGAAGAGTTCAGAAGTTTGTGCAACGCGATCCTCCACGTTTGAAGACTCAGTTATTTGTTGAGTTCTTTGTAAACATTGTGGATCGTGTAGAAATAAAAGTCGGTGGAGAAAATTTATTGAAAACGCATGAATAAATGAAACTAGGATTCAAACAAGCTGTGTTGTTCCTTTGTTTGTTTTATGGCAATGAAATAACAGTTTTTAAGAAAATACTGATACACAAATAAAAACACTGAACTTTCTCTCCAAGATTTATTCACCAAGCTAGATGATAAAATAACCTCATATTTTATACGCAATACAATCTGAATTCACCAGACACATTGAAGTTTTAACGGCAAAATTCAAGCAAACATTACATTTTCTGAAAAAACAGTAATGTATCGTGAAAAACGTGCGAACCAATGTAACTCTTGGTTCAAAAATTTGCTCGCGTGGCGTCTTCACATAAAAGTATGCAGTCCACGCTTGACTTTGATACCACTATCTATACTAATATAATTAAGTTGATAAGTTTGCTTGTTAGAACGCGCTAATCTCTGGAACTGCCGCTCGGATTTGAAAAACTCCTTTTGCATTTGCTAGCCCAATTCTCGAGGTTGAGGAAGGTTATTTAACATCATGCTACGACCCTTAGGAGCCGAGCAAAAAGAGAAATAGTCAGAAAGAACGCTAAGCGGAAACGCAGTAACAACGCGGGCGCGCAATGCGATGCGACGTGGTGGCGGAGGAACAAGACGCGCATGAAGTCGCGGGCTGAAGCTATTGAAGTTTTATTATATTCCATGGCAAATAATAGGTTGAATGTAACTTATGAATAATTCATAAGACTTTACATAGCACAAATCTAATAAATATGGCGTAAACGAACCGAGAATTTCGTGAATGAAAATATACGTTGGCCATAAAATACTGAAATACACACAACTTAATTGAAAGTAAATAATGTTTCACAATGTTGGTGAAGTAAATTGTTTCCAAAGAAGAATGCGCAAATTTCATACAAAATTACCCCAGCCCCGGCGCAAAAGAAACCTGTCTCAGATTTTTGTACATTTTATGGGTATTAAATATATATATATGTGATGTCCGTAATCATAGTCATACTAAGAAAAAACTGCTTTGGTTATCCTATTTTTTATTCGACCATATTACTTAAAAGCAAGCAAAATATGAAATAAAGGCTACTTAACTACTTATATATAGGCGGCAGTGATATTCATAATATAAAATATTGCATATTATACTGCATTAAAATATTTTTAATGAAATTGAAATTATTTTTATTACGAAATAGTTTGCTATTCTAGATAAAAAAACGAGTTCTATTGTTTGTCGGCCGCATACGCAGGATTCTTGCAGCAGGTAACAAATAGCTAACATTGCCGTTTCGCTCTTTCCCGTGTGCTAAAGAGAGAAGAATAGTGACCCAATTGCCGCACAGGCACGTTGCTTCGTTTGTATTATGATGACGCACTCGATGTCTTGACTTCGTGTGCGTACGTTGTGTTCGTTGTTATAGTACCTACTTTGATTGTATTTTATTTTAACAACTTGGCTCTTATCTTCCCGGACTTGGTAGTGCAAACGATTGGATGTTGATATGGAAGACCACAATCATTGTGTTGTGTGTCATCGGTCACTTTTGCGACGCCGTAGACACGTTCTTAATGTTCGTTTTCTACAAGATCGTGCAAACTTCGTGGAACATATCGTACGCAACATAGAACCACCACAAGAGGTAAGAAATCAAGTACTTGTAAATAACGTTTTCTGTTTCTTAAGATATAAATCTGGGTAACAAAACAAGTTATGTTTACTGATGTTCTATAAGTAGGTTTATAACATTCGCTCGCGTTGACCACATATTTTTAATATTGGCCTTATATCACTACTAAGTTAGCTGCTAACAGCCTAGTTGCTATGGTCAAAATGTAACTCGGCAAAAATGACAAGCTACGGTAGACGCTAACGTATTTTAAAGTAAACAATAGGTTTTACAAACGCATACTAGGGGCTTTGTTCAATGTACAAACATAACTCTGTTACAGTTTTGTTAAAGTATAGATAGATAGATATATTTGATTATGCTACGCGTCCATTAAATAAATCTAAATCAAGTTTATTTTACATTTACGTTTTTTTTTACAGGTACCATTCGACGGCACGCGATCAATATGCCATTCGTGCTGGCACAGAATTGACTCAGGTTTAAATGAAGACCGACTAGCCATGCCTGTAATTCCAGAACAGGTTAGAGCTTCAATAGCTATACCAAGATTGGCTCGAGCTGCGAATACATCTCGGCGCTGTATGATGGACAGTTGCCGAAACACATTATTACGCCGACTTCCAAATTCTATCAAGGTATACCTCCTCAGTTACTTGAATCTCTACATACCAGATCGTGCTCGGATCTGCCAGCGACATTTAACAACTACGGCTGTGGAAGAATTCCCACAAAATATAACACACCTACAACATGAATTCAATGCCGACAACATTACTGACATTTTAAACATCTACACACGTGCCCTTGAAACAAGAACATTTTTTGACATAAACGAAATAGTGGATAATGAGCTTCATTTTTGGACCGGACTAAACCGCGAAAAATTCAACCGGCTCCTGAACCAAGCTCCAACTTTACAACAACAATCTAATACATCAGAAATAGACTTGGCTATATATTTAAGCAAGATTAGAACTGGAGAACCCAGTGCTAGGTTATGTTCTATTTTTAACTTATCAAGAAGAAGCATTGACAGGAAAATCCATTTGGTCAGAACATGCTTACTGGCTGATTTTGTGCCATTGCACATAGGGCTAGACCATATAACCCGAGACGAGATAATTGAAAGAAACAGAATCCTTCCAAACTACATCTTCGGAAATGAAGGGTCTCCAAAAGCCCTGATATTAATGGACGGCACTTACTTATTCATTGAAAAAAGCTCTAATTTTTTATACCAGAGACGCACCTACAGCCTCCATAAATACAGAAACCTTATAAAACCATTTATTATAGCTTGTGGCGATGGTCATATAGTTGATATAGTCGGACCTTATGCCGCTACAACTACAGATGCTAACATCATGACAAAAATATTAGAAAATCACGAAGAACCGATTGAAGACGGCGCATTTCATTATTTATTTGAAGAGGGCGACGTTCTAATATTGGACAGAGGTTTTCGTGATGCGATACCACTCATAGAAACCTATGGATATGTTGCACATATGCCCCCGACTAAACGACGAGACGAAACTCAATTGACCACCGTCGACGCAAACAAGTCAAGACTAGTAACTATTTGTAGATGGGTGATTGAAGCCGTTAACGGTAAGTTCAAAAGAGATTTCAAGATCTTCAGACAAAGAATTTTCAATCGCGCCTCGCTAAATACTTTTAGCGATTTTAAAATAGCAGGAGCCATCATCAACTGCTTTCAAGAACCTTTTGACGATAGTCCATACACGAATGAATTCATAGAATCTATTAGACTGAATTTAAATAGACCGAATGTTCTGGCTGATTATATCGAAGAAAATAATATAAATCGTCAAAGAGTCACATTCGATAGATTGGACGTTAACAACCAACTTATCGATTTCCCTGAACTAACACATGAAGATATAATTGTGATTGCAATCGGTACGTACCATTTGAAGCTATCACGGTCTTACTGCAGCGAACATATTAAAAGAACAGGAGTATACGAAGTCTTTTATTATCGACATTCAGAAAGAGTTTTAATCAACAATGAAGAAAATGTTTTATTAAGATGCAAAATACAATCTCGGCATGTGCGAAGCAAAACATACTATACTTACGTTTTGTACAATGCCGAGACACAGGGTCGGGCCGCCATAAAAGGGTATTGTTGCTCTTGTATTCACGGTCGTCGGACACTTGGAAGTTGTGCCCATGTAATCAGTATTTTATATTATCTAGGCTGGGCCAGACACAACGATTTCGAACACCCGGCTGCTTTCTTAGATAGCGTATTAATAGACTTGGAATTGTGATATTATAGAATAAACAAATTCCGTATTATATCTTGTTCTTATTATATATTACCCTTAAATATTATATACTACGTGTCGCCGGGACACTACTGGTACTTCTATGTATTTCTATTAGCGACTCGTCGTCATAGAAATACATAGAAATACGCGATTTGTGATAATAAAGTTAAATAAAAATCTGCGCCTACAAAAATAATCAATGCATTTTTTTGCTATGTATGACTGTGATTACAGATATCACATATATATTTTTTTAATACACTTGAAATGTACAAAAATCTGAGATAAGTTGCTTTTGCGCCGGGGCTGGGGCAATTTTGCGCATTCACCTTTTCGCGTTTATAATAGAAGTAGGTTTTGTCGATATAATTAGTAACGTTGCAAATATCTAGTTATGTGAAAGTACATTGAAGAGTGGCTAAATAGCAAATTTATTTATTTACTAGCTATGCCCCACGACTTCGTGCGCGTGGATGTCGTAAGATACACAATATACGAAAAGTACTATATACTAAACTTTTATATACTAAAATAACACCCTCATTTTAAAACTCCCTCGTCCCCCGACCCGTCGCCAGCCGTCGCTTTGAATCGCCCGCCCGCGCTATAACTTCGTTTTCGCTTAGTGGTCTTTCTGACTTTTTCTTTTTGCTCGGCTCCTTAGAATCGTAGTGTGATGGTAAATAGCCTATAACTATCTTTGAGAATTGGGCTACCAAATGCACAATGAGTTTTTCAAATCCGACGTATTGTTCATAATTTCATGGGTTTAATTTTTTTTGCGCGGAATCCTAATTATTTTTCTAAAATAAAAGTAGCCTAAGTTACTCTCCGTAACATTAGCTACCTGCCAGTGAAAGTCCCGTCAAAATCGCTCCAGCCGTTTTGGAGATTAGCCGGAACAAACAGACAGATAGATAAAAATATTAATAATTGCTTTTTGTTATAAATACCGTGTATACTTTCTTATGCATTTAGTAAAAAGTTGTTATTTTGAGATTACAAACAGACACTTCAATTTTATTTATTTGTATAGATTGAAAAAATCAATTTATCTACCTTTCTTTTTTTCTCTTTTTCTATCTTTCTCTATTAATTAAATCAACTTACCTCCATATGTACGTGGGGCTTGTGGCTAAGTGATAACAGCCGCTCAGGTCGATCGATCAGGTTAAGCTACGCTTGCCGCGGTTGGTTCGTGGATGGATCTTTACATACCAAGACCCTTCCATGCCTCGGAAAGCACGTTAAGCAGTTGGTCCCGGCTGGCACTCGTGAATCTTTGACAGTCGTTACGGGTCGTCAGAAGCCCGAAAGTCTGACAACCAGTCTTACGAAGGAGTATCGTATTATACCCAGTAACTGGGTTGTGGAGGTCAGATAGGCAGTCGCTCCATGGAAAATACTGGTATTCAGCTGCGTCCCGTTAGACTGGAAGCCGACCCCAACAACGTTGGGAAAAATGTTTTGAGGTGGAGTAAATGTTTTGAGTGTTTGATTCAGGTTTCATTATACCTGTGTTATTAATAGGTATGTACTGGGATACCTACCTATTTTAATTGAAGCAATAGAATGGCTCAGTGAAATGAGTACTCTTTTCAGCGTCGCTATTCAGAATTAGTTGTGTTCATCCAAAGTTAAATTATATAGATACTGTAGAACCCTTTTTTTGGGGTGGGAAATCATCATTAAATGACTTCTCCCGTTCTGGGCAGAGCGGGAGGGCGTGTCAGACTTTTACTGACTAATACCCACCCGTGTTTCTTCAGTTGTGCTAGGCGCCACGGTAACTCTTTCGAACATCCCGCGACCCTGGCTGGAGGTACTGTAGAACCCTGCTGATTCAGTATGTAAGTTGGCCAAGCGTCTCGTCCAGGCACTGTCTCCCTTCAGCTTTTTCCCGCCATTCGTGGTGACTGGTAGTTGACATTAGTGACAGTAGCTACCTCACTACTTGTGTGAATGAGACAGTGTTTACATATCTTTTAAATAGATACACTACAGTAGTGTATATATTGTTGTACTAGGTAAACCTAGTGCAAATTCATCTAGGCGTGTCGGATTTCAAAACTAACATAAACTAAATAAACGATAAATAAAATTAAAACTTGGGTCTATATTATGAAAGGAGTATCTATTGTCCGCGGCTGCGTATGTTTTGTATTTCATCATTTTTATGGTTCCGTAGTCAACAAGGAACCCTTATAGTTTCGCCATGTCCGTCTGTCTGTCCGCGGCTTAGCTCAGAGACTTTTAGTACTAGAAAGCTGCAATGGGGAAGATCGGGCAAAGCTAATTGTAGATGGCGTGATCATAGCTAGGTCCCTACGGCCTACAATAAATTTGACATTTCGTTCATTCATTCCATTTCGTGTTCATTCAGGAGTTTGGTTTTGATTCACTATTTCTATAATTTCGGTGATTTCAAATGATTTTTATCAAGTATTTGACATAGAAAGTGTCAGAATTTAAAACCTTAAATATTTCGTCTTAATCACTTTCTTCAAAATGTTTCTACCCTCTGTTTAATTTTTTCAAAATCTCTACTAATAGATTCTAGCCACCATCTTTTAATTTTAGGGTCTCTCGGGAAATAGTGGACTCCAATTTCGGAGTATTTAGTAACACAACAACGCATCATTTTCGCCGAAATAAAATAAAACCACCTGACGCCTTGTATTATTGGCTTGTGTTGGGAACTAGCTACGACCTGCGCCATTTTGACAGTTGCCTTCCCCATTTCACACATATATCACACACGGGTATACATTATTAATCACGTCGACCAAGTTACACGTAAAGTGGGGATGACTTTTTTTTTCTTGCCTATCCCATGATGTGGGGTGTCGTTGGATAGGCCGTTCAAAAATATTGCGGGTGTGTGAAAACCATTGTTCGATTTAAGGATCCGTTTGCGTAATAGTCAGCTTTAAAGTTCTAATTTTTGTTAGTCAAGTGTCCTCCCACTCTGCCAGCTAAATGGTTGTATTTGGATAAGTGAAAAAACTAACGGTAGTAGAATATAATATATAACGAAGTTACAAGAAAAACTATCACAGCTAAGTACACTTTGCAAGTTAAAGAGTAATAGTCGGCCAACTTACATTTGCCGTTGAAATATGTATGAGAGAACATGTTTTTCAACTACAATCTTAAGTTTTTTCTTGGGATAAATTCGTCCCAACTACGGAACCCTTCATTGTGGTCCGACACGCACAGGATGAAAAGTAGCGTACCTATATCCTACTCCAAGACCCAGGCTGGGTATCCGTCGTTCGTAACAATCGGTTCAGTAGTTTAGGCGTGAAAAGGTCAGATAGAGAGACAGCTGTTACTTTCGAATTTATAATATCAGTTTAATATATATTATGTACATAATTGTTATTCCCTAATACCACGATATCTATGTATGCCGAGTAACTTGAAATCTATTATTCAAACTGTGAATCAACACCAGCAGCAGAGGAGCTTGTGGCTAAGTAATAACAGCCGCATGGGTCGATCCATCAGGTTAAGCTACGCTTGCCGGGGTTGGTCCGTGGATGGGTGACCATCTTTACATACCGAGACTCCTCCGTGCCTCGGAAAGCACGTTAAGCCGTTGGTCCCGGCTGTCATTTGTGGATCTTTGACAGTCGTTACGGGTCGTCAGAAGCCCGAAAGTCTGACAACCAGTCTTACCAAGGGGTATCGTATTACCCAGTAACTGGGTTGTGGAGGTCAGATAGGCAGTCGCTCCATGTAAAATACTGGTATTCAGCTGCATCCGGTTAGACTGGAAGCCGACCCCAATATAGTTGGGAAAAGGCTAGGCAGATGATGAATCAACACCAGATTAATGTTTGTTATGTAACTACATCCACTGTATGTTTGTTATAATCTAACAGTTTTAAAAGCAGATTTCTGTATCATTAGGTACTCTAATATATGTAGACAGCTTATTAATATGCATTGTTTAATATCAGAATAACGAAACTGTTCCTAGTATTTCTTTTATTAAATGTCGAACTACATAATTTCAGTAAATTCAATTTGTAACAGCAATATTAATTTAGAACATTCATTATTCGTATATTTACTTTCTTTCTTATCTATTTACATTTTTAAATATTTCTAATAAAAATATATACAAAAAAACATTTAAAAATATAAAAAAAATAGAGGTCCGCCGGTATCAGGAGCAGGGTCCAAGCTACCGGTGGTTAGGGCTGCAGAGACAGGAACCTCCTCACAATACGAACCGTGTCAAGGAGTACTGCCTTCTGAATCAGGCTCTTGATCCAACCGCCTAACGACAGCCTCGAGAGATGTTGGTCGAGGCTTTCGGCCATCAGGCCATTGGCCGTTACAACAACACATTCATTCATTTTTTATTTTTTTTTATTTTTTTTTTTTTATATTCATTCATTCATTTATTATTAGGTTTTATTATTAGGTACATTGTCGCTTTTCATAGAACTAAGGAACAATTTTGTGAAACTATCAATAATATTATTAGCTCAGCAAGAGTCAGATATGTGCATTATTACTATAGGAGAAAAGATACGAGTAACTTAGGTACACATACGGCCGAACCCAATAATCTATCTATCACCAGTTGTGGCATACTGAAGATAGAAAAACCATACATAATGGTTTTAACGTCCCAGTAATCTATAAGAGATTATGGAATCTTACCGTCCTGACATAAAGACAGTTAGAATTATACTGTCTAACATCAATAGCGATCTGTCAATTACTGAAAATAGGTTATTGGGTTCGGCCGTTAAACTTCTGATTTCATCATATCTGCTGTCAAAAAATCAACCAATCTGCCTAGCCTTTCTCAACTATGTTGGGGTCAGCTTCCAGTCTAACCGGATGCAGCTGAATATACATAGTATTTCTGTCTCACGAAGCGACGCGCGCTTTACTTGTGGTAACCAAGTGTAGAAACGTGCGTGAAGATGAGTAACGTCAGCAAATAACACACATATACTTCCGACATCGATATTGTCTCGGACGGTACCGAGAGCTCCCACATTTACAGCGAGTTTGTACACTTGGTAACCACAAGTAAGGTAAAGCGCGCGTCGCTTTGTGAGGTGAAAATACTGCAACGGTATTTTGAGAGAAAACCAGTCACACAAAAAGGACAGCCAACTCATGAGAAGATTAAGGAACTTCGAAGCTTGTTATTATTTCACCTACTGTGTACGAGACTTATCACCACCTAAAGGGTAATTTCTTTTAATTTGAATAGCTGTATTAAATGAAAATTTTCTGTTAACCTGTAATGATATTCCATTTCCAACAAGCTCTTAATTTTAGTCCGGCAGGTAAGTGAAAATTAAGTAAATACTGCCTCCCATTCCCTGTAGTTTGAAATTTAGGAATTCCACGAAGAGATTAATTAAAGTTAGTTAATTAAAGCGCCTATAACATAAATAAAGCCGTATTTCAGCATTAACAGTAGCTATGTTTTTTGGAGAACCCTTTTTTTGTTGCTATTGTACTTTTAAATATCGTTTGACTTTGTAATTAACTAGATCTCACTTGTTTTTATGGCGTCAGTAAGAATTTTCCCTCACACTAATTAACGTTTTTTTTTTCAGTTTTTATTTTCTCTTGCCAGCCGAGAGTTGAGTTAAAAAATCGGCTTAATGCGTGTCGGACCACGCATAATGAAGGGTTCCGTAGTTGGAATAAATAAAATTTATCTCAAGAACAAACTTAATATTGTAATTGAAGAACATGTTCTCTCATATATCCCAACTGCAAATGTAAGTTCGCCGACTATTACTCGTTAACTTGCCTACAGCTGTGATAGTTTTCTTTGTAACTTCGTTATATTACTGTCGTGGATTTTTTACATATCGAAAAACATCCATTTAGCTAGCAAGAGGGGACACTCTACTCTAACAAAAATTAGCACTGTAAAGCTTAATATTTCGCAAACTGATCCCTGAATTAAAAAATGGTTTTCACACACCCGCAAAATTTGAACGGCCTATCCAACGAGAAACCACACCAAGGGATACAGGAAAAAACAAAGTCGTCCCCACTATACGTGTAGTGAAGGCACCTTATTCTTTTTTTAAGATTTTATTTTACCTCTTTGTCGTTGTGATTAATATGTATACCCATAGCAAATGACAGTTTTCTAGTACTAAGAGTCTCTGAGCTAAGCTGCGGACAAACAGACGGATATGGCGAAACTAAGGGTTCCTTGTTGTCTGCGGAACCATACTGATCATTGGAAAGTGATCACCCACGTAGATTTAGTTTCTTTAGAACCTCATCTTAATAAAATCGAATATCTGTTACACGATACTCTAAATTTGTGCAACAAGATCCAACCACAACAGTTAGAGATATACAAAGACATGTCTAGCCCCATTCGAAGTTTTAATCCAGTAGAATTATTGTTTTTTTTTTCAAAAGACAAACGGGGTCGGCTTTGTAACAAATTGGTAGTCAGTCAGGTTAGTTGCTAGGCTGACTACTTTGAGTGGATGTACCGTAGGCTGCACGTCAGTAGTAACCAAACTTGTAAAAGCTGAAGCCCAATTCCCGTAACTAAAAACGTTCAAAATCTAGTCGCAATCTCATCTTAACGACAATCAAATGTCAAAAACTTGTCAATGTAGGGAAATAAAAGGTACTTTTGACATATTGAGACTGAGATCAGACTGTGAACGTTCTTAAAATTACGAGAATTGCCCCTCCGGCCTCTTATTCTATTGAAACTCCGTACTACTACGCTAGGTCAGCCCATGTTCTATGTTCTATGTTGCGGGACTTGGTTTCCGCACTTAATCCTACATGTGGACCATTGTACGTGGGAGGGTAGGTCAGCCCATTGTCAAGCTGTTACCACGGACAACTGCGACCGACGCGGCGACGTGCAGTCGACTGTACTTACATAGGTACTCGAGTTATCGTCTCTCATTAAAGGTTTTTTGAGAGTTAATTAGTGCGACTGGGCAAAAAGTACTTGCTTCCCAGTAAGCAACTTGTGTATACTTCCTTATTACAAAAAAGCTTATTAAATTGACTACAACTTAATTGAATATTCTTATTGCAATAATTAAATCGTGAAGAAGCTAACAAAAGGATCCAGTTGGGTTCGGCAGCGTTTGGGAAACCTTGTCAAGTCTTCTCGTCACCTATCCCACAATTTTTGAAGACTAAGGTGTTCACCCAGTACGTCTGCCGGTCATGTCACAAACTCAAGGTCACTTAGCGCGCTATGCTCGGAATCACTTTGAAGGATAATATTAGAAGTGAAATTATCCGGAAAAAACCGGAGTTACCGACATAGCTTGCAGAGTAAGCAAACTTGGGCTGGCCATGTTTGTCGAAGGACCGATTGCCGGTAGAGCAGACGAGTCCTGGAGTGGAGACCGCGTAATGTGGGATGCAGCCCCTCCAGCCAGATGGACCGACGACCTGAAGAAGGTGGCTGGGACAGACTGGATGCGGAAGGCGGAGGATAGTGTTGTGAGAGGCCTATGTCCACCAGACGACTGCGTTAGGCTGAGTTGATTGAAATCGTGAATCATTCTATCTTATCCTAACTTTCCTAATTCCTAACTATTCCTAACTTTCCTAACTAATATTATAAATGTGAAAATAAGTTTGTTTGTTACCTTTTCACGTCTAAACCACTGAACCGATCATCCTGAAACGTTGTCAGGTGTACAGAAACGGACATAGGGTACCTTTACCTTTCATCCCTAAAAATAGTACTGGGGGCCAACCACCACCTCGTAAAGCAGTATTATTTTAAGGTTAATTCAGTGTGAGAAAGAGATGGAGCTATACAGGACGTCTAGCTCCATCTCTTTCCCACACTCAAGTAAGATTAAAATAATACTGCTTTAAGAGGTGGTGGTCTAGCTCCTGTTCCCGATGAAAGTAGCAATGCCATTCTTATGCCACGCGTCACGCCACTTGTTTTTCGAATTGGCTCGAAATTGTCCGTTACACAATAGTAACTTTAAACAATCTGTTCACTTTACCCAAACCCAGTATTTCACTTTATCTTCCCAGAAAGAATATGTCGAAATCTAGGAAAACTTGAATTATGGAGTGGAAATAAGAAATAATCAATTTCTCAGCGAAGTCTACCGTTGGGAGGAAAGTTTCATTGTTTTATCTTTCAATACAATACTTGTGGGTCTTTTGGGAGTAGAGTCGTTCTTGTTATGAAGTGTTCGTGAGTTCTCGGGAGTAACATACACTAGAACGCCTCAGGACATCGCTGTTGGTGTGAAATGTTATTACTTTCCTCCTATTTTCAGGTTCCAAGAAATCTTAAATTTGGACTTAGGATTTTTTTTAATTCCCGTTATTATTGATTATTATTAAAATTTGAGTAAGTGTCTGTCAACAGTTTGCTGCTATAATACAAAATAGCAGCTCAGCTAATCGGCCCACGAGTCATAACATGCATTTAGTGGGTAGTTAATGTAATATGCCCTGTTAATAAGTATTTTTTGCCACCATGTAAAAGTAGTAGACGTTAAATTTATTTATTAACATAAATAAAATAAAAAATGTGTGAAAAGTGTGAAAATAGCATAATTAAAATCCACGCCATCTCTTATCAACTTTAAAATTTACTTGAATGTTCTCACACTTTTGCCATCTAGCGGTTAAACCAGCAATGTTTACAGTTTATGAAATTGTATTCTAGTGCTATTAAAGTAAGTGGCATACCCAATAAAGAAATACTCTGTTGTCTGTCTGTGTTTTTTCACATGGAATCTACCGTATCACGGTATCAAACGGATTTCCTTATTAGTGTGAAGTAGTACTAGGTCGCTATTCCCTACTAGATGGCGTGGCGGTGAAAATGTTTTCTGGTCTACGTTGGTAGAAGTATATGGTTTTTAGTGATGAATAATATCTACATTATTTTGATTCCAAATATAAATAGTCAATAGTGACTATTTACGGCCGTCAGTTTGTTATGAGTTTACGTTCCTTTTTCTTTTTCAGCGGAGCACTGTATTTGTAAGTTATCGCAAACTCGGTAAAACTTCACCTGACTTTGAACTTAAAGTAACTCGTACCGAACTAGAAACACTAGCCATAAGTGTCAATTTTGTCCTTACTCTTTCCATCAATGTTCAAAAAGCGGCTAGAGGGCTGGAGGTGATCCTGTAACCGTTTTTTGAGAGTAGTCAGATAGGAAACGCCGGCCTCATCTAGTTTTAAAAAAAAATGTTTGACATGTAAAAGTGTTTGTATAAACCTACTTACAGAAATAAAATCATTTATCATTTGGAGACTGATGGAAAGAGATGTGACCCAAAAGTTTTTAATTTCTCAACATATTTTCTGTAATTTATTCTCAGTTATAATACTATAGAAGTAATGTATTATTTTCGCAAACACGTTTACCCATTGCGCGAAATGTATTTCTTGCAACACCATAAACACAGTTTTTCTTGTGCAATAGAGACCAATCTACCACCTCGCCGTTCACCATCAACGTGCCACCAAATACCAGCAATTTAAATAAATATGCAACATCAAAGAGTCAATTATCTCAGCCGCCATAGCTGCGTCCGCGCCGCCTCCAAAAGTCGACCAATACGCAAGCGACGCATTCTGTATATAATGACATGCAAAATTACCCCTTTGAGCAAAAAGACCGATCGCTATATTATACCTCTGTTATGTATAACTGTCGTGTGGGTGAAACGGTTATCTATTTAAGTTATACATACTGTTTGGTCTATGTGGTTATGTATGGGAACCTGGGACTCTTTTAGCACTGATGAATATTTTTTTTTAGAGTTTTGGAACTACATTATAATATGAGGCTGTTGTGTTGTTGTGGTTGCAGGGCAAAGCCTACCAACCGTCTCTCCATTTTTTCTCTCTTTTGCAAAGAACTGCAAGTCAGAACTAAAGAACTACATAGTCCCACATTTTGTTCCAGATAGATACTATAAATTATGCTTAGGTACCTACCCAGTTTATATTTTGCAATCCGAAACAGATCTGTGGGACATATTGTTCTTCCAAATTGCACCACAACAACCGGTTTTCCACCATCCGTATCCGGTCTGTCCCTGCCGCCTTTGTAAGGTTGTTGGCCCATTTGTCTGAGGGGCGTCCCACGTTGCGTTTTTCTATTCACGGACCGTGGTCTGTTCGCGGATTCTAGGGCCCGCTTACACCGTAAATGCGTTTAGCGCTAAATATAAAACATCATTCTGTCTCTGCTATTTTCAAACGACTGACAGAAACAGAGTGATGTCTTAAATACGTTTAGCGATAAACGTAAGTATCTACATATTTAGAAATTTGTGGTGCAAGCGGGCCTAGGACTCGATTAGCACTACGACCATCAGTGCTTCAGTTAAATGGTTAGCCCAATGCCACTTCAGTTTGCTAACTCTGTAATCTGAAAATGTTTGGAACTCCAGTTCCCAATGAAAATAATAGAGACGGCGCGGTATAATAGTAGATTATTCACCGAGGGGAGCAAGCACTGTCTTAGGTCACGGACGCAATTTTAATCCCGAGCGCAAAGAAGGATTTTAGGGTTCCTGAGCGCAGCGAAGGAGCTCTGAGTTAACTCCTGAGCGAACCGAGGGAGTTTTAAAACTAGAATCCTAAGTTCAGTGAGGGATTCAAGCTGGCCCGAGACGAAGGCACCCTTGTCCCCGAGGAGAATACTTTACTTTTTGCACCTACTGAGATGTAATAAAAACCAGTTCGACTTTAGAATTAGTAGTTTATGAAAGTATTAAATAACTGGGGAATACCTAGTTATGAGCAGTTTAATACACTATTTCATCTAAACTCAAACAATTTCTTCGAAATCACAATAAATAATATCGTAAACAAGGCGCGAATAAAACCTATGAAGTGAAAACTCTTTGGTCGAGCTATACTTTAACAGAAAAAAGTTTTTTATTTAATAAAAGTTTTCATAAAATTTTTGTAGTTGAAGTTCCAAATTCAAATCACACTCCAGCGGGACATAAAGAAATTCAGTTTATTACTTTATAATGCCCAGCTATAGGCTTTAATTAATTGCGTTACCTATGTAAGGTTTACATGACACATAATTCAACATTAGCGAGCGGGTGGTGTAAAAAACTTATTACCTACATCTCTCTCACTCCTTCTATTTATATGAAGTCTGCGAATGATTGAATAGAGCATATACAAATATAAAAGGTTTATTTCATTTCATTCCTTTAAATAACCAATAAGTTGGTTGGTATTTGAAATTGGCATTTCAATACTGTAGTTTGTAAATAGGATTCTTGGCATTGGTTCGGAATACCGGGATATGAATCAGTTATAAAATATGACACGGTACTCCGCAGATTATAGAACATTAAGAAATAACATTACAAACGATTAGACGTGAACTCTGATCAAGTAAATTGAGGTGACTTGGTATATTTCTTAAACTTTGCCTTTATCAGGTTAACTTTAAATGCCATGCAAAGTTTACGTGGTTATATAAGTCTCATAGATCATTTTAAATGTTTAGATAGCATCATAGATTTTATGAAAACTTTTTCAAAAGTAAACGGTACTGATTTGTTATCTAAATATCTCTTCATTTAACTTGGAGTTCTACCTATTACGTTTCTGAATATTCTTATTTGTAATTATAATTATCTTGATATTCATTCTGAGAGGTCCATATGGACGCACTCTTAAATCGTATGCCATTTAATTGAATGGTCGCAAACTTTTTTAGTTTTAAAACACTGTTTACTCCGTTGACCACTTATCCAAACAAACTTCATCTCACGGTCTGGAGACAGTAGCCTTAAGCTCCAAAGGCTTCCTCCCCTCATTAGTCCACAGAAACTAGTCCTCATTTTAGCCTGAGGCAAATTGCTTGGTAATTCTGTCCACAAATGACACGTATCGGTCGGAATGTCATTTTGTAAATTACTGAGCGTTATTATTTGAGGTAATTGGATGGGGTCACGCAGAGTTAGGAATGTCGGTTGGTAATTTTTACGTTTGTCTCATTAGATGTAGCTTTGTGTGTTATTTTCTGGGTTTGTTGATTGGGAGTTGCTTTGCAATGTGCAATGTGCTATGTCCCTTATTAATTTAGTACATACTTTACCTAAGTTGCATGCAGATCGTTTCCATCCTTGCGCTTACTAATAACCTTCCTTTCCTTATTTCTTTACCAGATTCACAAACTGAGTCTTTGTGCTTCTGAGTACTGCTGATAGAAACCCATTAATTATTTTAGGGCGATAAAGTATATGTAAAAGAAAATATTTATAGTTCGTACCATACCTAACTAGAAGCTACAACAAAAAAGCTATGATAGATATGACTCGCCACAATAAAACAAAAACATAATTAATTGAACGAGACAATTAATAAAAAAAAAACCTCCGATAGTGTTGATGGCAATAAAAAAGATCATTAGGTGCCCAATGAAATCACTTCACTCAACTATGGCATGGCCGAAATCTTGAACAATCATTAACAAAATGTTATAAGGTTCTCGTCCAATATAACTTGACACTTCGTGGTGGCGCTGTTAGATAAAGGAAGTGCCAGACGTGTGTCCAATCCAATACATTTGGTAATAAAGTTCCCAATTTGGCCGCAGGTCACTTTGACCTTGTCATTAATCATTATTGCTGCTTTTTGTCCGTCAAATGGACGTGACCTTTTGATAACTTTCACTAATAAGTTTACTGTAGACAAGGCCAATTACTTTATCGATTTGAAGGAGTGGTTACCGAGAGACGGCAGAAGTGTTGGCAGACCAACGCAGCTAAATGAGCGAATGATCCTGGATCGCGGGTAAGACTTAAATGAGACTCACACAGTCCAGCCGGTCTTTTCTGTAAACATCTCACAGTAAAAAAGTAGGTGAAGTGAGCACGAAGTGATTTGTCATTCCACCTGATGCTAGGGATTGCATGATCGGCTGATAACCGTGGCGCAAATGGTAGAAGACCTATCTAAACATATGCTCAGCAGTGGGACGTTGACGTATGCATTATCTGGAACAGATAGTTCCTAAATTTATTGCAGATATATGAGTACATTCTGGAACACAAGAGTTTAAAACAAATCTAACCCTGGCAGCTACCCAAGAAAAACTAGACTGAAGATGATTCAATTTAGATTTAAGTCTAGAAATTTTTACGTTAAAAATAAACATTAATAAAAATTGTAATTTATCTTTGTTTTAAACTCGACTGTCGGATTCGGACAGTTTCGAACTTCCACGAGTAGCGATCTTGTACAATATGACGCACGTCAGTTATAACAAAACCAGTAAAAACTGGCCTCTTATTCCATTAAAACTCCGTACTGTGCTAGGCCAGCTCACGGTCAAACTGTACCGACGTGCGGGACGACTGTACGTCTGCCCTGCTACCAACTTGCTGTCAATTTTTAGGGTTCCGTATGTCCGAATAAAAAACCGAACCGTTAGAGAATCATTCGTGTCTCTCTGTCAGTCTGTCTGTCTGTCTCTCCGTCTGTCACAGCCAATTCGCCCTGAATCTAATGGATCGATTAAGTTGAAAATTGGTACATATATCAATTTTTGTGTTGTGTTGTGTTTTGTCCAAAATACGGACGAGTTATGCAAAAAATGAATTTTAAATATGGGGGTGTCACTTTTGGGATATAAATAAGAAAATTAAATAAAAGTTTTTCACACTACCGTGTGATATATGTATCTCATTAAAGGGCTTACTGTGAGGGTCACAAATATATTTTTCTTTATAATTTTAAAATATATAGCTTTAAAGTTATTTAAGAAAATATATTATGAAAATTTACCGTTCTCCCCTTATTATCTCCAAAACTTATGAGCCTAAAATTTTGAAAAAATTACAGAAAATAGTTCTATACTTACAGATTACGGGAAAACCAATACATATAATTATAATAACTTGGTAAATTCTCAATATTGTGCGTACAAACGTACATTTGCAGTTGGAATGTATGGGAGTACAGGTTTTTCAACTACAATGTTAAGTTTGTTCTTGGGATAAATTCATCCCAACTACGAAACCCTTCATTGTGCGTGGTCCAACATGCATTGGCCTTTTTTAAATCAAGGAATGAATTACTATTGCTATAATTATGGTTGGTCCCGATACAAGAATAGCAGAACTGCGCACAGATAGTCCAGGCATTGACAGACATTTCCAATAAAACAAACTGATATCTATATGTGGCCAAGCGTGTCGCGAGTCGTGACACGTATCGTCAATCTTCACTAAAATAAACTATACATTGAAGTTTTATGATTTTAATTATATATAAAAGGAGAAACTGACTGACTAATTGACTGACATATCAACGTACATCCGAAACTACTGGGACTAGGAACGTGAAATTTTGCACACGGCTTCCTTTTACAATGTAGGGGAGCATGACTAAGCAGGGGATTTTGGAATTTCGACCTTTAAGGAGTTTTTTTATTTTTTTTATTTGAGATAGGTTTGCTCTTGACTCTAGTCTAGGTCAGAGATGACAGAGACAAAGTCGACGATGGAGCGAGCTTACCCGGAAGAAGCCTGTTAACTCTCACTTTGAAGAGATCAGGGTTGTATGCGTTCGGAAACACGGACGCAGGCAGAGAGTTCCACTCCTTTGCTGTGCGCATCACAAAAGACATTTGGAAACGCTTAGTGCGAATTGGAGGAATAGCAACTAAGTACGGATGGTAACCTGCAGTGCGTCTAGATGTCCGATGGTAGAAGGGGGCAGGCAGAATGAGGTCTTGGAGTTCTCGAGCACACTCACCGAAGTACAATCTGTAGAAGACCGACAAGCAGGCAACCTGGCGGCGATGAGCCAAGCTGTGAAGCTTGGCATCCACCAGTCTTACGTCTCCAATGGGCCTCTTAGCTCTGCGTTCCACCGAGTCAAGCGCGGCAAGTTGGTATTTAGCTGAGCCATCCCAAAGATGGCTGCAATACTCCATGCAGGATCGGACTTGCGCTTTGTAGAGAATTAAAAGCTGTCCAGGCGTAAAGTATCGCTTCACCCTATTTAGGATGCCCAGTTTCTTGGCCGCAGTTTGGGCTTTGTACTCGATGGTGGCACCGAAGTTGAGACATGATATCAACTCCATGCCTAGGAGCTCGAGCCGATCAGTTACAGGAACAGATGCACCCTGAAAAGTGGGAGTTTTATCGAAACGACTCCTTTTAGCGGTAAAAAGACACGCCTGTGTTTTGGTGGCGTTAAAAGAGACCAGATTACCCCACTAGGAGACAAGGTTTAAGGTCAAATCTGCCCGCTTTACCATGGCCTCTCTTAAGAAACGAACTTTGGCCCCACTGGTTTTTGCGCTGGACAAGTATCTCTCTGAAACTGAACTGCTATCTGCGTACCCAACAATACCAGGTTGAAGTAGGTCATTGATGTGCAGCAGGAAAAGAGTTGCAGAGAGAACAGACCCCTAAGGAACTCCGGCATCAATAGTCATAAGGTCGGAAGAGCAGCCGTCAACGACTACTCTGATCGTCCGTCTACTAAGGAAGTCTGATATCCAGCTACAAAAATCAGCTGGCATGCCATAAGCAGGAAGCTTGCTGAGTAAACCAGCGTGCCAGACCCTGTCAAAGGCCTTCGAGATATCAAGCGATACAGCAAGTGTTTCTCCGTGTTTCTCGATAGCCTCGCCCCAGCAGTGCGTGACATATACAAGAAGATCGCCAGTTGACCGTCTCCGGCGAAAGCCATATTGATGGTCACTGAGGAGATCATTCTTTTCAAGGTAGGTCAGCAACTTACTGTTCAGTACCCTTTCCATAACCTTGCACAGAATGGAGGTAATTTAATGGCAATCGGACAGTATTGGGCAGGGTCTGCACGGTTGCCCTTTTTGGGCACTGGTTGCACATTTGCAAGCTTCCAGGATTTTGATACCGTCCTTTTTTTAAGAGAGAGGCGGAACAAACGTGTCAACACAGGAGACAGTTCAGGCGTACACTGCCTCAACACTCTCACTGGAATGCCGTCAGGCCCGCTGGCCTTGTTCACGTCTAGACTGCACAATACTCTTCGGACCTCTTTAATGTGAACTGCGAACTGGAGTCACAATGACGTACGGTAGGTAGTTGCTTGGAGCCAACGTCCAGACGTGAATTTCTTGCAAAGAGAGTTGCAAATAGATTTGCTTTCTCACCTGCAGAGTGAGCGAGCGACCCATCAGGTTTCATCATTGGAGGTAAAGTGTGTCGACAGAAATTCGCTTCAGCCGCTTTAGACAGGGACCAGAACTGTTTACTACCCGGAGGGTGCAAAGCCAGTTTGGCCCCAATACGTCCGACATGGTCAAAACGTGCCCCACGTAAAACCCGCTTGCAGAACTTGGCGACAGAATTAAAAGCTCTCTTCTTCGCGCGAACCCTACGCGCTCTAACGTTGCGGTCGCGGGCCTTGACCCAAGCTTGGTTTGGGTGAAAAGGAGGAGTTCGTTTGTTTGAAAAATCTTATTCATTTGGTTAATAAACTTGAAACTTGGCACGATTATTTGTCTAAGTAAGCAATAAAGTTTCTCACTATTAGAAAGAAGAAAGAAAGAAAAATAGGTTTATTTGTCACAGAAACACGTGCATACAAAACGATAAGAATAATCAGAAAAATAAAACAAAATAGATCCACATTATAATCACGAGTTCAAAACAGAAATAGTCGGAAGCTGCACGTCATGACTGTGACAAGAAGGCTTCCACTCAGCATGATGCTGTGCTATAAGGGACCCAGAGCACAGCGCTGATTTTCAGTGGTTACCCGAAAAAGACGTACGGAAATCAAGTCAGGTTCAGTGATCAGTACATAAATAGTTACATAACAAAAGAAAAGAACCAGTAACAACTTAAAATATGCTGCAACTATACAACCAAATATAGGTATGAATAAATATTAGTTGTAACTACCTCTCAAAGAAGAGTTTAGGGGTGTTAAAGTTTGTATGAAAGAATTTTAACGCGTAGGCCGATTAACTCGAAACTCAATAATAATACTTAAGATCAAAATGAAAGATTAATCTATAACAGGGTTTTTCGAAAATCTACCCCTGACGGGGTGTAAAGGGATTGTCAATTTTACAGGCGGGGATTATACTACGTGGCTTGATTAACTCGAAAATTAGTATAAACAATCTTTGACTCAAGTTTCGAAAATATCCTAAACGATTTTTTAAAACTCCAGAAACTTGGCACGATTACTTGCCTAAGTAAGCAATAAAGTTTCTCACTAAATGGTTGTTCAAAACTACCTCTCAAAGTTTAGGGGTGTTAAAGTTTGTATGAAAGAATTTTAACGCGTGGGCCGATTAACTCGAAACTCAATAATAATACTTTAATAATAAGTTCGAGTTTTTTAATCGACCCCAGACGGGGCGAAATGAGGTAATTCGATTTTGAAGGGCGGGATTTTACTGCGTGGCTTGATGTATTCCAAAATTTGTATAAAAAAATTTTTGATTAAAGTTATGGGAAAAGCCGAAACGATTTTTCAAAATTCCACCCTGCGGGGGTGAAAAGATGGGATACGGATTATGTGAAAAATCGTATTCCTTTGGTTAATACACTTGAAACTTGGCAACATTTGCCTCAGTAAATAATGAAGACTGTCACTTTTACTTTTCTAAAACAAGAATCAAGGAGAATTTAGGGGGTGTCAAAGTTAGTAAGGAAAAATGTTAACGCGCTGTCAGATTAACTCGAAACTCGGTACTAATACTTAAAAGAAAAAAATAAAAATATATGTTTCAGGGTTTTTTAAAAATGAAATCCTAACGGGGTGGAAAAGGGTAATCAGTGTAAGGGATGGATTTTACTGCTTGCTTCAGTTAACGCGAAAATGGGTAAAAGTGAAGTTTTAAGTCAAACACAAGCCCTAGGTGTCGTGATGAAAAAAGAGGACACAGTTTATTTGAAAAATCTTATTAACCTTATTTATCTTATTAACTTAAAAATTGGCCCGAATACTTATTTATCTAAATAAATCATAAAGATCGTTAAAATCTCTTTTCGAAAAAAAAACATTCAAAGGGGTTGGGCGTAAAGTTTTTAGAGGAAAGGACGGAATCCACGCGGACGAAGTCGCGGGCTAAGTGCTAGTCTACCATAATGCATTTAAAGTCTACGAATCTAATCGATCGAATTTCAGCTGAGTCACAAAACAAACTTCACTTAATATTTCTAAACGACCTATTAACTAACAGTCCACAAAATATCGATTTTCTCTATAATTACACGTACGATGCTATTGTTACGTAGTTCCTCAGACAGGTCGACGCCAACTATTGAAAATGAGGCCAGTTTCTAAGAAACTACTACCTTACTATCATTGTGAACCTACTTTAAACCCGTTTTGTTACCGCAACTGTTGTAATCATTTCTATTGTTACTTTCATTCCGATCGATACTAGTATTTAATTAAACATCGATTAATGGAATGTATTGATTTGTTTTTTTTTTTTTTGGTGCCGCTACCCTGTTTCTTTAGGGCTAATTATTTTTCGAAATAATAGCCCTGGTGTGGCTATGAACCTTAATCAGGAATATGTTGTGTTTCACTGCGCATTCACATAAAGTATTTGTACTGGCAAGCGCCAAACTTCATGCACTATTAATAGTATTAATACCTAAAGCAATTATAAAAAGAAAAGTTCGCTTTCTTTAGGAACTAATTTGTCTTCGCTGTTATAACGCCAGTCAGAATGGTATTCAAAAGTCTTGTTCAATATCTCCGTTCCTCTATGAGAAATCATTATGAAATTGTGCATAGCACGCGGTATATTTGGGAACTATTTTTGTGTGTAAATTCTGTTGCTTTAATATAAGCCGTATTCAAGTACGGCCATGTGTACTCGATCGTTATGCCAGCGTGTACAGTATAATTGTTATTTACATCATTAACTAAAGAGGTACTGTTTTTATTTTATTTTTACAACTAATTATGCTCTATTTACGCTCTATTTATAAATGGTGTAACTAACCCGACTTTGTTTTATATATGTATATAGATATAGATTTAAATAAATCGCCCACACTCGAAAGACTTCCTCGCACATTTGCCAAAAAGTAAAATTAATACTATGATCGAAGTTCTATTAATAAAATAAATACCTACAGTCCCGCCGTCGAGAGAATGCGTTCTTGACACCTGTCAACTGGTATGTACTGTATGTTCATGTAGGTACCTACGTGAATTATTAATTATTCAAACTCAAACCATTTATTTTAATTAAACTAATTACAGGCACTTTTGAATTGTTAAAGAGTCAGTCAGTTAGTCAGAAAATTGAAGCTAGTCGCCCATTCAAAAACGTAGATCTCTATGGAGAAGAATGGGCAAGAAACTCCATGGACACTCTTTTAAATCAAAATTATTACAAAACCCTGGGTACATTGCTCTTGTTGCTTCTATATGTGAGAACAATGTAAAAAACAAATAATTAAAAACAACCCAAAACATAAGATCAAAAATAAGCCCTGGCAGTTAAGAGATGACCAGTCTCCACTGACGGCGCCCGTTCACGAACATGACGCGTGGATCAGCACCATCCAGCTCGACCATTTTGTAGGGAACCATGTTGTATTATAGAAAGAAAGAAAGAAAGAAAATACGCTTATTTGCGGTAAACATGACGCAAAAAAAAAGAACACAAACACAAAAAGAAACAAGTTGGGGAAAAATATGCGTCACATCCACGCAAAACGGCCATCGCTCAGATTATAGCAGTTTACTGGGCTACATATTACAATCATCATTAATAAGCAGTTAGAAAGACTGATCCTGTAGCATTCAGGTATAAATCAACAATATTTTAAAGTTCAAAGAGCACTCCTGGCAGAATGCCGTATCCCAAATAAAAACAAATGAGGATTCTATGAAAATGAAAAATTTTAACATAACATTGGTTAGGCAGAGGTGTACCTACCATAGTGCTAATTGTTTGAACTGTGTAACGGTTTTAGATAGACCAATAAATAAATAGTACGCCCACATTTCGCCAGTTATTTTTAAGTCCCATGTACATAATAGGTGCCAATCCTATTGCCATCAACCGGGGATAAATCCAAACTCCGGGCTGCTACTGGGAAATCCCTAATGGAAAAATCCAATAACACTTTGCCCGACCTGGGAATCGAACCCAGGACCTCATGCTCAGCAATAGCGCTTGCGACCACTAGACCAAAGAGGCAGTCACCGATTTCTTGTTTAAATTTTCTTTATAAATTGATTGAGTAAAATTGAGGCGTAATCATTTTTACAACTGTTATTTAATCAGTAAGGAGGTTATTATGATCAGTTACATTTGAAAAAAATTACGGGCACTAATTCAATTTTTCGGTGGTTGGTAAGTACGAAAAATACTCAAGTAGTGTAATAAACGAATGGGCAGAAAAAAAATACTTTTTTACAAAAAAAAAGCAACCGACTTTCAAAAAAAAAAACTATAAAGTGAAAAATAACTAATTTCGGAAATCGGTGTCTTTGGATCTGTATCTTAGTTTTTTTTTGGAAGTCGGTTGTTTTTTTTATTTTTTGTAAAAAAAGTTTTTTATTTTTCACTTTTTAGTTGGTCGGTTTGTAATTTATCTAAGTTACAATAGCCCAATGTCAACTGTTAATCACCTTTTACAAAATATTGCTTTTCCCTATGAAGGGACGTTAATTGTTGAGGAGTTCTCTTGTTACTTCACCATCAGCTCCACTTCAACATATGCATTGTGAAGAGCATAAATTGCTTAGCAACCATATTAAAGTAATCGAATCCCAACCCGTGAAATACTTATTATTGAGTAGTTTCGGTGGCCATCTGTGGTCTTCATGATCAGTTCCACTTCACCAAATTGTGCTTTCAGAGAGCAAATGCATGAATTACTATTAAAATACCCAAATCGCTATAGGTGTGCCTATAAAATTTGAGATCCCCCCTCACCAGATTCTGACTTGGTGACAATGAGAACACCTCAAGGGGGGTCCCCCTTGGCCCTTTCAAACAAAAAATATTTTTTTAAAACGGTCCACAATTAACGTAGAAACCGGTGTACAACATGAAAAAAATGTACATATAAGATATACGCGATGAATTGAGAACCGCCTCCTTTTTTTGAAGTCGGTTAATAATGTTGGAATGGGCGGTTAGATAAATAGTTTGGCAGTTCATAGGTTAGGTTAGAACTGGGATTAACCGTGCGCGAGCCGAATTGGTCGTAGTAACTAAGCCAGGGCACCCCGACCAAATGGGTTAGGTTAGGTTAGAAGTGTGACCAACCTTCAAGTTCTTCCAAGTTAGATTTCTTACCGACTAACTACCCGTTCAGTAATTTTACTTCTCAACTATTTATTTAATTACTGTTATCAACAGCGTTTTATTTAAGGCGAAAGCGCTAGGGTAGCCCGCAAAATTCGAATTTTCTTACGTTTTTTTGCAATTTGCAAGTCAATATTGGGTTGTATGTTGATTGAAATATGATTCGCGACCATAACAAATATCTCTTTATAGAATTTTAATCATTAAAGTCATCATCAATACAACTCTCTAAAACCAAGTAAGTCTAAGAATGATTGTTTCATGAAATCTTGACATTTTAGGATTATACTAACATAAGGAGTTGTATTGTATTGTTGAGTTGGATTTTTGTATTGTAGCGATTATAATTATGTAAAAATATATTTGTTACGGTCGCGAATCATACTTTAACACGTTAAGTGCGAAGCGAGGCCTAAATCACCCCTGATGCAACTTCTCTGTGGTGCGGCAAGCAAAAAAGTGAATCTCTCTGTCGTGCGAATGGCATAGCTTTGGTTTGGTCCAGTGTAGGAAAGAGATAAATATATATTTGAGATCACTAATGGTTCCGGACTCGGTGGTGTACCTACCTTGGTACCGGATGTCTTAGGCCTCGTGCCGCACTGAATTAATATAATTTTAATGCAGTGCGGAACGAGGCTAAAACGTCCCATATCCCCCCTGACCTCGTACCGCACTCAACGCAAGCTTCCCGCGACCAGTGTTGTGCATCACGTCGATTGGAGAGCACGTCCTTTTACAGCGCCGAACATGTCTAAACGATGTCGGAAGAAGTTAATTTTAAAAAACCCAGAAACAGAGCCAAAACAGGTAAGTTTTTAATGAAAAAATCTTCAGTAAGTACCTAGTTTTTTCTTATCTTGGTAGCTATGTACCTAAAGTAAGTGTAAGATATTATTACTTAAGTATATTATACCTAAAGATATTATTGGTAATAACGATTATTGACGTACCTAATACTTTGCAATATATCTAGAATTACCTATTATTCTATATCGTGATAATAATGTTATTATTATTAGGACTTAACACTTAATTGATATTTTTGTAGGTAGTGAAAAACTCCACAAGAAACGCAAAGCAGCCGTTGACAAAACAGGTAAGTAATATAATTAATATTTCAGTAGTTCTTTGTCTAGGTTTTGAAAGTAGGTATATAAATATTAAAGATTTTTAGGGTTCCGTATCGAAAGGATAAAAACAGGACCCTCTATTACTAAGACTTCGCTGTCTGTCCGTTTGTCGCGATAGATAGATAGTTGAAGTTTTCTCAAATTATGTAGGCCGCTATTACAATAATACTAAAAAGTTAAAAACAACAAAATACCTATGTAAAGGGATATTTTTAATCACCAAGTTTGTTAAGTGTGTTAGATTCGACTTATGTAAATTTTACGATATATGTCACGTGGTCGGAAGAGAGCACCAGGCGGAGTATATTAGATATTGTACGATGGTAAAAGTACAGAAATTATTGTGTTAGTAATTTAAGAAACTCAATATTTTAATATGAAATGTTTTGTTTTTAGCCATCTTAAATAAAGGATTACAGTGTTTGTAAGTACGTTTTGTATAAACATGCGTGGATATGATATTTCTAACATTTATCTATAAGATTACTTGTGTGAAAAGCTTGATACGAGAATTAATTTTGCACTAACTAATACACCGTTTTTATATTAAACCTTTAACATAATATTCAAAAACATAAGGTGCTGCCAAATGTAATCGCATGTAAATAATCTGGACCATAATAAAGCTTGAGAAGAAAGATGTAGCATACAGACTATTTGGTATAAAATGACAGTATATTATATAGAATATACCGCAGCTTCACTCGCTTCAGTCTTCACTCGAAATCTAGGCTTAATGCGTCTCGATTAAATCTGCTATCGGTTCATGAATAAAGCGTTTACGGAGTGGGACTGGGATTCTAAGTATTTATTGTAAAACAAATCTTAAAAACTTTCTTTAAAAGTGTGTGGTGTGTGTGTGTGAGTTTGTTTTTTGTAATGAATAAGCATGCCAAATTCATCTCTATTTTTAAACTGCTGTTTATATTTTGCACCACTTACATGAATAATAATATAATATCTAATAAAGCGAACCCTCCTAGGTTGTAACCACTCGCGAAATAGAACAACTTTCATAAGAAAACGATAAAAATACTTTTTTATCGTTTGTAAAAATACTTTTTTAAGAAAATTTGTATACAGGTAATATCAGTTGTTCCAACTGGTTGCCTTAATTATGATACCTATACTTATTGGTAATAAAATTAACTTGTCACACAAAACTTACTCTTGGGACTTTGTATAGGAAGTATTATATTTTTTCTTTCTTTTATTTTGATGAAACTTGTTTACTTTCACGAGTTGTATCACCACCTAAAGAGGGTTTTCATTTAAGAATAACACTTTGTTTAAACTATCACCAAGCAAAGGCTTTCTCTAGCAGCTTATTAATTAATTCTATTTTCAAATGTACCGGTCATACAAAGCCAATATTTTTAATTAGGTACTGAATTGTCACTATGACGAAGACATTTTGATATTTTACAAACCTGGTTACTTATATGAAAATGATTGAACTTAGAGACATTTTTGGCGATCTATTAAATAGTCTATAAAGAAAAGTACCTACTTTGAATATCATAATACCTAAACTAGTCGGTGAGCCCGCTTTTTTTTTTTTTTTTTAGTAGCCCGTAGGGATCCCACTGCTGGGCAAGGGCCTCTCCCAAACATTTGGGAGGAATTGCCATAATCGCCACGCTTGGCAGGCGGGTTGGCGATCGCAGTAATATGTCAAACGGTTCAGAGACGCTGCTGCCCGTCTTCTGTGTTCCTTTATTCCCTTAGTCGCCTTTTACGACACCCACGGGATGAAATGGGTTGGTACTATTCGCCGCCGGCACCACACAGCTTTATTTGCGTTTCGTTTTTTTTTCTTGTCATTTCTATTCTATTTTTTTACCGTGTTTTGATCAGTACACTCAATAAATAGCTACTGGTGGCTGAGAACTGCCTGTTTATGCAAAATACAATATGTGAGTCATTTTTTTCAGAGTCCACCGAGAAGTGATGTCCAACCAACCAATCGGCCAACATTGCCAATTGAAAATGTGTTTGACGATGAGAGTGATGAAGAGATTTTTCCAACAAATAAACGTCAAAAAACATATTTTTCTACTGAACCAAATATAACTGAAAAAATCGTACCTTTACATGAATTTAGCTCACAACAAGAATGTGTCATTGATAAACAACAGTATGACAATACAAAACAATATACTTTCTTACATGGGCACCCAAGCTCTATAATTATTGCAAATACAAGAACATTACAACACAAAGCAAAAACACGTGCTCAGACTGCCACTAAAAAAAATTCAATTTATCCTGATCAAGTGAAAGAACCAGAAGAAACAGTTAACCTCAGTCCAAACATCCGAAAAACTATTCAACTCAAAACACAAGAAGAAACAGTGTGTCTCAGTCCTAGTACCGGAAAAACTTGTCAAATATTGCAGAATGTTCGCTTGTCCGCTTCTAGTGCTTCAACCTCACCAATAAAAAAACAAAATCCTATAGGTTCCCCTTCAAAAGATTTTCCTCATATAACTACGGAGAGCAGAGCTGGATCTTTGTCAGAAATCTCACGCTCCAATTTACTGGATTGTAATATATCACTTAGTGAGGACAACATTCAACAATTACTTCGTACTCCGACACAAAAAAGACCGAGAGAAAATGTTACATCCGAATGTACATATTCAGAAGACTTTAATCCGTCCAAATCCAAAAAAAGTCATGAAATAGAGGTCTCTGTAATTATAGAAAGTATTCCTGATGACAATGTTAAAGGAAAACGAGACATGAATAACAAATTGCCAACTGTTCTAAAATCACCTGATATTGTCGAATATGATATTATTGAACATATAGACTGCGAAAACAATAATATAATACAAACAAACAAAATATGTCACAGTGTGCAGAATATTCGAAAATCACCTGAGTTGGATGAGAGTAATAATATGGAAGATGATAATTTTAGCGGTACTGACAATGATTATAGTCCTTCGGAGGAAGAGTGTAGTGATTCGGAAGAGTATGCTTCAATGGAAAATTGCGTTCATTCAGATCAGGATTTATCTCCAGATAGTGAATATGAAGAAGCTACAGAAGATGACATTTTAGTCACGGACGAAACATTACCAAGCAAGCTAAAGATCACGATGAGTGGGAAAATATATCGGAAAGTCCCATAACGTTTAATGAATTCGCTGGAGAATGTACGTTTAATTTACCCCCGTTTGTGGGAGTTACACCTGAAGATATATACAAGATGTTTGTTACAGATGAGATGATTGATATAATGGTATCTGAAACAAATGCTTACGCACAAAAGTATATACAAATAAATCAACAAAATATGAAACGTAATTCACGCATGACAAAATGGAGTGACACCAGTTCTCAGGAAATGAGAACATTTTTGGCTGTTTTAATGGCAATGGGTTTGTGTAGAGTTCCTAATTTAAATTTATACTGGAGCAGAAACAAATTGTATCGAAACGAATTTATTTCTTCAGTAATGACAAGAGACAGATTTTTATTGCTACTTAAATGCTGGCATGTCAGTGATGTAAGTAATGAAGACCAAACTGACAAACTATATAAAATTAGAAATATGTTCACAAAGATTACAGAAAACTTTCGACGTATTGCAAATCCTGGAAAGTATGTGGTAATCGATGAAACCATGATACCATGGAGAGGAAGACTAGGTTTTCGCCAATACATAAAAAACAAATCACACCGGTACGGCGTAAAGCTTTATAAGCTTTGCACTCCCGAAGGTTATACTTCTGAGTTAGAGGTTTATACAGGGAAAAAAAATCAGAAAAAAGAATTAGAACACAGTAAAAAAGTAGTGTTAAGATTGATGACAAATCTGACAGAAATGGGTAGAATCGTAATAGTAGACAATTACTACACTTCGTTGGGCCTGGCAGAAGATCTTCTATCACAAAAAACATTTTTATGTGGAACACTTAATAAAATACGGAAATATCTGCCAAAGCAAGTTACTAGTTACAAATTGCAGAAAGGCGAAATTATTGGAAAAATGAACAAAAAGGGCGTAAAGGTAATGAAATGGATGGATAAACGGAATGTTTTGATGTTGACTACGTGCAAAGATCACGATGATAACCTGATAGATACTGGAAAAAAGAAGAGAGGAACCGACGAATGCATAAAAAAACCGGGATGTGTTTTGCTGTACAATAAAACAAAAAAAGGCATTGACTTTTCTGACCAGATGTCTTCTTATTATACAACTTTGAAGAGAGGAATCAAATGGTGGAGAAAAGTTGTAATGGAGCTAATATTTGGTACGGCGCTAATTAATGCCTGGATTGTGTTTACTTCAATCCAAACTGATGGAAAAAAGTTACCAAAAAGACTCTTTGTGGAGAAACTTATAGAATCTTTAATAAAAAAGGAAATCGATGAGACCCCAGGTAATGTAATGCTTAGATATATTTCTTGACAGTCAACGTGTTGAAGCTTTCATAAACTAAGCTTGACATTTGGTCATTATTAAGTTATTTATTATTGTTTCCTTTTAATTATTCTGAATTTAAGCTACCTTACCTACCTACTCTTTCAACATTTTAAGTATAAAACAAACACATTCATTTGATGCAGTTATACCTACATTATCATTGTTATTCTCATCTACGATCTAACCTAAGTAACAATGTCAGTTTTATTACGTTATCTTTACATTTTTGTTATTTTTCAGCACCTGAAAGCGCACGCCATTGCCTCGAAAAGGGTGAAAAAAGGAGAAGATGTGTTGGTTGTTACCAAAAACTACGCACATTTTTACCATCTCGTGAAGCTGATAAAAAATCCAAAAAGATTTTGACTCAGTGCACTCAGTGCAAAAAATCTTATTGTCTACCCTGTTTCAATGAAAAACACTCATAAATAAGTACAACATATATATTGAGATTTTTATAAAAAAAGTATATTGATACTGATTTTTTAATGTTAATTCAAGTTCTAATAATTGTATTTTTAAAGCCCGAGGCAGAATAAATAGGACAGTTTCTTTTCTACTTCTGGTTGCCTTTTTTTTCTATTCTGTGAACCGCATTAAGATTTTCATATACAAATAGAAAGATAAACCTTATGCATAAACCGTAATCCATTATTTTCCAATAATAAGTCTGTAATAGGTGCCTCTTAATGGTATAGAATGGAACGCTTCGTGCGCGAGTCCGACTCGCACTTGGCCGGTTTTTTTTTTCTTTATGGCGCCTTCAAGCACAATTTAGATTATTTAAAAAAAAATGTATCCTTTGATAGCTTTGTGTTGTTTTGCCAGGTTTTGCCCTTAAAACGATCTAATGAGATATAATTGATCAAAATCGGTCAAGTCGTTGCGTAGTTAAGACAGTTTAAAAACGTCGATATTATTTTTCCCATCACTAATCACAGCGAAAATTTGCCCTATTTCAGTGCGTTACGAGGTGTATAAGATCCCATATTTTATTTTGCTAATAATTCCTAAACTAGCCATCAGATCCCGGGGCGACGGTGGATTAGGGTTCATCAATTCACTGTCTATATCAATAAGGACCAAAATTCTCATTTATCTTTGATTTCGCGCCAGAAAATGGATTTTAGTCTGTAAAAGGAGGTGGGGTCTAATAGACCGCGTGTCGCCCTAACGTCTGGTCACGGTACGGGCCGATTATACCTCGTGCCGCAGGAACGGAAAGTATGCAAAAATTGGTGCCGCAGCTAACGTGTATCAACATACACCCAGACAATAAGCTGCAAATTGCAAAAATCATAAGAAAATTTGAATTTCACGGGCTACCTTAGCGCTTCCCCCTTAATTGGAAAAGGCTTCATGACGTCACGTCCACCACCTGACGGCCGGCCGATCAGAAAACGAGCGTTCAGTAAAAGGCGTTTCACGAGTTGATCGAGCCCACACTGCGTGCAGTTCTCAACAAGTCAACGACTGCCTACAAATATTCTCCTACAGTCTGTGAATGAGGGTAACAAACAAGTATCAACGTGTGCTTAAAAGCAAACTATTTTGCTAATCTTAAATGATTTGATCATGACAGCTAAGTATGTAATTAAAGGAAAATTATTATGTGTGCTGAATATGAATTGAAATGTGATTCTTTATGTATTTTGATAACATGTATGCGCTTATATTAAATAAATATTATACTTATCTGTGTTATTACCCACATTACCCATTTAAATCTTTGCTATGACTCATTTTTATTTTACTGCTATATCTAAACATAATAATTACATAACACTAGTTTACAAAATTACGCAACAGAGTAACCGCATATACTTTTTGATTAATTAGGCATTACTGATTACTAATGTAATCATCAAATATTGCCATCACGTCAATTTAAATTAAAAAAAATAAAAACAAAATACACTGTTTATGGTCAAGTTACATACAATGCAGTATTTTATTATTTTGTTTTTGAGGGTACATAGGAAATTAAATGTTTGTAGTCATTTATTACGTTTTATTGCTTGATCTAAATACACTGCTTTTTTGTTTTTGGCTATTTTATAAACTTTCAAGTACAAAATGAGTAAAATCGCTAAACGTGGTTGTGTTAAATCTCCAGATTTTTTAAAATTTAATATTTATTGTTTCTTTAGAAATAGCTTTTATTAAATAAATACGTTTTTTGTAAATTTAGTCGTAATATCAATTTATTTTTTCCAATAAACAACAAGACGTACGTAGATATTTGAGAAATAAAAAATAACAATAACTAAAAATCCTGACGTGATGGCGAAATTCTGTTATCAGATTTAGCTTCAGCATTAGCGATTTATCCAGGATACAATATTTTCGTTTCTGTTGCGAACCAAAACTGTTTTTTTGTAGAGTAGTGTAATTAAACGAACTTACCTGAAGTGAAGTTCTATTGTAATTATACGAAGGGCTTAGTCCGAGATATCTTCTGTATTCACTATGTAGTTCCACAATCCTCGCATTGTGTGTACCGCGAATATTTAGAGGAAGCGAAAAGCTTCGTATCCAAAACGGAAATAAGGTTGTCTGCTGTCAACACTATATCTGTAAGTCATTCTTTTCAGAGCATTAGTTTCTTTTATAGGATTATGATTTCCAACCTGACTCTAGGGATATTATAATCTATGATTATGAAAAGGGTGGGTGGGAGATTGATATCTCGGACTAAGCCCTTCGTATAATTACAATAGAACTTCACTTCAGGTAAGTTCGTTTAATTATGTAATTATACTCAAGCTTAGTCCGAGATATCTTCTGTATTCACTATGTAGATGTTTAGAGCGTTGTTGGAAATCATAAAATAATAATGGTATAGTATACAATCAAAAAACAGAATTTAATAAGATCAATTTAATGTGATTTATCACATCAATGTCACAACAGGTACCAATCTTATTTTGAGATATAGGTACTTATATACTAAATAAAAAATTAAACCTTAACATTACAAACAGCTTTTGCAAAAGTATAACTAACATTTTCTGTACTTAAGGGTCTATGGTAGTGTTTGGCAAAAACACTAGATCCTGCTGACCAACCAGCAGATTTAAATATACTATCTAATGTTATGCCTTCTCTACACGCCAAGGACGTGGACGCATGGCGCGTAGAGTGAGGTGTGAACTTTTTTACATCAATACCACACTCAGCCATAACTTGCCTTATCCAGCGACTAATTGTTTGGTTACTGGCACAGTTATATGGTTTTTTATAACATATAAGTAGCTTATCCGAGCTATTTGTGTCTAATTTTCTGAGTGCCCTGGTCTGGTCTATATAATGTCTAAGTACCGATACGGGGCATATTTCCAGATAAGTATCTAAGGAAGGAAGCTTTATTACGACTTGATCCTTACATGGAGTCGTAGTTTTTAAAAGATCTGTAATCGTTATTTTTACACCATTATCCGTAAACTCTATGTTACTCAATCGGATAACTGACAATGTTTGAATACGTTGAGCAGTTGTAAGAGCTAACAAAATAACCAATTTCTTGGTTAATTTTTCTAAGCTAAGGTTACTGTTTGGTGACCAACCTTGGATATGGTTCAAGACAACAGATGGATCCCATGTGTCATTATACTTAGGCCTAGAGGGTTTTATTTTGAAAACTCCCTTAAAAAATCTCTTAATTTGTATATCTGTACCTAAACTTGTATCTATAATAAGAGACAGTGCTGAACGGCATGTATTAAGAGTAGCGTACGAAGCGCCTTGTGATAATATTTCTGTGAGAAATTTTAAAACTTTAGGTATTGACAACTCATATATGTTTTCTCCATTGCAAAACGACCACCACTTTTTAAGTGCTGTTGTATATTGTTTAATAGTGTTTTGTGATAAAGAAACTACCATGACATCTATTGTTTCGTCAGGAGTTAGTTTTCTCCGGAACGCTTCCCTGATAAGATGCAGGCTCCCAGGGAAAGACTGTTGTACAGGGGATGTAGTGTTCTGAAAGGTGATATTAACAAATCCTTTGATGGTTTGAACTGTAACACTTTTGAAGTTGCTAACTCAGCTATAAAAGGATTTAAAATTTTTGTTAGGCACACACGGCGCGAAAATAATGAATGACTTACAGATATAGTGTTGACAGCAGACAACCTTATTTCCGTTTTGGATACGAAGCTTTTCGCTTCCTCTAAATATTCGCGGTACACACAATGCGAGGATTGTGGAACTACATAGTGAATACAGAAGATATCTCGGACTAAGCTTGAGTATAATTATAAATGATAAATGATTTTATTTCTGTAAGTAGGTTTATACAAACACTTTTACATGTCAAACATTTTTTTTTTTAATCTAGATGAGGCCGGCGTTTCCTATCTGACTACTCTGAGAAGAAAGGCCGAAACAAACTCAGAGGTCACAGTCTCTTTTAAAGTCCAGACATAATCTTGATCAGATCATGTGAAGACCATGTAGGTTGGAGTCTGAAATGGTCTTTTGAGGAAAGAACCACACAGATTGAGTGGACCTGTCCAGTCAGTGCAAGCATCTGTCAGTAATCGTACAGCTCAACATAAAATTTAAGGAGCTCAACGATTCGACGAACAACACCAAAGATAGGACATTTGGGTAGGCCGCATAATTTACTCAAACTGGCAAACTATGATTAAAGCTGAGAGAAAAGAAAAAAACAAGGACCCACATAGTCTTCACATTCACAGTAATTAAAATAATATTACATTTTACAAAGAAAATATTCATGTCAATGTATACATAAAATTCATCAATGACAATGTGTATATAAGAAAAAAAAATAGCAAAAAGAAAAGAACAAAAAAAAAACCAGTATGTATATTTAAAAAAAAATTAAATCAGTTGGAGCAGCTCAATCTCACGCCTACATGCATTTTGTAATTTTTTATTTATTAAAACTTCAATAAACAAGTGCCGCTTTAAATTAGTGCCGGTATCTACTCGATAAATAACGTCAATCATTTTACGAACGCAATTCTGTCAATTAGAAAATTAGTAAAAAGTTGTTTGAACGAATGAGTTCATTAATCAATTATTATTACGAGTCGTTAACGCTTCAGTTACCAACAGTTACAAATTAATTATTACTTAGAAGAGAGTATAAATTGGTACTTAATTTTTTCGTGTATTTTTTTGTTTGTTTTTTAGGGCTTTTTTGATCATTATTCTTTTCTCTAACGCGTAATGGTGAACGTAGAACGCGTAACTATATGGATAATACATGTCACTGAAAAAGACACGTAACATTTGGATCTGTCAATATTGTAAAATCAAAATCAAAATATTTTTTTTCACATAAGCCCACATGGGCACTTATGAAAGGTCAGAAGCTAGGTGCACAGTTCCAATGGAGAAGAACCGGCAAAAAACTCCACGGTTACTCTTTTAAAAATAATTGGCTTTTACAATGTTTTCAAATTACAGTGTTATTAAGCATGTGAGGATAGTGTAGGCCTGTCAACAAGTACCAGGTACTTAACAAAATAGAAAATGGTCTACAAATCTACAGTCAATTAAGCCTACAACGTTCTCACATTCACAAAATATAAAAGAATCTATTTAAAAGACAAGACTATATAAAGTAGCTTTAGCTGTAAGGCCAAAAACTTAATGGTGACAAGAAAATAATGACAATTAAATTGAAAGGGCATAGGTAGGAGGTACTGTCAGGCAAATTAATTGTTTATCAAATTCACACGCTACGTCAAATTGCGGTGTTGTAGCCATTACATACAGCTCTGTCAAAGTCAGTCAAAGAATGACAGTTGTGATTTCAATATCTCCGGACAATTTAAGATAGGTAGTCAATTTGATAAACAATTAATTTCCTTGACTTTACCTAGCGTGTTGATTTATATTTATATATATTTATACGCTAGGGTATACCCTAGCGTGTTGTAAATAATAATAAGGTACCATTATCATTAGGGATGATAAAATTGTTTGTTGTTGATAGATTTATCAAGCCCATAGATATCAACAAGACGTCAGATAGGATAGCTAATTAGTAGGTATATTAAAACACCAGCTTCAATTGGCATTTATAACATACTAGTAGAGTAGTGGAAGAATTTTTGGAATCGGATAAGAAATTCCGAAGATTACCCCCTTTATACAATTTTACCTCTTGAGAATGGCAGACAACGGAACGGAAACTATTACTTTATATAGTGTAATATCTATGACGGAAACACCCAATTCTTCCTCATATCGCGTGAGTCGTTTATACTTATGATGACGTCACCAACTCCCTGCTCGCACTTGACCAGTTAGTGGAAAGCAGTGATGAAGGTCGTTCGTGGAATGATTAGAATCTAAACTAACCTACTTGCTGTAGCCTCATTTAACGACCTGGGGGTCAATTCGCCTGTGTGACCATTATGGGTAGGTATTATAATGATAGGGTAATAAAAAGGTCGAGTTTTTAAAGCAAGTAGGAAAGTAAGCTTTAATATTCATTCAGTATAAATGTAAAATTATAAGGAGAAAATATATTATTTTTTGGATGTTTCTTTGCAACGGATAAACTCAGAAAATACTTAACCGATTTTAAAAATTATTTTTGCATTCAATAGCCCAATTCTTGAGGAGGGCTATTTAACATCACGCTAGGACCCTTAGCAAAAAGAAAAAACGTCAGGAAGAACGCTAAGCGAAAACGAAGTAACAGCGCGGGCAGGCGATGCGATGTGACGGGATGGGTCGGGGGAACAAGAAATTTCAGGCGGAGAAAGTCGCGAGCAGAAGCTAGTTAATAGATAATAATGCTGCCGCACTAACGAAGAATACAACAACTTGATTTTGGACGATTTTGAATTAAATACGTATATATTTGGAATCGGCGAGTCGAGATCTATTAACTCTCTCTAACTTTGTATGAATCCTTCAGGAACTCGGTTTTTCAGTAAGCCAGAATGTAATAACTAAAACTTCATATCAAATTTACTAATGAAATATACCATAATCATTCTTGTCAAAATCGAGATATAGTGTTCTTCGTTAGCGTGGCAGATTATGGTAGGTATGATTTTTAAAGTAAAGCCTCCTGCAAATAGGCGCGATACGCGACGGGACACAAAGTCACCGCTCGTCGCGCGACACGCGGTGCCGTTGTATCGCGTCGCGAGTCGCGCCTGTTTGCAGGAGCCTTAATAGGAACATAAACATAGGTACCTAACCTACCATGATATTGATATTTCGGGTTGTACCTAAAACTTTGGGTAAAAACCCAAAAGCTGACTTTTCGCCTTGCTATTATTTACTACACCGTATCCTGTTTTCAGTGACTGATACTAACAGATATCGAATTTGTCTGAAACGATTTTCATAACATTTTGCAAATCCTAGCTAAAGAATCACACAAATGTAATTTCGAAAAAATTACATTTATTTATTTATTATTTGGCTCTTCAACAATGAGTTTACTATTATTTTACAATTTGTAACTTAAAGCCACTGCTACACGGTCGCCAACCGCGTCCCGACAAAGGTGACC
The DNA here is from genome assembly GCA_947568875.1 of Fissipunctia ypsillon. Lineage (NCBI taxonomy): Eukaryota > Metazoa > Arthropoda > Insecta > Lepidoptera > Noctuidae > Fissipunctia > Fissipunctia ypsillon. The sequence continues at coordinate 6,970,299 of OX387643.1, forward strand.
TTGGTGGTTTATAACTGTGTAGTCATCTGAAATGAAAACAATTACAAGAATGTGTGTGTGTGTGTGTGTGTTCATATACAGGGTGGCAGGGACATCGACGCGAAGCCGGTTATCGTGGATTCAGTACATGATTCTAGAGACCCCTGCGTTGAAATTTTTCGTCGATTATAAAAAAAAACTGCTGTTTCCTACAAAAGTGCGCGGTCAAAATGTATGGAACAGGAAATTTAAAAAAAAAAACTGACGAAAAATTTCAACGCAGGGTCCAGAATAATGTACTGAATCCATGGTAACCGGCTTTGCATCGATGTCCCAGCCACTTTGTATGAACTAAGATAAAGAATATATTATTATGATATCATGCTTATAACATGATATACGAGTAGTTTATGAGATAACATGCTTTTGACAGGTGCCTTAGAGTGCATACCTTATCTGGGTAAAGTACTGTCTTAACGCTTGATACACAAATCGAGTACCTACCAATCTAGATAGTTCAATTCAATCAATCATTAACACACAATACGCATTATGAGAAAAGGAAACATCTATATATTGTGAGCGTCCAAGCAAAAAAAGGTCCAGGAGCTAGACCACCACCTCTTAAAGCAGTATTATTGTAATCTTATTTGAGTGTGGGAAAGAGATGGAGCTAGACGTCCTGTAAGCTCCATCTCTTTCTCACACTGAAGTAACATTAAAATAATACTGCTTTAAGAGGTGGTGGTTTGCCCCCAGTTCTCGGCATTTAGTTTCCGAGATACGCAGTTTAGTAAAGTTGGGTGAAAAAATTGCATTTCTCGATTTTATTTGATTATTAATTAATGCTCAATTATCTACAATTTCATATAGTAAATGACTTTATATGATGTTTCTAAGTACCAGAAAATGTACTTAGAAACATCAGAAAATGTACTAAGTTGTACCAAAAAACAAACTTTGAAAATGCTTTCACTCAAATCAAGTTTTTTCAGAGCTTCAACTTCAAATGTCTGATTTAAAAAAATATACCAGTTTTTGAATATTTTCTTAATCCTTACTATCAATTAACTGTTCTAGATATCGAATCTGGTCTTAACTTATTACCCCAATGCTGGACCCTTTTTGCTTGAACGCCCACATATAATTAAATTCACTGTCCACACTGTCCTCCCATACTTAATAACACAGTAATTTGAAAACATTGTAAAAGGCAATTGGTTTTAAAAGAGTAACCGTGGAGTTTCTTGCCGGTTCTTCTCCATAGGAAACGACCAATTGGAACCGTGCACCTAGCTTCTGACGTTTCATAAGTGCCCATGTAGGCTTATGTGAAATAAAATATTTTTAATTTTAATCATACAATCAATCTGCCTAGCCTTTTCCCAACTATATTGGGGTCGGATTCCAGTCAAACCGGATGCGCCTGTATTTTACATGGAACGACTGCCTATCTGACCTCCACAACCCAGTTACTGGGTAATACGATACCCCTTGGTAAGACTGGTTGTCAGGCTTTCGGGCTTCTGATGACCTGAAACGACTGTCAAAGATCTACGGATGACAACCGGTGCTTTCCGAGGCATGGGCACATAATTAAATCACAGGCATATAATTAAATCATACATGAAAATGAAAACCCAACAGCAAAACGACTTTAAATTTTGTATGGTTCTTTTAGGTTTTATTTCTTCGTTCAGTTTTGAAACTGGCTAAACTCAAAAATAAAGAATTTAAAAAAATGGAACAGGTAGGTACTTAAATAAGTTGATACCTGTCACACACAGATTACATTATTATTATTATTTGTTCACATTTTTATAGTTCTAACAAGATGTTTCATAACAAGGTTGTACAAATCGGAACTAATACCGCCCTCTCGTTTTTCAGTTTTCACAAAACATTGCACAAATTAATGTTTACCAACAGCACCCCCCTGTCAATGTCATTCAAGCGCCAAAAGATTCTTGTCGCAGTGAAATGAAATGAAATTGTTTATATTGTAAATATAGGATAACGGAATCACTTTTAGACGTCTTATTCAAAATAGTACCTACATTACTGCCGCGGTCTGTAATGACTGCGTTGGTAGCAGCGCTGATGATGGACGAAATCGCAGCGTAGCGCAGTTCCAACCAACACAGCGCGGTCATCATTGCAGCCCTTGATGAACAAGCTGGAATAAAGGCCGAGTCCGAAGGTCGAGGCTATAATAATGCGCGGAAATTCAAACTATAGTAAATTCCAGAATCAATGACGAACAACAATCATTTTTGACGTGCCAATAATGTTCATTTGTTTCTTTTTTACTACCGCTCTATTTGGAAGCCAGTTCGAAATTTAAATAAAATCTTTGATAACTTCTAAGGGTTGCCATATTGTTGCGAAGTAAAGAGTTCGTTCCATCTGTAAATAACACGCGGCTGAATGATACTATGAGCCGATTTCACCAATGAATTTTAGATGTACTCATCGCGTTCGGTTTCATTGGTGAAATCCGCCCTATGGAAACTCATATCTATCGAGTTTTCATAGTAATTTATTCAGCCGCTAAACACGACAGTTATCGACTTTTATAGTAATATTTTCGGCAGCTGCTTGCATCTATTTGAGCAGTAGATACCCACAGCATTTTCGATTTATCTCGAAGAAGGTGGTCAAAATAATGCTCGAATTTCCAAGCATGTTTAAGAAAAATATATACCTACTTATAAAGCTAGATGGGGCTTGTGACTAAGAAATAACAGCCGCACGGGTCGATCGATCAGGATCAATCCGTGGATGGGTAACCATCTTTATATATCAAGACCCCTCCGTGCCTCGGAAAGCACGTTAAGCCGTTGGTCCCGGCTGTCATTCGTGTATCTTTGACAATCGTTATGGGTCGTCAGAAGCCCGTAAGTCTGACAGCCAGTCTGACCAAGGGGTATCGTATTACCCAGTAACTGGGTTGTGGAGGTCAGATAGGCAGTCGCTCCATGTAAAATACTGGTATTCAGCTGCATCCGGTTTGACTGGAAGCCGACCTCAATATACGTAGTTGGGAAAAGGCTAGGCAGATGATGAAGATAAAGCTAGATGGAGTCGACATTTCCTATCTGACTGAGAGTAGGTAACTATTAGCACAAAGAAACGAATGAAAGTTTTATAAAATCGATTAAAGTTGCTTAGACGTTTTATCATTTCTAGAAAAACAAGTTCAGGTTATTCATGTTATGTACCTGCACTATCAACTCAGCCTATCGCAGTCCACTGCTGGACATAGGCCTCTCCCAGGCTGCGCCACAAAACGCTGTCCTCCGCCTTCGGCATCCAGTCTGTCCCAGCCACCTTCTTAACGTCGTCGGTCCATCTAGCTGGGGGGCCTCTTGCCGATACGTGGTCTCCACTCCAGGACTCGTCTGCTCCACCGACCATCGGTACTTCGACAAACCTGCACAGTTCAAGGAAAATACGCAAATTAACGCAAGAATGTTTCTTGATAAGGTAAGAAAACATCATTGTGTATGTAGGTACCTAATTGCTTCATTGTGTCATAGAAAATTACCATTATTTTGCGGTTTATGTTTATCCTAAGACCGAAGTAAACAAGGAAATGTTTGGTTACCTCATTCTTCAATCATTGCCGTTAGTAATGAAGATACAAATGATTTTGAGAGCTTAGGATTCGTTGAAATCTATAGATTTCAATATAATAATGCTGAAGAGTTTGTTTGTTTTTAGGGTTCCGTATCTTAAAGGGATAGAACGAAACCCTTATAGGATCACTCGTGTGTCTGTCTGTCCGTCTGTCACAGCCAATTTACTCCGAATCTAATGGATCGATTAAGTTGAAATTTGGTACACATGTGAATTTTTGTGACCCAAACACGGACGGGTAACGTAAATAAATGAATTTTGAATATGGTGACCCCATTTTGGGGGGCCAATAAGAAAATTTAAAAAAGTTTTGCAAACTATATCGTGTGACGTATCTAATGTAAAGGCTTACTGTGGGGGTACTGGAATAGATTTTTTAATCATTTTAAAATTAATAGTTTAAGTCATGCGACGCGGTGAGTCGGGCCGACGAAGGTCAAAAGCTAGTGTTAAATAAAAAAACGCCCTATTTACCTACTTCATGCTGATGCAAAATAACTACGATCTGGATTCTACAATATCCAGATATTTAGTTAAAATATGCAGTAGGTAATAATATTTAAATATAGCATAAATAAATATGTACTTATTTCGAATAATTTATTATTGTTATGCAAGACTACAAGCCGAGGTATCAAGTAAAATAAAGACGCTTCGTATTTAAATGATTAAAAAAAAAGAACTGAAATAAACAAAATAAACAGCTAAACGACAAAGTCAACCAGACGGGTTAAAAATCGAATCAAAACAGTTGACAATCAATATTCAAATGAGAAATATCAAATCGATTATATTCTATTCTTACATGCAAATTCCTCCTATTAGTTTTTGTAAACTACATGGTATTGTATTTGCGACAACCTTGCATTCAGCCTTGTAAGGCCTCTGCTTTGTCTTATTATCACCTCTGTACCGACCTGCCAGATTTGATACTTGATAGGCTTCGTGTTAGAAAAAAAAAATTGAATATTGATTTTATTCTAAACTTTAAAATACCTACGGTCATGTCATAGTGCTTTGAACATTATGGAGTGGGATATAAATATAGGAATCATTAATTATTTTCGGTCGCTATGTATTTCAAATAATTTGTTTATCAGCAATTTACGTTGATTATGCTAGTTTATGTAATCAATTTTAGTAGTACCTACGTAATTAATGTTTTAATTATTATAATTATGAGCCAAAATTCACAAATAATTCCTATATGCGGTGCTGTGGATGAATATCATTAACTAAACCTATATTGACTTTTGACACATAGTTTTGACACGCGTGGTCATACATATCAACCTTGATCTTTTGCTGGACTGAACGCTCTTGACATTGTTTACATTCCCTGAAACAACTTCACACAATAACGTTGTGTAATATTTATAAATATACTCTTTGAGTTCAACGCACATATTAGCCAATGTGATATTTTCGTGCCAGCTACAAGACATTAAAATAGATGACTCAATTTTTCAAAATCCAATATGACTTCCTTTATATCAGTACCAAGAGTTTCCGAATTAATATATAGTATAAACTAATATAATAATAATCGTATGAAAATCACATAGAACCTATGAGTCACCTAGAATATGTAAATACAATAATAATTATTGATTTGATACTATCATAGCATATTAAATGCACATTATTAGCTCGACTTTGATGTTTCAAACTTAAACTCAAAGCATTTATTTCAATTAAACCAATTACAGGCACTTTTGAATTGTTAAAGAGTCAGTCAGTTAGTCAGAAAATTGAAGCTAGTCGCCCGTTCCAAAACGTAGATCTCTATGGAGAAGAATGGGCAAGAAACTCCATGGACACTCTTTTAAATCAAAATTATTAGAAAATCCTGGGTACATTGTTCTTGTTGCTTCTATTTGTGAGAACAATGTAAAAAATTAAAAACAATTCAAAATATAAGATTAAAAATAAGCCCTGGCAGTTAAGAGATGACCAGTCTCCACTGACGGCGCCCGTTCACGAACATGACGCGTGGATAGCACCATCCAGCTCAACCATTTTGTAGGGAACCGAATGATCCAACACACGCGCCACCATGAGCGAGACATTTAAGTGAGCATGACATACTCTCAACTGCCATACTCTTTCAAGTCAACATACCTACGTCATAACATAAAACCGCTCCATGGTACTCACATTTACAAAATTGAAAAAATGCTTCTAATTTATACAAAATTATAGTTTGAAATGATTGTATTTAAAAGATTAATAAAATCTTACTACCAAAAGGAAAGAAAATCCTACCTATTGAATTACTTTCAACATCTAAAACTTGATGAAATAAAAAGTAGAAGTAAACGAAAAGGTCATAATGTCAGAAAAAAGGGACGTTTTGATTTGAGCTAAGTAAATTAATAATTTTGCTTTACCTTTACCTACCAAACTTTCTAATATCTCTCTAATTGTACCAATATCGTGCTTACAACAGTTTTCGAATATATGTTTGAAGTATGTCCTACATACTTTGGCGGAACTTAAAAAAGTAGTTCCTAGAATTAGCACTATAAAAATAATAGGTTATTTATATAAGTACATGTCATGAGAGCAGCCAAACTTGTCTGATAGTTGGTTGCCATGCACTATGGATATTAAAAACAAGCCAAACCTGTCGGTCGGTCCCAATTTAAATATTACCTATAGAGTCCAACTGAGTATAACTTATAAGTAAAAACCAGACTGTAATGACGCCTTATAAATTATATTGATACTTTATTTGTAGGTACCTGAGCAAATTATTGACTACTACTCTTCTTGTTTCAGCTGTGCGCAGTCATTATTCGTCGGTCAGGGGGCCAACCACCACCTCTTAAAGCAGTATTATTTTAATGTTACTTCATTGTGAGAAAGAGATTGAGCTATACAGGACGTCTAGCTCCATATCTTTCCCACACTGAAATAAGATTACAATAATACAGCTTTAAGAAGTGGCGGTCTAGCTCCAGTAAAGAAATTGTTTTATGTTTTGAAATGAGGAAGTGGGTTTCAAGTCTGCAGTCCGTACGCCTAATTAACAAGTGTACGTAACGGGGAATACAACTCTGTTATTTACAAGAAGCATAGTATTTAGACAACTTTATACACATAATAAAATCGAAGGGAAGTCAAAACTGTACGTTGAATATTTTCGAAAAAAAAAAGTAATTGTTACGAGGTCTGGGAACGATTCTAATGCCGAAAATATAGTTTTTAGAATTATTGTCTGTTCATGTGTTTCTCTGTATGAGGGGCTTGTGGCTAAGTAATAACAGCCGCACGGGTCGATCGATCAGGTTAAGCTACGCTTGCCACGGTTGGTCCGTGGATGGGTGACCATCTTTACATAAATCAAGACTCCTCCGTGCCTCGGAAAGCACGTTAAGCCGTTGGTCCCGGCTGTCATTCGTGGATCTTTGACAGTCATTATGGGCTGTCAGAAGCCCGAAAGTCTGACAGCCAGAGTTACCAAGGGTATTATCCAAAAAAAGTAACTGGGTTGTGGAGGTCAGATAGGCAGTCGCCCCATGTAAAATACTGGTATTCAGCTGCATCCGGTTAGACTGGAAGCCGACCCCAACATAGTTGGGAAAAGGCTAGGCAGATGATGATGATATGTTTGTCTTGTCTGAATGTATGTTCCAGCATCACGCAAATACTGACAGATAGATTTTGTTAAAAAAAAAAAAATACAAAAATATATATGTATATTTGTAAAATTTTGCATATACATATATCCTTATAAGTCTGGTGAATCTATCTGGCTATCAAAAAAAAATAATCACGTTGTTTGCTATGGGGGATGAACATTATTGCTTTATTTTCGTATACTTCTATAGTTAACCTCAAATTGTAAAAAGACGAACTAAAAGGTTAGAATATTGCAGATAGTTGCTGATTTAACCTTTTAAATAATTATCATCACGCTATATCTTTATGACGCTAAGCAGTCAATCATGCAATATACAGGGTGGATTTTTGAGAAGGGGTAATAAGGGCAGGTACCTTAACCGTTATCGCTACAAGAAAACGGTCCTAGGAGACTATCCTTAATTTTGTCGTGAATTTTTGAAACATTTTGACCTGCATTTACTGATTTTGAAAAATAATTACAGTGAGCAAGAAACTGGTCAATTTTCACAAAAAAAATTTTGATGCCAATCGATCCTGTTTCACCATTAGGTTATATATGCAGAAACGTAGGCGTTCATTAATGCACTAAAGACGAAAAATTTTGCAAGCAATGGGAAATTGTGTCGACCTCGTGACGAGCTGCTTCCAACAAGGACTACTGTAAGCCGCTTGCTCCCGCGTCACCAGTCCTGACTACTCCTGACTCTCTTTATATTTTAGCTGCTGAGACCAGGACTACAAACGAAGTATACAGGAAAGTTCTATAAAAATGGGGCTGTTATTTTAGTATACCTTTGTTAAATCAGGTAGTACATCCGACCCCACAAACTATAGACCTATTTCAGTACTACCTGCCTTTAGTAAAATTTTTGAGAAATTAATTTTAGATCAATTGCAAAGATTTTTTAATAAACATAAATTATTACATAACAAACAGTTCGGTTTCACAAGGGGTCGTTCAACTACTGATGCTGGTGTTGAACTATTAGGACATATTTATAATGCATGGGAAGATAAATGCGATGCCTTGGGCATTTTTTGTGATTTGTCCAAGGCTTTCGATTGCGTTCTTCATGAAACGTTAATCAGGAAACTCCGCCACTACGGGATCCGAAACACCGCTCTGGATCTTCTTACTTCATATTTGAGTAATAGGATTCAGTGCGTTGACGTTAATGGGAAAAGATCTCCCGGATCTACAGTAAAAATGGGAGTCCCGCAGGGCTCAATTCTTGGTCCTTTCTTGTTTCTTATTTATATTAACGACCTGCCTTACCTCGTAAAAGACGATCATGATATAGTGTTGTTTGCGGATGAGACATCACTTTTGTTTAAACTTAAACATCAGCAGCCGGTTACTGACGATGTAAATAGCGCGATCTCAAAAGTAGTTCACTGGTTCAATGTAAATAATTTACTTCTCAATAAAAAAAAAACCAAATGCCTTAAGTTTACGCTGCCTCACGTTAGGCAGGTGAAAACTAAAATGTTGATAAAGGGCGAAGAATTGAATCCTGAAGATAGCACAGTATTCTTGGGCTTGACTTTGGATGCTAAGCTTCAGTGGGGCCCACATATAGATAAATTGTCAAAGAAGCTAAGCTCTGCAGCATACGCTGTTAAAAAAATTCGTAATTTAACTGACATAGAGACAGCCCGTTTAGTGTACTTTAGCTATTTTCATAGTGTAATGTCATACGGTATTCTGTTGTGAGGAAATGCCGCCGACATTCAGACTATCTTTGTTTTGCAGAAAAGAACTGTTCGATCAATTTATAAGTTAAGTCCAAGACACTCTCTCAGAGAGAAATTTAAGGAGATTAATATAATGACTGTGCCTTCTCAGTATATTTTTGAAAATCTTTTATATGCCCATAAAAATATAAAATTGTTTAAAAAATACAGTGATATCCATAATATGAACACTAGGAAAAAATTTGTTGTACCTACAACAAGGCTCAAGAAAATAGGTGGCTCGTTCAGATGTCAATGTATACGTTTTTATAATAAACTTCCAAGCCCCGTTCAAGATCTGAGCCTTAATAAATTCAAATCATTTATTAAACGTAAGTTGTGCCAGAAAGCCTTTTATACCGTTAAAGATTACATTGATGACAAAAATGCGTGGGATTGAGCTGCTCCAACTAATTTTAATTTATTTTTTTATATACATACTGATTTTTTTTTTTTGTTCTTTTCTTTTTGCTATTTTTTTTCTTATAAACACATTGTCATTGATGAATTTTATGTATACATTGACATGAATATTTACTTTGTAAAATGTAATATTATTTTAATTACTGTGAATGTGAAGACTATGTGGGTCCTTGTTTTTTTCTTTTTCTTTTCTCTCAGCTTTAATCATAGTTTGCCAGTTTGAGTAAATTATGCGGCCTACCCAAATGTCCTTTCTTTGGTATTGTTCGTCGAATCGTTGAGCTCCTTAAGTTTTATGTTGAGCTGTACGATTACTGACAGATGCTTGCACTGACTGGACAGGTCCACTCAATCTGTGTGGTTCTTTCCTCAAAAAACCATTTCAGACACCAACCTACATGGTCTTCACATGATCTGACCAAGATTATGTCTGGACTTTAAAAGAGACTGTGACCTCTGAGTTTGTTTCGGCCTTTCTTCTCAGAGTAGTCAGATAGGAAACGCCGGCCTCATCTAGTTTAAAAAAAAAATGTTTGACATGTAAAAGTGTTTGTATAAACCTACTTACAGAAATAAAATCATTTATCATTTATCATTTATAGGTATATTGTGGTGTCTTACAATATCCACCAAAGATAAAGATAAAGATGATTCATTCGTCCAAAACATAGGTATACACACACAAGGCATGCAAGATGTTACAATAAAATTATATTACAGTCATATTTTGACTTAACGGCGTACAAATATAAATAGGTCGATCGTTGGTTATTACATAAACCTCAAATAATTATAATTTTATCCATTATTCAATTAATTAACAATCCAAATTAGAATGTAAAATTAAAAGGTACTGCAGAATAGTGTCATAAACTTATCATAGTTAAGTAAATGTCAAAGTAATTAGGGATACTTACACAAATTAGATTAATTTATCATTCAGAAATTCGTCAGTGCTGTAGTAGGCTTTCTCAAAAGCTAGTTCAAAATAAAATAAAACAAAAGACAGTTAAAAATCACGGAAACCAACGTAATTCAATCGTATAGTGAATATAATAATTTAAAAAAAAATTATGGCAACTTTGGACGCATTCGCGTATCAAAATTATTACGTCGCTCTACACGGTGTATAGTAACGACCGCGGAACGCTTCGAACCTGTGTTTTATTCACTATAGGTTGACTATAGTCGGTCAGACGAAAATAAATGAAGTATAGTGTGGGTGCCGCGTGCCGGTAGTAGTATTGGAGCGAAAGCCCAGGCCGCTTCTCGTTTCCATTACGCAACAATCTGTTTAACAAACGTACAAACAGAGACACTGACAATAAGACCGGTTTTGGCGCCGATTTTCGCTACTATTGTGGTCGCTCATTAAGATTACGGACGTGTGAGTGTAACATTAACACGCCTATGTTAGTTCAGCTGCGATAACAAAACGCGGACGACGTGTTTTGAAATTTAGAATCGGAAAAACCGCCTCTCCCGCGCGAAGTGTTGAAAATTTCGAGTTTGACATTCTCCCGTTCCATTTTCGAGTTTGACAGTTGCAGTGTTTTGAAGTACGCTAATGGTGAAAGGATCGTTTTCAACCTCGACTTTGTGAAACTGGAGCCTGTCACGGTGGATGGAATTGTTATCACTGTTATCAGTGTCACTCAGCAGTGATAAGGATTTGTGAAAATAATAAAACCACACGCGTAAGATTTTGTAAGTACTTCCTTGTGTGTTTTGAAATCGATACTGCTAATCCGACATATGAATAATACATAAAGGAAGGAACACGCTACGCCCTGCTATGCTAGTTCAATCAGCCAGTTAAATAGTTTTAATTGTGCGTGTAATTTGAAAGTGAACCGTTTGCATTGGAACCATCGGTGATTGATTATCTACGGTAAGAAACTTGTTTGTTTTATGTACTACTGATGATAATTACGCACGGATTATTTACATACATGAATAAATTATCGCTTTATCTATAGCGCTAAGTTCTCACGTTTTGTACGTAAATGTTGCATAAAATGCAGTGTCTGACTTCCTTATCTGTAACAGCTGTTGCGTGCCGATTGACTTGGGTCTCGTCTGTATGGAATATGGGTCAAATTAAAGTACGACTAATTTGATGGACGTCTAGCAATATTGTAAGTTGTTGTACAAACTTATAAATAGGGATAAGTTTAAATAAGTCCTTAAGTTCTGTAGTTTCTGCCTATCCCCATGGGAAGAAGGCGTGAGTTTATGTTAAGTTCTTAGATTATGTACTTACATAACCTAACCTATTTTGGGCTTCCAAAATATTGTTTTTATCAAACTGTAGGTCCCTGTCCTTAAAGTTCTATGTTTCATCTAGAGCTCATTTATGTGATCGTCCTTCTGTAAGGCAAAGTCTTCCTGCTCTTCCACTACAAATCAAAAATATATTCAACGTGTCTTTCCCAATTTTCATCTCATTCACGCTTCAAAATATTACGAGTGCTTATTATTTCGTTCCTATGTCGTATGACCAGCCTACTGTTACAGTGACAGTACTCTTGCTGCGGAAGCGGAATTTTCGAAAGAGTTACCGTGGCCCCGGCACAGGCAACTGAAGGAACACGGGTGGGTTTTAGTCAGTAAAAGTCTGACACACACTCCCGCTCCGCCCAGAGCGGGAGAAGTAATTTGATGATTTCCCACCTACAAAAAAAAATACTCTTGATAGTTTTCTAATGTTAAGGGAAAAGGTACAGTTTTCCTCAAACTTTCTCTATGGTTAAGGCGAAATGACAAACATTCTATTTTTTATTAACCTATGTATAAATTAGTGCACTGCACTGAATTCAAAATAAGATCTAGATTTTAGGCGGGAAGCCTGTCAAGAAAAATTATTAATTTATTATTTGTTTAATAGGTAGTAGGTACTTATCAACTAGGTACTTACCTATTAGGCACCAAATGCTTGTAGCATATTCGATTATACTTAAATCGCACAAAGTGTTATTCGTCATTTTAATTGCTCTGCATTATCAATTTCACCAGAATACATTTATCTGTTTGCCAGTGAGTAATTTATTATAATTACTCCTGTGTTGATAAGGTCAAACTGCAATTCAGTTTTTATTTTTTATTATTGTTTGATATACAACATGCCCCGGAATTAACGCACTACCTTTTAAGGGGTCATTGTACTCATCATAATGAACAACTTTTACTGTGGGTCCAATCCTGAAATCGCGAAAAAAAGTTCAGTTGTTCCATACATTCTGACGAGTTATGCGAACTTAAGGTTGTAGGAATGTAGGAAACAGTTGATTTTTTTCGCGATTTCAGGTTTGGTCCCATGGTAAACGTTGTTCATAATGATGAGTACAATGACCCTTTAAGAGGTTGTGCGTTAATTCTGGGACATGTACAACATGTTGTATAAGGAACAAAACAAAATATAAACAGAAACATCACATCACCTAATTAGGTTTGTCCAAATTTTGAAACACTTTTAAGCAATCTTAATACTAACATACTAACGAAATATTATTAGGTACTTATGGTTAAAACATAGTTTATAAAAATAACTAAAAAAGTACAAAAACGACGATGGCACGGGTTAGACAGCCCATCGATGCTAATTACTAATAAAATGAAAACAGGTTGATGCATTTTCAAAGAGAATCAAAGAATTTTTTGCATTTATTTTTTTAATTATTATTTGTTATTTCCGATTTAATTTTTGTTGGAACATCATTAATTAGAGTAGTTATTAAATAAGCGTTAGTTCTTTTCCCGTAATAGTTTTTGTTTCTCGGTACTACCAGTTTTGATTGGGCTGCCATTCTTGTTGCTCAATCAATAACCGTGTATTGGCAAGATTTTACAATATTTAAAGAAACCTGTTACGTCATCACCATCATAAAGTGCATATTTTTTCATTTTGTTTGGTATTATTATTTTTAATAAACAAAGTTGTAGGTTGTATAATTTGTCTAGGTAAGTTTTAAATGTTCTGCCATAGCCAGTAATTCCATAATTATGAGATTATTGACTCCGCGAGTGCATTATAAAGGTTAAGTAAAATGTTATACGTTACTTTGTATTTAATTATTGCTTTGGCTAGCATTGCTTGCAGTTTATCGCATATGGAGTCAATGTGATAGCCCCAGTTAAATCTATCATCAATGACTAAACCCAAATACTTGTAGTTGGTAACCTGCTGCAATGGTTCAAATTTACAACCAAGCCTAGATAATTGTACTTCATGCAAGCATTGGCGAGTGTGCGCAATTATTTTAACTGGCTTGACAGAGTTGAGTAAGTGTTTGGACCGAGCGTGGATAGTCTTAGTTTTACCAGCATTAAGCACCAGTCCAGGTCACATTAGACCGATTTTAATAATTTGTGTAAGTACACAAATTATCAAAATCATTTTGAATCGATTGTTCAGCCTTAGATATGTCTTTATTATCAGCTTCGAGACAGGTGTCGTCCGCGTACTGATAGACTGAGCAATTGTTTATAAAATTCTCCATATAATTAAAGTAGGCTAAATAATGCAAGGGTCCTATAAGTGAGTTTTGTGCTGTGCCCGTAGCTACTACAACTTCATCACTGAGTTCATTGCTGATTTTTACACGGCATGTTCTGTTTTTTAAATATTTTTTGCGCCAGTTAAATATTGGGCCTCGAACCCCTGTTTTGTCAAGCTTGTTTATATATGTATCATGCCTGAGGGTATCAAAGGCTTTGCTAGAATCAATGAATATCAGGATGACATGTTTTTTTTATCATTGAGGTGTTGGTTTATTTCATCAGTGAATTTAGAAAGCAGAAGTGAAGTTTTTTTTATTAGGTTGAAAGACAAACTGAGAACCCGATAAGACATACTTGATGTAAAAATTCTGAATTTGTTGACATACGTATGTTTCTACTACCTTATATATGACTGTTAATATTGTAATGGACCTGTAGAGGTCATAGTTACAATGAGATCCATTTTTATAAATTGGTTGCCGATACCTGATTTTAATTCTTGAGGATATTCCCCAACTTGTATACTAGTACTTACTAGCTTAACTATGACCTTAACTATATGATCACTTAGAACTTTCACGTTTATACATCGTATGGCATCTATACCAGCTGATTTATTAGTATTAAGATTTTTTATAATAGTTAATATATTACGAACGGTAGGTTTTTTAAATAACATGGACTTGTTAACTAGAAATATGTATTATGATTTAGTTTGGTTTTATGTTGCAGTTAGGTAATATTCGCTAAATCCCTTACTAAAATTGTTGGCTATTGTACTTATCGTTAAATCTTTTTTTGTTAATGCTTTGATTATTGCTTTGTCTACTGACTTACAAATATGACCAGATAGTGTGTTTAATATGTCCCTCATTTTCTTTTTCTTCATTTTATTTTCATTGATTAGGTTAAAGTAATGTTGGTTTTTAGATTTATCTATTACTTTTTTGTCATATCTGTTTGTTTGATGAACTGTAATCTCAGTATTTTTTATTTATATCTTGTTTCCACTGCCTGAAAAGTAAATCTCTTTTATGACACATATTATTAATTTTACTAGTTATCCCACAACTCTTTATTCCATTTACTGTCGGCATCAATTGTCTTTGAATACTTGGATTGCACATAACTACAATCAAAGCTATTTTTAATATAGTTATATATCTCTAAAGGGCATTACATATTATCAACTGCATTTCAATCTATGGCGTCCAACTTTGGTTTTAATTTATTATAATCAATTAACTCTCTTACTTTTGCAACATCCTGTATAGTGTCTTTAGCTCTACCTCTTATACAATACAACACGATTATGCGATAGTCTGCCAAAAACGCACCGAGCACCGCTGAGTAAAGGTCCAACGAACGCAATCTTACAAAAACATGATCGATTCAACTTCGAGTTTTAATATCATTTAGTTTTTCGATTCTAGTGTAATCTGAAATCGCGCTTGTTAGGCCACACTCAGCCAAAACAACATATGTACTCGTAGTAATCCCGAATGTGGTCAATATTGATATCCTCTAATAAATATAAATCTGAGTGTATGAAGGTGTCCTTACATAATAGCTGTTTCAATTCTTTGGTAAACAAATGCTTACTATCTTTGGGAGTTCTATACACTGTGCAGATTGATGACGTGTAGTGATATGATGTGGCCAAATGTACAATTATGTATTCACAGTATTTTAGTGATACATTATTTATGATTTAAAAGTTGTTGTTACGTTTAACAGACATCACAATGGCACTACTCCTATGCTGCTCGCGCAGCGTATGATACAATTCATAACCATTTTTATTGAAGAATCGAATGAGATTACTATTTTTAGAAATGCCTACCCTGTTAAAATAATAACGTCAATATTAATTTTAGAAGAATCAATGAATTGAAGGACTAAAGGAAAAATTTTAACAATCGAGTGAATATTCATAAGGACAATATTTAGTGTTTGTGAAGGTGATTACTAAACTCGTTGATGGTTGAACACATAAAGAATTCTGATGTTTCTGGCGAAGAAACTGACGTGATCACTGAGTTTACACTATTATCGATAATCATTTTTCTGAACCGCTATTTTATCAATATCACTAGAGTTCCTAATGTCAATCGGTTTGTCGTTATTGATTTTACGAACCAATATTCTGCCATTCTGGAACCAGAAGTATTTGTACGTTTTCTTCAATGATTGTTTAGCTTGAAATAGTAGTGATATAATTGCTTTGGTAAGATAATATCGAAACAAAACTTTGACTTGACTAAGTCAGGACTAACCTCAGGGACTGCATCTTGAACAACACTTGTTTCTTACCGTGCTGTACGTATCCGCTGCTACATCTGCTCCTCTTGTTGTAACAACACCTGAATAACTCCTTTACCATTCCTACCTTTAAGTCTTTTGAACATTTTGACTTGGCGTTTCCCAATGTTAAACATCGGAGCTATTTTAGTTGAGAGTTCGTCCAGGGTCTCGTTTTCATTATCAGGAATACCAGTAATTTCCAGTATATTTGCCTATTTTTCTTGCTCAACGTTTCTGATGTGTTATTCCAATGCATCAGTTTTTAATTCCAAGTGTATTCCAAGTACGTAATTGTTAATAGTAGGTTGACTAGAATAGTGTTAGTAGAATAGTTGTAGCCGTCATATACTTATGTCCCCAAGGATATATCTAAATACTGTTATATAGTTATAAACCGGTTTCATATTACAATATATAGCTTCATATTATATCCATAGGGATAAAGGTATAGGTATACCATAATATAGTTATATAATATCGTATCATAACTGTCGGAGTGCCCTAATTTCGTTACTGCAACCAATTTCGACGTAGCGCTCACCGGGCGCTGCCGCGGCATCGTTCGCTACGCTCGCTCGGCTCGCGCGTATTTGGTCACAATTCTAACTTAACCTTACCTATTTGGTCGGAGTGCCCTAATAATTATATTACTAGTTTGTGCTCGTATCATAGTTATATTCATATTAAGATAGTTATAACTACATATATCACGGCTACAACCATCTTACTGTGACATACGAGGGGCGTTCAATGTATTCTCGGTATCGGTGTGATCTGATATTATTGTAAGTAATTAAAATATATCATTAGCTACCAACATTATCTGAAGGTATTCATATAAAATTTCATGTTGATAACTTCATTAGTTTGTTTGCGACCTCCAGTCAAAGACGACGAAAATGACTGACGCGACAATGTTGAAGAAAATCGAGCATCGTGCGGTGATTTAATTCCTCACTAAACAAGGAAAATCTCAAAAAACTATCCATGAAGAAATGGTAGCCGTTTATCAAGACTCTGCTCCTTCATTATCGACCATATAGAAGTGGTCAAATGAATTCAAAAGAGGCAGGGAAAGTGTCGAAGATGACTCCCGCCCAGGTGGGCCAATCACGGCGACTACCGAAGAAAATATGAAAATTATCGAAAAACTTGTATTAGAAGATACACGTGTAAAAATTAACATGTTGGCGGAAATAACTAAGCTATCCGTTGGTACTATACACACTATACTACATGATTATCTCAACCTTACAAAAGTCAGTGCAAGATGGGTGCCGCGCATGCTCACTGCGCTTCAAAAGCAGGCGCGGGTTGAAACTTGTAAGGAGTTTTTAGAGCTGTGTGGCGACGATCCAGCAAGTGTTTTCGAAAGGATAGTTACAGGTGATGAAACGTGGGTTCATCACTATGACCCTGAGAGTAAACAGGAGTTTATGCAGTGGCATAAAAAGGGATCAGACCCTCCGAAGAAGTTCAAAGTCACTCTATCGGCTGGGAAAATCATGGCCACAGTTTTCTGCGATTCTAAAGGAATACTATTGATCGAGTACACAAAAAAAGGTGAAACTATCAACGCAGAAAGATATTCAACCACTTTACGCCGTTGGAGAGAAGCAATAAAAGAAAAAAGAAGAGGAAAGCTGGCAAAGAAAGTGCTGCTTCTTCACGACAACGCACCAGTTCACACTGCGCGGCTCTCGAAGAGTGTGGGTTCGAGGAAATTAACCACCCACCCTACAGCCCAGACCTGGCCCCCAGTGACTAGGTTTTATTCCCAAATTTAAAAAAGACCTCCGGGCAAAGCGTTTTGCTGACGATAATGAGCTCAAGTCCGCTGTAAATGAGCATTTTTCGGCCCAAGAAGAAATTTTTTTTTTATGGGAATAGAAAAACTTATTTCGCGATCAAACAAATGTATTGATATCATGAGAGACTATATTGATAAATAAATTTTTTTCAAGGTTTTATCGTTTTTCTAACATACCCATACCGATAATACATTTAAAGCCCCTCCTATACATCAATATAGTGACCTAATGTAATATTAATTAGCGACTATGGAAGAATACTATGATGATTATTCTTCTAAAATATGCACAGTATTTTATTGTGAATTTTTCAGGTTGATAAAATATTCCATTAAAAATAAACAAATGAATAAGTACCTACGAGTTTTACTAATACAGATATCGACATGCATTTGTTTCTTTTTTCTGATTCTAAATTCAACTAAACTGTGGTCATTGGCAGAGAACGAAGATAGGTAATTAACTACAAAGCATAGATACATAAATCTTTTTTTTGCTTCTGGATGATAAGATTTGATTTAGCAGTCTGGTATCACCAACACGCAGGAAGCATGCAGTGTAGCGAAAAATGCAAAGGACAATGGGCAAATATCACACAAAAAAAACCCAGCATCAACAAAAACAAAATCTGTCCCTTATTATCACTCATGATAATCATATATATTTCACATTATTTGTTTGATACTTGTGTAGGCTGAGAGATATAAGCCAGTTTTATTTGCCCTATAACAGTAGTGAAGAAAACAACATTATGTGTTTTAATGTTTATTTAATATTAATTAACCGTCTAAATCGACGATGACCGAGACCATAAGTGATGCAGGCTGTTCTATGCCTACATGTCTAGCGTAACCTAAGTATTATATCACACTTATTACATGAAAACAGCTCCCCAACGTGTACCGTAAATACAAGAGTAGTAGTAGTTTATTATCACATTATGCCCGCTTTCAGCTGGGTTATACATAATATAAATATAATAAGTTTTAGTTCGAACATGTCTTGATTCGATTCTCGCCCGCATCAAAACATTGGAGACGTTATTTATAGTTATACGCTCTGGATGCCTGTACAACTCTATTTGATATACTCCACTTCATCGCACGTGCTCCCAACTATATGATCTAGCTATCTTGAGATGATAAGTCCTGACGGCAAATAAAATAATTTGCTCTTTGGTCAGCTGCGGGAAAATCATTAGAAGTCGGGTCATTAGCCTCCATCACTTGAAAAGTGGCCCTTTGTCTGTTTACGTTATTTTTTACGATATATTTCCCTAAATGATTAAATCTATTTACGTTTTAATTAATAATCTGTATGAAAGATTCTGTGTAGTCACTGTCATCATAAGGCTGTTGGAAAGAGTTGATGAGAGCAGCTGCTATTTTAAAATCAACCATTATATTTCTTGATGCTCTGTTAAAATATGTCTGCCGGAATATTTTAGAGTCTCTTTTGAATTTTCCATTTACGGCTTCTACGACCCATCTGCATATTGTCACCAATCTAGACTTGTCAGCGTCTTCAGTAGTTAATTGTTGTTCTCCTAATCTTCTCGATGGCTTGATCTTCTGGATGGTGCGGCATGTGCAACACGTATCCAAAAGATTCTAAATCTCTTAGTACGTCTGGGAACCCTCTATCTAATATGAAACAGTCTCCTGCTTCAAAAAACCAGTGAAACGCTCCATCTGCCAAAGGACCATTTTCGTTTTCCAATATTGCTTTCATTATCATAGCATCCGATGTTTGTGCAGCATATGGTCCTGTCACGTCGATTATATATCCGTTACCACAAACCAACATGAAAGGTTTCACTAGGTTCCTAAACTTATAGAGGCTGTAACTTCTTCTTTGAATTAAGAAGGTTGTGCTTTTTTGAATGGATAAGTAAGTTCCATCACAAATAACAATTGCTTTAGTCCAATCAGCGGTACCAAAAATATGATTCGGCAATATTCTATTTTGTCGAATGTCGTCATTGCGACTGATATGTTCTAGGCCAAGGTGTCGTGGTACGAAATCATTAGTCAGACAATCCCTTGTTATTTGAAACATTCTTTCCAAGGTTCTTCTCGATAAACTAAAAGATGCTGCAATCCTTTCATTGCTGTTCTTATTTTGCATAAGTAAACACCTAATGTTGTTTTATATAGCTTAGTCCTTTGGTGAAGGGAAGGAGTTTCTAAACGAATCCTATAAAACTGCTCGTGTGTTAAACCAGTTCAGAAATGTAGGGTAGCTTGGTCGATTTCTAAATAGTTTTCAAAATCAATGTGACTTTTTTTTCCAGTGCAGTGGTATACATTTTGACTATATCTCTAATACTATTAGAACCGAAGTCAGTCTGATGACGAGTTACATTAGCTGCAAAGTCTTCCCATGTAGTATTTATCAAATGGTTTTGGCATATACGTGCAAGTTCAGGTACTATGTACAAACTGTAGTAACTTAAAAGATATGTTTTAATGGAGTTTGGTACTACTCGCAGATTCAAATTATTACAGACATCAAATACACATCGTCTAGTTGTGTTAGCAGCTCGGTAAAGACCTGTAACTTAGATTGTAGTGTTCTGATCGGGAGCAGGCATGTTTTGAGGCTGATTAGCTTGGTTGACAGCGGACTCGATCCTTTGCCAGCATGCATGGCAAACAGATCTTGAATCATCCAAGGAAACCTGCAAAAGAAAAAGGAAGTACCTAAAAAATAATGTGATCGAACAATGTACAGTACGACAGTACGCACCCCGCTAGGTCCAACGAGGGGGCGAGGGTGCGTGGTGAAGGGGCAGCGGGAGACAAGGTTATCTGCACTTACAGCATATCACACACCGATTAATATTAATACCAGACATTTTGAGTAGGTAAGTCAGCAGTTCACAAACAAATCACAGAGGAATATCAGAGTCCGAATAACAAAGCGAAGGTCGACGTAAATGAATCATAAATGACTTGAGCGCACAGATCACAACGAAGCAAAAGCCAGTGGAGGACTGCAATAGGTCACAGTATGCGCATCATGGTGTCGTTAGCTTATGCGTGGTGCATCTCCGTCTAATACATATGTGTGAGTGAAGCAATAATATAATACCCGGTTCTGCGCGAGCGGCGGGCGACGCGTGGTATTTTTTCTTTTGCGAGAAAGACGATAGGATAGTGTGTAATGGTCGGTCTTGTAACAACAAATAAATAATGTCATTATATGTATTTTTTATGGTTTTATTAGTGTTAAGAATAGTTTTATTTCTAAATAAGGTTTTTATTTATTTTTGTTTGATTTTACCCGATTGACAGCACATAACGGGAAAAAATATATAATTGTTATATATATCAAGACTAAAGAACCGACATATAAATTGTTTCTGTTGGTTCTGATTTTGCCTATTCGCCTTTCTTCTGTGAGGGGTCAATGATCTGCAGTCAGACTATCTCATGCAAGCAAGAGTGAACATGCATCTTTTAGGCGCGTTCATTCCATCGTAAACCTCATCCATAGCTTTCCATCAGGCGAGATCGAGGTTAGGCCCATCCCACAAGAAAAAATAATGCATTTGAAAATAACAGGATCATGTCATTAATCACGTATTGAAGAAACTCAGCACGCATTTACCTACAAACATACAATAGCTGAAATAACGAGGTATCTTTCCGGCTTCGCCCTGTTCCGGCAAAAATACAGAATGCTAATTATTGCAGTACAGTTAAACACACAAGGATAATGCATTATTTTTTAATACCGATTAAAATTACCCACGTCCTTATTAGGTACGATTTCGATAATTGTATTAAAATAATAATAATAGCATATCACTTAATGTATTAAAATACTATTAGGTAATCTTATCTAGAAGTTACAATTATAATCGACATGAAAATAACGCCATTAATATCGGTATCGACCATCAACCAAGCCTTCGAATTTCAAAAAAGATCTGCGTTTAGTATCTACCGTTGCGTTAACGCATCGAAGGTAATATGTATTATAATCGTTCGTTCATCGACTTCTCGATATATGATTTCCCAGAATAACGAGTGGAAACATTCTTAGAACCGCCTAAAACGATGTTAGTGCTCAATATAAAAGTGGGCGCTTCCGAAGAAGGGTGTATTTGATGAGTTGGCTTTCATCATAGTTATTGTTCTCTGCAATGATTATCTGAAGTGACTTGTTACGTCAATTTTCCGTGGTACTGCTAAGGTATGTTATGTTACTCATTACCGTTTCACTTTTTGATAGGATTCATTCTTTGATAGATTATTTTTCTTTGACATTTTTAAATTTAATATGTTGACAATTTTTGATTTAATACTTATTTTTGTTTTGTGTTTCGATATCAAGAAATACATGCCAATTTATTTTGGTCGGTACAATTTTGGCAAACAAAAACTAGACTGTACTTCAGTTTTGAACTTTTGAAAGGATCAAGAATGATTAAACTTTTCCAAATACCTACCGTCAAGGTTACTTTGACTCAAGGGCATACTTTGGCCCAAATCGAGACAAACGTTTAGTGTCATTAAATCCCTAGAACTGTTCTGCAAGTACGCGTTTATATCGCCATCTATTAGTTACTTAAAGAATACGACGTTCGGTTGTGTGGTCGCGACACGGTGGGCTGTTCAAACATCAGGCCTAGATTTGGGCCAAAGTTGTGCCCTACAGTCAAAGTAACTCGTCTTGTCGGTATAGCATATATATAGCATTTTGTCGTAAATTCTCAAGCCTGAAAGCTTGACAACGGGTAATTTTAACCATCGATTTAAAAATATTATTTCACGAAATGTGCCACTCCTTTCGACTGCATGACCATCAATTATTCATGTGGGTTAACGAGCTGACACATAAATTACAATGTACTAGAAAAGTTTGAGTACAGAAGTATAGCTTTCTGTAAAAAATATTAATTGTAATTGAAGAAAATAGGACTTTTCCTGAAACCAAGAAACACTGTTATTGTATTCTGTTTTGAAGAATAGGTACCTAACGTGTGGTCCTCTCACTTATGGCTGATTCCTATAATTTACGGACCGTTATTGGTTAAAATTAAGACTCTTGTATCTTTACCAATAATTCAGCAAATACCTCATAGCTTTGCATAGTAAACCTTCCCATATGGAAGTAGGTATCACAGGTAAAATTAGCTTACGAATCTATTTAAATGCCCAGTTTGGGAATAAAAAAAGTTACCATTGGTAAGCAAAACGATTCGTTTTGTTTATAGTAACCGATCATTGCAGATTCATAGCCCATGGGTAAGCCTCGTAATCCTTCTCCCCAACTTTGGTAGACAACAGGGTGACAATTAAACATGCACGGCTCATTTTAATTTTTTTATCTTTTGTGGTTTTTATTACGGACGCTTTTAACGTGCACGTCTTTCTACATCGTTCTCACATACATACATACTTATATAATTTCAACATGAATGATGTAACCAATATTTTGTAATAATATTTTGACTTAAAAGATTGTCCGTGGAGTTTCTTGCCCGTTCTTCTCCATAGGAACCTACTACACTTTGGAATGGGCAACTAGCTTCATCTTTCTGACTGACTGACCCCTTGACAATTCAAAAGTGCCTGTAATTGGTTTATTTGAAATAAATGCTTTGAGTTTGAGTTTAAAAAATGACCCTGAATGGATACAGGAACTTAATTCCTCTCAAAAATAGAAACAAAAACGCCGATTTAAAAAGGTCTAAATGTAAACACACTGGCATAGCAACCAGAAGATATTTAAGTGTATTCACACCATCTAATGATGTTTCGGCGAAATCTTTGACGTGTTAGGATTGAGTCGGTTTTTACAGTTTTTATCTGACGTTTACGATATTTTAGTAGGTTTTTAAGTCATCAGATAAATTACAGTTACTGGCTCGTAGGCCAACGCAGAACATAGAAAATATTAAATTGAACAATACTTTTGATGATATGATCGTTTATTCAGAATTAAAATGATCTGTGCGTAAGTAACCACTTATGTAAATACTTATACCTAATTCATTATTAAAATAAAAAAATAATATCATAACTTAACTGAAACAAAAATATGTGTTTGTTTATTATTAATAAACTAAAATATGGCGTCGAAAAATTCCTCCGCATCGCTGTCGACTGGTAAAGACTGGCGGCATTACCACGTTGTATGGCAATGCTTAGCCTCTGGCCAAGGTACAAGCCAGCCCTTGGGTCACGGGAAGTGTTAACCAGCCTTTTGGAGATTTAATTAGACCATGAGCACTCGGACCCCACAGCCCGAGGGTTTCTTGGTCTTGATTGGAAAGCAAATGAGTTGAATAAAAGTTAAGAATGAGCAGATTTGATGACGCACCTAAACTTTTAGAAACGTTTTTGAAATTGTGATCACTACTGATCATTGGAGCAGTCAAAACCGTTATTGGAATCAAGCAAGTTTTTTTGGTCTCTGTAGTGCCCGGTCACTCACAGAGAGGAGGCCTGTGTCCCAGCCAGCAGTGGGATTATTATGGGCTGATTATGCTAAATTTTTTTAAACACATAAAACCTTACATCACCTGCAATCCGCGAAGGGTTAGGCAGAAGTGTACTGTAATGATCTGCCTATATATTAGGGCAGACCACTACGTCTGTGTGTGTGGTCTCGTCTCCGAGGTGTGTTCTTGGATATATGAATAAGACACACAGGAGCACTGCTATTACTATTTATTGGCTTATGGGAAATCATGTTACATTGTCAACCGTAAAGCTAGCACTGACTCAGTATAAAACAATTTGACTATATGTCATAGTTTAAACCTATTTTATATTTCATTAAACCAGTGTTTTTCTTAGCAGCCAATGAAACAATTCGCGGAGTATTCATGTTGACGGCAGGCCCGATTAAAGCCTCTACAGTACCTATAGTACCTACACTCACATTACGCTAGATATGTTTAAAGTCCCGTCTAATAAACGAACCTATTGCCATCAACAGGGCACACATCCAGACACCGGGCGGCTCCGTGCACGAAAAAAAACCTTTTTTGTTAATTTCTTAGTATATTTGTGAGAAAGCTTAAAAAAATTAAAACATTAAGGGCGGATTTGACCAAACAGAAAGAAATTTTATTCTTGGAATAAAATCAACGTCTGACAGTTTTAATGAGGAAAATCTGTCGAAAATTAAAAATTTATTCGTTGGATTAGACTTATACGTACGACGTATACTTAGACGTATTATTGATGGGATTACGTTAATGGCCAATATTAAATGTACCTTTGGCAATTACTAATTATAGGCGGAATGTTTTCTCAATAAGAAGTGCGCTTAGTTTCAATAGGCTTCCTAGGGACCTTAATGTCGACTTGTTCTGCACCAGTGTGGCGACCTTAAGGCGGCTTTTGGCACAGTCATTTTTCAAGGATAGTTAACTTATCTGGGCACTATTCTCTTAGCTAATTAAAAAAAAAAAAAAATATTATTAACTTGTATGTACTTTTTATCGACTTTTTCCTCAACTATATGTGGAGACTTGTTATTAGCTTTTTTTTAATATTATATTCTTTATGTCATTGGTTTGTTAGTCTGTAAGCCTTCTTTAAAATAAAATAAATAATAAATAAATAAAAGTTTGGTCGAATCCGCCCTTAGTCTGTGACTATAAAAGTATAGTTTACGTGGTGCTAAATCATCCATCGTGTCACCCATAACACCTGTTAATGGTTTATTCACTTATGCGCTCCGAAAATTAGTTTATTTCGCCATTGATTTACTTAATGAAGATATTCTAATAACAAAAAATTAAATTTTGTTTATATTTCAAAGACAGTTGAAGACAGATTTGAGAATGAGATTTTTAAGTTTTTTGAAATTGTTTGCTAAAATGCTAAATAATAGGAAAAAATACATTACTGACTGGGTTTTTTTCTTTCTAGAAATAGGTTTTTTCAACATATTTTTCTGCTATATTTTGTATCGAAGTTGAAGAAAGTATTCCAGCCACGTGCAAGTAGATCATATAATTATGTTCATGATATTTTTTAATGTTCAAAATCAAAAGTAGTTTCTTGCAAAAAGATGATTAAACGTCAGGTCTCGCGTCATTTTTTGGAAAACTTGTTGCGAATTTTAGTGATTTTCCATGAATACTCAATTTATTTGAAAAATCTCTTTCAGCCACCTGCAAAATAAAGAACTTGACTTTTGAATTCACAAATAATTTTTTATAAATTCTTTTTCCCTTTCTCACAAACAATAAACAAAATTGATCAAAATCTGTCGATTTCGTAGATGGCTTAAGAAGTTTTGATGGAAAAACCCAATAACACCTTGACCGACCTGGAAATCGACACTATGGGCCTCATGCTCAGCGCTTGCACTTGCGAGTGCTTGCGAGCAGTAGGCAGAACAACGAGGCAGACGAGGGTTTTAAAAACAATAGAATATTTTAGTAATCGAACAAAGTTCAAAGTTGCCGTAAGTAAGTAGCGATTCATTATTTACGCTAGGTTTTCCTCAATCATGTTCCTACAATAAGACGATAGAGGTAATGAGCCAATCAACCAGGTATTCCTAAGTACTTGAATGAGTCAGTCTACCTAACATTACCTCGAGGTGATGATTTGAAAGCTAATTAATCAAAACCCAGAATTATGAAAGAGGAGTCATAGTCACGTCAACGCCGGCTGTCGCTGAAAACCAGCGCTGGGGCTCTGTCTCGCATAGGGTTGCAGCCTTATGCTGAGCGATGGCCGTTTTGCGTGGATGTGACGCATATTTTCACCCAACTTGTTTCTTTTTGTGTTTGTGTTCTTTTTTTGCGTCATGTTTTCCGCAAATAAACGTCTTTTCTTTCTTCTTTATAATAGATATAGAAATACGAAAAAAAAAATTAAACATATTAGGTGCTAGTAATGATCCTTGTTCCTTTTGAAAAACAAAACTGTGCAGATATATAGAACAACTAGCTGTACCCCGCGACTTCGTTTGGGTGGAAGTCGTAAGGTACACAATATACTGAAATAACAGCCACATTTTAATAAAACTCCCTCGTCCCCCGACCCGCCGCGTTCCATCGCCCAACCGTGCTATTTGTTCACAATTTCATGGATTTTTTTTTTGCGCGGGTCCCTAAATATTTGTCTAAAATAAAAGTCTAAGTTATTCCTTATAACATCAGCTATCTGTCAGTGTAAGTCCCTTTAAAATTGGACCAGCTGTTTCAGAGATTAACCGGAAAAAACAGACGGACAGACAAACATTTTCAAAATGTTTTTTTGTTATGCCTAAGTACCACAAATACTTTCATAAGCGTTAAGTAAAAAGCTGTTATTTTGACATTACAAACAGACACTTCAATTGTATTTATTTGTATACCTTTTATAATGCATTCAGATAAGTAACAAAGATAGGAAAATATTTGCGTTCTTATCTATCTTGCGCGTGTAACTGTTAGTCTACGAATAAAAAAAGGAAGATAATTCAACCAAGGTCAACAGATCGCCACATGACATATTGAGGGCCCCAAAAACACTGGGTATTAACTTGAACTAAAGAGAAAGAGATTAATTAAAATTACATAGGTCTATCAAAGTCAAAAGTCAAAGTAAAATCTTTTATTTCAAATAGGGACATATAAGGCACTTTTGATCGTCAAAGATTTACAAGAAAATAGAATTGATTCTAGTTGCCCCTTCCAAAAGGTAGTTTCGTATGGAGAGAAAAGGGCAAGAAACTTCACCGTCACTCTTTTAAAATGTTTTACAATATTTTGTATATATTAATTATATCATTATATATATGTGACGACAATGCATGCACCTAGTATAATATTACTATACCACAATAGGTAAAAACAATGAAAAATTAAGCAATGACAGATATGTTAATTATGTGATAATCAATCTGCCTAGCCTTTTCCCAAATATGCTGGGGTCGGCTTCCAGTCTAACCGGATCCAGCTGAATACCAGTATTCTACATGGAGCGACTGTCTATCTGACCTCCACAACCCAATAACTGGGTAATACGATAACCCTTGGTAAGACTGATTGTCAGACTCGGGCTTCTGACTGTCAAAGATCTACGAATGACAACGGCTTGACGTGCCTTCCAAAGCACGGAGGAGTCTCGGTATGTAAAGATGATCACCCATTCACGGACCAACCCCGGCAAGCGTAACTTAACCTGATGGATCGACCCGTGTGGCTGTTATTACTTAGCCATGAACTAATTATGTGATACATACCCAGATAAACCAGCTCCAGTGCAATAGATAACCTACTATATTGCATAAGAACTATTCCACATATTACAATAGGAGAAACTTATTGTAACAATTCATAGTACCTATGTACCTACAGATAAGCATTTCGATGCCTAACAGCCAAAAAGGGATAAGCGACATTTTTGGGGAAATTGTTAGGCATCGATTTATATTATAGTCAACCCCCCATAGGTACACCTCTGCCCGACCCTTCGGTGTAATGTTATGTTATTTTATTTTAGTTACTATGTAAAGTACATACTCTGCAGCTCTTTGCAATATTCTTATCTTCACGATTACTTTAATGATTATATGTTCAAATAAGGTTTATGTAGCAAATGGAGTTATGTCCTCTGCGATAAATGGTTTTTCATTGCCATGTAAGATAAACAAAGTATAGACCATGTTTTGTAGGAGTCTTTCTTACATGTTATAAAATATTAATGTTTTGAAATAATAAGGCGGTTATTTTTGTTTGCTCTTTTTCTCTTTGCCTCATAGAACATAACCTTACTGATAATTTTTAAGTCGAAACAACAAAATGGCTGCTATAGGGCTCTCACACAAAGCTGCGAATTCGCATCACATCGCAGTTTTATGTGGGAACCCTTATATCTAGATACATATTTGGTAAAAAGCCAAGCAGGTTTTAATTGTCTTCTCATAATACAATTTTTACAAACGAAAGACGGACTTACAGCTTATCTAAAATTAAGCCAATGACCCTGAGGCGAATCAAACGTAACGGTTCACTATCTAAATATATTCCGACAAGCTCATGATTGGAGCCATATGGATGAAAGAAGATCTCTGGTTGAATTCCTCACGCCACACTGTCAGAATAGTTTGTTTGTCTGGGTGCTAAACAAATTCCTGTAGGTTTATCTTCTCGCATGTTTAGGTAAATTGTGAATAAGCAATGTGAATTTATGACTATTTCAAATAAATCTGGAGGTATGTTACACTTGAAGCTTCTCTTCAAAGCAGGGATAGTATACGAAATAGGTATTACATTTTTTACTTTAATATTTTACTAACTGTTCCTAATCACGAAGTAATTGTGGCATCCCTTTTCTCTGAACCATCTCACTGTTCCTTTTTACTTACTTAGGTAAGTATATCTAAAAAAAGGGAGGGGCTCGTGGCTAAGTAATAACAGCCGCACGGGTCGATCGATCAGGTTAAGCTACGCTTGCCGCGGTCGATCCGTGGATAGGTGACTATGTTTCCATCATTACATACATACCCGAGACCCGTGCCTCGAAAAGCACGGTAAGCCGTTGGTCCCGGCTGTCATTTGTGGATCTTTGACAGTCGTTACAGGTCGTCAGAAGCCCGAAAGTCTGATAACCAGTCTACCAAGGGGTATCGTATTACCCAGTAACTGGGTTGTGGACGTCAGATAGGCAGTCGCTCTATGTAAAATACTCATAATATTCAGCTGCATCCGATTAGACTGGAAGGTGACCACAACATAGTTGGGAAAAGGCCAGGCAGATGATAACCTAAATTTAAAAAAAAACTTTTTTTTTTTTAAATAACATGAAGTGTTGTTGCTTTTATAATTTGCACACCTAAATGGTGTTTATAAATAGTAGTTGATTTTTCGATTGAATTGATTTGAACTGCCTCGTTGGTCTAGTGGTCGCAAGCGCTACTGCTGAGCATGAGATCCTGGGTTCGATTCCCGGATAGGGGCAAAGTGTTATGAGGTTCTTCCATCTGGAATTTCTCAGTAGCAGCCCGGAGTCTTGATTTGTGCCCAGTTGATGGCAACATAACTGGCCAAATGTGGGTGCACAAAAAGGGTACTCATCTGCCTAACCCTTATTTCAGACGTGATGTTATATTATGTTATAATTTATTTGTCTCTATAAATTTCCATCAATGGTATTCCCATTTGTTACAAAATGAATACACCCACAAGATCATAACGATAACTATGTATTCATGTAAATAGAGGAAAAGTACTTGAAGGTCTTTCCTTTTAAGTTCCGAACTCCAAATATTGAAGTAACGCTACATATATTAGACACAAAGTGTGATATGAGTAACCGACCACATTTAAATCTATACAGGCTGTAAAGGACAGCCCTCCGCAGACTGATGGAGTGAATTCAGTACATCATAATACGATGACCGGTACATGAAATTATTTCAGGAACGTTATGGGAATCCATTAGACCTGATTACCTGACCTTGCACGGAATGTATCGTTACCGTGGCAAAACGCTTGTAACGAACGGCAGCGCAGCGAGCCTTCGGCCGCCGAGTATTTCAACATCCATTGCAATTTTTTTGGTTTTAGCTGTTTTATTTACATAAATAGAGTGCTGCGTACAGAGATTGTAATTTTACATTGAAATAAAGGAATAGTAACTGAAAATACGAGAAAAGAAAAGAAAAATTCCCTGAGAATATTTCCGGTGGAATATGATTCAAAATAAGGAGCTGAATGCACCCTGTTAGTTTGCAGAGGGCTGTCCCTTACACCCTGTATAGTGTTCGAGTTTGCATACAAATTATCAGACATAGTTATGATTGACGAGTTAAATTGCTTGACCAGCTGGTCATTCTTTTGTTTTTTCATTGTGCTACTTAAGTACCTGGTCTAGCCACTAACCAGATAGTCAATGCCCAGCTTAGCATAGGTTTAATATGTATAGGTAGTATAAGTACTGTAGAGACCCTGTCGTGCTAGTAGCATGCAACCTTCGCGAGTTTAAGTTGATGATTAGATTATAAGACAAACATTGATTTGAATAAAGAATAAAATAGAAAAAGAAACAGGAGGTTGTCAGTTCAGCTGACAAGTGGTGATCTTGTTGTAAAAGTGTATGAATTAATCCTATGACCAATATACAAGGTGTTTTTTATATGTAATAACTCTAAGGTATGAAATTATGAATGAAACTATATCAAAGAATCAATGGGCATATTATGAATTATTTTTCAATTAAGTATAATTTTTTTTTGTTTTCATTTCTCACACAAAATAATTCGACAAAGGCACGATTATTAATGTAAAACACCCTTACGTGAAATATGACCACTTCGCATTTTTATGAATGATTGGTATGAATGAAAATGAATTACTCGTATTTATCAATGAAACTTAGTTACCTACACACATCGAGAGTCTTGATGATATCTGTATTGTATATTTTTGTATTATAGAATATAACTCATCTTTTTTTTGGATGGGAAATCATCATCCCGCAATGACTTCTTCCGCTCTCTCTATCTTTTACTGACCAGCCCACCATTCATTCCTTCATTTGTCTGTGCCGGAGTCACAGAAACTCTTTCGAACATCCCGCAATAGAATATAACCCTAGAGTTATAATATATAAAAAAAAAATATGTTGCAGATTCAAACCATGTCAGTTAAAATTTGAAAAATAAATCCTGTCGAAACGTTGAGCCAAAAAATTTAATTAAAAAAAAAGAAATGTCGCAAAATATAATTATTTTTACGTCAAAAATCAACGTAAAACTTCAAATACCTAATCCGTTTTTCGCTTTCCTAAAATAGAATTGAACGGTAGCAATATAATGAATTTTGTGAATATCTAAGAATTCCTATGTTGGGGTCCTAAAATACTAAATACCCATTTGGTTCGGGTGCCCTAGTTTAGTTATTACGACCAACTGTGATAAAAGGCCAGAAAGGGTTTAGCCGTCCTTCCATAGGCAAACTGCCCCCCATAGGGACCTATATCTTAACCTATGTTATATTATAGAGGGTACTTATTACGGGTACGTTCATCGAGTAGATATTAGCTCTATATCTTAGTTAATTGAGGAGCAATTTGAAAAAAAGTGTCCGCGGACGACTTTTTTTCAAAATGATATATCTCTGTTGATTTTAAAGCTAGAAGAATAAAACAAAATCCAGTGTTTATGGTACAATTTACAGTTTATTTTATATAAATTTCCATGAGCCAAGCCTAAATAAAAATATTTAAAAAATGCAAGTAAATTATTTTTTTTATTGATTTCTATCAGATTGAATTGAATTACCACTTTGAAAAAAAAATATAATAATTGTCTATACCTTAACTAACAGCATGCCAAGTTTCATTGAAATCCATAAGGTGCAACATGTTGAAATAAAATAATGAAAGTAAGTGAGACCACCTTATGACCACCTTGTTGTCACTGTAAATTCAAGTAATTAATAACGAAATGCTAAAAACGCTTAATAATAAAGGGCTTTAGTGTTTGCAATGTTAAACTCCATAAGCAAACTATATCATTTTTGATGCTCAATTTCTAATCACTTGTGTCCGTTTTAAAGTTCTATAGTTTGCTTATGGAGTTTAACATTAAAAATACTAAAGTGTTTTAATCAAAAAACACTTGGATTTACAGTGCACGTTTTCAAATTGTATTATATTTTAATACTCTTTAACAAAATAGCATTTTGACAGTTTATAAAAAGTACATTAACGATTGGTAGTGTCACTAGCCTATTACAATATTTTATCGATCTACTTTTATAGTGACTAGATTATCAAAGTCGACGCGCGTGCATGTTCCTACATGATCACAGTGCATAGTCGTGGTACGCTTCCGCTGTTATTATTATTTGCGCAGTTTTACAAATTCCTTATTCAGGAACGTATTGTTTGTTCATGTTTAAATATATATATATATATATATAATAACCAGTGAATAAAGCAGTGACCTAAAAATATATCGACTATGTCTGGGAAATGTAATAATTGTGGCTTTATATTGCGGAAGACTGGAAAACGAAAGAAAACATTGCAAACCGAAGATGAAGTGCGTAAATACAATGTTCCTCAAATGAAGCTACTAAAAGTTGGAGATGTTCTGTGTCATAAATGTCGATTAATTCCGTATGCTAAATCACCGGCTACTGACAACACACGCCCAGGACCTTCCCATATTGATATAGAAACAGAACGACGTGATATTTTACAATTTGAATCAGCAGACGAAGAAGAGGATTATTATTATGATGATAATGATGAAGATGAAGACTTTTGTACACGTTACAGTTCTGATGAAGACACCATGATACTGCCGTTAAAAAGAGTAATTTCAACTCATAAGTATAGTATTTTGTGTAGCTCAAAATCTAATATTAAAACGATACCAATAGAAGCTCGATATCAAGCTTTTGTTAAACGAAGAATTTTCATTCCGAATGGAGATCGTTGTTGCTCACAAAATTTAATAAAAAACAAGTTTTTCGAAGATGAACTGTCACGCTTGCGCGTTCACTCCAATTACAGTGTTTTATCTGCAAAAGAAGTCTCAATATTTTTTTATACGATTTACTTTCAGAAAAAGTTGAAGCTACTCTGTTCAAACAAATATGTGATTCTACCATGCCCGAAGAAAAACTAAAAGTATATACTGGACTAAGTTGGGAAAACATCATGGAACTGTCGAATCTTTTAACATCATTAAAGTCTTCTCTTTCGCGCAATGTTATTCAAGCATTAGTGATTTTTTTAATGAAATTACGATTAGGTGTTTCAAATAAAATGATATCTTCAATATTACAATTGGAACGAGAGCAACAAGTTTCAGATTATTGCAAGCAAATAATACGAAGTTTCGAAAAAGATATTTTTTCATTCCATTTTGGTATCAATTCAGTCTCAAGACAACAGCTAATTCAAAATCATACGACCAATATTTCGAAGGCTTTATTTAACACTACTGATGATCAATTGATAATTATTTGTGATGGCACATATATTTTTCATGAAAAAAGCACAAACAACGAATACCAACGCAAATCTTACTCTGGACAAAAGAAATCGCATTTATGTAAGCCATTTACTATTTGCGCTACTGATGGATACATAATAGATATCGCAGGTCCCTATTATGGAACACAAAACGATGCTACAATACTGAAAATCGTATTAGACGATTCTCTTGGTTTTTGCATCAAAACGATCTTATAATTGCAGACCGTGGATTTAGAGACGTTGAGTCATACATAACCAAGAAAGGCTACAAACTGCTTATGCCAGCACTAAAAGGAAAACGAGATCAACTTACAACTTCTGAAGCTAATGAATCTAGGAAAGTGAAAAAAGTAAGATGGGTTGTCGAAGCGGTCCACGGCGAAATTTCGCAAAAGTTCCGGCTCTTGGATAATGTTTTAGACAACAAAATATTACCGAACGAAAGGTCTTTTTGTCGCATTGCTGCGTTCCTACAAAATAAATATGGTAAGAGACATATTTCTGACATAGATTTACATGATAAAATAATTAAAAATATGAAAGACAGACAAACTATGAAAAATACACTTCTCGACGAGGTGCTGCTTCACAACTGGTATCGGGGAAAACAACCCTTTCAACGACTTCTAGCTTCAGAAGTTCAGGACTTCCCTGAGCTTTTTGAAGAGGAGTTAAAAATACTTTTTACTGGCACCTACCAGCTTTCACAAGCCGTTTCTTATTTAGCTGAACTCATGGGGAAAGACAATAACTTTCATGTACTGTACGTCAAAAATGAACCTAACATTTTAAAAGTGCAAGTACAATCGCGACACATTAATAGCAAAACCTACAGATGTTACATTGACTACAACCCCAATGAAAAAAGCCACGAAGATATTCGGCGTTATTGCTGTAACTGTGCAAATGTAAATCGAACAGTTGGGTGTTGCTCCCACGTGGCGGCAATTACATATTATTTATCAAATGCAAGATATAAATCTCATATAGTTCGCCCAGCAGAAATATTATCTAGTGTTTTTTCTATAAATAACGATCACGTTGTAATTAATTAAAATAGTGACGATGACTAGTAAAAGCTATTTTTATTAATATGGATTTAACTATTACTGAGAAAAGATCATTCCATTTTCTTTTGAACCTTTCACGCCCAATATTGAAGAATCAAATATGTAATACAATTTAATTAAGAACTATATTATTGAAAAATTAAAGGTTAAAAGCGTCAACAAGGTGGTCATAAGATGGTCCACTTACTTTCATTATTTTATTTCAACATGTTGCACCTTATGGATTTCAATGAAACTTGGCATGCTGTTAGGCAGGGTATAGACAATTATTATATATTTTTTTCAAAGTGGTAATTAATTTCAATCTGATAGAAATCAATAAAAAAATAATTTACTTGCATTTTTTAAATATTTTTATTTAGGCTTGGCTCATGGAAATTTTTATAAAATAAATTGTACCATAAACACTGGATTTTCTTTTATTTTTCTAGCTTTAAAATCAACAGAGATATATCACTTTGGCTCCTCAATTAACTAAGATATAGAGCTAATATCTACCCGATGAACTACTATATATATAAGTACCCTCTACAATATATCATAGGTTACGATATAGGCTCCTATCGGGGGCAGGTTGCCTATGGAAGGACGGCTAAACCCTTTAAAAAGAGGTTCATTTATAAGAAAGTGTGTATAATTAGAAGCCCAATAAGTTTTTAGAGGGTCAGTTAAATATTTCCACTAAAATATTTCGTTTCTAAAATGTGTTGTAAATACATAATAATCGAGCTTTGCGAGTGCTGGATTTAAGTTAAATCTGTATATTGAAGTCCAGTTTATCATGTCAACTTCTCAAGCCGTGACTTGTTTAAAATTTCAATGTTAAATTGTTAGGATAATAATCGCGATGACGCCAATATTTTTTATTGTTATCGTTTCTGAGTATACATTAACATTATTATGCGGCGATTGATTTTTTGCCTATTAACATTCTGTTAAAACATAATCATGCTTGCATTTCAAAACTTGCTCTGAGATTTATGAAAAATCAATAAATTAAGATTTATATGCTTCCTCTGTTAAAGGTTGTCTTAGGTTATGTTTATTATCTATTTATAATTCATTATAATAATTAATACATTAATAATTTGATTTATGGTTTTTGAGTTTTAATAATAAATCAATTAAATATTGAGTGTGCTAATTTTTTACTTTCTGAATGTCTTCCATGTACGGTAACAGAAAAGCACTATTCAAGATTCGAAATAAGAAAAATACCAATAGCCCCACCGCCGTATCTCCGTCGTGGTCGGGCTAACGCGTTCCTGAACT
The DNA here is from genome assembly GCA_947568875.1 of Fissipunctia ypsillon. Lineage (NCBI taxonomy): Eukaryota > Metazoa > Arthropoda > Insecta > Lepidoptera > Noctuidae > Fissipunctia > Fissipunctia ypsillon. The sequence continues at coordinate 7,006,614 of OX387643.1, forward strand.
CTAGCTCTATTCCGGTAGCAAAACAGGACTAGGGTGAGAAGCATACATGAACCCGCAGGCAGCATGTGGCGAGCTGTTGGGCAATAGCTACCCCACCGACCCTATCTCCGAGGATAAGTCTTGTTTCTCATCTCTGGCTTGCCTTTATTGACCAGCCATAGTGGACACTGACGACTGACGAGGAACAGAACTCTTTTTTGACTTTATTGGCCGGTTTTCCATAGTTCACTAGTCCACTTTAGCCACTCAAACCCATAGTTCAATATCTGTGTGTTCATATCCTAGAATAGTCCTACACCACCCGGGGCTTGGCCATGGGTGCACCTGCATAGTGCACCAATCATAGTGCATGCTGTTTAGTACAGGGATAATCGTCGGTTGGTGCCTCATATAATTAAAAACGTCTAACGGGCCTCTGCGAGTTGGCTTCGGCTCTTCATATTCCAATGATCTGGGACCCCAGGGTCCCGAGATATGTCAAAGACTTTAAATAATAAAATACCAATAGCACTAATTCTATATCTACCGTGTCTGTTCTGGGTCTTGTGTGTGTTATAGTACCGTTTAGCAGACCAATTTGGTCAGTAACTCATTATTATATAACATCATCTTGAATTCAAGGTTACGAATGATTGACAAAGTGTAGGTAGCGTAGGTTCCTTGTAAAGTTTCAAACAGATCAAGGCAACACGTGTGTGACGAGAGAGGTATCGTACAGTGTTCGTCTATACAAATAAATAAACTAGAGTGTCTGTTTGTAACGTCAAAATAACAGCTTTTTACTAAATACGAGTTATAACAAAAAAAACATTTTTTTTTAATTTATGTCTGTCTGTATGTCTGTCTGTCTCCGAAATGGTTTGTTAACGGTAAGATTGATTGTAGTCACCTCCTTGCAGAGGTTCCCATCACAGTTCCACGTAAGAGACTCCGCACTGTCCTAACTAACACATTTTGTCCTCCATTCTGTCGTACCAATATCGGTGCCCATGGTCCGCTAATAAGAACTATTAACCATTACATGCTCAACAAAAACCTAAATTCAAACCTGGACATATTTCATGACTCCTTGACTGGCATTCGAAAAAAAATACTTAACTATTATCATTTAGTCACATAATTTCTGTTATACTGTAGAATAATGTATTTGAATTACGTGTTATGTTCACGTCCTTCATTAATTTGTATTCTCTTGTTTTTTATTTTATTGTCGTTAAATAACTTTGTTTAAATTTTACTTTTAGTTTATAAGCAGCTTAAATAACTTTGTTTAATTTTTACTTTTAGCTTCTAAGCAGCTTCTGTTCAATGTCTTATTTCTTTAAATGTTATGTATACCTATAGTTTGTGTATACATTAGCAGTAATACTTTCCTAAATACTTTCATAAAACAATGTTGAATGTATATGCTGTTGGTGTTCTTTAATAAATAAATAAATAAATGGCTGGACCAATTTTTACGGGACTCCCACTGGCAGATAGCTGATGTTACAGGAAGTAACTTAGGCTAATTTTATTTTAGAAAAGGAGGGTTCCGCGCAAAAAATTAAAACGCTGGAACTATCAGTCGAATTTGAAAACTTATTTTAACTTATTTACTGTGAAAGATCTCGGTTTGCATCTTGACTCGACGCTTAGCTGGCAGCGCCAGGTCTCTAATGTTAGTCAAAGGGTCAACGGTACTCTACGATCCCTGTATCGTCTGAGAAACTTTTTGCCCGCTAAGACGAAGACTATGCTTGTGCAGACTTTGATTTTCCCTATCATTGACTATGGTGACGTGTGCTACTTTGACTTGAATGCGGTGTTGCTGGATAAGCTTGACAGACTGCTTAACAATTGTATCCGGTTCATATTCAACCTCAGAAACTATGACCATGTGTCGAGCTACAGGTCTGAGCTCAAATGGATGCCCATTCGCCAGAGAAGAAATTTGCGTGCTTTGACCACGCTTTTCTCCCTTCTTAACTCTCCCACTCCTCCTTCTTATCTAGTGTCTCACTTCCAATATCTATGTTCTTCACACGCTAAGAATCTTCGTTCTTCTAACAATCTTCTCCTACTCTGTCCTTCTCATACTTCTGACTTTGTTCATTCTTCCTTTCATATTCAGTCCATTCTTCTTTGGAATGCGCTACCTCTTGACATCAGGACGGCCACCAGTCGGTATGCATTTAAGCGGAGATTGCGGAGTTATTTTCAAAATAAATAGCGTAGAGTCATCTCAAAACCTCTCTCTCTTGAATTTGTATATAATTCAAACTCAAACTCAAACTCAAAGCATTTATTTCAATTAAACCAATTACAGGCACTTTTGAATTGTCAAAGAGTCGGTCAGTTAGTCAGAAAATTGAAGCTAGTCGCCCATTCCAAAACGTAGATCTCTATGGAGAAGAATGGGCAAGAAACTCCTTGGACACTCTTTTAAATCAAAATTGTTACAAAATCCTGGGTAGGTACATTGTTATTGTTTTTGTTGCTTCTATATGTGAGAACAATGTAAAAAATAGATAATTAAAACAATTTAAAATGTAAGATTAAAATTAAGCCCTGGCAGCTAAGAGATGACCAGTCTCCACTGACGGCGCCCGTAATGTATATATATAATATAGGTATATATTGTAGTAAATATGTATGTATGTGTATTATAAGTTTATAACTTATTTATATACAAATTGTTCCATTTCTAACAGAGCACCTGCCATCTAATCTCTTCACCACCCTTGGTTGACTGGTAGAGAATGCCTAAGGCATTAAGTCCGCCTTTGTACTTTTTAAGTGTGAAAGATTAAATAAATAAATAAATATTTTTGCATTTGGTAGCCCAGTTCTCAAGGATGGTTCACGATGGATCACGCTACGACTCCTAGGAGCCGAGCAAAAAGAAAAAAGTCAGAAAAAACGCTAAGCGAAAACGAAGTAATAGCGCGGCCAATACAGCGCGGCGGGTCGGGAGGGGAGTTTTATTAAAATGTGTCTGTTGTTATATTGTGTATCTTATTACGACTTACACGCGAACGAAGTCGCGGGGCACAGCTAGTTTACTTAATAAAAATCTTAAATTCATACACTGACAGACGACGCACATCCTAAGCTAAACCGCTGGGTCCAGAAGCATGAAATTTTCATGATTTACTAAGGCATATATTTTGAAAATTCAACCCGAAACCCCGGGTTAAATATTAGGTGATAAAAGTTTGCATGGCACATCGTAATTCTTGCTAATGGGGAAATCACATCGGACTTGAGTAACATATTAAGTATAACATAATCAGCCTAGCCTATAATGTTCCCACAAGCCGCCACTCTGCAGAGATCGGGCCATAATACCCACATTACACGAGCCCAGTGTGGATTGGTGGATGTCAAATGTCTTCAGTTTTTGTTGTGTGTATTGTCTGAAGTTCATGTTCCTTTCAGTTGACTGTCTATACACAAAAAATTGTGACGTGACGATAAAAGCGCCTACTAAAAAGGAACTACTAGGAAGGCATATAATGATCTTATTGGTGATGTTCTTCAGAAAGGTCAGGTGCGTAGTACTCGCAACCGGCGTGCGTGTATGACCAGATGTATGAATGTAAACGAGGCAAAAGGAGTATGTAAAGATCGTAGCAGGTGGCATTCTGTAGTTTCTGCCTACCCCCATGGGAAGAAGGCGTGAGTTTATATATGTTTTATTTGAAAAGTAGGCAAGTGATTGCTATCTCAAACCGTACAGGTATCTTATCGCTTGATTGAGACAAAAGCATTGCCAATGATTACAATAAATTATAAAACGCTCCACAGTTCCTACCTAGGCAGGTAGTAGGTATATTGATTATTAAGCAAAAAGAAAGCGAACATGAAAACTTGCTTATTCATGAGACACCTATGCGGCTGAAATTAATCAGCGTAAAAAAACTGTTTAGAGCCTATCATACTGTCATAACCAAAATGCTATTTAAAAACCAAGTAGGAATGCTAGTGCACTCTGTAGGTCAATGCTAACATTAAAATAAGTTTACCCTCACCAAAAGAAGAACCAGTGCAGTGTGCCGAAAGTTTGCCACTTTTAGTTTTGCTATTCACCGATAGATGTCGCTAGTAGGCAGTTTATGCGAATGTTTTCTTTCACATTATAACTTTTGTACAGATAGTATAAACTTGGCGAAAAATGCATCTTAATGATTAAATTATGCACTTAAATCATTTAATGTCTACATATTGGTTTTGATGCAACATTTTTGGATTTTCTTAAAATTTTGTTTGAGTTACAACTAGTCACTAATAGATGACGCTAGCTATTCCGAATTTTTGTTTTGAGAAAAGTGTAACTAGATGTCGCTAGTAACTCGCAGAACGATTAATGGACTGATAGTTTTTATGCGATAATTTACTGCATTAAATAAAACAAATGCACATATTTAAACACATCTAGGTTTTGAATTGAATATTTATATGAACCTTAGAATACATTCTCTGTGATGATAATGATATGAAGGTAGGTAAGTACTTACTGTAGGAGAGCTTTCGGTAAAGCTCCTTCATAACAATGTTTCTTTAAAAATCTCAGGCATTAAAGACATTTTCGGTTTTAATTTTCTGGTCTTCCTTACTTAGTTAGTTTTACACCATCGAGATACCTACTAGTTTTACAAAATTATATTCTTAGAAACAATAAAATAAGAATGTAGTCCTCTATGGAAATGCAGAGCGCAATGAAAAAGCTCACCTGTTGGTAATCATCGAAACCCACGGGGATACGGAAACACCGCCAATAAGATCAATGAGTCACAATCTCGAAAAGATTCCACAACCCAATCAATGGGATTCCATAATTTCTCAGTATACAAGCGTGACGGATTTGTAATCGAGATGATGGTGAAATAGTGATTTAAAATCCCGCTGGCGGCGCTTGTGTAGTAGTGACGTGTCGTTTCTGCGGAAAATGACGCCGGTCTACGAAACGTATAATGGGCATGACGTGTCGGTGACGTACCAGCGCTTGGCCAAGGTCGCTGGTATTATACAGTATACTACGATTATGCGGTCGCGTTACATAATTTTTAGTTTTATTTATAAACTTGAATGTTTGGGTTCAAATTTTGAATTGATTTGATTTCATGATATTTTATGATGACATAACTAGTACTTACACATTGGAACTTTTTTACAATTATTGGGCAACTTTTTGTTAAATATTTTGGCAACCTGAAATTCCAAGTCTTTCCAGAACTTTTTAGGATTTTGATAGAGAAATTGCTGAGATTATTTTTTTTTACATTGCGCTGAAATCTTATTTTTATTTTGGTCATATCGAAATAGACTGTATCATATACAACTAAATCATCATTATTTATTTTTATCTCACCCAATGAACTCGGTTATTATTATCCAATCTATCATGATTTATTAATAATATAAAGGTCACTGTCCTCGGAGATATAAATAAGGATAATCGCATGAATGGCTTAAAAATAAACGAACTATATTTTCCTTTCTTTCCTTCCTTCTTATTACGACATATTTACAACAGTCATAATTATTGTAACAAGGAATTAAATGTTAAGGTTATAGAAAGTAGTTGCGAGAACCATGACAACTTGGGAATTCCGAATTATGTGAAAACCTATCGATTTGAATCGGCCAGTTTTATGTATCGGAGGTAGGTAAAACCCTTTGACCTTCAAAGATTAATGTAAAAGGTTCATTCCATAAGCCTTAATTAACTGAGTGCAAAAATCAACATTTTTTCTTAAATTTTCACTGGAAATAATGTAAGTAATTTATAATGTTTCACGACCGTATAATTCAGGACAGTAACTTCATCGTTGCGTATTATGGGAAATATGATGATATCCGCAAACACGACTGCGCATTTTAGGAAATCAAATTCCGATAACTCACTGGGAATTTCAAGGAGCTCAAAAAAATACCGATCCCAATGAGTATTCCACGAGAAGCACAGAAGAGATCGATGGAAAAATATAGAAAAAATATGAATTGGTACCAAGGCTGTCACGGCTAATGATCATGACGCATGCGCCATTATTATTCATATATTATGCATCAAGATTTGCATCGTGAGTAAAATCGAACGGAATCTTACGTTCGACGGGTTTCCCGATGCCATCTTATGGAATCCTTCTTCGCATGTAATATTCCTAAGCGGCATTTTTGAGTAATCGATAGGTGAAAAAAGACGGATATCGTGGTAAACGGAACTCCTTATAATCAGTATTATTCCAATGCTAGGAAAATCTCAGTTTCCATGAGGCATATGGGAAAGAAGTAAAACCTAGTGTGTCACCTTTTAGTTTCAAACTCAAACTCAAAGCATTTAATTCAATTAAACCAATTACAGGTACTTTTGAATTTTTTTAAAAAAAATTTTTGAATTAAAGAGTCGGTCAGTTAGTCAGAAAATTGAAGCTAGTCGCCCATTCCAAAACGTAGATCTCTATGGAGAAGAATGGGCAAGAAACTCCATGGACACTCTTTTAAATCAAAATTATTACAAAATACTGGGTACATTGTTCTTGTTGCTTCTATATGTGAGAACAATGAAAAAAAAAATTTAAAACAATTCAAAATATAAGATTAAAAATAAGCCCTGACAGTTAAGAGATGACCAGTCTCCACTGACGGCGGCCGTTCACGAACAGCACACACAAGACACAAAGGACAGGATAGGAAGGAGGTTGAGCATTGTTTGCGACACAGCTCCACACCCACACTCTGCTGCCATTCTGTTGAGGTACTCACTTTACGAGGCTCGATTTACAGCTTCCCAAATGGGTTCGGAGGCCGTTTAGAGACTTCCAAGTGGCCCACGGAAGGTTACACTGTGCAAGAATATACTCGTTTGGTGATAAATAGTAAGTAGGTAAGAAGGTATTCTGCCACAGTTTGCAACGGGCGTCGACCGGGCTACCTGGTAGAAACGCTGTTGATTTAAAGAAAATATGTCTACTTTACGCTATTGATACTGTTGAACTCGTAGCTAAGTTTAAGCTGACAGAATTTAGATTGTCATTTCGATAAGCTAAGAAGGGGTCGGATTTTAACGGAGAGATTCATCCAGAAATTCATAAATTGTACTTACAATACAGGTTTGCCTTGTCGCCTTCTAGATTAGTTGCCATTTTTTTTCATTTTTTCATATAGTTATGTTATATATTATCGGTAATTATATTTTCGAGCCGTTTGGGGTTGAATCCCTCGGGCCGCGGGGTCCGAGCGCCCATGGTTTGTTTAACGAAATCTCCAAACGGCTAGTTGACACTTCCCGTGACCCAAGGGCCGATATACTTTTGTAATTTTATTAATTAAGAACAATTATTAATGTAGTTATTGTACCTCATTAGTCATAATTAATTGTTTTCTCCTACAACCCCCCCCCCCCCCCCCCCCTCGACTGCCTCGTTGGTCTAGTGGGTCTAGTGGTCGCAAGTGCTACTGCTGAGCATGAGGTCCTGGGTTCGATTCCCAGGTCGGGCATATTGTTATTGGGTTTTTTTACTGAAATTTCTCAGTAGCAGCCCGGAGTCTGGATTTGTGCCCCGTAGATGGCAATAGACTCGCCCCCTATTACATGGGAATTTAACATAACTGGCGAAATGTGGGTGTCCTATAGGTGTACACCTCTGCCTATCCCTTCGGGGAAACAAGGCGTGATGTTATGTTATGTGTTTTATGTTGTTCTCCTACAAGAAGTTTGTGAGTTTTCCGGTAGGTAGGTAGGTACCTGTTTATTTTACAGCTAAAGTTCATAAGTCATAGTGAATCATATAGGGAAATATTTTTCAAAGAATGGAGATATTGTTACAATTTCGTATACTTATTTTTCGTCATAGACGTTAGAATCTTAGTCACACGCAAGTCATTATTCTGATGAACTATGGTTTTAATGGCATTGCTCTATTAAACTTTGCTCGGTTATAATGTTAATTAAAGTCTTGGAATTATTTTGTAAAGCTTCCATGCGCGACGTCATGGCATTACAAATTTATGAATTACAGGATTTTTTGGTCATTCGCGAAAAATCTAGCGTAAATCTTTTCGCCACCAGAAAATCATAACGTTGGAATAGTTTTGCTGAATGACTTCTACAATATTGTTGTATATTTTATCAGTAAATAGGTTCGTATTGAAATAAATGCTTTCAACTTTTATTAATTTATTTTTCTTAACTTTCGCAAAATTCTCGAATAATAAATCAACAATCATCATAGCTTTGTATCATAGCATAGTCGATCTTCATCATAATGTAATCATCAGCTTCATATTTCTTCTTTTTCTTCGTTTATTACGTTATCTATGTGTGTATTTATTAAACGTAGATTTTTATCTGCACAATAAAAGATTTCATTTCAGTAATTTCAGTTCCAGTGTAGGATGATTTTATTGTCATTCCCAGTGCGATGTGACACTACAAGTTTCGTCAGACACAAACAAAAACCCACTAAGCCATGCTAATCTGAATACTTACGGAATCTTAGAAGTCTTGACGAACTTCATAATACATATTTTACGTTGACGAAATTGTGACCTTAGTCAATTTGCAACTCATTATTCTAAATTAGAAAATAAAAGTTGCGTTGTGAAGGCTCGCGCCAGTCTGCACGAGCCTTTATGCAAATGAAACATTCTTGATCAGTTGGACCGTTGATGTTATTCTCTGTATTTTAGCAATGATTACGTTTTCAGCAACTGTACTGTCGCTTACTATTAGTAATACTAAATTTTATTATGTCCGTCAGGAAGATTATTAAAAATATTGGACACGTCTTTTTATTTTTTTATGTAATCAAAAGATTACGGCGATACTTTGAGTTTAAATGTGGCATGACGTCACGCCTTGCTAGATTTTATACTGAGTTGTGCCGTCAACTTTAATGCATTTTATCTTATATTTTGTTAATTATTATGATAAAGCAAAAACTACATGTCTAATATTATTTTTATTATCTGACTGACAATCCCTATTATAACAATATCTACTTGCCCTAGTTCAGTGCCTTGATCAGGCAATGACTAGATACATACTGAGCTGTCTTCCGGACAGGAAACTTGCTCATTGCACTTATCTTTCTTTTAATAGTCTAGATTGATATTGTTGTAAGGTGTGTAGTGTGTATGGGTCAGTGGGGACCTACTACGGCAAAAACTACCTACTTTGTCTTCCTCTTCGCAGGCAAACTGAATAGAATCGGCCCAGTATTTGGCTACAAGTTTGGCACCTTCAGTTGCGTCTGTCAGTTCCTGTAACGTGCACATAATGGGACACGATATTAAGTGCCCCATTGCTTGTGGAATATCACCACATTTACACTCCAAGGCGGAATCATCTTTGAATATCCGCCTGAGCAGGTTTTTCTTGCTTCGGCTAACCTGGATCCGGAGTCTATTTAAAGACTTCCATATAAGCCAAGGCAACTCATGTCCAAGTGGAAGATTTTCAGTAGGTGGCACGATTGGGTTGGGTGTCTATTTCTATTGCATTGTTGGGTTTTGCCACATCGCAAAACAGCAAACTTCTTGGTTAATTGTCTAAGTGGCTATAACTACATGTCATTGGGAGGGTCAGCAGATAACAAACCTATTGCATTAAAAAATAATAAAATCAAAAATCAATAAGTTAAGGAAATCCCAAATACCTTTCAAGCCGAATATTTCCACAAACGAGCAATTATTGAAAACTATGAGTTAGTTATTAGTCATTAGCATGCAGTTCTTTCATTTACAGTCTTTTACAATGCTATGGAATGTTTAGATGCAGCTGAATGGGCCAATGGTTTCCATTGATTAATTCTATGACGTACTTTCATGGCTCGTACCTACCTACATAATGACACACATAGATGTTCAAAGTTCATTTGTAAAGGTGTATGGGATGCTTCTGAAAAGTAAGTGATATGTTAGTACGTTTGTCATTTTGTTTTCTAGAATTTGGCTTCATGGTTTTAAGTTTTTAAGGCAGTAGGTCAATGGATCATAGTAATACTATGTGTTTTTCAATATTGTGAATTTTCAGGTAACGAAATAAAATATAAAAAATCATAAATAGTTTCAAACTGGAATTCAGAACGTAAAATTCCTACAAGGAAATAAACAAAATAACATCACAATAAATATTTTTGAAACTTTTCGATATTTTTGTACTTTTCTTAAAGGTCTATAGTAATTTTCATACCGAATTGTAACTTGGGTATAGTAAAATGTAACATGACAATTAAAAACTATAACTTTAAACAAAGCAATGCCATTTAGGTAATTAAATGGGATGAGGAAAATGTTGCTATCTACTGTTTGTATGAATGCAGTATTAAATCATTCATTAAATAATTCACTTTACGTATAATTACACGAATGTTTCTTATTAATAAGAACTAATCATAAGCGAATTGTGTTTATACACATTGTGGGTTATTTAATTAGTAATAAAATAGAAAAACAGATCGTTCTGGATCGTAGATTTTCGTTCTTTATTAGTAAAAAATAATCATAAATATTAATTATAAATAAGTAGGACCTACGTGTTTTTTGGCACTACAAATTTTTGGAAATACCCCGGTACCTACATATGTACATAGTTTTCCTGCGGCTTCGCCCGCGTGGTGGTTGGAAATTATTCCACGGGACGTACTACCAGGATAGAATGTATCTTAGGTCCTAATCCAGGTCATTGTCTACATGAGTGACAAATTTCATCGAAATCCGCTCAGCCGTTAAGCGTCAAAGAGTAACAGATAGACAGCCAGACAGACTGATCGACAGACAGCTGTCTGTCTGTAACTCTGTAGTTACTTTCGCATTTTTAGCAAAGCATGTTATAATGAATCTTTTTAAAACAGCAAAATAAAAAAGCAAATAAAATGGATCACATTAAGCGCCCAGTCTTCCTCCTCTCTCCTACTTGATCTATGCTGTGCCCGACAGGGTCCATAATTGTGACTAATATAATAATTCCTGACCAACTATATACATTATGGTATGCAATAAAGAATTGAGAATTAAAATCAAAGAGCATCTAACCTAACCCTGAAATGAACCATAATCCACGTAATCAGTGATTTTACCAGAGAAACCCAGTGAAATCACTAAAATCAGTCAAGTAGCAGCTTAGTCATCCCAACATATGTATGTTTAATTGTGCAAACAACCGTCACGGTTACAATAAGCCTACATACGATGATGTATCGCGTATCGTATCGTGAGCTAGGTTTTCCCACACATTAGATTACTAGTTCACACAGGATGCCACTGAAATTTATGAATGGAGGAGATTTGCAGAAGTATGCGTCAAGAGACTATTGACTGATTTATTATTTGGTAAGTCTGTAGATAGATACATAGATAGAATACTCTTTATTATGTACATCATAAATATTACAGATATAAAGTAGAAATTTTACAAGGGGTGTCATAATGCAAGGTCTTATCGCTAAAAGCATTAGTACTTTCCCGGATTTTGAACCACAACCTCGTGCATGAGAGGCGAGCCTTTAACCACTGAGCCATCACGACATTTTTCACGTTTCTTGGATATTACTGACATCGGTGAAGGAAAACATCGTGAGAAAACCTGGACTTAATATAATTAATATAATGTTGTTATTATAATCGCCAACCCGTATTGAGCAAGCGTGGTGATCAATGCTCGTGCCTTCTCTGCATGAGAAGAGGCCTTTGCCCTGCAGTGGGATAGTAATTAGGCTGGTATTATTATAAATATAAATTTGTATTGCCCCACTACAAAGTGAAGGCCTACCTGCTTACTCTCTTTCCATTTATTTCTATCTATGATGAAGATTATAAAAGAACCAACAGAAAGCCGATCAAATAATAATTATGATTTTGTACATAATACCAATAGTAGGGACATACCTAATGTTTTTTTTAATGTTGTCCCTATGTTTATAAATTCTTTCTTCCGAAGAAAAAAATCCAAGATTTTCGTAGTCATCAATGAGGAAGTTAGTCGGTCTAACACGTCAAATACCTTAAAATATTTTACAGTAATTTAAAATTATTTATTAAATTGTAAGGAAAGTTAGTTAATTTAACTATTAATGCCAATGACGGGAATGCCACGAATGGTAGGGTCGCCACGTGCTGTTGCAATGTCAATTATTTATTTTTTTCCTTGTTTATGTTTACTGGCAGCTTTATGATCTGAATTTGCTTACATTTTTTCAATCGCAATTTATCTCTCAATATTCATACCGCCACCAGAGGACCTAGACGAACGTGATATTCTATGGAAATTTCAAAAATGTATGATACTGTCATATACTACCGAAAATCTCATGTTAATCCCGTTGAACGTCGCTGTAGTACAAAACGCTTTGAAAGCGATTGCCACCGCTCCCTTTCATAGAGAGGAGGCCTGTGTCACAGCAGTGGGAACATTACAGGCTGATTGTGCTAGACCCTGTGAACTATTGTGTAACTTACTAGACTAATTCCCTAGGTACTTATTCATTAAGGCCGCGGCAGCACTGCTAAGGCAACTGCAACGCAACGGCGACTTATGAACAAGTTGACGCTTTTGCAGTGCTGCCCCCAACATATGTTTATAAGCCCACTTACGTGTTCATGGGTTATCCAATATAACTCTGAGTTAACAGCTAACTCAGGGTTGATCAAATAATTCATCTTGCGCCACCAAGAGTTACAGGTAAACCTAGAGTTAAACTTTTAAATATTTAACCGATGTGGGAGAGTTAAGTCGCTTAACTCTAGGTCAGTGTAAGTAATGTCAAAATAAATTGATGTTATGAGGTACCGCTAATAACATATTTTGTATTTTATATTGTTCGACGTTATAGAAATTGGAAATCCAGTACTATATCAGCGGGCAATATATTCATGTATTCATATAAAAATAAATAGAAGTTATAAAAAACTTAAAACATATTTTCCATAATTGACATTTTAACCAATCAATAAACTAAAGCCTGTATTAAAAAACGTTAATCAATACCTACTCAAGCATTACTTAAAACTAGATTCAACCAATCAAATGGCTTGAATCTAGTTTTTAGTAATGCTTGAGTATTGAGAGGCGTTCTGTAATACGGGCCTAAATCTCCATCGAAACTACATACATTACGATTAAAATGAAATGTCATGTTATAAAATTCAAAGACAAGAACGTATTACGTATCGTAATGTAGTGTAAAGGAGATGGGTAGGTATACAATTTCCGTTCATTGTTCGTAAATTCATTTTTGGTCGGATTGCATATCAGGGCACAGACATTGCAATTCTATTTTATGTTTCGTCGATTGAACTGCAATGTTCCCAACTCAAAAAATACTAATGCCAGGTTATCTAACCCGGTGTTATTTTTTAGTGGCGCAACGCGTAATAAGAGTTAAGAATGTTAATTACTTAACTCCAAGTTTACAAACTCTATATTTGTTTATTTAACCCGACTAAACGTGCAAGTGGGCCTTAGTAGTGCGGCCGCGGCCTAACTTAGAATATCGCAGTCAATTGTTAGAAATAGTATTTTTTCAAGTTGACCACAACACTTTTGGTTTTCCACCATCAGAATCCATTCAGTCGGTCTCCTAGCTTATCATACAGTTCACTATAGGTAAATATTACCAGTTTTATGGACCCAAAGTCCGTTTCACTGACTCAGTTTACCTGACTCATTCATTCATCTCTCGTTCTGAATGAGAACGTATTCCGGTTTGTAACGCGATATTTTTTCACGGCTCGACTGAAATAGAATATTAGATAATAAATTACGTTTTCGGATATTTAAATTTTACTAAGGATAGTATTTCAAGGTGTGGTTGAAAAGGATCGTTAAGAATAGGAAATGCTTCGACACTAAGGGCTTGCGCCCACTGGAGATACGGCAAGGGATTTTCATGCGACGAATAGGAATAGGTATAACTTAATAGTCTAGGTATACAAATAAATAAAATTGAAGTGTCTGTTAGTAATGTCCAAATAACAGTTTTTTTACTAAATGCATATAATTACTTATAACAAAAAATCAATTTTAAAATTTTTGGTCTGTCTGTTTGTTCCGGCTAATCTCCGAAACAGCTGGACCGATTTTGACGGAACTTTCACTGGCAGATAGCTGATGTAATAAAGAGTAACGTAAGCTACTTTTATTTTAGAAAAAGAATTAGGGATTCGTGCAAAAAAAAAACATGAAATTGTGAACAAAAAGTCGGATTTAAAAAAAATATTTTTGTATTTGGTAGCCGAACTCTCGAGGATGGTTATAGTTTATAAGCTAACTCAAAAACCACTCATCGGAACTTATGCCCAAAATATGGGACCAATCTGGAAGTATATCCTTTCAAATAAAAAATAATTTTTCAAATCGGTTTATAAATGACGGAGTTCTAAGGTAACATATAAAAAAAAAATACAACCGAATTGAGAACCTCCTCCTTTTTTGAAGTCGGCTAAAAAAATGGCCATTGACCTAAGTATACTGATAACTGATGGATGACGGACATAATAAAATGATAATTATAATAAAACTCATACTTTCATCTCACAAAGTAGACATACAGACAAGATTGGCTTTCATTCATCCGCAAACACACCGCCATCAGGTTTGGCTTCCAAAAGAATCCAAAATACATCAAAAAAACACTGATAAATGCGTGCACTGGATAAGTCCACTCAAACCTGTGTGGTTCTTTCCTCAAGAGACTGTCTCAGACATTAATGTGCATGGTCCTCATAATATAGCCTAGCCAAGATTACGTCCTTGTTGTTAGATTGTATGCCTTCTATTCTATGCTAAATTAATGTATTTTCTTTCTTTCTTCTCTTTATGTCTGGACTTTAGAAGAGACTGTGACCTATGAGTTTGTTTTGGTGTTTTTTCTCAGAGTAGTCAGAAAACACCGACCTCATCTAGTTTTAACATACTATTATTTGTTTTGATATGTAAAAGTGTTTTTATACAACCAATTTACAGAAATAAATTATCAAATTTTATTTATTATTCTTCCATGTTCTAATCACCCAACCTTAGTATTGCAAAATGAATTTTAAAGTACAAAATGTCTACGTGAAAATAGCACGCGAATCATCTAAGATGAAGTCACGATTCTAGGTGACAAATATTTATGTAATTTGTGACTAACAGAATGTACCAACAAGGGGCTCGTGTGGAAACTAAATACCTACGCTTAATTACAACGTTTACTAGTATTACGTCTTCGCTTAAATTAAGTGTATTTGTAACCTCTTCGTAAGATTTAATACGTGGAAGAGTTTTTGACTCGGAGTAAAATCCCGAACTCTAGTTCTTTGTATGAAATGAGACACCTCTTTTCTGCCAGTGGGTTTTGTAGCACTGAAAATCCAATTATTCGATTAGGTTGTCAAGTGTCGATACTCTTTTATCTACAGGGTGTAAGGAACAGCCCTCCGCAGACCGATGGGGTGAATTCAGTATAAATATCATACTAAGATGACCGGTACTTACATGAAATTATTTCAGGAACGTTATGGGAATCCTATAAATCTGATTTGTTTTATCACCTCACGCGCAATGTATGTTACCGTGGCAAAACGCGCGTAGCGAACAGCAGCGCAGCGAGCCTTCAGCCGCTCCGAGTATTTCAACATCCATTGCTGATCTTTTATTTTAGCTGTTTTATTTACTTATATGGAGTGCTGCGTACAAAGAATGTAATTTTACATTGAAATAAAAGTAACTGAAAATGCGATAAAAAAAAATCCTGAGAATATATTCGGTGGAATATGATTCAAAATAAGGAGCTAAATACACCCTGTCAGTTTGCGAAGGGCTCTCCCTTACACCCTACACACACACACACACACACTTACACAGCACACATTTGCATTTTTTTTCAGCATTTGGTACATTTGATTTCCGAACACTTCTAATAAAACAAATAACATTGTACATATTTTTTAAATAAAGGTCACACACACCCATTTGTACTACTAAATGCCATCAGTACTTATGTGTATCTCTATTTAACTAAAACTATTAATATTGTTTACAAACATATCGCTTTTCCTTATCAAGGGTGAATGAAAATAAAGTTCTGTGAAAATAAAAGGAAAACCTTCGTTACGTCGGTTTCATTGAATTTCCATGTTATAATTAAGTCTTCTTTCTTTGTATCTCCTCAATCACTTTACTACTGTACATACTAAAGATGTTGGTAAGCTTATTAAGTTCATATTTTCGGCAACTAAATATAATTTAATATTAAAAGTTTATAACCAAAAAAAAATGTCTATCAGTTTAAATGACTTTTTTTTGTGTCTTGATCAGCCAGTCAGCTTTCGAATGCCTTAAATTAATATTCCTCAAACACTGTATTGTTAAACGTCTTCATTAAAACATTTAAAATATCCTACGACAGACGTCACACAAAAGACGGACCTCTGATACGGACCTAAAAAATGAAACAATCAATTAACAAGAACTTGATGACTGGCCAACAATAACGAAATATCCTATTTTCGTCGTGATAATTTAACCACAAGAAAATGAATATCCTATTACGGTTATTCGTAAACTCAACTATGACGGAAAACGTACGTCATTAATGACTGCAGCCTCCGTGAGTTTGCAAAAGGCACAGGGTCTGTCCCCACAGGTGTGTAAACATCTTAGAATAAACTTTGAACTAAAACGTCATGGGTTTGCGTTGTACTTTAAACAGTTTATATCATGTATCCTATGTTAATGTTAATGAGAAATCGGAATCACAGCATTCTAAAATGTAAGTACCTTCCGATACTACATATAAGGAAAATGGAACTATTTTGATCTGTTGCTATGTCATTACTGTTTTTGATAATATATTTTAGTTCTTGTGTACAGGAAAGTAAAGAAAGAAATATTTTAATTGGCATATTTTCAAATTAAAAAATGAAAAGTTTTAAAACTATAAAAAAAAAAAAACTAGCTAAACCGACCGACAGACGTTGTCCTGGCCAAATTTCAATAATTCATACAAAAAGGACGTTCAGTTGGTCCCGAATTGGTAAATTTTCCGGGACACTTTTCCAATATTTCGTTCCGTAAGAACCTAATTCGAACTGTTACGAACGTTATAAAATGAAATAGCCAAAACGGTCCAGCCGTTCTCAAGTGATGCACAAGCTTACCAACGAACAACATTAATTTCATTCTTATGTATAAAGTAATAAGGTCAACATTTTTAGGAAACAGAATTATTATTAACTAGCTGTGCCCCGCGACTTCGTTCGCGTGACAGTCATAAGATACACAATGTACTAAAATAACAGCTACATTTTAATAAAACTCCCTCGTCCCCCGACCCGCCCCGCTATTACTTCGTTTTCGCTTAGCTTTCTTCCTGACTTTATTCTTTTTGCTCGGTTCCTAAGGGTCGTAGCGTGATTTCAAATAGCTTTTAACTATCCTCGAGAATTGGGCTACCAAATGCAAAAGATTTTTTCAAATCCGACTTTTTGTTCACAATTTCATGGGTTTTAATTTTTTTGCGCGGAACTCTAATTATTTTTCTAAAATAAAAGTAGCCTAAGTTACCCGCCTTAACATCAGCTATCTGCCAGTGATAGTCCTGTCAAAATAGGTTCAGCCGTTTCAGAGATTAGCCGGAACAAATAGACAGACAGAAATGTTAAAAATTGCTTTTTTGTTATAACAACCGTTTATACTTTCCTATGCATTTAGCAAAAAGTTGTTAATTTGACATTACAAACAGACACTTCAATTTTATTTATTTGTATAGATTTCTGGTTGTAAATAAATGACCCGTCCCTGCTTTGCACGGTTTTTATGACTTGACAAAACACCGAGATTTCAAATTTAATATAATTATATTAAGTTTTATATTACACACATACACATACATACACACAAATACATATTATTTTATACACATAAGCCTTCCGGAGTATATTCTCTAAATGATGGCGAAAACCGCATCAAAATTCGTTGCGCAGTTTAGAATATCAACGTGGTCACACAGACAGACGCGAAAAGCGACTTTAATTTAAGAAAGGGGTTACAATATTTTGTTATGCCATAATGATATAGTAATGATATCAAAATATAAGAAATTATAATAAAAATTAATGCCAATAACGCATTTGATAAAGAAGTATTAATAAGTTGGCAAACCTTCTAAGTTATTAAAATATATTTTTAAATTTTTCTTTTGTCATCATTTCATCCACTGCTCTGTACTTTAATTATTACTAACCATTATACTATAACATAAGATCCGATCATTACATCATTTAGCCCATCTGATAATGTGGCAGGAACACTCATAGCATTCGCAGGCCGAGCTTTCTAACAAGTGTCATTAGTTAAACATGCAATAAGTAAAAGGCGATATTTCACCTTCCCTGATTCATCGGAGTCTGCGTCAATGTAGACTTTCGACCGCAGACCGTTCAGATGAGCCCCATCTAAGGGTTCAAGAATGTCCAAAATTAGTCAGAGCAGGGAATTCCAAAACTCATAAAAAATATTTTGAGATCAACTCATAAGACCTTCTTAGACCCCGAGGAGCTTTGACTAACATTATTTGCACGTACACACGATGATATCAAGCGATACAGTTCCAGTATAAGCCGATCTCGCATCATATCAGCTTATCGTACAACAAGAGGTCAGCTTATGGGTACGTATTGTTGCATATGTCGTCGTCTGTACACAAATTTTCCAAGTTGTGTGTGAACAATCTTTGAACGGATATGAAAGTTCGTTCAACATTCTTTTATAATTTGGGTACTTTTTCTTTGGGTTTTCCTACTTACCATTTTAAGGTCGTGTCCTTCGCAAATCCCTGTAAGGTTGTACTTGGAAAGTTTATAGAAATGTGAAACGACACTGTCGAGGAAATAATTATGTGTAATTACAATTAAATTGTCAATATAAACCATACTTATGTTCAGAAATAGATTGTTTGCAATCTCTGGGATTTTCTTTAGCGTCGATTGTAATTTTAACCTCGGCGTAGTTTAGCGTTAATTTGCACTTAGGGTACAGGTCTTATCACTTAGCCTACATCGATTTTCAGGGTCTAGCATACAGGTGAAGCACAAAGCATTGTCTTCCTCATTTCGATCATCTTCCTTGTTTTGATGTCTTTCATACCTGGCTGTTGGTTTCATATCTGCAAAGAAAGTGAAAATGAAGATATTTATCACAACGTCGATTATATCAAAATCTTTGCTCATGAATGGGTTAATATGATTTAAAATCTACGTTAACAGTTTCATAAAAATAAGAGTAGAAATAGTTTTCTTCCGTAGTAAAGTATAGAAACGATTCAACAAGAGTGGCCAAGGAAGTTGGGCCCATTAAATTATTCGCGAATGTATCAGAAGTTCGACGATCGTAAAACTCAAGGATGTCCGAATACCCACGTGGAATTCGCGTGATGTTCTA
The DNA here is from genome assembly GCA_947568875.1 of Fissipunctia ypsillon. Lineage (NCBI taxonomy): Eukaryota > Metazoa > Arthropoda > Insecta > Lepidoptera > Noctuidae > Fissipunctia > Fissipunctia ypsillon. The sequence goes on from OX387643.1 coordinate 7,026,019, forward strand.
GCTTCTATAGATACATCATTTCATAATATTTCGCATAACATAACATACGGTGAATCATTAGGTGAAAGCGACCTTCACATTCGCCAGGCCGAACAAACATACAAAAACAAATAATTATAACATTGCTACGCGTGACTCAGATCTGATCTGAATACGGTTCCATTGGCACCGGTTTTAATTGGTTTAACAATGATATCATTAGAGAAGCATTTACGATGATGTGAACTAAATGAATATGTCGTCTCTGTAGTTAGAAGATACTGCGTTGCATTCCTAGATATTCTGTCTCCTTGTACCACTAGCCTTAAAACGCCGATATAATGATAGATTTCTCTGCACATGTCCGTATGACAAGTACAGTTTTAGATTTGACGTAGGAGTAAATAATATTATGAGAGCGACAACGTTATTATTCTGGTTGAACGAATAATTTGAAAGGTACACTTCCGTCTGAAAGTGTGTTTTGTATCACGTTTTTGTATGGGGAAATTATAACAGTAATAAGTAGCCTTGCTGGTACTTAAGAATAGGGCCGCCCACGACTTCCTGCGGGAGCGGAACCTACTATATGAGGATTATTAGTAAATGCATTGTTATTTTGCTAAGATTGAGTTCTGCCTTTAAATACGGGCCTATTATTGTTCCGCTGCAGGGCAAAGGCCTCTTCTAATACATAAAAGGCACGAGCATTGATCAGCACGCTTGCTCACTACGGTTGGTTATTTCAGACTTAAATTAACGAGAAACCCTGGTTTCCTCACGATGTTTTTCCTTCACCGATGTCGATAATGTCCAAGATAAACTCGGAAAGTACTTACGTATGAATCGAAAAACTCACATTTGTACTTGCCCGGATATGAACCCACAGCCTAGGCCATGAGAGGCGAGGCGTTAACCACTGGGTCATCACGATCTGTGTTGAGTTAGTTCTGCTTATAACAGGAATCCTGGTTCATAACCATGGACATCACCGTCACATAGAATGCATTTCCGCGTATGAACATTTTCTTCAAAACATGTTTCTGGTATTGGCAAGAAGCCATGAAGTACTGAAATGGAGTTGTGGAATTAGTTGTTATCCAATTCGTTTCAAATGATGTGGTTAATCTAAAATGAGGTAAAAGTTAGTAAGTTTGTATGTAGGGGATAATTTCTGGAACTACCAGTTGGATTAAAAAAATTCTTTTTGCATTTTTTAGCCCAATTCTTGAGGAAGCTTATAGGCTATTTATCATCACACTATGACCCTTAGGAGCAGAACAAAATGAAAAAAAGTTAGAAAGAACGCTAAGCGAAAACGAAGTAATAGCGCGGGCGGGCGATGCGATGTGACGTAGTCGTGGGCCGAAGCTAGTGCACATATACTTCTTGAAGTAATTACATCACTATTGTGTTAAAAGCGCAATGTAGTTTCTTGCATCTACCTTCATTATAGCAGAATTACAGGATCTAGAGTACAGGATCTGAAAATGTTTAAACTATTCATTCATAAACACGCAGTTCATATTATGAGCAAGGCGCCTCGTCTGTGTTACAGTAATAGAGCACGCTAACTCGCGAGATAAATTTGCGTATACTTCAATTGACTGTAGTGGTGCCCTAGCTGGAATCATCGCGTTATTCTTTGAAACGTAGAATAAAAATTAAAATAAAAAAAAATCTTTATTATTACTTTTTTTAGCCAGCCTATATTGTGTCCCACTGCTGGGCAAAGGCCTCCCCTATGTCCTTCAAAACATGATCAGATCGTCGCACCACCTTCACCACACACACACACACACACACACACACACACACAATAATTAATTAAGGAACCCTCGACAGGCCCCAGGGTGCAGTAATTTTCAGCATTTTCAGATTTTTGCTTTCATCAGCCATGATTTACCTACCAATTCAACATGTACTGGAATTAACGCGCAAAAAACAGTATAGTAAAAGTTGTTCATAATGATGAGTACAATGAACCCTTAAGAGGTCTTAAGGGTTCATTGTACTCATCATTATGAACAACTTTTACTGGTTCATTGTACTCATCATTATGAACAACTTTTACTATACTGTTTTTTGTTTTTTTTTTTGTTTTTTGCTAACGTTCTGCTGGTCTGCCTCTTGTTCTCTTTCCGTATGGGCCTTTCCAAGCCGTTGTTCTAAGAGTCCGTCTGTCGTCTTTTGATCGCCCTCGATGTCCACCCTTATCTGCGACGTAGAATACAACAAAAAATCGCTTTGTACGTCTAACACCTAGTCCTCTACTTTAAAAAGAAGTCAACTGTGGACGAGTTCTTTACCCTTTTTTCTTCCTTTTTTTTTCTGAGTGGGCTCATGCCCACTCAGAAAAAATATTTGTCATGATCAAAATTTTTTGTCGACGCATTCTGTCTATATCCTAGACAGAGACGAACCATTTGTTTTCAAGGAACTCTTTGATCATTTAATTAGTCCATATGGCACATCCTAGTTTAACAAAGTTTTCACGGGAACGCCGTGTTCGTTTCTCTCGAGTCACGACTAATGTGCATGCGTCATCTGGACCAATTTTGATGACGTGCTATCAAAAAATCTGACCAATTTTTTTGACCTTTTATTGTCTACCGGGGATTTCAGTAGATAGATATCGCTATAGTTTTCATGGAACGGAACTGAATGGAATAACTTCGTGAATGAAAGGTTTTGCTTTTAATTTGCGTCATTGGTTTTTTAGGCTCAGGGTGTCCCAGATCGTGAAACTTCGTAAGTATTCGTGATAAAGAGTGACGTCATTATATGGTCGATTGCCAAATAATGTCTGGTCATGGGTTGCTTAATGTTATTGTTAACCTTAACGGATGTGTGATAATTTTTTGTAAACTTTGATACAAAAATCCCGATGTTTGGTTTATGTATTTTTGCGTTGGAAAATCTGATCTGATTCATGACGTTGCAAAGTTCTGATAAATTAATAGGAAGTGTATATGACCGTATACAATTTACACTTAAAAACTGGCCAAGTGCGTGTCGGACCACGCACAATGAAGGGTTCCGTAATTGGAATGAATTTATCCCAAGAACAAACCTAACATTGTAGTTGAAAAACATGTTCTTTCATACATTCCAACTGCAAATGTAAGTTGGCCGACTATTACTCGTTAACTTCTAAAGCCTACTTAGCTGTTCTAGTTTTCCTTTTAAATTCATTGTTGTAATTTTTTCACATATCCAAAAGTAACCGTTTAGTTGGCCGGGAGGGGGACACTTGACTATAACAAAAATTTGCGCTTAAAAGCTTAATATGTATTCAGAAACGGATCCAAAATTGAACAATTGTTTTCACAAATACGCAATAGTTTTGACATAGTACCTATCCAACAACACACCATACTATGGGGTACACGAGAAAAAAAACATCCCCACTACACGTGTAAGTACAGTGTACCCTAAAAACTTTTTTTTGATGATTTTATTTTACCACTTCGTCGGTGTGATTATTATGTATATCTATGACAAATTATAGCTTTCTAGTACTAAGAGTCTCTGAGCTAAGCTGCGGACGGACGGACGGACGGACATGGCGATACTATAAGGCTTCCTTGTTGACTACGAAACCTAAAAATGCTTTTCCGTATCATATAACATTCGTGGTTACCACCGTAGAATTTTCCAAGACAGTTTTTTCACGAGGTAATATGGTACTTACCCAGTGAAATATGTAGTCATATACTTTTATTGAATACGAATAGAAATCCTCTGTTCCTGTGTCGATAACTAAATGTTTCGTCTATTCGTCGATACTAAAAAACTGAATAAATTATTATTTCTATTGTCACACATTCTATGTAACGTAAGGAACATGGGTGGGTTTTAGTCAGTAAAAGTCTGGCACGCCGAGCTCCGCCCAGAGCGGGAAAAGTCATTTGGTGATTTCCCAAACAAAAAACAATAGAAAGTGTGACAAAATAAATAGTATAGTAATTTATTTCGTTTGTGTCTATTTGCATTTAACTTTTATTTCCCTCATTGATTGATTCGCAAATTAAATTGATGTATTTTATTGTTCTGTGCTGTTGTAGAGCTTTCCATTTTTATTAAGCTTGACTTTATAAATAAATGCTCTGTATTTTCATAAATAGGCGATAGTTATTTTTCTAGATTCTTAGTAGGGATCTACTTCTCGTGGTACCCTAAAAGGTATATAGTAAATATTGATATACTTACATATTTTCTAAACAAGCTGTTCCCGCGGCTTCACCCGCGTGGATGTCAATACGAAAAGTATATATCTTTATTTACCTAATCATTGTTTGAATCGGATTTTGTTCACAATTTCATAAGTTTTTTTTGCACGTAACCTCAATTATTTTTCTTAAATAAAACTAGCATAAGTTACTGCTTATTACATCAGCTATCTGTTAGTGAAAGTCCCGTCAAAATCGGTTTAGCCGTTTCGGAGATTAGCCTGAACAAACCGACAGACAGACAAAAATCTCGAAAATTGATTTGTGTTATATGTACCGTTACCGTATACACTGTTATATACATTTAGTAAGAAGCTGTTATTTTGACATTACAAAAAGACACTTCATTTTTATTTATTTGGATGTAGCATGTATGTATGTATAGATTAACTTTAAATGGCAACGCAACGCTAAGGATAAAGGGGCTCGTGGCTAAACGATAACGGCCGCATGGATCGATCGGGGACTAAGCTACGCTTGCTGCGGTCGGTTCTTATTATTATTATAATATTATATTACATATATCGAGACCCCTCCATGCCGCGGAAAGCACGTTAACCCGATGCTCCTGGCTGTCATTCGTTGATCTTTGACAGGCGTTACGGATAGTTAGAAGCTCAAAAGTCTGACAACCAGTCTCAGTAACTGGGTTGTAGAGGTCAGATAGGCAGTCGCTCCATGTAAAATACTGGTAAATACATCCATAGCATGTAAAATACATCCGGTTAGACTGGAAGCCGACCCCAATATAGCTAGGAAAAGGCTAGGTAGGTTGTAGGCTGGTTCCTTGGCAACGGTAAGGACGATGGTGTCTAATTTTTTTCATCATGAGGGGAAGCGCTAAGGTAGCCCGCAAACTACAAATTTTCTTATGATTTTTGCAATTTGCAGCTGTGTCTGGGTGTATGATGATTAAAGTAGGCTTCGCAACCGTAACAAATATGTATTCACATATTACATAATAATTTATTATAATCACTAGAATCAGTTACTAATACAACTCCTTAATTTAATATAATCCTCAAATGTCAAGATTTCATGAAATAGTCAATATGAAATTAGAGAGTTGCATTGATGATTTTAATTATTATGATTCTATAAATACTGGTTTGTTACAGTCGCGAATATTATTCAGACCAACGTACAACCTGATACTGACCTGCAAATTGCAAAAAACGTAAGAAAATTTGAATTTCGCGGGCTACCCTGGATTTGCTAACACGGTAATGAGCAATGCTCGTTCGTTTTCTGTGCATCAAATATGAGAAGCTTTTCCAAACAGAGGAAATTTGGTACAGGCTTGTGGAAATATCTAATATATATTATGTAAGTATACCTCTGTCTAAATATTTATAAGAAATGTTTAATAGATTTAATTTATTAAGTATCTTTAGATGTTATTTTTTCTTTATGTCCTTTAAACATTTTTCACCTTTTTCTCAAATTTTACCTATTATTAATATTTTAACTTTGTTAGCTTAGTTGTTAACTTTATTGTGAATGTCTTCTATAAGTGAAAGAGTACACCTACTTAGTAGTACCTGATATTGCCCTTTATTTACGTGCCATGTATTGTGTACATATTTTGTTGGAGATCCTAAATCAATAAATAAAATAAAAATATATGGGTCATCTTGCTACAAGTACGGAGGAAAGGAAGTGTGCCTGGCCGGTATATGGTAGGTTTCCACATCAGTACATATTTCTAATCAGTACACTACAACAATACCTTTTCCTTCACAAAAAACGCCCACATCTACAATTTCCTTGAGACATTTCAACAATAAACTTTCATTTCTTTTACGGGCATTTATAAATGCAATGAAATCTCGGCAAGCATAATGTTTTCCTTAAGAATTATATATAAAACAAACATTGATGTGAGTGAATTTAAATTAGGATAATGCGTATAATTATGATTATAAATATAGAATGTAACACAAGTCATGAAACAATCCGTTTTATCTTCTATAGGCACTTACGAAGCGGTGTCGTGGTTAATAGACTGGCCTAACCACTGAAAATAGAGGCATGAAAAGTGATACATTTGTTTCTTTGGGAATTATATAAGCCCATCAAAAAATGTTGTGGCGTACATTAATGAAACACATTTTGATTAGATGCTTATGAACTTTAGATTACAGTGGTAGTAACAATTAGACTTCGTCTAACGGGAATACTGACAAATATTATCATAACCTAAAAATTCACGTGAAATTTGCTCCTTTTTTTGGGTGGGAAATCATCAAATGACCTCCCGCTCTGGGCGAAGCGGGAGGGCGTATCCGATTTTTACTGACTAAAACCTAACCCGTGTTCCTTCAGTTGCCTGTGCCATGGGCCACGGTAACTCTTTCGAACGTCCCGCGACCCTGGCAGACCCGCGACCCTGGCAGATGATATTTGCTCCTAAGGTTGTGTAGAAAGCACCAGAAAGTACTTGTTGAAACTAAATCTCTGAGCCAACGGTGGTAGGTTTCCAAACAAAATCCAATACTTCTTTTCTAGTCTTGGAGCAGGCAATCTAAAAAATAGGCAAAAAGGTAAAACTTATGACGTCAGAAATCCTATACTTATGAGTGTTAGTAAACAGAACCGTGTGCCAGACGTTTTTCTGTTTACAATACTATATAAGGTGTTAACTTATGTACTTAGATAACTGTCCGTCCTATACGTACCTACCTACGTACGACTGGTATGTGTGTGCAGACAGCGAAAGTACAGTGGATTCGCCTCACGGAACTACAGGTACGTATTTACGTCATATCCGATGCTCTGGCGTACGCGGCCTTATTTAGTGATGTATTATTCCATAGATACGAGTATCGGTATGTATTATACATTCATAGAATATAGTGAGGTTCATACTTTTTAAATTATGAATTTGCCTCAGGAATTGGCATTGGCGCCGTAGGATTCATGAGTTTGGAATGCAGTTATGAATGAAATGGAATTCGCGAAAAAAAACTGTTTCTATTGCTTTTTTACTCGTAGAATTTTTACAATGTTGGCCAACTCCGCAAAAAAATACAAAACTCCGCGTAGGTACCTACCTAAATAAAATAATTCCTGATTTTTGGTTTCCAGCTTAGTCATCAAAAACAAACATCATAACATTCTAATTCACGAAGCTTTTATGAAATAGGTTAAATGGTATGCCTCTGCGCAGTAGATAAAAAAATGCAGATCGACATGGGCCAAAGTCTGCCAGATAGGAAAGCACACACATCAACTTGTTTATTTCAAAATTATTATATTTGCAAGTTCACGCGATGACAAATGTTTGGCTCGTGCCGTGATCTCTATAATATAATATCACATGTTTGCGCAAAAATGACTCATGCGCATACATTTTTGCCATATTTACAGACCAACGATTCCGAACTCGTGAATCAATAGGATTTTGATCTCGCCACATTTTTGGCAAACATTTGTGATATGATAGGCTGGCATTCCTTTGACTTATCATAAGTTACTTAAATTGTATCCTTGTGTTCGTACTTCTATTGAAGTTAAGTTGTGGATCTACTTTTCCTCGACATTAATAGCGGACAGTCATAGACGGATTAACTTCAAAATAGACATCTTAATTAGCTTTTTGTAAGGCTAGTACTAGTCTTAGTAGCTAAAAAAAAGTCAATGCTTTGTGCACGTCCGTAAACACGCAACAAAAATATACGAGGAATATTTTCCTCCATTAACAAATCAAATAGCTATTTTCATTCGGAAGTTCATTGCTCGATATCGAACGTTAGCGCCTCGATAACAACCGCACTCAAGGTCCTCATTCATTGAGCGATACGTCAAGTTCATTGATGATTTGCGTTAGTGTGAGTACTGTACGTATACGCACACGTTTGATGTGCGTGTTGCGTTAAGTACACGCAATTGTACGTAAGTGTGCGATAGATATGTGTGCGTGCGGCAATCTCTATATTAATTTCTAGCGTTGTTGCCGATGTGTGCGTGTACGCATGCCTGTTGGTGACAGGACGCTCAACAATAGCCGGAATAGGAAGCGACAACGGCAAAATGGGCGTGCAGACTGGCTCCCCAGACAAGATCCGTAAGCAGGTTCTTGCCACTGGACTCACTTTTTGTTGATTAATTCGTTAATTGAATAAGAACAATGCCAAGTCAAAAAAAACGATTTTACGCATAAAGCACACTGTGCTCTGATTGCTTAAAGAGTTTTATGTCATCGGAAATCCTGGTTCATACTAGTTCATCACGCGCACGGGAACTGATCGAATCGAAGACGACAGTGATTTGTCTAATGATCGATTGTTTCTGTGTTTTGTTTTTGCATTGAGTTTAAATTAATTATAAATTTATTGCAGAATACATAACTACTTGGTACCTACTTATGTTTTAGTTTCCGCAATGCACTGCATTGGTTTTTAGACCCGTTGTTGATGATCGTAAGCGAGGAGAGGAGCTCGTGGCTTAGTGACAACAGCCGCACGGGTCAATCCGTCAGGTTAAGCTACGCTTGCCGGGGTTGGTCCGTAGATGGGTGACCATCTTTACATACCGAGACTCCTCCGTGCCTCGGAAAGCACGTTAAGGTTAAGCCGTTGGTCCCCCAGCTGTCATTCGTGGATCTTTGACAGTCGTTACGGGTCGTCAGAAGCCCGAAAGTCTGACAACCAGTCTTACTTATCGTATTACCCAGTTACTGGGTTGTGGAGGTCAGATAGGCAGTCGCTCCATATAAAATACTGGTATTCAGCTGTATCCGGTTAGACTGGAAGCTGACCCCAACATAGTTGGGAAAAGGCTAGGCAGATTGTTAACAATCGTAAGCCTAACAATATCACAAAAATACCACAATCACAATGTTAATGATACATTGATAAGACTGAAAATTCGTAAATGTTTCATACAATAATCTACTGCCCTGTGCTCTCCCCAACGATTGTCGGAAACAAAACGAGGTGATAAGCACTGGCGCCGTTTACTGCCGCCACTGCCGGTCACTCACTGCACATTTGATCGGACAAAAAACTGACACAATAGTAATGTTACAAAAAGAGTGTCCATGGAGTTTCTTGCCCGTTCTTCTCCATAGAGATCTACGCTTTGGAATGGGCAACTAGCTTCAACTTTCTGACTAACTGACCGACTCTTTGACAATTCAAAAATGTCTGTAATTGGTCTATTTGAAATAAATGCTTTGAGTTTGAGTTTGATTGACATATAGGTACGTAATCATAACAATGTGTAATTGTGTAGTATTTAGTGACTGTATATGTAGTTCCATTTGCCTGAACTTGGAAGTTAGCCAGAGCTTTTATGTCGGATTTTACTTTGTAAAAAGCTCATTGTCTTGTATCCACTAAAAGTACCTAACTACTATCCAGTAGTCAGGTCTTTTCTAAGTTTTTTTCTGTAGGGTAAGAACATTTTTCTTCAGGCTTAAAAGTAACGTAAAGCTTCCAACCTATATTGTTCCACTGCTTAGGTTCTTAGGTAGGTTAGGTTAAGCAGTGGGACAATATAGGTTGAAAAAAAAAAAACACTTTCAGAGCCACAAGATATTTACAAGCAACGCTTAGTTTGTGGCTCACCGAATCTGACACATTGTATTATTACTTTTGTACCCGACTGACCCAAAAGGAGGGTAATGTTTTCGAGAGTATGTATGTATGTTTGTCTGTCTATTTCATTGGCTCGCTCTGTAGCCTAAACTCCTTGACGGATTTTAATATATGAGGTGTCGTTAGATTCGTCTTAATTATGGGAGTGACATAGGCTATATAACATTTATACAAGGTGTTTTTTTATATGTCATAACTCTAGGGTATGAATGAGACCATATAAAAGAATCAACTGCCATAAGAATTACTTTTCTGTTTTCATTGTTCATACAATTCAACAAAGTCACGATTATTAACGTAAATATCCTTACGTAAAATATGACAACGTCGCTTTTTCTTAACTTTTATTATGAATGATTGTTATGATTGAAAATGAATTACCTACTCGTATCTATCAATGAAACTTAGAATGAACCTAATTTAATTATGATTGATGATATCTTCGAAAATATGCATTTTTGGACCACATAGTCTAGGACTTTTTGTATTAGGTACTTTTTTACTTATAGAATATAACCTTAGAGTTATGACACATAAAAAAAATATCTTGTATATTAAATCTGGAAATACAAAAAAAGGAAGGGAAAGGTTTTTTTTAAATAATTTACAACAATATTTGTATCAAATAAAAGCTAGTAGTGAGTCAATTCCAAATATACACATATATCTTAACCAAAGAACTTGAAATAAAGCAAATTACTTAAAAAACAGACAACAAAAATACTTATCTAAAAACAGAAAAACAAGCATTATAAGACTAGTAATCTATAGAATTGTGATATTGCACCAATAACCTGAAATATGGTGTAACTTCTATTTATCCCCGCCTGTGATGGTCAAAATTCTATAGATTATAGTGCTGGTTTTTCTCTTTTCAGACAAGTGTTTTGCAGTCGACTTTTTTTGTTTTTTTAAATAATCTGCTTTATTGATGAATAAACTTTATTATTCTATAAGCATATAATATTCTTGTTCTATAAGCGTATAAGCTTCAATTTGAAATTAAATTAGAAAATTCTTTATTTTTATTAGGTGTATTATACAGAAAAACAAACATGAGCTGTAGGTAGGTACAATAACATGAATTGTATTGTAATTTATTGTTTACGTAAAAATTTTAATCAACTATCATTATGCCTGGCACCAAATAGTATTTTGAAATTAAAACTGAGGCTGACGTAAAATACTGTTGTGCCTATAAAGATAGCACCGAGCCATCCGTACCTACACATAGGAGTCATTGCTTTTACCGCCATCTGGCAATTAATCAAAAACAGATCACTTTGTTTACTACATAATCACACGTATTAAGCGTGAACATGTTGTTCTTCCCTTTTCTATGACAGTCGATAGGACTTCGCGCCGAGATAATGCCAATAGTCTAAACTAGGGATGTAACGTAACTCAGCGGAGGTGGACGCTGAGACGGAGTTGCAGAGATGATCTCAGGGGAAGCGAAGGTTAACAGAGGCGGAGGTAGAAAAATAAACAAAAAAAAAATTGTTACAATTAAAAAGAAAATACCTATTCATAATCAAATTTTATAAGGGGTAACTTATGTATACTTCACAAAAACTGAAACAACTTATTTGAAGCCGATATTCTTTATTAGACCTCCGTTACCAATCCGTTAAAAACTTGCGGAGGCGGAAGCGGAAGGCGAGGTACTATTTCTTGCGAGAGTTCCACTTTTTCGGAGGCGAAATTCCGTTACAACCTTAGTCCAAACCAAAGAGATCGTCTTTTTAACCGACTTTAAAAAAAGGAGGAGGTTCCTTCTCAATTCGTCACGTATAAATACACCGCTTTCTCCATTAATTGTGAACCGATTTTGAAAGTTATTGTTTTGTTTGAAAGGGTATGCTCTCGAAGTGGTCTCATTGTCACCAAGTCAGAATCTGATGAGGGGATTCCATGGAAATCAAGAAAAACCCTCAAATTTTATAAGCACATGTATAGCGATTTGGGTATTTTTTATAGTAATTCGTGCATTTGCTCTCTGAAACCACCATTTGGTGAAGTGGAACTGATGATGAAGACCACAGATGGTCACCGAAACCACTCAATAATAAGTAAGTATTTCACGGGTTGGGATTTGATTACTTTAATAGGGTTTCTAAACAATTTATGCTCTTCACAATGCATATGATGAAGTGGAGCTGATGGTGAAGTACCAGGAGAACTCCTCAACAATTAATGTCCCTTCATCGGGAAAAGCAATATTTTGTAAAAGGTGATGAGCAGTTGACATTGGTCTATTGTAACTTAGATAAATTATAAACTGACCTACTAAAAAATTAAAAATAAAAAACTTTTTTACAAAAAAAAAACAACCGATTACCAAAAAAAAAACTACAAAGTGAAAAATAACTAATTTCGAAGTCGGTGGCAAAAAACTAAAATACAGATCCAAAGACACCGATTTCCGTAATTAGTTATTTTTCACTTTGTAGTTTTGTTTTTGGAAGTCTGTTGTTTTTTTTTTTTTTTGTAAGTTACAGTCCGGCCGTCGACACAATGCATTCCTACCACCTGTCAGTTAGACAATATATAGTTGTAATAAGGATCAAATTCGCTGAACACATATTCCTTATTATGATACTGACAGGTCTCAAGAACGCATTCTCTCGACGGCCGGACTGTAAAAGCCCAGACCGTTATCGTTATTATATACCTAGTAAGCTGTTCATACTCCGCGCATTAGAACCAAAAGCTTGAACATGCATTTCAAAGCATGGCTAATAGACTTAATAGGTATTGAATTCTGCAGCTTATGAGTGACTCCATTATTTATATCTCGGACAATGGACAAAAAATTAATTGCTAACTATTTATTTGTTATAACTTACCAAAGCTTTTTGTTATTTTTTACCAGTACTTCACAAGTATCTATTTATGTCGTATGTATTAGAATCAATATGATATATTATTTTATACGATTTTTTTTCTTTTTTCTCTCATGGCTCGTAGTAACAATTATTTGTTATGACCTTCTCTTGTTCCTCATGATCGTGTCTGCAATATGACAGGTTGTAATTTCGATATTACTGACCACTACCACAAGGACCCAAGCGTGCATAATTGTCTAAATATAAGCGACCTTATAACTTATCCACATAAGGTTTATGATCCCGAAGTTCCTATGACGAAAGCAATTTCGTCGAAGATCAGAATATAGTGGTTATATGTTCAAAAAGATCTAGGTCACGAAAACCATTGCTTGCAGCCCCCAGGCCTAAACATCGGACCTAAATACTAAATTATCGTCAAATGCAGACTAATCATTAGTTGAGGATGCAAAAAATTATTTAAAATATAAAATTGACTGTAGATTTTTAAATGCGGCACTGTCTTTTGTAGTCATGAGCATTTTGTTTAATATTTTTGTTCTTATTTTCAGGTTGGACGGTGCAGCTTCTAAGGCGCCGTAATCTAAGGTAAAAAGATTTTTTCCTGATATTTTTTATTTTTGTCTGCAGCTCAAAGCTTGAGATGTACCAAAGGTTCAACTTGTTCATTTATATTTTTAAAGATTTATCATAATCCCTGTTTTCAATATCCCTTCAACTGGCATTTGTGTATTAACTCAATATGCAGGTAAGTATTGCTCGCACTCTCGCGGCAGAAAGCCCTGACAACAATAAATGCGTGGAGTTCAAAATATCGTAACTGAATTAATAATTTAATAGTCAATCTCAGAAAAAAACATTTACTACAACTTTGATATTTGCATAAAAATGCAGAATGAAATTGAAAAAAAATATCAGCAACAACAACAACTGACACTTCACTAATTAAAAGGTTGCACAACAAGCAATGAGACCTCTTTGCATATAATAACATCTATTCATAATTTAATCGTTTAGCGGCCATCCAGTTTGTCTATGAGTATTAATCAATTTGACAGAACACGCTGACTTTAATTGCGTTCACATCACTTTATGTAAATGTGAAATTTCGAATTTGATTTTTTAATATTTTTCGTGAATCTATTTTTGAAGAAATTATTTATTTATGTGAGGTCATGGTAAAATATCATGTGTTATAAATTGTCATCGGAAACAGTGGACTTTGGATCTTTGGTTAGGTGCGCCGGGGAGATCGTTCTGTTGTCATCATGTTGAACGAATGGTTTCAGCGAAGAATAAAAGAAGTTTACATAGAGAATTTTCAGGTAATTTCATGGTTATATTAATTAAGCTTATAATTTCGGGATTAATTCATCGTTTTCCAAGAAAATTTGTGGCGGAAGACAAAGATAATATTGGTAAATTACCAACTCTAGTATGACTTATGAAAATGAAATGAAATTGCTTTAGTTTCATGACTAGGTAACAGTAACTGTAATGTTTTTGCTACTTGGCCTCATCCGACTAGTATTCCAGAATGTTGTTATTATTTAATTAGTCGTGAGTAAACCGTATTAAATTATTAGTTCAACAATTTCAATTTATTATTGCATTTAATGAACAGAATTTTCATTTAAACTGATCTTTTAGCATAAAATAACACAATACCTACGGTCTAAGCTATCATCGGTCAATAACTCTTATATAAACCAAATCAGATATTGTTTCACAAAATTAATTAAATAAAGGCAAAAATAAGTAATTGATAAAAAACAATTAATTGATGAAAAATAAGTAATTGATCAATCAAAGCATAGGACAATCCGGAAAATTGTTAAAAACTGAATCCAACCAAATCACTTGACACGAATACAGCAGCCGTTCTAGAATCATAATGAATTATAATGTAGGTACTTATCTGCAATTTTATAAATTTATGAGCAGTGATAATGTCGTTTTTTTTTTTAATTTCAAACTCAGCATCCAACAGGTAAATCCTATAATAAAGCTTTGACACAATTTCTCCAAGACATTTAATTGAGGACTAATTAATATTAGCATCACAATTCTGTGCTTCAGCCGTACAGCCGAGTATTTTCCCGTATGGTACCGTTACAGTAATGGCACCACACATGCCGACAAGCGACAGCAACCGATGGGTATTTTCACACAGCCCTGGACGACATAGAGTATGGTGTTAACAGAGGTTACAAAATATATTCTTAATTGATTCAACCGTGCTACATCATTGTGGAATGAAACTGCTTCAAGACCTTAAAACTTGGCGTAATGCAGACGAGGCTTATTTTCTGCTACGGGTTCATTGATAGGCGAAACTGTTTTATATTTCGTTCAGTTTCATTTACGAGTACGACTAATCAGAAGTTTTCCTTGCATTCTAAAGAGTTGAAGTTTCTTTCATTTACCTTCGTTTCCAAGTGCCAATTTATCCAGTTCTCGGTTAAATAAAACGTTCTCTCTCCCTCATTAACTAGTGCTGGTTACAAACATGATCTTTAGTAGGTATATTTGATAAAAGCTATAGGGCTATAGGTAGCAATTGAACATAACATATTATACGGGCCACCTGCTGGGCCCAACTCATCTAAAAAGTACCATCGACTCTGAAAGAAGAACTTCATGCAAATTTTCCCAGCCTTTCCCTAAATTAGTAATTTTTGCATTATTTTTTAATAAACGGTTGACTGTTTCTCTCTTTATACTTAACATGATTAGTAAGTAAGTTTCAAAAGCTTCCCAATCATAGCTTCCCAAGCGTTTAAACGACGATTAACCTGTTCCAACTCCATTAGTATCGCACTAAAGAATTTATTAATAAACTAATTTATTTATATCCCGAATCTTCGTTTAACAATGGTCAATAAAGCAACGTACCTATATACTTATTGACTATTCTGCTCCTATGAATATTAATATTAAGTGCACATTTCCTCGAATACTGGCTAGAAACGGAACTCGATTTGTTTGCTTAGGCTTAAAAATTAGGTGATTTGCATCATGTTTTCCGCTATAGGATGAAACGACATTTTTTGTTAACAGCTTCCTGTATCAACGATGTCGGTAAACTATGTGATTAATCGTACAAAAGAGGTGTTTTATTGTTAAAAGTTTTTTAAGAATGTTTGCACTGAGCAAACATTCAAAAAACTTTGTGTTAATTTAGAAACACAAGTAAAATAAAAATAAAGTTAATATTTTTGGGCAAATAATTATGGGTATGTTGTGATCCGGAAAACTTTAGCAGTAGGTTAAATAATACAATCCATTCTCTCTGTCGCTTAACTTATCTATAATAACAGCAAAAAGAGGATCACTTCCCACTCCAGTTTTTACCACCATAATGACCTTCGATTTTAATTGTCCAGCTAATTACGATATAATTCGACGATGGCAAAGTAATGTTTTAATTGTACACCCTTCTCTTTATACCTATTTCTTGCCAATTAGGATTTAATTATTATATCATCTGTTCTTATACAGTTAGGAATCTCGTTAAGGTATACTTTTAATAGTTTTACAAAGTTAAAGAAATGGCATGGTGATGGTATTGTGGCGCTTATCTGTATCCATCGCGTGCATCCCGGGAACAAAGGTTCCCGAACGGGCATTGTTTTCGCACAGTTCAAAATTTAAAATTCGAAAATGGAAGGCAAAAAGAGCGGAGAGGGGCCAACCGCCGCGGCGTGCCCACCCAGTCGGTCGGCGGTACCGGCTCGCTACATCGCTCCACCGCGGTCGTTGGCGAATACCGCCAATTCCTCCGCCATTCCTCTCGCTAGCCCACAAGGCTTATAATCACCGTCGACCCCCTTTTAATCTATACCTTACAACCCCAACTTTTAAACTCATTTTCCCTTGCGCACATCTCAACTAATTTTCCGACAGAGATAATGATTAAATTGTTTCGGCATGTCAAATCAAACGAAATTATGCTGTTATATCTTGTTTAATAGCGGTACGCTTATGTTTGTGTCGTACATACCTACGTGGATCCCCAAGTGAGATTTCTCCTTTAATGGATTCTTTAAAAATATTTTCTCCTGCTGCAAAAGATTTACGGGAATTTTCATTTTTGTTCCTACTTAAAACGGTACTGTAAATATTTGTTAAAAATACACGCAAAAGCTCGAAACAAAATTGAGGGTAATTAGGGCTTAAATAACACAGTATGTTTCAATTGTACCCTTGTAAACTTGAGACTCATTTACACAGAGCAATTTAATTTTCTTGTGAATACAATGAATCAAAATCAAAAGTCATCTATTGAAACTTGGCTTTGAATCCTTTTTGGACATCAAAATAACATAAGACAGTCTTCAACAGCCCAAATGCCTACCCTTCACCACTTCCTAGTGCTTTAGCTGGAAAGAAATGGCGCAACAAACTCCCGCGCAACACAGCTGTATGTTATGTTAAGTTAGCAAGTTAAATTACATATCTTTAAATAGTATTAATAGTTAAATAGTGTCATGCAAGTGTAAGACCCTCTGTACACGGCACGGTTCCATTACGATACGGCGTAAAAACCGCGCCGTAGAAAAAACGTTTGAGCTTGCATGACACGGCAAACAATCGGATGTGACAGCGGCTAGGTACGGCTCAGTTTTGACTTTTCTGTGCATAGAAAACTAAAAAAAGGAAAAGAAGGTTTTGGATAAGTACATCCGCTCATCTTATCAATACTTATCCCGGCCTTTCATGAAACAATGTAATTAATAACTCTTGATTTATCACGGCGCCAAGCAGTGGGCCAAAATTCGGCTTTCATAGACATTATCATTTGATTTTATAAGTAGTGATTTTTTTCGTTGGATGTGCTTTAGAATACTAGAGTATATACTTAAAAAAATGTATGGAGTGGACATTAAGATCGGTGATAACTCAGTCATTTCACTATTGCCCATACTTTCCTCGTAGGTGATTTTTCTATGATTTATTTAGGATTTTTTGTCATACTACTTAACCCTGGGAAAGTAGCGCGTTCTTTTTTTTAAGTATTTTTTTTTTGTACTTTATTTCGAGCCTATGTCAAAGCTAAACATAATGTGAAGCTCTAAGTTTTCATATAAAATATAATACCTATATTTTACAATTCAAAGATTATAAACAAAAAAAGACACGATTACAATATATGTAAAAGGAAATCAAATAATAAATTACTATACTTATTCCTAGTCATCATCACTATAGTCTGATTGAGTCAGATTCAGGATCCAAATGAGAGACATCGCAGAACTGGATTTCATGGTCAAATTCTTGAAGATTCAGCAGATCCCATATTTGGTCAAAGCATGCTTTCTTGTTCTTTGCATCCATAGTGGGGCTTTTTGCTGAAATAAGTGGATCTGAAGAAAGAAGAAGTAAATTGAAAATGTCATTGTTCAACACACTGTGCTCTTTTTACGGGAATGGTGGTCTCTATATTAACTGAAATCATTATTGCGAGCCCCCTGATGCCTCTTCAGATAGACTCCAAATTGGTACAATTGCATTATGAGCAACCTCACCTCTGCTCCATGAGTCAGCATCTTGTGTACCTCCAGTAATCGGAATATTGTACAAACCATATAATGCTACGAACCTCTCAACGGTTGAACTTGAACACATTCTTGAACTCATTGAACTTTTCTAGATTGATGTGTCTACCTGATTTTATGGCCTGTATAACTACAGCGAATCTGCGGATCATTTTCATCCAGCCCCGTTATGTTAGCAGTTTTCTCTGGGAATTGAAAAACCTTCAGGTGGTGTTGCTGTCGTTGGTGGTCCCATGACCTTGTTACACCACATCAATAAGCAGACTAAGTTCCTCCTTAAACCACTTTTGAATAACCTCCTGCCTTCGCTTGGTCGCATCTTGGTCAGATCACCTCTAACAGCTGTTTTCTTGAAGTCCAATCTGTGTGCGATATGCAAGAGGCAATGCATCATATTAATGCGCGCATGGAGTGGCGAAAGTCCAAGTTCCATCATATTATCTGGTATCGGCTTGTCTTTAATTGCTGTCAATATGTTCATCTGAGAAGATTTTGTTAAACAGAGATAGCATGTTGCTGAAGATTTCGCTTTTGAAAGGTACGTACTACAGTGAGATATGTACATATCTTAGTGTCAACCATTGTTAACAGAAGCTTGTGGTCAACTGTATTGCTATCGCACACAGATGGTGTGAGATTTGATATTTCGTTTTTTATTCTCCTTTCTTCTTCTTTCACCACTGCTTCACTTTCTATAACAAATGTTAACTGCACTAGACAACATAATGCTGCCGGGTAAGGCTTCGGATTCTCCCACACTGTCTCCCCTTCACAGATCTTCTTTCATGGTGCCAATGACGTCATGAATATACTAGAGTCATCTTAGGCGAAATTCATCTTCTGCTTTTATCTGGTGCATCAAGCACCATCAAAACCTCACTTGGAGATCAAAACTGCAATTGTTTGTTTTGTACATTTTCTAGCAAAGTTTTCAAAATCCTTTTTGCTGTTAAATCTAAAAGAGCTTGCAGAGTTATTCCAGCAGAAGAGTCTGTACCTGTTATGCATTTTTTTGTTTCAGGTAGATAACACTCGTGTTTTTCTTTCTGCCCTCTGTTCTTTAGACCTCGGATAGGTGACTCTCTAAACGTAATATTTATACTGCCACTTTGATAGGTGAAGTGATATTAGTAAGCCAAGGGCTTTTGGGGTGGTAACGTCGTCATCTCTTTGACGAACGGTTTTTTGATGAAGTCTTGTAACTCTCTACTTCTGGGTAAATCCCAAGTTTTCAAAAGATATTCGAGAAATGTAATTTCTTTTTGTCATAGTTCCAACTGTTGTCGATGTTGATGGCTCCGAAAACAGAGATACTAGCACTTTCTTCCTCTTCCATCGACGACGCCTGTGCTTTTTGTTTAATACAGCTTGGTCAGTCAACATCAGTTTCAAGCCAACTGCCATAGTATCTCGTCTGAAATATTCCATTTTTCGGGAAGCGTGAATCCCATCGCTTTGCTGCTGCAATAGCAAATTTTGATCTTCTTCACCTAGACTGCAAACGAACCAAGATAATACAACCTCGAACAAAAAATTGTAGTCATTTCTTTTTTCTAACCTTTGTGTAATAACAAACAAGTCCAGGTTGGTTGTGATAGTTTCCATGTTGCACTTTCAATGCGTAAAGCATACTACTTCAATAGTCTGTATGCACTTCTATAAACAGGGTGACTTGTAATTTAACGCATTCCTTCGAGGACCTGATATGTGACCTATTTGCAACAATTAAGAAACCCCATAAAGCCTAGATGAAAATGCATGGAATTCGAGAAAACCAATTTTTATGTATGATATTTTTGAAAATATCCCAGAATTCGTCACTAAATATCACTTTTCTCTAAACACTTAAATTGAATGTCATTGATTGCTATTCCATTAGGTACCTAATACTTTAAGGAACCTTTCGATGTAACCAAATTTTCTGTAACATCACACAGTTAAAAGTTAAAGGAAGAATATTGTATTAACAATTTTTTATAATCATCTATGTAACATAACTTTGACTCCAGTTATCTCAATATTTTACTATGGCATTAAGCGTTAAAATTACGGGGAACACACCTTCATCTTAGCTATCTAACGATGTAAAAAGTTTTCAAAATATTAGAGGTGCCGATGGAACAGTTGATAGTGATGGCAAAGGTTGAATTTGCAAATTGTTGAAATATTTGAAATTTGCTTGATAATCGAATTATTTGACTGGTCTATGTTATCCATTTACCTCCTCACCACCCAGCAGTCCTTCCTACGTCATGTAGCAAGGTCCTCGCAACCAGTTCCCAAATTGTGACGCCACTTTCGACTGGTTAGTATTACAGGCAGTCAATGAGCTAATCACTGATCACTTGACGCTTAGTTCGTGTAAACTTGTAATTGGCCATATTTTGTATACTATTGCTTACTGTATCTGTTTAGCTGTAAGTTTTCCTAAAATAAATAAAATAAAATTTTTATACGACTGCGCATGTACTCTTTTAATTTCTGAACGTACTTCGGTTTTCTAGGCTTTTGACAAATAATCTTTTATCTATCATGTCATTAGCCGGCAATGTAGACTCTTCACATCATATTTGTGTCGTATAAGAGAAACTTGACGATGGATTGGTGATTGTTGTACGAGTTTGCTGCTGGCGACTTTGTGCCTATGACAACTTTTAACGACATCAATTAGTAATGGTCCAACGCACCAATCAATTAACTTAATCTATCGCAACTCACAGCTGGACTTTGACCTCTCCCGAGCTACTTGCATGACATAAAATGATGTGCTGCACAAGCCCTTTAAGAAATTTATTATTAACGTGATTTCTGTTGGTTACTTGAGCATTTTAAATCCTCTGGCAATGCTAGTGCACGTTTAAATAAAGAGCTATTTATTTAACAAAAGCTTCAAAATTTGAAGTTTATTAAAGAATTAGGAATTTATACGTTCACAGTAGTTTAAAGACACGCGAGCTAAGTGACAAGTGATCAGTGACCAACGCGTCGACTGCAAGTAATACTAACCACTCAAAAGCGGTGATCCAACTTGCAACCTGGTCACGACGACCTGGCAGCCTAAATCAGGAAGGATAGCTAGTTAATGAGAAAGTAGTGGGATGATATAAATCAGTTAATTCATTGGAAAACTCAAGTTTTAAATATTTCAACAATTTACAAATTCAATCTTTGCTAGCATTATCAACTGTTTCACCTCTAATTTTTTTTTAAGTTTTATAACACGTTAGATAGCTGATTATTTGAAGATGTCTTCCCCGTAATTTGTACGCTTAACACCATAGTAAAATTTTGAGATACCTGGTGTCAAAGTTCATGTACGTAGATGATATTTGAAAATGATTAATACAATGTTCTTCCTTTAACTTTAAAATGTTTGATTTTTTAGAAAATTTGGTTACATGGAAAGGTTTGTTAAAGTATTAGGTACACAATAGAATATCAATGAAGGAGATGAGATGTGAGGTGCAATTTGAGAGTTTCGAGAAAAGTGTTATTTAGTGACGGGAAATATTCAAAAATACATACGAATTGGGTTTTCTCAAAGCCTATGAATTTTTGCCTAGGCTTTATGGGGCACTTGATTGTTGCAAATGGGTCACACTGTCACGTCCTGGAAGGAATACAGCAAATTACAAGTCCCCCTGTATCAATCAATCTGCCTAGCCTTTTCCCAACTATGTGGGGTCGGCTTCCAGTCTAACCACATGCAGCTGAATACTGGTATTTTACATAGAGCGACTGTCTATTGACGTCCACAACCCAATTACTGGGTAACACGCTACCCCTTGGCAAGACGGGTTATCAAACTTTAGGACTTCTGACTACCCGTAACGACTGTCAAAGATTCACGAATGATAGCCGGGACCAGCGGCTTAACGTGCTTTCCGAGGCACGGAGGAGTCTCGGTATGTAATGATGGTCACTCATCCACGGACAATCCCGGCAAGCGTAGCTTAACCTGATGGATCGACCCGTGCGGCTGTTATTACTTAGCCACGAGCTCCTCGTCAAGTCTCCTCCTCCTACAAGTCACCCTGTATACGGTGTAGAAATAATACGGACATAATTAACTAAATACTATCAATTAAACTCATACCATCATACTGTATAATAAGTATGAGTATATTGTAACTCAATAATTTAATATATAATAATAAGTCGCTAATTAGACGCTAATGTTCTACCTGTCAGTAATCTCTAATTAGTGGCTAATGTTCTACCTGTCAGTAAATTTCTAAGATCGAGTAATAAGCGTAAATGTAGTAAAGTACAAATAACTGCTGTCGTAAAAATATGGATTAACATAAGAATAATGATTTTAACTTTATGAAGTCTAATCACTGTTTAGATGGAATATTAATTAGCCTGCCCCTAATTAGTTAATGCTATATAACGTGATTAACATCGTTGTTACCGTATCAAATTCACGTATTTATTAAATCATTAATAAATTGGTGATTTAAATTCTGATTTACAGTAACTGAAATTGAAATTAGTAATCTGGTAATTGTTTAGGAGCTTCACATTATATTTAGCTTTGACATAGGTTCGAAATATAGTCCAAAAAAAAAACAATTTTTTTTTAAACCCATAAATTTCCCATGGTTAAGTAGTATGCCAAAAATCTTAAATAAATTTAAAAAAATCACCTACGAGAAAAGTATGGGCAATAGTAAAATGACTGAGTTATCACCGATTTTAATGTCCACTCCATACAATTTTTTTTTAAATTGTTTGCCGTTTGCTTTGATATTCAATATTTTTTTATACCTTTAAGCACATACTTAGTCTTCTAAAGCTCATCCAACCAAAAAAATCAGAACTTAAAAATCTAATGAAAATGTCTATGAAAGACGAATTTCAATCCACTATGCGCCGTGCCGTGGCGCCGCCGTGTCGTCAACAAGCTACTATAGTGACCCATACAACACTGACGTCCGTGTGCCTACAAACGGCAAATAAACCGTAGTTTTTCACGGCAAGAAAAACGTGTGTGTACAAAGGCCCTAACTGTGTTTTTAAGCCGTGTTTCAATGACGCTACTTTAAATATTGCTCCCAGTAAATGTGCCTTTAAATACATGATAAATTCTACTAAAAGGTATTCTTTGAACAGCGAACGTCGCGTCTTGTTAAAATGATTTACAGCTGGGTTATTAAACCTATTATCACGTCATATTAGTATACTTTTGCATCACACTACGGCGTTTTCTATACGACGTAGTTATCTGTGTCATTGGGTGAATAGCACTTCAAAGTCGCCCAAAAGAATACGTGACGTTAGGAAGGTTCTCCATACAAGATCAAATTATTGATATCTGGTCCTTATGAGTTCATTGTACTAATTAGTTTAACAAATGTGACTAATGTCGTAGGTAGTTATCAATCTGTGTGGTTCTGTTTTAAAGCAAAAGATGTTTTTTTTTTCTTGGACTAAACCTAAAATCAATAGTAAATTATAAGATGTTTTAAAAATATTCTTATACTTTCGTAACAGTCACAAAAACAAAGTTGACTGAAGATTTTTTATCTAAGATCGTACCTACACAATATTATTAGTAGTTACCTACATAAGTCTATCAATATTTTTTTATTTTTTTTAATAAAATGAATGAACCATTAAATTTTTGAAGATGAAAATGAATTATTAATGAGCAATTAATCAGAAGGCAAACGCTCGTACATAGCTGTAATAATATCCCGACAACGTATGTTAAGTCAGTAATGACGATTGCATGTTGAATAGTTCCATGTATAATATGAACGTAACAACAATTACTTCATACCCACGACCGTGACGTTTTCTAAGATTCGCGAAGCAGGGAAACACCAGACCCATATCCTGCATTATCATAAGAAGGTGACTAATATCTCTTTACATTAAAACTTTTAAAGACACGACCTCTAAATAAATTGAGCAATATCCAGCCTCCATTTTGACGTCACTATTAGCAATAGTGTCAATATAGACAAACGTTGTTAGCATTGCCGAGTTCAATATCCATTGCCGCTTGCGAATCCAAATTCGGAATACAAAATCGAATCGTCCGCGCTATGTGTTTGAAAGAGGTCGATAGTCTCATTTTATTGGATTGCGCCCGTACGTGACACACCGAGCGTAGTAACAGGTTATGTTATAATAGTTCAGTAAGATGCGGATTCCGGCCGCTGAGTCATTTACTTGACCTCATATCGATATTTATTTATTTTCACCTCGGAATCATTGCGATTGATTGTGTAGTTGCCTGTCTTTTCCTAATAAATACTTAGTGATTATATATAGGTATTTTTTAATTATGTTCATGAAAACATGTAGAACCTGTTATTGTTAGTCTATACAAGTCAAAGTTATGAAATCTGAAATAATCTTAGCACTAGCTCTCCTATTTACATACCATACATAAAACCAAGACTCGATAACTTCTAGATTTATTCTTGAAATAAAAAATAAAAATAAATGCACAATAATCCAGTTTGGGTAATTATTATTATTAGCAGCAAGCAAGTTGAAACACAAACTGAATGAGGCTTGCATAATTGTGGCATCCGTCTCAATTTAATTCACAATTTCATTAATCCGCATTGCTTTGGTTTCACAAGTTCATTATCACGGATCGCCTCTCAAGTTACACCACGTCGTGCAATAGTGTGAAAGCATTATTTTACTACCAAAAAAATATTTCATAACTGTAAATGGGAAATTTTGCGGAGTCATCAATAGTCACCATCATTTCTCCGGTTGTCGGAACGTAGAACATTACATGTGTGATCTGATGCAAAAGCGTGATTTTTTGCATGTAGGAGG
Source organism: Fissipunctia ypsillon (assembly GCA_947568875.1). Lineage (NCBI taxonomy): Eukaryota > Metazoa > Arthropoda > Insecta > Lepidoptera > Noctuidae > Fissipunctia > Fissipunctia ypsillon. The sequence goes on from OX387643.1 coordinate 7,051,041, forward strand.
CCAGGCGTGCACAAAAACCATGACATTGCCGCTCAACCTTAACCATGACATCTATTGCCGCATGTCGTAACAAGTTTGACATCTTAACTTGCGTTACATTTTTTTCCTTCGTCTCTAGCACCGGAAAAGAGGGCGTATTGTTGACGCACTATTTATCAAATACAAACATCCCATGATACGTCTATTCACGGAGATACAAAACGAAATTTCACGGCTCTCCTCTGTTGCAAGTTTAATTGTGTTACGTACGAACTGCACTCATTGTGTGCGCGCCTTTATAGAGCCGCCGCGCACGCTAAACAATGTCACAATTGTGAAATTTTAAGACAGTCGCACGCTAGTTTTTGTCCCTTTAGGACCTCCTCAGAGCGGTCCGAGATCTACTACCGTTAAGATGAAAACAAAACTTTAAGATGGTTACCTTTTAAATGGGTCTAAGTTGACAATACAATTTATTGCGTCATATATAACGTAGTGAAAGTTGCACGAGTTATTGTTTCTATTGGTTCGTTAACGGTAAACAAAACGATTCGGCAACGGGACAAAGGTTTCGTCCTTGTACAGAAGTCGGCTATTTTACAAGCCAATAAACAGTTTGCGAAATTTTAATGGCCGTTTTATGGACTTTATATTTAAGGAACGCAATGAAACGCGTTTTAAATTTCACGGGTCGTCCTCGTTATAAGTTATTTTTCCAGACGTTTATTTCAAATACCTATTTTACAATGTGGATATGCTTATCTTTTGCATCTTAATCTGTATTTAATTCAAATTGGGTTTTATTTATAACAAAATCGATGATAATCTCTCACAGTCAAGCTTTGGTAACACAAAACACACTTCTAACATTTTATGTTCATACATTTCTATTATTCTTAATAATGACCACCAAAAATCAGCATCAGCTTTGACATAAATGACAGCAAATAACCAGTCAGTTTCCCTTCAAACAAGTCATCTTTTATGCTAGTTTTGCCTGAAATCCTGTCACAGCAGGCAACTCCTTCCTTCACCTTTATAAATAAATGACAATGCCAGATCCTACCCCACCCTTACATTAATTTACAAGTAATGTAAATTTATCAAAATTATCGCATGAAAATAGGACCCTTGGTTACTTAACTATTATTCTTTTAATGATGCGGCTAAAAGTTATTGAGAAAAGGAATTTAAAAACCCGAGGTCCATTTCCTGTTTATATCGATCGCGACTATCTGCGTTACTTAGTACGTATACACGTGGAACCAAACGAGTTATTTCATAAAAAAAATAACATCTATTAATGTATTATTAATGGATTTTAATATGGATTTGGGTTAAATACACATAGTTAATGAAAATAATATTTTTTTAAATAATATATATTATTAAAAATGTATATTCTCATCATTATTTCGCATTTGATCCCTAGTAGGTGATTAGGTGTAATGAAACGTCATTGACGTGCTAATATTAGCTATGTCAAAAAGTCATTCATTGACATTCGCTCTGTTCTGTTTGCATTGTTGTTTGTTTTTTACGCTCCCTAATCTCTCTGCGATCATATTATTGTTATATTTGACGATTTTCGCTTTTATACACGGACTCGATCTCGCCTACTCGCCGACTTTGTGCTATTTGCTACGGATTTTGCCATTGCTTTCGACTTGGTTAACGATGTTGAGGTGCTTAAATTGGCACTTGTGCGTCGGCAGGATGCAAAGACATGTTGTGTCTTCATTACAATCTGCACTGCCAATACTTCTCGTAAAATGGAAATCGCTGCAACAGGTATGTAGGTACTACGTACTACTATGTAGGTACTACAATTATGTCCTAAGTCAAAACTATTACTAAGGTTGATGTCGGTGTTATGTCATTTCTTCCTTTCATAGCCAAACATCCTAGGATAGTGTTATAACAATATACAGCACTTATTTAATTATGTCTACAATTATAACTGCAATTAACCTAAACTTAAGGTAGGTACCTAACCTAAATGTAATAATTTTTCTTAGATTTAAACAGAAACTGCAAAATCTAAAGACATTTATACGTGTTTTTAGTTATCACTAATAAAGCAGCAATAGAATGCTACATTTGGCATACATGTAAACCAACATTTATTTGATGGGTCAAAGCTCTATAGAGTCTCTGGCATTGTCCTTTACATTGTTCTTTCTCACTTGAAACTTTTTATATTCTATGCACAAATTAAGTCATCAACTGGCATATTAAAATGGTAATAAGAATTTCGACTTATGAAAGCAAAATGCCTTTAAAAATGATCTAATAACACTTTTAAATTCAATTACGTATGCATTAGATAATTGATAAACATTAGAGGACAAAATAAGGTAAAAATTGCTAATAATAAAATATAGAAGCAAGTAGAAATTGAATGCAAGAATTCTTCACTCAAGTAAAATTTTAAAAATGCTTCATTTGACTTTAATTTAAATACATTTGCATAATTTTAAAGAATTTTTTGCATATAATATGTCAGCCAAGTTAGACACAGAGTCGATGATATACATTTTTAAAATAAAATATTAATTTGATAAAATTTTGGAAAGTGTCGACAATTTGGAATAGTTAAACAAAGTGCTTCGCGAATTTGTATACCCACCCAGTAGTGGATTAAATTTAAATATATAAGTGCATTTCGGTATTTTTCGAAAAGTTAGAATGTTTGCTACGTAGGTATCTACGGCGTCCTCTACGTGCGTAGCGAATTAGCTACGAATTTTTCGAAACGAAATGACGTAATTGGTAAATGTTCTTGTTTATTTTTGGAGGTCTTTATCGCCACATTGTTTATTAGAATGGGTTTTTACGTCTAGTATAATATATCCGAAATAGTTAACTTCTTATAATTTGTGGTGAGTCATAATAATAAATGCAATGTAAATGAAATTACATGTATGATCGCTGCTGCAGGAGACAGATTTGTATGTTATTTTTATGTTCATAACACAATCAACTACTAATAGGATAAATGTCCAGCAATTTAGTTTCATTAAAGTGATTATAAAGTACAGAACTGTAATTAAGATATTGTTTTTCCTGCATTTTTACTTGCTTTTTAAAGGCATCGGTTTTTTAGTGGCCATATATTCCCAAAATATATTCCCAGTAAAATATTGGTGATTCGAAATACACTACAGTTTTTAACAGTGGCTTCTTTAACAACTAATGACGTAGCTGAAAGAATAAGTCAAGCAACTTTTATCTTTCCCAGTCGTTGTTTGTCATTAACGGTCGAACCCAATAACCTATCTATCACCAGCTTTGGCATACTGGAGATAGAAGAACCTATCTATCTATGGTTTTAACGTCCCAATAATCTATAAGAGATTATGTAATCTTACCGGCCTGACATAAGGACATAATAGAATTATACTGTCTAATATCAATAGTGATCTGTCTTTTTCTGAAAATAGGTTATTGGGTTCGAACGTATGTCCCCAAGACAGTTCGCCTCATTGTTCAATGGGGATACCCACATATAAAGAACGGATGTCTAGTAACACGTATGAAGCATAAAAACTCTTTATCAGTATTGTGTAAACGTAACTGATAGCTCGAATTCTCATAACTTAAGTATATAACTAATGCGTCAATACATTGCGATGTAGTTTAATTTTCCGTAATCGTGTGTTATTCTCATTACCCATCTTAAAATAGCTTTAACCGTAACAGAGAATAACTGTACCGTCCAGATGACAATATTTTTGCACGATCATACGAGTTTGATTCATAGTAACGTTCTTACGTATTAGGTGACAAACAAAATTCGCATGGGGTGAGCTGTGTCCCGAATCACGTATGCAAAAGAGATTAGTACTAAGATAGATTTTACTTTAGGCCTTACACTAAAATTACAGGTTGCTTTATCTCATAGGTATGTGAAAAACGAATTCAATAAAATAACTCGTGTCATGTATTTCTCTGAATATTTCAAACCAAGTTCATGACGGAATTATAATACTCAGTTTAATAATTATTCCCTTACAAGCTATTGTAAAAGAAAAAATCATAATCAGGCAAATGAAAATGTAGCTCAATTCAGTAGTTAAATTAGCATTTTTGAGAAAAGGAACGGAGTGGAAAATATATTACCGGTTACAAATCTTCCTTGGTGACTTAAAAGGATAATAAGTTTTTATTATATAAACAAAGAAGTAAAATTGAAGTGTCTGTTTGTAATGTCAAAATAACAGCTTTTTACTAAATGCATATGAAAACATATATGATATGTATAACAAAAAACAATTTTAATATTTTTTTGTCTGTCTGTTTGTTCCGGCTAAACTCCGAAACGGCTCGACCGATTTTGACGGAACTCACTGGCAGATAGCTGATGTTATAAGAAGTAACTTAGGCTCTTTTTATTTTAGAAACAAAATTAGGGTTTCTTGATAGCCCAATTCTCGAATATGGTTCTAAATCCATTTAACATCACGCTACGACCTATAGGAGCCGAGTAAAAAGAAAAAAAGGCAGAAAGAACGCCAAACGAAAATGTAGTACTCTACCTAACAGCGCGGGCGGGCGATGCAACGCGGCGGGTCGGGGGACGAGGGAGTTTTATTAAAATGTGGTTGTTATTTTAGTATATTGTGTATCTTACGACTTCCATGAGAACGAAGTCGCGGGGCACAGCTAGTTATGTAAATAAAACTATACTTAATAAGTTATTTACCTATAAGTTAATAGCATCAATTATACCTTAATAGGTGTTTAATTCTCTAATAGGAGTTAATGAGTCATCCCACTAATTTGATTTAAAACCTTATATGCAAGCACTAAACAAGCACTTAGTGGTTTACGGAATATATTCAAATAAAATATTACCTATAGGTAAAAGTATATTGACAAATATTTTCTAAGCACGGCCTTACAATTTATGCAGAAAATGTTATCTCATTTATTACATCCTTATTTAGCTTATCATTGTTTCATCTTATCTGCATACGCAAATGGCTTAGATTTTTATTATTTCTGAATATTACCATTTTGAAATCTGCTGTTGAAAAACATTCATAGTTTTTGAAAATACGAGCAAGCAGTACCTAACCAAAATTTCAAAAACACCAATTTGTGCACCTTGAACCGACGTTCTGACTAGAGCCCTTCCTAAAGCCAAGAATTTAATTATCAGGCCGTTTGACTGGAATAACTATCTACGATCATTTTTATTTACACAATAATTAGAGGTCTTGAAAAGTAAGAATTTTAAATCCGAATTTCGGGATCGATTGATCGATTTCGGGAGTCGTTGGACAACTTGCTGGAAAATAAGATTTAAATTATTAAAACTCCACTTTCAATTAGCTAACTCGTAACTAATTTTGGGGCTTTCAAAACGAATGTCTTTTTCCACGAACCTACCTACAATTTTTTATCTCGTTGACTTCCGAAATCACAGCATCAATTCGCAAAATTCGGAGATAAAAAATTACTAGAAGTGAACATGCCAGACGCCACGACTCCATCTTCTTATCAGCTTACATTGCTAGCTCCTACATAATATGCTTGTAATATCAACAGGAAACTCCGCGCTGATTTAGCACATGTGTTTCACTTTACACGGAACTCGTCATGTCATATCCTGTAACCGAAAAGTTAGTAGATCCGTTGATCATTGTATTATTTCATGTTTCACGTGGTTGGACCTTATTGAAATGTGGAACGGTGTCATGAACTCATGAGTCATGCGTCAGCGTTCTGTGGGGATGCGTTTTACGGAGTGTCTTAATTGGAAAGATATTGCATAGCGTCATCCCGGATTCTGTTAGTTTCTTGTAGTTTTCCTACTACACGCACTTGCTAAGCTTAATACTAAATATTCCATGGAATATTTTTCTTTTTTTAAATGATACCTAACGTTCCACGGGATTTTTTTTACAACCCATTGGTTTAACATTTTACAGAGAAGCCTACTTAGCACGCTTTTTAGCAATGATAGATTTAAAACTAAGGTCAGGACAGGTCGCCACTGGAATTTTACAAAAAAGTTGGGAATATTATATTTAATCATTATTTGCCAAAGCAACCGGTAATCATTTGCGGGAACCTCGTTAGATTGTAAAAATCTCCTATATTTATTTATTTGATTATACAAAACTCCTTTTAAATAATTATAAAGTATCCTAATACCTACTTTAAATGATTAGCTAATTAAGTATCTATACCTAGATAGCTAATTATTTTTGGGCACTTGATGTATTGCATTTTTTAATTTAAACACTGGTATATACATATCTGATAATTTCTGCGTATAATAATGGGTTGTTAAATTACACTTAAAGTATTGCAAAATTTCCATGTGACAATATTGCACAGGAATATGATCGAAGGTTATCCCAAAAAGGTCCTTAATGTGACACACCTCATCCATATTTAGCTACTATTAAACGAAAAAGTTAAACCTTGCTGCAGTGGAAAGTATTAGATATGTGAGCTACCTACTCAGTATAAATTACAATGACTCATACCAACAAGTAATTAATTATAAAACAGTAAGCCATACAGAGCGAGTTTTCCTTTACAGGAAAAGTTTGAAAATTGCCATCGATATTTTCTTTAGGTATATCCGCTGTTATCTGACTCAACTGAAATTCAATGACTAACTATGAAGTGTGTGCATGAGTCAATCTGAAACGCTGGAGAAATTTTTCATTGATGCCAAGTCAAACTTGACCTTGATTGAAACAAAATAAATTGCTAATCATCTTACAAATAGAACTGTTATTTACTCCAGAGATTTTGATAAATTTTTTGAAGATATGGCAAAGGGGATCGTAATTTCGTCACTAGAAAAGAATATAGAAAAATGTAGTGCTGGAAAAACTACGATCATAAAAGTGACAACGAACGATGATGATGAAGAAGAGACAATGATTTTCTAAATTAATTTGTTTGACCTGTAAACGTTTGACAAAAAAATTCGACATCGACAAACTCGAAGATTTAAAAATAGAGTTAAAAAAAGCGTAAGGAGGATGTGGAGGAAGGAAATGTCTTTATTTCGAGTTGAACGACTTCAGTGATATAATAACATGCAATAATATTATTAATTTATATATTATTATTAATTTAAATTACCATTTAATCGTTCTATAGTCATACGATGTGCTTTACATTATCATAGTGAACATCAAGATTAATAAATATAGAATAACAGATGTTTAATATTAAGCGTAAGTACCATGTTTATAAAAAAATCTTTTTTCTGATAATAATTCTATGATTTAAATGTTATGATACTTCACATTAATCAATCCGGATTTGAAAACAAATCAATCATCAAACGTGTTTTAATAAGTAGGTTATCAACTAATTTGATGTATTAGACAAAATGTTCCACGTGATCGGGTTCATTACCTATTATGGTCCGTATTATCTGCCTTTGTTTCTTTCGTTATTATTTAGTTCGTGTATTATTTGGTGATTATTTGATCACGTAAGCGTTATAACGTCTTCAAGAGTTTCGTACAATCACCGCGTTTTCCGAAACCATCAGGATATTTTTTGGGTTTGTGTTACAAGTGTTAAGATGACTCATAAATATTAAAATATTGATCAATATAAGAAAATGGTTTCGTTTTATCATTAGCCCCCGCTAAAAATAAAAATAAAAATTAATTCAAACAAAAATGGCACGAATGAAAGTAATTACAAAGTTTCTCAGAATAGAACGATGCCAATAATATATCTCACAATACCGTTTCGTCCTTCAGGAATAGATCAGAAAAATCACGATTGCTAATTTATTTTCCATAGTAATAGTATTTTTAATAGCTCCTAACTGATCCCGGACTCTGTAGAATCATCAGAAGGTATATAAAAATGGAAATACAATAAAAGTCAACCCTTGTCTACCGGGACGCAATCCAAACGGATCCCTCGGCACATAATAGGAGTGCAACTGGGTGGGATCGAGACCCGCCTCCCTTCGCTGCCGCCCACCATTGGCTGCGCATTGCGAGCAACGGAGAAACCCACCTTGCTGGCGTACCCCACTGCCTTAAACACGTGGCTTGGTGTACACTAGCCTTTATCTTACGCGCGTTCACACAAATTCGTTTAGTCTCTCACACGACACGACGCGTGCGACATCGTAGCTTTTTGGGGAATGTCAATTGCGATCTTCTGTTATGGATCACAGTAGTATACCAACGTGTGCGCTATACAGGAATACGGGCACAGTTATAGTTAGACTGAAGATGGAAGTGAGCACCAGTTGTTGCAAGCGTGAGGAGTGTCTGGCGTCCGGCTGTCCGGAGTTGGTGCATAGGCCGTCCGGATGTGAACATTGTACTAGGACTAGATTAATTAGCCAATATAGTGACTGTGATAGTGATGTTTTGAAAAAATGTCGTCGCTTTAGATCGAGTGCAGCGAGGAGTAGTAAGCATTGTTTTTTGATTTAATAACAAATAATTTTACGGTGCTTTGCATTTTTGTGTGGCATTATTTGAATATTTTTTAAAGGTGTTATGCAAAAATATTTGCCATAATTTTTTCTAATCATTTCAAACACAAACTTTATTTTTTTGCAATTGAAGTTTACAGTGATTTGAAATAACTCTATAGCCCTTTGATGATCCCAAAAAGTATCTAATATGCCCATTCATGGATTCTAAAGTAGGTCTAAAAACATAAAAGATTAAAATTTGTTAAGTTTTATAAATTATTGATACTAATGCTAAAAGTTGAGATAAAGTTTCAAAATTCATACCATTGAAACTTTGATCCTTTTAGTCGAAGTAATAAAATGTCATCGGAACCAAACACAAACTTCATAAGACAATGAAAGCTCACAGAGCGTAATAACAATAGGACAGGTAGACTCCCGCGACGATAAATAGACCTTATCATAATAAAAGCTAGCCATAGACTAAGCATTATTTATTTATAAACTAAGTATCCGGTCCGTACAAACGCACGCCTATTCTCACATCCTCGTCGCATTGTCGGGCTGTCGGTAAGTACTGCCTCGCTCCACCGCGGTAATCGAGATTACAATTTCATTACGCGCAAAAACTTGGCTCAGTCTCCCTTTACAATGTTAAACACGAAGATCAGAGCTAACTAACTAGGCTTAAACTGTAATTAAAGTAACGTACTGTTACCGGAATGACATATCTGACTAAATGTTTCTATCCTTTAAGAGCCGGACAGTTACGTCCAAGCGGCGCGCAGAGGGTTATTTCGTAATTAGTAGGTACTATCGCTTGGTCGCTCTCTATATAGGGCCAAGAAATGATTTAAGTGTCGCGCAATAAAAACCCTATGCCTATTAAGATTACTTGCAGGGAACATTCATCTCCTCTTTTTGTGATAGGATTGTGTTCTTTCGTCGCTTTTGTGTGCATATTGCGAACAGGTAACGAGATGAAAAAGTCTTAATAACTGTTCTTGTATGTAAACGTTCATTAGTCAAATTAAAAGTAAATACAAAGAGTATTCATCAAGAGTGAGCTAATTGACAGGGCGGGAAAGGTTCTTAACATTATATACGTGTTGTGGTTCTATTTATGTATATAATGTTGATGAGTTCTATTTCTGATAAATCTTGCTGCATTTACGAGAAGTGGGTAAATCCGTCCGGAACTAGTCTCTTTATACACGAGTGCATACATGAAGGTTGTTCATTTGTTCGATCCTTTGGTTGAATTAAATATCATTTCGAGATTTAAGCAGTTTAAGTTTTATAGAATTGACTAAAATCTTACCTTCCTAAATTACTTTAATACTTCGTAAAAATACTTCTGCAAATAATTTAAAAAAAAAATAACAAAATTATACAAAACAATCGGCATCAACTGACGTATTTACGTCACAACATAGCTTCTCCCTTAAGGAAAATCGCTTTGAAGAAGAAAACGCATTCGATTCTGATTTTATTGAACATTACATCATGGATATGATTTAATCACTATGATGTATGTAGGTATTTGACTTCGGGACTCCGACTACCAAACAAAATTATATTTTAATGAGTAGGTACGAATATCAATAAAAAGTATATCCTGGCTTTAAACGGTGACGTTATTAGGCTTGTAGGTGAATCTGAACTAATTGATGTAGTCTTATGCTGTCATCTTATTTTTGCTAATACATTATTATTAATTACATAATTTAATAATCCCGAAAAAAATATTTCGCAAAAAGTTTTCAACTAGAAAACCTTAGTCGAATTTATTTAAACGAAAACATTAGGTACTTAGAGGTATAAATAAAACTGTTCAGCACAAAAACTTTTACAGTGTTAAAGAAAAATTAAAAACAAACTGCAATCAAGGAGGCTGTATAATCAACACGGATTTCATTTACGTCAGTAGATTAAAAAAAAACTGACCATGTTTGCCCCCAGCCCTACAGAAAAAAAGTTAACAACTCGGTGAATAATCCCTTAATGATACAATATACAGTAAATTGTCTTACTGCTGGTAACCGCAGAGCTGTCTAAATGATTAAATAACAATTATTATTGATACGATGGTGGAAAATATTATGAATGCTGCATAATTATTTGCTCTGATTATCCCGGAAGTTGTGTTTAAATGGTTTTTTTTTCGGCATCTAAATCACTTGAAAATGTCAATGAAAAACTTCGTTTTAATCGCAATCCAAAAGTATGATAATATAAAATATTTTTTTCATGTTTCGTTTATTCCCAAACTAATAACAAGTCTTAACCACAAAGATTGTAATCAAAACAGTCACTGCTACCAGTGACGTAGAATGCGTAACCACAAAGCATCTCAATTTTTCTCCTATTGTCCTACGGTTAGTTCACACGAAAGATGTCATAATAATTAAAGCAAAGTACACGCACTAAGCTCGATTTCATGAACTATGTCCGCATCATTAGGGCTGCGATCCACTCTCTCATTAGCAACATTTTCACATAAAACGTTGTTCATTTACGCAGAGTAAGGCAGCCGCGTCAATTATAAACAGTTATTTCAGTGAGACGGGGACCTCATAATTGCAGTGTTTAGCTGTCACTCATTTAGTGAGAGATGTCGATCCTAGCTTAGACGTGCCTAATTAACTCTTTTTACAGCACAATACATATAAAAAAACATAGGCCCTTACCGGTCCGCAGATAAGGACTGAAATTACACCACTGTAAATATCTTACAAGATATTCCATTTAGGTTCGACCGATAAAAAACAGTTACGAAAAATGCATAATGTCAGTTGTTACCTTATTAAAATTAACTCAAGAAAAATTTGCGCTTGTTTCGTTAATTTCGAACGGACGGGGTCGATCAACGATCTTCTTCGCGACGCTATTACCATTTAGAGCGATTTTCAGGTAATGAAGAGTGGTATCACCGCGTATCTTGTGATACGCGCCGCCACGCGCGTCTCTGAGCGATAATCGCCCTTATTATGCGCAGTCAAATTTTACGAGCGCATCGGTTGTTAGCCGGCCACTAACAAAATGATGAACGGACTCAAATTAAACCTCTATTATAGCTAAAACATGACGCCTTTTTCTATTTAATGTCACGAGGACGGGTATCGGTAATACCGTTAATGATCTAGCGCTGCAACCCTTTCGTGCCCGTGCTCCACTCTCCAAGTAAACAACACAGATATTCGAAAAAGATAACCCGTCAAATTATACTGACGGGCATTTTGTAACGAGCCGCTAAGATAATGCCGCGACTCTCATCCCAATTTTTTTACTGCATTTATAACAATAATAATCAGAATTTACATAATGATTGCGCAGGCGCCTGCGACGTCCGGTGCGCAGAACGCCGCGGCGAACTTTTCTCGGTTTTCGAGTCGAAATTCTAGTTAGCGGGCGCGCGATTTCTTTTTAAAAAGGTTAACAAGATGGTCTCGTTTGGGTCGTTTTTCGTGCCGCGAAGCCTTCTTTTGTGAACGGGCGAGCTGTTAAAAAATAAACGAAGTCTTTGTTTCTCGGGTAGTCGGTCCGACCTCCGACGCGGTCCCTACTTTTTTATGCCCCCTTATAACCTGTGTATTACCTACGTGTAGGTATCTACGGTTTTTATGGTCGCCCGGTCAGTTCTTCAATGGGCTAAAGAATTCGATCGAGTCTCATTGTTCATCTCAAATATCTCCACGTATAGGTGGTTGGGGATATAAAGTGGATATCAATTACTTGCCGTCCCTTTAGAAAAGAAACATTCATTTGTTTTAATTACAGTTAACTACCATAATATTTGAAAATCAAGTCGGCTACTGACAAAAAATATTTTCTCGTTTTCTTTACACATATTCTTCCCTTTGTTTTTTTTTTAATGTAATGCAACTAAAAAGCTTTCATTTCTCTTACTGTCAAGATTCAAATATTTAATTAACTCTATATTTTTATCTTCATCTCATGGTTACTCAGTGAAAATATTTGTCTCACAGTGACTCTACGTCTTTTACGAGCTGACCTGTTGTTTTTTTGTACATGAACTTTTGACGGCGGTCTCGCGGTTGCTTTTGACCGGAGCACTAATAAAATGTTATGATCGTGTGTTTAACGCGTGTTGTGTGTGTCGGACCTTCCTTTTGACATGATCGTTATTGCCCGACTCCACCTTTGCGGTCGCCTTTTGTAACCCAATTGGTACAACATTATTATCGTGTCAATTAGAGGGCAATATAACCTACAACTAAATCACGGCTAGTTATACGGATTGCATACTTAATGAGTGGGGTTTGTTTATGCAAATTGTTCCTTTATGTTTCGTGCGGAGATAGTACATTATTCATTTTTACAAGGAGGGGGTAATCGGTATCAGTTCACAGGGTCTAGTTAAATAATAAGCGGCTGGGCCCTATAACTATAATTTTCTTTTATTTGTCCGCGCGCTGCCTGCGGCCCTCGAGCGAAACCGCCAGCGCTAACGAGATGATGAAAAAATCACACGCACACACATTTGTGCTAATTGTGTGAGTGTATTGATGATGAATCTGCATTTAAATCCTTTTGAACGTGTGACAGTTTGTCGTTCAGAGAATATTGATAGGTAACTCTTCTGTTAGTTAGAGCTTTTGAGACTTTTAGTCGAGCTTTTGGGCGCCTGATTGAATTGTCATGCGAGCATTGTGATAAAATTGTTCAAAAGCACATTATTTAATCATGAGTAACACAAAGTGTTTGTTTACAATCCTCGAAAAATATTGCCAAAATCGTGGCTATTTGCCAAATCGCAAAAAAAGTAATTGGACAAACTAGAACATTAAAAACTAACTTCGTACTTACAGTTCAGATATTATAATATCATCGCAAATAACAGTGAGATCTTTACCTACGTTAGTCACTAACCGCCAGACATAACGCTTGTGAATCACACCTTGCGACAAAACGACAAAACACTGAAAAAATAAATAACATTCTAAGTGAGTGAGTCGGTGCAACTTTGATATTGTAACTCCATCTGACATAATTATGGTCATTTTTGCTTTGATTTTTTTTGAATTTTAATACTGATTTTCTACTGTCGGTCTGCTTTAGATGCAATCTTGCTGCCATTTTTTTCGTAAGTATGGATAACTAACTTCCTTGTCGGTAAAGGTTGCCTGAGCTAAATATGCATTAGAGATTTTTTTATATAAAAAATGTGTAGATGGTCGCGAATACTAAATGTTAAACCTCTCTCGTAATTGATTTTAATTTAAAAAATAATCACGAATGTACGTAATCATTAGTGCAACTGCAAAGGCATCTGTGCATCGATTTCATTTTCCTCAAGATATCAATTAAGTAATAATTTCTCGCCATCAAGCACAATGTCGAAGATCACCGCGTGATTTATATAAACAGATAAACAATGGGAGACCTGATTACCTTTATTATTTTAATCACTGAGCAAAGTCAACTTATTATCTGCTATAATGAGCAAATTGTTTATCTTCGTCAAACGTCACGGGGAATGCGTTGTCGTTGATTTGACATCATAGTGGTTTTTTAACACGTAATATATTATCAGTAAACGTAACTGAATGCTATCAGCTGTCAGAATAGCGTTGAACTTAATTTATATTGCCATTATTGTTGTTCGGACTGTCGTGTCTTTATTTCTTATAGCTAGTCAGTTGAAGGGTGTGTAAACTTCCATGTATCCGCTGTTGCACTACGATCTTTCCAATGACATTTCTGATGACAGTTTATAATAATTCATATCGACACGACTCCTAACATGAGCGTTATTAAACTGATCGTAATTGAAAAAATCATCCTAACAATACCCAATTATTCAAATAACTTGCAAATTCATATTTTTTATACTAGACAGGTGATATGCGTTAACTTTACATTCAAATAAAAAAATATGTCAATCACACATCAAATTATTTCCTTTAACGTGGATAATATTATTCCATTTTAACGAGTAAAACGAATGTCAAGTCAATAAATACTTCTGCATCAACGATGGACACCTTCTGTTGGTGACAGTTGTTAGTTTCAATTAATATTTATTTATCTGTAAAATTGAAAATAAGTCTCATTTACATATCGCCAATGACATAATATTCAATTAAGTTAATACATGCGACATGCTTAGAAGAGCAATTATTATTGCCATAGAAAACTACAGGCAAGACTAATGTGGACAACAATTGGATTAAAGCTATCGATATTAAACCGAGAAATAAGTTCGATGAAGTAACCGATCAGAAGAATGTGAGTCCGATTACCGCGCCACCGTTAAATAGAGCCGCATTAGTGATTCACACAGGTTCACTGGACAATTAGCAAAGGCTGTCCACCTCTGGGCCGCGATGTATTTATTCATCGGATGTTCATCGATTACCATAATCGATACCACCGCGCGTGCCGCATACGGAACAAGTGGCTCTTGAACGTTTTCATTAAATGAGATGCATTGAAAAAAATACGAGAGCTTTCATTCAGAAATGAACATGAATCACTGCGATGCATTGTGAGGATTTCAGTTTAAGGACCAAAAATACGTGTTATTTGCATGGTAGTTTCAGTAGCTGGTATTATTACTATTATCGTAGATGAACAACTAATTATTATAAAGAATTCAATTAATATACTTTCATACAATTTAAAAGATCTGATTCTTTTCGTAAACAAATATGTCACTGGACCATGACCTCTGAACGGATTTCGGTTTACTATTCCATAAATTTGTTTGTCTACAAATTTTACCAGTACCTCGATACTAATACATCTTCCATCACCAGGATACGTCAACGTCTGTGCGGCGGTGTGCCTGCTACTGTTGGTGTGCGGTCTGTCACCGAGGTCGTCGGCGGCGCCACATCGAAGCCGGGCCAGCATGGAGCGGCAACGACGTGACACGGATGAGGAGAACAGACTGTGGGCTAACCCCTGCGATTATAATGATTCTCAGGTAAGAACATATACCTAGAAATTTAATAAACCTATAGAAATAGAAAAGCAAAGTATAACTAAGAAAGATAATAAAGAAGAAGAATCTCACAGCATGGATAGAGATGCAATGCTTGATCATTAAGGTAGTTGAAACTATAATATTAACATTAGTGGGATCAGATAAGAAACGTCGAACCACTGTTGAAAATGAAAACTAGTTATGGAATGGATCAACAAGTATATGAAAATCTTAATTAAAGAATGGGTATTGAATTTATAGATACAACGAGGAGAATATTCAGTAACGAGAAACTCAAGCTTTGCATTATGATAAAGATAGATTACCAAGACGGTGTTTTGTATTCATGTCAAACTTTTGCGGTTGGCTTAAGTGACCGCATAATGATGAATGACCACAGATGTAAACAGAAAAAAACTACTGGAAAAAGCGGTGGTAGTAAAAGATCAATTTATAATTTTCGGGGGATATGAAAGTTTATTAATTTCTCAGCCTAATTAGACTTGAATATATTGAGCCTGAATTGAAGTTGTAGTATTGTATAAAATGATTTGACATCATCTAACACAGTCAATTTTTTCACAGCCAAAAGTTGTCTACTCGCAAAATCACGCAAGGGAGGTCGCGTTGAAACTCGTCGCGCAAGCAAAAAACGCGTACTCATCTACTGCGAAGTACAAGGATACTTTTGTAAGTACACAATACTGCTTTTACTTTAAAAGCTAATTTCGTAAACATGCTGCCCAAATCTTTCAAGTTTTTGAAAGTGGTGTTATTTAAAGTGGTCTGTGGAGTTTTTGATCTCAGTGTGCCAGAAGATAACGTTGGAAGCTAAGCCCTTAATTCCTCAAATATTTTACCGCTTTTCCAATCCTGGAGTCATCTTCAAAGTTACGTTCTCATGAAAGAGAGACAGATAATCTGTAGTTTATTTAGTTGCTTCAGCACGCTCAGTGTCCAAGTTAGACTATCAACCGAAATAGCGCTTGAAAATTTCCGTAGCATAAAGCAAAGTACAAAAGCGCGAATGCTGGCTTCGATGGCCTTTCATCGCTTTCATTCATCGATTTTGCACGAGGCGATCGCGTAGTATTCGCGGCACATCTATATGCCCGCCGCGTCGCTCTAAATGAACGGACGGAGCTTGCGGTCGACCAATACCAATAAAACTTAAGCCTAACGTCGACGCATACCTTTAGCGTTTGTATCTACGCAGATATTATTGATTTATGTATGAGAGTCTGTAAGAGGTGCTATAGTATTCTGTTGACGTGCGCGTAAACCCTGCAAATGGTTAGCACCGATTTTTCGTACTTCCTCTTTTGAATTATTGGGTTTTAATGCAAAGTCAATGATCCTAATTCATTGTAAATATTTCAATTGTTTGTTGGTATTTTAAATCTCTTGGTTGTATTCGACTACGTAGTATTCGTAAAAAGCTTAAAAAATCTAAAATTTAAATTTAATTTCTTTAAGTCTTTTGCCAAAAAGTTTCACGCGAAATTTGACCCATTAAAGATTCACAGCGTGCACGTTTTAGCGCAGTTTTCTCACCGCGAACGGCGCGGGCGCAGGCGTGGAAGAGAGATTGCATCGGCCGGGCGCCGTTTCGCGTCTCTGTACGTCCGGCCGAGCGCTTCCTCCCTTTTAATTATAATTTCGCACTGCATTTCTGTGACGCCATGTCGGTATCGACAACCTTGTCGATAAAATGCTTTATAAACAGTACACGTCACATCAAATAACAATATGTAACTGATCAAATCGCATTGAATGATCAACTATCATGTCTGTACGCTAAAATTACCCACTCGCAAGCTCGACTTTTTGCCCATAAATGTAATGCAGTTTTATTACAAACCGGTTTAAATTAAAAACAAATCACCTACTTAGCTTATCAGATGGTAATATGTTGGACAAGAATCGCAGACGATTCAACCTACATTCAAGAATTCATAAAACATTCACGAATTATTAGAAACAAACGTTTAGCATGTTAATACAACGATTCATATGACGGCTCTTTATTTCCAATCCTAGGAATATAATAATTTCCGAATCGGAAGTAAGGTGAGCCGATCAACGAGAAATAATGCGATGTCGAAGTCGCGCCTCGAATCATTTATAGATGACTCTTTACCAACAAACTCGGTAGCCACTCGATAGCCGAATGGTACTCGTATACATTTCGGCGATTGTTGTCAATATAATCGATTTATTGAGAGTTGGGCAGTCAATGGTAGCGGAACAATGGAAGCGTTTATGTCGAATGTGTCCAGTTATCGAATGTGATGTTCGCGTATGAGGTATGGTGGCATTGTAATAGGCTCGACGGTCGTAACGACGGCGACGTCCTGTCCGCTGCCTCCTCGTAAAACGACATTATCGACTCACAGTAGCCGGAACGAGGTACAGGACGGTGCGCGTACGCGTCGAATACTGATTGCGCATTAGTATTGCGCGACACACCTGCCCGACGATTTTTTCTGTCTCTCCCCTTAATGTCGGTCATTCGTTACTAATGTATCATATTTATTGCGATTTACACGCAAATCGTGGCGATGAACCGCCATTGTTGCTAGATGACAAGGACGTCTAGGTTTCCTTTGTTGGCGCTCCATTTTCAACAAAAACTTTACCCCTATCGCAATTTTCGATCTCGTCTTTTTAATGTTAGTCATCACATTAAACCAAGATAAACGTCTAAGTTGCGTCTGAGAGACAATATATCCTAAATAAATCAGGCTGCTACATCTGTCGTCAGGCCCATTCCGTATAAATAATAACTGGCCGCGTTGTACTAAGAACGCAATAACAAATTCAACGAACTCTACCGGTACTGTGTGACTCGCCACTGGCCACCGTGTGAATGTGTCATAACACTCCTGCTTTTGACTACACCGGCGTCATATTATCGCATCACATTTTCGACACTGGAATTCAACTCGCTTCCTTAAAAAAGTGCTCATAAACTTTTGAAAGTAATTACGATAAACAAATGAGTGTGGTGTATTCGCGATGTAACCCGATCGGCAATTGCGATCGGTTCGCGGCATGCCGCACGTCTCTCGCACCTCGTGTGCATCTGCTCGCTTATCTTTGCAATAGCGACGCTATATAAACATTGAATTACATAGCACATACATACAATATGTATGTACTTACGTACATAGTACGATAGCGTTGTTCACACGGGCGACAGGCTGTCTGCGGCGATGGGTGCGTACGTGTGCCGTAAATATATCAATGTCTGCGCTTGTGTGGGTGCATGTTTATTTGATAAGCTTCCGATGTTTCGAGCTAGGCATTCGGATGGTAAGTCATCGAATTTCTTAGTTGATGCCCACCCACGACAACTACAACGCGCTGAACCCGTTAAATTGTTCCCTGTTTATTTTTATTCAACCTCAAATTATAGGAACTCAAAACTACTGGGGACTCGAAGACTCTAAACTATTGACATATAGTCAACTCAATCAATAATCTGGAACTAGAGTTTAAATTATCAGATTATTTTGATCTTTTCAATTTACTCCAAACTCCTGCAAGCTTTTGTTTCATCTTTATAAAAAAAAAAAAAACAGATTTCTCTTTTACCGCCTCTATCTGAAGATATTATAATGCTGTCATTTGATTTCGCAATAACAGAATTTGCATCATTTACCTCGGCAGTCGTAACTAATACATTAAAGTGACGGGATTGGAATACATAACATTCTTGATAGTACCGATTAAGTAGATACGCCTAAGTTTGGACGCAAGCTCCGCACAGTAGGTAGTGATTCGGATATGGTCCGATGGACCGGACGCACACCTGTGTACTTAGTGTGCCAGCGACGACACAGCACATTCCACTCTGTACGATATCATTACTTAAACATTCTACGCTTCTTGTTTTGTACAATAATCTGTACTACATTCAAGCGCCGACGACGATACATTTGCATTCAAAATTTTATTTAAAAATTATTGGAAGGTCTGTAAACTCTAATTTTCCTGCCAATTACTTGCCACTTCGGACACGGATAATATCTCCCGCTTTGACTCCATTCATACACCGCGGCTCGGTTTATGTCCAAAGAAATAATCGTAAATTTATTTCATTGCGCGTATTATCAGCGAATTTTATATCAGCGGTATCTCAATATCAATGAATCAAATTAATATTTGGACAAAGTTCTCTTGATCGGCACCGATAAACAGTTGCACGACGATATTTTTGGTGTTTTGTTGGATTTTGCAGAATTTTAATTAGTCGTATTGTTGTCCAACAATATTTTCTACAAGGGATACTTAACTACAACGCGTCACATCTGCCAGTCCGGCCCCGATTGTTTGGCTTGTCAAAGCTATTTGGACTCTAAGCTTAATAGTACAGAAGCAGTTTTAGTTAGTTCCGCTTTCGTCACGTGTGATATAGCCTTAGTGTCAAATTTTAATGTCGAAACGGTTTTGTTACGTGAAATGTCGTCGGCGGCAGCCGCAAACTTCGGGTTTCGAACTCATCTTTCATACGACCTTCGCTTGCCAATTGAATCGATTATCATATGCGTTAGTGTCGAGTATTAATGTGCAGTAAATATCGAATTGAATTGACGTCGATCCAGTCAAATCTATGCTTCATGACTCGCCCATAGAATAAACTAAACGCTAAACTAAAGCAATGTGTCAACAACAAAACTTGACTATTAATATCGATAGGGATCGTGTAGTCTTTATTTGTGATTATCTAATTGAAAGATGGAGTCTTGAAATAAATAGATGGCAGTTAGTAGCGAGTGCAGTTCCAGTGTTACTTGATCTATTAACTAGAATAAGTATCACTTTTATATAGGTCTTGTATTTGTGGTTTGTTTCTCCCGAGGGCAGTAAACGTTTGTCATTTCTAGGAACCATTTGCGACTAGGGAACGCGTGTACTAACGTGGGTGTTTTAACTTCGTTTGCTGATATGTTAGTTTTTTGCTCTATGTCCGTATCCGTGATTACATATTCTGTGCACTTGTTAATTCATTTATTTTATTGTTATTTTGAAATTCTATAAAACTTTCAAGTGACTGTATAATAATAATATACTTAACGTAGAAGACCTATCGAAAATTTAAATAGCGCTCGCCTATATACGGCCAAAATACACATAAGAGAGACAACATATCTATTGGAGATAATGATGATTATAAGAGAAAGGATTACGAGGTACGTACCTCAGTCCGGATAATTCATCAAAAACTACTCAAAAATCTCTTTATCTAGGTACCAAATACTCAGTACTCGACTGGCCACTGCAGAGCTCTCCCCACTTGGACCACATTTATACCACCAATCCAGGAAACCGCTCGGACTCATCGTACGCTCAATCTTCCTTTTCCATGAAAGTCAATCAACTTATTGTATTAACTCAATCTATTTCCATCTTTCATAGAATACAACTGTTCTCAATAAGCGTTGATTCACGATGATCCTTGCTTGTGTTGTTTAGCCGTGAAAAAACGTGTCATTGTATAGTTTAATGACATTAGCGACTTATATTGTTTACCTTGAGCGTTAATTTATTGGTACTTTGTGTCGTGGCTTTAGCTACTGTGAAGTCATCATTATTAAAAGGAATACAGAAATCTGATCCCAAAAATTCTAAATTGCAGATTAATTCTTCCACATCATCAGTTTTGATCTCTTACTACGTTAAACTTAGCATATTTGTCACCTAAATCTTCATGTTCACATTGTGTTCTACTTTACGTTACTAATGACTCTTTTCCTTTTGTTTCAGGCGTTGAAACTTCATAGTTATAACAGTTTCGACGAACTTCTGGGCTCATGGACATCATCTGAATTCCTTCCTAAGGAATGGTTGCCTAAGGAGAAAGTCCTCTACCAGACGATGCCAATTGAATATATTAACGAGTTGATGGTAAGCATAGAATTTGTTTTTGTCTTAATATTTTAAGGGTCCTGACTGGCTTGATCAAAAAGCTCAGGAATAACATTGTGTTTAGTAAGTTCATGTCAATACTCTCTAAAACCTTGAGAAATATTCACAAGCCATTCCGTTTTTGATAATACGAACGTTGCGAGATTGACGTATTCTAAACGAAAACAATCACCAAAGGGCGTTGAATTCGCTGATGCCAAAAACGTGCATCCGTATGAGTTTTTCAATCGATTTCAAAGAATTGACATCGTCGGTGGCACTCATTGTTGTTGGTCGGCTATCGCTTACGTGAGAACACAATGCTTTCGCAATACTAACAATCGAAAATGTAATCGAATTTAGGATGACTATCACAATTACGATTGTCCTTATCTTCGTTTTAGTTAATTTGGCAATAAATTCATTGAAACTTTCGGTTACGACAATGAACTTGCTACTGAAAAGGCTGACTTGAGAAACATGAAACCTTATTTCAAAATCAAGGAGGCTAATATTTAATCAGAAAATGTTCTTTAAATGAAAATTATTTTTAAGGCTTCAGTACTAAATTCCATTTTCCTTGTTCACAGCCAAAAATCGACGAGGTATTACCGGGGATGTATAAGGGGCTGAAGATGATAGTTGCGGGGCTGTATTTGTTCTCCAACGAAGCATTGAACCCCAACATAATATCGGACGAGAGTCTGAAGGAAAACATCACCCGGACGATGCACGATGTGCGAGCTGTGCTTTGCTATTTTAATGTAAGTATACAAAACTTTTTCAAAATCTACATATATGTATATTGTTTCGTAATTGAGAAATTTGATGCCAAAGCATTTTATTTAAAACAGTACAAAACTAGTTTTCTTTTTTTAGAAAGCATCTTGTTCATTTTTCAAAAAAAAATTATTGATATTTCGCTAATCCAAACTTTTCCTTCTTGCAGGACATCATGAATGCTCGCAATTTGAAAATCGAGAAGCTTCCGGACTCTGAAGTCCCTGACTTGGCGAACAATATGGGCGTTCTCCTATACAGGGACACCCTGAACTACTTGGAGTACCTTGCGCAGGTGTTCCAGAAACTCTACGAGACGGAATCTGCTTGAATACAGTGGTTGTGATCAAGAGTCAACGATGTGACTCAAAGAAACTGCACATCGCATGTAACATTTGGCTGTATACTTAATCTTGGTGCTCGCACCTCGAGGCGAAACAGTACTCTTCAGTACCTATTAGTTAGCCCCAAGAAAAAAAAACTCCTTCTAGTAGAATTATTTGTGTCCTTTGGCTGTTAAATAGCGAATTAAAGTATAGAAAAAACTGTCTTTGCCATTACATTGCCATTTTGGTCTAGAACGAATTAGTTCCTTTTTGTAAATAGTGACGAATTTAAAATGTATTATTTATTGTCTGCTGATTAACATTCTAAATTTTCCGATTATCCTAGTCAGTCAAGGTCTTATTTATTTCTCGCTTAAATCCACTTAGCCGACGTTCACATGGACGTAAAAATGTCGCGGCGGGATTTTATCGCGCACTGGATTTTCAATTCTCGGTATTGAGCCGAGCATTGAGAATCCAACAGAGTGTATTCCAACGCGTCGAAAAAATTGTTAGATTTTCAACTTTCTGCGCTAAGCAGAGCGTTGAATATCCAGTGCGCGAATAACAATCGCCGCGATATTTTTACGTCCGTGCGAACGACGGCTTAGTTTCAATTTCTTTATTATTCGTATTATTTAATTTAGATTTTAGTATTAGACTTCATTCCAGCACTTGGACTGTTGATGAAATTGTTGAGTCGGAATATGAATGCGTAGAACGGTGTAACAGAACAGTTGTTTTTCTGCTGCTGTGGATATTGTAATGGTCTATATTATGACATGGCAGCTCGAGGCTGAGACGAATAATTTTAATTGTACATTATATTCCTACTTTCCTTAGTATTACTTGACTCTTTGTTAACTATTTATATGTTACAGAAATCCAATGAAATATGTCTAGCTTTAATAGAGCTGTTAATTATATTATTGTAAAAATACAGAGCCAGTGTATTTATAACTTAATCATTATTTGTATAGTTCAAATAGTACCTATTTATAACTGCGCCACAAACATAGCCTCTATGTTTGTGAAATTAAATTATTATTACATTTATTTCAACGTTTTTTTTTTAATTTTTTCATCAAACCTCACCACTCGTGATGTCCACTAGAAACTGGTTAATAAGCAGTATACCAAAAAATAACTCGAGTAAGCCACACAGTTTTTCTTTGTGATTCAGAAATATAAAAAAACTATTACGAAAGCTGTAATTTTCACACATTGAGCTCACCTACTAGACAGAGATTTTGTACCACCCACGCCAATGATAATAATAACCCATAAAGGTCTAAAACAAATATTTCATTAAAATATTCCTAAGTGACCAACACGATCACGAATGTTCCCATGAGTCGGGACTGGAAACAATTTCATATCTTTACACAAGCTATTCACAACACCCGCAATATTTGCATTGGTGACTTGGTCTCGACAAATTAGTACGACCAAGACGATGGGACCTGAAAAATAATAAAAAAAGACACCGCACAACATTGCCTTTACCTTTAACTTTGCATTTCTAAACTTTATTTCAATGCTATAAAGTTCAAAACTGCTTAATTTCTTGTACCAAATGTGTATGTTTGTTTGTGTTGTGTAACACGTCCCGCTACTGATCACAAAGCGAACTGTCAAACGGCTCCCGCCATATTTGTTTAATCTGTTGTGACGACGACGTTATAAGTCTTCAAAAAACCGCGGGTGTTAGATTTGGAGTCGTCGGATCATACGAAAGCATTGCATTGCATATTATTATGTGATGAAAGTAAATGTAACGAAAGTGTACCCGTTTAGTAAAAAAATCTGGTATAAGGTAGTTTGATTGACGGTAATTAGCTAACCGTAAATAGATTAGCAATTTGACGAGAACAGTAATATGGACGTAATTTTGCGCTAATTGCACTATGTTTAGGCATACACCAACAACAACTCAATTGGTAATATACATTACTTTCGTATATGTACCTACGAATGGAGAAAAATCACTTTTTGTGTTAGGTATTCCGGCTACGGTCCCTATGTTTCCGAGGACTTTAGGTTTTGGGCGTGACGTGTGCTCTGATACGGCTAATGTAACCTATCTAGACAGTAAAGGTACGTGCACAGTGCGGACACGTTAAAATGCCATTGTGGTAATGGTATTGTATGTTGGAGGGTGGTTTACTCTAGAGGTGATCTCGCCTGTACCTGTCGAGACCTCTTTTCCGCTGGTCGTCAAAGGCATAAACATTTTGATTTACCATACTCCAATCATGTCTATCCTTTGCCTTCCTTCCAACGAGAGAGAGTTTTAGCTGCAAGCTGCAACATTTTTAAGAGTTTGCTTCCTGTGTTGCCGTCAAGTGACAACTATGTAGCCGAGCGTGCGACCAGTCGTAGTCTCGACAAACCACAACTCAAAGCATTTATTTCAAATAAACCAATTACAGGCACTTTTGAATTGTCAAAGAGTCGGTCAATTAATCAGAAAGTTGAAGCTAGTTGCCCATTCCAAAGCGAAGATCTCTATGGAGAATAACGGGCAAGAAACTTCACGGACACTCTTTTAAATCAAAATATTGTTACAAAATATTGGTTATATCATTCATGTTGAAATTAAGTATGTGAGAACAATGTAGAAACGTGCACGTTGAAAGCGTCCGCAACAAAAAGAGTCAAAAAACGATTCAAAAATTAAAATAAGCCGTGGCAGCTAATAGATGACCAGTCCATACTGAAGGCGCCCGTTCACAAACATGACGCATGGATCAGCACCATTCAGCTCAACCATTTTGAAGGGAACTTAATGATCCAACACACCGTTAGCCTAGCGACAGCCGTAAGTACCGATGTAAATATTGAAATAATTATAGCTTTTTAATTAGATAGATAGAACACTCTTTATTATGCACACCATAAATATGATAAAAGTAGAAATTTTACAAAGGCGGCATAATGGGCGGTCTAATCGCTAAGAGCGGTCTTTTAAAGACCACCTTTGGATGTATTAAGAGAGAAAGGAGAGACAGTACTGCGGGTAGTTTCTGATGTACCATTTACATATATATTGTACAATAAATACATACATACATGAAACATTTACTTAAATAAATAAATATTTATATATACAGTAATAATCATTAAACACGTGCAAAGAACAAAAATGACGTTTAAGGACCCGATAATGTTGTTTAAACATAATTACAGCAATTATTATGCGATGCTTTAAAATTCAATTACCTACTATAAAAAACTTTTTTACAAAAAAAAAAAAACACCCAGCTTCCAAAAGAACACTACAAAGTGAAAAATAACTTTAATTTTATAAGTCGGTGTCTTTAGATCTGTATTTTAGTTTTTTTGCCACCGACTTCCGAAATTAAAGTTATTTTTTACTTTGTAGTGATTTTTGGAAGTCGGTTGTTTTTTTTTTTTTTTTTTTTGTAAAAAAGCTTTTTTTTTTCATTTTTTAGTGGGTCATTTCGTAATATATCTACGTTACAATAGCCTAATGTCGACTGCTCATCACTTTTTTTAAAATGTTGCTCTTGCCGATGCAGGGACGTTAATGGTTGAGGAGTTCTCCTGGTAGTTTACTATCAGCTCCACTTCACCATATGCATTGTGATGAACATAAATTGCTTAGCATCCATATTAAAGTATTTGAATCGCAACCCGTGAAATAATTATTATTGAGCAATTCTGGTGGCTATCTGTGGTCTTCATCATCAGTTCCAGTTCACCAAATGGTAGTTTCCGAGAGCAAATGCAGGAGTTAGGTACTGTAAAAATACCCAAATCGCTATAGGTGTGCCTCTAATATTTGAAGAGTTCTCTCGATTTCTCCAGGATCCCATCATCAGCTCCTAACCTGATGGCAATGGGACCACCTGGGACCGTTTCAAACAAAAAAAAAAAAATTCCAAACCAGTCCAGCCATCTTCGAGTAATCGGGGAAAACCCGTAAAAAAAAAAGATTCCAACGAACTGAGAACCTTCTCATTTTTCTGAAGTCGGGTAAAAATGGAAAGTTGCGGCAATTTCAAACAGTATCTATACATGGCTTGCCTCCACGCGACTTTTCAGCCATGTTGCAACATTCACACATACTTACATGATGTTTTAATCAGCAACATTAACGCAATTATTGCAATGTTAACGTAACACATGTAGGTATGTATTACCTATATTAACAAATATTAACTGCTAATCACACAAATTATTCCACCCTTATGAACACAGCCTGGTTTTCGCCTTTGTTTAATGTTGTTTGTGTTCATCAATAGAAATAGAAAATAGTTTATTGTTCAGATAAGTTGTAACTTTGTAAGCAGGTTTACAGGTTAACACCAAGTTGAGAAGACATCAATCAATCTGCCAAGCCTTTTCCCAAGTATGTTGGGGTTGGCTTCCAGTCTAACCGGATGCAGCTGAATACCAGTATTTTACATGGAGTGACTGCCTATCTGACCTCCACAACCCAGTAACTGGGTAATACGATAAGTAAGACTGGTTGTCAGACTTTTCGGGCTTCTGACGACCCGTAACGACTGTCAGAGATCCACGAATGTCAGCCGGGGCCAACGGCTTAACGTGCTTTTTGAGGCACGGAGGAGTCTCGGTTTGTAAAGATATGGTCACCCATTCACGGACCAACCCCGGCAAGTGTAGCTTAACCTGATGGATCGACCCGTGCGGCTGTTATTACTTAGCCACGAGCTCCTCTAAGTTAACGCCAGAAGTCATAAGCAGCATAAAATATTATCTCTATCTAAGTAACAAAATAATATTTACCAGTGAGCCCCAAACTAGACAGTCTGTGTCTTGGGGCTCAGTATTGTTATCTATGATTAAGAATAAACCAAAAGCAGTCAATCAGGCTATGTTGAGAAGAAATATCTATGCTACCCGTCCCTACTGATTTTTTATTTATTGACCATTTACCTATCTGAAGCTTGTGGCTAAGAAATAACAGCCGTACGGTTCGATCGATCAGGTTAACCTATGCTTGCCGCGATTGGTCCGTGGATGGGTGACCATCTTTACATATCAAGACCCCTCCGTGCCTCGGAAAGCACGTTAAGCCGTTGGTCCCGGTTGTCATTCGTGTATCTTTGACAGTCGTTACGGGTCATCAGAAGCCCGAAAATCTGACAACCAGTCTTACCAAGGGGTATCGTATTACGCAGTAACTGGGTTGTGGAGGTCAGATAGGCAGTCGCTCCTTGTAAAATACTGGTATTCAGCTGCATCCGGTTAGACTGTATGCCGACCCCAATATAGATGGGAAAAGGCTAGGCAGATAATGATGATTATCTATTTGAAGCGGCAACATGAATAGTTTGCCTCCTCGCGACAATCTGACCGCGGAACAACATTCCGACCACAATGGTCGTGGACGTCGCGTCGTGTAAATGTGAAACACATATTTACACATTAACAACCGAAAGAAGCTCATTGAGAATGACCTACCACATTGTGTACAGAGTTGGCTCACAATTTTTTTTGGGTAAAAAATTATTTGAAGAAGCTTGATTGGTTGGAATTATGAGTGGGTTCCGTAATCCGTAGTAGTGACAACCGTTTTGGTTTTAACCAAAATAAACTACACAAGCCACATATCTTTCAATGCTTACCAGACATTAGAAATCAAATAAATACATAGGTATATATACTGGCATATGCAATAATTTATTCAAAAATGTTTAAAGCATTAGTCTTCTTCTCCTTAAGGTTTAAAAAAAGTGATATCACCGAAGTGCCGTTCGCCTTTTATTCATGCCAACTAAGTTATTCTGCAGAACGCAAGTAAATACCGATACCTAAGCACAACTATGATACTTTGCAGTCATAGCAATTTAACGAGAGGTGTGAAGTCAAGCAAAATCAATTACAGTTACAAAGTTAAAACATTCCACCAGATCTTAACTACCAGAAATTCTACATTAGATAGCTTAGTTTTCCATTAATATGGGTAACCAAAACTATATATCAAATCCCATTACAATACAGGTTTACATAAAGCTTTATCTCAAGGAAAAGGTAACAAAGTATGCGCAAGAGCATAAAACAACAATAACAACCAATCTATACATCTATACAAATAAATAAAATTGAACTGGCTGTTTGTAATGTCAAAATAATAGCTTTTTACTAAATGTATGTGAAAGTATATACGGTCCCTATAACAAAAAAAAAACAATTTTAAAAATGTTTGTCTGTGTGTTTGTTTCGGCTAATCTCTGAAATCGCTGGACCGATTTTGACGGGGCTTTCACTTGTAGTTAGCTAATGTTATACGGAGTAACTTAGGACACATTTATTTTAGAAAAAGGATTAGGGTTCCGCGAAAAAATCCATGAAATTGTGAACAATATCCGATTTAAATAGAGAAGTAAGTAATGATATCCACGCGGGCGAAGCTGCGGGCAATAGCTAGTTGAAAATAAATCCCTAACACAACCACGTCTTAATACTACTAATCCTATAATATAAGACTAGTTTTCCTTATAGGCATAACAGAACGACTACCTCCTATTAGAAAACAGCTTTACAGAAAACTATCTTAAACAAATGGCAGCAAAGCCTGCGCAAGAGCATAAGACACCAACATCAATCAACCAATCGACCCCCAACACAACCCCATCTTAACTTACCACTAGCAATTATCAATCCTACATTAGAAAGTATAATTTTCCACACGGGTAGGGACAGAACTAACAAAATACCCATTTAAATAATAAAAACATTTATTTTAGGCTACAACGGCCCATAGACATATTCCATACAAAAAAACATATTATTATGTTAAGTCAAAACTTGTGATAACAAATGTGGCATAGAACTATGTTAGCAGCACTTCACATTGCACCAGCTTGTCTTTATGCTGTCCTAATAATGTATGTATGTTGTAATACAATACTTTAGGTACATAAAGCACTCTCAAAGAAAAGGTAGCAAAGCATAAGACATCAAACAATTACTCCAACCACAAGTTAAACATGAAAACATCACCACATCCATTTGATCTCTAAAAAAGGCACAAAATATTTTCACCTTCGTTTAACGATCTGCCGTCGGCGTCCACAATGGCGTTTAGGGCGCACCGGACGGGCATGCACGCTTTATCTCGCTCACGTTCCCTTGTTTTATTTATTAGAAAGATTTATTATTTACCACAGGGCTCACACACGATGTGTCACGAAACTGGGACGAAGAAACGAGGCTATGTTAATGTATACCCCTCCACGTAACTACCTTTTTTCGATCGCCCAACTTACTTCATAATTAACTTCGTAAGCGAATGTTCATTTCCTGTATTTGTTTAATTGATACGTTTTCTTTGTTCTTGTGTGTTCTGCGGGATGTTTAAATTAAGTTGCAGCTGAAAGTGGAAGAAAGATATTGAGTTCAAGCCACACAGGTTGCGAAAAGCTCGCAATCTGACTTGAATTAGGATGTTCTTGGGAATTAAATGTAACCATTTGCTAATAATAATCATCTTCTTCCTAAGATGCTGGAATGGATATCACGGACTAATAATATTAATAGGTATACCTATTGTGCTCGATAAATGTCTCCACCAATTTTCCTGAAATTGTTCGTAACAGATCAAGTGGCCAAAGTCAGTGGACTATTACCTATCCACTCATTTTGATACTTTTGTAATACTAAACTGAGGCGATACTTCATATCTGGCCAGCTTTTAAGGCTGTACAAAGCACAGGTCCGTTCCTGTATGTAGTACTGCAGCCACTTATAGGATGGCTCAGCAAAATTCCAGCTTGCTGCACGTGACTCGCTGGAACGCAGAGGAAAAAGACTGATTGGCGTCGAGACGTTGGTGGCTAGGGTTTACAGCCTGGCTCATCGGCGTAATGTTGCTTGCCTGTCGGTCTTCTACATACTGTACTTCGGAGAGTGTGCACAGGAGCTCTACGACTCGATCCCACCATCTTTTTACTACCGGACTACCAGACGTACTGCAGGGTACCATCCGCACTTGATTGATATCCCACCCAGTCGTACTAAGCGCTTCTCCTCCACATTTATTATGCGCACATCTAAAGTGTGGAACTCTCTGCCAGGTCTGTTTTCTCTTCCACATAATTATAACCCGTCTGCCTGCAAAGCAAGAGTGAACAGGCATTTTCTGCGCACGCTCGTTCCATTATAGACCTCATCCATCGCTTTCCATCAGGCTTGATCGAGGTCAAGAGCAGGCCCATTCACCAATAAAAATAAAATAAATAAAGACTCAAAAACCAAATAAAAATTAACTTAATTAGCCGCTACAAACAGCAGAATACTGAATCAATAAATCAACACGGATGTTGAACCTCTTGTGTGATGAACATTACAATATCACTGCATTACAATACATAATAAAACAAAGTGATCGGCTGCTCCTAGCATAACGTCATCGACTCTGAAATACCCAACCATTATAATCGAATAAACTAAAATATATAGCAAATAGAATCGAGATTGGAATCGCACTTGACCTACGTAAAACCACAGGTCTGCCGTGACCGAGTAGAAGCAAACAGAAAACAAAAGACGACCAACACTCCATGTTTGACATGATCTGTGTACTTTGCAAGCCCTTGAGTAAACGTCCAGCTTGACAGTGTTACGTCAAAGGAAAATAAAGGATTATGCACTTTCATGGCTAGTTGGTTATATGTGCAGGAGGGTTGACATGCTTGCAGTACTTAATATAATACAATATTAAGTCCCCTCCAATAAATCACTTTTTATACTTCTACTTTACTACTGCTACTTTCATTTGCTTTGCCATGTAACGCTGACACTAAATTCGTCGCAATTTTTTGTAAGATGTTGCTTACTACTCATTTCAAAATTCTGGATCATCGAGTTGGTTACTGTAAGCCTGTGGTCTTTACGCTTTACGCTGTTGCTGCTCATCTGAACGGAATTTTCCTGAGCTAATAAAAGAAAAATCACGAAGACGCGCCTTTGTACGGTATTCTTTTTTACTTGTACATAAAGTTTTAATAAATAAATAAAGTCTGATTCACCGCAAACGTAGCGGAACTATCAATTTTATTTACTCGTCAAGTCGTTCATCAAGAAGATCATAAATTGAAACTTAAGACAAATAATTCCTCGTAAGTCCTAATTCGTCTCGAGACACAAACGTATCAAACCCAGACGGGATTGGAGACAAGTGATTTCATGCAATTATCTTTTCGTCTCCTAAGGTCATACACGTTCCGCTTAAGAAAGATACGACCTCGTACTACCTAAGATCCAAAAGGGCATAAGTTTATGGATTTC
This sequence comes from Fissipunctia ypsillon, assembly GCA_947568875.1. Lineage (NCBI taxonomy): Eukaryota > Metazoa > Arthropoda > Insecta > Lepidoptera > Noctuidae > Fissipunctia > Fissipunctia ypsillon. The sequence goes on from OX387643.1 coordinate 7,082,692, forward strand.
CATATTGACTTAAGTCGTATTATCTCAAGTACGACAACGCTCTCAAAACTATGACCGGAAGCGAGGCGCATGCCTTTCTTCAGGCGTAGACAATCTTTGGTTGCATTTTCTTTGCAACTATGTATTGCGAAAATTATTTCAATATTGTGACGCTTGACCGTGATTGACAAAATAATCGCACTTGCAAAGCTTATAACAATCGTAATATAGTGGAAAAAAAGGCATTCAATTTTCTGAAAAGATGAATGTGTACATCTTACATGCTTTAAATTCAGTGTGCATACGTTCACAATCTTTGTAATGTCAAGTCAAGGTGCTTTTTATTTTCAGACTGCCTATAACAGATAATTTTGCGGAATATTTGCATAACGCACCTTGTTTCGTCTATTGGATAAATCGTAAAAAAAAAAACAAAATTTGGAAGATTGTTTTCTTTTTATGTATGAGTTGCATAGTTTACTTGCTAGTGTTTGAGTATTTAGAAATGAAAACCAAGTTTCGCAAATATAAAACTGACTGCGATTGTGAGCCCCTGACTATGATGCAAAGCTACCTATAGGAACATTTATTGAGTTTAATTACCGCAACACCTTACTTCATTCACGAAGTATTTGCATGTTTTTTTTTTGGATTATTGAAATCCTGACTAACTTATTTAATAATATTTAGTTGTCTATTTCGTTCTACTGAAGTCTAGATAGCAGGAAACTAACGCTATTATATTTTTCAGAAAAAAAGATTACCATTTTGTGACGTCATTGTCCTGGGCCCTCCCCCTTCGTCGCCACAACGATATACATGTTTTCATCCTAGTTAGTTTTTTTTTTAAATATTTTCATGATTTTTCATCGAGTTTATATCAAAATATAAATGCAAAATTGAGCCAATCTACAAAATTATTTTACTGCTTTAAAGGTTCTGAGAAGTATTGTGATACATAGCAAGCATAATCTTTCTACATAGATAAAAGTATTGCGTGCGCAGGCAATTAGGAGCTTAATGATAAACAACTTACGTTCATACATACGCATCCTTATTGATATAATTATGTATTATGACCGGAACTCTTACTGATAGCCAGCAGAGATTTACCACCACGAAGAAGCGTTTGCTAACGAAATAATTAAAATAAAACATCATAGAAATTGTCAAGTACAATGAAATCTAACAGTATTTGAAATAGGTAGTTAGTTTCTTATTATTTTTAACCTACTTCAACAAACAAATAATCCAGTTTTTACTCAAAACTAAAAATTACGAAATAAAAAAGTAATTTAAAAAGTTAAATCGATTTCAAAAAGAAATTACCTCAAAATTATGTAATAACTTTAATTTTGGAGGTCGGTGGCAAAAACACAAAACACAGATCTCAAGACACCGACTTCCGAAATTAAAATTATTTCATAATTTTGAGTTAATTTCTTTTTGAAGTCGATTTTATTTTTATAAATTACTTTTGTCATAATCATGTATACTTATACATAAAACTGAAATAAAAATGTAAACATCAGAATTTCCTTTGCATCTCTATCAAGCAATTGCTCGAAAAATGGCAGCAAGCAGCATGTCATAATTTCCACGTTGATCATTTTCCTTTTAATTAAACCTTTTTTAAATTATATTCTAAGTTCGACACTCAAAGAAAATTCTCTAAACACCTAACCTGTCATAAAAGGAACATTGCATGTTCTAAACGTCGGTCGATAAAACGAGATGCTGATTACCAACGAGGAGGGATGTGTCTATTAACCTAGACGGACTACTTTCTATTTTAAACTCGTCTTAACATACGTAGGCATACATTTAGTTAATGATTCTTAAGGTATGCATGCAGTTTTTATACTGTTTGTCAACATTATTCGAGTAGCAAGTCTACTTAGCTTAGCACAGCGTAGCAAATATACCTTAACACCTTTTGCGATGGAGATGTTTTTAAAATGTATAGGAAAATAGAAAACTGTAAGTTAAGTTTAAAGGTTATAACATCACGCCTTGTTTCCCCAAAGGGTTCGGCAGAGGGCTACCTGTAGTACCCACATCCACATTTCGCCAGTTATGTTTAAGTCCCATGTAACAGGGGGTGAGCCTATTGCCATTAACCGGGCACAAATCCAGACTCCGCGCTGCTACTGATAAATTCTCTCAGTCACTCAGCCTGACCTGAAAATCGAACCCAAGTCTTCATCTTCAGCAGTAGCACTTGCAACCACATGACCAACGAGGCACTCTAAAGGTTATCTTGTTGCATAATCGTATTGCGGTCTACGAAGAGACTTAAAAGCTTGATTTACACAGTGCTGCACTGAAAAAAGTAGCACCGTCTAAACAGTGTTTACACGATGCAAGTCATCTGTTGCTTCCATTTTATTGTACGCCACAGACTTGCATCGTGTAAATGAAGCTTTATAAAAGTGTCGTAATAACAATAATTTAAGACTTGAAAAAAAAAATTTCAATATTCAGTCAAACTATACAATGTTACTTTATGCTTTATAATCCAAATCGCCTTCAACCGGTTACAAACCACTTAACCACAATGGCAGCCAAGCATTATCATTACAGCATGACTAATATAAGTACAATAAATTCATAAAAGAACTGCTCTAATTTCGGCACACGTCCGGAAATGGGGAGATTCCTTACTACCGGACATACTTGTATCGGAGGATGCAAGCAGTTCTCACGCGACATGGTATGGCACTGATGGCTTCTGAGTCATGCCTTGCCACTCTCTTCGTGACATTGCACATTAAAACATAAGCAATTGGTCGTGGCCTAGAATTGCTGGGGAAATTGTCAATGGAGGTTTTTATCTGTAAAGATTGCGGGCTTAGTTTTTCTTCTTCCTGATGTTTGGAGAGAGTGTCCTTCTTGTCCCTTTTCCAGAGAGGGCAGGTGTCTTTCTACGTGCTATATGGGCAACATGGGAACTTTATTTAATTTAATTCTTATCAAATAGTAAAGTAGGTTACAGACTTGCTCGTTTTGGCCGATTAACAAAATTGACATGGTAAATTAATTCACAATCTAACTTGATTTTAGTGTCTGATGTGAGGTTAATACATCGACAACTTTCATCATCTTTGCGTCAACTCGGTCTCTTTACAGGATCTAAAGATAAAGATGATTTATTAGTCCAAAACTTGAGTATACACACACGTGGCATGCAAGATGTTACAATAAAATTATATTACAGTCATGTTTTGCCTTAACGGCATACAAATATAAATAGGTGGGTAGGTAATTACATAAATTTCAAATAATTATAAATGTATCTACTAATCAAAGAATGAACTAAATAATTTGTTACTCTAATGACACATGACGTTGAGGTCATTAAATGATGAGTAAGAAAAAAGAACCCACATACGTTTTAAACATCCTAATGTCTAAGGACTAATGACACTTTAATAATGTGAAAAATAATCATATTATGCCTTTTATGGTAGTACTGAACTTAAATAGTCATTGGGTTTTTCGGGCATATCATTGTGGACACGATTATTTGACAAAAAATATCACTTAAATAGGCGTGTCATTTGATTGCGTATGTTCGATATTACTTTCCAGGAACCAATTTGTGGAGAGGAGAAAAAACCTGGCTCGCAACAGTCGTGTCACATAATTTACTAACAGATGGTTGCCTTGCAAAGTAAACAGCACCTATCAGTAGGCTCTAAGTAGTGATACATGCGTCAGTTTAATTAAAACCACCATTTGTGGTCAAATCACTTAACATATAAAATAAAAAAATCCCGAAACCTACACGTAATTATTAGTATCATTATACCATCATACTTTGGTTCAGTGTTTTTTTTATTATAATAAAACAATTGCAAATCATCTCGGTGTTTCCCAAATTTCTTTATTCTAGTTCCGAAACGCCAAGGTTACTACTAAATGAATGCAGTCCACTTAAACGTGAATCATGCAAACAATTGGAACGCGGTCTGCAAAAATGATGAGTAACGTGATAGACGGTCTTAATAACGTTTGAGATACAAAATATACCCGGTCTGGGATCATATCGACAAGAGATTTAAACTACAGAAGGTTTGCTTCATACTGTATGTATGTAGCGACACACAGTAGAGACCGATCACTAGAGCATAAACGATCTCTGGGTACAATGTACTGTAGAGGCTTTAGTTGAGCCTGCCTTCCGCATGAATCCTCCCTGGGATTTGTGACATTGGCTGATAAGACAAACACTGGTTTTATTTGGAATTTAGAATAGGTATAAATTATGACGTATAGTCATATTGTTTTATGTCGAGTCAATGAAGTACTAGCCCTGCTCATATAATGTATTGTGCTTTCATATAAGCAAATTAATCACAAGAATAGTGTTACTGTGTTCCTATTTCTACGGAGATCCCCAACACACCTGGAAGTCGAGACCCTATAGATAACATACGTGTTGGTCAGCCAAAAGTATCATGGCTGATCATCACAGTACCATGTTTGCCCCAATTTACGTGAATAATTTTGATTGTTTGATTGTCTTGTTTGATTTATAATGACTTGTATCAAAATAAATAAATAACTTCACTGAGAAAATTGAAAATCCGGGCAAGTCTGTAAACACCTTAAGATTTTTCCGTTTTACAACTCACATTTACGTGGGTTGTTACAAGAAGGTATTCTGCACGTAATTATTGTGCCATTCATCTTCAATTACTGAATCATACACTTCCAGAATACTCATTCCTGGATTTGGAAGCAGATGTCCAAAATGACGAGGCGCCTGTAAAATGAGGTTTTACCTAAGTTGATAACTAATTTTTTGCGGTTTAAGTTAAATTGGCTAAACAGTTTTAACCACTATCATTGTAATGTACCTTTTAATTACTTTGCAGAGTTAGTCATTATACATATTGTCAGTAATAATTGTTTAATTGTAGTTCATCAGCTGTATTGGGAGGACGTGATCACTCACTACGTACTGATGTAGTTCTAATAGTTAAAATTAAGGTCATCATTATCGTTGCCAGCTTAGTTCCACCTGCTGCTGAGTGTAGTCCTCCACCTTTTCGTGCCATGCTTCCGTGGACTGTGCGAGTCTCATCCAAGTCTTCCCCACGATCTTCTGTAGGTCGTCCACCTACCTGGCCATTGGTCTATCAACACTCCTTCTACCGTTTCTCGGCAACTATTTCGTCAGGGCTCTGCTCCACCTGCCATCACCACGACAAATTGAGGTGCATTTAATAAACTAAGTAAATTAAGTGTGTGTAGTCTCACGACGGTATATTGATACTAAAGTACGTCACATCATCTACTATCCTTGCTGATTAGCTAGTCTTTTAAGGCATGCATAAGCCATCATTGCGTAGCTGCTCGTACCGATATGTCAGAATAGTAAAAGAACTGAACTATTCGTATTTTACCTAGGATGTTATCCTAGTATTAATTATCTGTATCTAACTAGGTGCATTTGTTATAATACCATAGACTCATAGACGACCTCTGACTAATCGAGCGGATGATGGTTATGACTCCATCTAACCATCAAAACCCCATGGCCAAAATAGTGCAAAAAAATACAACGAAATCATTCGTCATCCATAGTGCTGATCGCTCACATTCCTTCTCCATACACCATAAACTTCCCGTGTTCCACACACTGAACATAATGATTCATACAATACTGTCATTATGAGTCACACAAGATGTTCACCTGTACCTTTACAGATCGCATTGTCAATTGGATTATATACTTATATTATGTAAGGGCTGTATCATACCAGCGAATTTGCGGCCACGCGCGAATGCTTGTCGGGTGTCCTTGCCACCTCCGTGCTTGTGACATAAACGCCGAACCCTCGCATTTTAAACATTTCGACAAACACTGGAGGTAAACACAGGAGCTCAGAGTCCTTAATCGTTATGAAGTATAGACTGCATTACAGTTATTACTGCGTTTCAATGTGGCACTTGACAATAACGCGCCAGTTGGTGCATTTAAAACTATATTCTGCGACAGTGCACATCTAGCTGGTAACGCGACCGCTTTGCGTGTTTGTCATAGCAAGTTAGTCTTAAGACATTAAGAACTCCGTACAAACAATTGAACATCGTCAAATTGCCTTTTCGCCAATCGTGAGCGGCCGCGAAACCATTCGCGCGTCATCGCTAGTGTAATCAGGCCCTAAAGTCTAGGATACGCAGACAAATAACAGTAGTGTGATTCAGTGTATGCAAATACGTTGCTCAGCCGTAGCCCATTGACTCGCTTGTTTGCTGAATGAGTGAGTAGCGTAATGTTTGCTTGTTGTGCAATATGCCATGCTAATTTTGTGTGTAATGTATTTTGGGATTATGTTCGCGTATGAGACGTGTTTGTAAACTGAATCGTATGATTTAGATTCAAATAAAAATCTCATTGCATGTCGGAGCACGCACTATAAAGGGTTCCGTAGTTGGGATGAATTTATCCCAAAAACAAACATAACATTGTTTACAAAACATGGTCGCTCATACATTCCAACTGCAAATGTAAGTTGGCCGACTATTAGTCGTAGCCTTGTAAAGCCTACTTAGCTGTGATAGTTTTCCTTGTAACTTCGTTAAAATTATATACTACTGCCGTGTTTTTTTTTACATATCCTAAAATAACTATTTAGCTGGCAGAGAGGAAGGACATTTGACTCTAACAAAAATTAGCACTTTAAAGCTTAATATTCCTGAATCAAAAAATGGTTTTCATACACCCGCAATACTTTTGCATGGCCTATCCAACCACCTAACATAGAAGAAAAAAAAAGTCATCCCCACTTTTACGTGCAGGGGAGGCACCCTAATAGATTTTTTTTTCAATATTTTATTTTACCTCTTGGTCGACGTGATTAATACTTATTGTATCCGTGCCAAATTACAGCTTTCTAGTACTAAAAGACTGATCTACGCCGCGGACAGACAGACGTATATGGCGAAACTTTAAAGGTGACTACCGAACCCTAAAAAAGATCAAGATAATTTTTTTTGGGAACAGTATTTACAAAATAATACGCTCTTTTTTAATACATAACACACTTGCCTCACAAAAACACCTGAAAAAATATAGGTACTCGGATAAATGATCGTTGAGTTATCTACCTCTATTTTAATGTCTCTACAGCAAATAAAATTAAAAGATAATTACATAACTTTATACATAAATTAATGTTCTTAATATGTACTAAACGTGAATGCAAATACTCAAATTGTGACACATTTTAAAAACAATTTCAAAGTTGACAAAAGAACAACGCCTGCCCAGCGAGAAGAGAAAATAAATAGTCCACGACAAGGTTCCCATAGCCACAGTTTGCTCAGTCCGCGATAATTGACCCGTAATATGTCTCGTGTGAATACGTTGTTTCTTCACGCTGTCCTTTATTTTGCTACAGGAAAATCGATTTTTTGTCTGTAAGTATGAAAGAGAAGAAAAATTCGCTGTCACTCTAGCTTAATAATCATAATAATCATAATCATAATCATGATTTTCAATAATAGTTTTAAGATAATGTAATACGAACAAATTATGGACAATATTTTGTCTGAATGTTGATAAAAACTGCCACTTGCTCACTTCAGATGTCGCCACCATTGTCCGTCTTAAAATTTGACAGCTAGCTGTCAATATCCATACATTTTTTGTAAACAATCAACTTCTTTTACTCATAAATAATTAATATGCCCATTGCTCAGCTGTTGATTGTAAAAAATCGGGACCCATGTATTCCCCAAAGATGTTAAAAGAAGAAAACTGTGGGAGAGAGCTCGCTGAAGAGAAAATTGGAATCTTAATAATACCTCGAGGTTATATGCTATCCATTTTAAACTTTTATCAGAGAAATTCGTACACGGGTGATGCTTTTTGTCATAAAACAGAGAACTGTGTTTCCGTTACAGGCATTTATACAAATGCATTATTTAAGGGTGTGTGTGTGATAAGATTATCTTTGAATTGACCAAAATATAATAATATCTAAGGAGAATCGAAGCAGTATTTGCTATGTTGCATTGTATTTAATACCCTCATACCAAACTACCTAAATAACTCAAAACATTAAAAAATATCCTGCACTGAATCTCATAGTTATTTAGAATGTTTCGCACATAGTACATAATATATTGATCATTTTTGTACTGTTCTACGAGTATGTGATGAAAATATCTATAAAAGGCTGAGGCTAAGACTGCTGTACCCTCTATTTTTTCCTTTACGAAAGTCAAACCAGTCAACCCGTCAGCTGAAGACAGATTCGTAGATATTTTTGTCCCGCTTTCGTATATTTTTGTAATTGACACAACAGTGAACACATACACAACAATGGCGGTTTGAAGACGGATAAAAGTGCTGCCACCTATGATGAGCTTTCAGTTTTTAACCCCAAGGATTTTTTTTAAATTATTTTTTTTAAACAGCCGGTCTATTATGTAAAAATCTCACTATCAAAACTTAGGTGAAGAAAGCTCTAAGTGAGCTGTCAATAGTGTCAATCCCTAGCCTCGGATGGCATGGCCACTCACTTTACCTTATCTTAGTTAATAAGGTGAGATTTTTACAGAATAGACCGGCTGTACAAGGAGCTCTTGGCACGTTTCAAAAATTGGAACTAACGCCGCCATCTTGTTTTTTTCAATACATTTCACAAATGTTTACCAACAGCGCCCCCACGTCAATGTCAATTTCATCTAATTTTATCTAATTTTGTTTCATTTCCTTTAATTTCAACGAATTTGGCTACTTTTTGTAATTTAACCTAATTTTATGATTGTACCTATGTGTAACTATTGACCGATAACTTGTATGTGCTGTGCAAACTGTAAGTTGGCTATTACATAAATAAATAAACGTCATTCGAGCGCCAAAATATCCTTGTAGCACTCTAGATGATGCTCATAAGATGTTTTCGTTGTAAATTCTTTTGACGTGTCTGGTTTTAAGTAATTACAATTAAAAATTATTATTTATTTATTTAACCAAAAGAATACAATGGATTACACATACTTATATGCACTAGCCTAGGAAGTATAATATATAAAGGGAGCATTTGTAGCCTAATTATAACGAGTCCTGTATCTCGGCATCACAAAAGTAAACAAATACTGTCTTCAACTTCATTTACATAACATAATAAACTATTAACATTTTAGCAATAACTTAAACTTACATAAACATAACATCACGCCTTGTTTCCCCAAAGGGTTAGGCAGAGGTGTAAGCTATAGTACACCCACATTTCGCCAGTTATGTTTAAGTCCCATGTAATAGAAGGCGAGCCTATTGCCATCTACCGAGCACAAATCCAGACTCTGGGCTGCCACTGAGATATTACAGATATAAAAACCCAATAACACTTTGCCCGACCTAGGAATCGAACCGAGGATCTCATGCTGAGATGAAGTCATGGATACATTTTTGACATTTGATTGTCGCTGAGATGAGATTGCGACTAGATTTTGAACGTTTTTAGTTACGGGAATGGGGCTTCTGGTGAATAGTTACACACTGATTTTTCGCTTTCAGTCGTCAGTAGGTCGACTTTCGAAAGAAGAAGACAAAGCGTTGTGTACCTACCTATACAGACGCTATAGAACCTGTATTAGTAAGTAGGTCATAACATATTTTAATTTAAATCATCAAACTTTAAGTTAATATATCAGAAGCCTAATTCCCGTAAATAAAAACGTTCAAAATCTAGTCGCAATCTCATCTCAGCGACAATCAAATGTCAAAAATGTAGGGAAATTGTAGGTATTAATGACATATTGAGACTGAGATCAGACTGTGACTGTTCTTAAAATTACGTGAATTGCCCCTCAGGTATCATTCAAATATGTACTTACTACAACGAGTGTTTTACGTCCCTTCCCGATAGCAATGATAAATAAAATACTCCTACCACGCAAGCACAACCGGAGGCCGAGCTAGTTTCTTCCACATTCATCCATGTTTGTTTGGCTTCAGTGACTGTTGTGTTAGGCTGCCGTATGCTATTTCTGTGTTACCGATTTTTTCATGTTTACCTTCGTTTGGCACATTTAAATCGGAAGACCACCGACTAACGCTACAATAGTGTTGTTATAACAAGATCCGATGATTTGTAACTATTTTAATGACGGGTTCGTATATTTTTATTCAGCTAGCTATATGCCAAAGTAGGCTGGGATCTTGGTACCTTTGTTGCAAGTTTTAGATCTGCACCCTAATTGCGTAACACACTATCAATCGGAACTTGAACCATTTCGAAGCAAATTGCTTCATAGGTTCGAAAAATTTGTCTGCTCAACACGTAAATAACGCAATGAATGTTGTTGAGCTGTCATAATTAAACCGATTACGATTAACAATGTGTTACGCAATTGCCCCGCTGTTCCTCTTTTTATTTTCAGCTGCTGAAACGAAATTTTAGACTTGATCGATTAATATGAAAAGTTCGAAATTGTACCCTTTTTAGTCAAATTGATTTTACCAACTTTAACTCAAACCTCCAGGAGCGTCAGCGCCCTGCCAATTATATTATATCTTTACCTACGGATTGAGTATAGCCATCTTCTTTGCTCTATTCGGTCGTATCATTTCTGGAAAAGCACGATCGTTTCAAAATGTTCCCAAACTTGAATTAAACCTATTTATGGCCACAAACACAAATACAAACTCATGTTTCTCTTCCACTTATAATGGTATTCTATGTTTTATTCAAATCCAATCATTTTTAATAATCATGTGAAAGTATTTCAAAATTACTGCATTACAATTCACAATAAAAACCGCAAGTGAACAAATCCGAAAGGTAATCCAATACTATAATTATGATGTTTCCATTGTTAGTACAAATACAGATCGACGGCTAAATGATCTGTTTGTCTGTATAGAGTTACGTGTGCGCTGCCTTATGAATGAAATGTACCGGAAAGGTAGGCTTCATATTATTTATTACTTGTTTATTTTTTTTTTTCAGTATTTATTATTTTAGAATTTAAAACTGTATCATTTTGTTTAGTTCATAACTTACTGTGTCTTCTTTCATCGCATCCTTTTCTCTACCTTAATATGGGTTTCGCTTTTTTTTCTTAAACAAACGAATGATCTAAACCTCAATTGATATAATTCCAAAAGGAATTTTATCAAACATACAGTCATTAACTTTAAAAATGTCGTTAACCTTCTCAAACATTCTAATAACCACAAAACTAGAGGACCCCATCCTTAATCACTTAAAAACAAAAAAACTTCTCGATCTAAGCTGATCGTATCATATCTAACATCAATGTTTAACAAATACAAGTCCAAACATCCGTGGGCACCGCAAAACACTACCCTCGAAGGAATGTCGCGTAGGTCAAATAAAAGAATTCGGTCCTTTAACAATAACATAATCGGATGCGCCGGCGCCGCAGCGGCGATCGCTTAGCACAATGCCACGAAAATATTATAAAAGACATACCTATAAACGTGTGAAATCACGGCGACACCGACCAACAAAAAAAAAAGTTATCGGAAAAAAAAAACTCAAAAGATTTCGTTCGAGAACATTTGTTTTTTTTTTGGTCGGCGATTAATTTTATATTGATTGGACGTTTTACGCTTGTTAGAAAGATTTTTATAAGTGGCCTGATAGTGGCGTTTTGAATGCGGAGCAATATCACGCATTAATAAAGCAATTTGAGGTATCCTTTCGAGCGGTAAAGATTTTATTGTAGAAGTTAAATATTGTTTTAAATAACATTGTGCGAATTTGTTAAAAGTTCGATGACTTTTTTATAGAAAAGCGACAAAGGTTTTTATGGGATTCTTAAAAAGCAATAATTTAAAGCTTGTCATCTACTTTGTTTCAGAGTATCTATTTAACAGTTAATTAAAATGTCTACGATTCATAAATCATGGTTCCATAAACGACCTTTTAACAGTAATTTTATTAAAACAGATAGTTTACTAAATACCTTTTCGAAAAGCATGCTTCTATTTTCACACTTTCTCATCAAGTCTAAAAAAAGTTCTTTGGAACACCCCTAACAAATTAACAGAGTCATAATTTATAAAAAAATTATCAACAAACGAACCGCTAAAACTGACCACCGTAACGAAAATGGCGATTCAAAAGACGAACCGTTCCAAAATTAATTGGACATAATTAATAAAGCGTCTAAAACAAACTCCTCCCAGCCTTCCGACCGATCTTGCATGTTAGATTATTTTATTTCTTTTTACCAACATAATATTACCACCCATTAAAATTAACCACACCCTTGTTTTAATTCCATAAGGTTGTATTTCCAATGGCTGGTGTGGGGAATGGCGGTAAATGTAAATGTATTACGGTGTGTATCTAAGGCTTTTTTGTTACAACATTCCATACAAAACGTGTGTTGTAAAGAGCCCCCGATACCACCCATTCATGAGGACAGTGGTGACCTTTTGAGATTCGAGACCGACAGCATGGTGTGGATATGGCAAGGTCTAATTAACAAGTACCTAGTTTTTGTACGAGTTTAACACCTTCCCTGCGGCTACGCTAGATTAATACTTACTTCCAGTGCTGTACAAGTCACATACTTCCCGTATCAAGAATGCCTGATATGCGTTACGACGTCTATTTTCCCGTACGTAATCTTGACTTTAAACCATCACAGAGACATGGAAAGTCTACAGATATTTTTTTTTGTTGTACTAATCAATAGGTTACATCCTTGTGTATATATAGCTGCAGTCGCACGGGGTTTTAAGCAATATCTTAAAAGTTGTACGAATACTTGAAGTAATCACCCCCGCACGGAGTGCAAAACAAGGACAACTAGCTGCCGCACAGAGCGAAGCTCAATTACAACCAAATACTTCCCGTAACGCACTGAATGTGTTAATCCAGGAAAGTAATAGAGATAGAAAAACGCTGCTGGAAAACGGTTTTCCTATGATTTTCAGAAGGGTTATAAAACATACACTAGGTAATTATATCAGTAAAAAACTGGCATTCTCTTAATCATAATTATATGTGTTCGTATACCGAGAAATAAAATATAAGAAAATCTTGCGAAGCAGAAAAAAGACAAGAGACAGCAGACCGAAGTACATTTACTTTCGTCTGCTGCATTCAGCAGTAGAGATGAGAAAAACTAAAATAATGTTGTTAAATCAGGACCACTTAAACAAAACGACATCGATGATTTTAACGAATGTCAATCTTGTCCACTCCACTCCTTTCGCACAGAAGGCCCACACGCGCGTTTCATGCAGCCTCTTGTAAACTCGACTTTGGGCTTGAACGACACTTGGTCCTTTTGTTGTGTGTCCTTGAAGAAACAAATTTACGATAGCACCTCGCACTCACATAATGAGCGTCAGCACAGCTATTAACACCTTTTGCTTCTCAATGAAGATGTAAGCAAATCGCGGAGTGACGAATGGTGCGTGAAAATTTGGGTAAGACAATAAAATTAGGAGACTTGAGGACGCGTAGATTACTTTTGTATTGTTTTGGGGCATTTGTCTGACATTTATTTTTGTTTGTTAAAAGTATAAAACAAATAATTTACCTACTTTTATTATTCATAGCACAGAATTAGACAGACAAGACATGGTGTCTTGTCTGACTACTTATGTGCCTTTTTGGCCTTAATTAAGTGAGAGCCTAATCGATTATCAAAGTCAACAACAACTCTCAACTCAACAACTCAACTCGTCAACTCATCTTCGGTCTGTGCTATAAAGATCTTCTACCTAATTAGCGCATATTGCACTTTACTTCCCGCTCGTCGAATAAAGAAATTAGCCATGAAAATCGACAAAAATATAAGTGTGATATGAAAACCCTCATAATATTATGAAGTGACAAAAACACACAAATAAACCATATCCTAATCGATCTGCATCGGTTCCGCACATCGCAGCGTATAATTAGCAAATAGTGCAGCAACAAACAGTCAGCATCAGCCAACTCCCCTGACAATAAATCCTAACATTTATGATTTTTTCGAGATTTCCAACCTTCGAGCGCACGAGAAAAAAAATAACAATTTATGGTCACTTCACCCCCGCTGTAACCATTCAAAGCCCAATAATTGTATATTCTTTTACAGTAGTGTGCCGTTTATTTTGTATGGCCGATGAAGGCCGCAAAAAAAGCATTCAACTAAAATCACAGGCGCCTTTAATCACCGCTATTGAGATCTATCGCGGGATCAAAGCACGTGCGGCGCCATCGCGAAATAGCCTCTCAAAATATTGACATAAGGTCCAATTTTCATGCGCGATTGGTCACGCTTTTTTGCTCAGCAGCGGATGCTCGTGTCAAACGCTTTAGTATTTTGAGTTTGTTTTGAAAATTCTTTTATCTGATGTATTTGCTGTATCTATTGTTGGGGGTGCTTCATCTGCTACGGGGGCGATTTGTTGAGGGGGCGGTATGCTTGCTGAAAATGCTTACTGGCAATAATTTAGACGTCAAATATGGTTTTTGTGCGGTTCGGGTGACGTGGCGATCATTTTAGTTTTATTTATGACTTTGGCAGGATATCGCACAATAAGCGGAGGAATTCGCGGCGGCTTTGATGCCGACGGGCCGAGGCGCGTTGGTGGCATTTCCGTTATTGTAAATATAAAGGTTCTTTTATAGGTAAATGGTAATGCGAGAAAACTTTTGGCAAACAATACTTGCTTATGTTAGTTTGCGTGTAATGGTGTGAATATCAATGATATTTGTTTTGATGCATGATTTTGTGTAGAATCTTAATGCTACGAGCGTTAATATTTTTATGTTTACCAGCTTAAGCCGATCGAGCGTAGCGCGTCAACGCATGCTTTCTTATCGTGCGTAGGAAAGACTTCAACGAGCGCGTATGCTTTGCTTTTACTGAAGATTGTCGCCACTATTTTTAATTTACGCAAAATATTATAAAATAACCATTTGTAGACTTTGTGTATTTTCTTCAAAAAAAATTAATTGAAGAGGATTAAAAAAAAAAGAAAAGCAATGCAGGCATTAAGTCCGCCTTTGTACTTTTTTAAGTGTGAAAAGTTTAAATAAATAAATAAATTATGGCTCAATATGAGCCTAATACATTCTCTTCTTATAGATAGTATATTAATTTAACTCATCCATCCTTCAATATAATCCAACAATTTCTCAATAATATATCAGTTTAATACCTGCATAAGCACCTGGTAATAATCTTAACACCCATATGTCACGAAGAGATTTAATCTCATTACTGTTCGCGTATAGGCAGGGTGCACATGGACAATTGGCGACGCGCGACTGGACAGCTGTTGGGCGCATGCGTGCGACAGGTGTGCAAATCGCTTTATAGTTTTATATGAGAGGATGATCTTTATACCAGTTGGGGATGCAGTGAATGTAAAAGTATCTCCCGGGCCTCCGACTCATGATACTGGAAGAAACAGTGGGGTTATAGTCGGTAGGAGTCTGACATAACCCTCCGTTTTTCCCAGACGGAAGGTACCCATGAGGATTTCCCCACGGGAAAAGAAGGATCGAATGAGGTAATGTTTTTTTTTATTATTTGAGATAGGTTTGCTCTTGACTCTAGTCTAGGTCATAGATGACAGAGACAAAGTTGACGATGGAGCGAGCTTACCCAGAAGAAGCCTGTTCACTCTCACTTTGAAGAGATCTAATGTTGGGCGTGATTTAATTGTTCGACACGTTGTTACTTGTCTAAATCTGAACGTATTGAAGACCGGTTCGTGTGTCCTACGCATGCATTTTCGTAGCATCAAATAAATAGATAAATCAGCCTGTGGTATCCCACTACAGGATAAAGACCTTCCTTTCCTTTTTCGACTCAACTTGATCCTGCGCTAAAATGAACCAATCCTGCCTAAAGGCGTCATGCTGGTCTCGCCAACTTCGCCTCAGTCTGCCTCGATTCCGTTGAACGTTTTCAGGAACCCATGTTGTGGTGGTTTTAGTCCACAATGCATCCGACATGCGGCAAATATCCCACTTGAGCATTGCTCCTTTTGAGTGACGTCAGGGATTTGTGTTAGCATCAAATAAAATATTTAAATGTTTCTATTAGCAAGAATTGCTTTGTGGAAAGTAAGTTGTAAAAGTTGATTAATACGACCACCACTTACTTCCTGAATCTAATGACGAATATTTAACCACTGTTTTATCGATAAACCCCTGGGAAAAGCCAACACAATATACCTAAGCTTCTCAATATTTAAGTAGGTACTCCTACCCGCTGGAAGCTCATCCACTTCATATAATCCTTAAATCGGTCACCTCTTACCGGTACTCAAAAGGAAAACTGAGCTGCTTAGTTTTAGACAGACCACACAGGGTTATGAGGAACTGCTAACAGGAAGAACTCAGCAAAGATTCATTATTTAATTCCAATTTTTTTCATATTACTATCTCAATATCACACAAAAGTGTCCAAGCGTATGCCATCCATATATTTTATGCTTACACTTTCTCACTTCCCACGAACCCAATTTTAGCAGTCTTTCCGCATAGACTAATAATAATAAAACCACAAAACAAAAGAGCATCTCTCAAAAATATCATGTTACTGCACCGATAAAACCCCTGTCCAAATATTTAGTATCATAAAACCAATTCAGATATAATATATAGTATAATCGGCACACCGCATTTGTATTCATATAGAATACAAGTTATAAAAAGATTATAGTCGTCATTTTAACTTCTTTTGTTAAAAAATAAAAGGCGAGCGCTCGTTTAAGGCACACGTCACGTATGAACACGTTATAAACTGTGCCTTCAATAAATTAAAAGAGTTTTTTTAATGTTAGTTATCCGACGAGACGGTAAAAAAGGCAACAACCTTGTCGCGAGATTCTGGAAGCTCAGGTTTAGAACCTAGCCTCTTAAGTTCAATCGAAATAGAAAATTCCTACGACCCCCGCCAAATACTCAATCAGACACATAATTTAATATATTTACATATGAAAAAGCATCGCCAATAAAATACAAAAATCGATTCCGATATACCATAAAAAAGACATCAAAATCAATTTACGATCCGACACGAAATAACTCTCGACGGTCATAACAGAGGGTGCTATTTGAGAAAAATGTATCACAATCCTAAACGCCACTTGTCACACGAACTCTATAATATTATGACAATAAAAAAGTATTCATTGAGACAATAGTGAGGGTTTGAGCCCACAATAAATTCTGACGCGGTCCATTTATCACGCGAGATAATCATCGAGGAGCTTAAACCGTGCACACAGAACGAAATACTTTAGAGGTTTATTCACCCACTTCTGTCAAATTTATACGGCTAATTAAGTTGTTTGCGCTGGAATTTCTAATCTTTGTAATCGCTTGTAAGTGATGTTATTACTTAATTATTTTCGTTGGATGTCGCAGCCAAGTTATGTCATTTGCAGAAAATGCTAATGTCACTAAAATGAACATCCCTTACATAATTTGAATACCTAAATAAACATACAATTACTTTGAACCAATAATCTCACCCCTCACTTTAAAATCCCTACGTGTGAGCCCAACAATTGGCTCAACAAATCGAGTACAATGTTCACCGCCAAAGCGTCAACCAATCAGCGGCTCCTGCTTCAACGCGCGGCCCCTTTTACACGGGGCGAAATCCATTTACTTTACACCAAATTATTCGTTCTATTATCGTTATACGAACATGTTTATTTATGGTGCATATATCTCAACCGCACCCGTTTTTATTGGCAGTAAAGTGTGAAATTGTGCATTAGGAAGCCTTTCACATCGGAGTTTCATATCAGCGGAGAACATAACTCGAGATTTAGTTTTAACTGGTGTTTTGTGTCGGTCCGACATGTTCAAACGTGATGTTTTTATGGAAACGTATGTTATTGCGTGAGTTCGGTTCGTTCGGTTTATAGCTTTTAGCCACTTTGTGTTCAAAAATATGTTGTGTGAAAAATGTGTTTTAAAAATGGTTTTTAGAGCTATTTATTTATGATCGTAACCTTTTTTTTGTGTAACCACTACTGCTATAATTACATGCGTTTGCGGAACTGTAAGTTTACCTTTACGAGTACCTATCTATATTTAATTATTGTGTGGTATGTCTGCAATAATTGTTTAAAATTGATAATGTGGTAGGTATTTGCAAGTGGATCTCAATTTTACGTTACAATTTTACGTACGAAAATTACGGGTAATGCTTACCTTCCTATAAGTTTTCTGCCTCATACAGTCAATAAGATCGGTCATCCAATAAATAATAAACTTACGATTAAATATACATACATAGATACCACCCGTATTGCCCAATAATTATTCAAATCCATTCAACACTTCCTACTTCAATTAAACTCGTATCACGTAATTCAATGGTCTATAAATTCATAAGTTCATAACCAGACAACATTTAAATGTAATATAATATCATTATGACCACCGGTCCTTTTAAAACTGACCATTTTTTTATTATCTGCCATCTATCATGGCGTTATTAAATAATACCAGCTTGTATTTGTCAAGCAAAGAACTATTTTCATACAAAGATGGCTAAAGGCTTCCGTAGACAGACGCGACGCGACGCGACGGTACGACGCAATTTTGGTAGAACAATTTCTATGAAGTTTTCATAGAAATTGTTCTACTAGAGTCACGTCGCGCCTGTATGTGAGAGCCTTTAAGTGTACATCAACACGCTTATCTACTTAGTGCATGGTGGCGAGTTTTGACAATATTGATTGTAAGTCCAGCTTTTCTCGCGATGTTTTCTTATCTCCAGCCAGTGATGTCTAAGATTGATATAGTCAGTACATATAGAATCAAACAAGTTTATGTTGGCTGCTGGCCAGGTTCAGACCCGTGACTGTCCTCGCAAAGCGGATTCGCTAACCGCCAAAGATCTCATCTAAATTTGGCGCTACATCATCAACATCGTCATCTGCCTAGCCTTTTCGCAACTATATAGGGGTCGGCTTCCAGTCTAACCGCACTACACAATTTGAAAAATAATACAGGGTGTAAGGGACACCCCTCCGTCGACTGATGGGGTGAATTCAGTATATCATACTAAGATGACCGGTACATGAAATTATTTCAGGAACGTTATGGGAATCCAATAATCCTGATTTGTTTTATTACCTCACACGCAATGTATCGTGGCAAAACGCGCGTAGTGAACGGCAGCGCAGCGAGCCTTCGGCCGCCGAGTATTTCAACATCCATTGCTGATTTTTTGATTTTATCTGTTTTGTTTACATAAATAGAGTACTGCGTACAAAGAATGTAATTTTACAATGAAATAAAGGAATAGTTACTGAAAATACGATAAAAAAAGAAAATTTTCCTGAGAATATTTCCGGTGGAATATGATTCAAAATAAGGAGCTGAATGCACCCTGTTAGTTTGCAGAGGGCTGTCCCTTACACCCTGTAGTATATTATTAGGTAAAACTAATACAGGTGCTTTTGATTTTATTTCCATATTACGCTACGTGGTAGCTATAGTTCATGGGTGCTTCTAATGACGCATTACCGGCAGGTTTGTGGACAATGTCCTCAGAACCTGTCGCCTGATAATAAACTGTCTCACAGACATCTTGACCTTAGATTATTTATTTATAGCCTAGTTTTTCTCTACTGGCATTCTTTTATGCGCTACCTTTGTTCGACTTATGGGGTCAACGATGGAAGCTCTATTTTTAGTTTTGGTTCGGGGAAAAACTGCTTTTTTTATTAGTAATTCTAAGGGAATGTATTTGGAAAGCTTACGCATACACATCGTCGATTATCTAATAAAAAAATAAGCTTCATATCCTGTACGTACCTACGCCTTAGAAAACGCTAGGTTCCAATCAATGCTAATTACCACCCAAATTATGCTATACAAAAAAATATTCACATATATTTTCTGTATCATCATAAAATACATAACATACACCTACCTATAAATCCCCGTGACACACAAAGCTTGCCGCTCTAATTTCGCCAAAAGCAGACACCGCTAATATCTCAATTTCGAGAACGGACCTACGTCTGAGGGCAAACACACCGCCCATTAAAGCCTCACAGTCCAGCTGCTCACGAATCGTCACTTAATTGCACTACCTAAGTGCAATAAATTAATTACGTGACAACAAAACTGTGAGAAGACCCACAGGGAGACGCAGCAAGGTAGCCCCCCGCTGTTAGGAGACCTCACGAGAACACTGTCGCATCACACCGCTTTGTCCACCTAAATTCGCCTTCCCTTTTCGCCTGTCGAGTTTCTGAGCAACAAAAAAGAGATGAGCAATCGTCGGTGAAGCCTTTGCTCCTCGCTCATCATTTTTCACGTCTCATTCAATAACTCGATGCATAGTCGCCGAGATAGTGATCGAGTTTTGAAATATTTCGATGGGAGAGCGTTACATTCCCAAGGATATGGTGTTACTTTGCGTGCGGAATGTTTGTGCCTACCTACTTGTATTGTGCTGGACAGGCGAGGTTATGAGCACGATCAGTATAAGTTTGTTATATGTGCAGTTATGTACATAAACTGTAAAAAGTGTTTTATATCCCTTCCTTTTCCTTTTTGATTTACTATTTATAAACATTATTTATATTGAGACAGTCTTTTGAAGATCCTAGTCAACCAGTATTTTAATGAACAAATGTAAATAGCGCAATATTTAATGCATTCTGTAAGCTTTTATAACATGCGCGAGCTTGGGTAAAAGACATTTTCAATCACCTACTGGACATTTAATGTGAAGTGGTACTATTGAATAAGGAGTAGTAGGTATCTTTAATTTTATTATAATAATGAAGTAAACACAAAAAGGACTTCGTTTGAACTATACAGGGTTATTTTAAATTGGCTAGCAAGACTTCGCAGACGCGATGGGTATCGATCGACATCTAAGCTAGATAAAACAAAAATAAAATCGTTTGATGATTTTTATGGGTCACAGACCACAATTAGATATTGTAGTCACTTGAAATATCAGTTTAAAAAATCAGTTTTTTTTTTGTAAACTTCACAGACGTGATGGGTATATTGGGTATAGATATCAAAACACGATAAAACATAAGAAAACAGTTTTTCTCAACTCTTACTTCAAGTAACAACACTAACAGCGGTCGTTGACCTCCCAAAAAAAAACATCAAATCTCTTAATTTTTTATTTTATCGTTTTTTGGATATCGATACCTATCGCGTCTGCGGAGTTTAGCCAGTCAATTTAAAATAACCATGTATATGTACTTATATCCTTAGGTAAAGCATCCCTTTAACAGGTTGGACAAACGCAAAGACGTAGAGCATTGTTCAAAATGTTAGCATCACAAAACGGATCTCACGTTACCATAAAGACGACCAAAACTAGTGTATCCACTATTCAGCAAGTGAAATAAATCGAAAATCCATTTACCACATCTAAATCGTTCAATGAAATCCCGAAACAATTCTATTTGCATCACCGAACACGTTACAACGCGTGCAGAAGCGTCAAGGCGTTGCAAGTCCCGTATAATGTAATTTAATTCTATGCAGCTTACAAACCCTTTGCAACAATGAGGCCCAAAACACTTTGTTTGCTATTGTCGGCTACTTTACAGATTACATTCATTGTAATACATAATAGCTAGGAAGCAGGTACAGTTATATTCATTGAGTGGTCTTGCACAGATGTTTATCAGTAAAACAATGTTGTAAGTTTTGCAAACTGACAGTTTTTCGAGGTTGCTTCCCTTATCTGTGTATCTTGGGAGTTTGTCGCTTTGAGCCGCCGCGGTTTGCACCTATTTGTTGAAACGAGTGTTATCTTGCAGATTAAGGATGTTGGAGATTTTGGTGTGAAATGTTCTGGAGTTGTGGGTATAAGGACGGTTTAGTGAATGAGTAGGTAATGACGATTGAGAACAACTGTGGACTTAATCGTTAGTTCGGTTCATGGGACTTTCCTGGCAAATTAGTTGAGTACGGATTAAATGCGACATGGAGTGCCTGCCTTAAGTAAAGTATACCTTTCTAATCACCTTTCTGTTTACCTTAAGGATTTCCCTAATCTTAAGAAAATCCCGTTTCTATAATGCTGCTATATATTATATGAAATCATTTTAAAAAGACAGACGCGAATGCGAATAATGCGAATAATTTACTTCAATAATAAAACAAAAACTAGCCTGCGGGACAGTTGCGTAACACACTTACAATAGGGATCGGTTTCATTTTGACAGTTCAAAAACATTAATTGCGTTATTTTACGTTGTTGAGCAGACAAATTTTTCGAACATATGAAGCAATGGATTAGCAATATGCTTCAAAATCATACAAATTGTGATTGATAGTGTGTTACGCGATTAGGGGGTAGGGTTAACGTCAAAAAACCGCAAATCCCGTTTATATATTAGATGTAATTTGACTTTCGTGCGTCATTCTCCATCAATAGGTCATATGCGTGTTATCAAGACACAATCGTCATGCCAAATAATTGCTTGATGCATTATGTTCCACTTTGCTTTAATCACAACATCAACAAACAACAATTGTATACAAGTCGAAAATGTTCTATACAATTAGCAAACGCACAAACAAAGCCTCTTTTCATAGTCATAAGGGCGAAAAAACACATGCCTGTAGCTGGTATATTACTATGCAAGTAGCTGGCATGCCATTGTGACATTGACCGATCAGAAGTTATCATAACACACGGCAGGCCAGTTACTTGTACTAGTTTTGTGCCAGCTATCAGGCCTGTGTATTTTCGGCCTAACATATCGAGGGTGTTCTGGCAGAACCGGATAAGTGCACAAATGTCGTAATGGGAAAACGGCACTCTAAGTTTTGAGTCAGCATAGTTTAATGGGAAAGCATAATAACAACACGATATCAGTACTTGTAGTTACATAATGTTATTTAAGAAATTTTCGATACATTTATATAATAATTGTCATAAAAAGAGAAGAAATAAAAGGAAATTTGGCGTCAAGGTATCAGTTATTTCGTTTTACCTGACTAGCTAAGCTGTAAATCCCTAATAACACAAAGTATTAATACCTGGTGTACTAATAAGGGTTCATTGTACGACTTTAAATTAGTTTCTGTTAAAATATCTAAACTAATCTTGTATTTAAGACGGCAAAATACAGAATCGTTAAAATTCCTTCGTTTTTACCTGTAAATCCTTAAGAAATTAATGTATTTGAAAAACAAAAAAAGTGATATATTTTAATTATTATATGTTTTAATCAGTTTAAACAGTTTTATCGTGTAGGTACAATAATAATTAAAATAGAAATATATCAAATGAAAACAAGAACATAGAAAATCAAATATTTTCCTCGCAAGACAGCTCATACTCGTCTTCAACCTCTTCAGGAACAAATTCACAATCTTCAAATTTTTATACCAAGGCTCTAATTCCTATCTACCTATAATATTTTTTTTTGCAGTTTGGTAAGAACAGCTTTGAGAAAGAGGCTAATAGAATTCAGCTGGGCTGGGAAGCATTTGGAAGGCTTCGTCGAGTCTTCTTGTCGCATATTCCACAAAGCCTAAAGTCTAAAGCCTAAAGTCTTCAATCAGTGCGTCCTGCCTGTTATTTACGGAGCCGAAACGTGGACACTCACGGTACGGCTGGTCCATAAATTCAAGGTCACTCAGCGAGTTATGAATGAGCTATGCTTGGAATCTCTCTGAGGAATAGAATCCAGAACGAGGTCATCCGGCAGAGAACCAAAGTTGTCGACGTAGCTCACAGAATAAGCTAGCTGACTTCAGCTAGCTTATTCTGTGAGCTACGTCGACAACTGGCCGGCTCATTGCCACTTGGCAATGGGCCGGCCATATTAGCCGTAGAACCGATCACCGTTGGGGTGGACGTGTTCTTGAGTGGAGACCGCGAATCGGCAAACGTAATGTAGGACGCCCTCAGGCTAGGTGGAGCGACGATCTTCGCAGGGTGGCTGGTAGCAGCTGGATGAGATTTGCCGAGAATCGAGCTGAATGGCATGCAATTGAAGAGGCCTATGTCCAGCAGTGGACTGCTGTAGGCTGATGATGATGATAATGATGATAAGGTATGTTTTATGTTAAAACAAGCGGACGTATTCTCTCAGAAGCTAGTATTTTATAACTCCAAAAACTTACATGGTTTAGATGAATACAAGCGTGTTTTGAGATCCCCATCAAGAATCTTTTTAAAAACTTCAATTCGATGATGGTGATAATGATGATATTATTATTAACCAAATACAGTAATTGCTTTTTTTTTGCCTCTGTTAAAGGTAATGAAATGATTCTTCATCATTTTTTTTTTCAACTTACTTTATGGGAAATTCCCCAACAGGTTCCTTTCTTTTTAATCATGAAGCTCTATTATATTGTATTTCGTTTTTTGTCAGTAACATCGACATTACGACATAACATTATGTTTTATGCATGCTCACAGTCTTTATCAGAATTAAATAAGAATCTCGATGAATTAATATACTTAACACGCGACAACTTTGAACTGAGACTATGCTAGGGTCGGCTTCCAGTCAAACCGGATGCAGCTGAATACCAGTATTTTACATGAAGCGACTGCCTATCTGATCTCCACAACCTAATTACTGAGTAACACGATGCCCCTTGGTAAGACTGGTTGTCAGACTTCTGCTAGGCTTTTGACTAACCGTAACGGCAGTCAAAGATCTACGAATAACAGCCGGTACTTACTTTATGATATGTAATGGATAGTCATCCATCCACGAACCGACCGCGGCAAACGTAGCTTACCTTCGATCGACCCGTGCGGCTGTTATTATTTAGCCACAAGCTCAATCCAATTACCTATCCAATAAAAAAAATTAAGCGATACCTAAATCATAATTTTCTTCTTATTTTTCTTACATCACCTCCATTCTGAAGTCATAATTATAGCAAACTTCATGGGAGGCCAATATTCCACAATTCCAAAGCAGAACCAATTTTTGATGGCTACAATTCACACATAAACATGTTTGCTGAAATATGAAAATTAGGGCGGCATCGGAAGGCTTTAATCCGTAAAGAAATCCACCCACATCCGGTGGCGCTCGGGAATATTTAATAATGTGAAGTTAACGAATGGTTTACAATCCCGCGGTTAGACATGAAAAGGCGCCGGCGATTTAGAGCTTTGTACAGAACCGGATTAAGGGTCGCAGAGAATGACTAAATTTTTAAAAGAGTGTCCTTGAAGTTTCTTGCCCATTCATTTTCCATAGAAATGTTTAGGAACGGCTAAAATAGTTTCAACTTTTTGAATAGCCGTCCGACCCCTTGACAGTCAAAAGTGCCTGTGAATGGTTGATTTGAAATAAATACTTTGACTTTGTATAAAAAAAATATGTTTTCAAATGGTTGATATTGAGTTGCTAATTTTAATAATTAATATTTTGAAAATACAAATCCATCTCTGCCTATTACGGTGACCTCGGTGAGATAAGTCATAAATCTTCGGCTCTTTAGTGGCTTGTTGTGGCAACAGATAATTTGCTGTTGTGTTGGCCGAACCTTATTAATGTTGGTAAAATTATTGATAATTTACTATTTACATTTTTGAGACAAGAATAAGAGAATAAATAATCACACACTTTTATCAAATTCCTACAATATTTAAGCTCGCTGTACAAGCCCAGTTACCTAAGTCAATCGCATAGTAGAAACATCAATGAAACATGAATGAAGTACTCTCTAAGCTATACATATTTTTCATTGATTCATAAACTCATTTCATCCCATAAATCAATAAAAGCCCACAAATAACAAATAAAAAACTTTCTGCAAAATGCAAACCCAAATCCAACCCTGCGCAGATCCACCGAGATTTTAGTGCCTTGTTGAGACCACAATAATAATTTGCTGTTGCTGAATCTTTATGAATGGATTCGCTCGCACCCTTCCCTTATCGGTAGCTTGTTTTATAACTTTGCTAATTTGTTAGTTTTCAATGTAAAGATTATTGAAACATTTGTAATTATCACTCTTAGATTAGATAAGGTTTTAATGGGATGGTTTTTGGGACAGATAGAGATGTCTTAGATCCTTAAGGAGGGTAAGATTTATAGTGCTAAAAGCTCTTATTTTAAATTGGTTTTATTTTTGGACTCAATTATTCTGTTGACCTTTTAAATGTCTTGTCCTTTTTTAAGTGCAGTACTTATGTTTATTCGCAAAGTGCAAATTCGTGCAAATTAAAAATTATAATCTGAGTCCACCGAGACTGATTAATGTAAAAGTTATACAATTCGTGGAAATCGGATCAGATTTTAGAAAATCATACAGAGTGACCGATCTACGTAAAAATCATAGTTTGTTTTTGTGTTTCGTAATTTTTTTGTTTATCAATACAATTTTGCAGCAAAATAAGCTTACTACTACTTACCATAAAGATCGCTCTAGATTTCCAATAAAACAATAACTTCGTAATAAATCAATAGCAACTTCTGTCGCGCCATCTAGTGGCGAGTAGCGAGACTGTAGAAACTATATCGATAAATCAGTAATAGTAAAACTTACACCATCATAAAACATAAAAACTCGATAAAATATAAATAAGCTTGTTATCAAAACATGATTTTTAGGATAAATCTCTGAAAAATCATAGTTTCGGAAATCATTAACTTTTGTTTCCGTAAGTGCATTATAGATGACGCTAGTGTACAATAATTCTCATGTATATAATAATCGATTGGTTTACCGTTTATTACTAATAAACGTGGAGTATGAAGTAAACCATATGTACATAGACAATCTATTTTTAACGATCGGTTTAGCACATTGCATAATGACCTTTGAAGTACGGTTAAATTATTACAGCTTTAGAGGTTGAGCGAAATAGAATTATATATATATTATTCTTAAAATATTCATTTTAATCCGAAACCTGTCGATATATCACTTAATTTTGCTATTCAAATCAAAATGATGTATCAATTAAGTGAATTCAGAAACACGATATTCATTAAAATTAACGAAGTGATCATTCGCTCAGATTGAGCAATGATAGTATCAATGTCTAAAAATCGCCATCCAAATCCCGTATTCAGAACTAAAGCCTAATTTAAAACGGTTCCTACAGAATCCGCAGATGCCTATCAGCAACAAAAGGGAACGCCGAATATACTGTCATTTCTACCATTTAACTTTTGTTTTTTCGTAAAACAACAAGTTCGAAAATGATCGTTTATCTCCAATCGGCACCCCGTTCTCGTTCGACGCGAAGGTTAACACCGATTCATTAAAAAAAGGAAGTCTGGACCCCCAAAAGACTGAAAAAAGACTATATAGAGGAGAAAAAAGACTACAGTTGGTTACCGAACGGCGCCTAGTGGTGCCGCGCGGCGTCTGTGAATGTAAGGCGTTTTATAGCTAACGATCAGGACGATGTTAGGTTGTAAATTAAATATTGGGCTATAAAGAACGGACATTCCTTTGTGATTTATTTTGGCGGAAAATTATGTTAGAATAGCTGGAGTTTCACGGGTCACGGAGTCTGCGGCGATGTAAGAGGGAGGAGCCTGACAAGGCCTTGTTGACTTGAAAGAGTATATGGCAGTTAAGAGTATGTCATGCTCACTTAAATGTCTCGCTGATGGTGGCGCGTGTGTTGGATCATTCGGTTCCATACAAAATGGTTGAGCTGGATGGTGCTGATCCACGCGTCATTTTCGTGAACGGGCGCCATCAGTGGAGACTGGTCATCTCTTAACTGCCAGAGCTTATTTTTAATCGTTTTGAATTGTTTTTAATTATTTATTTTTTATATTGTTCTCACATATAGAAGCAACAAGAACAATGTACCCAGAATTTTGTAATAGTTTTGATTTAAAAGAGTGTCCATGGAGTTTCTTGCCCATTCTTCTCCATAGAGATCTACGTTTTGGAATGGGCGACTAGCTTCAATTTACAAAAGTGCCTGTTATTGGTTTAATTGAAATAAATGTTTTGAGTTTGAGGAGGCCTTTTGTATATTAACCTAACCTAACTGGTCCGCGGCTTCGCCCGCGTGGAGTTCGGAAGTTATCCCACGGGAATATACTACCAGAATAAAAGTATATTTTGTCCTAAACCAGGTTCATTTCATCCAAATCCGTTCAGCTTTAAAGGCGTAAAGAGTTAACAGACAGAAAGACTAGAGTTACTTTCGCATTTACAATAAGTTTTTTTTTTTCGATTTAGTCGGTGCCTAAAGAAATAAAAAACATAACATAACATAAGACATAAAAAATGTTCTTGAAAGTTGGTGTCGAAAATCAATACAGAATTTGAAGTTCCAGTTTCAAAATCAGAGAAAGTTTAAGCTCAAGGCTTTTATTATTTTGACGTTTTAAATTTAAAACTTTTGTCAGTTAACAAGATAACAAAAGTATACCATAGCTAGGTCTATGCGCGTCTACATATGGTTCCTCACTAATCCGTGGCTGAAAAGTTAAATTAATTTGCTTTCAACCAATATTTCTGATACAATATTTTAACTTATCTTCATCAAAAAAGCCCTCTAAATACCCTCACGGCCACAACCCTCTAAAACAATCGTGAAGTATAAAAGCACATTTAGATGTTTGAACTGATATTCGCCGGCGTGTAGTTTTGTTGCGCCCGCGCCGCGCCGTCGCTTGCACCTAATTTATACGCGTCGACTTCGACGCGATGCGCTATTGCGTCCACGACACTTTTGTATAAATGTTTACGTATCGAAATTTACATGTTTGAAGCAAATGAGTATGAATTAAGCAAGTGACGTAGCTTCTGATTATTCTTTGATTAGTCGTGCTTGAGTCTTATTTCACATCAATTTTAATTGGGCTTTTAAATGTATTATTTCTGCATGTGATAGTTTTATTTAATATGTAATATTCAACACAATGTTAATATTGTTAAAGGAATATATGAAATGAAACGTATTAATTTAGGATTTAAACAGAAGTGTACGTAGATACTTACAAATAATAACTTATTTGGTATATGACTTAGGGAGAGTTTCACGAAATTGAACGCGATCAGTACAACAAAACCACATTCAATAGCTGTCAAGAGTACAGAGGTCAACAGTCCTTTCACAATTTCTTTAAACAAAATGGAAAGACAACTCAAATAAAATGGCAATCGATAGCAATACCATTTATTTTGACAATTCAGCCACGTTCATTGCGTCATTTACTTTGTTCAGCAGACGAACTTTTCAAACTTATGAAGCAGTGGTTTGGAATTTTCTTCAAAACCCTCGGATTGTGATTGTGTGTTTACGCAGTTAGGGTGCTGGCTGACCTAGTTCTTAGTCTAGCTACATAGCTATAACCTTGTACACCAATAATAAAACCTTTCCTTGACGATAATTAACATAAAAATATTTTTGATTAACTATAATTTAGCAGTTCATTCGAAACTACTTGACTCCTCTTTACAAGCCATTGACTAATCACTAACAAAGAATTTTGTTTAGACGGTAAATATCATTTTGTAGCGAAAAAAAAATAAAAAGACGGAAAATTCACTTTTCTTTTCTGCTACGTTACGTTTAATTTAGTTTTTTAAAATAAAAATAAAAAATAACATTAAACGTAACGTAACAGAAAAGAAAAGTGAATTTTCCGTCTTTTTATTTTTTTTTTCGCTACAAAATGGCGCCCGAGTATTCAATCGTCTAAAAAAAGATTTTTTCGGGGAACAACCAATTTTCCTTATGCGATTGCATAAAAACTTAAGTTACCTATACATCATACTGTGACTGTCTAACCATAATAATAAATTGAACTTGTTTGCTTCTTCAAATTGTATACTTAATTAAATTTCAGATACATTTTAACCAAAAAATTACACAAACATATTTGTAAAACCATATACAAGGTGGAACAGGACGATTGACATTCCTTTAAACCACGTAAAGAGAATCATGTTCTTTACCCGTATACAAAAAATCAATCAAATCCAATGAATACTTTAGCCACAGGAAATTATATTAATTTCCTTATTTTTCAACATGATGTAGATCTGAGTCCGTAATAATAGGTAAACATTGCCGCCGCCGCGCCCCGCACCCCGCACTGCACTGTTGGTCCGTGACTTTTCGTAGATAAAGCGTGTTTACTTTTGATGCAGTTGATTGTGCTATTTATTTTGTTTGAAAACTGCAATTTTAAATTTTCCATTAACTACTAATCTTCGTGTTTTAAAATGTTTCGTTGAACTAATACTGTGCTCGTTTTAATACAATGTCGTACGTCCAGATTCACATTGTAGAATTAGGTATCCACAAATCTAATTCACCTTTTCGTCCTCAACATCATCTGTATATGAATTCATTCATAAAGTTGACCGCAAACTAATTTAAACACAGACTAAAATGTAGATAACTAACGATGTAACAAACTCAATCAAAAATATTCACTTATCATCAACTAATTTACCTCATTCAGTTTCCCAAAATAAAGTTAAGTTATCAGCAATCTAACGAGGCCCATCATAAGTTAATCACAGATGACTATCCCCTACTAAGCGGTCACAATAATATGTCAGATTTTAGGTTCTACCACACATGCGAGACTTGATGCGCGATATGTTGCATTGCGACTATGTGAAATCGCAATTTCTTCCGCGCCAGAGTGTATTCGAACAAGCGTTTTTATACAAAAAAATAACGGGTGTTAAACTACCCCTAACAAAGCCGAGAATCACCTTGTTCTTCCCGTTTTTATATTTTTTTTTTGTACTGGATCATACCTGGGAATCTTCTGGTTATGGAGATATTAAAGCTCAAAGTTTTTACGAAAACAAGTTTAACTCTTTCAGTCACGCTTTTACAATAACATTATTTTGAGCATTTATATATTACTTTAAGCATCATTTACAACTAAAATATCTTAGAAAGTGGAAAAAAAAAATCTAGATATTAAGGCTTTCGAGGAATGAGGTGGTTAGTAACAATAACCACCATGACTATTGACACAAACAAAATTACGATAAATTACGTTTATTAATTATTAATTATATCAGTTATAATCAACTTTCTCACAGGAAAAACTATCGTAAAATCACTTTTTATGAAAATCTGCGAAACATGTTTTTCCTTTACGTAAGCAAAGGGGCACTTTACATGTATTGCACTGCCATATAGTACGCACTGGAGATAATTTAGTGCTACATTTGCAGCATCTTCTCGAAGTGCTTCTCTCAGGTTGATAGCGACTACATTCTAGACGGATTTCCTGAGGGACTGTAGGCTTGTGACATTTTATGAATGCAGGTCCTGGAGAAGAGGCTGCGGAACTACGATTGCTGTTTATTGGTTCGGGCCTTTGTTTGTCTCTAACATATGCTGGCGCCAGGAGACCCTGGTATACGCTTCGTCTGAATTCTTTTAGAGTCAATGTGCTTAGGTCCGGGCGTGAAGAGGACTGCAGTTCTTTATAAATTAAAAAGGCATTAACAACACAACAATCAAGGAAATGAAAAAAAATCCTATGCCACCACTTGTGGGATTTTCTGTCAATAGCATAACTTCCTTTGAGTTGATAGAATTTGTCGACGAAGTTCATATTTGCGTTGTAGTCTTTCACGGCTTCTGGACAGGACACTTCAACGCTGGTACCATCGCGCTCTCTGCAGTTAACTTTTCCAACATTCTTAGGATCGGACAAAATAAATACCGGATCGGATAGTTTGACAAAATAAATACAGATCTCTTGTCTTTCCATTTCAGCAAACTTATTTTTGTGTCACTAATCCGGTAATCATGTTCGCCTCTTTGTAAATGCTTGTCTTCTTTTAGCGTGGCCAAGAACTTTCTACTTGAATTCACCGTTCCACTGGCCAAAATTTTGTCTTCTCGCAGTTTTACTTGCAAAGGGTAGCTATTGAAGTAATTGTCGAAATAAACTTTATGATTTTTATCTTTCAAGTTTTCGCAAAAATTCCTGACAACTTTACCACCTAAGTCAGTTTCAACGTTGGTACCCTGCTTTCCTGTGTAAAAATCAAAATCTAGACAATAACCTGACTGTGCACATTTCATCCATACTTTGTATCCTCGTTTTATTGGTTTTTTTGGCATGTATTGCTTCAAATGGTTTCTGCCTTTAAATTTGATCATGCTTTCATCGATCGCAACTTTTTCTGATGGCTTGTAGTTTTTTTCAAAATTAATTCGTAGAATTTCGAATAGAGGTCTAACTTTATAAAGTTTGTCAAAATCTGGGCTATTTCTATTGGGCATTACACTATTGTCATTTACGTGCAAGTAATTCAAAAGCCAAGAGAATCTGTTGAAGCTCATGAACTTCGAAATATAGCTGTCATGCAAATCAGGTGCTGAGGACCAGTAATCTCTGTAGCTCGGCAATTTTTTAATACCCATAACCAAGTTTAAAGCAATGAAAACATCAAGTTCTTCTGTTGTGGTGGGCGTATAAGGCTTTCCAGATTGAGTAGCGTAAAGGTTGGTTTGAAAACATAAAATGTCTTGTAAATGTTCAGTCCAAAAGAGGCGAAATAGTAAAAGAGGCGTAATATTCTCCATGCTAAGAATGTTATCGGTTATTCCCACACTTTCAGAAAACTCACCGGGTATGTCCATCCTATAATTCTTCTTCCATTTTGGAGCTTTTATAGTCGGTCTGTTGGAATTTACGGTGTTGGACTCTGAAGAATCTGGATTCTGGTGGACTAAGCTAGACAAAGGGAGGTCATCATCAGAATCGAAGTTGTCATCACCTTGAACTTGAACTTCTCCAATCAAATCGCCTAACACCAGCCTATTTGGCTGATCTTCTGCATCATCTTCGTCATCCTCATCGCTACAAATACTCTCGCTGCCTGAAGGAAAATCTTCCAACAAGTATTCTGAGATTTCTCTATCTTTTAGCTGGCGCGACATACTGTAACAAAAACGAAATAGACACTTATAGTAACATACATAAGTTTCATTTAGATTATGACCGTAAACCCACAACAGTCACGGTGGTTAGTTTACTAACCACTATATTTTCATTGTGAATACACATCGAAAACAAAAAAGTAAAAGTATATTTATGTAAACACGAGTAAAATAGATACATGAGAATACATTGAGCAAAAAACATTAAAGAAAAAAGCTTACTTACCCGTTCCACATATTTTTTTATCACACACGCGAACAAAAGTACGTTATCGCAATATTCATTTGAACACAAATGAACTGTCATTCATTCAATATACCTCCAAGCGGTCGAATATTAGTAAGCATGGTTTGAACTTTCATAGTAATTCAACCGATTGTCGCTAGATGACGTGGGTATTAATTTATAAATTCGGAAAGAGGCGGTCAGTGTCACTAACCACCAAGACTGAAAGAGTTAAAATGTTATAACTTAGCTTTAAATACAGCCACGACCCCTGTTGCTTCCACCCATAAGCACCCATACTTTGCGTTTTCACACCAAAAAATAAAAGTTGTTTCCCAGCAATCTGGTATTTTTGCACAAAGTTACTTAGTTTGATGTAGGTACAGAGCAGTGGCGAAGCCTTCATACAACCCGATTCCTATCGGCTTCCCTTTGGAACTACCACTCTTCTTAATGTCTTATATTGCAAAATAATATGGTACAACTGTGTGTGTAACTGTGTATCACATCACATTATATATATTTAATACCAGTTTAAAACAGTCATCATAAAATTAAAAACATTACAAAAATGCCTATAATTTTTTGTTTGAGTTTATAAGAAATGAACATTTTTTCTTCGGTTTCCCTCTAATGATAATTGTAGCTGCGCCACTGGTACAGAGTATGTAGATGACGGCTATATGATGGTTTTTTTCACACTCTGTATATTATAGATAGGTAGATATCACAGAATTGCGAAGAGGCGTCGCGACTGTGTGGGAGAGCCCTTAAGTAATAACTTGTCCGGTTATCGTTTGAAGAATGCGCGATTGACGTGAAGACATGATGGGCGGAGGCTGTAGAGTTAATTTGAATTAGGCTGTATTTTGTATTCATCAAGGTAGTGATGTCATCTGTTTGGTCTGATGATGTCATCGGACGAAGAATGTTAGAGGAAAATATCTGAAATATGTCAAGAGGTGACGAAAATTAACACCCGTAAAATCACTTAGGAAAAAAACTGTACTTCATTTTGTAACTTGGAAAAGGGTGGACTAGTTTCTACATCTCAAAAACAGCGCTCGAAATACTCCATCATTTAATTTGATATGATATTTCACGATATTTTTCTTTCTTTCTTTCTTCTTTCTATAGATAGATAAAAATCACCAGTTTCTTCTGGAAATTAACTTGTAAACTGCAGATAGTCAGAATTCTCTCTTTGGAGTTAAACCTTAAACCTTTATGGTTGCGACCCTCAAGTTTAGCATCCAAAACTCGAATGTCCAACGCTGAACACGATGAACCTCCAAACATCGTGTTCAGCGTTGGACATTCGAGTTAACATTACGTTTAACTTTGGGATTCTCATTATTTCTTGTTTTAGCGGCAATATAAATCCACAAACTGAAAATTTCAACTGACAACCTATTATGGTTCATGAAATACAGCGCGCTGACAGACAGACGAACGGACGGACAGCGAAGGCTTAGTAATAGGGTTCCGTTTGGCACACTTTCGGGTACGGAACCCTAAAAAAGTGGGAGTAACTTAATCAAAAACTCACTCACCGTTTAAAATGTCAATACAGGATCTAATAATTAGAATACTTAGTCAATATCGATCATCATCATCTGCCTAGCCTTTTCCCAACTATGTTGGGGTCAGGTTCCAGTCTAACCGAATGCAGCTGAATACCAGTATTTTACAAGGAGTGACTGCCTATCTAACCCCCACAACCCAGTTACTGGGTAATACGATACCCCTTGGTAAGACTGGTTGTCAGACTTTCGGGCTTCTGACGACCCGTAGCGACTGTCAAAGATGCAAGAATGACAGCCGGGACTTTTCGAGGCACGGGGAGTCTCGGTATGTAAAGATGGTCACCCATCCACGGACCGACCGCGGCAAGCGTAGCTTAACCTGATCGATCGACCAGTGCGGCTGTTATTACTTAGTCAATATCGATCACACTTATAAATAATGTTACGATCGTTTTAAAGCTTATATTAAAATTGTGGCGAGTGTTTACGATTCTCATTTTCCATTGGCAGCAAAACGATAAATGTTGAGACCACCGCGGTCTCTGACGACGTAACGACGGTGTCGATTATACTAACATACACGTCTAGAAGACTGTTGTGTTTGTCTGTTTGTTTGTAGGTAGCTACTAATTCTCTTCTTGGTTTCTTGAAATCCATTCGTCTGATCCCTTTATTTATTTAGCATTTTATCAAACTAAGCACGGTTTACTAGGCTTATTTGTCAACTTAACTTTGGTGTTATTTTAATCTTTCGACAACTAACCATGCCGAAACTACAGCTTACAATATTTTTCTATTAGCCACATGATTATACTAGATAAGTAGCGAGATGTAACGCATCCTTTCTTTTTTTTTTTTTTTGATGGGAAATCATCAAATGACTTAAATTCTCCCGCTCTGGGCGGAGCAGGAGGGCGTGTCAGACTTTTACTAACTAAAACCCACCCGTGTTCCTTCGAATATTCCGCAACCCTAGCTGATGTAATACACCTTGCAGTTATAATATGTATAATGAGAGGTTAGCCAGTACCATTTTGTGCCCGGTTGATGGCAATAGGCTCGCCCTTTATTATATGGGACTTATACCTGGTGAAATGTGGATGTACTGTACGTACACCTCTACTTACCCTTCGGGGATTACAGGCATGATGTTATGTTGTGTTCGCCAGTGGCTTATCTTTATGTCAAGGTATGCGCCTATTTAGTCAAGCTTAAAGGCTTCTGAAAACAGGCGCGACACGCGACGCGACGCGACACAAAGGCACCGCTCGTCGCGCGACACCCGGTGCCTTCGTGTCGCGTCGCGTATAGCGCCTGTTTGCAGGAGCCTTTAGTGGATATCAACGAAGAAACAGACGAAATTATCCATTATTTTCTGTAGCTAATCTATGGAAGAGGCGTTTAAATTCTACTTGGACATCGTCACGTGCAAAAGCAAGTCCACCATAAAAGTACAATTTAACAAAAATGCAATATGCACTCACAAACAAAGATGAGTTAACGCGTGTTCTCATTTTTTTGTCACATCATTATTCAGGCCGTAATGTCATGCGAATGCAAGTGCAGTAAAATCACTTCACATCGCGTTTATCATTAGAATCAATTAT
This sequence comes from Fissipunctia ypsillon, assembly GCA_947568875.1. Lineage (NCBI taxonomy): Eukaryota > Metazoa > Arthropoda > Insecta > Lepidoptera > Noctuidae > Fissipunctia > Fissipunctia ypsillon. The sequence goes on from OX387643.1 coordinate 7,118,874, forward strand.
TTCTCCATTTACGCGTTCGTATGTCGGCGAGCCCTCAATGTTGGTAATTTCGTGTGGACATGATCGCTTTTTATACGTTATTAAGAATTCTCGAGTCGAACGCAAAATATTAACATTAAACACCTTTAAATTATGGCTGCCAGTGGTACCTAATGGTCATAAAAGGCACCGCGCGTATGTAAGGAATTCGCTCACCGTCCTCGATGTTTTCGAATTTTGACTAAATATAATTATGATTTTATGGTAATCTTGTTTGGTTTAAATTTTCCAATTAGTAGACATTAAAATGCCTGTGTGATACAATTTTTGATAATTAAAATTGTGATGATGTAACGTTTTGGATTTATTTACATTGTTGTCATATACTTGTTTGAATTGACAGTGAAATTCTTTAATTGCTATTGTATCTGATTAAACCAAATAATTTAACATCTTTACACAATACGCTGTACCTAATACCTCATTCCTACCACAAACCTTAGCCATTGTTTTGCGAATAACACTAAAATGAACCTACCATAATATGTACCTACATATTATGGTAGGTTCATTTTAGTGTACCTACCTATGAACACTTTTCGTATAGGAAACTATAATTACCAATAACATCACGGGCTGATAAAAAAAGAGCGTCGAAACAAAAGAATCAACCTGCATTGAGATGGAAATGTAAGGGCGTTAACACACCTACATGGTGCGAGTCAAATTAGACCGGTGCCGCAATTAGGGCGATTACAGGCGACATCTGAACATCCTGTCGACAGGATGCATGTGGGCGAAAAGTATTGCCAGACTGAAAGTGCTTTCTTAATTATTGTGCAATATTTTGGAAATATTTATCAAATAAAATTAGTTTTTGTATAATTATGTACAATGTAGTTTTGATATGAATTGAAGACGATTAGATGACTTCAGACAGAATGTCAAATAGCTTTGATTTTTTTACAAATAATTGACACGTTTGCACCTTACTTACAACTTCTGGCAACACTGTAAAACGACCTCATCTTACGGTGTCATAAAACTTTTATAATATATCGGTATTGAATTTTAGTACAGCTGTAAAGGCAACCCGTACCGTTTCACATAATTGTACATGTTAAAATGTCAGCAGATTATGTTGAATTAGGGTGTCATAGGCCCCAGTCATGTGATCACGTCGGTCTGACTCACAAATTATAAAGAACATGTCCAAATAGGCTTTACAATGTTTGCAATAATTTTGGGGTAGGTACTAAAATATTATTTTGTTTGGAGTTCAATAAAAATATGAAGACTAAACGCGTCTATTATTATGTGATGTGTGAAAACGTCGTCGAGAAAATTGGACCGTTGAGACACAAATCATAAAGTTCCATTTAATTTAATTTTTGTAATATGAGAAGGTAGATAAGGAATATGAAAAGAAGAGCTTAGCACAGTAGATAATATTAATCAATAGCATATAATTACGTCGTTCAAAAACGAATTATAATAAATCGTAGCACTCACATTAAAGAACGAGTCTTCAAAACTTAAGTATAATTATACTTTTCAACGTTACATTACCCCCGTAGGCGAAAGAGATCGTCTTAAAACGAATCATAACTTTCGTCCTTCAACAAAAGTAGGTAGACAGGTCATCGTCCGAATTAGCGTCGGCTAATCGCACTCAGGAGAGAAAGTGTGTAGGAATTAATTACTTACTACGAGTATTTGCCCAGTTCGCAACGAGCAACAACAAAAATAATAAACAATGTCATCGGGTCGCGAGTGGGCGGTGATTTCGTTATCATCGGCGATCTATTCACGGAGAGATGGATGTGAAATTGTGGAAGCTTCTAGTCTTTGTAATGGCACAGAACTTTCATTATAATCCAGAACCCTTACCCCGATGTCCGGTCAAAAGCCCGGGTGATGGCAATAGGCTCGCCCCCTATTACATGGGAATAAATATGTGTTATGTTATGTACAAGTACGTGTATGTATCATGATCGGAAAATGGCACTGGTGTTTCGAAATAGTGCAAGAGCAAGGACCTTAACAATTTTATACATTTGTATGACATTAAACACATGAATTTTTAAATTTATTTTTTCTTTTCAGATACGACATCAGCTATATAAGAAAAGCTCATGCCATGATCAAATTATTGACCAGTCAGCAAAAATGGTAGCCGGTACGCCAAGGATGCGCGGTTGACGACATTATTGCCATCGCGGGTAAATCCTGGATGAATCTGGCACAGACATGGAGATTGGCACAAGCAAAAGGAGGCCTATGACTGGCAGTAGGTGAAGTCGGGCTGTGGATGATGATAATATAAAAACAGGTAACAATTCGGGTATCTCTGCTAAAACAAAGAAATGGTGTCACACCCGTTGCCAATGTATAAATTATTCTATTCTATTCTATTCTAATGATGTGTTGATGCCCAAGCGACATTTTGTGTATAAATATTATTGTGATTATTTTTGCGTAAGTAATACTTCTCTGACAGACAATAACTTTAACAGTGTCCTACTAGTCTGCGGCTTGGAATACCTATTGTTGTATAAAGCTACTACCCACTCCCACTCTCCTGGTCTATAACCTACTTAGTTAAAGTTGGTTCTGACACATGATTTTGTAAATAAATATAGTCTATTTTCTAGTTCAAGTTCAAGAAGTAGATAACTTGATCAAGGCTGAAGTTGTACAAAATAACAATATTTTCTTTATTTTCTTAGCGAGGAACATTTTTCCAAGCTTCAGTTTTTCTTGGATTATAGAGTCATATACGCCGCATCCATTTTCCGAGGTACGAAAGTAGGTAGTTACAGTCTCCATTGCCTCACCAGATTACAAAAGACTATGACTTATTAACAAATAACTTACTAAAATAAAAGAGCTAATCAATTTCCAAGTAACAGGAAGCAAAGAAGTAGCCACTAAGCACATACGAACGTTATGTAAATGGATTACGTTGACAGGCGGCATATCGTATATAAGTCGAGGAGCCAGCGCAGACGCAGACTATAAAAACACGGTATTCGTACGCCATCATGGAATCCGTCGGCTAATCTTTGAAGCGCGCTCGCTCGCAAATCACAAATCCACTCGGAGATTAACATCCATTATTTTGCATATTATTGACATTTACTACCACACTTTATTTATACGCGTCCAGAGTTATTTGGGAAGTATTTTTTATGAACATAAAAATGTTTGTAGGAAACAAAAAGAGATCAATATTTATGGTTGGGCCGATGTATGTCAATACGAAAAATTATTTGTTGAGAGCTGGTTTAGCTGTGGATGCTTTCCGTTTGATACACATGCTTTGTGTCGAGGCTCTTATACGGATAATGAGCAATACTTTTTAAAAGATCGCAAGATAACTAGTGTTAAGTTTTGGAGCTCCTAATGTGTAAATGAGTTCGAGCAATCTTGTTATTTGAAATTGTCTGTGGTTGATCGTCCGACGGTCGTTTATTGTCGTTATGATGGCACGGTCGCTGCCACTTGCGGTTTTATAGCGCTTAAAGAGTTTAGAAGTGATGAAATTCGAGAATAATAACACTTGGACGAGTGAGGGTATGGCAGTTTAGAGCTCGTGTGACTAATAAGGATTCTTTTACGTGAGTCGAGAAATAATTAAAGTGACAGTGCCTTTTAATTTAACGCTAATTGAAGTTTTTTCAGGCGCCTTTATGTTTTAAGATATAGCTCCTTATTTTAGTATGACGTCATCACGTTAAGCATATCTAAAAAGAAGGGTCTCAGTTAAATTAAAATTTATCTACAACTTGGAACGGAATGGAAGCGAGTTTTTGTTACGATATTGTCCAAAGCAAAATTAACTTTATGTCAATTGTGTAACGTACAAACTAGATACGAGCTTGTAACTGCGGGACTTACCGAAAAAGCGAGTGAATTCTCCAGAAAAGGCGCGACCTGTTTGTTATCTGTGCTTTGTACAAAAAAATCGCTTCCATTCCGTTCCGCGGCAACGAGCCCACGGGCCCACGAAAAATTCAGCTAAATAGGTGGAACTGGTGGTGGTGGACTGGAAGCCCAATTCCCGTAACTAAAAACGTTCAAAATTTAGTCGCAATCTTATCTCAGCGACAATCAAATGTCAAAAATGTAAGGAAGTTATAAGTATTTTTGACACATTGTGACTGAGATCAGACTGTGAATGTTCTTAAAATTACGACAATTGCCCCTCTGGTAATTGATTCACCACTTTTCACAACAATTCTCAGGAAATTGAAACTTCACAACACACATCACATAACATAACATCACGCCTGAAATCCCTAAAGGGTTAGGCAGAGGTGTACCTATCTAGTAGGTACACCTATATTTCGCCAGTTATGTTGACACTTAACTAACGTTGAAATTACCTAACTGTCACATAGGCCAAATATAGACCTTGCGGTTTTATGGCATGCAAGTGACATTCAACTTTAGGGTGATACAGCAATTACGAGTTCGACTATACTTATCTTCCTGGCTAACTAAGGGCTGATTTCACCAATGAAACTGAACGCAATCAGCACATCTAAACCACGTTCAAGAGCTGTCAGTGTCATTATTATTGTGGAATGTTGACACTTTTTTTTTTTGGTGGGAAATCGTCAAATGACTTCTCCGTTCTGGGTGGAGCGGGAAGGCGTGTCAGACTTTTACTGATTAAAACCCACCCGTGTTTCTTCAGTTGCCTGTGCCAGAGGCCACGGTAACTCTTTCGAAAATCCTGCGGCTCGGCTGGGAATGTTGACACTGACATCTCTTGAACGTAGTTTAGATGTGTTGATCGCCTTCAGTTTCAGTGGTGAAATTGGCACTAAGCTCGTCACTTTGGCATGCTATTTTATGTTACGGCTCCTGATTATCAATTAAGTAACTATAGAATAGAATTCTCTTTATTATGTACACCATAAATATTACAGATATAAAAGTAGAAATTTTACTACCTCTTCTCACCGTCTGAAAGAATCCTGAAAAGTTTAAAAACAGCAATGATTTTAAATGAGAAACGCGGTTCTTGCACAAGGTATTCCCAAAGACTATTGCCTAAAGCCAGAGAAAAAGTAAGACTGAAGAACATGTACCTAAGTAGGCAACAAAATCCACAAATGGACATCAAATCTAACAGGTTGTTGTAACGCCCACATATGATCACGAATCCATAAATTGACATTTACTAGTTAGAGTAATGAGAAACTACACATATTGTTAATTTAAATGCTGGTCTAATAAAAATCAAATTAATTATAGCAAACTGTCATTTTTGGCGGTGCAGCAATTTCTTAATTCTTTTTTTTTTTGGTTGGCAAATCATCAAATGACTTCTCCCGCTCTGGGTGGAGCGGGAGGGCGTGTCAAACTTTTCTGGTTAGAGAGGTTTAATTCTCATAAAGAAACTTAAAAATTTAAATACATATAAGAGCTAATCATTGTCCTTCGACACTCAGACTTACAGTTAATCTGACGTATTTAATTACATATTATTATTACATTAGTATAACAAATTATTTAGGTTTGTGCGTTCTCTCAAAAATCTAACACTGTGCCACTATGCGTAACCATCCTGCCCTGAAATAAACAGTGCGGTCCCGCTGTCATAATTCAGATACGAGTACATCAGTCATTAGTACAACTTTTGTTTACAGCCGTTATTGTTAAGTTGTTTTATTTAATATATTATTTTTCGTATTGGTTTAATGTTTAGTTAGTAGCAATAATCTTTTATGGTTAATTAAACATTTGAAGAACATATTTTTTTAGTTTGGTTTAAAAACATTGATCGAATTCGCACCCTATATCTCATCTCATAATTTATTGTAAAATTACACTCCCTGTTATACAAGTGATATTTACCTTGAGTGGTTCGCACTCGAGGAAGTAAGATGTGATCTTTTCTACGACTGACTGCTACGGTTATGTAATTGGTATATTTTAGTGAATAAAATTTGTGTATGTATGGTTTTATTAAGTATTTTTGAATGAGTATGCAGGTGCAGTATGCATGAAGTTGTTTGATGTTCAATAGTTTCGTGTCTTTGTACTTATATTTTAATTGTAGGTGTCAGGTAGTCGTAATGAATAAGCATTTTAATAATTTTGTTTTGTGCAATTTGTAGGTCTTTTAATTTTGTTTTAGGTGCATTGCCCCAGATTTCGATTAGGTACAGTATGTGTGGCTTTAATAAAGAGTTGTATATTGTCTGGCGTACACTGTCTGGCAAATTATATCTTTACTGGTAAAGATGTCATTTTGGATCTGATGTAGTCAATTTGAACCTTCCAATTTAGGTGGCAGTCTTGTCTTAACCCAAGGTACTGCTCGTGTTGTTTGACTTGAAGTATTTGGTTTTCAATTGTAAGAGGTGGATGAGGTGGTATTTTCTTATTGTTGGCTTTAAATATGACGTAACTGGTCTTAGATGTATTGATTGTAAGAAGACTTTGTTGAATCTAGATGGATAATGAGTTTAGGTCTTGTTGGGTTTGATTTTTCATGTCAGCTATAGAACCACCAAAATATAAAAAGGCGTTTTTACTGACTAACACTCACCCGTGTTCCTTCAGTTGCCTGTGGCAGGGGCCGCGGTAACTCTTCGAACATCCCGCGACCCGGGCTGAGGCATCTTACTCGTGAATATTCTTTTAATTTTATTGTCTTACCATACCAGTTTTCTGCTACTGTCGTTTTAAATTGTGAAAATGTAAAATGATACTATGAAATTATTTATTTTGATTCCTCTTTACCGAAAGGTTTCCTCAATATTCAACACTCAATATATATTTAATGCATTCCCCAATGTGAACCTAAGTGGTATGTTTTACAAAGACATGATCATTGTGGACTCTATCGCCTGTCGGGCACAACAAACTAGGAGAGGAAGAGGGCTTCAATTTGACAGATCATATAGATGATATGTTTTACCCTCACACTTTGCCGCTATCGATATGTCCCAAATTGTAAGAGGTGAGTGAGGGGAGCTAGTACTGGCAAATGATATAACTTAGGGTGCTTACACCAAGAAACAGGTCGGTACCGATCGGTATGGCTCGATCCTGGTATTCGGCACCGACAAGTATAAACCTGTTTTTTTCATAACATGGGAATATTATACCTGCATCGATCGGTACCGACCCGCACAAACTCGCCTGTACCGGAAACCTGTTTCTTTATGTAAGCATCCATACGTTGGCTTCCAGTGATAGCCTGAGAGTTACTAATTGCTAAGAGCTAAGAGGTTTAAAACAGGAAAAAGTGTTATCTAATATTGCACGTTCAAAAGCTTCGTTTGGAAGGTTTTGCCATAATGGAACTCAATTAAGAAAAATCCTAATTAATACACTCCTAAACTTATCTGCATACAGTTAAGGCCGTCTATAAAACTAATTAATTCAACGTTGTAAACGTAAATCAAAATTTAATACTAGCTGTGCCCCGCGACTTCGTTCGCGTGGAAGTCGTAAGGTACACAATATACTAAAATAACAGCGACATTTTAATAAAACTCCCTCGTCCCCCGACCTGCCGCGTGACATCGCCCGCCTGCGCTATTACTTCGTTTTCGCTTAGCGTTCTTTCTGACTGTTTTTCTTTTGCTCGGTTCCTAAGGGTCGTAGCGTGATGTTAAATAGCCTACAACCATCCTCGAGAATTGGGCTACCAAATTCAAAAATAATTTTTCAAATCCACCTTTTTGTTCACAATTTCGTGGGTTTTATTTTTTTTTTGCGCGGAACCCTAATTATTTTTCCAAAATAAAAGTATATCAGCTATCTGTCAGTGAAAGTCCCGTCAAAATCGGTCTAGCCGTTTCGGAGATTAGCCGGAACAAACAGACATAAAAATTGCTTTTTTGTTATAAGTGCCGTATATACTTTCTTATGCATTTAGTTAAAAGTTGTTATTTTGACATTACAAACAGACACTATAATTTTATTTATTTGTATAGATTAGCATTACTATCGTAAGTCTGTTTATAGTTCGGATGACATCATCTGAAAACTGGTGGCCAGTGAAAGTTAATTAAATAGATATTTAATTATGTGTCTCGACTGTATCTTAATCTTCATAACTAGTAGGCGACGGATTTGGAATATTATCTTTGTAATTATGAATCGGTTCCTTCTTGCGTGATCGGGTTACCATTTCGAAATGGAAAAGTCCTGACAAAAACCGGACATTTATAAAAATAAGTCTACTTTTTTATCTTCAGTAGGTGCCTATACATTTGACTTTTATACATAACATCTACACAAAACATCACGCCTGTAACCCCCGAAGGGTTAGACAGAGGTGGTCTTAAGTCCCATGAAATAGGGGGCGAGCCTATTGCCATCAACCGGACACAAATCCTGACTCCGGGCTGCTACTGAAAAATTCCAGAAGGAAAAACCCCGTAACACTTTGCCTGACCTGGGAATTGAACCCAGGACCTCATGCTCAGTAGTAGCGCTTGGTACAGACTTTTTTTACATTGTTAGAAAAATCCTTCTATGTCGAAAAAAGAGCGGGACATAACGGACAAACCCTGACGCTGTTAGTTTGTGTATCTGTTACGGCTAAAACCCGAAGTGCGGCTACAACTAGTTTTAGCCGGCTACAACTAGGTGTGGGCTGAAAGGCAGGTTAGGTTAGGTTAGTACTGTGACTACACAACACACCTAGTTGTAGCCGGCTAAAACTAGTTGTAGCCGCACTTCGGGTTTTAGCCGTAGGTAACATATCGACAACTCAGGCTCGAACTACGGGAAAGTCCGTGTCATATTTTGAACAAAATTAAAACTATCACTGGGTACTTATTTTTTTAAATAAGGGATTAAAATTATTCGTCAAAAATGCTGCCATTCAGATATATCCTTAATGTGTTAGTGTAACCAGAAATCATAATGTCATAAGTAACACGTGGATCTAAGTTTAATAATAACATATATTTTGTTATTTGAAAGGCTACACGAACAAAGACGAAGGCAAAACTTGACAATGCAATAAAACTATGAAAGTCAACATTCACTAAACCGATATTCCTACGTTAGCATTAACGGTTTCATGTTTATAATCGATATTAAGTAGGATGAAGCATTTTATTGCCTTAATCCCAAAAGAACTGATTAAAAATATATTTTCCACGCGGATTTGGAATTAAGAGATTTAAATGAGGTTTTGTAACATGCTTTCTTGAACGTAGGTATAATAAATTTTAAAAGGTCGTATTATTCTCATAAATACATTAATTTGTGTTTACAATAAAGTATTTAATAAAAATATCAAATTCTGCAACGATTTTCGCTGGGTGGCTGGCTACTACCTATTATAAATAGCGTGATGACAGAGGCCGAGAATCGAGCTAACATACACATAGGTACATAATAACATCATGCCTGTAATCCCTAATGTGTTAGGCAGAGGTGTAATCGAGCGAATTAGCGAGCAAAAGCGAATTTTATACAACTGGAAACTTGTAATTGGCCTTCTTTTACATATTACTTCTGACTACTCGAATGTAAGCTGTGAGTTTACTAAACTTAAAATTAGTAAAATAAAATAAAAGTGAACTGCTCTATACTGATGATAATTATCATGGTGATGACGATCAACAATTTCTGCAACACCTTTTTCATCAACTGCAGCATGTAAAGGTATTAAGAATAAACAATTCGTCTAGTGCTATTAGCAAATTGCTTTCCACCGCCATCAGCAGTTCCATGTATACAACCAAACCTCAACAATCATTCAAAGGTCCATTACACACAATCGACGGATCGGACGTAAACTAAGCTGTGTTGGATAACATTCGCGACGAACGCAGCGGCTCCGCCCACGCCGCGCGGTTACTGTTTATTGGCTACCCGACCGAGGGTTCCGTACTAAATGATACTATTCCATTTTAAAACTGTACCGCGATGTTGCTATAGGCTGATCTCATGTTGTGGTGTGGTGTGTTGTTTTAACGACTTGATGTGGATTGATGTGGTATGTAATCTTCTCGTGTAGGTTAGTCCTATTTTGTTAGAGATAACTTACGTCTGGGTACGATTTCGACTGATTATCTCAAGAAATATATTTCGTCTATACGAAACACGGGCTACATTCGTACTAACACACCTACCATAATCTATGGAGGACTACATGGGGTGTCTATGTGTTATGTAACTGAATATCTACTAAGTTTATCAATTTTCAACAAGCCGTGTGGGCACACGGCTTGTTGAAAATTCATCAGGTTGCATTGGGCGATGAGATTTCCATCGGCAAAAATTACGAACTTTCATCCAAACTTTCTCCTATTTAACCCTTATAGGTGAAGAATTTTTGAATATCCTTCCTTAGTGCTCAATTTCGCTATAAAAGGACCTTTTGTGCAAAATTTAATGCTTCTGGAACCAGCGGTTTAGGCTGTGCATTGTCTGTCAGCGAATGAATTCTATATTTTTATTAAGCAGAATCAATCGATCAATAAAAGTTATACGAGCCAAAGAGAAACTCTTACATTTGTAAATACAGTAGTTATACATATCTCCGTTAACAACCTTAACAATCCTAAATCATCTTCTTAACTTTCCGACTTCACCCAAAACACGATTTCAATTAATTCCGCCAATATTTATAACTCACATTAAAATTAAGGAGCTCCAAATTTTTATCGATATGCTCTCATTCGGTCCCATTTGCCCTCCGACCCGTTACCTGTACCGTTAATTATCCGATCTTTATTTGAATATTTTGAATGCATTAACGGTCGCACCTTATGCGGGACAATTAAAAAGTGACGCATCTCGATTCACCGATTTGCTCACTCGATGCATCGATGTCATCTCGACTCGAGAACAGTAACTCGATGTACGCTGTGTATTTTTGATGTGCAATGAATCGATTTGTTAAAAAAGCGTAGGCAGTGACTGTCATTGTTGCGAAATAAAATGTTCTATTGTCGCACGTCTTGTTCAATTGCGTAAATTGCATTGATTCAGCTGGCCTAGGTAGTTGTGTAAGTAATTTGAGCTATGAAATTAGCACGAACCTATTCCTGGCTACCTAAAGCAAACAAAATGTTTTAAATAAAGTATTACGTTTTCATACCTTTACGAGGATTACAATATATTTCGTTCTATAAATGATTTTTTGGATTTTTCAATAATTGAATTATCTCTTTCTTTCGTAAATCATTGTGATTTGATATCTGTTTTCTTAAACATGAAGCGTGTCTTGATGGCGGATAATGACTAATAAACAAATCAAAGTCAACGGCTTACAATGCACCTCACAAGTAGTAAAAGTAAAAGGGTCGTTCACATTAACGTGTTCGCCATCCCGTTACATTCGCACCGGTTGCATCATTCGCGCTAATCGAAAATTCTTAACGTGTTATCTTAAATTTCAAGCCTCTCACCAAAATGAATCATGTCCCAAAATAAGGCACCGATAATCGAACTTCAATTTTGCATGCCCCTGTACAAAGAAAGCACTTTTACTTTTTATTAAATTCGGTTTTCTCACGGCACGACGTGACTCACGTCGCTTTCTTGCTTTTCGTCGTGTGTTGGGCCCCTTAATTATGACGTCATAACCGCGGCCCGCGGCTGCGGCTGCTCTTTTGTTCTCTTTTCAAATTTCAATTTTTAATTTATTCGCTGACACAGAGGCTGTATATCTTGGTTTTGTCTTTTATGCCAGTTAAGTTGGCGATGTTTATAAAACTGTTTGTTTATTTGTTTACTACAGACCGCCCAGGGTTATTTTCGGTTCTATTAAAGTGTAAGATTTATGATTAAAGATTTGTATGAGGAGGAAATATTTTTAATTGTGTGTTGCCAATGGTTTTCGTGAAGACTTGTATTTAAATAATTTAATAATTTGCAATAAAGTGTGTATTATATTCTAACTACAGACAGCATATAATCTTAAAGTGGCATAAAGTTGTTGAATAAAGGATGGTCCCCTTAACTAGTTCATTGTCAGTGGCAGCAGTACCGGGCGATAAGATTAAAATATTAAGTTCTCAACGGCCTCAATGGTCAGTACAACAGTGAAATATTTCGCGCTCCTTTACACTGTTGCCACAATAGAAGTCCGCTTTACGTTCTACCTACTGCGAGGATGTAGAGTGGCTAACATTCTGTGAAGCAATTTGGGACTGCATGATTTTAGAACAAAATATATTAAAAATTGTTGAATGGTTCTTCTCATTGGCAAGACAGTCAAGACACGTCATCATCATTCTCTTGCTCTTATCCCAATTTATTTGGTGTCGGCGCAACATGTCTTATTATTCCATACTTCTCTATTAGTCGTCATGGTAGACATTTAAATAGGATTATTTAATTAATTCCTCGAGTAAATTCTAGGTTGGTCAGAAACACTGGTTCAGTCAGACTCAACCGAAGAAACTTAACTTTACTTAATAAATAAATAAATAAGAAAAATTAATACCTAGCAAACAGCAGCATCAACTCAGAACATAAAATTGTGGTTAATATGTGGCACTACGTGAATACCCCGAGATAACACGGCCGCCAGGAACTCACCTACCCGGTAAGCATAGCACTATGCATCATATTAGGACGACGCCTGGTCCACCAGTATCATGCAAACCCCGGCGCATGGATCCCACACGTACCTTGGTGGCTAAGAAGGAGTTTGAAGACATGCTGGCGAGTGGGGGAGCCAGACGGTCGGAGAATGCATGGTCAGCACCTCTTCACTTGGTGAGGAAAAGACGACGGATGGAGACCATGTGGTGACTATAGGGCACTTAACGCCAGAACAATACCAGACAGGTACCCTATCCGCCATATTCATGATTTTTCTCACCAGCTGGCAGGGTGCACAGTCTTCTCTACGATAGACCTAGTTACGGCATACAACCAGATTGCGATCAACCCCGATGACATCCCAAAGACTGCCATAACAACACCCGTCTGGTCCGAGGATCCTCCCTTTTCTATGGAGGATGAGTGAACTTTACACCCTGTTCCTCATGCCTCCATACTGGTGACCCCGTACATGAACGTCAGCGCAGCCTTCGTGCAACTACTACAGCGTGACGTCATCAGCATCACTTCTTCGAGCTTTCGAGCGGCGAGTCAGACAGCCAGCCAGCACCCACGGCTTCAACGGGTATCCTGACCACCAGCATGCAGCAACCGCGCATACCTGGTCATCACCCTCAGCCTCATCAGTAATCTTGGCACAGCACACTGCACTCTCGGCCGGTCAACAAGCAGAGCCCTTCAAACCTCTCCTGGTCGACACCAGTAGCCAGCCTCAACCCGGCGCTGTACCTCATCCAACGCACTGGAGCATAACGCAGCGCCACCCCGACTCACTGGGGGCATCTCCGCAGACAGTTCCGACTCACCACGAACTATGCGGCACCCGGTTCCGACTCACTGGAACCGCAACTGGACCTGGCAAGCATCGCAAGATACACGACTCTACCCACTATCGACCTCCGGTCTCCGGAGGGGAGTGATGTGGCGGCATCGCCACAGTGGAACGTGTCACACTGACGTCACGCAAAATCCTGCATCGCGCAAACAGAGTTTACCGCGCGACTAGCATATATACAACATCCCGACATCAACCGTCGGGCAGTAGCCCACCAGACACAACACCCGTCTGGTCGGAGGATCCTCCCTTTTCATAGAGGATGAGTGAACTTTACACCCTGTTCCTCATGCCTCTATAAATACTAGGCAGAAAAAACTTAGATTTTCATTTATTTAATTTTCTATACATATAATTTATACTTCTAAATATTTTTATAAAAACATTTAAAAAATAGTAACCCAACGGCATCAGGAACAGGGTCCAATGTACCGATGGTCAGGGCTCTAGAGAGAGGAAGCTCCTCACCAAAAAATCTAATAAATCAAAATCAAATCATTTTTATTTCAGGCATACAAATACATTTCACCCATAGTGACTACATAAGTAAACATTAATTAGGTATTATTATTAAGTTACATGTATTACAAATTAAATTAAATTAATACGTTCATACATTAGTTCATACACTATGCGTGCCGTATCCAGGAGTACTGTTTTCTGGATCAAGCCCTTGACCCAGCCGCGCAATGAGAGCCTCTTGAGGTGTGGGTCGAGGCTCTCCGCTATCCATCCCATTATCCGTAAAGATTATCGGTGCAATGATAAGTAGATTATTATTAAATTCTTTTTATTTCAGACTAAAATTAATTTGTCCATAATTGTTAGTCACATGGTCTTAAATCTATGTTAGTATTTCCAACCTTCATAAAAATAAAATAAAAATAACATAATTCAAAAATACAATAAAAAAAATCATTCATGTCAACAATGTCAATAATATCATAATGTCATCTCGTCACATGAAGGTGGACGAATCTCCCCAGCACTGCAGACAGAACAACAACAGCTAACAACAGTTAACAGCTTCATCCAAAACGGACTAGGTGCTAACAGCGGAAAAACGACCTTTTTACGCAAAGCTTCTTTGCTTGACTGAAATTGAAATTTTTCATCAGTAGATACTAGATTTATATAAAGTGGAGGCCAGGGTAGCCCGCGAAATTCAAATTTTCTTACGTTTTTGCAATTTGCAGGTCAGTGTTAGGTTGTAAGTTTATTGAAATATGATTCGCGACCGTAACGAATATGTATTTACAGAATTCTAATAATTAAAGTCATCAATATAATTTTCAAAGAACAAGTAATTCTAAGAATTTCATGAAATCTTGACATTTGAGGATTATACTAACTTAAGGGGTTGTATTACTAATTCTAATGAATATAATTCTGCAAATACATATTTGTTACGGCCGCGAATCATACTTTAATCAACATACACCCAGACACCGGTGTGGAGCTCACTCCAAATTGCAAAAATCGTAAGAAAATTTGAATTTCACGGGCTACCTTAGCGCTTACCCCTTAACCTCCTTTGCCAAAAGGAAGAGAACAAATACACCACAGGACATTACATAATTATGACCTAAATTACCATAGGCAGACAAAATTTTCATTTTTGCTATGTTAAAATTTGTGTTAAGGTCGGCGTCCCCAATATTTTTCGTGCAAATAAATCCTTAATCCGGACAACCTCAAAGGACACTACACACAGAGACCCACCACCGTTCCCAGTTGATGTCATGAATGGAATATTCAAGGCGTTATAAATAAATATAACTGTCGTACGCGGTCTAAAGAAAGTGCTCCTGCGCAGCTCGCTCGTAAACCTTACTTACATCTCAATAAACATATCCTCAGTAGCGGTTATCGTTTTGCAAATTGAACTGGAAATGATAACTTTTATTGTTATGTTAGTGTAAAGGTAATATAAGTAAATGGTAATGTTAAAGTGGTGGCTAGTGTGTATATAGCCTTTTAACAATGGAAGTCGTTATTGGCTTCTTGGTTGAAAGGTGCAGGTCTTGCAGTCTAGTTGTGTAATAGTCTCATAATCTTTTGTCTTTCATTTTGATAAAGAAAAATATGTATTGCGTACATCTTTATGTCAAAGAAACGGTTTTTCCAAACATACGTGGTGGCGTAATTTTCAATCGATGATTGTTTCTTACGTCCATTTTGATTTACCTCATTTCAATAGGTATCTGTCGCTTTGGTAGAAATGTCAAACTATGCTTTTTCAAATGAATGTTAGTGACACTTAGTCCTGAAATAGGACAAAATTTAAAAAGGACTGAATCTATAGTTCTGTAAAGGTTAAATGCAAAAGGCGACCTTATGTCGTACAGGCCGTTAGAAAAATAACTATGGTTGCATTCGATCATTCAAGCGAATTTGGAATTAATTTTCAATATAAATTATTAGGTAGGTATTTGTTTCGGGAAAAACAATAGTGTATAGAGTAGACGTATAGGAAAGTGCACCTTTCACTGTGATAAACTGATAAATATAAAATCATTTTATCATCTATTATTTTACGCCCCCACACTACATAACAGTACCTAATGCTGCTTGGAAAAGCTTCGTATACCACAAAATTATTCATTATTAAATTGATATTCTGTCATTCTATACGTGCCTCAGAACCCACCGGCCAACTTTCCAGTCTATAAAGACATAAAACTTGGAACATTAAGGTCTTAATTACATCCTAACAGACAGAGTTAGTTTAAGACGACACCGCGCGCGCAGTGGCGCCCTCGTCATTTGTTTGGTTATTTATTTTATTTTAGAATGTAAATGCAGAAAGTAAGCATGTTACGTTGTGCTCCACAAGACTATACATTATTATTATTACAAACGGTAGTTTTACATTGTTAAGTTTTATTATAATCCTTAAAACTCAATTCCATTTTATGGATTATAATAAAGCTCTCAACCCAACCCTTCGGGGAAACAAGGCGTGATGTATGTAAGGCGTGTATGTGTTCATTCTAAAGTAAAAGAGATGAGGGCGCCACTGCGCGCGCGGTGTCGTCTTAACAGTTGTGTGTCCACTCAAGTAATATCTAACTAAACTTCATTACCTACCTATTAACCTAAACCCACTTAGATTGATCAATCACTGACTTACCGATTGAAATAATTAAACAATAAATCCGAAACGCTTAGTAATAACTAAACACCTACTTCCACATATTATAATATTTCATTACAATTTTACTATCATGTCCTATTTGCTATGATATTAGTATAATTGATTTTCTGTGCAATATTAATTTTACCAGCCAAGAGTCGTAAACACCGAAACAAATGGGTATAAAACTTATCGGTTCCATATATTTTAGTGGAAATTTAACGTTTTAATATTGTACACCCACGAAAATCTATAAACCGTTGTGTGCAAAGATACATTAGTATTTAGAGTTATTGCGAAACTTATTTAGAAAGGTGTATGTAGGTACTATAAGTTGTTGGTTTTCATTAGTAGATCAATGTTATATTTAGGCAAGTGCTTATAAATCTTTTGGCAAAAAAAAACTGAAAACTTTTTTCCGACATGGTCTAGGTTTCATACAAAATCTGTAAAACGTGTTCAATTAACTATATTCTTTTTAGTTGGGAAGACTTCTTTTAAATATTTTATTATTCTCTCAAGTTGATTTTTTTTTTTGTAAAGCTTGTATTTATTTATTTATTAAGCAAGGCACACCAACGACATATTTACAAGAATAGTAACAATAAGTAAGATAAGTGATGTATTTACGTCACTTATGTAATATGCACAACATACTTTAATTATTTATATTTTCTCTGCAAGAAGAAATAATCGGAAGTTTTCTACTATAAAATGATTTGCCTTATTTAGGGAAGTTGTAAAAGTATGTGCATGTGTAATTTACCCAAAAAAATATTTTTATTACTTTTTCAAAAGCATCCTCTGTGAAAGCGCAGAGGTCAGCTCAAGACCATCCTAATCGGTGAGCAAACATGCAAATCACATCTGCATAATTAATACCAACTCTATGGACAATCAAATACATAAAATCCTATTAAAACATTCCCACATCTACCAACATAAACTAAGATGCTACTGTTTAGTAATAATTGGAGTCCAGTCGAGTTCAGCTGTGCTAAGGCGTTGATTTTGCAACCAGTGAATTATGGCCTTAAGACCGCCGTAAGTTATGGCCCGACTGGTTTCATTCAGGCGTCCCATTCATGTGGACTAGGCTTTAGTTTGTGTAACAATGGGTTGGTTTACTATGTTCACGTTGGTGTTGGTTGTATGAATGTAGTTCGTTTTGTACATTTTATAAGGTTACAAACTTGCTCAGAGAATAAGTTGTTCAAGAAAACTATGGCTAAACTTACCATGGGCCTATATAAAGCTTTGGTTTCCTAAGAAAGCGGTGAACGGTCATACAATAGCCACTGTCCAAATACAGAGCGTTTTTTGACACCTTAATGTCAAAAACTGGTGAAAATGACAGCTTTTCATGACGGCCGTTGTGATATGACGGGCCCGCTTTCCTAGGAAGTTCAAGCTTTACCTCCTTACTAATAAACGTATTATATCAGGTGAATAGTTACACACCAATTTCTCTCTTTCAGTCGTCAGTAATTTGACTTTCGAAAGAAGAAGACAAAGCGTTGTGTAACTATACAGACGCTATACAACGTTTTTTAGTAAGGAGGTTAGTCTACTAATTTACGATCGTTGCATCATGGTATCTCTATTGTGATTTTTTGACAGGTTTTGTATGGCCAAATCTGTCAAAAACTTACAATGGAGAGACCAATACAATGTTGGAAAATTAGTAGACTTGGCTCGATGGAAACTTGGAACGTCATTTTGACGTCATAATTAAATGGGACCGACTTAAAGAGACGAAAATGTTACTATCTTTTGCTGACAGGCAAAATAAGAAGTTTTGATCTATACCACCATGACCCTTTAGACTACTTTAGAACTAACAGATAAGTTCGGGTCTTTAGGTTGCCTGTCTACTGGAGCGGAGAAGAGAGGAGAGGAGCAGAGCTGTGCCAATATTAACCGATGAATCTAAACTCTGGAGCGGAGTTTGTGTGTGGACAGGCAGCCTTAGACTCAGTACATCACATTAAACATAATCAAACAAGTTGGAAGATTCATTCTGCTTCTAAGCTTTCATTTTCTTCGTACCTATTTCTTATTTTATTTGCAAATAAAAGTGAACTATCGCATTTACTTGCAAATAAAATTACTTTCGAAAGTGAACTAACCTTAATTTCACTTTCGACAGTGCTAACAGAATCGGCGTTACATTAAAAAATTGATTAATCAAGGTCTATGTATTAATAAAACCCATAAGTAACTGAATTGATTAATTGATAAAAGCTAATAAACGCCTTCAAGAGCAGTGGTGGCCCAGTAGTAACCACCGCGACTTACTAGCTGTTGGTCGTAGGTTCGAACCCCGACAGGCGATTTACTTTGTGTAAATTATTTCATTACCACTGTTCTCAAAACGGTGAAGAAAAACATTGTGAGGAAACCGGCAAGACCAAAAATTCGAAGATATGTGACATCTACCAACCCGCACTGGGCCGCGTGGTGGATTAAGGTCCACTACTTCTCATCGAGGAGGCCTGTGTGCCAGCAGTGGGAATAAGGCTGATTATGCAATAAACGCCTTCAATGACGTGCATCTAAAATAGAAAGTTCATAAATGTGACATCAACCAATTACGATATCCTTTAATTAGGAAAGTAATCACCCACGCCTATGACGACGGCCATGTAGATTCAAAGACATTTTTCTTTCGTTCACAGAGATGATAGAAATACAGAAAGATGTAATTTATCGTTCTGCGGGGTAACTGCGTACACACATAAAATGACAATCGATCGCATTTTGACAGTTCAGCCACGTTCATTGCGTTATTTACGTTGTTGAGGTGACCAAATTTTCAAACCTTTGAAGCAATGGATTAGAAAGTTTCATCAAAAACCTCGGATTGTGATTGAAATTGACTTACACATAACTTAAACATAACGTGGCAACGCTGCCAGCCTTGTGGGGGCACTTTTCCCACTGACAGCGATGCGGACGATTTTTTTGACGCCTAATGAGCTCTCCATTTTATTTTATTTTTCTTTCTTTTATATACTTGTATACAATATATATTTTAGTGTTAGATTGTATATTGTGTTTGAGATTTATAGTCATAAAAAATAAAGAATTTAAACATCTGGCGAATTGTAATTATTTTCTGTAGGTAAAAATCTACTGTAAGTAGATCACGTAAAGGGCACAGTTTACACTATGTCATATTTTTAGCGTAACTCGTTGAGTTACGCCAAAAAGATAACAGAGTTAAACAGAGCGTCTTCATGTATTATCATAAAACTATCTAAAATTGTGCGAAAATAACATGTTCCTTTTGTATGAAACCAATCCGCATCCGCAGTGGGATCCACTTTAGATGGTGATAACTAAGAGACGACTAAGAGATGGTGTCCTCTAAAGTATACGTACCTATCTTGTAGATTTTGAAAAACTTTCTACTTTTGAATAAAAAGTACGCCCAAAGAGCACCAGTCGTAACCTATTTTCTTGACTTAGAGTCGATCCTGAATTCTCCAAGCCAATCCATTTTTAGAGCAATCTCAACAAAGCGTAGGTGATCATAAATCGACTCTCATATAATATTACGTTTCGCTCCACCATTGTCTATCCTTACTCGAGACGCCATTATTCCGATACCTGGTGTAAAATTTTATTTCTTTGCGGATCTTTATTATTTTGCACTTTATATCGTTGCTTTGTGACTCGATAGTCCGTGGTGGTCGCTGCGTTTGCGCACTAAAAAACGATATATTGTAGCAAAATGGTGAGTAATCGAATCATATTTATGGTCCACTGCAACAATAATAATGCCGGTGGACATTTTTATAATAAATTACTTTATTCTACCTCTTCCTGTTTTGTGCCAAAACAGAGGCTTCGAGGTTTTCATGTCCGAGTATTTAAATGAAATAGTATGGGAATAAAGGTGAACACGAATGTTCAGATATGTCGTAAAGTCTGTGTCTGATCCACGTGAGGAGATAGTGCGACGACGGGTCCCGAGATTGTTGATTTAAGCCCTTTGTTTTAGGGCTATGGGAAAGTACAAGATGTACAAAATATGAAATAAAACAATTTGTATTTGTACATAAGAATGTATTTTTGTTAGATTTCACATTGTTGTACTGATATGGAAGAAAATAATTCATAATAATTCTAAAGTAAATTTGGGTTTTCTTTACATTTTAATTTAAACTTAATACCAGTTAATATTAGGTACGATCTTCTAATTACCCGCTAAAATTGAAGATGAAGTCTTAAAAATTAGGTGTTACTTAGGTACTACGTTGATGTTCTCACGTATTCAATGTCAACCATCGCTTTTAGGCACACAAGTAACTATTCTTTAGCCGATTCCCGGCCAGCGTAGGCGCGGGCTTGCGGACAATGGGTAGCTCGCCGTTCAGTAAGGACCAGGCCCGGGTCGACGGCGCGTTGTGTTCCACGCGCGCCTCAAAGTGATGTCAGCACTATTGACGGGGTCGGTAGGGCCGATGTCAGCTAGGGTCGCGGGATGTTCGAAAGAAATACCGTGGCCCCGGCACAGACAACTGAAGGAACACGGGTGGGTTTTAGTCAGTAAAAGTCTGACACGCCCTCCCGCTCCGCCCAGAGCGGGTGAAGTCATTTGAAGATTTCCCATCCAAAAAAAGAAGTAACTAGTCTTCCTCAAATGACTCAACAGCACCATTCACGATATTCATCGATAAAGCATTACATTTATTTAATGATTATATTATAAATTACCTACGTTATATTATTTAGTAGGTATCTAAGTAATTGTTAAGGCTCCTGAAAACAGGCGCGACATGCGACGCGAATCGCACGCGACACAAAGGCACCGCTCGTCACGCGATACACGGTACCTTTGTTTCACGTCGCGTATCGCGCCTGTTTACAGGAGCCTTTACTCAGTATCTAGGTTTATTGGCATTTAATTGGTAAGTAGTCTATTATTATTATTAAAAGCCTGTGAAGTTCCACTGCAGGGCAAAGGCCTCCCTGCTCTCTTTCCACTTGTCTCTGTTTAAAACAGCTAAGGACCAGTTCTTGTTGAAAGAGTCCAGCTCATCCAGGCCTGCCGCGATATCGCCTGCTATCAAGAGGGACCCATTGGGTCGTAATTTTGGCCCATTGATCGTCTGACATACGGCAGATGTGTCCAGCCTAAATCCAGTTTAGCGTGGCAGCTTTCCAAGTGACATTAGTTATCTTTGGGATGGAACAGATGGTCGTATTCCTAACCTAGTCTCTTAGTTGAATACTCAGAATAGTCTATGTAAGTAGAAGTAGTCTATTTTTTTTTAATTTTACACATGACCGTGTAAATTCCCACGTCACTAGCCATAACAAAAAGCATCAGGACAAAGTTTAATTGAGACTGTTTGAGACACTGCGATTATTTCAAAATTAAACTACGTACATTATATATTCCAACACAGTGAGCAATAAAAACAACGATGGGCTTCTTAATTACTTAAATAATTGCAAATGCGAATGTAATGGCAATAAGGACAATACTATATTGAGTACCGTTTTGATAAGTTACGGTTTTGGTAAGGGTTTGGTAAAGCTACTTTTACTGAGATATAAACAGGGCGGCCCGTGAAACGAGGTACTTACATAGAAACATCTTAGAAGCCTGTCTTCAAGGGCTTTCCGAAACACTAGGGGTGTTTCGGAAAGATTTTACAAACTAGTTTATTTTAATAAAATTACAATTATTTTAATCAATGGAAAAAACCAAATTGGTGGATGCTAAGTGCGCGGGCGCGGTCACGTTGACGGTGTCCTCGGGCCTCGTGTTCTGTATCAGCAGATTCCTTTCGTAGCGGGGTGGTGGCGATGCTCACGCGTCGCGCCTCGTGCCTTTGCGTCAGCGCTTTCCTTACTAGTGATGCGCATAACAGTCTAGCTAGACGGTTTTTAATATTTTTTTGGGAAATTCTCTGATTTCAGACTTATTTTTGTTCCTATTTCTGTATCGCATTTTTGTAAATTTTTTGGTAATTAATTATGGTTTCAGGTCATTATAACATACTATTTGTCTAAACATCAACCAAGGTGGTGACTAAAACTTAGTTCAAAAGGAAAATTTTTGCTTGACAATTTTCAGCCTTTCAATAAATTAAAAAAAGCAGGATGGCAATGACATCAAAGTGGTTTTATAAAATTTCTCGGTCCCTCCGCTTTTCTAAGCAATAATAATTGGAGTTCGAATATGGAAGGTAAAGCGAAAGAAAAACACGGTAAGGAAGAAAAAGTATTCACTCTATTCAAAGTATTTGTACTTTCTTTCTTTCTAGGTAAGGCGATAAACACCATTTTTTCATACTTGTTTGTACTAAATTATTGTACCTATACTATGTGCTTCCGCTTGGAGTAATCCATTTTTTACGCTCTTCTAGCATCCAATTAAGCTGCAATTTGGCACACGTATGTTACTTGTCAAGAGAAATCTCTCTCTGAAGAGATCGGGGTTGTATGCGTTCGGAAACACAGACGCAGATAGAGAGTTCCACTCCTTGGCTATGCGCATCACAAAAGACATTTGGAAACGCTTACTGTAAATTGGTGGAATATCAACTAGGCAGGGATGGTAACTTGCAGTGCGTCTAGATGTCCGATGGTAGAAGGGGGCCGGTGGAATGAGGTCGTGGAGTTCTTGAGCACACTCACCGAAAGAAAAATAATCTGTAATGTCTGTCTGTAATTAATCTGTAGAAGACCGACAAGCAGGCAACCATGCGGCAATGAGCCAAGCCGTGAAGCTCGACATCCACCGCAGCGCAGCAAGTTGATATTTAGCTGAGCCATCCCAAAGGTGGCTGCAATACTCCATGCAGGATCGGACTTGCGCTTTGTATATTTTTGCATTGTCACCAAAATTATGACACGTTGTCACGTTGCACGTTGTCACGTATATCAAATTTCAGCTAAATTGGTATAAAAAAATAATTACTCCAAACGGAAACACATACCTACAATACACTACCAAGTATGAAAAAAATGCGTGTTTCGCCTTACCTACCGTGTTCGAACTCCAATTACACTAAATAAAATCCCGAAAGTACCTACTTATTATTATTGCTTTGGAAGGCTGAGAGTCGAGGAGTTTTTAAAACTATTTTGGAGTTATTGCAACCCTTTTGTTTTTAATGGCTGAAAATCTATAACGAATCTACTCGAGCAAAAATATTCCCTTCAAGCTAGGTTTGAGTCACTTTGAGATAGTATTTTTATCAATCGTGGACCATATTTTTTTTTGCAGTGCGATGTGCGCTCGAACACGGACGTGTTTCCACTGTGCACGGAACGAATTTTATTCGCATGTTGCGCGGCCATAGCCTCTGCCTGTAAGCACTATGAGTTCCAAAAAACTCATAGTCAATGAGTTGCTGGCATTCCTAGTCCATGCTGTTGACTACATGGACGAGGTAAGCATCCTGCAGATATCCAATTTCAAGGAGGACGAGATCAGCAGTGGTAAACTGTTACTGTTCCAGTCACTTGGGAGGCTGGACCAGATGCCGACTCGCCGCAGAGATGGAACTGAGAAGAGTATTCAAGATATCGTTGATATGTTGAAGAAGACTGACCCAGACGACGTGCCAGATTTCGTGGCGAAGGAGCTGAGTAATCTGCCCCCTGTCACGTTCGATCACGTCGGTGTTAAACGGCTGCTAAAGAACATTACTGCTTTGAAAGCGGAGATGGCCAGGATGCAGTCCAGAATGGAGGTTTCAGAAAGGAACAATACTGAACTACGTGCAGAAATTGCATTATTGCGCAACGTTGGTTCAGTAATTGGGTCACCTGAGGCCTTAAAGGTGAACACACGTCGAGGGGCGCAGAATGCATCAATCGGCAGTTTTGAATCGGCGAACACAAATGCGTCAACAGCTGCCGATAATGCCGAGCAAGCGCCGCCCGCCGCCGCCGTCGCCCGCGCCTCAACACCGGCTGCGGAAATGTCACGCGTGGGTACGTCGACCCCTAAACGTGCCTACGCTGCGCTGCTATTGTCAACACTGGCAAATTTAATGCGTCGCATCCTAAACGACAGACAAAAATAGGGAAAAAACTGAAAAAGGGTGCTGAACCTGCCCTGAATGCGGTCAGTAGCTCCTTGCCAAAAACGGGCCAAGTTGATGAAGAGGGTTTCATTAAAGTGGAAAAGAAGAAGAAGATGCCCTGTTCCCGTAACCAGTGCGGTACCGCACCGAGTGGACCCAACATACTGCTGCGTCCTGCTGTGGCTACGACGCAGCTGTATATTTCGCGTCTGCATTACTCCACGAAAATTGAGGAAGTCGTGGAGTATTTAAGAGTGAAGACTAACTGGACTCTAATGGTCGAAAGGTTGGAGTCGCGCCACAACATCAACTTTAAGTCGTTCGTGGTACGAGTTCCAACCCACCAGCTACAGACCTTCTTGAAAGAGGACTTTTGGCCGAAGGGTGTCGTATATCGACGTTTCCGAGGTCGGCTACGCGACACCACGCAGCGAAACACGACGCCGACAATGTTACGTGTATAGTTATTAAATAGTTTTAAGAAGATTTTTAATATAATTTTATTAGTTTATTGTTGTTTAAAATTATTTTGTGTATTTTGTCTATGGGCCTCAGTTGCCTGATTTAAATAATCACTGAACATACATGGGGGCATTTCGGAAAGCCTTCGAAGAGAAGCTTCTAAATTTTTTCTTTAAACCTCGTTTCACGGGCCACCCTGCAGTATGTAATCGAGATATGTAATTATATTATATATAATTATGTTTTGGTAACAGTTTGATATATTGTGTTATTAATTTAGAGTTATTCAGAAAAGGTAAATGTAAACCAACCGGCAGTGGACCGAGATGACGAGATTTTAACTGGAAGGCTACAAGAATGGTAAACCAAGAACAATTTAATATTATGAAGTATAATACCAACATTGGGAAAGTTGATATCGATGATTAAATGAGGCAAATAGGTTATACGCACCCCGCAAGTGGCACGTTTAAACTTAGCTAGTTAGCAAACCTGATGGAATCATGTATTTCACATCAACATATGCTTGTCTCTTTTTCGCTCCCTAGAACATCATGACGTCTTAGGTACTTCCACGTGTCATCTAACATAATAATATCAATGTATCTATATGTGCGTTAGTGTGCCCTTTTTGGATATCATAATATGTTGTTTAGGTAACCTATCTACCTCTTTTAACTTATCATATCATATTATTGCCTAGTATGATAACATTCCTCCACCGAGCCTCTCATACAAGGGTCATCTATTCTCTTCAATATTAATGTCACTTTAACAAGCAATTGCATATCCTCTAAATAAACTTGTTTAGTTTAATTATAGGCAATAGTTATTCTGTGACACGAACACATTATGATTTTAGACGTACTGCAAAGATTCCTAGTTATAATAATAACTCTTTAAGGCATGAAGCAATTCAATTATCTAGTAAAAGGTCAGATATGTTCATTATTTGTTAATAATCATTGTAATAAAGATAGAGTGCATTATGGGAATTTAAAAGCATTCATCTCATTGTTTTATGCTATATAACCAATATTTTGGAAACAATATTTGGATTTAAATAAAAGAGTGTCCGTGGAGTTTCTTGGCCGTTCTTCTCCATAGGAACCTACTACGTTTTGGAATGGGCAACTAGCTTCATCTTAGTGACTTACCGACCCCTTGACAATTCAAAGGTACCTGTAATTGGTTTAATTGAAATAAATGGTTTGAGTTTGAATTTAGTACGTTACTTATTAGCAAGGGTCCAAATTGTCAACGTTTGTGAAAACTACCTTAGAACCGAAAAATGACCAAGCCTCTTGAGCGTGATAAATTCCCTGATGTTAATTATTGTATTGAGAAAAAAAAAAACACTTTATAAAGATTTTTCTCCCTTTTTTTCAGGTACTAATCTTTGTTATGATAGCCCGCTGGCCATCACTTTCTCCAAAATATGAATTCTTGTTCTTTCAATAAGTTTTTGTTCGTATGAATGAATTTATTTTCTGATTATTCGAAGTTTGCTCGACACAATAGAATTCACCGCACTCTCTAGACACGAACCCCTTCAAAATCTGTACCTGACCTAGTCTGCTCCATAATTCATAAAGTAACGTATCTAACATAATTCATGTAGCCCATTCAGTTGCTGTAAAACCATACGCCGGCCGGCCACTGACGTCAGCCGTGGGTGCCGGATACCTCCCACGGCTACATCTTCCGGTTGCAATATGAAATGGGAGAGAAAATTATCCTGACATCGGAACATTGAGGGTTTTTAAGAATTGATTACTCACCCTGAGTATGATTTGATGTGGAGATTTACATACTATGAAATGGTTCCTTTTCTGGGGTTAATTTTACTAATAAAACGTATTATAGTACCTGCCATCTAATCTCTTCACCACCCTTGGTTGACTGGCAGAGAATGCCTAAGGCATTAAGTCCGCTTTTGTACTTTTTTAAGTGTGAAAAGTTTAAATAAATAAATTATATACAAATGGTGGAGGAGACACTCGAAGTCCTAATGGACACTGAAAGTTCAACGAATTAAAAGCACTAGTTTTTCAAAATGGTTAAGAAAAAGGATGCGCTAGCTAAATAAGAAGACTTCTATGGTGGTTGTATTTTATTCATAATAAAATAATAATAAAAATTGAGGAGTGAGGAGGTTCCTGTCTCTGCAGCCCTAACCACCGGTAGCTTGGACCCTGCTCCCGACACCGGTGGAACTCTATTTTTTATATTTTTAAATGTTTTTTTTTAATCTTTTTATTTTAAGAAATATTTAAAAATGTAAATAATAAGAAAGAAAAATCAATAAACGACATAAAAATTATAATTATTATTATTTCACGCAGCCATTGAAAACATAGCCACTTCATATCGTACTTCATTCATGACTTTTCCAGACTCCAATTAGAATGACCTTTCTCCAACAGTCGAACATTGAATTCCAAACCCTATTTACTACATACTGAAGTCCAAGATCTCGTAAATGCAAATACCATAGAAAGGCCTGGCTATACTTATTAAGCACAGGAAGCAAAAGGCTTCATATTTCATCTAAAATACGTTTATTATCACGACAGTGTCGCAGTAGTGAGCAATTACAAGAGCAAAACCTACTAAATCGTTGCCACCTGTTCTCGCTGTGATATTCTTAATAATTTCATAGCACAACAGCAAATTGCAAAACTGACCCCAAGAACTAGGAAGGTAAGGTTTGGTTTTCAGTGACGATGATTTGAATATTGATGAAATAGGAAAATGTATTTTATATACTCGATGATTGAGTTCCGTTTAGTTAAATGTTTGCTTCACAAACGCGATGTACGAGTAGGATAGCTGCCCACACGCTTTCATTCGTAGGAAATCCATATCTTTGTTTTGTAATGAAATTGTTAGTTTATTTCTTTAAATAAACGATGTTCCAAAGGGCTACAGTAGTTCTATGGTGGCCGGGTGGTCTGCAGAACGATTATTTTATTATCGTTTGATCGCGTGTTACTGTTGTTATTTCTTTATTTAGGCGGCGTATGATATTATCTGTTTGGATTAATACTTCTTTAAGTGTGTACGTGACAGGCTTTTCAATTAAATCAGAGGTATTGGGTTTCATAGCTAATAATTGCGTCATCGTTGCGTCGTTTATTCTCAGGTGGTTATGCTTTGGACAATAGAAACTTTCACATCTTCTATATGACACATGAAGCCCTCTTCCTGGGTCGTGATAAGCTTATATATTTAGAAATAGAAGGTTTGCAGAAGTTGTGTGATTTAGTAAATGATGTGAGGCTAAGTTATGATGACACCTATGATAATAATATTCATTGCAAACTCGACATGTAACATTAATCATTAAAATCCGCACACAATACAATTTAGCATACATTCAACACTTCTCATATTCAAGTAGGCGGCAAAAACAACTACGTAACATTAGTAAAACCTCAATTCACTAATTCAATTAACATTTTTAACAAAGCACAAGTATTGAAGAAAGCTTGGGAGTTTCTTGAACAAACATTGCTTGCACTTAATCCGTCCCGTTACAAAAGGTACTAGGCTAACAGAAATTAGAAGCAGTGTCTGTCCACTGCGTTGGGCGGACACTGCCTGCATTCTAATTTGTTTGCATAAACTTAGAACAAAAGCCTGGAGACTGGAGAGGCTTGGATTCTAAATTTCTGGATCGGAAATTGTGGTTCCCGATGTTGTCGTTTGCATGTAACTACTGACCTTAGTCATTTTGATAATATAAAACAAAATAATATACAATAAAAAAGGGGAAGAGCTCATTGGGCATCAAAAAGTTCGTCCACATCGCTGTCAATGGGAAAAGTGCACAAAAGGCTGGCATCATTGCCACGTTGGCTGGCAACACTGCAAAAAATATGTATTAGATGAACTAAATGCAACAAATGTTAAATTACGGTTGCGTGTGGTGAGATTAAACCTAAACAGGCTGATTTTTCCTAAGCAGGATAGCTTTAACACACATTATTTCCGTAAGTGATTTTAATGCACACTTATGGGACAAATAAGTTTCTAAGTTTGTTCACAGTTTGAATAATATTGACTCAACTTATTAACATTAATTAATACCACATGTTAAAACCCAATGCCTAAAGAATAACCTTAATCAAATTGACTCATGTAAGATATTTGACTCACCCATTAAAATAATTATAACGTTACATAAATCACGCAGCAATAAACATCTAATTAGGATAAAAGCTGATTTATTTATACTTTAAATAAAAGGTCTGTGCACCCGCATCCATAAGCTTACCCGAAAATATACGATACCAGAGAATAAAATGTATTAATCTCATTTGCATTCTACATTCTCATTTGTAACAAGTATTGGTTCAAATTCACAAAAAGACAGCGTTTTACCAAAATGCCTTCTAAGGTGATCGCACATCTGACGGAAGATGCGTCGCGTAACATCGGTGGCGTTACGCCAGAACGGACAAGTCGATAATAAAACATTTAACCTTAGATAGTTGCGTAGCAGCGTAGTTTCGGGGCGTAGTTTCAACGCTTGTACTGGGTGTTCAACACCCAGTACAAGCGTTGAAACTACGCTGCTACGCAACTGAATAAATTACGCTCGTCTGGCGGCCCAACAGAATTTCTGCCGAGCAGAAATTACGCGACTCAAAACTTAAAAAATTACGCTCGTCTGGCTTCACCCTAACGCGTCATCGGTTGAGTGTGTAAGGTTGAATGTTTTATTATCGACTTATCCGTTCTGGCGTAACGCCACCGACGATACGCGACGCATCTTCCGTCAGATGTGCGACCACCCTTAAGAGTGTTAGTTTGCGAATTAGCATTTACAGATGTATATCAAATTATAATAAGTAAAAAAAAACTGAGTACAAAAATGGACCCGTG
This sequence comes from Fissipunctia ypsillon, assembly GCA_947568875.1. Taxonomy (NCBI): domain Eukaryota; kingdom Metazoa; phylum Arthropoda; class Insecta; order Lepidoptera; family Noctuidae; genus Fissipunctia; species Fissipunctia ypsillon. The sequence continues at coordinate 7,148,788 of OX387643.1, forward strand.
GAAATGCCCTGGACAAGATAAGAAGAAGATTAGTTTAGAGATTTATTGAATGCCAATACTGTTACACATTTAGAATCAAAATGGAATTAACATTTTTAGCCATGAAAATAATTTAATTCATTGATGGAATTTGTATTTATTATTATTTATTTTTTGTGAATATTTGAACATTGATGCAAGAGCAAGTGAAATATGTTTTAACTGACTTGGCAGGGCAAGTTTGCCCAGACTAGACTATCAGATCATACTGTCAAAAATATTATATTACACAAAATTACTTCATATCCACATTGCAGGAATCCAAGGAACATCCTACACACAAACCTGGAGATGTTCCCGAGTTCTCTACAGCTTCAAGTGTGCTTATAATTTCGGATCACGATGTTATCTCCTTGAGAAATATTGTTGCTGTACACACACCTTCCAAAGAGACGTTATTACTTTGTTACTCTAACATTTAGTTAGTAATAATGTTTTTGTCAGTGTCAGAATTTTTTTTTCAGGTGACTTAGTAGGCATTAACCGCTGGGGGAACATAATTTTAACTGGGTCTCTCAGCGATAAAAAATTTCAAATTCTTTATCAGTCCTAAAATTACACTTAGGACCCAAGAACAACCGTTAACATTATTCATGCGATAATTCGATAAGCGCTGAGGTAATGGACTGGCTCGTTGATCTAGTTGTCGCAAGCGCTACTGCTGAGCGTAAGATCCTGGGTTCGATTCCTGGGTCAGGCAAAGTGTTATTGGGTTTTCGGTAATTTCTCAGTAGCACCCCGGAGTCAGGATTTGTGCCCGGTTAATGGCAATACGCTCGCCCTCTATTACATGGGACTTTAACATAACTGGCGTGTATTAAGTATAGGTGCCTCTCTGCTTAACCCTTCGGGGAATACAGGCGTGATTTTATGCTTAGGCAATTGCTGAAAAAGGGCGTAAATGAAGAAAATCAAGGATAGAAGCGAGCGAGAAAAAATTACATAGAAACACTAATAATATATTTCTTTTAAATAAGGGCCTTTTGCGGATGTACTGAGTAGCTAGCCTACACTAGAGTAGGTATTATTGGGTTAAAGAAGAGTAAAATAAGCTTTCTTTTTCAAGATTACAACCATTTCTTTTTTATATGAAACATTTCGTTGAATTTATCTTGGGGGCGACTAGGAAAAACGAGGTACAATGACAGACTCTGCCAACTAAAACCACACGGTGACCGTCCTCGTCACAATTTGGAGGCCTTGATCTAGAATCAAGATAGATCTTTCAAATTCCTCTGGGATCTACAATAGAAGGCGTACACGAGTCGTACTTACTGCGAAATCAAACAGCTTTGCCGCTGAGGTCATAAACCACGTTTCAACGTTTACCCATATTTGAAGTTAGTAAAATTAAACTCAACATTGTCACGTACAAGACTGAACTGTAAACGATACATAAATAGGTTGCAGGTACATACTTGCAAGTGCCGTTATAAACAATGTGCAGTGGTACCACAGAATAGATGAATGTAATTGTATTATTGGCAAGGATAAAAGTCTAGACGAAGACTGAGGATGTGAATTTGGAGCTGTTCCTTTCAAAGATACAAAAGACTATGGGTAATTTTTTTTCTATAATATATAAAACAGTGAAATTCATTCTATTTAAGGTTCAGCGGGGCACTTACAGTTGGAATCGGTTTCATTTTGACAGTTCAACAAAGTTCATTGCGCTATTTACGTTGTTGAGCAGTCTAATTTTTCGAACATATGAAGCAATGGATTAGCAATATGCTTCAAAATCATTCAGATTATGATTGATAGTATGTTACGCAATTAGGGTGCGGGTCTATAAACTCCCTACTGTTTTGGTCTCAAGAAACGTCATTTTAAAGAAGAAGGAGAAGATTATTTAGAGGAAAATTTTATTTGTCAACGGATGAGGACACGAAACATTTTATATATCTACATTTTCCATCTAACTAAAAATGATAATGCTAAAACACAATTACAACCCATTTTCTAATAACATTTGTAAGTTGGATTGAACCAACCATTCACTAATTCAGTATTCAATTCAAAGCATTGTCAAAGTGTATCTGACAAGGAAAAGTAACAACATTTAGGCTACCTTAAAAGGTGCTTTTACACTGTTCATTACAATTGGATTTAATTCATCGACTGCCGGAAACGTGGGTCTATGCGAGATAACAGACGATAGCTGTTTAATTATTTTTGTAATTTCGGCATAGGAAAACTCAAACTCAAACTTAAACCATTTATTTCACATAAACCAATTATAGGCACTTTTGAATTGTCAAAGAGTCGGTCAGTTAGAAAGTTGAAGCTAGTTGCCCATTCCAAAGCGTAGATCTCTTCGATCGATCCATCTTTATGGAGAAGAACGGGCAAGAAACTCCACGGACACTCTTTTAAATCAAAATATTGTTACAAAATATTGGTTACATCATTCATGTTGAAATTAAGTATGTGAGAACAACGTAGAAAGACGTGCACGTTAAAAGCGTCCGCAACAAAAAGGTAAAAACCAAAAACGATTCAAAAATTAAAATAAGCCGTGGCAGCTTAAGAAAGATTAAAGCATCGCACTGAAATCAGCATAATAAGTGATTTCTATAAACCTACTGAACGCCAATCAGCAATATATGGAATTCAACCAAAGATTCGAACACCAAGGAAAATATTTTAACTCTAATTTCACTTTCAAATACACAGGACGCACTATTACGACGACAATTCACCCAAAATTAAGTAATTGTCAATGAGACTAACTACCAAAAATGTTTGTAGGAAGTTCACCTACAATATGCGCTTTTATAATTTCTAACGTGGACGTCCACGGCATCTCGATTACACGTTACGAAGTAAAATGTATGGAAACATTTATACAAATCTCAGTTGTAAACGGCCCTTTACAGAATAATTTACACGAACTGAATAAATTGTCCCGTGTGATATCTCACAAAGGGCGAGGCTAGGTGTTCTAAATGTCAATCAGCGTATATCTTTTGTTTGCACAGAACTATGCGAGTGTCGACCACTCCATACCTACCTATTAGGTACGAATAAATCATTTCGACACAATTAATGGTTTATTGTCACCGAGTCGCTTTAATTGCTTGGAACAATTTTGTTTTGATAATGAATTACAAGAGTCAACTTGTAATTGTGTGGTTGTGGAACGAGGGTGTGTAGGGTCGTCAGAATTCGATTGAGCGCTGGAATGTTGAAGAAAAACAATTGCTGCTCGCTGATCGCTTGATTGTTTTTCCGAACTATTATATTTTCTAAATCGTATGAAATATTATTACAAAACTTTCAGTGGTTCTCCTTGGAAGTCACTTGAACGCGAGCTTGGTAGATAGGCCCCCAAAAGATACTGCAGTGTTTTATTTCATTTTCATTGCCCAATAATCCACTCGGAAAATTACCGTAGCGCATGAGGAGGATTTTTGGTGTTGTCGTTGAATACTTATTATTATTATTTATATTGTCACATTAAGACACTTCATTAAGCTGGAAAATCTTCGGCATATTTTCTGAAGAATTATGAAAAATCTCTCCACATTATCATTCAAACGCACAATCCACTCAGAATTAAAATCAAGCTAAACAGACAAGATGACGTTAACCAGAAGAAAATCTCGTTGCATAACACACGTACGGAAACCGTTTGAATAGCACATATCTGTGCGCATACCAAGCTGCGCACAAAAACGCTTAGATATTCACAGCGCAACGAAGATCAGAACTTAGTGGAATAGTTTTTGAAACAGATAGATTTATAGTTTAGTTTCAAGGAATGTTACTTGTACTTACTATGTTATTATTGCCTATAAGTTGCGAAAGTAGGTTTAGTAAGGTTTCTTAAGAACAGTATCTCAGTAAGTATCAAGTTGGACTTGGTGACCGACAAAGAGTGACCGACAAAATCCGGGAAATAAACTTTTTGCACGGGCAGAACTACAGGAGGACGCGTGATAGATAGGACACTCAGACCTTTTCTCCTTCACTTAGGTTCACATTGGATATCTGTATCCTTAGTATCAGCTACTAGTACAAAGCTTATTCAGCTAACTGGATAATTGAGGCTGGTAAGGATCTTTATATCTTCCAGCATTAGAATCGAATGGAATCAATTTAGCCCTTGATTACACGTTCTATTGAAAAAAAAACAAAGACTATAACTACTTTCTATTGTTTAACTAAACTGAAAACTAATTATAGGATATAGCTTGGTAGACAATATGCACTAACTAGATAAAATATTATTGTAACACTATCATGTGTACTAGATTACTTATTGTACCAATGTAAACTCGACTTAAGTTCCAGTTTCATTAATTAATGATGATTTAGAACCTAGTTCACAATTAATATGTAAGTTGAATGGGTAATTAGTGCGACTTATTAGTCGAGAATAAAGTGCATTATGTCACCTTTATAATCAGACATTGTTATCAGTTGCTAAATAAGAGAATAGTTGTAAAGTGCAGACGCAGTTTGTTCACGATTTGCGTTGGCGATGAACAATATGCGGTAACCTTGCCAAATCACTGGTATTTAAGTTTTGTTTGTGTGTTAAAGGTAATGTGTGACTGGTAGATGCCGTTGTTTGCCTAGGAAAACCTATAATTATGCTGCTTTAGCTAGATTATTTAAATCTTTCTAGCTTTTGCCCACGTGGAAGTCGGAAATTATCCCATGGGAACGTACTACCGAGGTGATAAGTATCCTATGTCCTAACCCAGGTCATGGTCCATCTCTGTGCCAAATTTCATCCAAATCGGATCGGCCGTTTGAAAAGATAACAGATAGACAATTAGACACATTTATAATATATAACTAAAGTTCGTTTTTTAATCCCAGATAGTAATTTGACAGACGCAAATGCCAAACTATGGAACATTTAAAATGTGAAATTACTATCTGGAATTAAAAAACGAATTATAAGTATGGATGGATGAATTTTCTGGTAATTTACGCGAAAATTTTAAGTCTTGGGAACAGTTGAGTAGTAACCAACATCGTAATCGCGACGAAAAATAATCATTTGTCCCAAATAAAACATCAATACCTACTCGACACAAATGTATGACAGCGGATTATACTTTAGCAATCACAATGTTGGTCCCATGGAGAAAGGTATTCAGTGTGATGGCCTGTACCACTCTCTTAAATATGATCACACATTTCTGATATTCACTGTTTAATGTGAGCCTGCTGACTAGCAATTTATTTTTACCAAAGTAGGGCAAAACTTGGCTAATTCGTGATATGCAGCTATTCGGTGATAGATAATTGTGTTTTATTACCAAGTTACTACTGACTTGATAAATGTACATTTTTCAATCATTATAGTATTTGCCACATTTTTAGATATAAGTTAGCAAAACTTATTTTGTCTACTATATCACAGTAAATTTAAAATATAGTCTGATCAATGAATCGAATTTTACAAGTAAAAAACAAAACTATCACCGATTACCCAAGTTTTGCCCTATGTTTCGATTTCTATCTTATAGAAAAAAAAAAACAGAAACTGTAAGGCGTCGTCCTAATACAACCCGATTACGTGATCATCGCGCAAGTATTGCACGACTATCGCATGGTCGTGCAATAACAAAAACTGGGTGTCCTAATAGAAATCAATCATCGCACGAATTAACGGTGCGAGCGGTCGCGCCCGCGGATCTCGCTTCGCAGTTTGATCCCGCTCCCCGACGACGCGACGCGATTATCGCGCGAATTCAATTAGGACACCTATTCGACATCAGTATGTTCGATCGCGGATTTGTACAACTAAAATTCGCACGAACTTGCGATGATCGCGTAGGCACGTTGTATTAGGACGACGCCAAATAGTTCTATACTAGCCATTGTGTAGTAATAAATATGTGCCCTAACGAACTAGTAAGAAAAATACCGTCGACGTAAGCCTTAAAGTGTTCAAACTAAATACAGGTCGTTTAAATTTGTCTACTGCAGTAAGTCACGATCAACGAATTGAGGTTCAATTCAGAATAATATTAAACTATGATATACTATGCCAGTGTGCGCCCAATTTGAGCCGAATCAATAGTTGACATTATAATATATTGCATTCATACAGCTACATAATATATTCGTCGCAGTCTTATCTAAAGCCATGGACAGGTTTCAAAAATGGTCTGTGTATTACAAATAGAATCAAAACGATAAAAACTCAAACTCAAACTCAAAGCATTTATTTCAATTAAACCAATTACACGCACTTTTGAATTGTTAAAGAGTCAGTCAGTTAGTCAGAAAATTGAATCTAGTCGCCCATTCCAAAACGTAGATCTCTATGGAGAAGAATGGGCAAGAAACTCCATGGACACTCTTTTAAATCAAAATTATTACAAAATCCTGGGTACATTGTTCTTGTTGCTTCTATATGTGAGCACAATATAAAAACAAATAATTAAAAACAACCCAAAACATAAGATCAAAAATAAGCCCTGGCAGTTAAGAGATGACCAGTCTCCACTAACGGCGCCCGTTCACGAACATGATGCGTGGATCAGCACCATCCAGCTCAACCATTTTGTAGGGAATCGAATGATCCAACACACGCGCCACCATTAGCAAGACATTTAAGTGAGCATGACATACTCTCAACTGCCATACTCTTTCAAGTCAACATACCTACATCATAACATAAAACCGCTCCATGGTACTCACATTTACAAAATTGAAAAAATGCTTCTAATTTATACAAAACTATAGTTTGCAATTATTGTATTTAAAAGATTAGTAAACAATAAGGTCATAATGTCAGAAAAAAAGGGACGCATTTCTTCCAAACAAAAAGAAAAAAATTAACAAAGCACAAGTGGCTGTGGAGCAGGACCAGCATTTAGCCAAGCATTTTTATCTATGATATAATCATTCAACCTATAATATGCTTGTCTACATAGTGTGCGTTTAATGCATGTTTTAAATTGCTTCTCATTTAGTTGAAGAATATCGAGAGGTAATTTATTATAACATTTTACACAGTACCCCATAAAAGAAGTGTGTACCTTAGACAATCTGAAACGTGGTTGATCTAATTTGTTCCTATTTCTAGTGTTAAAATTATGCCGATCACTTATCTTACTAAAAAGATGTAGATTTTTTCTAACATACATATTATTTTCATATATATATTGGCAAGGTACCGTCATGATGTTAATTTTTTTAAACAGTTCTCTTAGAGATTCGCGACTGCGTAGGTTGTAGATGGCTCTGACAGCCCTCTTTTGCAGAATAAAGATAGAATCAATATCTGCAGCCCGTCCGCGTCCACATAACAAAATACCGTAAGACATGAAGCTATGAAAGTAACTAAAATAGACCAGTCTCGCGGTATCCACGTCTGTTAATTGGCGGATTTTCCAAACAGCGTAAGCAGCCGAGCTTAGCCGCTCTGCTAGTGATGTTAAATGAGGACTCCACTGCAGCTTTGAGTCCAGCGTAATTCCCAGGAAAACAGTCTGTTCGACGAATTAAAAAAGTCTAAGTTATCCTTTTATTGACTCATGCTCGTTTTCACTAACACTAGGCGAAACCTAAATGAATGCCTGAATAAAACCGCGCGGTTGGATTTTCAACTTTTGGCGCTGAAACGAGCTTACTACTGATAGATACAGATTCTTACAGTGTGTTACGAGAACTTGCCCTTAAAATTATGAGAACTTGCGTCAGCTTAAGTACGCATTTAATTTCAAACCATGGAGTATCAGTGGGACCATCCTGAATCAGAGATATCGGAGCATAAGACAGCTGATGGACAGCTCTGTGTATATTTGGAATTTTAGATGTCAGAAATCTGTTCTACTCATGGAAGTCTAGCTTCTTCTTCTCCTTTTGGAGTCACATTGTGTTATGTAAGTTGGGCTCAGTAGACGGCCAGGCCAATCGCGGCATCAGTAGCGATTTTTAGGTCGTCAGAAGTGCAGTAATGTACCCATGGACACTTTGGACACTTCTACAAATGGGCCATGGTTTGGTCAGGAGCATCGCATTCGCACTGGATTTCGGTGGGTCTATAATCCCCCATTTCGCTTCGCATTTCCCCGTTTCGATAGACACAAACCACAAACCTCCTAAAGACCGGAAGATGTCGTGGGACACCCGGTCGGAACGAAGTTTCTTTCGCTGTATATTATGTATTAATACAGAGCCATCTAGTATGGTTTCTGGCTTGCTAAAAACTATACCAGATGGTTCTGTTTAAAAAAAAAAAAAAAAAACACTTTTTTGACTCTTGAAACTGACGGCTTAACGCTTTTTTGTTACGTCATAACTTCTGCCAGTTCACTCCTACAAAAAGCCGCGTTAAGAGGATACCGTGTGCGCAGTGGCGCCCTCATCGTTTGTTTGGTTTTTAATTTAATTTTAGAATGAAAATGCAGAAAATAAGCACGTTATGTTGCGCTCCACAAGACTATACGTCATTATTATTACAAACAGTAGTTATACATTGTTAAGTTTTATTATAATCCTTAAAACGGAAAATAGTGGCCACTAAGCTCCGTTTTATAGATTATAATAAATCTTAAGAATGTAAAACTACTGTTTGTAATAATAATAACGTATAGTCTTGTGGAGCGCAACATAACGTGCTTATTTTCTGCATTTTCATTCTAAAATAAAAGAAATAATCAAACAAACGACGAGGGCGCCACTGTGCGCGCGATATCCTCAGAACTTCGTTCTGAAAAGAATAGATGTATAATTAATTAGTCATACCTGATATGGGTTTTCCGTGACCATTTCACACGGTAAAAAGATAACTACGGATTTTCCTACCCAAAATAATGCATCATACATATTTAGTTTATTCCGTAGTCACTCCCAAAAAAAAAATCGTTTTATATTCAATTCATGTAAACAATGTCGATACGATTCAAACAATTGTTTTTATTATCACTGTTGTGGTTTACCAGACTTTTGACTTCCAAGTATCATTTGTTTTACCTGTTATCAATTTGAATATGATTGAGACGGAATAAGAATTTAATACGAATTCTGTAGAATGAGGTCAACAAACCGTTAACGTGGTGACTTTGAGAGTTACTTTGGAAATTACCACCTTGTTGGAAAGTCTATTTATTCCCGATATTAAGTCATCTCGTGATGAGTAAATTCTGCATTCGTACCTCAATAAATGACAAGATAAATCACCACAGTTCGTTCTAATCTGGGAGGAGCTTTACTCTGCAATATGACCAGCTATGATAGTGTTAGGTCATTGCGTCGTTGTAACAAATAAGTAATTGAAGATTTCTCAGCAGCACGCCTGAAACTGTTTTATGGGCAACATTGGCCGAAACTTGCAAGGACTGAAACCACGGTTATTTTGACTGAACGCTCCATATTGTACAATCCCTTCTTACCTAATAATTATTATTTTATGGATTTCTTTTTTTGGATCACCGTGCTTGTTCTCTTTATGAGCTTTACTCTCAGCTTGGCCCTTAAAAGGTTACATTATTCCTATTTAGTAATTCATATAACCATATTTACCATACTCAACCTATTTAAATACTGATGTCATGACTCGGCTAAAGCCTTCGATCAATATCACTGATACACTAACGACAGGCGACGACATTCTCTATTTGGCTATTTCAAGTCCTAATTACTTAGCTAATTCGCAGTTTTCGTGTAGCTGTATTTAATTAAGCCTATTAATAACATAACATAACATAACGCCTGTAATCCCCGAAAGATAGGCAGAGGTGTACTTATAGTACACCTACATTTCGCTAGTTATGTTTAAGTCCCATGTAATAGGGGGCGAGTCTATTGCTATCAACCGGGCACAAATCCAGACTCCGGGCTGCTACTGAGTAATTCATGGAAAAACCCACTATCACTTTGCCCGACCCGGGAATCGCTCAAATAAGCCATTGCTACTGCTGAGCAGTAGCAATGGCTTATTTATATTGCTGCCTATATTAATAGTACGGTTAATAAATCTTGGCAATGAACGCAGCAGCAGCATAAGCATAATCAGCCTATAGTGTTCCCACTGCAGGTACACAGGCCTTCTCTCTGTAAGAGCGAGTGGGCTGTCCACCACACGGGCCCGGTGCTTGTTGGTAGCTGTCACATCATCTCTTCGAATTTTAGTTCGAATTAAGTATGTTGGGCGATCAATCCAGGGTTTCTTTGAACTGAACCAAAAAGTTTTGGTGTGTCCTATTTTTGTCAGGATCTGACCATAAATCTAAGTGCGTCAGGCAGACAAAACCATGGCGAGCTCATTTTTATTCCAATCCTAAGCCAAGAACGGTCATGGGATGAATTAATGAGCTAATAAGTTAATCCAAACAGGTATAATTCACATTTACATAATACGTGCACGTTCAATTTTGATCTCATTAACAATTTATTAGATATAATGCTATTATGACAACTGTAACAGGTAAAACAATAAATTATCTTAAAGTTCATAGCCTAGCCTACTGTCGACCGAGAATAAAGGTTTATTTTTTTTTTGCAAATAAGACGGCTTCAATTTGGACAAGATATTTTTTTAGGAAATGCATGGGAAAGTTTTTTGCGGTTTGTGGCTTTTCAAAAAGTGAAGTACAGTCTCTTAGGGACGTTTTCCTGCATCTACAGCCGTTAAGTACTCCTTCCCTTAGTGCCCCATCTCAAAAATCCACTCTGTACCTATAGCTACTTATGTTGAACCAACAGACTAACAGATACAATCTTAACTCCATACTTTGTAGAGTTTAGTTGTCCTCCTTTGGCATATCTCACTTGTTTCTAAGATCTCAGACTCGAACTGATGACCTTTGCCCGTCAATAAAACGAAGTTACTGAGACATAGGAGACGTTAACGCGTATTTTGCAATTCTTATTAATCACCAAGTCTTATTTAGAAGCCGTATGTTTATGCATTTTCATGACGCCTTGGGAACTTAAAGTAAAGTAAATTATTCAAAGAACTTAAATGCCTAGGTTCGGTCCTATTAATTTTATTACAAATTAACATTATTTTGTTCGATTGCGATGATATACTCGTAATATTGAACTGCTATTGCTTGAACTTACTGGGATGGGGCACTTTTATTCGGCGCTGGAACATTCCAGCGCCCCCCCATCCCTGTATAAAATAAAATCCTGTAAAACCATGTGTGTAATCTTGTATAAAATACTTATGTAACATAGCACAAGTATACTTATTAAAATATACTTACTTATGTTACATAACATAAGTATATTTATATTTGTTGTGACAAAAATCTCTTAATTGTTGAACCAAGATTATTAAATTAATAAATGAATCAAAGTCGTGACCCCTTATCAAAACAATCAAGTTTATCTAATAATAACTTATACTCACTGAATTGAATTACTGCTAATATTGAAATAAGTCCTAATTACCTATTGTATTACAAAATAAATGGCCTCATATTTCAGACAACGCCATTAAATCTGTCCTTATTACACGAATATTATTAAGTATCAAATAACTGACTAAGTGAGCACTGTGGCAAAATATGGTACCTACTAATTATGAATGCACATTTGACACAAAACAGGGTTATTTTAAATTGGCTAAACTCCGTAATCGCGATGAGAAATTTAGCATATCTAAACATGATAAAACAAAAAATAAATATTCGCTACTTGTCTGCGTCTGGGCGCTCCCTGCGTGGCTCCGCATCGCTGCCAATGCGGTGTCAGTGTCGACTGCCTCGGACAACATGGCCTATCCTGCAGTAGCCGGATAGCACGGCACGCCAGCATCAATGACATCATCCGTCGTGCTCTTGTCACCGCCGGGGTGCCAGCTGTTTTAGAACCCAATGGCTTAGCACGCGACGATGGAAAGAGACCAGACGGAATGACCATAATGCCTTGGAAGGTAGGTAGGCCTTTGGTGTGGGATGCAACGTGTGTCGACACCCTTGCGCCATCCCATCTTCCTAGCACGGCAGGCTGTGCTGGAGCGGCTGCTGCGGGTGCGGAAAACCTCAAACGGCGCAAATACTCCAGTCTTATTGGGACTTATATGTTCGAGCCGTTTGGGGTTGAAACACTTGGGCCATGGGGTCCGAGTGCCCACTTAGTTTTTCGAGACATCGCCAGGCGGTTGGTCGACTCCACACGTGACCAGAGGGCTGGCCTATTTTTTGGCCAAAGAATCAGCATTGCTATACAACGTGGCAATGCTGCCAGCCTTCTGGGCACTTTTCCTGTTGACAGCGATGCGGATGAATTTTTTGATGCCCTCTGATTATTTACCCCCTCCCTTTTTTATATACTTGTACATATTATTATTATTATTATGTTAGTAATTGTATAGTGTATTTAAGATTTGAGAAAATAAAAATTTGATGATTATTTTGTGGAGTCATCGATCGCAATTATTGTATTCACTTGAAATATCAGTTTAAAAAAATCTGTTTTTTTTGTGTAAACTTATATTGGAAAACAGTTTTTCTCAACTCATACTTCAAGTAACAACACTATCAGTGGTCGATAAACTCCCAAAAAAAAACTTCAAATATTTAAATTTTTTATTTTATCGTGTTTAGATATCGAAACCCACCGATATCGATATCGAGACCCATCGTGTCTGCGGATTTTATCTAGTCAATTTAAAATAACCCTGTATTATTGAAGAATGTCTTTTAAAGCGCTACAACGTTGTTCAGGCACGTGTTGAAAGTCGGAATTACTTTTTGAATAGTGACATTTCACAAAACAATAAAATTGCACAAATATTTACCAACAGCGCCCCTCTGTCAACGTCATTCGAATGCTATAAGATAGTTGTAGCAGTGTACCAGCAGTGCCACCCTGAAACGCGAAGTTATACTTAAATGATAAATGATTTTATTTCTGTAAGTAGGTTTATACAAATTTGTAACGCGACTGAATAAGTTATGCGAATAAGTCCCAAGTATTAATTTTCTAGACCCGCAAGTTCACAGCATCGAAGGGCACATTTAAATTTCGAATTTGCATTCTCAGACTAGGCTGTCGATTTAAATGGTTGGTCGGTGACGTCATCAGTGATGTAATATGATTCACGTCGATTGTATCTGAACTGACAGATCGTGTTTATATAAAGGCTAATATAACATAGCACATGCTTGTTAGGTATGTGTCTTTTGTTTTTTAGATTGCAGATTATGTGAGGTGTTTTAGTTTTTTGAGTTACAAACAGGTAAATTCAAAGTTGACGGTATTGATAACGTCTCACTGGTCGGTAGGGCCAATTCTCATTTCTATCAGAACTAGAAACCAACATTAGAAATAATTATTTAGCTATGGGCATACCTATTGAGTTGACCAGTAAGTATACCTAAGTACAAAGGACTCATATAAGAGTTTAGTAATTTTTTAAACGGAAAATCTTTCGCATTTCTGCACCTACTCCTATGAAATTACCACTACCACCAACCAGCACCTAGGATGCTACAAGACTATCCATAACTTGGATTTTTACTTGCCTATCGAGTAACATAGATTCGATTATCTATATAAAAAAAAATACCAGCTGCAAAAATAATATTAATTCATATTAAATTCCATCAAAGTTCAAACCAATCACCGTAGATCTTCTAAAATCGATGACAAATAATGTCATTGACCCCAGATAGTGACATGTCTGATCTATAAACAAATGTTCCAAATTCGGAATTAGGTATCGCAGCTACCATAGACTTATATAGAGTGTGTTTGTACTGAAGCTCACGTTCACAGGACATTTTGTAAGCATACAAGTATTTAGTTAGGGCGTCGGATGTATTTGGCAGGAATAATAGTTTTGATAAATTGGTTTTGATTTAATCTGTGGTAGTCATCGAGTGTAAGATTGAATGTATGAGAGGTGTTTGGGAAGGCATTGTTTCGTTAATAAGTAGGTACAGATTAGAGATATAATGTTGAGATTATTAAAATTTATTGTTGATTCTTCAAGGCACAATATCGAAGCTTGGTTTTGTGTACTGAATTCTACGCTAGATGGGCCAAAATCAAGATGACACTCATGATGAAACTCATCTTGATTTTGGCCGATACTAAGGTGGATGAAAAAAGAGGAGGCTTAGCTCATCCTTGAAGAATCAAAAATCTCTGTCGCTGATCAAAACGCAACATCCTTCTACGTGGCGCTTATATTCAAAACAGTTACAACCATAGCTAAGTATTCAAACTCCTGAAAATATTTCGCTCAAACTAAAATTATTACGTACACACAGCAAATCAAAACACGTGAGAATTGAGAAATAAACGTTTTGAGTTGTAACCTAAAGTCTCACATTCCTGAGCTGTTTGCATCTACCTTCAAGGTAGACAGACAGGCAACATCTAGAAGTAGTATATTCACGGTTATCGTATCGTCATCGACAGCATTTTTATTATTAATTTAATAGTAGGTAATGCCATATGAGCCTGTTTGTTTCTTGACAAGTAATCACAAACGTGGTAAATGTTGAAATATAAGGTTGCAATTTGACTCTCCAATGCACAATATATCATTGTGAAAGAAAAAAAGATAAAAATATTATTTTACCCAGGTTAAGGGCACACAATAACACACACACACATCATCATCAGCTTACAGTAGTTCACTACTGGACATAGGCCTCTATATTTCTTTCAATTTCGCACCATTTAACTCGATTCTCGGCAACTCTCATCCAGCTGCTACCAGCCACCCTACGAAGATCGTCGCTCCACCTAGCCTGAAGGCGTCCTACCTTACGTTTGCCGATTTGCGGTCTCCACTCAAGAACACGTCTACCCCAACGGTCATCGGTTCTGCGGCTGATTTAGCCGGTCCACTGCCACTTCAGCTTAGTGCACGACAGCTGTTAAACATTGTGTCTGCTTTACACACAGTGAACGTGTTAAGGCTGCTTCAAACAGACGCGACACGCGACGCGAATCGCGCGCGACAAAAAGGCACCGCTCGTCGCGCGGCACGTGGTTCCTTTGTGTTGCGTGCGATTCGCATCACGTGCCACGCCTATTTGCAGGAGCCTTTATGTTTGTAAATAAATAAATTAGAAAATTATTTTGTTTCATGAAAGCTGGCTATCGATTCTCGAGTCCAAATGAACGTTCATCTAATTCGTTAGGTCTATGGGTGCTATAGTAGGACAAACGGATCTAAATTGACGTTTACAAATCGCCCCAAAGGCTAATAGCAATTGGCATTGACAATTATTAAAGTTTTATTGCCATCAATATACTTAATGGACTGCAATCACGATACCTATTATTAACTAAATTATTAGCAGTTTATTATATTATAAATATAAGATTATGTGGCTGTACTATATATACACCCGTGCGTAACACTTCGAGGAATACGGGCGAGATGTTATGTTATGTTGTGTTGTTAAATATAAGATTCAATGCAGAGTGAATTAAGATTAATATTAAACATGGATTTGATTGACATTTAATTAATTATTGAAAACTATGGTGACATCATTTTTTCCTCTCACTGAGATGCTTGGGACCCAACAGTGGGAGCATTATCAAACACTCACTGCAGCGCATCAGGGATGTTCGCTGAAGCTCACGTGGGCTGTTTCTACACGATGATGCGGAAGCGATGCGCATCCTTGGTGCGTGAGGTGCGGGGTAGTGCCAACAGCATCCTGTCTATGATAGCAAGCAGGCTTGATTGTGTGTTTGTGAACCACTGCTGCAAGGTTTCGGCTGGGCCTGTCACCTTGCAGCAGTGGTTTCACAATTTATTTCTGTTTTTTTTTTGGTTTCCGTCTTTTTGTAAGTGTATCTAACACTATGAGTCTTGTTGCTCGAAATAAATGATTATTATTATTATAGAAAGATTATGATGCTATATCTTAACTTTACGTACCGGCAATATAAGGATGATTATGAGAGATGTTATATATAACACCTCTTCAGATTTTATTCTAGCTACTTTAAATCTGATGATATTCCAATATTCATGTTTGTAAAGGTAACCTTTACAAAAAAAAGTAATAATAGACATTTGGCAATATTTTAACTTTATTGACTAAATCGTCTGGATAAAAGATGTAAGTTATGTTTTTAATTAAAATAATTTAATTGTTGAGTATAAAGTCTTTTGACACTTTGGGGTCACACATGGGCAGTTGACATCTTTCTTAATTAAATAATCCTGCGAGAGATGAATTAACGTTTAAGAACGTTTAAGGTTTTTTTTAATACTATACTTTATTTGTTTAAGCGATTCGTTATTTATCTTTTTTTTTAAATGAGACATTGCGTATGTCCTTTATATTATACCAAAGGTATCAAACTGCCTTAAACAATTAGGTACTTACGAATAAAATTATGTATAATGACACATCAAACATTTACCTACATTGGAGATAATAAAATACGCCACCATTTATGTTTATTGTAAATCTCTTTGACATAATTATGACATAAAATATAAGTAATTATGTCTCTGTGCGTCGGCTTGGCTTTATTTTTCTTTAATCAAGTAATCCACACGGAAGGCCATAAAATTAATCGTCAATACAAGTTATTTATTTCTTAGCGTTTCAATTATAATTCCTGCACAAGAAAACCGGAAGTAACACTGAAACAAGGTCGAGCTCCCAGGCATATAAACACCTTCTAATATATGAAGTGGAAGGAGGGGGAGGGGGAGGGTTGATTGAAGAGGTTGACAGTACAAAGTTCCTAGGGATAACAATAGACAGACACTAACTGGAAAGCTCATATTGACGAACTCAGCACAAAGTCTAGTGTCAATGCGGCACTACTTGCATATCATGGCTATGTCTCATAAATTTTGTTTTATGGCATTATAATAGGGGGTAATTCTGTTGAACTTAACAGAGTGTTACGAGCTCAAAAGAAATGCATTCGCTCAAAATGTGGAGCGCACCCACTGGACAACTTTGTCCCATTATCCAAAAAATTAAAAATATTACCACTCCCAGCACTATATATTTTTGTTATTCGTATTTTTGTGTACCTACTCTACCAAAATAAGCATGCATTTCATTGCATAATAACATTGTATCCAAGCCTATCAGCAAAATTCACATGCTTCGTGTACCGAGGCGAATTAATAAACTATTTTCTAATAATGTATTTTGTATGGCGACCAAAATTTATAATAGAGTACCAGATTATTTAAAAAGTCTTAACTTTAAATGTATCTTATCTCGGAAGTAAATTCTACTACTTGACTAATGAATTTATGGATGAAACGTTGACTTAAATATTAGGAATATAATTTTCTTTTCTCAGGAAAATGTCAAAAATGTTGAATGGTACTCGTAAATGTTCAATTAAGTCAAAAATATATCTATGACTTAATTTAATCTTTTTGAAATTTCCATACCTAGTATTTGACTAATTTACAATTTGAATGACACGAGTATCCTAATTTATTTAATTCAATGTTATATCTAACAAACTAATCAAAACCCAGATAATGTATTTGTACACTGGAAACGGCAGAATATTATGAACTTTCAAAACTATGTAACAACTCTGTAACTATGTAAAAACTATGTAACAACTCTGTAACATTATTCTGACAAATAAATGGACTATTGAGAATAGTATTCAACCCTTATTGTAATTAGAGAGGCATGTGTCAAGAAAATAGTTTTTACACCATCTGCTCGATAACATCAAATTATCATGAAAACCTAACCTAAGGCAGTATAGCATTAGTATATTATGATTTCATTAAAACCCGCTGGTCAATAATGTGGTTTGGATTTGAATGCTGAACCAAACATTGGTATCCTATTTAAATATCGATTTATTTGGTAAAAGTACTCGTACCTTTTTAGTACTTTTTCAGTCATTCTTTTACCAAAGTAATCTTATTCGAAAATCTACTTGCATTTTATTATCTCGGAGAAGGTGTGAAAAGTAGAGTATTCTCCTCAGGGATAAAGGTGTCTTCATCTTAAGCGAGCTTGGATTCTGAGCGCACTCCCTCGTCTCGTTCAGGAGTTAACTCTGAACTCGTAAAAACTACTCGTATGTCGTTCTCGTATAAATTTCATATCATTGTACATTTCTATCTGCGCTCAGAAGTTAGCCCTAGATTCCTTCGTTATGCTCGGGATTCAATATATCTCCCGTGACATTACCTATACACTGCTTTATCGCCTAGGTGAATAATCTACTATTAAATTCAACTGTCAAATAATGACAGTTGTAGTTCGTATATGACGGGACAATAAAATTATTTATTTAAGTCAATTTGCTAAACAATTAATTTTCCTGACTTTATGTTCTGCGACGATTTCAAATAAATTGGGATAAGAGCAGGAAGATAATAAATAGGAGGTTGATTATTAATAACTAGTTGACCCGACACACGTTGTCCTGTGGTACTATTCTGTAAAGATCCCACCGTGAGAATTTAGGTGAAGTGAGCGTGATGTGAACTGTCATCCCACCTTACTCTACTAGGGATTGACAGCTCACTTAAAACTCACTTCACGTAAGTGTTCACGGTGAGATGTTTACAGAATAGATCGGCTGTTCTTTCAATAATTCATACAAAAATCCCAAAGGAATACAAAGGACGTCCAGTTTTCCCAAATTTGAAAATTTTCTGGGTGAACTTTTCCAATGTTTCTTTCCGTAAAATCCTAATTCAGACTATTACGTACATTTTAAAACAAAAAATAGCCAAATCGGTTCAGTCGTTCTCAAAGTGATACGCCTACCAACAAACAGCATTTCATTTTTAGGTACTAGATAGATTCGTAGATCATTTAAACTCTCTCAATTTACGTCTAATATTAAAAATGTAACATAAGTAGGTAATGCAGACGGTATTATTGTCCAGCGGAAAATTTGTAGTTGAATAGCCAATACAGGAAGGACCTAGTATTTTATATCCTAAATCCATGCGAATAGATGCTCAAGCTTCGCATTTGTGGGGTAAGCTTGGCTTACACCTGGTGGCAACGTAGGTGGGATTTGCAAACTGAAGTCATATATAACGATAATAACAGATAAGGATTCAATGGTAAACATTAAACTAGATTTATACCTATGAATAGGCCTAAATATTCAAGAGAAGAAGTAGGTGCACTGGGTTCAGACAGAATTGGTACAAGTAACTAGAACCAGACCAACAACCACCTCTTAATCAGTTTTAATCTTACTTCAGTGTGAGAAAGAGATGGATCTAAGCAGGACGTGTACCTCCATATCCTTCTCACTATGAAGTAAGATTAAAATAATACTGCGTAAGAGGTGGTGGATGGCAGATAGAAAAGCATTTATTAACACAAAGTTCATGGAAACTGGACAGAAAAAAGTTCCTAACGTTGGCGTCCAGCTGTAAGGTAATCCAAAAGCTGTGACTAGTGTTATTGGAAATGAATGAAGATCTCTTCTAGTCAATTTTTACCAAAGATAACTTATTCTACATAATCATACTTTGATCGCTGCGCGCTGTTAAGCTCTCTTAATGTTTTTATTTTGTACATACACGTGTGCTACAAAACTTCAACAGTAAAGCAGATATGAGACAAAGTTATTATTAGTCTCTTACGTCCGGGAAAAACGTAAAAATAGCATACTTATCCGAGCCTGTCCTAATAGAGATACATAATCACAAGTAGGAGCAAACATATTAAAGAGGGTAGACATCCCACCCATACGTACAAAAAGTATTGACAACACATTAATAAAATTCTGCATACAGCTAAGGGATGGAATTCTATCCCGGAGTCTGTGTTTCCCGATTATAAGCAAGCGTGTACCACTGTTGACATCATCGCTTACCATCAGGTAAGATAATGATGAAACGCGAACTTATCAATAAAACTGGCCAAGTGCATGTCGGTCCACGGCAAGAACATAACATACCCTAAAGGGAAGAACGTCAACTTCATATTTTAAAAATGCTTACATAGAAGCACACTAGCGCTCCAGCGTATGCCATCAGAAACTCGGGAGGCGCGGGAATTATGAACAGATAGGTATATAACTACTATTTATTTTTAGTTTAATTTATACTTACAACGAATTCTCATTTTGCAGGTGCATTACTTATAATACATATTGCTTTGACAAAAACTGCAAAATGAAAATTCATTATAATAGAAATCAAAATAAAACAAAGTTTTTAAAAATGTTCTAAAATTTATTTTTGGAAGGTCAAAAAAGAATTATGAGGTTATGCCACATTTTGCGAACTTCATATTTCCCTTTCCTGCCATGATGGGAAAACAAGACTAAAGCGTCAATATCGCACAAATAGGATGAGTCTCTATCTCGTAATCACAAACACGTCAATTTCGCACTGGAGTCTCCATCTATTAGAATTGTTGATTTCACAACACTGAAAGCGTCAATTTCACACTGTAGTCTATATCTCGTAGCTCGTAGTAGTTAAGGCATCAATTATTCAAAATGTAGAACCGGCAGAAAATAAGATCTGGAAACAATCACATCAAAACAAGTGTCAGTTTGTCGTAAGAATCAATCAAACATAACAAGTCCGCCTTATTGTACCAGAAATGAGTGTAGCCATTTCATTAAAAAAAATCATCATATTTTTATTTGGAACATTAATTTTTTTCTTCTAGTCAGCATTTTAGACAATTGAAACACAAAATACGGATTTTAATTGGTTGAAATGATTGTTTAATTGTATTTTAATGAACATTAAAATCATCACAGCTGATGACTGATTGACTCATCTTGAGTCTACAGCTACTGAAATGATGGTTACCTATCTTTTCAATCGGGCATGTGACATCACTGACCTTGCTATCCCTTTCTTTTGTAGAACGCTATCTTGTTTTTGCAAATTATGCCACTGTTGGCATTAGCCGCTAAGAAAGCTGACACCCTGTGCACCACGCACGCTGAAGGGTTCCGTAGTTGGGATGAATATTTACGCATGCACATATTGATTTTATCAACCGCAAAAACAATGAAAAACAAAGTCATTTCTGCGGTTGGAACCGAAAATATGCCATAGGTATCTCAAAAATTATTGACTACTTACATTATTTACTTAAATGGCTTAAATAACATGCACTGTTTTTTTTTTAATCCTTCGGTTATATCTGTGGGGAGTGCCACCCCAATCATGTATGTAGTCATTTTACTACTCCAGTGCACAGAATACACCTTATTTCCCATTTGCATCGATATAGCGCAAAATAGTCTACGAGTAAAATATGGACAGACAGACAGACAAACTGAGATGACGAAATTTTAAGGGTGCCGTTTTTGTAACTTGGCTACGAAGCCCAAAAAGAGTTGGTAAAGTATCCTTTGGCTTCGCTAAAGTCCGGTAGAAAAGCAAGGGCTACAGAAGTTTGTAAAGGTCATTGTCTTACCCGCTTGGTGCGAAATATGCACAAGTAACACTGCAAGGTGTCTAGTTCAAATATGCATTATGTAAATTACATAATACCCACTTTATCAAAGTAGTATTTAATCTAAATTTGTAATCACAATCAGAGCCCCGGGCAGTAACAAATACAGCTTACATTACAACTGTCAGTGCTCCGTTCTCTCTATAAATCAGGATACTAAATCAATAGTTGCAATTAAGGGAAAATAAATATGTATTAGTACTTATTTACTGAATACCTTTCATCAATTTAATGGTGTGAGAAAAAACTAGCAAGATTTTTTATTCATTTTGGTCCTTTCTGAAATTCGCATTCGATGCCCAGATTGACCAGGTAATCTGCAGAACACCGACTGTCAGAAAATAGAATGTGATTTATTTTTGTTGTTTAAACTCGTAATGCAAGGAATCACCTGTGGAATCTACGCTCAGGTCGGACTCGCTCAGAATGTTTCAATATTCTCCATTCATATTTCTGGTATCATCAGACACAAACGTCCAAATAACTGAAAATAAAATAAAAATAAAAATTAATAAACTAAAAAAATCATTAACGTGAACTAAATGATTTTTTATAGTTTATTAATTTTTCTACAACTCTTGCAATTTGCCAACATTTTAATAGGTATTTTAATGTATAATGTCTTGTCTCATTGTCATTATACGAAGTTTTCTTCCCTGTCATTTTAACTACGTGAGTAGTATTTTTTTTAAGTTTCTAGTTGTAGGACTGGGCGTTAGTGTTAGTACAAAAATAAATAAGTATCATTCCTTTCATCTTATGAAAGATGCGCAGACCTAAAAGTCATGTGTCAAATATTATATAGGCCCGTGAACTTGTGTTTCCCCGACATTGTTTTAAATTCATTGCGTTTATTCTACAGCCAATACATTTCCATAACAATATAAAGCATTAACGGATGCAATGTAAATACAACACGCCAATTGTAACTGGTTTAAAAGATATTATGTTTTGGTCACGGTACTAAAAGCTAAGACCCACTACTTAATTGTGACACGCTATATCAGTCTGATTTGTCTTGCCCCACGTCCAAACCGAAGCGATCGGTCGTGCGAATACATGATCGTCGTTTTGCTAGCCCCGTGTCATAAACAAAATTAACCGACTGAAAAAATGAAAAACCGATTAAATGAACGTTCATTTTATTTAGGGCACGGGGATCCGGAACGACGGTCGCGTATTCGTGCGACAATCGCTTTGGTTAGTTACTCATGGTACTGGAAGGAACAGTGGGGTTTTAGTCGGTAGGAGTCCGACATAACCCTCCGTTCTTCCCAGACGGAGGGTATCCATGAGGATTTCCTCACGAAAAAAAAAGGACATGACACGGCCTACCTACTGATAAACATGGGCCTGCCTATCATTGTCAAAGGAGACGTGGCCACGAATACTGTATGATGTTATTAGCAAAAATGGCGCTTGTGCCCCTCGACAATTCCATAAGTAGTCATCTTTCGTCAGGTAGGAGAGAAGAGGAAGTTGCCTTACGTTTGTGGCGGGCAGCGATTTTGATAACTTTGAAGTTTCCAGTATTTTAAAATATAGGTAATCAGATCAATCGCACTTAAACACATACGAGATTAAAGAGCTTTAAACTAGGTCACACATAAGCACCAATTCGCTGATTGCATGGCCATAGTTAGTAGGTAATCGCAGCAGTTACATGTCAAATATGTTTTGGCCTTTACAAACAAAATAATATACCTACACCTCAGTTAATTTATGTTTAAAACTTATTTATGTCTATTTACGTAAAGTCTGCGTCGTTTCCGCGACAATGTTTAAGATAAGCCGAAAATGTATTCGTTAACGGGGTGTGGAGTGGGTTCGGCCGCCATTTAATATAGTGAGCCTATTTCACACTTTGGACGGATACAGAACGCATTTCAAATGCATGAACATTATGGGCTTATATTACTTCATAGCGAGCCTAAAATTCGTGGACACTTGCGTTACTGCACGATTTCGGGTTGACGAAACACTCCTTACACCCAATTTAAAACTTTAGCTTCTTGATAATAAGGTTCGATATTAATAAGGTAGTTACGTCGTTTTGTCTTTTCATGTTAGGTCACGAATATAGGTACTAATGAGCAAATAGGAAGTGTGATCGTTAACAGTCGTTCTACTATAAGCTGCCGGACGTTTTATAAGCTGTAACTTACACTTCATTATCTAATAGGTTGTCTCTTGTAATTAAATATCGTGTAAATTTGTTTTATTTGTCATTTACAGTTTACACTTCATGCTCGCATACGCGTCCTTGGTGTGAAAGGACAAAGCCCATTTTCCCTACATCGTTGGGCCTACCTGTTACAGTCATAAAATTGATGTCATTTTTTAGAAAAATATACCAGGTATAATCTCACTTAACTTCAATTAAATTGGCAATTGCATTACTGAGATTTTTGAATTTGAATTTATTTCTATGATAGGTTAGAAAATGCATTAAGACAAGCAACGGTACGACTCAATCAAAGATAATTGTTATTTAGCTGGTTTGTAATGAAAAACTAGTTACAGGCATTTCGTTTTACGTTTGATTATAGCGAAACCTCATATTTTTTTGTAGTATCTACCTAGATCATGCTATCAATAATATAACAGAGACTGTGCAATAATGTCAAATGTTAATTGCCTGTAAACATATTTTTACTAATTAGTTTTATGACATTGTGTTTGTGATAGTCTGGCTAAGAGTTTAATAAGTCTATACTCTACAGTAAATGTATATATCTAGCACTTAGCTAGGTAAGTACCTACTGGGACTGAAAATAAAAAGGAACTCATTTTTATATATTTCATTTATTTTGTCATTCATCTTCATTAACAATTATGATATTATCAAGAAAGTGTGCAGGAGGTGAATATTGTCTTGATACCTAGCCCAACTTAAGTACTAGATCATATTGTGTGCACAACACCCTACTTACTGTACGTCTGCCAACAATGCAGTTACAATAATATTGCAAGATTGCCTTCCAGTTAGAGAGCTGTATACTAAAAAGTAAATAAAATAAATCTTATTGCTTATATGTCTCGATTGTATTTTACGTACCTCTAAAGTCACCATATAGTATTAGAATAGACAACTCTCTTACTTTTAAATCAACAAAGATTTGACTTTTGAGTTTGAGGTCATGTTTGACAGATGATGACATGTATTTTAAAACCTGACTCAATGTCCTTTTAGCCACATATCCATACATAACTAGTCAGATTTGTAAATAAATGCAATAAAATGCATTTTTCTCAGTTTTGCAATTGCAAACTGGTTTTTTTTTCGTGTTTAAGTTTTATGATAAAATGTCGATAAATTTGCAATAAAACAGTTGACTGTATGTAACGCTTAGGCCCAAAAGTGGGCATACTCCTTTAAGGTATACTTACTCGAACTCATGAAAAAACGTCCAAAAAACGCATGACGAACTCAAAGAACTAATAGCAGGTGCAAGTATTTGTAAATATTTTACTCCAACTAATCAAACTCTTTAGGAACGTTTGCTTAATTTTACTCCAATAGATAATTTATTTTCATTTTTAAGCTGTTAAAACCGTCTTAATCTACAGGTTTTACATAAGAACCATGACATATTATTACTTAGGTATTAATTACCTACTTTAAAATATTCTCATACAGAGACGCCTGCTCAAGACTGAAGGCCATTTGATCTAAGTTATCAAAAAAGTATCAACACTCCACAATTCAAGATCCTTTTGAGCCTCGATTTCTAAGTCATAAACAAATGATCCCAGGGTATATTGCTAGACAACAACAATGCTTGGCAAGCGGATTAGTGAATGGAAAATGATATCATCACTTCACTACATAAGAATACTTGAACGTCTCGTGATATAACGCCTCAATGACTCCTAGACACAGTGTCACAGCCAGGAATTCGAAATTTTGTCTGGTGAATGGCAAATAGCTCGTCTTACTTTGGAATGAATAGCAAAATGTTGGTACACCTACATATATAAGTATACCTCTCTAATAGCCTATCCTAGCCAGACACAGGTCTAGGTTAGACTATTACATTATTCTAATAAATACTCTTAGAAATCGGTCGAAATGGGACTGGGTGGGTCACACATAAAGGATGCGTCCAGACAGATTGGCCAGGATCGTCACACAGTGGGTGCCTCAAGACGGGCGTCGTCACCGAGGTAGACCTAAAAAACGCTGCCGTGATGATTCGGATTCGTACCTAACCAATTGGACAGAAAAGGCACAGCATAAAAAAATTTGAAAATATGGGAGAGACCTTTGCCCAGCAGTGGACAACATAAGTTGAACGAAAAAAAAAACTTCTATGAGTTGTTTTCGTCAAGAATTCGAAATTCAGTGGGGTACTTAGGTAAATGACAACCAGTTCGTAAATTGATATTAGAGAAATCTAAGAACTACACCAAGAAGAAAACTGCGGCAATGGATCTCCAAAATGAGTTCTTTAACTTCTCTTTAAATCTCTACAATCCATACTTTCATACTACTATATCAATTCGAAAGTTACTCTGTCTGTTTGTATATTACCTGTTCACGCCTAAACCGCTGAACGGATTTCGTTAAGGATCTCCTTATCGAAGTCCGAAAAATGCCTATGTCCGTCCCCGCGATGCCATCTGTCTAGACGGCCGTAGTTGAAAAAGTTATACTTTTGAAATACTGAAAAAAAAAATTCGCCTGTAAAATTTTATGAAGGTGTATATTAAGAACTATATAAATATAAAAAGGTCGTCGATCACTGCTCATAGGCACTTAGCATTTTTTTATATGGTAGATAGGGCAATGAACTATACGCAAAGGTCAAAAAGTAGAAATTTAAAAAACGTGCATATAGCAGATTTTGGTTTGACAACGACGATTTAGTCTATAATTCAATAAAATTGATCTACTCGGTCAAAAGTAATTACATTTTGAATTCACAAAATAACTTGGCTGACATCGTGCACAAATACATGCGTGGTCAAAAGCGGCGCTAGAGTAGGTATTTCAAATTGATGTTGATATTATTAAAATAATTTATATTATTTTTAAGTGAGACATTTACAGTCATAAAAAACTGATGCTTTTTAAAATTTCATAATATTGCGCAAAAAATGTAGGTACAAACTTTTCTTTTAAATCTGATTTTAACTCAAATCCGGAAAGATAAAGGAGTTGCTGTTGCAGTAACCTCCTTTGGAATAGCAAAGTAGCAGACGTTGCTAAATGGTGGCCGAACAGCACATTCGGTACTTGAACAGCCATTAAACTTAGCTCATGAGGGAATACCAGTTTGTAACATTAGTAAAAACAGCGAGCGGGGATGAATGTTGCAGCAATGTAAACTGTTGGGTTGGAATGAATGTATGTTGTCCTACAAAAGTGTAATCAAAGCACTAAATACCACAGATTACTATACTAACAGACTATACTCATATCAGAGCGCAATATGCACACAGAGGCAACGTAAATTGTCTCTGGCTGGCCCCTGGCTCGGACATCAAGCAATGGAAACAAAAAAAAAATTGTAAACTTTTTGCGGATTGATTATGCGGCTTTTGGATACTTTATATGTGTGTACTTTGTCATATTTTTTTTGTAATGTGCGTTTTGTTTGTGCAGAATAAACAAATTTTTTCTTTCTTTCTTTCTAAATCGAAATATCGAAGATATGAAGAGCAACCAAAGTATCACGGATCACGGAATATATGGCGGTACTGGTAGACGGTGGTTTTAGACGGTATCTAGGTAAGGATAATTTCCGACCTCCACGAGGGCGAAGCCACGGGCAAAAGCTAGTCATTTATATAAGAATTATACCTAAGGTACTTAGTTTCACTTTTATTTAAAATCAACTACATAAACGTGATATCAAATGGAAACTCGACCTCACAACTAGTAGCCGCAAGTTAATCATAATCAAAACAAATTGAATGCGGCACTCGCAAAAACGTATTATAGACTCCTTGATTGGAGGCTTAATCTTCAAGCTACATTACTCCGCTCTGACGTCACCAGCCGACTAGACTCACAGGTGCCGATACCATACTCTCATTTACATTCTTGTCACTTTCTACCCAACAACCAAAATCAAACTTTAATTTAGAACAGCAAAGTACAAATTCAAATGACCCCGACGCGATTTAAGACGCTTCAGTTTTGGAAGATTGGCGTATTGGCGAACCACTTGACCAGTTTCGTTAAGATTAATGATCATATGATATGGGTATTGACGAATGCCAAATAACATAGGATAGTAACAATGGTATAATGATTCACTGCACAAAACATGTGTGGACGCCCACTATTGACCAAAACTATGTTGTAGAACGGTAAAAAAGTCAATGAGAAATCAATTATGTGATCAATTATATTCATGAGTTCCTAGCAATAGTAGTCTGACGTATGAGGTTACTACTGTACTGTATCTGTTTGCAACGGTACTGATCGGATACCGCTGATCTCCATTTGTGACAGCCGAGCATGTGCATACGACGACTTTTTGTTGCGACACAGTACTGCATGAGAATTCGTGAATCGCAGCATATGGTCAAATGATAAAGTGGCTAGACAGATGAAGATCAGTGATAATACGCAACCTAAGCTAAACAGTTGCGATAGTAATTCTGTCTCTGAATAAATTTCAACGCGCTAAAGCTTCGATGTTAATCAATTCCTTTGCGATTCAAGTGACTATAGACAAGATTTTTAACTCCTCGTAATTAAGCTACAGGAATAAGCGTTGTCATCAAAGTGTTTAAGGCAACTTAATCCGTTATTTAGGAAGAGAATGTGAAACATGTCCATTTTCACTAACACTAGGAAAGACTTAATAAGAACGCTTAAATATTATTGCACTATTGAAGTTTCAACTCTGCTGAACCGAGCGTTGAAAATCCAACAGTGCTTTTAATTAGGCATTAATTTAGGTGTCACCTAGAGTTAGTGAAAACGGGCATTAATTCCAACTGTAACTATGCCGAAACCGGTCATAATCAGCCTATAATGTTCCTACTGCTGGGACACAGGCCTCCTCTCTTTGAGAGGGAGTGGGCCGTAATCCACCACGTGGGCCCAGTGTGGGTTGCTGGACATCATATGTCTTCGAATTTATGGTTCTATGATATGCCGGTTTCCTCACGATGTGAGCAGTGGTGATGAACTAATTTACACAAAGTAAAGAGTCTGTCTGGGTTCGAACCTACGATCTACAACTCGTATGTCGCGGCCGTACCACTGAGCCACCACTGCTCACCGCCGAAACCGGTAAACACTTCAAAAGCTTAGAAACGAATTTTCAATTACCGGTCCGCATTGTCGCATGTTGCCGCAAAACCAGCAGTGAAAGGGTGTTCCTTGCGCCTACGACCATACGCTTACACATTTCTCATTAATTCTACCTCCTTAAGAATCTAACTAACAACACATGCCAACATATATCGTATTGCTAGTTCAATTAACGTTGGCACATTAGCATTATTTATTGGCTATAACGATTACGCCAAAAGGGTAAGTGGTGTTAGCAACTAAATGGATGTTAACAAATTCTAGTCGCACAATTATTCTTCAGAGTAAGAAAGTAGCTTTGGTGAGCGATGAAGGTGTCAATTGAGTAAGATTACCTGTGGTATGTATGAGAAACTATGCATTTAATTTATTATAATCACATTTACATTTATGACTAAAGGATGGCCAGTAGCATCTTCCTGTATGGCAACATTGATAACAAACTGGACAAAGTAGGTAGTATTATACCTAGTTTAAAATAAAAAATTATAAAGGCGGCAGGTATTTAAAAGAAAGCATCAACATAAAAATCGTGAGGTGAAAGGATAAATACTGAAAAAAGACTGAAGGACAAAGTAATCCAACCGCTCAAAGTAAGAGAAGACGCAACGGTAGATAGTGGAAAGGTATCTTGAAAATAAAGTAAAGGTATCTACCGTACACACCTACTAGTAACAGCTAATGTTATGCAAGATATAATGTTCTTCTGCTGCGGCTGTTGAGACCCCAAAGCGGCGCAAATACTGTAACCTTATCGGTAACTACAGTTTTGAGCCGCTTGGGGTCGAAACGCTCGGGTCATGGGGCCCGCGTGCGCGTCTCCTTTTTAACGAAATTTCTCGCCGACTAGTCGACACTTCACGTGACCAGAGGGCTAGCCCGTTTTTTGACCAAAGAAGTAGCATTGCTATTTCAACGTGGCAATGCTGCCAGTCTTCTGGGCACATTTACGTCGACGCCTAAGTGTCCTTTAGTTCTTATATATTTTTATTTACATAGTTAGTTAGATAATCGTTAGTTAGTGATTGTATATTGTATTTTAGATTTGAGAAAATAAAACGTTTGCAATTCCTTATAACATAAAAAAATGGTCTAATAGGCTCTCTAAGAGGAATCACGTAAGTATTAGAAAAATATCGCCTGTTCTTGTACCGTCTGAGGCCACTGCAGTAGACTAAATAATAAACTCATAAATAAGTTCAGACACATGATCACAGCGCCACGTGGAAGAAACAATAAACGTGAAAAACCTATTTCAAATGTTTAAGATGATGATCCAAACAAAAACGTACGCGGTGAGACCGAGTATTTGTATGTTCAAGAAAATTCTATAGCTCTTAGTATTAGAGGTTAGTGTAAAAAAACAATGGAAAACAAAGAAATAAGATGAGTGAACAAATGAAATAAATTGCGTAATTCTAGCTCGCACAGGTGTCCTAATCGTCTTATTTGTTCGTTATTAATGTTAGGCCTAGTTTAAGCTTTTGCAAAATTCTTCTCTCAGTAGTAAAAGATCAGATTATCCTGAAACGTTTGATGACCTAAATACCAAAATAGGTAACCGTCAGGTGAATGAGTTTCATAGACGTCCTTCACGTGTGGTTGATGGCAATGGAAAAGTGGCTCAATGGCGAACATATTTTCGGTGTCAAAAGCTTCAGCGAAAACAAACGAAGAGAATGTGCGGTGACGAGAGATTTGTGGGAGACTTGTTGTTTCTCAATTAACAGGTGATGTTGCGTGTGATTCGCTCAGGCCCCGTGCACACCGCGTTGGTTAGTACGATATTTTACTGCATAATGTCTGTTTTACACGGTGCAATTAAATTGACTGTGGCATACCAAAAGTTGAAGGAACAATCAAAGATGCACCGTCTAAACAGTGTGTAACCACTGCAAGTCATGTTTCTTCAATTTTATTGTATGCCACAAGCAAAATCCTTGCATCGGCTTTATTTTGGGTTCACATGGCAGCTTTATATTGCATTTATTTTTAACCGTATGAACAGTGAGATGGTGACGTTTGATCCCAACTTTTAACCGTACAATATCGTAAAGGACAGCGCCGTGAGAACGGATATTCAGTGTTACGTAGAGGCAAGGTCTGACTGCTAATAGATTTCTCGTTAATTTGTCTTCTTGCTAGTATTGGTTTATTGCTGCGGAGTAGGTCGGAGATTACGGCTGGTGCCTTATTTTCCTGTGTTATTTCTACAAAATAATGTTTCAAACTTTCAGTTTAGAATTTAATGCAAGTACACTCCTTGGTCAATTTAAATGCATCATATTATATCAAATCAGTTATGTATATCTCAGGTCGACAGTGGGATTTTATTGTTAATAACCCAAAGTTCTTCAATTGTCTCATGGTTTTCTTGACTGTCATTCTGCTCACTTTCAACAAGCATTATCCTGACGACGTCGCGACCGACTTTTTGTATCCATCTAATATCCAGCGATGAATGATTGCGACATCAAAAGTGGTTTTCCTCCTTTTAATATATGTATATGATATATACAAATCGCCTTTGACTTTCGACATCTAAATAAAAATCATTCATCAATTCTTTTGTTTTTGTTGATTATTTAAAAAATCTTAACCTGAACAGACCGTTGGCGCCACTGATATTAGGATCGAAAATATTCCAGGTAAATTCCACGAATGTGTACCTATGAATAGATCTTCCACGACCTTTCTTGTTTTCGGTCTTTAGCCTGTTACATCACAATCAATTCAAGCCCAACATACTTGAACATTCGGAGGAGCTCGTGGCTAAGTAATAACAGCCGCACGGGTCGATCCATCAGGTTTAGCTACGCTTGCCGGGGTTGTCCGTGGATGGGTGACCATCTTTACATACCGAGACTCCTCCGTGCCTCGAAAAGCACGTTAAGCCGTTAGTCCCGGCTGTCATTCGTAGATCTTTGACAGTCGTTACGGATCGTCAGAAGCCCGAAAGTCTGACAACCAGTCTTACCAAGGGGTATCGTAAGCCCAGTTACTGGGTTGTGGAGGTTAGATAGGCAGTCGCTCCATGTAAAATACTGGTATTCAGCTGCATCCGGTTAGACTGGAAGCCGACCCCAACATAGTTGGGAAAAGGCTAGGCAAATTAATTGATTCTTGAACATTCTACCTATTAGAAAAGCAGCCTTTAGTCCAAAGGTTCATCCTTAGTTATATTATATATAAGTGATAGAATAACTTGGTTATAACACAGTGTAGGATTGCTTATCAAGTCCCAAATATTCCTTCAATCATTCCTAAGAATGGCCGCCCAATAAGTAGGTACAGATCAGTGATGGGCCAACTTAAACAAATTTATTGGAGTGCGGTCACAATAATGAGAACGTTTTAAACTCAAATCTCTGATCACTTCAACCAAATAGACCATAGATATAGAATAATATACTCTTCCAACTTAGCTCGGTTCCATTCCTGCGCCGCGCTGTGTAGTCGCGTTGTGAGCATTATAACTCGTTTCGTCAGGAGCTCGAGAGATCGGGACGCTCAAATACTCACGCGTACTTACATATGTGTACGTACTTACCCATAGTCTCGTAATTTTACCCGGCGGCCACATTTTCCTTTAGTACCCACTACTAATTGGCGACTCGTGTCTGAGAGCTAAGGACTTTATGGTGGATTCATTTCGAGATGTTAATCAGAATAAATATTTTTGTTGTATCTGTTGATTGTCATCAGTCTGACAAATATGAAAGAAAGAAAAATAGGTTTATTTGTGACAGAAACATGTGCTTAGAAAAATTAGAAAATTAAAACACAATAGATCTACATATAATCACTAGCACAAAACAGAAATATGAAAAAAATCTGCTGTTCCCTACATTTTGACAAGTTATGCGAACATAAATGTAGGAAACAGTAGATTTTTTTTTTTTTCGATTTCAGGTACGGTCCCATAGTAAAAATTGTTCATAATGATGAGTACAATTACCGCTTAAGAGGTTATGCGTTATTTAAATGACACCTTGTAGATGAGAAAAGCAAGGATACTAACGCTGATCAAAGTGATCTATATGGATCTATAATTAGAATTCTCTACAAGTATGCGACACGAATTCAGCACGAAATCATTGAAACCAATTCTTACGAGGGCTTTAGTAATTCCATCCACCTGTGTATTCTATAAGCACATAGTAAGAGATATAGGAGTTAGCATCCAGACACAACAACACACAATTTTAGAAAACCTATTTAAAAACATGTTCTTCCTGTTATGATGTATCCCAACTGTGGCCATGATCCGCTTCGCAGCATAATATCTTCCACTTTATGCAGACTTCAATAACCTCAGTGGTATTATATAGGCTTCCATTTTTCCTAACATTCAGTTTTGGTCGATCAAAATAGTAAATTCAATTCGATACTGAATGATTGACAGAAATCAATTTTGACATTGAGAAAGAGTAGTTTGAATTTTCAGACAAGTTTTTCAAGACAAACAAACTTGCTTCAAAAATACAGTGAGTTCTTTATCCTTTCATATCACTTCTACTCAATCTAAGATGTAGTGGCTGAAAAATAAAACAAGGCACTTAAGTTAAAAGAATCGTCGTGATTTTCGCTAATAATATAATAATAATAATAAACCCGCAGGGCAGCATGTGGCGAGCTGCTGGGCAGTAGCGACCCCACGTACCCTATCTCCCGGGAGAAGTCATGTTCCTCATCTCTGGCTTGCCTTTATTGGCCGGCTGGAGTGAACACTGACGAGAACTGACCTCCCACCTCATTCTTGCCTTTATTGGCTGGCTTGAGTAGAGATTCGCAAGAGCAAACGTGCTCGGAGGAAGGAAGTAGTCCAGTAAGACGCTGGTAGGGATCTTGACCGTACTACCGGGATTGTCCTGATAGCCGTGGAATACCTCTCCACTCCTCTTAAGCACCTCAAGACATGTTGCCCCCTTGTCGCTACGACACTATGTGCTAGCGACCGTTTCCGGGGGCCCATTGTTGAGTGTGCAAGTCACCCCCTGCCATTTTATCCGTGTATTGTATTTATCAAACATTGGTCAGGCAGGGGCCATAGTCCTTCCATAGTTTTAGATAAGCAGTCCACTTTAGCCATCCAAACCCATAGCCTAATTTTTTTTGTCTCCATATCCTGCAATAGTCCTACACCAACCGGGGGTTGCCCTTGGGTGCACTTGCATAGTACGCACAGGGATAATCGTCGGTTGGTGCCTCATTTCCATTGAAAGCGTCTAACGGGCCTCTGCGAGTTGGCTTCGGCCCCTCATATGCCTTCTAAAGGTCCGGGACCCTGAGGTCCCGAGAAATATCAAAAAAAAATAAATAGACACATAGAAACTTTACATATTTTTTTACATATTTATTTGCCATGACTCGCCACTCCTACACAAGACATGACCCACTGGTTCTGAAAGGGACAGTCGAAACGTACAGCTGTTGCGTTCAGAATGCCGTTGTTGCTCTTCCGTATACGGGCTAGGAAACTTAAGAACACCTTTTTACAAATCCTTGATATAATCAGTAACCATCTTCTACTAATATCTGCTTTAAAATTAAACTCCTCTTAAAACATACCTTAAAAAAACATTCCTACATAAAAAAATCGCCATTCGGTTGTATCAACTCTCAGTAATTCGCCATAACATCTCGAAGCTTGCAAGAAATGCAAGTCGAAACTTAACCGACAACTGGGCAGGTACAACTGGGTACCGACATGTAATTTGTCAAGCAATTTAAATAATATGCATGATTATATATCTATTAAAGGCATAAGACGTGTTGATATTGAGCTAATGAGACGAACTCCGCAATGGACGGATTCCTTCGATATCGGTCGGCTTAATTAAATACTTCAGAGTAAGCGAAAGTTTCGGAACGGAAAGGTCAGGATTTTCTTTTGAGAAAGTCCTTGGTGATTGGGATTGTTTAATTATATCATTAAACGGTGTAATTGTTTGTAATTAGTTTGGTATGGCATGTGGTTTGCAAAGTTAATGACAATAATTGTCGAATTCAATTAAAATTTCCGTTGGATGATGATTTATAGTTTACAGTAGATGCAAGAGTCGCATGGCTTTTGTGAAACGCAAATTCAGTAATTTTATGTCCATTGGAACTTTGATTCTAAGGTTTAAACTTTCATATTCCAAAATATGAAAATATAAACTATAGAGCGAAAACGGAAAAAAAAATGTTTCCCACGTCTGGCATTACAAGCGAAACTCCGTCGAAGCCGATACGTGTTTATGTCGGCTCGTAATTGACTTGTCGTGTCAAATTACCGTTTATTAGTTGTGTTACGATATCGCCACCGTGCCTTATTATTTTGTCCGACACTGTATTTATTTGCATCTGGAGCTAGACCACCAGCCTCATAAAGCAGTATTATTGTAATATTACTTCAGTGTGGGAATAAGATGGAGCTAGACGTCCTGTATAGTTCCATCTCTTTCTCACACTGAAGTAACATTAAAATAATACTTGCTTTAAGAGGTGGTGGTTGGCCCCTGGTTGTCACTACACTGTTACAAAGTGTACCTGTGTTCACACGTTGCATGACGCTTGATAGATTTTCAATAGCAACAGAGGTTTATACTTTATTTGCATTTGAGTGTAAATGTCACTGTATGTTTAGTGCGGCAACTTTGTCATAACTGTGTACCTACTTAATAAAATGAACAGCATTTACATAAATTAAACTCATTCCGAGCCCCGATGGAACTTTGTTACAATCATAGCACGTACTATTCTGAAGTTACTACCGAAGCGACCCTAAGAGGAGAAAGGCGTTATGTTATGTTTTCTTTGAAGGACATTTTAACGACTTTTCAAATAGATTTAGTAAGAAAACAGACTAGAATCTTAAATCTCGTGCTCTAGACAACACTACGTAACCGCGTTCAAAACCGCGAAACAGGTAATGCTTTGAACTGTCAACTACTTTTGAGGTCTTACTTATCACCCACGTGAACTACTTAACCAGTACATATTCATGGAACACTCCATCACGACTCATAATTATGCCAAGATTTCCTTACGTACAAAATGAGTTACCATGGCAACTGTGTCATTATCTACTGAATCATCCCGGAATCTGTACAAAGTCGATCAAAAGTCCACCGTAACAAAATGAACAACGGATTTGACTTACCCGAGCATAAGAAGGATGACAAAAAGTATGACCAATTCACGCATAAACACGGGATTTTCGTCAACTAATACGTTTAGTAGATAATTTACTGGAACTAATTCTCAATTGGACTGATAAAGATGTCGGCTTAAGCGGATTGATAGCAGAACTAATTTGAGACTTTAGTCGTCTACGTGGCAATTAGTTGCCTAGTAGGCGTAGATCCGGGAGTAACAATCCGAGTGATCGGATAGTGTTAAGTGGTGTTGAAGCATTTTTGCATTTAGACTCCCGCAGACAGGCGCGACGTGACAGTGCGACGTGATTCTGATAGAACACTTTCCATGAAGTTTTCACAGAAATTGGTCTACTAGAGTCGCGTCGCGCCGTCGAGTCTGCGGGAGCCTTAACAGTTTAGTATGATTGATAGTATAACCAGATCAGTGACATTGTGATAATTGTTTGACTATTTAAATGTTGTTGTTGTTTATCCATTTTAATCTGAAATCTATCACTTTTCACAAACCTGAAAAGGATCATCATTGACAACAGTGAAAATCGATATCAATCTTAGGCCCACTTGCGTGAAAAATTTAACTCAGAGTTAGTTGCTAACACGAGGTTAAATTGACAATATTGTATGACAAACTGTCAATTTAACCTCGTGTTAGCAACTAACTCTGAGTTAAATTTTTCACGCAAGTGGGCCTTAACTATATATCCTAACTACAATATAAATGTGAAAGTGACTTTGTTTGTTTGTTATGCTATCACGCTAAAACGGCTAAAAGGATTTGTATAAAATTTGGCACTCAGGTAGACCATGACGTGGGTTAGGACATAGGATACTTTTTATCTCGATATTCCCACAGAATCGAGATTTATGTGGGTGAAACCACGGGGCGCAGCTAGTCCCTTTCCATCAATACTATATACACTATATTATATAATGCTGAATGGATTCTGATAGGAGACAGATGGCAATCCGGGGAAGGACATAGACTACATTTCTTCTAAATAATCCTGCAGGGGGTGAGTACGGGTTGATATAGAAAGTTTGTATTAGAAACCCATGACTACTGAAATTAGGCACATGAAAATTGAAATTTAAGCTTTTGCTAAGAAAAAAGAGTTACATGGTTCAGCCTTTTAGTAAAATCACCCCCTAGAGAGGGTAATTCACATGTCATCGAAATTGTTGTGTACCTCTTTTTTCTGCGATTTAAGGGATTGTAAACATTGTCATAGTCCGTATATTTAGGTGACAATTATTCTTTGTTTCATTAAAATCGGGTCACTCGGTCTAAAGTAATTACATTTCTAAGTCACAAAGTCACTTGCCTGACACGTACACATACACTTGCCTGATCAAAGGCGGCGATAGAGTACTTCAAATTGATGTTGATAAAATTTGACATTTAGAATCATAATAACCTGATTTTTTTTTCACAATATTGTGCAAAAAGTCGTAAGCGGTGAAGGAGGTTTGTTATTTTTTTGGATGAGGTACTGATAAACTTTTCTTTTAAATCTGATTTTCTGGTGCTGTTGCACTAGCCTCCTCTGTATTAGTCGCCACGTTACTCAATGGTGGTCAAACGGCACATTCGTTACTCGAACAGCCATTAAACTTAGCTCATCAGGAAAGGCCAGTTTGTAACATTAGTAAAAACAGCGAGCGGGGACGATTGTTGCAGCAATGTAAACTGTTGGTTTGGTATGAATGTACGATGTCATACAAAAGTGTAATCGCAGCACTAAATCGAACTATCGAAGAACAAGGGCAACGAAAGTATCACGGAATATGTGGTGGTATTGCTAAACGGCGATTTTAGACAGTCTCTGGGGATAATTTCCGAACTCCACGCGGGCGAAGCCGTGGGCAAAAGCTATATATATAATATAATATGTACTATAATATAATATAATAATCTATACAAATAAATAAACTTCAAGTGTCCGTTCGTAATGTCAAAATAACAGCTTTTTACTAAGTGCATATACGTATATGACAGTATATACGATACTTATAACGAAAAGGCAAATTTTTTAGAATTTCTGTCTGTCTGTTTGTTCCGGCTAATCTCCGAAACGGCTGGACCAATTTTGACGGAACTTTCACTGGGAGATAACTGATGTTACATCTTAGGCTACTTTTAATTTAGAAAAAGAATTAGGGTTCCGCGCAAAAAAACTAAAACCCATGAAATTGTGAACAAAATGCGATTCAAATAGAGAAGTATTGACATCCACGCGGGCGGAGCCCACGGGCAACAGCCAGTATTAGATAAAATCCTATCATTACTTTTATCTTATTGTTAGAAGATAAATACATCATACTTATTCTGCGTACTGTATCACTTCTACATAGTGCCGTCCTAGGCTAGTTGTCGCACCTGCCATCGACGGATTTCCCCACAATCGGAACATTGGCAACGGTTTAACATAATTCATTATGTACTACATTTTTTGTTGTATTTGGGTTTTTGAAATAGGATGTCCGGCCTACGATTTAATATGCTGATTTTCACACTATTATTCGCACGTTTCATAAGTGCCCATGAGTAAATTTGTTTTCGGGAGTCCGTTTCCGAAATTAGTGCCGCTTATTGGGTGGAAGCTTTTTTCAAAGATCCGTAAGATCCGTCTTATAATTTTTTTGTTACCATACTTTTTCGGTTACATCATGCGTGTATTTTAGAAGCTTTAGAGATGGTTTATTATTCCATCATAAAAGTCCAAATGTTTGGAAAACACTTTTTTTTCTAACGTCTTAAACATCATAATGATCTAAAAATAGCCACCGTTTCACACCACTTTAATAAACAAACATTTAATTGTAAAACTTGTAACTATGACGATTATTGATATATTTACGTAGTTTTTAACCGCAAGACTGTTCATTCACAAATAGCCCTTTCTGCTGACTCACTTGGAACAGATATTGCCATACAAGGCCGTTAAGGATGGGATGCGATGAGACATAGCCGCGGAATGGGTGCTTAAGGAAATGGACTTTTAATATCGCGAACATTATCCCCGTTTTAAAACACGTAAAGAAACATTAGCTGTAAATGAGAATGTGGGCCAATGTGCAGATGATGACTTCTGAATTTGTGAATGCGGTACAAAAAGGAAAGAGACCTTGTATTAAGAAGTGCTTACATTTTTATGGACGATGATTTCTGGGTTAAAGTAATGAGTATGAATGACATGTCGCAAGAAAATATAATAACAGGAGGACTAAAGCTATCAGGGGCGCAGCCTTCATACAACCCGATTCCTATTGGCTTCCCTTCGGAACAACCACTCTTCGTAGTGTCTACTATTTCCAAATAATATGATACACCTGTGTGTGTAACTGTGTATCACATCAAATTACAATTACAAATATATAATACCAGTTTAATACAGTCATCATTAGATTAAAAATATTACAAAAATGCCTATAATTTTTTGTCTGAGTTTATGAGAACTGAACAATTTTTGTCAATGATAATTGTAGCTGCGCCACTGAAAGCTATCGTAGAATGAGAAAAAAAAGTCACGGCCAGAGTTGACGACGCAAAGCTAATTGAAAAAGTGATCTGGTTTTTACAAAAACCGGTGGATATGGCTGGTACAAAAGTTTTATCGCAGCGCAAATAAAGGTATAAATAATGATGCTACAGTTGGATGGGGATTTGAAGTTAGGCAGAGATGACACTTAATTATTTAATACCAGCCATCCAATTTACCTACCAACGTATCTTATTCTACAAGTAAATCTCTTATCTTTTAATAATAATATAATAATTATTTATTTATTTAAAAATTGTTATAATTATTACTTTAAAATTAGTTAACCATAATAAATAATTATGTGTGTAATTATTGGTGACATTTATTTTGTTATATGCGGTGGTCCCCAAACTAGGCGGTGTCTGTACTTTCTGGACCTAAGTTGTGATACGTATATAATTCTGTTTTTTAACTGGTGCTGAATTGGGAATATGTAATTAATTGCAAACCATTATAAAAAGTCTAAATTAAAATTTGAAAGTTGTAAGAATACTTACAAAACTTCGTTTTTAGAGAAACATGTCTAGGGGTGGATAGTGATAAGATATATGTAGATTTAAAAAAATTATAGAAAGAAGAAGTGATGCAATACGTGATTATTTTAGGGTGATGTAATAAAATAACCTACAGGGTAAGGCCGTAGATTTTGTAACTTTGTAACATAAATTATACTCTATGTTACAAAGTGTCAAAATATACGGCCTTACCCTACATCTAATGATGATAGGAAGGCTAAGTTTATATCCGTCACGTACTTGCTTTACTAACCTATTTCAGAGCTCTTTGATTTGCAACAGATAATTATATCGATATGTCAAACATCCGTTTATATCGGCGATAGAACATGGAAAAGTATGGATGGCTAAAAGAGATAGACCAAAGAAAACATAAATAGATTATGTGAGTGATGTTATTGTTAGGACGGAAGTGAACTCTGTGATGAAGGTCTAAAGAGATAAAAAAGAAAACGTTCAATTTATACTTGTACTCGTAGAACTTAATATTCAGACAGTCTGAGTCACCAATTTTTAAGTTATACAACAAAAAACGTCGAATAAAACGTTAAACACATGTTTGATAGCACTCAAACCATTTTATAGCTCTAATAAATATGTATATTACACTTTTAAAATGACTGTACACAAGATGTAAAAAGCGAAACGAAGACTTCCGTAAATTATTGGGCACTGGTGCCAGAAAATTATCATTATGTATTGTGATATCGCGAGAACTTGTTATTGTATTATAATTAAATGTACTATCTATATAATTTGATACACTTATTTGGTGAATATAATTACCACTTAGATTAATGGTAAATTAGATTTATTTTCAGTGTCAGCAAATAGATTTCGTTCTGCTTTGTTAAAAAAACTTAAGGATTCCGATATTATTTGAACAGTCTTGTAGTTTTACTCGCATAGATTGTTCATTAGTAAAGTTATATGAATTGTATATGCTGTGGATAACGGTGTGAGTTTCACATTTATATAATATCTTTGTTTATATTATTTGCGCAGATATAATGTGTTACTGTTTGTTTGTCCCAAATAAATAAATAAAATTAAATAAAATAAACGATTTCAACTGTATTGAAACTGTTGCTGCTGTTTAGGAGTTTTAAAACTTTGTACAGAAACCTACCTACGTGTATATATGCCCAGACATACGTATAAGAAATTACTTGTCATAAAACCATTTGGTCCATATATCTGAAATTAGAATATCATAATCTAGCAACAGCCCTTTTTGTTAGTTGTACAAGTCAAGATACTACTTTAAAAATGACCACAGACCAAACAGGAATCAAATAACAAATCCATTACACAATATACATAGAATTAAACAGCTTGCGAAAATAATAAATAGAGGCTCTTTACGTCTCTTACGACATTGCCGAGTTAACACGTTTTACAAATCACTATATATTTTCTGTCTCGTCTTTCCCCGAGACTTTAACAGGCAGTAAAACAAAGTGAACCTAGAAGCTGTTTGAACTGACGAAGCCATGGTGTCATATGTCTTTGTTTGAGGGATCAAATGTTAGACGGCTTTAGAAAGGGGGATTATTGGTATAAGAAGTCTTAAGCCTTTATGGCTGATAGACTGCAGTTGATGGTTTTAATATGATACGGTGACATGCAGTCTTACAATCAAAATCAAAATACCTATTTTATTTCACACTAGCTGAGTCCCACGACTTCGTTCACGTGGAAGTCGTAAGATACACAATATACTAAAATAACAGCCACATTTTAATAAAACTCCCTCGTCCCCAGACCCGTCGCATTGCATCGCCCGCCCGCGCTATTACTTCGTTTTCGGTTAGTGTTCTTTCTGACTTTTTCTTTTTGCTCGGCTTCTAAGGGTTGTAGTGTGATGTTAACAAAAAGAATTTTTCAAATCCGACTTTATGTTCACAATTTTTCTGAAATTAATTTTTTTTCTGAAATAAAAGTAGCCTAAGTTACTTCCCGTAACATCAGCTATCTGCCAGTGAAAGTCCTGACAAAATCGGTCCAGCCGTTACGGAGATTAGCCGGAACAAACAGACGAACAGACAAAAATTTTAAAAATTGCTTTTTTGCTATACGTACCGTATACACTTTCTTATACATTTAGTAAAACGTTGTTATTTTGACATTACAAACAGACATTTCAATTTTATTGATTTGTATGTATGTATAGATAAGCCTACATGGGCACTTATGAAACGTCAGAAGCTAGGTGCACGGTTCCAATTAGTCGTTTCCTGCGGAGAAAAGCCGGCAAGTAACTCCGCGGTTACTCTTTTAAAAATAATTGGCTTTTGCAATGTTTTCAAATAACAGTGTTAAAAGATATGGGAGGATAGTGTAGACGTGTCAACAAGTACCAGGTACTTAACAAAATAGGAAATAGATAACAAATCGAAACATCTATGAGTCTACAAGGCCTACAACGTTCTCACATTTACAAAATAGAAGAGACTATACAAGTTGTATCATAATTAACGCACAACCTCTTAAGGTGTCATAGTACTCATCATTATGAACAACTTTAACTGTGGGGCCAAACCTGAAATCGCGAAAAAAAAATCAGCTGCTCCCTACATTCATGTTCGCATAACTCGTCAAAATGCAGATATTTTTTCGCGATTTCATGTTTGGTTCCATAGTAAAAGTTGTTCATAATAATGAGTACAATGATCCCTTAAGAGGTTGTGCGTTATTTATGTTACATCTTGTTTAAAAGATAAATAGAATAATAATAACTTAAAAAAAACTATTTAATCTAATTTGTATAAGATGGACCCTGATGCAATGGTAACTGAAACTAATATGTCAGCCAGTGACATTTAGACCTTACACAATAGTCAAGTCTGTACAGTCCTTATTCAAACTTTTGACAATAATCAATAGATTATTATAGTCTAGCCTAATGTATCTGTCACTAACTTGCTGGGAGTACATTGGTTACACAAGACTTTGTCAACCTTGTTCAGGCAAGTCTCTTTTGCTGGCAATGTACATGTTAAGTTTCGAACTCTGAAAATCCTACAGATGATCAAATTCACACGGGGTTTCATCTACTCAAGTACAGTAACAAACATTAAATCCACAGGCATTAGCAGACTTAATATTTTTTTTAAACAGCTCTAAAACTTCAAGAGATTGTCCTCAACCGAAAACTTTTAAGTGATATCAAGGAGTAACTTTAAATAGTAAAGTGTGGGGGTTTATTCTCACAGTTAAATTGATTTATGCCTGACCGTTTGCATTAGGTCGTGGCACCCAGCGCTATTAATAGCAGCCTTTCAAAATATATGCTAATGTGAATGATAAAGGAGACAATGGGGACAAACTACTAACGTTTACTATAAGAGTACATCGAAATGTGGACACATTTGTCTCATGTACCGTTTACAAAGGTGATAATTAAATATCAATTTCTATATTAACCTCCTTACTAATAAACGTATTATATCAGGTAAATAGTTACACACCGATTTCTCTCTTTCAGACGTCAGTGATTTGACTTTCGAAAGAAGAAGACAAAGCGTTGTGTAACTATACAGACGCTGTACAACGTTTATTAGTAAGGAGGTTAGTCTACTAATTTCTGTTGTGATTTTTTGACAGATTTGGCCATCCAAATCTGTCAAAAACTTACAACGGAGAGACCATTACAATGTTGGAAAATTAGTTAAAAAAACAGAAGCTATACAACGTTTATTAGTAAGTAAGGAGGTAATTATTTGGATTAGTTTTGGGCAAAAACAAAGAATAGTTACCACTATTAGTGTTTCTAGCGACTAAAGTTAAAGTGGACTAGCATCGTCCAGTGGAAAAATGACATCTCTATGCGAACTGCATTCAATGCGTGGTGATTTTCTTGTATTTCCTCTTACATCCTTTTCGTGTTTTTTTTTTAATGTACACATCTATCAGTAAATTGCACGAGTCGTGGTTAATCTTTAATACAAAAATCTTAATACAAAAATATTCTAAGTTTGTATCTTTAAAACGCCAGTGCCTTGCAGCTTGTTCAATACATGTTTACCTCAATACAAACACATTTTCTTCTGAATTTCACACACTATTATACCCAAATCTCTTTCAAAACAAACACAAACCATCTAAAACCGACGCGCAAACGCATCAATAGCGTTTAATTGCGCCGTTCAGTTTGTCCTCAGGTAATAGGCAAACGTGAAGCGCATTGTTTGCGCAGTATGGCCGGCCTATCGTGTCACGTGACCACTGACCAATGACCATCTGACCTTTGCGACAGGTTCACCAATGTACGTGTCTGCACAAGTGTATCCCACTTTTTATTGCGACAGTATTGAAAAGTTCCGATTGACAGGGTCAATCAATTTGTCTAGCCTTTTTCCAACATGTTGGGAATGGATTCCAGTCTAACCGGAGGCAGCTGAATACCAGTATTTACATGGAGCGATTGCCTATCTGACCTCCACAACCCAGTTACTGGATAACATGATACGCCTTGGTAAGACTAGTTGTCAGACTTTTTGTATTTTAACTACCCGTAACGACTGCTGGCACCAACGGCTTGACGTGCTTTCCGAGGCACGAAGGGGTGTCAATGTGTAATGGATGGTCACCCATCCACGAACCGTCCGCGGCACTTCGATCGACCCGTGCGGCTGTTATTATTTAACCACGAGCCCCTTTTATGTTCAAGTTAGGAAGAAGCTTTATTTCTTCCTTTATCTATTACGACAGCTATAACAGTAAAATTGTAAATTTTCGTAAAAGCTCATTAGCTTTTACGAAATTTCACAATTTATTTTTTCACAACGGCAGCCGGAAGATTTTTAAACTACGTATCATTATGCGTAGTTCAAAATCCAGGCGAAAAAGAAAATTAACAATGATCTTCGCCGTCCCATAACAAAATTAATTTTCCCATTTTCG
This sequence comes from Fissipunctia ypsillon, assembly GCA_947568875.1. Lineage (NCBI taxonomy): Eukaryota > Metazoa > Arthropoda > Insecta > Lepidoptera > Noctuidae > Fissipunctia > Fissipunctia ypsillon. Next base: position 7,193,557 of record OX387643.1, read on the forward strand.
CTACGAACGTCGAGAATTTTTAAGGAATCTAATGAAAAGCATATATCAGTTTTATTCAATGAAGTTATTCAAAATGAACCTTGTTAGGAAAGACTTGCAGCACAATACAAATATCTGGCAGTTCATAATACCCAAAAGTCTTTTAAAATAAAATGTTAAACATGATAATATTTTGTGATGGATATTTATTTTACTTATTCTTTACGGAAGATCACACGTTTACCTAAGCGTCTTGTTATTTGTTCCGAGTAAATGATTTGTTATAAAACAACCTTAGTTTAAACAAATAGTTTTTGTAACTAACATACCTAGATTGATATTGTACTTTTATGTTTTTGGCGGTGCGATCTTACGCTAAACAAAAGAAAAACGGAAAAAACAGAACTACATTGTTCTGACGTACAATTCTGATCTTTTAACGTTCGAATGACGTTACCAGTGGGGCAATTCTCGTATTTTTTCAGAACAGTCGTATTCTAATCTCAGTCTCAATCTGGCAAAAAAAAAACCTCTAATTTCCCTACATTTTTGTCAAGTTTTTGACATTGACTGTCGCTGCGATGAGATTACTTGAATTTGAACGTTTTTAAGTACGAGAATTGGCCTTCAGGGTGCTATATGACCGTTCTTCCTTTCTACTGAGGTTACTGAACCTCTTGTTCTTCCATACTCCTTTTCCTACCTCAATACTTTCTTTACTTTGTACAAATAGCTTTCCTGTATATAAATGTATAGTCTCATTCATAACTTTAAATAATATTAAGTTGTAATTTTTGGTCATTGTAATTTGCTCATTATTCACTTTGGTATCATCATATTTATAAATACTGATTCTATATATGCGCCATATCCTTAATCCCGTTTTAATTAATCATAATAATATTTTCGTTTCCCTACATTTGTTTCTAAACGTGACGTGACGTTGGCTAAATGCACAGACCATACTAAATCAAAAAAAAAAAAAAAAAAATGTGCAATTATTTTGTGAAATGTCCCTTGAAATCGATTCAAAAATAAGTCGGCGGGGTTAGTTCCGATTTTTGACCACGTTCTATAATAATCTTGTAGCGCCTTAACATGAAATGTATTGAATTTGAAAGGTGTTTGACATATTCCAGTAAAGGTATTTTCATATTAGGTTATTCCTTTTTTTGAGTGGTCAGCAAACCTTCCTACTACTTAATTCTGAAATATTTTACAATGGTCTTGCTCATTGCCATCCGTCTATTTGTAGCTTTTTCTGGCCCATCTCTCTTGAACATTTCAATATTATGTTAAATAATATATCGTTAGTTCCTACATACAAATAACTAATAGATATTAGTTATTTCTATGTAGGAACTATATACTATTAATAACTCAATTAACACGAAAATACCAGTTTTCCCATATTTTTGCTATTGATTATAAACGAAAAGGCGAAAAATAACTCCGAATTCTTTGCATATAGGCTCGTTTCCTGGAAATCCCGCTTATTTTAATATTAGATTATATATCTACATAACTTTCGGTTCCGCGCTTCATTTTCCACTTTCCGTGTTCATCTTCCTAAAGATAGCTCTGTCAGAAGGTAGCACACTGCTTTCAATTATTTAAAATGTCTGTGGGTATTAAGAACTGCGTCATATTCTGAGCGAGCTTTTTGCATGCGACTGGAAATAAATTATTACCTGAACTTTGAATTAATTCGTAATAATTTTGGTTTGGTTGGTTTTGGTTTCGGTTGGGTTTTGTTTTTAATATTTTTTTTTGGCTTTTTTGTTTTTTTTTTATTTTTGTTTTTTTATCTCTCGCTCAAAAGCTTACCATTTTTCTCAACGTAAGGCTGTTCTTAAGACTTTTAATTTCTGGGTACTTACGTGAAGTTATGTTTTACTAATAATTACGAGTATGTTGATGCCGTGCAATAAGCTTACATTTTCACCTGAATTTATAGTAAACTGTTGAACCTATGTTAAGTCTAAATGCTTTACCATTCTAATACGCCATTCTCTAATCGATGATCGATAAAAATATAACGTCAATACTCCAGGACAATCCGTTATTGTTATTTTTCAGCCAAAATTAGTACAAAAAATTATTGACAAGTCGTTTGAAGCGTGCCAACAGTTTTTTTTGCGTTTTTTTTTTCCTTGTTCAGTATATGTGTCTTCCCACTGTGTTTTCATTGACAGTGACATTTCCTAATTGGATTGTTAAACATTATAATTAGCGGTCAATCAATAGTTCTAAAAACTGTTAGAAGACCAATTATTAACTACTCGTACTGTTAAAAATAGCAGTCAAATTATTTTTAGAAAGTTACTGTTAGGTACGGCCCGGCTGTCATACGTAGATCTTTGACAATCCTAACGGATAGTCAGAAGGCCGAAAGTCTGACAACTAGTCTTAACAAGGGGTATCATGTTATCCAGTAACTGGGTTATGCAGGTCAGATAGGCAGTCGCTTCATGTAAAATACTGGTATTCAGCTGCATCCGGCTAGCCGACTCCAACATAGTTGGGAAAAGGCTGAGCAGATGATGACTGTAAGGTACGACCAGTACCCGTTGAATAAAAACCGTTATGACGTCACCATTTCTAGAAGCAACGTGTCATGTTTGTCATAAGTGTATTAGGTTGAATAATTTTACATTTTGATTGCGCGCCGATTAAGTATTTTCATGATTGATGATGGTATCACAATTCACGCGTCTGACCACATCGAGTTAAAAATCTACATTGATTTCGGGTTGAAGATAAAATATATTTTAGACTCATAGAGAGCCATATAGTTCAAAAGCTTTGAAAAACAAACACAATATTATATCGGATTATTTTAGACATTTTAGCACAATATCATCTATATTATATTGTTAGTAAACCGCAAAAGAATGCCGCCACTGTTAAGATAACATTGCATTCCTCTAAACCAACTTGCATTTATTAAATTACTTTGTCTCAATAATTCACCAAGAAATCTGGGCTGAACGTAAATAATTTATACAAAAACATTTCAATATGTTTGTGCAAACATAACTTATCACCAAACATGACTAGTAGCTGGCGCCAGTATTGTAAGAATGATGCCATCAATTCCTATCATATCTATGAAATATGTATTTACTTTAGTTATTTATAGGAAACGTACCGAAACTCTCACAAAAATACACACGTATTTACATTATTGCACAGATGTTTATTTAATATTTCCGGATACAGTACATTAGGTGTAAGTTAGGGAGACATTAATGAAGTTCCAACTTCTTCAATTGGATCTGACGTAAGCGTTTTACTTTGCAGCCATTTAAAAAATACCTTATTATGACAGTTACGACAACGACAATATCAGAGGAAAAAACAAGTAAAAATTTGGATATAGAATGACGCGTGTCTATTGTGCATTTCAGAGTAAATTGTTGAGTATCAAACAAATCAATATGTAGATAATTCTGGGTAAAAACACGAACGGGCGTCAATGATGGACAAACTATGATTGTTAGCACCTATTGCTTGGTGTGATAAGATAATCTTATTATGAGAATTACAGCGAAACGTCTGCAGATAAGTAAGTTTGTTTGATGACACTCACGTCAGAGGCGATGCGCCATTATTTGTACTATAAGCTATTACGTATATCCGAACAACGCTCCTTTCATTCATTGATATATTGTAATCAATAATTGTAAAAATAGCTACAAATATATTTAGCGATAAGGTTATTAGTGTCGATGGCGGCATCGTAAATAACGTACTGACAGATTTGAATCATTTTACGGAAACGGCTGGAGTGGTCGACGATGAAATGAGTAATGTTTGATGGATTTAATAATCTTTATTGATTGATTGTTGAAGTGTGCTTAACATTATTTGATTTAAAAGTAAAAATGATTCTATTGTGATTAATTTCTGAAATGTGACTTAATAGTTGTGTAATTTTAGACGACTACTATTCTGCTATTTTTCAATTTTTTATGTTATTCTCCTTTGCAAAGACTCGATCCCGAAGATATATAAGGCTAGAGATATATAAAGAAAGAGTTATAAAGCTAAGCTAGGGGTACCGATATGGTAGAAGGATCTTCTCAAAACAAAAAGCCACTATTTAACGATACCCTTTTCTCTAAACATTCGGAAGTGTCTGGGTCCTAAGCACATAAAAAAGCTTCTGTTTTGGACTGTTCATCTGCAAATGTTTGAAAGAAGGACTATTTGGGAAGCTAATGATAGCCCAAATCTTATGCCTTCTAAGTTCATATTCTAAACTGTATATCAATTCATTAAACTCCATAGACGCACAATGAAATGATTGAGATTACCAACTGCCTTCAGAGTTAGATCACTACCACTACTACAAATTCGACTGAACCGTGATCTAAATCCAGATAAGATCTTTGCTATATCATGAACTGGTACAGTGGGCCGCACGCCAGTGGTAACAGAACCAGTATAAGCTGGCCTCTTATTCTATTGAAACTCCGTACTAGCAGAGGCCAGCTCAAGGTCAAAGTGTTACCAACGACCTGCGGTTGACTGTACAGTATTGACGACATGGGTTTCCCCATTACCGTTCGCACATCACAGGTCAATTGCATATATCCGTCTATAAAGTGATTTGATTTGGTAGGTGTTGTTTTAAGCTACCGAGTATCCTGATTAAACGTAAAGTCGTGACTTCAATTATGTTGCTGTCTTGGTGTTAAACAAATATGTAATTTATACTTGTTTCAATGTGTTATTGTTTGTCTCGCCGGTCATTTCTAGTACAATAATATTGACTATTTATGCGAATGTGTTAATATCTTCTACATAGTGTGGTGTTGTTTGCACATTGTTTACAAAAACATCCTAGGAGAAAACTCAATAGTCTCACGTTTTCTGCTGACTCGAAATATTGACCAGCTTTTGCAACAGTCAATTAACTATCCTCCTTGAACAAAACGGTAATCTATGTTCTTAACTAGTAAGTCAACACACTAAAATGCACGTTATTTACGCAAACGATTATCGAACCTTATGAATCAATCACATCAAACAATTCGTCTTTAACCTCATTTCTGTGCGAAAGATGATTGCTACACAAATATTGGCTCCAAACTTGGCAAAAAAGGTTTATTTGTTGTGTTTCTCAGTATCAAGCCCCCGTGTCTATTTGTCAAATATTTGGTATACGCCGGCGTAGTCGCACACTTGGGCAAGCGACTTGCGTCACAGCAAGTACTTTGACGCATGCGCGCCTCGCCTTCCGAAGTGTGAATGAAATATCAATCTGGGACCAACACGTTAGCAGTCTGGTCCTTTCGATATTTCGAGGAATTTAGTTACTCATGACAACACTATATTTGGAAACAAAATATGGGTTACTGATGTTTTTAGAATTACTTAGTTATTTTTTACAAAAGACTATTACATGAGCATGAAGTAATCGCACGTTAACAACAGATCATGAGCTAAACAAAGACTTATAATAAAAACCATGATAGTTTTGTTTTTAACAAACTTCACCGACTTTCAACAAAATAAAGTGGATCACCTATACAATTGGTAAAATTTAGCAATAAACGCTAAGCAAATACAGCTAATTAAATCAAAACACCGAACATTACCATTCAAACAAAGCCATTTAACCAATAATAAGGGAACAAACAGAAAGCACGAAAAGCTAACACAATGGGTGCATACGGTTACGCAACGGTAGCCAAGATTAACATCTAATGTGGGCAGTGGCGTCGGCGACACATCACTTGAACACCACACAGGCAGGCTGGATAAGTACTGTCGTAATGAAGGAAACTACAGAATATAAACTAAGCTACAAGAACAAGGGAAGACTAAACAAACGATGGATGGATATTTACCCATCTAGTCTTACCTATTTAGGTAAGTGTAGAAATGGTAATACAGAAGGAGAGGAGGAATTAGGGTTACCTACGGAAGAATACGTGCTGTGCCAACTCCAAATAATTAATTGTGATAAGGATAGGAGGATAGTGGCAGAATAATAGTTTGACTACCCGAAAATCGAGAGGGAGTGGGCCTGAGAGAGAGGAGGCCTGTGTCCCAGCAGTGGGAACATTATAGGCTGATTATGTTACGTGTGTGTACCCGAAATTGAATCCATAGATTCTGTCACAGTAAGCAGTTTAACACCTAAGCAAACTGTTCGTTTTTCTATCGTAAATGTGTCTTACGTGCATTAAAATGCACATAAGACACATACTTACACTTACACTACACTTGCACTTTGTATTGCGATGAACTGTGATTAGTTCAAAAAATTTAAAGTCCAAAAATACAGTAGCTATATTTTGTGAGATTCATGTTGAGTACATTGTTTATATTCAGTGTTGTGTGCCCGAAAACATTCTGCTGCAGTCTCTTTTTCAAATGCTTTATATGGTGTTAACCTTTGTAACTTCACTAGTTTGTGGCATTATCCTTTACTACGACATCACATTTCCATAACACCCACGTTTTACAATAATAAACTATGATCCTCTAAGCCTGTGATCTTCTAGTATTTATTTGTACATGACGTGGTGCAGCATTACGGCTTTTTCCAGTTCAGATACTAAGTTCGGCTACTGTTAGGTTCGAAGTTAGTTAAGTAGGTACAAAGTGGTAAAAAAACCCGAAAGGCGGAGGTTTTAATTCAAACTTTGTCCATAATGCTACGGCTACATTGTCGCACTAGCGCGAACTGAACTTCGCGCGCTCTCTGTCGCTCACCGCTCGACGTCTCGCTGTATAACCGAGAGCGCGCGAAGTGTAGTTCGCGTTATCACGACAATTTAGCCGTAGCATTAGAGCTCTCAGAATGTCTTCTGTGTCGTGGGGAAACGTAAATAACCCTGCTTTCCGAAATAATCAACAGCCAAGATGTGGGTATTCACTTTAAGGAAAAAGCGCTAAGGTAGCTCGGAAAATTCAAATATTCTTACGTTTTTTGCAATTTGCAGGTCAGTGACAGGTTGTATGTTGATCAAATTAGGATTCGCAGTCGTAACAAGTCTGTATTTACAGAATTATAATCATTGGAATCAGCAATACAACTCCTTAAGTTAGAATTGCCTTCAAATGTAATACCTTTGTCTTGACAGTAGTATAGACGATTTTAATGTTTATAATTCTGTTAATACATACTTACTTGTAACCGTCGCGAATCATATATTTCGCGGGCTACCCTGGCGCTTTCGCCTTAACATAAAATGAGTTATTTATTTCTTTCTACTTAAGTAGGTACTGCGACTTGAGCGACGTCTGAAGTGAACTTACTGACCCGGGACAAGTATCGAATGAAAACTACACTTTGATGATACAGTAATTTCAATAATCATAACTGCATTTAAATTCAAAAGTATTAATGCATGAATGGGTAAATATGGGCGTAATAAACTCAACACATAATAATATCGAAGTGTCATTATACAAATAGTTACTCGTATGAAGTATTTGTTCAGTTACAATCGTGTGTATCAAAATATTGTTTTGTACGTATATTGTAAGTGTTAATATCCTTTACGTAATTAGATTAGAAACTTCCTTTCCGGAACTAGTACCTACTTTCAATTACGTTCGTCATTTGTTTTCAAGTCCTTTACTTCCACTCCGAATTCCTCACTGTTATCTCTATCAGCAGTGAATAGTTTTAGTGTTACGTTAATATTGCCTCTTCATTGTTGTAGTACAGCGTTTCACGAGTGATGATACATTAGCGCAGGCATGGGGAAATGGTGGCCCGAGGGCCAAGTCCGGCCCCCGACACCATTCAATCCGGCGCGCGATCAAAACCCACGATCAAAACCATAATTAAACACGCTCAGAAAATTATTTCTGTATTTAGGTTTTCATATAACTATGAGCAAATATTTTCAACAATGAATTTTCTTAAAAACAAATTAAGGAATTCTTAGGATGACTGACGAACATCTCGAGTGCGTTTTACTAGTTACTTCTAGTAACTTGGAGCCAAATTTCAACGCTATAATTAATGAACCAATGTACTATACATACTTATTTATGTAATGAACAGCAGATTTAGTAGGTACAGAATACTTTTTTTATTGTCCTGTTACAGAATTTGTACCACTTATTAAGGCAATTGAGCCATTAATTTTCATGTAAGTGTACTATTTTTAGAACTTCTGATTCGGAATAATATCAATAAAATGATTTTAATAAATAAACGTACTTAAACTCTAATTAATTTAAAGAGTGATTTTCAATAATATTGATGATTTTAAGCATTTTAATGAATTTAAAGATAATTGTAATTGTATTTATGTGAGTACCCAATGCAAGGTTTTTAATTTTATTTATAATAGTATAAGAGTATGATTGTGGTGTTTATTGAATCTTGGTTACTAACATAATTCGTAAGTATCATAACAATAATATGGATCACAGTATCTGAAGTAAAATAAATAATAATAATTAAACTAAACGCAGTTATGTTTTTAGAAGTTGCCTTAAGTAAAATAACACAAATATCGAAATGATAATCAATTATTTATAAATAGAAGTAGAAATAACATTAATATAATTAGAAATTAGAAATAGAATAAGAAATAGGTATCTCCTAACGCACCCCACTGAGTAAGAGTAGGTATGTACGATCCTACTTAATGGTCAGTAAAACACTACAAAGATAGCGACAAGCAATCTAGAACAACTTTATCTTAATTACTTTATCACCAAAATAATGTTTATGTACCTTTATGTAACGATCTACATTGGTACACTAGTACATAACCTTAAAAAATAAAACTGGTTATAACTTTTACGTCCCAAGTTCTAAAAATATTAACTACCAATTAAAACAAAAAATATCTCAAAACACGAAATTTTATTAGCTGTACGAAATTCCCATACAAGCCTGCCACTTCGCCTTTAACACCAAATTTTAACAAAAATTATCATATTTTTGTTACATATTATAATAAATGCTCTTTGGCCCGCGTAATTGTTGCATACGGCCCTCCTCTAAATATATTTACGCAACCCTACATTAGCGCATCATACGAAGTTAACCCTGCTATAATTAAGCCACGCTAACTGGCTTATATTTTCAGTTTCCAATACAACATGAGCATCATTAGCTCGTTTGTTACTCTGACACAGAAAACATAACCTAATGTTGACTCAAAAGGTTGAATGTTATGGAATACCACATATACCATTAGGTATGTCCAAGTTGTGTACCAACCGCGTGTGTTTACGTGGTGCTTAAGTAGAATAAATAACGAATTTCACTGACTTTTTTCTAAGTAACTTCTTCCTTCCTTAACCTTCCTTCCGCTAACCGTCAAGAGTTCATTTACTATGAAGTGATGACGTACTAATCAGCTTTGCACAACAATAATAAAAGTGCAAACAGATTTTATCAGTGCATTACTACATAAACGGATCGCCAGGGGAACCCCAATGCAACTGCAGGCCATTCTAACTACGCCTCTGTAATAAAAATCCTATGTAATAAACCTATGTGAATGACGTCAAAAAAGGTTCACCCCAGTTTAGCATTGAGGTTCGATTCTCAGTAGTTGACATTTGATGACGATCGCTCGCGATCGTCTATGGTAAGTATCGATGGATTCTTATCGATCGTGAGAATTAATAACAGCTTTTTATGACACAGATCGGGGAATAAGCTAACCATAAACTTGAAACTAAACTTAAACTTGAACTTGAGGAGTATGTAAGGATCGTAGCAGGTGGCGTTCTGTAGTTTCTGCCTACCCCCATGGGAAGAAGGCGTGAGTTTATGTATGTGTGTATAAACTTGAAGTAGGGCAAAACTTGGGTAATTGGTGATAGTTTTGTTTTTACTTGTAAAATTCGATTAATTGATCAAATTATTTTTTTTTAATTTACTGTGATATAAGTAGTAGACAAAAGAAGCTTTGCTAACTTATATCTAAAAATGTGGAAAATACTTTAATGATTGAAAAATATACATTTATCAAGTCGGTAGTAACTTGGTAATAAAACACATATTATCTATCACCGAATAGCTGCATATCACGAATTAGCCAAGTTTTGCCCTAGTTGCTGCTGCCTACAGAAGCTTGAAACATAAAAAAACAACCGACTCCAAAAAAAACATGCCACAAAGTGAAAAATAACTTTAATTTCGGAAGTCGGTGGAAAAAAACGAAAATACAAACCAAAGAAAAAAGGTTTTATTTTTCACTTTTTAGTTGTCGTACTTACCTACCCCCACACATATTCGAATACCACTACCTGCTATCTAAATTACAGAGACAGGTATTTAATATAACATCATCCACATAGACTAAGTGGAAAAAATAAGTATTATTGAAGCTAACTCAAAAACTACCCAAACAAAGTCAACTAATTTTACATGAGACTAACTAGAATCATTCAAATCGGACTACTCTGTAAAAGGTTACATGTGGTCATACCTACATAAAAATTAAAAAAATATACGCGTCGTCCTGAAAACATCCTCCTTTTTTTCACACACACACAACATATCGCCTGTATTCCCCGAAGGGTTAGGCAGAGATGTGCCTATAGTATAGTACCTACACGCACATTTCGCCAGCTATGTTTAAGTTCCATGTAATAGGGGGCGAGCCTATTGCCATCAACCAGGCACAAGCCCCGACTGCCTCGTTGGTCTTGTGGTCGCAAGCGCAATTGCTGGGCATGAGGTCCTGGGTTCGATTCCCGGGTCGGACAAAGTGTTATTGGGTTTTCCATCTGGAATTTCTCAGTGGCAGCCCGGAGTCTGGATTTGTGCCTGTTTTTTTTTTCGTCGGAAAATGTTTCTTGACTTGTGGTTGTCAGAACACGTACCTATTTTTCTTCCATCCATCTCTATAGTTTAAGCAAAGCAATCATTCTCAAAATATATTCATCTTTTCTTTGGTCTCCCTCTTCTTTCATCTGTTAATACCGTTCCTTAAGGGGGAAGCGCCAGATAGCCCGTGAAAATCAAACTTTCTTATGTTTTTTTTATAATTTGCAAGTCAGTATTAAGTTGTATGTATGTTGATTAAAGTATCATTCGCGACCGTAACAAATATGCATTTACAGAATTATAATCATCAAAATCAGTAATACAACTCCATAAGTTTGTATAATCCTAATTGTCAAGATTTCATGAAATAGTCATTCAATAGAATAACCTGGTCTTATAGAGTTGTATTGATGATTTTAATTATTATAATTCTGTAAACAAATACATTTTACGGTCTCGAATCATATTTTGATCAACATATAACCTAATACTGACTTGCAAATTGCAAAAAACGTAAGAAAATTAGAATTTCCCGGGCTACCTGCGCTTTCGCCTTAAACCGTGTTGTTTTGTTAATTCTGCCGAACATACTCATCTACATCAATTAGTTGCAACACGGAACTTAATACAGATAGTGCCATCCACGAAGACGCGCCCTACTCGTCTTCCTATTATAATCGCTTACAGTACAAATGTGCAACATTGTACAAGTGTATGCACTAATTACCTATATAGATAAATAGTCCTAAAACACCAGCGGAATGTAACACACTTGTACGCAATTAGGAATCACTATCAGTATAACAAATTTGTTACATGACAATATAATATTATTTTTACTTTTGCAAAAGAGGTTGTAATATTTATTTCTGCCCAGGTACTTTAAAAGTTCCTCTCAGCACAGTAGCAATAGCTTTTGAAGTGGCACAGTGCACGTACGTACTGCAGTGGGCGTGGACGCGGTAGCGCCGTCCATCTGCCGGTAAGTAACTGTCTGCAATAAGCTATTGAACGAGGAAATGCTTAGAGCTGTTGCTATGAAAAGGTCATCAGAAAACATAACCTCAATCTCGTAGACTCGCAGTCTTTAATTTAAAACAACGAGCAGCAGAAATGGTAACAAAAATCCAGAAAACTGCTTTATAGAGTAGAACGTAAACAATGAAAGATTTAAATCTAAATCAGAGGCCTTGAATGTCGCAACGAAATACTTTGCCTTGTAGAATACACTCGGTGAATGGATGCACATCAAAATGACCGATCCCATCTCGTCACAACAAAATCAATCAACATTATTTATTTTAAAAGTTTAAACTCCCTTGACACACCTATTCCTACAAAACACACTAATAACCGCTCCACCAAATAGGTACATAAGCTTCGAGTTATAGTCCATTCATTCATTCGAACAAATCGAATCGCTCCCGACGGCCGCTTCCCTTCATTCAATAAACGTCCACTGAATGATGTTCAGCATTCGTTGAGTTACATAAAGTGAATACAATCGTGCATACCGAGAGACGCTATGAAAATAAATGGGACTATACATTGCTGTGTGCCTACCTACTTTGTTTTGGTACTGGTTTTGAAAGTTCGAGATAGGTAGGTATTAGCTAATTGGGTAAATTCGATTAAGAGGGCTGTCACATTTTGTCACCTCTCTCGCTCACACGGGACCAAATTTTTAAGATTGTTGAATGAAAAGATGTTTTTTTGAAAAATGAAATCAATGGGCGACCCACTAAATAATATTAATTTAAAAGGTAATTATTAAAACACATTTTTATTGTAGCACTTATTTAAATCATCTCAAAAAGAGATCATGATACCTACATGATACATGATATGGTCTTTACCTATGTAATTGGAGATTCTATAATCAGCATTTTCAGATTTAATTATCTGTGGATTGGCGCACAATTCGAAATTCAAATAAATTTTATTCGAAATCCGTGTTAATTTAAATTCAATTTCATTCATTTGTTTTTAGATACTTTTTTGTTTTTGTGAAATTGTGGTAGTTTTTGGCGCTATGGAAAAACTGAAAATTCGTACAATTTTCGAATATGAGTTCCTTCGTGGAAATACCGCTGTGCAAACAACACGAAACATTAACGACGTGTACGGGCCTTTTTTTTTCTTTTTTTTTTTTGTGGATGGGAAATCATCAAATGACTTCTCCCGCTCTGGGTGGAGCGGGAGGGCGTGTCAGACTTTTACTGACTAAAACCCAGCCGTGTTCCTTCTGTTGCCTGTGCCGGGGCCACGGTAACTCTTTCGAACATCCCGCAACCCTAGCTGGCATCGGCCCTAGCGGACCCCGTCAATAGTGCTGACATCTCTTTGAGGCGCGCGTGGAACACAACGCGCCGTCGACTCGGGCTTTGTCCTTACCGGACGGCGAGCTACCCATTGCTCGCCGTCCGCACGTGTACGGGCCTAACACTGCTTGCATAAACACGGTCCATTGAGTTGAAGAACGAGCCTCGCGGTCGGCCGGTAAATATTGTCAACAACGACGAATTGCAGGCGATAGTGGAAGCGGATCCAACTCAATCTACGGCTGACCTTGCTGTGGGCCTTGGAGCTAGTATCAAAACAACATTGAAGCACCTGCGTCAAATTGGAAATTTTAAAAAGCTAGATGCCACACGAACGAAGCGACCAACAGCGAGACTTACGCGTCGAAGCATGCATAGCACTACTGAATCGGCATAGAAACGAGGAAATTCTAAATCGAATTGTTACCTGCGATGAAAAGTGAATCTTGTACGACAACTATAAGCGTTCGTCTCAGTGGGTGGACCCGGGTACAGCACCTAATCAGTGCGCTAAAACAAAGATTGCTCATAGGAAGATGATGGTGACTGTCTGGTGGACCAGTGAAGGACTTGTACATCATAGCTTCTAACCGAATGGCACAACAGTGACGACAGATGTTTATTGCCAAGGATTGCAAATAATGGTGGAGAAGCTCGCAATTCAAACCAAGCAACTAATAGGTACTACTGGTCAATCGCTCTTCCCCATTGCTTCTCCACGACAACGCGCAAGCTCACACTTCACGACAGAACATCGCACAAGAGTTACAACTGGAAGCTCTCCGTCACCCACCGTACTCACCGGACCTTGGCCCAACAGATTTCTACTTTTTTCAAAATTTCGACAATTTTTTAAGTGGGAAAAAATGCAACACCCGAGAGGCAGTACAAAACGCTTTCGCTGACTTCATCGCCTCCCGTCCGGCAGACTGCTACAGTAAAGGGATAAACAAACTGCCATCGAAATGGCAAAATTGTATAGATACTTTGATTAGCTGAAATAAAAAAAAATACCAAAATTTTTATAGTTTAAAATTTTCATACAAATCTCCAATTTCTTAGGTAAAGACCTAAACTTATTGAACTAGGTTAATTAGATAACACAATATAAATGTGTTTTTAATTACTACCTACTAAATTAATATTATTTAGTAGGTCCCCCATTGATTACATTTTTCAAAAAAAACATCTTTTCATGTAACATTCTTAAAAATTTGGTCCCGTGTGAGCAAGAGAGGTGACAAAATGTGACAGCCCTCTTAATGTATTTTTTTTTGCCCTCTTAATGTATTTTTTGTTGCCCTCATAATGTATTTTTGTTGCCCTCTTAATGTATTTATGATTGCATAAATGTTCCCGCTGCTAGGACACAGGCCTCTCTCGGTGAGAGGGAGCGGGCCGTAATCCGCCACGCGTGGGCCCAGGAGCTAGACCACCACCTCATATCGCAGTATTATTTTAATCTTACTTGAGTGTGGGAAAGAGATGGAGCTAGACGTCCTGTATAGCTCCATCTCTTACTCACACTGAAGTAACATTACAATAATACTGCTTTAAGAGGTGGTGGTCTAGCTCCAGAAATCGAAGAAACACTCTCGCCTTTAACATAGTTGTTTGATCCTTTGGCAAACAATCTACTATTGCTTAGCGTGGGGTGAAAACGGCAGTATTGCTGACCATTAGATTAACAATACAGACTGCTTCGTGTATTTTATTTCGCATTATAATAAAAAAATAATCTCTTATGACATCAGAAAACTATGAAAAGTCATCTTACCTAAGCAGTATTATCTGCTTTAAGAGGTGGTGGTTGGCCCCCTGTTCGGGTTGACAGATGTCACAATCATGTCTTCGAATTTTTGGTTCTAGGACATACCGGTTACCTCACCATATTTTCCTTCACCGTTTTGAGAGCAGTGGTGATGAAATAATTTACACGAAGTAAAGTGCCTGTTTGGGTTCGAACCCGCGACCTACAATTCGTAAGCCGCGGCAGTTATCACTGGGCCACTACTGCTCCTCCATAAGGTTGTGGTTTTCCTTTTTTCCCGAAAATCAGAAAAGTAGGTAATTACCCACATGAAAACCCACATGTGTTTTGTCTACCTACTTAGTTAACTAAAAATTGTGAATTATTATATTGTTGTTCTCATACCAACTTCTTTTATGGGTGTGAAAGAAAGTGCTCCAGTAAGCGGCTCTTCCAGTATCTACCAGCAGATATTGATGATTGACCTCATGGTCACTTTACTATATCATCTTTACATATAAATCGATGACATAATCAGGACATTTGATACACGTCCAACATTATTTCCGTAAACATAACAAACTTTATTTATTAATACTTTTGACCCTAGGTTAACACTTTCAAACAAAATCGAAAGTAAAAATAAAAACAATGCTAATAAATTTCGCATCATAATTTAACGCCAGTTTCTATCAATATTTACATTATTTTCGTCACCCACTCGCGCCGTATTTGTCATAAGCAATATGCTTCAATAATAAACATTATCTAGCTGACATAAAAGTAGATACTATTTTCACCGACTGGAAATGTAGATTTTATGATCATAATTATTCAATATTCACAAAAAGCAAGTACCCTGTAGAAAGCGTTAATTTGGGGCCATTAGATCAGCAGTTGCTTAGCCTAAGGGCTTTCAGATACCAACATGGATGCAATAATAATGTCAATGACAATATTCATCCAGCCAAGCTAGAGAACTTTTATAAAAGTCAAATGCTAGTCAACTTTACCCTATCGAATCTTAACCGTAGATCACCGGCCTGCCTTTTTCCAACTATGTTGCGGTCGGCTTCCAGTCTAACCGGATACACCTTGGTAAGACTGGTTGTCATATTTTCGGGCTTCTGACGACCCGTAACGACTGTCAAAAATCTACGAATGACAGCCGGGACCAACGGCTTAACGTGCTTTCCGAGGCACGGAGGGGTCTTGGTATGTAAATATGGTCACCCAACCACGGACCAACGGGGGCAAGCATAGCTTAACCTGTTTTATCGACCCGTGCACATGTTATTACTTAGCCACAAGCCCCTCACCCATAGATAATGATTTACCTTTGAAATAGTTTTCCCGACATAAAACCTCCCTTGAAGCCTAGCTGAAATAACATCAAACCTTATAAAAGTTTTTAAATGTTCTTATAAAACTACAGAAGTCGAGGCTTCTTCGAAGACTTACTTTGACACGAAATAACATCCAGTTGCACTCAGCAGTTGAAGATAAAATCAAATCGAAATGGTGTTAATGTGGAATAACTATAACAAGAGGGATCGGTGACCCAAAAGGCTGCTGAGGCTGATCAGATTCAGAAAGTGTACCAGAATTCATCAAATTGTCGTTAAGTTGCAGAAAGTTTACAAATAAAAAAAGGAAAAAAAAAGTGAAGATGATGTGTGCGTGATGAGAGTGTGTGTGAACGAAATGTTCGATTGAAATGTGTTCCTTGCATACGGTACTGTGCCAAATATACATTATTCTTTAGTTATTTCTTTAACTAGCTGTTGCCCGCGACTTCACCCGCGTGGATGTCATACTTCCCTGTTTAAATCGGATTTTGTTCACAATTCATGGGTTTTAATTTTTTGCGTGGAACCCTAATTCTTTTTCTTAAATAAAATTAGCCTTAGTTACTCCTTATAACATCCGCTATCAGCCAGTGAAAGTCCTGTCAAAATCGGTCCAGCCGTTTCGGAGATTAGCCGAAACAAACAGACAGACAAAAAACTAAAAAAACAATGTTTGTCCTAAGTATCGGTTATACTTTCATGCATTTAGTAAAAAGCTGTTATTTTGACATTACAAACAAATACATCAATTTTATTTATTTGCATAGAAGATTGAGATACTTTCCAATACCGCCGCTTTTCCAGCCCGATCCTGTTCGGAGGGAACTATTGTAAACGTCAACTAATTTTACGCGGGCAAACCGGCCGTAAATCTACGGGGCGAGTAATAGAGCCGATATCACACTACGGTATTGCGTTTCATGTTGTTTGCGAAATATCCTGTCCACGTATTATCTTCAGGTATCAAAGTAATGTATTTTACGAGGTTTTTATTGTTCACTAGCGACCCGCCCCTACCTCGCACGGCTTTTACGACTTGACAAAACATCGAGAATTCTTTATTACACAAGGTGTAACATAATTAACGCACAACCTCTTAAGGGGTCATTGTACTCATCATTATGACCAACTTTTACTATGGAACCAAACCTGAAATCGCAAAAAAAATCAGCTGCTCCCTACATTTATGTTCGCATAACTTGTCAAAATGTAGGGAACAGCAGATTTTTTTTGCGATTTCAAGTTTGGTCCCATAGTAAAAGTTGTTCATAATGATGAGTACCTACAATGACCCCTTAAGAGAATTACACCTTGTATATAAGTTTAATAATTATATATTATACACATAAACCTTCCGGTATAAATGCACTAAATGATGGCGGAAACCAAAATCCGTTGCGTAGTAACAAAGGCAGACTTGAACAACGACTTTGCTTTTTAAATAGCTGTCGCCCGCGGCTTTCCCCGCGTGGATGTGATACTTCCCTATTTGAATCGGATTTGGTTCACAATTTCATAGGTATTATTTTTTTTTCGCAGAACCCTAATTCTATTTCTAAAATTAAATTAGCCTAAGTTACTCCTTATATCATCAGCTATCTGCCAGTGAAAGTCACGTCAAAATCGGTCCAGCCGTTTCGTAAATTAGCCGGAACAAACAGACAGATAGACAGACAACACATTTAAAAATGTGTTTCTATGTTATAAGTACCATATATAGGTACTTTGTAAGCATTTAATAAAAAGCTGTTATTTTGACATTACAAATAGACACTTCAATTTTATTTATTTGTATAGATAAGCATAGATAGATGTAATAGTCTCCCGATGATGATGTGATTCTTCCGATGTGTGATGCCGCCTCACCTCGAATATAAACTTAAGTTTAGCTAGCTAATCTTAAGTATAATTCTACACCCATAAACTGTTATATAAATAAAACTAAATTATATTTTCAGATAGGTACTTCAAGAGTGTTATTGTTTCATTGAATGTCTCTACAAACAATGCAGTCTTCCACATAAATTGTTGCAAAGCTTCTGTATTATTTATCATTGATAACCGACATTTCTGGCATTCCGTTCATAACTATCAGTTCGAAAAATACTCCACTATATAAATCACGACATCAGGAACGTATGACAAAATCATACATTTCATACATTGATGTTGTAAGAAAGTTAGGCCAGGCAGTGTGGGCTGCAGGCTAATATAAATAAAGTTTTACAGCTGCAAGCCGTGTTTAGAGGCCATTATCCTGTGCTATTACCTCTCATTTAATGCCATTTAGAGGCGTGTCATTAATACAGAACAGTGTGGACGGATGGTAACAGTTTTCGTTATGTCCTGTTGATGGGACATGCTTTTGATTGCAACGGTAGTATGTAAGCCTGCTTAACAATAACTGTCTCTAGAACAGTTTAACCCTATTCTTAAATATTTTAATTCGTGAGGAAAATCAAATTAATACCAAAAAACAAACTGAATGCAATTGTTTTTGGTTTTTCGAATACTCCATACTGTATCTGTAACATACATCATAATCCTGTATTCCCCGAAAGGTTAGGCAGAAGTGTGCCTTTAGTACACCTACACACATCTACCTGTGTGTGTGTGTTTGTGTTTGTAAAATATTTTTCGTAATCCTTGTTTAAAACACTTCCTTTCGCTTTCCATTTTCCATTAAATAAATAGATACTGTCAGACACTATAAAGCTTCAGCTGATGATCACTTGAATTATCAAAACTACACGTACAATATTAATTAAATTCTAAGCAAACATCAGTCAATAAGTAATATTCACAACAAAGGTATAATTACATAATTCTAACTGACAGGCATTCAATCATAAAGAAACAACGTCTTTACTACAACATACCAATAAAATAACTTAGTATTTATTAATACTTAGATACTTTGCTAAAAATAGATAACATACAATTTTAATTATTTTTCGCATTCATTCATCCGATAAAGTGTCACATTTTCATGTATGATGCTGAATTTGACAAATGTACGGAAGCATAGCTTATACATAATCAACCCATAATGCTTCCACTGCTGGCACATAGGTCTGCACCCGAATTGCGTAACACACTATCAATCACAATGAATGATTTTGAAGCATATTGTTAATCCATTGCTTCATATGTTCGAAAAATTTGTCTGCTCAACAACGTAAATAACTCAATGAATGTTATTGAACTGTCAAAATGAAAACGATTCTTACTGTTCGTGTGTTACGCAATTAGGGTGCTCCTCTCTGTGAGAGGGACTGTTGTCACATGTCTGTTAAATGCACACCATTTCAATATGCTAAAAAAATAATCTACATAAGTTGAAATGGGAATACTGCTTGCAACACAATACTTCCCCAAGCATGTAGAAGCTACATCATCATAATGATTATGTTTTTTCGGAGGAAAACTGATTTTGTTAGGTTAATATACGTATAATGCATATTATAAATGAGAGTCGTTTTTTTGTTTCTCTTTGTGTGACCTGAGCCAGTGCATTGTTCTTTTAATCTACGCCCGGATTTTGATGCGGTTTTCAAAATCATCTTAAGAATTTATTTAAAAAGGTTGAGTGTAAAATTCATGAATAATAAAGGAGAAGGGAAAGACTCCATAGTCTCCTGGGCCCAGGTGTTAACTTAATCAAACTAGTCTGATTTGTAAAATTGAAAATTTGGTGAAATTTGGCTATCCAGGAATCAAGTTATTTGGAGTGTAGTAAAAGTGAGGTTACATTATAACATTGTAATATTTTGATGTCATTTCCGAAATATTTTTGAATGGCTTTGGTTGTGTAATGGTTTTATACATGAAGTGCAAGTAGAGAGCCTCCATGTGTGACGTGTCGAAGATTCGACACTTTTGGCAGGCCCTGGACAGTCGCTACAGTCGAAGACAAGTCAAGTCAAGACAAGACATCCAATATCCTGCACTTAGAAGCAGTAGGTACCTATCTTTTAAGAAAGGGAGAAGAGGAAGTAAAATAAAACACCAATATATGTATATAATATTTATTATTCATCTTCACTAATTAAAAAGACAGCCGACAGACATGACGCCGGAGACCGTAAACAGTAGGTACCTACATAAGTCTGGTTTTGTTTGCTTGATAGGCTAAAATCTCAATTCGAATAGGTACTTACAGGCTGAGATACACGCCACTGACGAATAACTGATAAAATCGCCTCGTCGTCCAAGACTCTTCTGCGAATAGAGTCAATGCGACCAGTCGCAATAGTACAATTCACACAGCGATCCATGTCGTCAATATCCGATCGATAGGCTTAATCAGAATTCCAAAATAGAGAGCCAGGTAATTCAAAGCAGCAAGATCCGTCGAATAGTCCTTTATAATATGCAAAGCTGAGGTCGTGGGGCTATACAATAAAACATGGAAAATACGTGCGCACTCAGAACGAAAGAAAACGAACGAATCAACGAATGCCGGTTTTTTTCTGCCTGTCATCTGTCAGTCGGTGGCCAGTGTTGCCAACTGAAGAAAAATTAAAGGAACTCGATTCGCTATGAATCGATTACACTCGATTGATAAGCACTTGCCATTCGATTTTCATACATATTCTGAGTTTCACCGATTTATTCACTATCGATTACTAAGAATTCAGGCATGTACCTATATTTAATCGATTATTTAGTTTTTAATTTAACTTTTCTCGTTTCCTAGACAGAAACATGGTACTGTATTTTTTGATTTCCTTTAGAAAAATATAACGGTTTTTTTTCATACACATTTCATCTAGTTAACTGCTGGGCCCGAGATTTCCCATCTCCTTTACATGAAATAAAGGAATCTCCATGTTTTATCAAGTCGTAGAAAACGTGCAAAGCAGGGGCGGGTCGGTATTAAATAATAATTAACTGGATTGAGATTTGAAACAAAATATTTGTTCGGTGTAAATACCAAAAATATTACCTCAATAAAATATACCAATAGTAATGCTCATATGAACGTCTTAAAGCCAAGTCTAGCTGTTTTATAGTACATTGACTCACATAACTGCCCATATTCGTACATTTAAAGCGTCGTAAACGATCAAAAGGCTATGTACAAATACAAGGGAAAATGAAAAACGAGTATCCGGGTAAAGGGAACATCCCGTGTGTACTTGGGCATACAAATGGCAATGTTACGAGCCTACTTTGTAGACTAACCTTTATAATTTAGCTAACTGGGTCGCTGAAGATATTAAGTTGAAGCTTTGAAAGATATTTTAAAGAACTGCGTTTTCCTTTACCCGATTCATTCTTCGGGAAGCGTTAAAGGTACATTTAATGAACTTACTTTTCCTACCTTACTTACCTACTTTTTGTCTTAGACAGAGAGAGGTGGCTTAGGTAAAGACATAGGCCACCTCTCTCCTCGCCTTTTTGAACTCATTTTAAATAAAGATTTAAAATGAGTTCAGAAAGGCGTTGATGTCACTTCTCTGAATTTTACCAGATTTTTATACAATAACTGGTACTTTAACAAACCGGCTTAAACCTTAACCAAGCTTGATGTAGCTTAGAATGATAATTTAGAAGCTAACATAATTTATAAAAATGCCGTATTTATTCATTTATTTATTTAAACTTTTCACACTTAAAAAAGTACAAAAGCGGACTTAATGCCTTAGGCGTTCTCTACCATATTACCACTAAACTGGGTTTATCAGTTGTTTAGGCTTAACAACTATTTAACGCGACATTTATGTATGGAGTTAGACGTATGACTGACATAACACACGCGTTGAACAAGTGTCTAAGTTGTTGTCTAAAGAACAAAAGCATCACAACAATGTTCAAATTATATCATAAGTTTTTCTAATCCTAAATACACAAATCAAAAAAGTTTAAGCAACATGTACGGTTTTGAACTTAAGAACAATTTTTACTTTTGTAATATATTTATATTTCTTTTATAAATAATAACTAAACATTTTTTGATGCATTAGTGACTAAAGCAACAAAATCTTTCATTCAATTGTTTATTTAATAACAATAATTAACAATATGTGGACCGTAACATACGTAGTATAAAATAAAGTTAAAAGAAATTAAACTTTTCATGTTTTACAAAATTAAATAATGACATTTTTTTTAATTATTTGGTGATTCAATACAAAGTGTGACCGCCTCTGTTGTTTAAGACTGGTCGGCAAAGATTTTCATTGAATTTAGAAGATTGTTTAAGTATCTGATCCTGCGGCAATCGCTCCCAATGGAATTTTAACAAGTCTTTCAGTTGTTGGGTTGTCGACACTCCGTCCAGGGCCGGTCGTTGTGGCGATCCTTGAGATAAGCCTATTTCCATCAGAGAAAACCTTTTAACTGAAATGATAATTATCACACAAACTATTTTTTATTCACCATAAATATATCTTACGAAAGTGGGCAATACAATAAGTGCGCATGCCTGTTTGCTGTGTGGTAACACCGCCTATTTTGGCCACATACTCCTGATTCATAGGCCATTATAGTGGGCGAATATTTCATGCTGACGATGACGCTAGTACCTTTATGGGAAGGTCGTTGATGATTACTCAGAACCATTTCCTTCCTGCAGCATGGGAAACACAATGTATATACTACTTCTATGTTTAGGTAAAATGGGAAATATAGATATGTGTTACGTCGTCAGTAATGACATAATCCTTTGAACATGACAATTTAAATGTACATATTATGTACTTACATGAGTTATTACATGAATCAGCCTGAATAAATACCGCCTGAAGATGTATGACTACTTGGTAACTGAAAACTCGCAGTATATTAGTAACGCCTTTGGGGTGGCAGATGATATTGGCATTGAAATTGTTTATTTATTTTAACTTAAAACTGCCGAGGCCAATATTACATTAGTTAAAGACAATAACATAACATCACGCCTGTATTCCCCGAAGGGTTAGGCAGAAGTGGACCTATTCTAACCTACCAATAGTACACGCACATTTTACCAGTTATGTTTAAGTCCCGAACCCATAACCTCATGCTCAACAGTATCGCTTGCGACCACTAGACCAACGAGGCAGTCACACAAACACATTATTTATGTACAATAACAAAAGTATACAACTACTCGACAGTCATACGCTCATCTCACAATACTCCAGACATACTGACAAGAGCTTCCGTTCATCCGCGAATACACAGTCAGGCTTAGCGTCCAAGAGAGCGTTGAGTGCAGAGAGTGTGCGAGGACTGGGCCCGGGCAACCGGCACCCTAAATGCGTAACACACTATCAATCGGAATCTGAATCATTTTGGAGCAAAATGCTAATCCAATGCTTCATAAGTTTGAAAAATTTGTTTGCTCAACACGTAAATAACGCAATGAATGTTGTTGAACTATCAAAATGAAACCGATTCAGATTGATAATGTGTTACGCAATTGCCCCCCGGTTTGACTCCGAGGCACGGCGAATTAGATGAAGCAACTTATAAGGTTAATCAATACGTATAGCGAGATGCGATGCTTGTGGATCTAGGGCGATAAACTATTTAAAAGACTGAAAAGAATATATTATTATTGCTACAACGACGCACACGTTTCCAAAATAAATTATGACAATCTATTCAAAAAGATTCATCTGTTAAGAGTTTTAATGACAGCCCTTTGCATTAAGCCATAAGCGTAACCAAAGCTAGATTACGAAACGTTTCATTTATAGCCGCTCAGTCATTTACAAAAGTATAATGCCAAAAATATGCAAGGAATGTCTTGAAACATAATCCAAAAAAAACTATTCAAAGTATGTAGTAACCGTGATTGTCTCCCCCGCATGGAGGTGAGTAAACCCTGAAAGATTTATCAGTCGAGACACAAGTGATGACGTAATACACGAACGTTATCTGAAATTTCATTATACAGCGTGATTCATTTTAGTTTGGTGAGCGAGTGTGCGATTATGTGACCTCGGACCTCGTCAGGGCTGTCACGATCTGGTAATGGTTCTGGTAAAATGTGTAACCAGCTTTTGTTAATTTGGTATAGATTTTATTTAAATGTGAGCGTCCAAGCAAAAAGGGTCCAGTTCTCGGCATTTAGTTTCCGAGATATACGCAGTTTTGTAAAGTTGGGTGAAAAAATTGCTTTTCTCGATTTTAATTGATTATAAATTAATGCTCAATTATCTACAAGTTCATACAGTAAATGACTTTTTATGATGTTTCTAAGTACCAGAAAATGTACTAAGTCGTACCAAAAATCAAACTTTGAAAATGCTTTTTCTTAAATCAAGTTTTTACAGAGTTTCAACGTCAAACGTCTAATTTAAAAAAATGTGCCAGTTTTTGAATATTTTTCTTTATCCTTATTATCAAATGACTATTGTAGATACTGAATCTTGTCTTAACTCAATACCCTTTTCGCCTGGACGCCCACAAATACTTTCATAAGAACGTAATATATACCATGGTACCTACTAACATCACATTAAAATACCCATGCGTAGTGAAAATTCAAATTAGTTTTTATTTATAGGTACCTATAAGAAAACTAAAGTTTTATCCAAAAAAAACTAAATGAATAATTAAACCAAAACCTACCTAATGTTCATTTTATTGATAACCCTGGAAACAGCGGTGTCAAATGACGATATTGCATAATAGTCATACAAACGTCATAGTTTACCGGTTGAATTGCACATTCATGGAAATTAGTACAATTTTATATTTTGCTCGTTAAGCATTGGCGCGAAAGTGCGAAGTGTTGGCGTTTAATTACAGATATTTTCATTCATTAAAAGCTGACCAAATTGATTTTGATTATATGAAATTACAACACTTAAGGACACATGCATACAATTTGATATAATAATGAGTAACCGGACTTATTTACGACGCTCACAAAGTGTAAGGAAATGTAATTTAGTTTCCCAACATAATTAACATAGGTAACTGTCACGGATTTTGAGCAGGTGAAATAGGATTTGAGATTAATTAATGAGAAAATCTGTCGATATTATTTATAACAAGTGTGTTACACTTAAACATGTGTTGACATAATTTTGTTATAACATAATTGAGAGGAACTTCCGATAATATTATGATTAACATATTGGAGGCCGAGGCAATGTGCACCTAACAACATATAAATTATGCGTAAGTAGATACAGACCAATATATTTTCGAGAAAATATTTAAACCCACTAGCAACTACTGCAGAACATTAGGTAATTTATGTTTGTATTTAAAATGCAATGTCGCGCGTTGAAAAATATTACATACCTTAAATCGCACTTCTAGCAGACCTATAGAAATATTTCATCATCATCAGAATTGAAACACATACATTGAAATCTTTCAGGCAAACCTCGATGTGGTGAAATGAAATGATGTTTATTCTGTAAATAGGATATCGGAATCACTTTTACACGTCCTATTAAAAAAATAAGTTAGATGGAGAGGAGTAGACATTTCCTATCTGACTACCCCTGAGAAGAAATGGCGAAACAAACTCACGGGTCAAAGTCTCTTTTAAAGTCCAGACATAATATTGGTCAAATCATGTGAGGAACATGTTGATCCATGTCTGAAATGGTATTTTGAGGAAAGAACGACACAAATGTATAATAACTATAATAACCCCATTGCCGTATCTCTACGTTGACGTCGTGGTGGGGCTTGCGCGCTCCAAACTCGAGGTTTGTGCCAGTAGAGTTTACTTTGCCAGAACAGGTCTAGGGTGAGGAGCCAGACTAAGAGAGATACAAAAACCCGCAGGGCAGCATGTGGCGAGCTGTTGGGCAGTAGTGACCCCACTGACTTTATCTTCCGGAAGAAGTCTTGTTCCTCATCTCGGGATTGCCTTTATTGACCGGTCAGAGTGAACACTGACGAGGAACAGAGCTCCCACCTCATTCTTGCCTTTATTGGCCGGCTTGAATGAAAATTCGTAAGAGCAAACATGCTCGGAGGAAAGAAGTATTCCAGTAAGACGCTGGTAGGGATCTTGACCGTCCTTCCGGGATTGTCCTGATAGCCGTGGAATACCTCTTCACTCCTCATAAGCACCTCAGGACATATTGCCCCCTTGTTCCTACAACACTATGAGCTGGCGGCCGTTTTCGGGGTCCCATTGTTGATTTTGCAAGTCACCCCCTGCTATATTATCCGTGTATTTATAAAACATTGACCAGGTAGTCCTTCCATAGTTTAGGTAACCAGTCCCTTTATCCACTCAAACCCATAGTCCAATATCTTTGTATTCATGTCCTACAATAGTCCTAAAGTAACCGAGGGTTGTTCTTGTGTACCTACACCTGCATAATGCATACAGGGATAACCGTCGGTTGGTGCCTCATATAATTAAAAATGTCTAACGTGCCTCTGCGAGTTGTCTTCGGCCCCTCGTACGCCTTCCATAGGTCCGGGACCCCAGGGTCCCGAGATATGTCAAAGTCTTCGATAATAATAGTAATAATTACTTTATTTTCAGGCAACTAAGGCCCATAGATAAAATACACAAAATAGTCTTACAAAAAAAAAAAAAAAAACTAGTACCTACATAATAAAAACATCACTACTTCACTACAAAATTTATTTACTACGTTGGATAGGCGACGTATTACGCTGAGTCGTGGTGTCATGTAGCCTTCCGCGAAAACGCCGATACACGACACCAATCGGCCAAAATTCCTCCTTCATGAAAGTCTCCAGGTGATGAGTCGGGAACTGTACCACAAAATATTTGAAGTTAATTTTATGGCGCGACTCTAACTTCTCGACTCTCAAGGTGAACTTGGTCTTCATCCTGATGTACTCCACGACCTCCTCTACCTTCGTGGAGTGATGTAAACGTGACACGTACATGAATAGCGGGCCGCAGCAACATGTCGGGACCAGTCAATGCGGTACCACACTGATTGCGACAAGCAGGCTTCTTCTTCTTCTTCTCCACGCGAATGAAGCCTTCTTCATCGGCCTGTCCTTGGCTTCGAACTGCTTTGGAGGGCCTTTGGGCACCTCTCGTATTATTAGGTTGCCGCTGATGATTTGCGTGTTGACGAGCTAATATTGGTCGGCGTCCCAACGATGGCGGACGCGGGAAGGGCGGGGCGCGGTTGTGCATCGCTTGCAGTGACGTGTAAATTTGAGTGGACCTGTCCACTCAGTAGTCGAGTAGCTCAACTCAGGACTTAAGGATCTCAACGTGGTTGGACGGCTACATCGATGAACCTTCCGTGCTTTTGTCAGAGTGCTATCCTTCATACTGAAATTCTTAGGTACTGTATTGTATATCGGGCTCGTGTACGCAACTCCGCGTCTAACTTCCAAGGCGCGTATTTTGCGTACGATAGGTAGCAGACTATTTTGATTATTACTGATCTCATAACAAATAAGTTCTTTATCAAATATGTATTGTTTGTAAAACATTTAGAAACACTCCTATCAACCGGTTTGTAAAAGATACCAGCCGCTGCATTAAAATGCTTATATTCAGCAACAGTATTTTTTTCTGAAAGACGACCTTATTGTAATTAAAAGGGGCTAGGACACTGAAGTTACCTACGCCATATTATTGTAGTTACATATACAATACACGTACCTACAGATATAATTTAAATAAAATATATTATTATAAATGATGACAGTTGGTAATTCACATCTTAGTCAAAGATAAAACGCCCTACCTATAAATTACCCACCTGTCAATAATTCCATAGAGCGACGCTATTGGTCGGCGGTAAAACAATTAAAGTCCTCACAATGCATTATAATATACTGGTATATATGTATCTAGTAATACACGCATACCTATATGAAAGAAAGAGATGAAGTTTGTGATCCAAATCTGGCTAAAAACAATTCTGTAGATCGAAAAATTAAAAAAAAACATTACTCTTTCGACGAATGAGGAGAGAGATTATTAAAACGACTAAAAAGGTAAAAGTTCTTTTCTTTAATGTAAACATTAATATTTATATAATTTTCGGAGTCGGTTCTAAAATGGACAAGTTTAGCTTTACATTTATGTAAAGATTTTATACACGGAGTCACAGACATCTTCATTTCATCTCTCTACGGCAGATATATTATAAACGTAAAATATTATTATGATTCTTGATTCATAAAAAAAAAATACTCTAAGGCCGTTTGTCCACCTGCACCATCAGCGGGACGTCAACAAGAGCGTGCCGATCATACATCTACTACGACCCCGTGTCCACCGCACACCACCATCGGGACGTCACGTTTGGTTCGAATAATAATGTCATTAACTCCACACAACTGTCCGTAAGTACGCGTCTATATCACCATCTATTAGTTACAGAAGGAATTCGACGTTCGGTTGTGTGGTTGCGACATGGCGGGCAGTTCAATTATTTGTCTCTATTTGGGCCAAAGGTCAAAGTCAAAGTAACCCGCCGTGATAGTAATACACTCGCATACAAAGAGGCTTCGAACCAAAAGAGTTTTAATTTCTCCATACAAATGACTAAACAAATATACTCAAAAGACTTACTTAATGGCATTTAAGGCCTAGTCATAGTGTCATTAGTAATAAAGTAATAATTCAGTAGGTGTTAACGAGGACCCACCTGCTTAGCGTTAGAATGACTCACAAAACGTCTCCTTAATTGGTGAAGATACGTCTTACGATACTAATTTCACAATAAAACTCAATAAAGCTACTGTTGACTTTATTTGTAATCTTTTATTACGATACAACACGTTTTTCTAATTAATTTTGAAGATATTCATTGGTTGGGAGCAAATTCAATTGGTGATGAGTTATTGGAAGGTTCATTTGATAGTAGGTAGGTAGGTAGGTATACAAGAGCCAAGTACCACAATGTCGGTCCGAAGATAAACCAATTGAAAGGCGTAAGAAATGAGATTGTCACAAGAATGAGAGTAGTAGACACGTTATGCGAAGGTTTAGTTAACAACATACAAGAGCTGAAAAAACATTGTGTGAATCTGAAGATTTTAAAGGAATAGCAAACCGTAAAAAAGGAATTGCATAGAGAATAAAAATATTGGATAAACTCATTGAATGTTTAGTTGATTGATTCTTGACACTACACAGTGCTGGTTTGCCTCTTGTATACAAGAAAGGTAAAAAATGAAGGACTGAAGATATAAAGAAGTATCAAAACAATGAGAATTAAAAGAACTAAAAGTGGGCGATGAGTGTATGGGAGCTGGTTTTTCTGCGTGTGTGTTAGTCTGAAAGTCTGAAGATAAAAAACTATCGCAAGACGGAAAAAATGAGATTGTCAAAATTCTAAGAAAAGTAGAAGTAGCTTTAAAATACTGTCATCTACTTGTCTTAAACTTATTAATAGATTCTACAAGAATGGTATCACCCACTTGGTATATCTAAAGTTTACACAGAAATACACACAGTGGCAGGGATGCCCACTTGACCAGTGTTTGTACCATGTATATTATGTAATTTACCTTTTTTTACTCTACAGGTCAGTCAGTGAAGTCCCGAGTACTGCCTTACATACTTGAATTTACATGCCTCTCTATGCTCGAGTGCTGCAGTTTTTTTTTGCTTTATTATTGTTTACAACATGACGTAAAGCAAAAAAAAAACATCGCATCAGGAAAAGGCTAGGCAGATGATAATGACGCCTTGTTTCCCCGAAGGGTTGGGCAGAAGTGTACCCATAATACACCCACATTTCGCCAGTTATGTATAAGTCCCATGTAATAGGGGGCGAGCCTAGTGCTACCATCGGGCACAAATTCCAGACTCCGGGCTGCTACTGAGAAATTCCAGATGGAAAAGCCCAATAACACTTTGCCCGACCCGGGAATCGAACCAAGAACCTCATGCTCAGCAGTAGCACTTGCGACCACTAGTCCAACAAGGCAGTCTACATACTACAATATTGTTTTCATCTTGTCATATTTTAGTAAATGATTTAGTAAAAGCCAAGTAAGGTCGTTTCTCAGATTTCGGTAAAAACATGAGCGTTCTACCTAAATAAGATGTACTAAGACTTTAATTGTTATAGTAGTAAGTAGATAATTCTTTGTAATTTTGCTTACAGGTAATTTTATTTTTATGAAGTGTAAACATTATAAGTTATAACAACGCCTTGGATGATTCTGTAAAGGTGTTATAATTGTGGTATAAATAAATAAATAAAATATATACGAATCAGTGCCTTCCTACATTATCATAATGGCGTTGTTACACTTTTTCATCAAACGCCTCTTAACACGCTTGCTACAATTTTTGAGGCACCCACAGGTATCCTAAATCCTCGTCAACTCGGGGAAGCCATAAACACAATAATCTGAATTAATACCAAACTCTTTTAGTGATACGGGATTATCTCCGAGATCGAACGTTGAGATGAATTGATTTAGTCTAAGGTTCATCGGGCACGACCGACAAATCATACGGACCGCCGCACAGTGGGCTGAAATTCGGCTTTCATAGACATTTTCATTTGATTTTAATAAAGGTCTTAAATTACTATACTTATTCCGAGTCATTATCTGCAGTCTAATTAAGAGTCAGATTCAGGATCCAAATGCAGAACATTGCAGAACTGGATTCCATGGTCAAATTCTTGAAGATTCAGCAGACCCCATACTTCATCAAAGCATGCTTTCTTCTTCTTTGCATCCATAGTGGGTCCGGTTACTGAAAAAAGTGGATCTGAAGAAAGAAGAAGTAAACTGAAACCTCGTTCGAACACACTCTGCTCGTTTTACGGGAATGGTGTTCTCTATATCTTCTGAAATCTTTATTGCGTACCTCCGATGCCTCTTCATTTATGTTCGCATAACTCGTCAAAATGTAGGTACAGCTAATTTTTTTCCGCGATTTCAGGTTTGGTCCCATAGTAAAAGTTGTTCAAAATGATGAGTACAACACTATCGTGGGAGCTCCCTAGCCAACAAAAAAGCAGCGTGTATACGGTGAAAAAATAATACAGACCTAACTAACTAAATACTCTTAATTAAAATCGTACTATTAGCTAATTAGTGGCTAATATTCTACCCATTAGTAAATTTCTAAGTTCTATTAAAACATAATGAGCGTAATATTAAAAAGTAAGTACGTCGTACGTATAACTAATGTCGTAAAATATGGATTACCTAACGAAGACTAATGATTTTATTTTTATGAATTTTAATCACAAGATGTAGAAGCACACCATTCCAGAACAATTGTTATAATATGTCTATCAAAATCTTTAACCAAATACCCAAACAGATCAGAGAGCTGCCATTAAATTACTTTAAAAAGAAACTTAAGTTATATAATAATGTGTTCTACACAATAAGTGATTTTTTAAATCATAAGCAAAGTTACAAATAATAATAAGATCTCACTAGTAATATAATTATATAATTTAAAAAATATATTTTTGATTTTTTACCACATGATGTCAAAAGTGTTTTTGTATAAACTCAATTTTATTTTTAAGGTTTTTTTTGCACGCTGAACTAAGTAAGCAAAATATGTGGAACTACTTATATTTATATTAAAGACCTTTTATGTACCATATTTTATGCAAATAAAGATATACAAGATACACATATACTGTTTAGGTAGAATATTAATTAGCCTGCCTCTAATTAGTTAATGCCATATAGCGAAATTAACTTCGTTGTTACCGTCAAGGCGGGTTAAGCATAACTTTGTCCCAAATCGAGACAAATGTTTAGTGTCATTAAATCAACACAACAGTTCCGCAAGTATGCGTCTATATCGCCATCTATTAGTTCCCGAAGGAATACGACATTCGGTTGTGTGGTCGCGACATGGCGGGCAGTTCAAACATCAAGTCTAGATTTGGGCCAAAGTTATGCCATAGAGTCAAAGTAATCCGCCTTGACGGTAACGTATTAAACGTATTTATAGTGATTTCAATTCTGTTTTACAGTCACCAAAATTGAAATTAGTAATCTGGTAATAGTATAGGAGCTTCATATTCTGTTTAGCTTTGACATAGATTATAGTACAAAAAAAAAGTTTTTTTTTAAAGCGCAACTTTCCCAGGCTTTAATAGTATGCCAAAAATTCTAAATATATAATAGAAAAATCACCTACGAGGAAAGTATCGACAAGTGTGAAATGACTGAGTTAACACCGATTTTAATGTCTACTCTATACATTTTTTTTTCTTATTATTATATGTTAGCTGTTTGCACAGATATTCAATTTTTTTTTTATTTAACAGTTTATGTACACACATATAAACAGACAAGAAGAAAGGAACAGAAAAATACGTACAAAGGTGATGCTTATTTCTAAAGAAATCTCTTCCAGCATACCTGCGATAGGAAAGTAGATAAAGAGATGTAGACAACGTGTGTAAGAGTAAAAAAGAAAACAAAATACATAAAATCACAAAGGATACACTGATATGAATATATACAAATATATATATAATATTTGTATATATTCAAATTTTTTAATATTTTTAAGCATATACATAGTCTTCTAAAGCACAATCAATAAAAAAATACCTTATAAAAAATCGAATGAAAATGTCTATGAAAGCCGAATTTCGAAGCTGTGAAAATCTTGCTACGCATTGGTGATTTGAATTTTTAACATGTTATTTTTCAGTAGCGTCGTCGTGGGTGATCGGCCTAATGGTGGTGGTCCATCAAGTTTACCGGTTGTACTTAACCAAGCAGAATACATCGCGTTCAAGGTTAGAATACCTAAATAGCTTCCCCGGAACAATGACATCAGCCTCACTCAGTAATCCTAAACACTTCACAAATAAATACGCAAGTCGACTAAACGGCTACATAACAATAGGCTTCATATCTTAGCATTTAGTTCACATATTGCGCACGCGGACTTGCAACATTTGAACAGTCAATCAAGCGCTACTTTCACGAACTACCCACCCACACTGTCTAGTCAAAAATCCTACACACAGCCACAGTGTGGCTCTAATGATGGTACGGAATTGGGGTGGGTTGAGAAAGGATGCTGGTGATCGTGCTATTTAAAAATAAAGGTAGAGTGAGAGGTACTTTATGAAAACAGAAAATTCCAAAGTAACATTCAGTAAAACATGTGCTCGGTATGAAAAAAAAAGGATTAATTCAGAATTTTCCTCCCGGAAAGATTTAATGCTCTCATAAAAGCTCTGTAATACAAATGTACCTAAGCTCACACATAGATACGATAACCTATCATTTCATTTTTATAATTTCATTTTGTGTTAATAACACTATTGATACGAATGGATGGGACTCTTTAAAGAGGAAGCGCTAAGGTATCCCGCGAAATCCCAATTTTCTTACGATTTTTGAATTTAAAGCGCAGTGTCTGCGTGTATGTTGATGATGAATGATTCGCGACCGTAACAAATATATATTTATAGAATTATAATCATTAAAATCATCAATACAACTCTCTTAGTTCATATTGCCCTATTGAATGACTATTTCATTAAATTGTGACGTTTGAGACCAATTCTCACTTTAAGGATTTGTATTACTGATCCTTACGATTATAATTCTGTAATTAAATAATAGGTCTTTACCTATGTAATTGCGATTCTATAACCAGCATTTTCAGATTTAATTATCTGTGGATTGGCGCGCAATTCGAAATCCAAATAAATTTTATTCGAAAGCCGTGTTAATTTAATTTCAAATTCAGTCATTTGTTTTTAGATAGATTTTTGTTTTTGTGAAATTGTTGTAGTTTTTGGAGCCATGGATAAACTAGAAATTCGTACAATTTTCAAATATGAGTTCCGACGTGGAAATACCGCTGCGGAAACAACACGAAACATTAACAACGTGTACGGGCCTAACGCTGCTTGCACAAACACGGTCCATTATTGGTTCAATCGTTTTAAATCTGGAAATTTGAGTTGAAGAACGAGCCTCGCGGTCGGCTGGTAACTATTGTCGACAACGACGAATAAGGCGATAGTGGAAGCGGATCCAACTCAATCTACGGCTGAGCTTGCTGCGGGCCTTGGAATTAGTGTCAAAACAACATTGAAGCACCTGCGTCAAATCGGAAATATTAAAAAGCTAGATAAGTGGGTGCCACACGAACGAAGCGACCAACAGCGTGACTTACGCGTCAAAGTATGCATAGCACTATTGAATCGGCATAGAAACGAGGGAATTCTAAATCGAATTGTTACCTGCGATGAAAAGTGAATCCTGTACGACAACCGTAAGCGTTCGTCTCAGTGCGTGGACCCGGGAACAGCACCTAATCAGTGCGCTAAAACAAAGATTACTCATAGGAAGTTGATGGTGACTGTCTGGTGGACCAGTGCCGGGACTTGTACATCACAGCTTCTTACCGAATGGCACAACAGTGTAAGTTCCCTCCCAATCATAGAGTACAATCGTTTATATAGGTATTGATTCTTAACATTAGAATACATGAGCACACATATAAGTCTTACACACTAAAACAGTGACGGCAGATGTCTATTGCCAAGAATTGCAAACAATGATGGAGAAGCTCGCAATCCAACAACCAATAGGTACTGGTCAATCACTCTTCCCCATTGCTTCTCCACGACAACGCGCAAGCTCACACTTCACGACAGAACATCGCACAAGAATTACAGCTGGAAGCTCTCCGCCACCCACCGTACTCACCGGACCTTGCCCCAACAGATTTCTACTTTTTTCAAAATTTTGACATTTTTTTAAGTGGAAAGAAATTCAACACTCGAGAGGCAGTACAAAACGCTTTCGCTGACTTCATCGCCTCCCGTCCGGCAGACTTCTACAGTAAAGGGATAAACAAACTGCCATCAAAATGGCCAAATTGTATAGATAATTTGGGCCAGTACTTAGATTAGCTGAAGTAAAAAATTAGCAAAATTTTTATATTTTAAAATTTTCATACGAATCTCCAATTTCATAGGTAAAGACCTAATATTTGTTACGGACGTGAATCATACTTTGATCAACATACACCCAAACACTGAGCTGCAAATTGCAAAAATTGTAAGAAAATTTGAATTTCACGGGCTACCTTAGTGCTTTGCCCTTAAAGAGTCGTATCAATAATGTTATTAACACAATTGATACAAATGAAATGATAGGTCATCGAACCTATATGTGAACTTAGGTACATTTGCATTGCAGAGCTTTCAGTAACATTATACGCAGTAGGTATACCTACGCGTCGTATTAAGTTACCGCATACTAGAGTCAATTAGCACATAATCAAAGAAATGTTTATTACAGAAATATTTTCCTCAATCTTCCTATTAGAATTTTCCCAATCCCATCATTATCACGAAACAAAGTTATAAATTATTATGACAGTTGATATATTCCCAACAAAATATCGAAGTACCTATATCTAGCATCCAAAATTATGTAGCATACCAGTTTTAGATCTCTATTTGAATTTGCATCACAAAGGTCAAAACATAACCTAGAAATTCGTCTAAGTGAGATGTGAATTTCAAATCGTTCTCATTTAATTGATTTATATGTTTTCACTAATATTTATTGCAAACTTTCTTACTATTAATAGACGTCACATTTATAGTTGTTTTTGCCATATTAAAAGATATTAGCGTAGGCACCCAGTGGGTGTAGTTTCGACCTTGCGTTGAAAGTAAGATTTATTTATTGGTGCGTAATTCTTTTGTCATCATTGTGTTAGGCCCTTCATTGAGGATGACGTCATTATAATAATTGTGGAAGACCTTTTGGATCATTGCACAGCTATAATTATATGCAGATGATATTGATGGTTTATGGCTAAAGCAATGAAGCACACACAGATTTGAGAGATGTTAAATGACTGAGTTTTCCTAAAAAAAAGGAATTCAAAAGCTGTCCGTATGTTTTGTATCGAGCTATGAACTTTCTGTAACTAGGTTCTGCACTTGAGGTTTTTACCTACTAGCTTTTGCCCGCGGCTTCGCTCGCGTAGAGGTCAGAAATTGTCCCACGGGAACATACTACCGGGATAAAAAGTCCTAACCCAGGTCATGGTCTACCCATGTGCCAAATTTTATCAAAATCTGTTCAGCTGTTAAAGCGTGAAAAGGTAACAGACTGACAGACAGACCGACGGACAGACTGACCGACAGACAGATAGAATTACTTTCGCATCTATAATTTTCAGTTGGTATAGTATGGAAGTATGAATTTACGATGTCATGTCATGTCGATGACCACATGTCCCGGAATTGTCATTGTACTCGTCATTATGAACAACTTTTACTATGGGACCAAACCTGAAATCGCGAATAAAATCATCTGGTCCCTTTTACCTTGCTGGTTCATTTTGACGCGACACAACGGCACTGGGTGTCGCGCGACGAATGGTGCCTTTGTGTCGCGTCGCGTGTTGCACCTGTTTGCAGGAACTTTTATGCGAACATAAAGGTGGACACAACTGATTTTTTTAAGGCCAACTCCTTAAGGTGTTGTGCGTTAATTCCGGAACATGTTGTATAAAAGTCATTAGGAAATTAACTCTAAACGCAGTGCTTGTAAGAGAAGTGCTTTAAACCGCAGGCCATACTGAGAACGAAGCGAGACGAATTTAAGTTCATTTAGCTTCGTTCATGTGATTTTTCATGCTTCGGTTCACACTGCGAACTAATTATTGATTGGAAAAAAAATTCAATCCGCAGGTGTCAAGTTCCATATAAAACCAAAATAACTGCAGCCTTCAAAAAGCAAAAGTACAAAGAACGCTAATTGCCTACCTTTAATGTACCCAAAAAAAAACCACAAATAATAATTTTATAGGAATTGCATGCGAAACGTAAATTGCTATCGGCACACGTACTATTAAGGCGTGCCACGTAAACCCAAGCAATAATGATAATAATGATTATAATTATTGCACATCGGTATGCAGAAATGATTTCCTCCGCGTAATAATCCTCAAGCTGAGCTTACTTGTCCCCTTCGAACGAATTAGCGTCTGTAATAAGCCTAATTGTGTAAATGGAATTCTGTTTTGCCTTATTAGGCCGGTAAAGCGTTTCTACCAGTTTTCGATATTGTCAACATCCAATAATTAACTTGTAAATAAGTGGGTATGAGCCATGTACACGTCGTTAATAAATGCCCTCTGCTGTATGATGAAACTTAACGAGCCTAGTTCTTGAAACATTAATGTTTTAAATATATATGTTTCGACATGAGATTTGAGTATGTTTATTTAGTTGGACAAGGTTTTCTTGAAGACGGAATAAAATTTTCCTTTGCCTTCTGTGTCTTTTTAACTTCTCAACATCTCTTGAAACAACATAACAAATGTATCATCTTGAAGCAGATTCATAACTTCCTTTATAAGGTCATACGACAAGCAAATCACGTCATTACTCTAAAAGGTACATTCATAACAAACTCAAAGGACCGTTAACATCAAGTGTCATCAATTCACGGCATCCTTGCACCAGCCAGCTTTCACTCCGACACAGGAAACCACTCAAACACACGACACTTATCTCACTACAATGAGCAATTTATCATAAGTTGATTTTAGGCGTTACACTAACCGACTAAAGAGAGAGTATGTAACCTTGATACCAATTTGCACCACTACAAATCTGACTATCGGTGTCATTTTTTCTCTCTCGTCTGACCCGCGGATATGCAAATAATGGTACCGCAAATTTCGAGTACATCGACCTTGCGTGGTTCGCCCACTGCGAGTATGAATCAAAGTCGAATCTAGTGTAACCACATCTCGCGGTACGTAGCTCCTAGTGACCTACTGATTTCCATAGCGCACGTGGGTGGAGCACGTATCGGTGCCCGCCGTAGTACAACTAAACCAGAATGCACCGAAGGTACACTCTAGCACCTAGAGTGTACCTTCGGTGTGTTCTTGTTTAGTTGTGTGTTGTAGTGAATGTCTTATCACACGTACGCACGTTATGTCTTGTCACAGGACAACGTGTGATAAGACATTCATATAAGGACAACAGGGATGATGACAAAAAATTTTTTTTTCCGTCAAGTAGATTATTAAAAAATATTAGGCACGTATTTTTTCTTTTTTTTTTTAAGTAATGAAAAGATTAAGTACGACTGGCTATAAGTACATTGAGTTCTAATGTGGGTCGACGTCACGCCTTGTTATAGTCAGTTGTGACGTAGCGAGCGCCCACTCCCCAACTTTATCTAAGTATTTTTTTTTATCAATACGATAATGCAAAAACTACGTGTCTAATATTTTTTTTTATTATCTGACTGACGGACTAAATAGAATTTTTTTTTTTACCCAGGCATCATCCTTATTATTCATCACCCCCCTGCCCGTGTCCCAATTTATTTTTAGTTGGTGCAGCATGTCTTATTATGCTTCTTCTTCTGTGTATTGTGCATCGGTAGTAATATTAGCTGCCGTCTCAGTAGACACCTCCATTCAAGCCATGTCATCTTCCACACCATCTATCGTTTCTTAAATTTAATTCCTATTCATATTCAAAACTTTCTTCACCACGTGTTTCTCAATCTTCTACATCAAAGACCACTATTGTGATTACGTAAAAATTAATCACAATAGTCTCTTAGGCACCGGCAACTGATATGATACATAATTCCGTTTCTGTGAGCGACGTTTGTGTGAACGTAAGTAAGCGTGTGTATCTTCTGGAATATGTCTGTGTTGTGTGGTATAGCCATAGGGCTGTGGAGCGAACATCAGAGGCTCAACAGTCATGGTTTGCCTAGATTTATAGCAGCTTGTAAAGATTAGTGGAGTAGTTTATAAACAAAGATTTGCATATTTGTTTTAGCAGTAATCGTGAACATCGGTTTCGATTTCTTTTCTTATTTATAAAATTTAAATAGCTCCATGACTGACTAACGAACAACTAAATCACGTTTCTTTGTTTTAGAAAAATTATCGTCTTTTTTCATAGAAAAAAATACATTTGGAAGTTATAAAAGAGTATGGAGCTGCACGAAGAAAGCATTTTACGAAGCCAGTGAGTGGTTCAAACAAGGGGTTGAAGGTTGCATTCAAACAAAGTCACAGTTATGCTCAGTTACTTTCATTGTCTTAACCGGATTGCCAATTGATTCAGTTTAATATCAACTTAAAAATAATTAACCCCCAAAAAACAGTTGCAGCCACCTACTGAATCATTTAACACTGTCATTATATCGTCAAATTAAATCGTTGACAAGGGTCCGATCATAATAATATGACAGTTCAATCACATCTTTACAAAGAATCTCATGTTTTATTCGTTAAGTCTTTTGTATTATATTTTTGATACTGTTTGAGATTGGAGAGATAACTTTGGTTTGCAACCTGAGTCCTAATGATGAGCTATTAGCGGGCCGAATACGAAGTATTATTGTGTCATTTTTGACGTAGAGTTTTCAAGGTAAATATGCAAATGCGGTTCCGCACTAAGCCAAGCATAAGTCGTGAAATTGTAACTTAGCGTGAGTTACGGTTCTTGACTTGTGCTTAGCATTAGGTACCTACTTAGGTTATCAGCATACATCTATACTAATATCATAAAGAGGTAAAATTTGTAAGTTTGTATATAGAGGGTAATCTTCGGAACACCTGATCCGATTAAAATTATTTCACTAATGGGAAGCTACAGTATCGCCGAGGATCATAAGATAGTATTGTATGTTAAAACAAGAAATTTCACTCGAGCAGAAGGTAGTGTTTCTATAAAGATTTGTATAATTACAGAAACTATTAAAAAGCCATTGTGTCTCGCCGATATATACTCGTACGGTATGTGAAGGGTTAAGACAAAAGACGTCCACTGTTTGACATCGATCTCGCCATGACAGGTCCTACGCTGCCCACATAGAGGCTTAAACACTTTTGTCGAGTCGTTTTCTTGATATTTCATGTTGGGGTGGACATGCGTCTGTCATCATTTAGCGATGGGACATGTATGGCATATCAATATGGGTTTCATTAGTTTCATCATTGTTTACTTTTCCACTTTAAATAGGTATTAAGACTTCACAAAGTACCCTGGCCTAAATTCGAGGAAGAATCTCTCAAAGCACGGCTCATGAGAGTCGGTTTTTGGAAGGTCCCTACCTTGACGCCTTCGCTAGAAAGTTTTTATTTTTGTATAATCATTTTTTCAAGCTACGCTTTCGTTACAAAATACATAAGTTTTATAATAACCTAAGGCCCACATGCACGTTTAGTCGAATGAATAAATGTAGAGTTTGTTTGTTTGTTCAGTCGGTTCGGATTCGAACAAACGTCAAAATGAAGTTCGGTCGGATCTGAACCGACCGGAGGAAATATAATGAAGTGTAGCAGAAAACTTCCGAACATTCGGCCAATATTTCGGATTTACGCTTCGGAATAGGCCCCCAGAGTTTAGCGACGTAACTCTCCCACATCGGTGGGTTAAATATTTAAAAGTTTAGCTCTAGGTTTACCTCTAACTCTTAGTGGCGCAAGATGAATTATTTGTTTATCCTTGAGCTAGCCGTTAACTCCGAGTTATATAGGATAACCCATGAACGCGCAAGTGGGCCTTAGATAGCTGAGTAATTATACTGTTTACGTTTATAAAATAGTAAAAGAAGTAACCTAACCTCCGGAATCAAAAGACTTGCATATCTGACTACGCCCTTAATCTCACCACCACCACCACCACTGCCGCTCCTTAGAGTTCGCTTACAATAATATTATTAGTATTTAACGAACCATGAAACTTCCTTTGTGGCACGTAGGCTGTTTAATATTACGACTTGAGCCTAATATAATTTTATTACATCTCGGTTCCCACTTGACATAAAGGTTGAAGTGAAGAGGAACTAACTGTACTCATATTAATTACTGTCTTAACAAAAGTTATGCATTCATTTATTATTTATGCTTTTGTTTTAGTATCGTTGCTGTCATTGATCGTTATGACGGTCGGTGGATCTCTGTTATCTGGGTAGTAAGAGATAAAATTGCGAAGGATAGAATGTTGTCGGTGAGAAGTCACGAACTTGGACATAGCGGAAATGACGACAAGGTTAGCAAAGCAATGAAAAATATTTCAGTAGAAGTTGTGATTTAAATGATCAAACTTTAGTTTTTGAATCTTGATATTGATAACAAGATAGCAGGGCGGAACGCTGATCAGCTGTGCAGACTGAAAGAAAATTGACCTTTGCAACTGCCAAAAGAAAGTCAGTTTAAAGACATGGCCCTTAGCAGTGCAGTGTGATGCGTGCTCGAACACGGACGTGTTTCCACTGTACACGGAACGAACTTTATCCGCGTGTTGCGCGGCCATAGCCTCTGCCTGTAAGCACTATGAGTTCCAAACAACTCATAGTCAATGAGTTGCTGGCACTCCTAGTCCATGCTGTTGACTACATGGACGAGGTGAGCATCCTGCAGATATGCCAATCCAATTTCAAGGAAGACGAGATCAGCAGTGGTAAACTGTTACTGTTCTAGTCACTTGGGAAACTGTACCAGATGCCGTCTCGCCGCAGAGATGGATCTGAGAAGAGCATTCAAGATATCGTTGATATGTTGAAGAAGACTGACCCGAACGACGTGCCAGATTTCGTGGCGAAGGAGCTGAATAAACTGCTTCCCGTCACGTTCGATCACGTCGATGTTACACGGCTGCTAAAGGAAATCACTACTTTGAAAGCGGAGATGGCCAGGATGCAGTCCAGAATGGAGGTTTCAGAAAGAAGCAATACTGAGCTACGTGCAGAAATTACATTATTGCGTAACGTTGGTTCAGTAATTGGGTCACCTGAGGCCTCAAAGGTGAACACACGTCGAGGGGCGCAGAATGCATCAATCGACAGTTTTGAATCGGCGAACACGATTGCGTCAACAGCTGCCGATAATGCTGACCAAGCGCCACCCGCCGCCATCGCCCGCGCCTCAACACCGGCTGCGGAAAAGTCACGCGTGGGTACGTCGACCCCTAAACGTGCCTACGCTGCTATTGTCACGACTGGCAAATGTCGTGCTATTGTCACGACTGGCAAATGCGTCGCAGCCTAAGCGACAAACCGAAATAGGGAAAAAACTGAAAAAGGCTGAACCTGCCCTGAATGTGGTCAGTAGCTCCTTGCCAAAAACGGGCCAAGTTGATGAAGACGGTTTCATTAAAGTATAAAAGAAGAAGAAGCCCTGTTCCCGTAACCAGTGCGGTACCGCACCGAGTGGACCGAACATGCTGCTGCGTCCTGCTGTGCCTACGACGCAGCTGTATACTTCGCGACTGCATTACTCCACGAAGATTGAGGAAGTCGTGGAGTATTTAAGAGTGAAAACCGACTGTACTCTGAGGGTCGAAAAGTTGGAGACGCACCACAACATCAACTTTAAGTCATTGGTGGTACGAGTTCCAACCCACCAGTTACAGACCTTGAAAGAGGATTTTTGGCCGAAGGGTGTCGTATATCGACGTTTCCGTTGTCGGTTACGCGAGACCACGCAGCGAAACACGACGCCGATAATGTTACGTGAATAGTTATTAAATAGTTTAATAAGGTTTTTAATATGTAATAGTTTATTGTTTGTATAAGATTATTTTGTGTATTTTGTCTACGGGCCTCAGTTGCCTGATAATAAAATGATTATTATTTTGTATTTTTTTTTACTGAAATATCTCGGGACCCTGGGTCCCGGGGCTTTGGAAGGCATACGAGGGGCCAAAGCCAATTCGCAGAGGCCCCTTTGACAATTTTAAGGAGGATGGACCAACCGACGATTATCCCTATACGCACTATGCAAGACCACCCAAGGACAATCCCCGGTTGGTGCAGGACTACTGCAGAACGTGGAAACAAAACATATTGGGCTATGCGTTAGGGTGGCTGTGGATTGGTTATCTAGAACTATGTAAAGACTATGGCCCCTGCCTGACCAATGTTTTATATACAATACACAGATAAATTGGCAGAGGGTGACTTGCTCAATCAATAATGGGCCCTCGAAATCGGTCGCTAGCACATAGTGTCGTAGCGACAAGGGGACAACATGCCATGGGGTGCTTATGAGGAGTGGAGAGGTATTCCACGGCTATCAGGACAATCCCGGAAGTACGGTCAAAATCCCAACTAGCATCTTACTGGAATACTTCCTTCCTCCAAGCACGTTTGCTCTTGCAAATCTCCACTCAAGCCGGCCAGTAAAGGCAAGTCAGAGGTAAGGAGCAAGACTTCTCCCGGAAGATAGGGTCCGTGGGGTCGCTACTGCCCAACAGCTCGCCACATGCTGCCCTGCGGGTTCATGTATCTCTCTTGGTCTGGCTCCTCACCCTAGGCCTGTTTCGGCAAAGTAAACTACCGGCACAGACCCAGAGTTCAGGAGCGCGCAAGCCCCACCACGACGTCAACGTAGAGATACGGCGGTATTATTATTATTATTTTAAAATGTCTTTGACATATCTCGGGACCTTGGGGTCCCGGACCTTTATTATTATTAGCAATACCTGCCCTCTTTTCGTAACTGGTCCTTGATCCACAAAATGACGTGTACATGCGAGAATCTCTGCTATAGACCATGATAGCTGTGATAAAAACATCAAAGTCACGTTTCGTGAATATATTTCACAGTAATCATTGCAAATAATAAAGTGAAAATCATAGTGACCGAGATTTTGCAAATCACAGATTGACTTCCGTTTGGTCGCTATCGATCCCTATCTCACCGGATG
The DNA here is from genome assembly GCA_947568875.1 of Fissipunctia ypsillon. NCBI lineage: Eukaryota > Metazoa > Arthropoda > Insecta > Lepidoptera > Noctuidae > Fissipunctia > Fissipunctia ypsillon. The sequence continues at coordinate 7,237,317 of OX387643.1, forward strand.
TTAATCGATGATGCGGTCGACGATGGTTCACGGTTCCCCAGAAGTAACCGACTTCGGTTTCTTGGTAGACTAGCGTTCAGAAATTCAATCGAACAGCTGAAAAGATTACGTGAACTAACTGTTTCAAACCAAATGTTTGAATGAGTCTGCAAATATGTGTGGTTATTTTTTTTAAGGCAATGGTTTCATAGTTTTCTGACGTCATAAGAGATTATTTTTTTATTATAATGCGAAATAAAATACACGAAGCAGTCTGTCTTGTTAATCAGCAATACTGCCGTTTTCACCCCACGCTAAGCAAAAGTAGATTGTTTGCCAAGGGAGCAAACAACTATTTTAAAAGCGAAAGTGTTTTTTTTTATTCCAGAGCGGAGCGAAGGGTTCTAGAGTAGAATCCTGAGCGCAGCGAGGAATTCAAAATACGTCACTCGAGCTTAAAATAGTGTTGCTCCCGAGGTGGACACTCTACTTTTTATCTCCCCCTATGAGAAATTAAGTAAGTGCAACTTATGAATTAGAATAGTACGTTTATTTATTTACATACAATTTACGATAAGACATATCATAGAAGTAATATTTTTTTATAAGAATAAGGAAAATCCAAATTTGAGTAAATAATTACGAACGAAGGCGGAATGCATTTCGCGCGTTTTATTTTGATTTCTTCACAAACTTTTTTTTTTTATTTGGTTCGCGCGTGGTTTTCGTTATCAAACCGCCTGTCACTTGTTCATACAATGTTCGTGATTGATCTCTTAGGTGATTGGAACTTTTACTAACAATATTCACATTTCAAATTCATATCACTTTTAGTCCCTAGGTAAAGAGTTATTTTAGATCCTGTTTATTTATTTTTATTTATTTTACTATTTATGTACACACAATAAAACATAAACAGATACGACATTAAGAGTATTGAGTACAAAGGTACTGCTTATTTCTTAAGAAATTTCTTCTAGCAGACTTCCGAAAGGAGAAATAAAAAAGTTTATTTATTTATTTATATTATTTATTTAGGTGAGAAATTGTGGAATTCATTTTTTTTGTGGATATATGTATAATACGTATGATGTACGTGGGATGTATGTGTTTACGAAGAATAAAATAAGAGCTCTTTTTGAATAGATGTGATAAAAATGCCTTTCACATCGCGCATTCTGCATAAACTTTTCAGCAAAATCCGTTTCTGTGTAATCGGAACAAGATACCTTAACATAAGTACTACCTACTTACCTAATAAAAACCGTGCACGTGTTTAATTTTTTCTGTTTGTCACACTGTGCGAATGAAATTGATGAAACGCGGCCTACCGAGCCTACAGACGTTTTGACCAATCTTGAATTTGGAATAAGTTTGTCTGGCCACATTATTAGTTGTGAATTTAGCAATTTTAAGCTAACAGTGGCAGGATAATCCAACCGAATTACCTAGGCTTAGGAAACGCCTAGTTCTTCGAATCGTTTTTTATTCTAAGTTGACATAATATATAGCGTGACTGGTAATTAGTGACCGATACTTAAGCACATAATTATACTCATGATAACAAACCACTTTTACTATGGGACCAAACCTGAAATCGTTAATAAAAAATCTGCTGCTCCCTACATTTATGCTCGCATAATTCATCAAAATGTAGGGACCAGCTGATTTTTTTTTCACGATTTCAAGTTTGGTCCCATAGTAAAAGTTGTTTGTTATCATGAGTACAATCATGTGTTTAAGTATCGGTCACTAATTACCAGTCACCCTATATATTATTATGTCCGTTTGACATGGCTGGGCTTAACATTCTAATCAGGAAATCCGATTACGTAAGTATGAGAATACCTTTTGGAATAAAAAATAGGTAATATTTTTTTGCTCGTTTTGGAGATATTGGAGATCAGTAGTGGCCCAGTGGTAACGGCTCCGACTTAGGAGTTGTAAGTCATGGGTTGGAACCCAGGCAGGCGCAGTACTTTGTGTACATAATTTCATCACCACTGCTCTCAAAATTGTGAAGGAAAACATCGTGAGGAAACCAGCATGTCCTTGAACCAAAATATCGAAGACATGTGACATCTACCAACCCGCACTAGGCCCGCGTGGTAGCCCCTCGAAGAGATGAGACCTGTGTGCCAGCAGTGGGAACAATATAGGCTGATTAGATTTGGAAATATTAATCTAAGTTCTATAAATAATGCAGGAATACTTACATACTCGTACTTAACACATCTCATCGTCAAAGTGAAAAAAATTCAGACTGAAGAAAAAATTTTCTTTCACACACAGTCATTTGACCTGGGATTTATTTGAAAGGAGAGTTCCCTTAATTTACGTAGTTCTTTCCAAACTATGCGTATATATATATAGTCGCTAGATAATTAGTAGGTACTGAGGCTGACCTCAAATGATTGTTCTTGTTATACTTTTTTTTTTCGTAATATATAAACTATTTTACACTAATTCACAGATAAAGTTGCTGATAATAATCTTATCGTTTAGTCAAACTTTAATGCATGTCACACACATGAGACACTAATTGCATCACCTAAAGTGACCTAAACCAAATAAGATCATCATCACCCTTACGCATGACGCCTGTATCCTCCAATGAGTACAGAGGGATGTATGTACACTCAAATTTTACCAGGAGCTAGACCACCACCTCTTAAAGCAGTATTATTTTAATCTTACTTGAGCGTGGGAAAGAGATGGAGCTAGACGTCCTGCATAGCTCCATCACTTTCTCACACTGTAGTAACGTTAAAATAAATAGGTGGTGGTTGGCCTCCAGTTATGTTAAAGTCCCATGTAAAAGGTAATAAGGTAGGTAAGCCACTAACCACTAACCAGGCGCAAATGCAGGCGAAAAACCCAATACTTAGGTACTACATTGCCCGATCCAGAGCTTGTACCCAGAAGTCCACAGTCGCGGCGGCGATCTCTCGCGTCCAGCCCTAGTACAGGCCATGATACGGAGCGAGACTACTTGGGACGCCATCACCTCCTTCTGCGAAGCCGTAATGTTCGCGAAGGAGGAGGCGGAACGCGTGAGGGAGAGGCAATCTTTGTGCCTTCACGCCCCTAGTCGCCGCAGGAGACGCCCTGGTCGTCGGGAATTGATGGTCACGGCCGTTACCACTGGGCCACCACTGCTCTGTGCCAAATAGACAGACGAATTCAAAATAAAATAAGTTTAAAAGAATACTTAACTAAGATGACTTTGGACGCCATTAGAATTCAATAAAACATTACAGGGTCGTCATCAATATTTATTGCTCACTAAAATTAATATCCTCTTCATCAATGCGCTTCGCCAACACGTTCGTCAATTATTATAATAATTAGAAACACGAGAAAACGTCAAGTTTTATATACTACTGAACTACCTACGTTACTTGAGACAATATTGTTAGGTATAATATAGCGAAAATTAACTACTTTGTAGCCTTCAAAGAACTGGTGGGGAAATATTGCCATCCTTCTTTGGTCAGCCAAAAATAATTAAATTGTAAATTAAGTAATCAGCCAATATCATAATCTTACTTGTAGTTCCGTTCTTAGTGTTTTCTGGGAGGAGTATCTATTTTAGAAACAAACCCAGCTGATACAATTCAACAGATATCTTAAAGCTGATTGAAAAATCGCATATTTCCCATCCTCCTCTCCAGGAAATCAAGGATTACTTTTTAAGATGTCTCTTTCAAAAGAAAGACTCCATAATTGAGGGACTAAATGCTCTTGAAATTTTGAATATCACTCACACCAACTAACTTCTTTAGAATATAAATGCAGGCGTTGGAGTTCTGACCGCTACTGGACGTCCTTATATTACGTTGAAGTAATTTAATGTTGTTTGCAGATGCAGAACCATATAACAGATATGAAAGAAAACTCGTCACTCAAGTTGGTTAGTCAACCAAAACGAAGCATAAAACCGAACCGGTGAGCAAAGATAAAGTTGCAATGTTTACAAAATCGATAGTACGTACAAATTACTCTTTACGATTCGTTAATTAGTAGTGTATGTCAAACTACTAAATAAACAACTCGCGGGCCTGGCCGTTGAAACATAAAAAATACGCCATTCCGTATTTAAGTAAATAATCATTAAATTAACATATGGGTTTATAAATATCTCCCATACAAATTGTGTGTGTGTTCGAATTGGTAATGTCAATAGAGACGGAAACAAAAGCTGCCGCAAGATTTATTTCGTAATACGTAGTGTTTTTGGCGGACGGGTTATTGAAGGCTGGAAAGTCTAGAAAGAAAGAAGAAAGTTTAGAAGTAAAGCAGGTGCTTTTGCAAGGGATAGGTTCAACAATAAACATGCTATAGCTTCAAAAATAATATAACTTTTTTTAGAAAAACTTATGTCACTCTCCACTATTTATCCTGTCAGTAAGATTTTATTAAGTTTATCTACTAAATAAAAACTTTTGTGCAAAAAAAAAAAAAATTGCCGACTTCCAAAAAAAAAAAAAGCACTACATAGGGAAATATAGCTTTAATTTGGGAAGTATGTGTCTTTGGTTATGTACTTTCGTTTTTTTATTTTTCTCTTAAAAAAAAGACTACATTTTTTTTTGGGAAATCGGTAGTTTTTTTTCCAATAAATTTCTATTTTTCACTTTTTCGTGTAGCGTAGGCTCTACACAAAACCGTATACCACTACTTGCAAAGTAAGTAACAGTGAGTGACAGGAAATTATTATAACATCATCAACATACACTAAGCGGAAAAAATACGTATTATTGAAGCTAACTCAGAAACCACTCAACAGAACCTTTATATGGGACCAATCTGGAAATATATCCTTTCAAAAAAAAAAGAAAAACACATCCGAATTGAGAACCTTATCATTTTATGAAATCGGTAAAAAAAAATCTTAAATTCATTTTTCAGTCATTCATGCAGAACTTGACCCGCGGGGTATAGAAGGATGATTTTTTTTTTTTGTTATACAAGAAGTTGAGAAGGAAGGATTTTTGAAAATTCATTCCTTGAAGCTATTAAATATGGGATGAATGTTTTATGGAAGTCGTCATTTTTGCCAGTGGGAAACACCATCATGTGCACGGCTTGTGCTGCCAGAAAAAATCACCTACGGAAACGAGAACGTAGCCGTTTCTCTTTTGCTTAAAGGTCTACCTACTCCAAATTCTTCAACACCTTTCGTACAAAATTGGCCAACAGGGTTCATGTTATACATTACTTTGCTTTACCCACAGACCAGTGCTCGGTAAAGGCCATACCTATTTAAAGATTTCAGCACGCTTCGAATGGAACAGAAAATCGCGTCGCGTGTCGTGGCTGTTTGCAGGAGCCTGAACTTCAGTGGATAGGGCTGCAGCAACTATACTTTAAAAATACAGGGCGAATGTGCAAAAAATATAATCCACTTTTAATAATATCAGTTAATAACAGCATTGTTATACATAATAGAGCTATTAAGTTTAAGTAGACGCTTCGACGCAAGATCCCATGTTCAATTTCCGTGTGGGGTTCAATGTTATAAAACGTTCTTATTAACAACACGGCCAGTGATTACCAATAATAATGTACCCAGTTTAATAATTACGCTACTTATCCCATGTAATATCGATAAATCTTAGTAAAGAGAACATTTTCTTCACAAAATAATGTTCATATTCACCGTTCTTAGGTACTACATAAGTTCACTTATGTGCATTTTGCATACCAAGTAAAGTACCTAAAATGATATACCTATCCTGTATAAAAATAGCGGTGCTCTAATAATATTGTGTAATGGACTTTTTTTGATAAAGGAGCTCGTGGCGAAGTAATAACAGCCACGCGGGTCGATCGATCAGGTTAAGAAGCTACGCTTGCCGCGATCGGTTCGTGGATGGGTGACCACTCATTACAAATCGAGACCTTCATGCCTCGGAAAACACATTAAGCCGTTGGTCCCGACTGCCATTCGTAATTCTTTGGCAGTCGTTACGGGTAGTCAGAAGTCCTAAAGTTTGATAACCAGTCTTGCCAAGGGGTAGCGTGTTACCCAGTAATTGGGTTGTGGAGCTCAATAGGCAGTCGCTCGATGTAAAATACCAGTATTCAGCTGCATTTGGTTAGACTGGAAGCTTAGTTGGGAATAGCATAGTTAGGAAAAGACGAGGCCGATGGATTGGACACTTTGTCAAAATCATGAATACTTCCGACGTACAGATGAGACACGATTAATATCTATAACTACTTATCAGGGGGCCAACCACCACCTCTTAAAGCAGTATTATTTTAATGTTACTTCAGTGTGAGAAAGAGATAGAGCTATACAGGACGTCTAGCTGCATCTCTTTCCCACACTGAAGTAAGATTACAATAATACTACTTTAAGAGGCTTTAAGAGGTCTAGCTCCAGTATTGCATGACTTGCGTAATAATTAATCAATCTTTATGACTTAACATAATAATATTGATGTGACAAAATCTTGATCATGCATGAACTGAACACAAGTTTTTTTTTTTTATGGAAAAATACTAAACACTTGAAAGACGAAAGTTTACGCTTTGCCATTTTTTAAAGATACGTTATCCCTCTATCGGCTCCAAATGTGCGCTTTTATAACTACTAACGTGACGGCATTATCGTGGACGTCCACGTCCACGTCCATAAAATGTGTGATTTCCATACATTTTATGGACGTGAACGTTCTAACGTCATCGTGGACGGAAATTTAAAAGCGTCTTCATATATTTCCATACATTTTACTTCCCTTTGTAATCGCGATGCCGTGACGTGGACGTGTTATTAGAAATTACAAAAGCTCACAATGTCAGTCAAACGTATGGTCTATGAAATTCGTAATAGTGTAAGCTAGAACTGAAAATTCCTTTAGGTTCTCGATTATCAATCTTATCTAATACATTAAATTGCTACTTAGAAATAACGCAAAAGAAATCAACATACTAGCATATTACGCCAAGATGTCTTTAATGAGTTGATTATAAATTACAATATTTTTACAACCAACATTAACACTCGGAAAAATATCTCCAGGTGAGGACTATTCCACATAATTAATTACCTAATTATGCATTGTCTTTAATGTAATAAAAACCTATTAAATATCACATTAATACATCAATATCATTTGTAATGTCAATATTATGTGTTTTCTCTCCGGAAATGTCTTAATTTATAGGAGAAATTGATATAAAAATGTCTATTTATTGTATAATATATTTGCGTCTAGGCTGTACCGTTGCGATATTTTGCAATCAATTGAATATCTTGAGAACTGTTCAAGGCTAATAGAATCTATTAAAGCAGTAGTATCACTATTTATACTAACACAGAGACAATTAAAAAACAGAGAAAATGAACTTTTATTGTTAAGAACTTCTAAATTACATTTAAATATGGCATTACCTTATATCCTTCCTCAACATACATCTTCTAAGCAAAAACATACATTATGAGAGATTTTTCTGTCTTGGATATTATAGGAGTATATAGCTACATCAGAAACCACACATTAATTTCAACTTCAAGCTTTGATATTCAGTCAAACTATGACACATCCCACTACAACCCTGTACACCGACCTGTAATCCAACCTGCTTCAACCTAAAAAAAAAACAACAAATCATTAATAGATTCAGTCTCATTACATACATATTAATTGGCTTCCAATTGAGAACAATATGACGAGTAACGGAGCCATTATAATTAATGACAGGCATACCGCCCTACGCCCACAAAAAGCAATGGACCCGCCCGGGGACAATGGTGTCTAGAGTAGACCACATCTTTAGGCACGTACAGTAGTAGTAACGGCATCCTAATTATTGGAAATTATTGTACAAAAATGGACACGCCATGTCATGGCGAAATGGCTCACAGTCTGTAAAGGCAAAAAAAACCTGGTTTATGACCCAATTCTAAAATCTATTCAAGTGACTACGAGCTCCATAGAGGTGATTCAAATTAAATCTGCTTTGTAGCTTTTATTTATACGTGAACCTGTATTGTTATTCTAATAACACAGAATAATTTTTGTAGCCACTTCCCGACTACGCTGGGGTCATCTTCCGGGCTTATCAGAATCAGAACATATTATATTATTATATACAGGGAATATACAGGGATGAATATATAGGGTGTCCGGTTTCGGACGAACGAAAATTAAAGGAGAGGTAAATACCATCAATCTTAACAACTTTTTCCCGGGGACCAACATCGTAATCGTGAAAAAAAAATCCGTCGCCCCATACAAAACTTCAATACCTACTCGACCAAATGTATGGGACGACTGATAATTTTTTCTCGATTACGATGTTGGTCCCCGGGAAAAAGTTGTTCAGTTTGATGGTCTGTATCTCACCCTTAATTTTCGCTAGTCCGAAACCGGACACCCTGTATATTCATGGCAATGGTTAGTTATCGATTCGGCTTTTCGATAACTAACCATTGCCATGTAAAATATGAATATATTATTGGCATAGTGGCATGCCACTGATTTTGAATACGTTTTGTCGTCAATTTTCATTTGTTTTTCGACACTTTGGAGATTAAAGATATTTAGATAAAAAAGTATCTATCATACATACCACTATCAAAGGAAATCGAAGAACAAATGAGGTTCTTCAAGAGAGCCTGATGTGGCTGAATATCAGCATCCAAACTCACATACTGATGAAATCTCGGCCCCCTGAAACAATGCATTATCATAAGTACTTCATCTTATCTCAACCGGTACTTTTTACACGTCCATATCAGAGTGATATCAGACTAATGCCTTCATTTGTTTATTTTGAACGTCATTCATGTATGCAAAATGAGTACCTACTATAGCGACGGATGTTTAAATAATCTTTATATTAAGTGCATTGTACATCTTAATATTGCAAACAAACGCCGGGATGATCTCAGGGGAATAACTCTTAATCCTTTTGAGCGTCATTTTTCTTCCATACAAATATGACAGTTTGTTTAGACCAGAGGTTCACAGACATTTTTTCTCATAGACCCGTTTCAAAATTTTGCTGGTTCCGGTGGACTCCGTGCAGCTACATTTCTACCATATTCCCAAAACTTGACTAAAAATGTGAAGATTAGATCTGACTATGGAAATTTGCGTTGGCTGCGTTGACCCCTGGGGGTCCACCTGGACCACTTTGGGAACTAAGGATTTAGATTACCTCTACTTATGATTTAGGTTTAATCATCAGTAATCATTTGTGTACCTACTGTTAATATTGCGACGGGGAAACCCCTCAAAAGGTCACTGAACTCCCGCTGGTGCAACCACATACTCGTATATACACAGGTCTAGCCATAGTAGAGGAGCTTCAGGATCTCTAGTGGAACTCAGTCATGTCCCTTAGATTATGTGGTGCCCAAAAAGCTCGGTGAGAAACAGGAGTAGCCTTGGGAACGTCCCCTTTGCAGGCTCGGGAGACAAAAATACTGTAAAAAAAATATTATGGAGGTACGGATAATTTCCGAAAAAAATACTGAAGATTTTCCAAATGCCTAACCCGATATACACGTTATTTTTCTTGAGGATTTTTATGGAAAATGTTCACATTACAATACTTAACATCAATATTCTTTCCATGTGTACCGTAATTAGGATTTACACGAGGAGCTCGTGGCTAAGTAATAACAGCCGCACGGGTCGATCCATCAGGTTAAGCTACGCTTGCCGGGGTTGTCCGTGGATGGGTGACCATCTTTACATACCGACACTCCTCCGTGCCTCGGAAAGCACGTTAAGCCGTTGGTCCCGGTTGTCATTCGTAGATCTTTGACAGTCGTTACGGGTCGTCAGAAGCCCGAAAGTCTGACAACCAGTCTTACCAAGGGGTATCGTATTACCCATTTACAGTTACCCAGTTGTGGAGGTCAGATAGGCAGTCGCTCCATGTAAAGAACTGGTATTCAACTGCATCCGGTTAGACTGGAAGCCGATCCCAACATAGTTGGGAAAAGGCTAGGCAGATTGATTTTGTAACGTAATTAGGATGCAACCTTAAAGAAAGTTTCAATGTCACAGATTATAAAATTGCATACCTTTTGAATTCATTATTAAGGAATGAACTACTGATCCTCTAGAACGTCTGATTCCACTAGAGACATCTAGAAATTTAAGCTAATGAAATTATCGACGTGTTTGCCACAGCTGATGAATACAATGAATATTTTAACAATGTATTCTGACAGAAACGGATATTTACATTTTGAGGATGCATTGCATGCAGATCTACTACGTTGTTTGTGGAGATTGACTTCCAGTGATTTTGGTATGTAGCAGGAATGTTTCTGATAAGTTTAAAACAATTTTAACTCAGCAATTCAACAAGTTCTAAGCTGAGCCAAAATTGTTTCGAACTTAATTGTTTTCGTAAGCATCGTAAATAAAAGGTGCAAATATTAAGTATTTAATGGTACTTCAAATCACATAACAAAGAAAATAATGTCTGTTTCAAATTCTGTAATTTGTATTTTATAAACTTTCCTCCTACCATTTACAAATCGGGAATGTACCTAATATTAATAACTAATTATGAAATTAAACTCTTTAATAATCCTTATATGGGGATATCCGAGAAAGACAAGCAAAAATACACTCAAATGCAGTAAAGACGGTTATGTCCCAGTAAGATAAGAGCACCCTTTATCACAATAATCATTGAGAGATTGTAATAATCTTTATAGTGGTCATAATACACTTTCACTACTTAAACCGTGATTTTTCACATTCATACTTCTGTCCAACTTAGCACAATACAAATCTGCTAAAAATCAAAAGTCAAACCATAACATTATATGATTCAAAAGACATATATTACGGTAAATTGACAGAACTGGCAAACCTTTGTTCCAACATCTCAACATCCCATCATTTGCGCACGCGAACAACAAAAACATGTGAAAACTCACCTCTATTATCTGATTACACAATTATTAAAAGTAAACAAAGCAAATGAATATCTAAGAACTAATTTGCAGATCACAATGGCCGTGATGGAGCAAAACAGATGGAATTTTATATTAGTACAAGAATTTTGCGTAACAACATACGAACAGGAAATACAGGACCGGTGAGTGTGGAGTAAATCGACCGACATCGAGAATCATTAGCCGCGTTGTCGCACTGCCGCCATTTTTTATCCGCAAGACGATATGTTTTATATAACGCTAAGTCTTTGTGGCCAGCGTTTTAACTACGAAGGTTTGAAGCAAAGTCTAAATTCAAAATTAAATTGAAGTTAGAATTTGAAATGAGGTCGTTGAAAATCAATAACGATAAATCAATCAATTGGTATCGATGATAAAGAAGTTGTGTGATGAGACATGATCTTGATGTATTGGCAGCTGTCATCGTCAATTATGACGTTTATCTGAGCGATTAAACTGGACACAGTGCACAGTAAGAATCCTAACCTACCACAAAAAGAAGGCACAGGGAGAGTTAATACTCACTTGAAAACAATGTAGGTAGTATGTACATAGAAAAAATTGCCGTTTAAAGTGGTGAAGACATTGATTTCTACAATAAACTATGTCGGTATACAGCAATATTGAAAACTGATGACAAAAACGCATCAAATTATGTTCATCTTCTGTTTATCTACAAACATTATAAAATAAAGTCGCTTTTCGTGTCTAAGTGACCGCGTTGAGCTTGAAAAATCTGCAAAGGTTTTTTATGTGGTTTTCATCATCATTTAGAAAATTTATTCCGGAAGGTTTATGTGCATAATAAATTAATATTAAACTTACATATAATGAAGACATCTCGATATTTTGTCAAGACTTAAAAACCCTGCGAAGTAGGAGCAGGTCGCTAGTAAAAAATAAAACTTAGCAGGCAGAAGAACCATTACAATAAAATAATGTGAAATTTAACAATCCTGAAAGATGAATTTCTTGTACAGTTTTATATAGGTACTGCATAATTGTATACACGACAAAAGAGTTAAGTAACCAGTCACGCACACTATAACACTATATTGCTACTATACGTACTGCTACCAATGACAGCCACGCACACATCGCATTCGTAGAGTGAGTGCGCTAACGTCTTCTAAATGATAGTATAACATAATTTCGCATCCAAAATTAAAGCGTTCGTAGCCCAACGAATAAGCCATATACTTCTGAATATTGCTATGTGAGTTCGAATCTCTGAAGTGCAAATTCTTTTTGTGATTTAAAATTCTGAAGAATTATTCAAATCATTCACTCAAATCATCTAGGTTTTAGCAACGTGTAGTCCTATAAACTAAATTAATAAATAGCTACATAAATTTACTCAAACATGACAAGAAAAACCAATTAATTCTATTCGTTCTCGTAATTCTAACACTGGTCCAATAAATGTAGAACAAGAAAAGAAACAGATGTCATAACAACAAATCACAATTACAATTTACGTATGGACAAAGGCTCATTTGAATATAAAAGTGCATCATCTTGTTAGACAATTATTCTAATCTTGTTCCTTTAAATAATGACAAGTGAATTGCGATCTCACACGACCGGAAAAACTGGAAAGCATTTCCAATAATTATATTTTTTTGTTTGATACCCATTTGAATACGGCGCATGAGTCCCACAGTCCCACGGTCGATAGTATCGTCTATGACTCTGTCACACTGTAGCTCAAAGCAATTATTACTATAATAGTCGAGATTTTTTCCTTCGTTTATTATTAGAGAGGAAGTCAGTTATATTTCCTTTTGTGTTGGAAGAAAATATAACGAAAATAACTGTTCTAGAGATGAACACAGCATTTTTTTTTTTTACTTTTAATTAGTTTTTCATTGGTAACTTTGGAAAGGATTCAGTAAAAACAAGAAACGATGTGTTGCAAATTAGGTGTAGGCACAACAACCATTATCACCAAAAGATTTTATCTCATTATTTTTCTATATTTTTGACGAAGGTTCATTGATATTCATCCGGCCCACGTATCTTTTTGCATCGATCTTTATATGTTCGCCGCCTTACTGTGACAATGTCCTTTTTTCTTACATAATCGATATTGACTTAATTATACGGCAAAAAGATCTTGTACACGCGCTCAACTCCTACTGATACACAGAAATGGTTGAGTTGCAAAAACTAACTGGGTATTCCGTAGCGTGACTCTGCTACATGATCGTCGCAGTACTAATTAACACTGACGAAATTACCTATGCATACAATTATGAGCTTTGTTTTTGAAGTAAAAACACCTAGAACGGTTTGAAACATTTTTGCAAATGAAGCAGAACATTGCAGTTTCACTGTTTTAGAAATTTTGGTACTCACTAAATGGAAGGTAAATAAGGATGCACACGTGCTAAATCTTAGGTAACTGTTACTTTGAAGTATGATTCGGAAAATGACTTCAATGTGCATTTAAAACATTACTCAAGCGCAGAAAGATGGCAAGCACTTACTTTTACCCGTTTATTAACTGAAGAACGTGCAGAAATATCTAGTAAAAAATATAACAAATTCAGCGATTAAAAAGGGCAAAGCTTAAATAATTTTCAGTGTAAGATAATTAATTTGTGGAGTGATAAAAATCAGATCGATCGAACATCAATGTCACAAAATTAAACAATACTTGGCACCTATCCGAAAATAAATTATTCTAGAACAAAATATACTAGATTTAGGCATTACAATCTGGGTAACAACAGCCTGTGTTGTCTTAGATCGCAGCATGTTACTATTTGGACCACCTACGTCACTACCGCACGTGGTAACAAAGCAACGCTGACATACATAATGCCACGGTTCCAGGTTCCTAAGGTTGGATGTCCCTTGCACATCATAAAAAGACAAGGTCTATTTGTTTATGTCACAGTTAAATAGTTTCAACTTTAGTGAAGTGTCAATTTACTAAAATGTTGAAATCAAAGCGCATAAAGCAATTATGAAGTCGACTATACCAATGTTCTTCGCTTAACGGATCTCCTTTCTCATCCTAAATGTTGCCTGTTACACTTTTTCTTGTAAACAACATGTCCCGGAATTAACGCACAACCTCTTAAGGGGTCGTTTTACTCATCATTATGAACAAATCGCGAAAATAAAATCAGCTGTTCCCTACATTTTGACGATGCGAACATAAATGTACGAAACAGAACTGCTAACTTTTTTCGCGTTTTAGGGTTTGGTCCCATAGTAAAAGCTGTTCATAATTATGAGTACAATGACCCCCTTAGGAGTTTAGGAGGTTATGCGTTAATTCCGGGACATGTTGTAGATATTATGTGATCCATGTGATCTTTTAAAAGTGCAGATTGAACTTTCTACAAAGTGACATAGTTTGTTCAGGAAAACCGCATTCGAAACTTCAAGTTCACTAAAACCTCAACATTTGAAGAGAATAATGACCTAACTGGTCTACTTCGAAAGCTATAAACTATGGCATTGCATGGCCCATTGACATTAACCATTCAGTCTCTAAAAAACGGAGATACTCCTTAGAAAGAAACATTTAAGAGGGAATGTCCCAGACGAGATGAGAACGTGCGCCTTTGAACGTAAGCCCTCCATACTGAATCACTCCTGAATCATTAGTCAGAAAACTCTGACGTCAATCATCATTCAAAATCCGTCCCACGTGTCCAGTATCAGCGGTATCCCTGCCATATTAAAACTATGGAAGAATATGACTATTTATGGCAATTGTTTACAATAAACCTGGCCTACGTTTTGAGAAAAGCTTCATGAGTCACTGTTTCTATGATCTTGCGGTTTTCAATCAGCTGTACCAAGTATGTACGTCATACATGACGTCTTAAACAGTTCTAGGATTGAGAACCCCGTTCCGGTACAAGTTAGATGAAAATAAGTCCTTATGTTAAAATACTGATCCGTATTGACCCTCGTGAGGGACTTTTAAAGCTCCTTAATAATTACAAACTTAAAAAATTATTTTAATTAAATAGTTTTCAGGCACTTTAAAATTGTCAAAGAGTCGGCCAGCTGTAGACGTTGTAGTGGTCCGTTCAAGTAGGAGTGTCCCCCCAAGTATTGCACTGTTTTTGGGGTTAATTATATTTATCACTGACATACTATAACTATAAAAAATACTTGTAATAAAAGTTTAATGATAAAATTACATATGTAATAATGATAGTTTTCTATTATGTTTTCTCATATCCCCTTGCCCCCCCCCCCCTCCTCTGTAACCGCCCTTGGGCCCGTTTTAAAACATAGATTCATAGATTTCTATGGAATGGTCAAGAATCTCCACAAACATTACCTTTTACGGTGGCTCTGAGTGTTCTTCAGATAGAATTACAATGAAATGAAGAAAGTGCAACCTCCCAATTCCTAAAAAATTACGCCACCGTTCGGCAGTTCTTGTTATCAAACGATTATTACACGGACATGACCTCACGTCCTTACAATAGACATACACCTCTCATTGACCTCCTAATACGTATGTATACGCAATACTCTGGCATTTCCTTTAGGCCTGGTACCTGAGAACATTTCTCAGAACATAACCTCCAAATGTTAGGGGTTAGTCATCAAAAATTTTAATAATCATAAGCTAAATCTTGTTTGATTGGTATGCTAAACATCCGTAAAATGTTACAGAATGCCCCTATGATATGGTCATAAGTCACTTTTGAATGATGGTTGTATGCCGACGCTGATATTTTGATTAGATCTTTATCTTTTGCGTATTCTTAGAACAATATTGGTATCTTTTCCTCATTTGAAAGCGATTTCAGCTCTTTGAATAATAAAATAATATAGAACGTGTTTTTTTATACTCTAGGGTTATATTCTATAAGTCAAAATACCCTCATCGCTCAAAATTATGTTGTTTCTTGTGTGTAACCTACCCTCTTCTGTTTTATTTATTTTGTACTTATTATGCTAAAACGATGTATGTTATGTCGAAGTTTTATTGCAATGTTAGTTTTGAGATACATATTTGTTTTTTATCTACGCTTACTGGCAGATAACATTGTTCTAAACCTACTTATGTTTTTCTCTATAAGTGAATTGTAATTCTTTTGAGAAAATAAATATGTTTAACCGTAAAATAATACAAAAAGTCCCAGAATATGTGGTCCAAAAATGCATAGTTTCGAAGATAACCCCAATCATAATTAAATTAGGTTCATTCATTGATAAATACGAGTAATTAATTTTAATTCATACTAATCATTCATAATTAAAGCTAAGAAAAAGCGACGTTGTCATATTTCACGTAAGGGTGTTTTACATTAATAATCGTGACTGTCGAATTATTTTGTATGAAATATGAAAACAAAAAAAAATGATAATTGAAAAATAATTCATATACCAGTTGATTATTTGATATAGGATTCTTTTTATATTTATATTATAATTTTCTATATATAGTTTAATATATTTATAATTCTCTTTTTATTTTCATACCCTAGAGTTATGACATAAGAAAAAAAAACACCTTGTATATTATAGCTTCATTAATTAAACTTTTCGTTTTCTTCCGTTTTCTGAAACGTGAAAAAGAGTTTTGTTCAGTTAAAATTGGCTTTGAAAACTGTTTTGAAATGACATTTTAGAAACAAAGTTAAATATTAACTGCATTATTGATAAATTATGAGCAAATTATTTAAATGTTATGCAATAATTTATTACGATACTAATAATAATGTTATTTTAAACCTTTTAAACACTCGTGTTTAACAGGAACTCTGAACTTTAAACGGAGGTTGTAACAATCGGATATGAGCCACCATAGAATGGCGGATTTGCATAAACAATGAGTTATCATTGCATGGGGTTTTCTCTAGCCAAACGTAATAAGATTTTCTCGGTAATCGTATGTATCAGGATGTTCGAAATAACCCCTCATTTTGAATGCATTATATATTACGCGCACCAGTTAGGAATCCCTGCGAAAGGTTCGGTTTGTGTGAGTTGATAAGTTCACATGGACTGTTGTCACACCGTAGTGAATAAGCGATCATGTTTATTGGTTTTATCGCTAGAAAATTGTATCTGAGAGAGCATGTTGGTAGTAAATAAAATTGTGTGCTAAATGAGCTTTCTTTTGTTGATGACATGAAAAACAAAGCAATTTTCACATTGCCAAGAATAGGTACCTACATTTCCCACAAAACGATGCAGTAAAAAGTATTACTCTTCGTAAAAACTGGCCAAGTGCGTGTTAGACTACGCACAATGAATTATTCCGTAGTTGGGATGAATTTATCCCAAGAACAACTTTGTAGTTGAAAAAATGTTCTCCCAAACAACGATATACGTTACCGTCAATTCTCCAACTGCAAAATGTAAGCTTGAAATCGCAAAAAAATGTTATGTGTTAAAAAAACTACAAATTAAAGGTTTTCGGACTTTTTTCTTTAATTGTGCTGTGTGACCCTGTTTCTTGGCAAATTTCATGATTCTAGGTCAACGGGAAGTAGGTACCTTAAAGTTTCTGATTTATTTGCGAGTATCAAAATATGTCGCATGAATGGGCGTATTATTTTATTGCGTTGACTTAGAAGCTTCATATTTTTAGGGTTCCAAGGGACTGTAGACCTACGTTTTTGACATTAATTTTAACTTATACCTCCTACCTAATACCTCCACGCGCTCCTGAGATAAACGGTCTTGACAGACTGACAGACGGACGGACCACGCAGTGATCCTACAAGTATAATGAAAATATAAGAAAACACAAAGACTGTGCTGTTTTCACCATTTTATCAACTACGGTGTGATACAAACTCCAATACGTAATAACGAGTCTTTTGTTTGCATTAGCCAGGCGACCGGCACGGCGCGATAATTGTCGCAAACAATGCGCCGGAGACAGGAGATAGATCGATGTGTAGACACCGTTGTCAAGTTGCGCTACCAAATGTGTACCGTTGGAAAATGTCTGAAAAACTTCCGATATTTTCAGCTAACGCTACGAAAAATGCATTCTAATCCAACGTCACTGAATGGCAACAACTTGTGACAACTTACAAATTATAAAAATATAGCTTATCAGTTCGAGAAATTATAGTTCCAGCGGTCCAACACCATAGTTACATCCCGTACAATAATGCGTTTTTTTTTAAGATTCAATACCTGCATTTCCAAACGAACTATTTCACGTGGAGCTAACGTGAAATAGTGTGGAAAAGATCTACAACCACCTATTTCTTCTTCAACCTCTTATTTCTTTCTTTCTTTTTCCTATTTCTACTGTCAAATTCTAGTGCAATATTTCCAACAACACTATTAACTACTTATTACAAAAAATAGCCTTTACTTAACTAAAAACTACGAAATATAAAAGTAATTTAAAAAAAATAAATCGACTTCAAAAAGGAATGAACGCAAAATTATGAAATAACTTTAATTTCAGAAGTAAAAAAAAAACTTAAATACAGATCCCAAGACACCGACTTCCAAAATTAAAGTTTTTTCATAATTTTGAGTTCATTTCTTTTAGAAGTCGATTTAATTTTTTTTAATTACTTTTATTCTTTTTGTTTGGGAAAGCAGGAAAGTCAGTCGGTAACTCTTCCAGTCAGGCTATTTATGTATCAGCTATTTATAATGTCCAGTTACATCATAAACGACTAGGTAATCAGCAATAAAATACTTTTTTTCCTTTTATAGAGGCTTTATATTTTAAACCACAATTGACTTCATTAACAGGCACGCTTCATGAGGACAAATCTATTGTTCATTTATTATGATAAAGTTTAGTGATTAATAACATTGTAAAAAAAATATGACACAGTGGCGCTATACTTGTGAAGAGGAGTGGAAATTTTGTTAATTTATTACTCAAAATATTGTAACAGGATTATCGAAAACATTTACTATTTTGCTAACGTATTAGTAATAATTTTTGGTTGAATTAGATAGTATTCAATGTTACTTATTTTCGCTGAATAAGGGCTTATAAATTGACATATTAAGCTCATCATCTGCCTAGCCTTTTCCCAACTATGTTGGGGTCGGCTGCCAGTCTAACCTGACTGCTTATCTGACCTCCGCAACCCAGTTACAGGGTGATACGATACCCCTTGGTAAGGCTGGTTGACAGATTTTCGGGCTTCTGACAACCCATAACGACTGTCAAAGATCCAAAAATGACAGCCGGGACCAACGGCTTAACGTGCGTTCCGAGGCAAGGGGGATCTCGGTGCCTAAAGATGGTCACCCATCCACGTACCGATTGCGGCAAGCGTAGCTTAACCTGATCGATCGACCCGTGCGTCTGTTATTACCTACTTAGCCACGAGCCCCTAAACTGGCATCATTGGTTTGCTCATATACATAGATAGCTTAAAAATTGGCATATTAAGCTATCTATGTTATAAGAGCAAACTACGGGAAAACCTAAATGTAGTTAAATACTGTATGTGAAATGGACGTCATAACACATAAAAGGTATGTATTCGTCGAAATGACTGAGTGGTTGTAGGTAACATAATTCTATTACACAGTTTTCATGGTTCAGTTACTACATTCAGGTTTAAGGGATTTTTCTGACCTGCTTTTCGTTTTACATCATCGGATCCAATACAGGTAATGACAATTGTAGGAATTTATAGTACCTACCTATGTATTGTGATTTGATTTATTGCATAATGAGGATCTTACAAGGTAAACGATATTTAATATTCTGTTTTCCCCTATGATTTTTCACGTCGATTTAACGAATACAAATTAATTAAAAATAATTCATTTTTTCAACAGCAGCTGGTGTGTAACACTAATTGCATCTGTGATAGTAGATATCATGAAGGCCTTAATCTCAGCTTCAATTGCAACCAGCTCTGTACATTTTCTTTAGATTCTTTCATAAAGGTGAACGGCAGGCTTGTATGGGAATTTCGTACAGCTAATAAAATTTCGTGTTTTGAGATATTTTTTGTTTTAATTGGTAGTTAATATGATAGACAAGCCCTTTTTAAATTCATAGATTTTTAGAACTTGGGACGTAAAAGTTGTAACCAGTTTAATTTTTTAAGGTTAGGCATGTGCTAGTTTACCATAGTAGATTGTTAAATAAAGGTACATAACATTATTTTGGTGATAAAGTACATGTTCTAGATTGCTTGTCGCTATCTTTGTAGTGTTTTACTTACCATTAAGTAGGTAGATTGAGATGAGGATCAGACATACTTACTCTTATTCAGTGGGGTGCATTAGGAGATACCTATTTCTAATTATATTAATGTTATTTCTATTTCTAAATAATTAACTATCATTTCGATATTTGTATTATTTTACATATGGCAATTTCTAAAAACGTAACTGCGTTTAGTTCTTGATTTTATTACGTTTATTTATTAAAATCTTTTTATTGATATTATTAATTAATCCGAGGTTCTAAAAATAGTACACTTACATAAAAATAAATGGCTTAGTTGCCTTAATAAGTAGTACAAATTCTGTAACAGAACAACAAAAAAAAGTAGGTATGCTGTACTAAATCTGCCGTTCTCCTTTAAACAATATGGGGCGGCGAAATGACGTTGAGGATGGTCGCTGGTTTTCCCAAATTAGGCGCTCCGCAGAGGCACAAGACTTGTTATGAAGTTACTAGCTCACTTTTACTCGTCTTTTAACAGTAAACGTTTTGGCTGGATGATCTATCAAATCCCCATTTGCTGGTCAAAACGAGCTGTTGATTGGAATAACAGAAGTTTTTAAAGAACTTAAAAATCTATTCGTGGTCACGTCCATCAGAGCTTGTAATTTTATTTTCGCAGAGTTTTCTGTAACTATCAGATCTTCTTCGCCTGGATAACACTTCAATTTTTCTTTAACCTGCACGTAATAAACTGGGGTATTTAGTTTTAAAATACCCCAGCTACTACGTGATTGTTAAAATCTCGAAGTATTTTATAGCGCCATTTTGATAAATTCATCGAGACATACAGAGCTTTTAAAGGTGACATTTCCCTAACCTGAATTTCATTCCTATGATTTATGCTTTCATTTTAGAGCCCTCTTCTGGATTTTCCATTTTGTATTTCATTACATCAGCTGTGTCGATTTCTCCTGTTTTTCTAAGTGTCCTTTCAGCCGTAAATCTTTATGTGCCCGTGCACTTAAAGCAACGTAATGATCAAGATTTGTTATATTTGGAAAATTCATTTCGAGATTAGCGTGACTACACGAGGTGGAAATCAATACTGATTTTAAAGTACTTGGTGAGTTATGTATACTATGTCCAGGTATTTAACTAATATTACACGTTCCTATTTGCTGAAGAAGCATGGTAAATTAGTTTATTACAAGCAGTTTATTGCTCATTACTGCAAACCATTAAATAACCATTTCCCTAATAACTTTTCTTAATAACCTTCTCCTTTAATTGGGTTCTCAGAAAAAATATATGCTGTATCGATACTTATAATATCTATTCCACAATACAGTCCACGTGTGAATAAAAATATTATAAGTCTAACTAAACCTGTATACTTAAAATAACAAGGGTAAAATATTTTTGTTAGAAATATATAAAGCAACCAGTATGTCAGAAGGTGTATCTACGTTTGGCGCACCATGTGTCTTAGCACTAAATGCAGCTCTTTTTTTTTTTTTTTTTTGTGGATGGGAAATCATCAAATGACTTCTCCCGCTCTGGGTGGAGCGGGAGGGCGTGTCAGACTTTTACTGACTAAAACCCACCCACCCGTGTTCCTTCTGTTGCCTGTGCCGGGGCCACGGTAACTCTTTCGAACATCCCGCAACACTAAATGCAGCTCTTGGTATGTGTATTATGATATCATACAGTTATAACCACAATATGAAATAGGACCAGATTCAGGAGGCAGAGAGCTCGATTCAGTAAAAAGATATATCAACCTATATGTCAGACTACGCGTTAAAAAAAGCAACGACGATACGATACGAGTAAGGGCTTAAGTGCATACAGTTTGCAAACAGAATCGTTGTTGAATGACCACCGAGTGTAATTACAGTATTATTCTGGAACAAAAAGTAGAACTAACCCCACCACGTGACACGAGTACTTACATTATCGAGTGTAGTAAAGTTTAAGCGAGTGCATGTAATAGGCGAGGAGATTATTCTGAGCGACCAATCGAACGGGACTATTTCGGGAATGAGGCCGAGAGGCGGACTCTCTCGGAGGCGGGATGGTGGAGCTACACCCCCGCTGAAATTTAAATGCATTTCTAATATGGCCGAAATGGAATTTAAAAATAAACTCCGTAGAAGGACTTTGCTAGCAGTCGCTGCAACGCTTCGTGTACGATTGGGTGGCTGTTCACACTACAATAAGTTACATTTAAGTAATACATGTTAAGTTTTAATCATCTTTCTTCATTCAAAGCTAATTGTAAAAACTAATAAACTTTTTCTCTGTCTTACTTTTATCAGTGTATGAATAAATATTATCATAACATAAAGTAAATATGTCACACTTAATGTTATTTCTATTTAATATTATAGTTAAACTTAATTTTATTGTATGTTAAGTAAGTTTTTATGTAGTGAAAATAATAATAAATTTAAGGTTAGATAAGTAAGTAAGTTTTAAATACCCATGAAATATAAATAATATTATGTAATCTAAATCACAAATTCTTATCAAAAGTGCATTCTTATCAAAACAGACTTAGATAACTTTTAATATCACATTAAAATAACATTCATAACAAAAACCTAGACGGTCAAAGATCTAAACCTGATTTAAAAAAAAAAACATGTTTACAGCGGCCAAGAATCGCATTTTCACATACCCCTAGGATCCGGTTGTAGCCATATGTATTTATTTGAACAAGCTATTGCGTAAGACCATGTGTGCGTTTACGTCCTAATCGCGATCGACGTCGTATCCGTGACGTAATGGCGCATGGCAGGCCCTCTAAATTAAACAATCGGTTTTTTGCACCCTTTATCACGGGAGCGCCGACCGGCCACATAAAAGCAGTGGAAATCCGTTCAGGACTCACATTACACGTAACGCGGCGAACTGAACGTATCCGCTCGAGAGATCGCGTCCTTAACTCACATAAATTTAATTCAATAAACAGAATAAGCACGTGCTTACTTACACCTGTTCTAAATTTGAATTTGTGAAGTGACAGTGAACTTTTTTTTATATGTGACAGTTTTATACCAAAGATTTATTTTAATTAATAATTTACAATGATCTGTGATAAATCGATTAATATTAAAATGATCGATATGTGCACTTGTTGCTGCAACGGATGTTCCTCAAGGAGACAAGGATATACATTAAGATATAGTAAGTTTCTGTTTTATATTTATTTATTTTTATATCTTATCTATGCAATGATTGTTTAATTAATTTGTTTAAAGATTGATAAAGGTGATTTAGATTTTTCATTTACTATTCTTGATTGATTTGTGTTGATGATGACTTATTCCCGCACATACATAATGACGACTAAAATCCAATGAAATCTGCAAATCCAATGAATCTTAAACAGTCATACATACATAAAAGGTGATAAAATACTTAGACGTTACATAAATACAATTTCAGTTCATAGAAACTAACGTAAATCGGTGACCTAATATTACTAGCAAAAAAAGTGATGTCATATAAATCACTTTCTATTCTTTGAAATATTGGCTCTGATAATACAAGGAAACTACGCGTTCTACCTTATTGAATGATTACTCATTATGTTTATTGTATAATTCGTGATCCCATCTCTAGTTGTAGATTAGTTAATAGAAAAAAAAACGACATATTAGATTCGATTTTTAAACTTTAAATTTTGGGTTCACTTCACTAGGCAGATAAAAAAAGACAACATTGTTTGATATCCGAATAAATGAGACCGGAAATAGCAGTGTTTAGATTCCAAGATATTTGCTAGATAAAATCACTTTTATAAATAGTTTATGGTATTTGTGTGAAAACGTCTCAATACAACAAAATAATAAGGTAGGTAGGTACATTAACTTACATTTTGACTCCATAGATAAGTAAATCGGTTACCTCAATCAAGGATTAGTCATCAGATAATTGGTGAAAACGCTTCGAACTTTTAAAACAGTTTATTCATTTTAGTTTTCAAGGTTAAATAGCTTCTTGTAAAAATTCTCACTTACCCACATTGATAAACTAAAGCTGACATCGGAGAGACAATTCTCGTAATTTTAAGAACATTTACAGTCTGATCTCAGTCTCATTAGGTCAAAAATACCTATAATTTCCCTACATTTTTGACAAGTTTTTGACATTTGATTGTCACTAAGATGAGATTGCGACTAGATTTTGAACGTTTTTAGTTACGGGAATTGGGCTGCCTGGCTGTCATTCGATTATGTAAATATCGATAAAACTAGTATTGATACTCAATCTTCCGTTTATTCAATCTTCAGCTTAGCCACAACAGTCAGTAGCATTGCATGGCATGAATTATACACTAACTTAGCCCCGTCTAAGACCACATACATTACAAGCCACCATACACTTTTCTTACACACAAAATTGCCTTATTCAGTTTTGAGGACACAGCATAAAACATTTCCTTCCGCATGACTGACATACTGAACATTTCTGAGCCGCGTACTGAGTATTAATTTTAGCCTGTACCATGAAAGGGGTTAAGGGTATGTGTACAATGAGTAAAAGCTTTCGAATAGTACGCACAACGTGTGATTTATATTGTGGCTCGCAAACAATGCCATTTCGCGTATTGGCAATGCCTAGGCGGCCGCAGGCGGACTCTGTCGCGGAAGCTAGTCTTTAAGTTTACGGTAAACTTAAATTAGCTGCTGAAACTATGTTGGTAAAGGAATTTTACGGTAGATTATCTACTTCAAGTGTGCATTCGACACCACAACACACTAAACAACACTAGCTAAGAGACATCACGAGCACGGCAATAAATAAAGTTAATCCTTCTTTTATCTTACCTCCAAACTTGATCTTGAAGAACAATTACAATATAATCTGTATCCGCCTCTATTCAGGTCAGTATCATAGCGAGCACTTTAGATTTCAACAAAAAAGCTATTTACACGGCAATGGCAAACCTTTTATCGGTAATTTTAGCGCTACACTTTTTTAAAAGAGAAACAAATCATCATAAGAGACGTAACGGACGCCGCGGCTGAAGGATAGATGGATAATATTTGCTTAAAACAACGTGTAACATATCAACGTAGTAGTATTTAGAGGTTAAATATATTCACTACTAGCGAACACACACTAGTCTGCCCGCCATATCTTATACGAACAAAGCTACACAACGTTAGTACGTACACAAACATTAAAAACTTCCGACACAAAACAAAACGTTATTGCAGCTCAAAAATAATATCCACGACTCGTGAGAATTTACGCAATATCGCAACATGAATTTCCAAGATTTCTTCTGACAAACACACAGACAAATCCACGCAATATTGTGCATCAATTATTTAATGGTTCAGGTAGCATGTAAATAACGGAAACCGTTTTAAATATTAAAATGAATTACGAAACAACAGGTCTTATTTATTCAAGTATAGATCACTTCGGAGCACTTAAAATTCAATATTGGTGACGTCACGAATCGTTTTATATTTCACGGATCTAACGACTTTCTACGGGGAGTGAGTAACAGTGAGCTCATGCGACACGCTCTTGATATTGTGGGCTTTCTGTAGTTCACGAACTTACTGTAGCGAAAAATTCGGAAAATCCGTGAGTCATTCGTGAGACAACCGCCGGAAAAGCCTGCTACAATTACAGAATAGTTTCGCATAAAAAGTTAATCGTGTATTAACTGAAAGGCGTGTTATTGTGTCAGTAATCGGAAACGATCGCGATGGGAATCTCCTTTGTATACGAGAGAAAAACTATTGTAAGCGCACTAGGTCACTCGACCTCGGTTAGCGCGTAGCCTTTACATAAATCACGTTCCTGAATAAAGAAAGTTATCAATTATTAATACATATTATTATTTAAAACTAACTATGACGTTCTAAAAATAAAACTCGATCATAATTATCGGATATTGACACTATCACTAAGCAGACGTACAATGGCATCGCCTTGTTAACCACGAAACAAAAAACGTGTCAATGTAAACATCGAGATGCTCGCTCATGTCTCTAAACCGCAGACCACATGCTACAAACATTACCCACAGACAAGCAGCCAAACAACCAGTATACCAATTTCCACTAAGAAGGTTTATTTTTCTGTCGAAGGATTTGTTTGATCCAAGTCGCACGTAGGTGCACCATCATATCTGTGTCAACCAAGTCTTTCCCAGACTTGGCACACTTTTTACTCTCAGTTTACTTTCTTTTGTAGTCCTTGGACTCTTTTGCTTGTTACTCTTGATGACCAGTCATTGACAAGTGAAAAAGAAACCGAAAGTTGTTTATAAATCAAACAATCTCTAAATCTAGGCGCTCATTTACATAAACTAGTTAATGTATCAGTTTAATAGTATACTAAGACTTATCGTACAACAATGTGTCATTATCGTGAACATGAAAGTACTAAGGAATGAGTGGTACAGATTAAATGATTAACAAATTGCTCGCGTTCAACGCCTACGCAATATTAATAATAACAAAAGCTGATTAGTATTTGAAGTAACAGTCGCGTAATTATTAAGATTAGCAAGGGTTAGTGTCGTGCCGTGTGCGGCGCGACTAATACCCGATAAAAACTCACTTCAGGATAGACTCATCGATGAATCACCGAGAGGTACCGAATAAATGTTCATTTGCACAAGATGTGGAAACAGACGACCGTGGAGACGCGCCTTTATTTAATTCTTGAATTTCGAACAGATTTTTGTTAGATCTTTTTATTTTCTACCTCTTTTATTTATTGTTATCTTTATCATTTTTATTTCTATCGAATTTTCATGCATCGTTATGTACCTAGTGTTAATTATTGAACTAGAAATATGGATTTTCATTATGACAACGTAATAGATAAAATAATACAGAAATACGCCTACAATACAATATGACTAAGAAATGAATAAAGAGTGATAGATAACGAAAATAAATCTCAAGTCCTTTGCCCGATACCAGAATAGATAATAGAAATACCAAAACTTCACAATTACTTAGTAATTATTTGCAATTATAATAAACTAATAGCTTCATTATTAATCACGAACAATCGAAATAATGAAAGTTATGACGAAACGTGAAACAATTTTCGTCATCTTAATTACCTACTAATGTAGAATAAATAGGTCAAGATTTTTAAAGGGTGACTGGAAACTCCATAGTGGCCGGGAAAAAACAAAAAAGTCCCCAAAAATAATAGGACGAAGGAAGTCTCCGGGAGGGTCGAAGTTCACTTTCCGGCGGGCGGGTAAGGGATTTCGCATAGTGTTTGACCGGCTATTTGACGTACGGTGCCGCATTTCGGTGCCCATTCAACGAGTGGAGGCTGCTCGCGCGCCAGTCTCGCACACTCGCTCCTCGCACCACAGCGGTGACACACGCTCGACAACACACAACACTTTATAATCCAGTGCTAATATTACTACAACACTAGTGACTTACAAAATCAAAAATATTGTTTTAATTAAAAAGTGCTGACAGTTCGGGAGTGTTTTGTTTTTGCGGCCAGTGACAATTCTTTCGATCGGAAAGTTCTTATATCATTCTCCGACATTTCGTTTATCGGGATTATTTTGTTCGCATGAACATGGACTTGCCCAAAGGAGCTACATCAATGCGTTGTTCATGGATGTCTTTTTAACTGGTGTGTGTTTGTAAAATATTATAATTTTAATTCAAAGCTTTGTCGCCTACCTCGTCTTATTATTTGTTTGACAAACTCAAGTGTGCGGCTCATTCGCGCGTCGAATGTAAACAATTAACATTCATTTTGTTGGGTAAGCTTTAATGAATGCAAACTAATAAAGCTATCATATTACCGTCTACACAGATTTGTTTAGTTAAGATTTTTCTTGATTCTTAATTATTGACTTTATTTACGACGCAGAAAAAAGTAAACATTAAATAAAAGAGATTATACAAATAAGGCGATCATATAATAATTACGATTTCATTTCCTTCTTCGTAACTTAAGGCAACTGTACAACTTCTACTATCTCAGTTAAATGAATACGGAATCGTATTTGCCATAAGAAATGGAAATTAATATATAAACTATACTTATATCACCACTACATTACCATATGTATCTTCCTCAGAAAGACTTACTTATGTACTGAAGCTTTTCACCTAAGGTGAAATGGGACATGACTAATTACAGTACAAAAATCGATGTCTAAGCGAATTCGATGATCATTTTTGGAAGTGCACAATGTACTTATCAACAATCGAGTGCGGGGCTCGAATCGTGCAGGAATGTTCAACATTGGTCCGTCGGCAATCGATCAAAAGGATTTTTCGCTGAAACGCGCCCGCGATGTCATCCGACACGACAAGCTTTGCTCTCTGTAGTCCCAACATTTCATCGCTCGGTCGACTTGGTTTTTGACAACGATAATTGTTTAATTTATCTCAAGTTGTGTCGTGTTAGAATTAACTTAATGATATAAGATTTTATGTACAATAATGACGGTCATGCGGGATTCCAATTTGAAAATCGTGAGAGAATCCAATCTTGGCGAACAAATGTTAGGACGTGAGCTCAGTTTGGAACTTTGTTTTGTTGAAAATTGAATCCAGCTTCCTTCGTTTAACAAAAAAATCATAAAGAAAACCTAGCTTTAAAAATATTATATAATTACATGTTTAAAATATTTATCTATACATACGTACAAAGAAATAAAATTTAAGTGTCTGTTTGTAATGTCAAAATAACAGCTTTTTACTAAATGCGTATGAACTTTCATATGGATTGTTTTTTTACTTATAAGAAGGTACCGTAAATAAGTTTAAACGGTACCTACTATTTACAACAAAAAAAAAAACATTTTTAAATTTATGGCTGTCTGTTTATTCCGGCTAATCTCCTACAGGCTGGACCGATTTTGGCAGGACTTTGACTGGTAGATAGCTGATATTATAAGTAGAAACTTAGGCTACTTTTATTTTAGAAAAAGAGTTAGAAAAATTAAAACCCATGAAATTGAAAATAAATAAATAATAAATAAATAAATATCTTGGGACAACTCACACACGGCCATCTGATCCCAAGTTAAGCAGAGCTTGTGTTATGGTAACCAGACAACTGATATACATACTTATATAATTTATAAATACATACACATTATAGATAAATTACACCCAGACACAGAACAAACAATATGCTCATCACACAAAGTTTGTCCTGGGTGGGAATCGAACCCACGACCTCCGGCTTTGCAGTCAGGGTCACTAACCACTAGACCAACAGGCCTGTCAATCTAATTCAAATAGGGAAGTATTGACAACCTCGCGGGTGAAGCCGCGGGCAATAGCTAATTCGGAAATAAAAGATTACCTAGATCGCAAATGGTTGGGGAAACCCAACAGTGGCACAGTCACAGTGTACCCGGTTTTCGCGGTAACAATTAACTTCAGCATTGTTTGATGATCTCGCCAATGTAAACGACGCTATACTGACCACTCACAATGGCCACAGACTAAAATAATTGTACCACAGAAACCCAGACACAACACAGTGTATCAACTTTTTTACTCGAGGTTTTTTATCGTATGGCGTTACGCCGTATTTACTTAACATAAATTATATTGTCAACGACACGAATTGACCTAATGATTCACTGACCATAAACCTCGGTTTATCCTCGTGTGACGTAATATAAAAGTGTAAACTCACTGTAACATTCAGCCGATGTGATAATAGACGTAACAAGTTTCATTTGTTGTTCTGAAAAACCGCACGGGACATAATATAATAAGTATCCATGACCGCATCATAAGCAACGATGGGTTTCTGATTACACGTAAAAACCTAAACGTCAAAATTTAAACAAATGAACCGCAATTTAAGATCGATTCTGAACTTTCAAAAAATAATATGTTAAAAGAAAAAACAGAACAGGACTTATTTTTGCCTACTTAACGTCGGTATATTTTCTTTGAGGAGGCCCAGGCAACTAATAAAAACTGCAACAAGTACTTTCTATGTTTTAGCACTCCGAGTGAACAAAGCTGAGCTTTCAAAGCCGGTGGTGCTTCCTTTTAAAAGTTTGAAAACATCGCCTCAACAGAATAAGCTTGGGACATAAAATATATTTTATGGCGTCGGCGCGAAACAACATCAAAACCTTCAATAACTGTCAAACGTTAAATCGAACAAGGCGAAACGTATGAATATTTGTGCAATAACAAAAACAAGCAGCGTGAGCGTGACGCTCTCCGCTGACGCGCGTGACGTCAAAATATGTCACTATTTAAATTTATTGTGAAAAGTCATTTCCATCAGTCAATCATTTCTGTTGTATTGAGTCATAGCTATAACTTTAAATATAACACATTTATCCCACCTTCGAACGAACCTAAAAACAATTCTTCAAAAATGGCTGTTGCAATTTCCGTAAATTAAATATGGCATCCAAAAAATACAGGAAATTTCCCAGCAGCCAAAATTGATTAACAAAATTCACGTCCGCCTCACGCATCCCACCCCGGGCTAATGGTCGGTGTGAAAGTGCTCAAAGTGCTCAGAGATGAAGATCGTACACACGTGTATGTAGCAACCTTACCATAATCACGCACCTTATTATTTTTATGTGACCCCACGGAAACACCGCTCTGAATGCAACAGTCCCACAGAATTCGTTCATAAACGTGAATGTTCTTTTTTTCTTCCAAATTATGCAACGCGTTCAAGGAATCTTCTTACTAAATCCAAACAAGACTTGAAACGTGAGCAAACGCGTCTGATTGAAAAGATTTTATATCCCTTTATCAATTCTTGTTAATAACAATCATAATGATAATAAAGATATCACCACAATAATGATTACATATTTATATTACGGTTAAAAATCCGTTGTAGTGATTAAGAAATTAAGGTTAACTGTCTACATTTTTGTTGCAGGTTTTCCCAAAAAGCTTTTGGTAGCTACGTCAGTACTAGTGATAATAGCCATGATTGTGATGCCATCCGAGGCGCGGACGCTAGAGCACAAGATCAGGCATGAGAGGCGGCAGCACGAAGCGCTAGCACTAACCAAAGACACGAGGATGAAGGCCGACCCCCGCGTGGTGGAGCACAGGCGGCGTCCGCACAGGAAACAAACCGTCCTGCCACAAACCAAAGACACGCAAGGATTGATGAGACTACAGAAAAACGTCCACTCAGACCGTTTCAAGAACGCAACGAGAAAGATCATCAAAAAGTTGAAGAACACAAGGAGGTTTTTCAATGAGGAGCGCAGAATTCTCAACGAGACGCGGGAGTACCGGGACGGCATGCCCGACTGGCTGCCCACCATCAACTTCGTCGACATTCACTTCTTCAACTACAAAAAACGCGGCGCGACCATCTCCGAACGCAAAGTGAGTATCTTTTTGCACTGATTAAATATACACCTTAAGTTTTTGCCTTGACAGTAACACATGTTTGAAAGTAGTCTATCATTATATTAATAGATAGGTTTAAAGTATCCTCATAATAACATAATTCGATGTATAGACAATCTGTGAAGTAAGAAATGTTGAGTGCCGAATACCTTAGATAAGATTATTTTCGCCTCCATTTAATGAATGACCTCATTGATCTATCGACAAGTTGTAGCAAGTTGGGGTGGACCAAATCACTGTTCTAATTTAAGAACCAAATCATATTAATAAAATATGACGCAAGATGTTACATTGATTCGCAATATATTACAATGTTTGAAGTAATTTTTGTGCAACTGACAGTGTAATTATTACGGGCGATCACTCGCGTCGAGGGTGTGGTGGTCCAGCCCATCACTCTTTTTGCCCGTTCAATGTTTTTACGTTATTTTTAATTTATTTTTGCTTTATTTGAGACAAAGGATCCCGGGTACATTAGCCGTGCTCGAGGCTTCACCGTTGCAACTTAAATGAGGTTCCGACGATCCAAATTACATGTGGTCGGCCTTTGTACCGCGTTTATTTACTTCACATTGTACTTAAGGGCAATAACTAGAAGAGCAAGCCCTTAATTTCGAATGCCGCTCTCGTTGGAAAATCGCTGCAGCTTTAAGTGTTTTATAGAACTTCAATACCGAGCTTGTTTGGTCGAAATCACTTAATCCTGCGCTTATTAATCATATTATAGCTTTTGCTGTAGCTTTAATTTTGAACCAGATTATACAGCGTGCAATTTAAATAACGCACAACCTCTTAAGGGGTCATTGTACTCATCATTATAAACAACTTTCACTATGGGACCAAACTTGTAATCACGAAAAAATCTGCTGTTCCCTACATTTTGACGAGTTATGCGAACATAAATGTAGGGACCAGCAGATTTTTTTCGCAATTTCAGACTTGGTCCCATAGTAAAACTTGTTCATAAGTATGAGTACAATGATCAAACGAATGAATGAATGGATGAATGATGTATGTATGATGATGATGATGATGATGAGGTTGTGCGTTATTTAAATTAGGTACACCTTGTATAGTTCATTCATAAAAAGTTTCCTTGTCCTTGTTTAATAATTTAATTTAATTAAGTATAAATGAAAACGTCACGAGTCGCGCTCCAAATTAATGAAATGATCACCCTCTAATCTAGATGATGCGTTCGAAAAAAGATGACGCCGCCCACTATTCATTACCAATAAAAGTTGACCCCCAATCATCGGTTCACTCCCATTATTAACTAACACCGTGGGGCTGAAGCTAAGGGCTCATTTAATACTGGCAATATATAAAACAGAGGCTTATGGTTAGCGCTTGTGGGAGCAGAGCAAACTAAGGAGCCAGTTAAATGTTTCAAGGAAATTTGCATAGATTGACACCGCATGATTTCGCTCCGCACACGCGATCCTAAAACCATGGCTCAACACGCATCCTACACGTAGGTATCGTAGCACAACACCTTATAATTATGATAAAAATTGTATTCAGTTCATCGGTTGCCCGTACCGGTTTCGGTTCGTAAAATATAAAACACACAAGCAATATTTAACGAGCCTTCTATAAGCCTCTCTTTATTATTTACCGAACACACATCTGGAGTTCGAGACTTTCTGTTATGTATTCATATTGGTCACCCACTAATTAGTACACAAAAGTTAATGCGACGCGAGACAATAAGTGTGTGTGCATTCGGAGCGTCACATGTCCTTACAGACTCGACGACAATCGTGTCCGCGACTCGGAGACCAAATAATTTCCTAACATAGCGGCCCGCAGACGACCAGTACACCAACCGATGAATATTAAATATTTCTTACCTATGTCTCGCCAGCCAGTCAATGTACGGCCACTTAAGAAATTTAAATATTTGACATTGGGCGAAGGAAAGCGTTAGAATTCAAGTGATCTCTACGCTTCGGCTTTAGTTGACATACGAACAATTTAAAAATTAAATACTGCTCAAATGAGACGTTAAAATAGAGGGCCCGTAGAAAGACGAATGTGGACACACGATTCATGTTGATTTAATTTATCGGACCCTTCAAGTCTCCAAGTTAAAGCTTTTGAGTGAAGAGCACTGTGAATAATTCCAAAGGATACTTTTAATTTGTAGTGCATTTGTTTTCACACAATTCTGCGAGTCACGGTGCCACAGCGGCCGGCCGGTATTTTCAGTGTTTGAATAAAGGGCAGAAATTCCACAAGTTGGAACACGGTGCGCTTTCACAGTGACAAGGGGCCGGGGCTTTAGCGGTCGCTCGGTGCTAGTGTTTGTACAGTATTTACGATTTAACAAAACAACACGAAATGTTAAAAACACATTATTTGTCCAAGTGAGACGAATGTGAACTTACGATTCCGGAGTGGCGCGTTTGTCTGCGACACGTCTCGGAGGTTAAGCTCGCCTCTTTAAGGCAAATGTACGGCTTATTGTCGGGTTTTCAGGCTTTTAATACACGACCATATTTGCTCACACAGCCCGACGCTTTTATTATCGTTCGCACCGACAATTTCTTCGGCGTCGCGCCTTCACAATAGTTGGGAAAACGCAACGACGAGTACTCAATGCTTTTATGAACCGTAAAATATTAACGATTAATTTTAGAATCGATTGTTTATTGCCTTCTAAATACTCGGTGGATTAAATAAAGTCTATACATGAAGACTGGTGTCTTATGGTTTCATAAGATGCTATATACATAGATGCTAGTCGGTCGCAATAATAATAAAATTTCAATTCGATATTTCCTGTTGGTATAATTTAAGAGCCAGACAAAAGTGCAGACCATCCAAATTAAAACAATATGTGACCTGGAAATATTTGTGGCTAGACAGCGGGTGAAGTGAATCACTCATTCATTCATCCGAGTACGTTGTAGAGGAAGCTGGTGACATACGAATCGACACAAACAAAAGCCGAACGGCTCAGGTTCACGTTCCGGGAACAATGAGTGATGAGATGAGTTCATTCATTAGCCGCTAAGTGGAAGCAGGAAGAATTGCAAGTTTTATGTTAGTCACGATAAAAGTTTTACGTAATTTTCAATACATAATATTATATTACTTTAATTAACACAAATGGGTATAATGATTATATGTCAATTTGAATTCCTGGAATGTTAGGTATAGAGTTACATTACTTTGTATTTGTCATGTAATGGATAATAAATTCCTATCGAAAACATTTAGTTTATAATGACACTATGTTCAATCGCATTCAAAATTTTTATATTGTTACAAAATTACCAATACACTAAATGCGTATCCCGGAAAATCTTCACAAAAGAGTTATTGATCAGAACAATAAAATAATCCACAAACTGTATAATTTATTAAATAAATTGTTACTAAGCCATAGTATTGTTTATAAACATGAATATATGTATGTCTCACGAAAATAATAATAAAATATAGTTATATTATCAAATTCACTGGATGACGTAGAATATCATTAAATTACGGCTATTTTAGCAGTAGTCGAAAAAGGCTAATGAATGAATATGAAACATTAACTCATAACTGTAATAAATACGAATGGAGAAATATGTCGCATTTTTAAAGGACAATAATAAACGATCCATTACAAGTACCGAGGTGAACCGGCTGGTCTGGTACTCTTGTAGGTATATAAGTAATATTTACAGAGCTAAGTAAACGCATCACTGTCTATAAAGAACGTGATACGTCTCAGGGAGGCCTTTTTATCTTTAAGTATATTTGGAGCATGTAATAAGTGGACTTTTTCTGAAAAACCATATATTATTATGTAGGATTTTTTCATAGATTCATATTGCTCAAGGGTCCATGGATATAATGATTTGATCGAACAAGGTTGTAACAAGGTTTTAGCATAGTCATGCATATTAGTTCGATAATAAGAATTTACAAACGTATGCTCTTCAGAGCACAAGTTTGTATATTGAGCTGAATTTTAATACAACCCAAGTCACGAAAAGAAATAAGATGATCCTAACTTAGGAAACCAATAGTCATCATTATGCATTACGAGATAATTAGACTAGAAAATATTGATGTATTCGGTTGATAAAACCTGGTCATTGATAATCAACAACGTGTCTCAACTACGCACCAGTAAAAGTATGTGGCACTGAACTACTTGACGAAAGCTTCTTCAACTAAACTCCAATGTAACTAACAAGTCTACTTAACAAGGCAGTTCACTTAATCCTATTTAATGACTTTTAGAATTTAGAATCAAAGCTACAATGTAAGCTTTTAATATTGGTTAAAATTTAAATGATCTCCAAGAATGTAAACCTATTCATAATAATCTAGAATTCCAACCTTTACCAATAAAGTATGAATGTCATACATAATGCCAACACTTGATTATGTCATTCAACTACAACTACCAAGTTTATTACAATTCTTTACGTAATTATTAAAAGTAACATACAATTACAAATGATTTATTGCATCTCAAAATAAACGTTTGATGCAATGCTCAGGAATTCCATTGTTCGCAACCACAATATTATATGAATTTTGTACTATATTGACAATATGAGATCATAAAAATCTAATTTGGTTGTACCTGCCCTTAAGTGTAGGATTAAATAAAATAAAATTACATCAAACTTATGTTCGTGCCATCCTTACTAATCCCTCCATTTAAAAGCAAAAGCACCATTAAAGGTGGTAGGTACACGGTTATTAATTGAAAATCATCCTTAAAAGATAATATCGTACTTTGAATTTCAAATCGCTAACGGCCCAACCATATTTTACGCTTTAGTATTGTCTTCTAATAAAGAAAATGGCGATCCGACGAGGGCTAAAGTTATAAAGACGGGACAGAGTCGTGCTGCGTATAATAATCATCTAGAAAGTGCCATTAAAGTGAATTGTTAAGTAAAATTTCGTTTAAATACTTGTGAAGTATAAATACATTTTGAATACGATTGTAGTGTTAATAGCGTCATTTGAATAGTCATACCGATCACAAATGCCCACGGCGCTGCAGCCTCGACACAAATTTGCCGCGACGTAAACTATCCTCGATATGACGCGCTTAATTCACACATAAGCTTCTTCGCACTATGACCCTTTTAATAGACAGCTGGACAGCTGTAAAAGTTTATATCTATATGTTAACTCTATTAACATAATGTTAACTTTTCATTTAATCACGATTTCTATACAAATATTACCGCTAAAAGTATTTGGGACTGAAATGTTTCCCGTAGTTCTCCAAGGCACAATACTGGTGCCAATACCAAATCATTAAAAAAAGTAGTGGTATTTTTAATTAATACTTCTGTATCAACACAGATAATCCCACGACAATTACAAAAGATTCAACCTTCAGTCGGTCGATATTCTATGATGTAAGCACGATGACGTTTGGGTATATCAATCGTAAGACAATGACCGTAATATCAGGGATTTCATTCATTGGTATCATTTGTAAATTCCAATTA
Organism: Fissipunctia ypsillon; assembly: GCA_947568875.1. NCBI lineage: Eukaryota > Metazoa > Arthropoda > Insecta > Lepidoptera > Noctuidae > Fissipunctia > Fissipunctia ypsillon. The sequence goes on from OX387643.1 coordinate 7,274,196, forward strand.
GCTAGGCTATTAAGTATGTACTGTAGCATTGAATGCGAACAAAATGGACGTAAATGAGTCAATTTATTAAATACCTGTTTCTTTTTGTTACAGTTTGCGTATCTGATGCCGAAGCTGTACAAATCTCTTGTGGAATACCAGGAGATCTTCAAACTACTCATCAAAGTTGAAGTTGAATTCGCCGACGACCCTTTTTGCAGCTACAACAAAACCCGACATGAGTTAATAGGGAAAACTCTTCAGCGATTATACAGCACCATAGCTGAAATAAGAGAAAATATGGTGTATGTAGGTATAACAGTGCCTCAGGTTAGCAAAAGCAAAGACTTACAAGTCTTAGAAACGAAGGTTGACGCGCCACAGTGTCTCAAGAATGACTATATAGCGTTCAGAGCGTACGGCAATCTTCTCAACAACTGGTACTCCGAATTCAGGTGTCCTCGGGGCAAGAAGGTCATCACCAGCAACAGCAGATGCGCTGCCTATGAGGCCAAACTAAAACAAAAGAAAGATAAAAGATATAAGAACACGGAAAGATAGAATATATGTTTTTTCAGTATTGTGACGTAACTTAATCTTTGCTTCGACTAATTATTTATTTAATATACAATCGGTATAGTCCCTATTGTACTTATTTATTGGTAGGTCTGTAAGCGCTCGCGCACGCTCTCTAACACGACAGATGTTGGTTGTATCGAAGTGCTTGACGAAACAATGTTTTGTTTATTAAGTATTGGGTACTTTCTCTGTGATATTTAGTATTCTGTAGATATTAATCATTAATTTATTGAAAGTTTTAGTTCTTAAGCCTTTCTGTTCAGTTCCTTTGTACTTAACTGTTATATTTTTCTATTTCTCGTTACGACGAAGCTTTATTTATTAGTTTATAATTTGTTAGATTTTAACTATCATTTTATTTTATGTATTTATTTAATGTATACTAATCTCTTTTTTATACTATTCTCTTTATTGCTATACGATGAAATCTGATTTCTATGCAGTGCATTAACAAAATTTAACTTAATATCTCTTAATAATGTATCTCGAGTATTATTAGCAGGCAAAACATGCCGTTTTAGCCAAGAAAGACTTTTAGCCTTATAGTAAGTTGCTTATTTATGTAATAAGTAAATTATACATAAGTTTGTATAGAAATGTGCCGTTAGATGTTAGTGAATTAATGAACTGAATACCATGAGAATATTACCTATATTTTATATACGAGTTGCATAATTTTCCAACGCCAATTTTGTTACTACCATGTAAAATATAAGTACCTACATGACTTAAACAATAAAATAAATGGATTCAATCACGTAAGCTTGTGTTTACTTCAACTTTCACCTTACACACTACCTGTTGGATGAAAACTATACACACACCAGATAAAATAAGATATATATACAAAACATCAAGCTAGATAATAGGTACCTAGGCAAATCAGTGATCAGACTTGGTACAGCCCAGGATAGTGACGATGCTACCATAATCTTTGATGATATCTACTAAATAAAAACCTAGGTGTATGGTCAATAAAAACGTTTAGAAATGATAATGACGACGTTCATCATAAAATCAGCTCTAAGATGTTCTGTAGGTAAATACCGTCCACATTGTATGATTATGATGGGAAAGTGATTTTGATCACAGTATGCAACTGGCCACTAATTTTCTCTGAACTTTATCTTAATCGTTTCTCAATATCTGACGATAGCCAAAACATTTTTACCACACGGTCTATAATTGTGTATCTCTGACACAATAATAGAAGAAGTACGAATATTTTATAAGCCCGACCCGCTTTCCTATTTTTCACCCATACCATAAAGACTTGATAATGATACTACAAACTGCCGGAAAAATAAAAAATCGCAAAGAAAACTAAACGATTCTGCAGGAAATTAAATCTTAACTGATATCAGTGATATCCTACAGGAAATGGTTCTAATAAAACTGAAGGTTATACTCACTGTAACTAAACTTTAATGGCAAATATATTAGACATAACCTTTACAAATAGCCTAACTTGTACACGTAAATTATGTAGTTATAAGCTCATAATTCGTATCTAATCACTCAGGTATTTACCTAAATGTTTTCAAGAATCTATGAGACATACGTTTTTGATGCCTATAAATGGCTAGAAGGTTTAAGTTTCTGTACCTACTTGGTTAATAGCTGGTGATTGGTATTGACATTTGGAAGAAGATTTTCTGTTTTGTTCGGTATTTAGATACCGTCGACAATTCCAATTTTGAAACAATTTTGCTTGAAAATGTTTTGTGCCGTTCCGACTTTCTATTGATTTACGAGAACAAAGAATCATAGGGCAGGGTTTCTTCTATGAATCAGTGTAGGTATGTATATACAAAAAGCAACTTTCTAAGGTGTAAAGTCGTCCGTGTTTTCGATAGTACATATTGCCCGCTACTTCATGCGCACAATTTCCCTACACAACTTCGACACCCCGTTTCACTCCTCAAGACATTAGAATGCTTATATGGCAGACCAAGACGAAGATGGAGGAACTTGACTCCTACCGAAAGGACTGGCGCGCAATGGCAGTGGACAAACGTGTGTAGAAAAGGGAAAGGGAAGCCTTTGCCCAGCAGTGGGACATTACGGCCTAAATAGATAGATAGACAGATAGAATGCACCGAAGAAGGAGAAGAATGGGAAGAAGACATGGGTTTATGTCTGTATGTGTAGGATGCACATGAAGGGCGTCTCCATCCTACATATGGCAAAAGCAATTCCAAACCAAACATCAAAATCGATTCAGCAGTTTATCCGTGAAAACCAGACAAAATAATTTTATCGATACCTACATACAAGAATACCCTACGCCTCGATATATTTGAAATACCTACCTGGACATCTTGTCCTAGCAGGCGGTAGTTAAAGTAGTGGTGAATGAGTAGAACTATTTAATGGATGCGACACCAATATTAATATTATGTTGATATGATGAATTAAACTTCATAGTTCAACTAATCGCTAGACATAAAATACGAAGAAGTACCACCAGGTAACACAGAGCATTTAGGCAAGTACGTATTATGAATTTAGTGTCACTAGAATTATATCTAATATATCTACTTAAATTACCCATAAATCCGATGATTTTCTAGGTAATTTAAGTTTTTTTTTTTTTTTTGGAGTTTCTATGTAATTTTTGTCAATTTATTATTTGTAATTAATGTAATGACATAAAATACATATGCATACAAACATAATAACAGCTATCGAAATAATAAAACATTGTGCAACCGTAAGTTTTATTTTACCTACAATTTTAAAATTATAATAATAGTAGCGAATGTAGCGAACTCTGCGGGAAAAATTATAAACTAAACTGAAAAGTTCTGCTACTCGCTACTAGATGGCAATAAAACAATTCCTACAACAGCGCCATCTCTCCTCACATTCTTGTACTACCTAAACTACCCAGTTTATTTAGTATTCACTTCTACTAAGAGATGTCGCTAAATACAACAATGTTAAATGAGGATCGCATTTTTAACCAACTTGTTAAAAAAGGAAAAGGTTCAAAGTCAAAGTTTTTTATTTGTTAAACATAGGTGTAAAAATAGGTGTTATAAATAAAATAGGTACACAGATCTCTATATTTTGCCGTTAACGGCGTACAAATATCAGCTATGAAATTTTTACAATTTAATAGAATTTTTGTTAATGACAAGTAAAATCAAAGCTAAATTATATACTAAAACAAAGTTAACAACATTGCAAACAAAATGTTTTTTGAACATATCAATTTTTAGAAATATAATAACATTTCTGATACTCTAAGTATTAGGTAAGTATAGATAATAAATTTAAATAAATTTGCAAATCACAAACAAAATCATAAATTAAATACTAGGAATTTAAAAAAAAACGAATTCTTAACGCACATATTTATCCACATATCTTGCATTATCTTCTATGGAATAATATGCCTTGTGTGTTAGGAAATTATTTAAATATTTTTTTAAATCATTTAGCTCATGTTTTTCTCTTATAGGCTTGGGGATTTTGTTATAAATTCTGGGTGCCATGCCTAGAAAACTTTTTGTATAGAATGCTGTGTTGTGCGTATTGGCGCAGATCTCATTATTACGACGTTTGGACTTCAGTGTTTTAAATAAATTTAAGTTAGACTTCACAAACACCGTTGTCACATAGATATACATACATGGTAGGGTTTTTTTTTTGGCTTCGCACGCACACATGGTTGGATTAACAACTTAAACTTTTTGAAAAATTCCAAGCAACTGTCAGTTGATTTTAAGTTGAAGACAGATCGTAAACATTTCTTCTGTGCCTTGAATGCAATAAGTTTATCTGTAGAATTCCCCCAGTATATAATTCCAAAGCGTTATGTAGATGATACGTAGGCATGGTAAGCTACTAAGACGACGGGCTCGTTTACTATTTTTCTCAAGTTATAGAGAGCATAAGAGTATTGGTTTAATTTTTTTAAGATAATTTCTATATGAGATTTCCAAGATAGATGACTAGGTATCTAAGTGCAGTCCCAAGAACCTGGTATTATCGGTGACAGCTATTCCTACATTTTCATATAATAAATTTAATTGTGACTGATTTGTCCGTTGATAAAATGACATTATTTTTGTTTTTTCTAAATTAATTTTCAAGTTATTTATTTTTAGCCAATTAATAATACGTTGTAGGTTCTCAATAAACCTTACTGACAATTTATCCCGCTAGAGGGCGCACCTCAACGCTTGGTAAACAGAACAACATGGCGTCCGTCTATCTCTATGGTAAGATTAACTAACAAAAAGGTAAAAAGGAATAATGAATTTGTAGGATTATTACTTGATAATTTTAAATTGTACATAATTTTAATAATAAATTCATTTTATGAGACCGTACATTACGTTAATGCAACCTGTAATGATAGTTATAAGGGGGATAAATAATTAAATAAATAACGTAAACTTCTGTTTACGTTATTTATTTACACAAACACAACAACAAACTTCATCCTTTTTCATCTATGGTTATAAAAAAAATATCTATGGTTAGATGACTCTTAATTAGAAATCCAACCAATCCAATCAATCCGACAACCTACTGATATATTATTTTAGTGATATCCGTTCGTCAGGAATATTCTATAATAGATAGTACCTAATAATGCATCAGTCAGTGAATCAGGGGGCCAACCACCACCTCTTAAAGCAGTATTATTTTAATGTTACTTCAGTGTGAGAAAGAGATGAAGCTATACAGGACGTCTAGCTCCATCTCTTTTCCACACTCAAGTAAGATTACAATAATACTGGTCTAGCTCCAGTGTTGTGCCATTAGGTAGTATATGCAGGAACGAAGATGTTCATTAAATTCACTAAAAACAGATGACTTCGCAAGCAGTTGTAAATTGCTACATTGCAAGCATTTTACAGTCACAAAACATTAAGGGTTGTGTTCTGAACATTTTAGAGCTGAAGACTATAAGAAGGAAGGATATTTTACAGGTCAGAGTGGTAACCTAATGTAAAAACACAATATTTTTGTGTTAATTACTTGAATGTAACGTTAAAAGTTTATTGTAAAGTAGTTCAATATCACAAAAACAAATATATTTGAAATTCTTTTACGCATGTTTTTTAACCTTTTGGTATTATTTTAACCTACAATTATAGTAACAAGGATGAGATAAAGCTTAAATTATATTGAAAAACGCCGAAAAATGTTGGCACTCGCATTTGACAGTTTGCTTTGTTTACTTCGTGTTTATGTGGCACCATCTGCTGTCTCAGCTTTGCGTAATATTCCCTATTCGTCTGTATATTTTTTTATGTATGTTCATCGATATTTTCTTCAAGTGTTAACCGATTTTGAAAATTCTATTTTATTTATGATAATGCTAAATGATTTTATTTCTGTAAGTAGGTTTATACAAACACTTTTACACGTCAACCATTTCAGAATAGTCAGATAGGAAACTTCGGCCTCATCTACATAGTTTAAAAAAAATGGTCGATGAAAATAGATAAAGTACACTAAACGGACTGTCTCTATGTCAGTTAAATTACGAGTTTTTCGAACAGCGTATGCTGCAGAGCTTAGTTTTTTTGACAATTTGGCAGGGAAAACTTGCGCGGTGGTCCCATAAAAATTTTATTAATTTTGCTTTGCTTATCATTATTCCTTGATTTTAGAGGAGGTATTATCCACTCTATGTTACTTACTCTCTCGACGTTTAGGTAAATATACTCTACCTATTCCGATCTCTAATAATCACGGAACAAATAAGCACATAAGCCAGCCAACTTACTGTTATTTTACCTTCTTAAAACAAAACATTTGAATTTGGCACAATTTTAGTAGGAAACCCTAAAAAATGTAACATGATTCTTCAAATCAATCATTTTTAACTATATAAAAAGTCCAATAAATAATTCGTGATTTCTACCTTTTCCGATCTCTGCTTATTTCGGAAGTCGGTAGCAAAAAACGCAAATATATAAAACACTTTTTTACAAAAAAAAAAACAACCAACCTCCAAAAAAACACTACAAATTGAAAAATAACTCACTTTTTTTTTTATTTCAGAAGTCGGTGTTTTTGGATTTGTATTTTAGGTTTTTGGGTTTTTTGGTTTTGGGTTTTTGGTTTTTCGACTTCAAAAAAAGGAGGAAAGTTCTCAGTTCGTCGGAATCTTTTTTCTTATGTGTGTTCCTTACTCGAAGACGGCTGGACCGATTTGGAAAATTATTATTTGGTTTGAAAGGGTATATTTTCCAGGTGGTCCCATTGTCATCGGGTCAGGACCTGATGATGGGATCCTGGAGAAATCGAGGGAACTCTTCAAATATACACACACACACACGCACACGTGTACTGATTTGGGTATTTTTATAGTAACTTTTTTGTGCATTTGCTCTCGGAAAGCACCATTTGGTTAAGTGAAATTGATGATGAAGACTACGGATGGCCACAGGAACAATTCAATAATAAGTATGATTCGATTACCTACTTTAAAATGATTTCTAAGCAATATAAGCAGTGCACATGATGAAGTGGTGCTGATAGTGAAGTACCAGGAGAACTCCTCAACAATTAACGTCCCTGCATCGGGAAAAGCAATATTCTGTAAAAGGTGATGAGCAGTTGTCATTAGGCTATTTTAACTTAGATAAATTACAAACCGACCCTCTAAAAAGTGAAAAATAAAAAACTTTTTTTCAAAAAAAAAAAAACAACCAACTTCCAAAAAAACACTACAAAGTGAAAAATAACTTTAATTTCGGAAGTTGGTGGCAAAAACCTAAACTACAGATCCAAAGACACCGACTTTATTTATATACTTACCTATAAACAATCCATTGAAAGACAAACAGACGGGCGAACAGACAACCAGACGTCGATGGCTACCTTTGGGTACGGCACTCTAAAAAACGTTTGGCTTTAATTTAATAATCTATTAATTTAATTTCAGCTATTATTAAGTCCTTGCCATCAGCGAAACAGTACCTACCCACTTTAGTTTCAAAAAGTTTTGAAACCAGGACGGATTGAAATATCAGCTAATTAATAGCCGAAGACAGTTCTTCGGCTATTAATTAGCTGATATTTCAGTCCGTCCTGGTTTCAAAACTTTTTATTTATAAAATAGAAATCCACAACCATTTGTAGTATGTACCAACCCAAACATTTTATTTTTCAGACATGTACAGTCCGCGAGGCCTAAGCCGAGCGTTGCATTTGTGTGAGTGCACATAGAGAGTGTAGGTGTGACGTCGGCCCAGTGGTCTCGAACCTACCGATTTTTCGGTATTTCTACCGATATGAGCTCTCCTTATAAATTAGCCTGTAAGTTTTTTTTTTCAATAAATAAACGAATTTGATTGAATATTGTATTTTTTTGTCAAATACCGATTTAGGGTACAAATATTTACCCTAATTTGATTTGTTTAATTTGGGGATTTTAGCTGGCAACTCTACCGATCTCGCTCTATGACGTTCGAGACCACTGCGTCGGCCTAGAGCGCGACGCGTCTGTGCGCATCGTCTGACTCCACTTTTGGTAATCACTCACACAAATGCAAAGCTCAGCTTAGGCCTCGCGGACTGGATCGCTGTCGAGTCTACCATGAAGTACCTGGGATTGGTGCTCGACAGCCGGTGGGACTTCGGACCCCACTTCCGGTGGCTGGTGCCCAAGTTGATGGGCGCGGCTGGGGCGCTGTCAACGCTGCTTCCCAATCTGGGCCGCCCGAGCGCCGCCTGTAGGCGACTCTACGTGGGGATCGTGCGATCGATGGCCCTTTACGGGGCCCCGATCTGGGCGGCTGACCTGACGGCCGGTAGCATTGCTGTTCTGCGGAGGCCGCAGAGAGCGATGGCCGTCAGAGTCATCAGGGGTATCGCACGATCTCCTACGAGGCGGCTTGCGCACTGGCCGGGTCCCCGCCCTGGGACCTGGAGGCGAAATTACTCGCGTCATTGTATCGGTGGCGCGAGGAAATGCAGGCGCGAGGTGAGCGACCGATGCAGGGACTAATGGAGCAGCGTCGGTCGCTGCTTCGCGAGGTCCTGGTGGCGGAATGGCGGGACAGGCTCTCACGCCCTACCTCGGCACCATCGAGGCGGTCCGGCCGGTGCTCGACCTTTGGCTCGGGAGGAGGCACGGCTCCTTGTCGTATAGGGTGACGCAGGTGCTCTCGGGGCATGGTTGCTTCGGGAAGTACCTGTGTCGCATAAACAGGGAGCCAGACGCCCGGTGTCACCACTGCGTCGACTGTCGGGAGGACACGGCGCGGAATACGCTGGCAGAGTGTGCCGCTTGGGAGGAACAGCGCCGTGCCCTCATCTCTAGAGTAGGCAGTGACCTGTCGCTGCCGGCTGTCGTTAATTCGATGGTCGGCAGCGAGGAGTTCTGGGACGCGGTGGTTTCCTTCTGCGAGACAGTCATCTCGCAGAAGGAGGCAGCGGAAAGGGAGAGGGAGATCACATCCTCTCACCCAGCCCGCAGCAGGCGCACTGGGCGTCGGCGGAGGGCGGACAACGCACTCTTCCAGCCCCCCTAAATGGGTCCAGGGGCGACGGACTCGGGGACGGCCGTCGCCCCCCATACATCGGACCCGAGGTGGCGGCGCGTAGTGTTCCACGCGCGCCCCTCTTAGACGTCGCGGGGGGAGTCAAACACCTCACTCCCCCCCTCGACACGAGGAGAGGCCTGCCGTGGCGGGCCGGCACCAGCCGGGGGTTGCGGTAGGATCGTAAGTTCCCGCGACCCTCGGCGTAGGTGTGAGATGGAACACCGGGGTGGTTTTTAGTCAGTAAGAGTCTGACAGACCCCTCCGCCCACCCCAGGGCGGAGGACATCCATGAGGATTTTCCACCCCGAAACAAAAAAAAAAAAAAAAAGGTCTCGCGGACTGTAAGCATCTATTATTAAAGTTTTTACATTTCAGCTTCAGGTCTCTGATTTCAGCTCTGGTCCACATTGTTCCATCAATTACCTACAAAAATTCAAAAATAGACAAAAATAGCCAAATTACATTTTGAAGGTTCACAATTCAAAACCTATCCTGTAACTAAATTGCTACTAGCACAGCAAATCACCGACCTTCATAGACCACACGTGGTCACAGTTCGTTGGTCGGCTTCCTACGCGTGTTGCAAGCTGGTGGCCAAACATTCAATGTACACGCATTATAGTCATTACCGACTGAAATATCATTACCTAATTGCAGCTGTTTCTAGGCCCCAGCCGATTTCTAAATTGAGAATTTGAAGTTAGGAACTTGTATTGAATTGGCAGCAACAAATTCCCCCTTAATCAGCCTATAATGTTCCTACAGCACACAGGCCTTCTCTCTGTGAGAGGGACTGGGCCATAGTCCACCACGCACTCCACGCAGGCCCTGTGGGGGTTGGCGGATGTCACATGTCTTAAATTTTTTTGGCTCTAGGGCATGCCGGTTTCCGGAAACGATGGTTTACTTCGTCGTTTTGAGAGTAGTGATATCATAATTATTCGTATTTATAATCAGTTGTGCTTTAAGATATTTTATTTCTGTTTAATTGGTTTTAAAAGACACTTTTATTCGTCACATTAGCTGTGTTTATGAAACACTAGCTTCTGCCTGCGACTTCGTCCGCGTGAAAATTCTTGTCCGCCCGACCCACCCCGTTGTATCGCATAGCCCGCCCGCGCTATTACTTCGTTTTCGCTTAGCGTTCTTTTTGACTTTTTTCATTTTGCTCGGCTACTAAGGGGCATAGCGTGATGTTAAACAGAACCTTCCTCAAGAATTGGGCTGTCAAATACAAAAAGATTTTTTAAATCTGACTGGTAGTTCCAGAGATTACCCCCTACATACAAACTTACAAACACACAAATTTTACCTCTATACAGGGCGTCCCACGGATATGCCACATGGAGGGAAATTCTCTTGAATATTATAGATGGAACATTTTACTGAAAGAAGACATTTGAATTTAAAAAATAATTTAAACTGCATTCATAGATATTAAGTAATTACATGGTTGAACCGGGAATCGAACCCGTTACATGAGAAAAATAATCAGCCTGTAGCTTTATCATACCGATCGAAAGGCTTCGTCGTAAGGATTATTTTTTGCTAAATAACATAGTATCACAAATAAAAGGAAGACCATGGATGACTTACATGAGAAAAATAATCAGCCTGTAGCTTTATCATACCGATCGAAAGGCTTCGTCGTAAGGATTATTTTTTGCTAAATAACATAGTATCACAAATAAAAGGAAGACCATGGATGACTTACATGAGAAAAATAATCAGCCTGTAGCTTTATCATACCGATCGAAAGGCTTCGTCGTAAGGATTATTTTTTGCTAAATAACATAGTATCACAAATAAAAGGAAGACCATGGATGACTTACATGAGAAAAATAATCAGCCTGTAGCTTTATCATACCGATCGAAAGGCTTCATCATAAGGATTATTTTTTGCTAAATAAAAGGAAGATCATGGATGACTTTTATGATTATATTTCTGTAAATAGATATTTGTTACGGTCGCGAATCATAATTTAATCAACGTACAACCCAATACTGACCTGTAAATTGCATAAAACGTAAGAAAATTAAGACAGCCACTTTCAGTTTGGATTGGTAAATACCTAAATACTAAACTGTTTAGGTTACAAAAGGCATTTTAGAAAAACAATATGGGTGTAACGCAACGCGTATAAAAACTAACGAGTATCTAGTCTAGACTACCTAACAGAATAATATTGTTTTTGTTTTTTTGGTTAATGGGCCTGGCTCTTGACCTCGATCTCGCCCACAGATCTCGCTTGATGGAAAACAGTGGATGAGGTCTACGATGGATGTCAGTAAGGTCCAGCAAACGCTAAACAATATATTTCTAAACTACCTACTACCGTCAATAATAAAAGTATTAAAAACGAATATGATTGTTTAACTTAGTTAGGCTTGGTACAAACAGTAGTTTAACATTATTATCTAAGTTTCATCATAATACATAAAACGTAGCTTAGTGGCCACTATTTTCCGTTTTAAGGATTATAATAAAACTTAACAATGTAAAACTACCGTTTTTAATAATAATAATGTATAATCTTGTGGAGCACAACATATCCTGCTTATTTTCTGCATTTTCATTCTAAAATAAAATAACCAAACAAACGATGAGGGCGCCACTGCGCACACGATATGAGGATATCGTGGCCATTTTGTATTAAAATTATTATTTACCTATGGGCAGGTATGCACACCATTAGTCTGTATTGCTTATCTATCTTATACCCGAAAGGAAATCATCCGGTGCTTACCATAAATTGACCAAATCTGAAACCACGAAAAAAAAGGCTGTTCCATAAATTTTGTCGAAAATTACGTGAACACAAATGTTTGGCACAGTTGATTCCATGCTCATTATGATTTTTGATTTACCTTAGACAAATTACAACAATTTTCGACACCAACAACTCGATCTAAAGGTACAAGCAAACAACCTACGCTAAGCCTATTTCTTAATAACACTATTATTATTCATCGGGCACTTATCCATGACAACCAGGTTAATAGTACCTACTATTTTTTCTCAAATACTTGAAACGCTCTGTTTACAACGCGACAGTAGTTATTATTATAGTTATAATAATAGTACTAACAAGATAGATGAAGTTATGATTTATGATTATGACATAATTGTAGGCAGGTTGAAGTGAATTAATTTATGCCTAGGATTTTGTAATTGAGCTTTGTGGTTAAAGTTGTATATGAAAGTAAGGCTAGGTGCTAAGGTAGGTTTGCATTGTGGACTCGGGGTGGATTGGCTGTTTGAGGAGTGGCTGGAGAGGCGCCACGGCGTCCTCACCTTCCGCCTGACGAAGGTCCTCACCGGACATGGGTGCTTCGGGAGGTACCTGTCCGGATGAGGCGGGAGGAAACGCCCGGGTGTCACCACGGTGTGGATCGCCCGGAGGACTCGGTGGAGCATACGGTGGAGGTCTGCCCGGCTTGGGCGGAGCACCGCCGTATCCTCGTGGAAGCGTACGGCGGAGGCGATCTTTCGCGTCCGGCCCTGATCCAGGCCATGGTACGAAGCGAGGGTACATGGGAAGCCACCTCCTTCTGCGAAGCAGTAATGCTCGCGAAGGAGGAGGCGGAACGCGTGAGGGAGAGGCAAGCTTTGCGCCCTCACGCCCCTAGTCGCCGCAGGAGACGCCCTGGGCGTCGGGAATTGGCAGCCGATTCCCGGCCACCGTAGGCGCGGGCTTGCGGACGGCGAGCAATGGGTAGCTAGCCGTCCGGTAAGGACCAGGCCCGAGTCGACGGCGCGTTGTGTTCCACGCGCGCCTCAAAGAGATGTCAGCACCATTGAAGGGGTCCGCTAGGGCCGATGCCAGCCAGGGTCGCGGGATGTTCGAAAGAGTTACCATGGCCCCGACACAGGCAACAAGGGCCGGATTGGCTACCAAAAGAACGTCTTTGTTCAGAAACATTTATTTGGCTTGTATTATATCGAGAAGACCCATTTTAATTTTTGCAAAAGTATTTACATACTGTTTTATTTTGTATTTTAAACTTAAGTTCTACCTACCAAGGGAGCCCGGAGATCTTTAGTAGGATTTACTACCCCGCGCTCGTTTAACTACACAATACAAATAAATAAAATTAAAGTGTCTGTTTGTAATGTCAAAATAACAACTTTTTACTAAATGCATATGAAATACATATTAGTGGCGCAGCGTTCATACAACCCGATTCCTCTCGGTTTCCTTTCGGAACACCCACTCCTCTTAGTACCTATCTACTATTGCCAATTAATAATAGTATACCTGTGTGTGTCATTGTGTATCACGACACATTACAGATATTTAATACAAGTTTAATACATCATAAGACTAAAAACATTACAAAAATGCCTAAATTTTTTTGTCTAAACAAAGATTTCCGATAACGTCAGCGTCAAAATAAACCGGCCCTCGTGTGTCAGAATGCGGTACTAAATTCGTAGGACGGACACACGTGATTTCGTGTCCCGCAGCATCGCGTCGTAGGTAACCGGGGAAGCCGAACTACAGCGAGTTGTGACAGGGGCATAAATATAAAAGTATGTAGGCGAGAACGAGATAGAATTAATGATTGTTCTTTTTTGTGTTTGTGATTTTCTTTGCGTCATGTTTACCGCAAATAAATGTATTTTCTTTCTTTTCATTTTGTATATTATGTAATGTTCTTTGTTAATGTTGATTTCTTGACACATAAATTCACGTGTATTTTGTTTTCACCTGCTCTTTTGCATTTTATTCTTTGTAACATTAGAATATTTTTGTAATATAATGTTCTTCAGAAATAAAACTATAATCGGTAATTTTAGCGTTTATCTCTGTAAAAAAATTGACAAAATAATCTGTTTAGTGATAGCATCTCTTTGGTTATGTTACTTGACCATAGATGGCGTTTAATAAAAAAGTAAAGTAATCACGTTAATTTTTGAGTTAATTCATTTCGATGTTATCTAGAAATTATGAGAACTGATCAAATTTTTCGTCGGCTTCCCTCTTACGATAATTGTAGCTGCGCTGCTGGCTAGATATACACGGTATTTTAACAAAAAAGCAAATTTAAAATTTTTGTCTGTCTGTCTGTCTGTTTGTTCCGGCTTATCTCCAAAACGGCAGGACCGATTTTGACAAGACTTTCACTGGCAGATAGCTGATGTTACGGGGAGTAACTGAGGTTATATTTTAGAAAAAATAATTAGGGTTCCGCGCAAAAAAATTAAAACCTGAAAGATGAAATTGTGAACAAAAGGTTGGATTTGATAAAATATTTTTGCATTTGGTAGCCCAGTTCTCGGGGATAGTTATATGCTATTTAACATCATGCTACGCCCTTAGGAGCCGAGCAAAAAGAAAAAAATTCAGAAAGAACACTAAGCGAACACGAAGTAATAGTGCGGGCGGGCGATGCAACGCGACGGGTCGGGGGACGAGGGAGTTTTATTAAAGTGTGGCTGTTATTTTAGTATATTGTATATCTTATGACTTTCACGCGAACGAAGTCGCAGGGCACAGCTAGTCCTCTATATAATCCGACTCTGTGTAGACTATCTCTACACATATAGTTGCATGCTAAGTATTTGAATGTAAAGCACCAACAGATAGTAACTTAGCCTCTGAATTAAACCTGGGACAAAATATTAAGCCATGTAGGTATGCTAGATTTTTTCACACCTATAGTGAATGTATCTACCATCGTGGACATTTGCGGTGAACCACTTTTCAACCTTATTACCTTAGTAATAAGGTCGAAAAGTAGTTTACCGCAAATGTCCGCGGTGGTGCCTAGAAAAAGGTGTTAAACAAGCCGATCCACTCTAACCTAAGCTGTTCACAAGCGCACTGCAGGAGGTTTTTTAACAAGTGCCTGATTCGTGGCAGTCACGAGGCATAAATGTTAGAGGTCACCAGCTAACAACCCTCCGTTTTGCTGATGATATTGTATTATTCTCCATATCACGTTCAGAACTTGAAGAAATGCTCCAAAATCAGAGCACAGCAAGTCTTGAGGTTGGTCTTTCAGTGAATAAATCGAAAACACAGGTCATGACCAACAGCCCGAAACGTAGCGTCGAGGTAAACGGACATATGTTGCAATATGTCGATGAGTAGTTGGGCCAGATAGTGTCTTTCAACAACAGACAAGACCGGGAACTAGTCCAAAATGCTTGGAAGACTTACTGGACCCTTAAAGAACACATGAAAGGTAGTCTTCCAATAACACTGAAAAGAAAACTCACCGACATGTGCGTCTAGCTCGTCCTAACCTATGGTGCACAAAGTTGGTCACTTAAACAATAGTAATGGAGCGTAGCATAATAGGTGTCAAGCGTACAGGCCGAGTTAGAAACACCACCCTGCGCTCCATAAATCAAGTAGCAGATGTTGGAGAAAGATCGTCACTTACTGGACGCGTGACTACGGCGAAGGTAGGGTGACGATCTGCACCCTAATTGCGTAACAGACTATCAATCGGAATCTGAATTATTTTGAAGCAAATTGCTAAACCATTGCTTCATAAGTTCGACAAATTTGTCTGCTCAACACGTAAATAACGCAAGTAATGTTGTTGAACTGTCAAAATGAAACCGATTCCGATTGCTAATGTGTTACGCAATTGCCCCGTTGCAATTGGCCCTGCCAACCTTACCAGCGCGCTGGTAAGGTTGGCAGGGCCAACATGGCCAGATATCGTAAAGACAGGGAGGTTTAGAAGAAAAAAGGGGACCCCTTTGCCCAGCAGTGGGACACAATATAGGCTAAAAAACAATGTGAATATTGCTAGTCTTCAGCAATATAGTGCACCAAAAAGGGTCTCAACGACTTTGTGATAAAGTGACACAAATGATACTTACCTATAGAAGTCCTATACTACCTGGGCAGTCAGCCTTGCTACCAACCTTGCTGACTTGCTTTTATACATATAGAGGGCAAGCCGCTGATGTCAATACATTAGCTTAGTACAAATTCATACTAGCATAACTCTCGGCGGAGTACAGGTGTGATGATAAGATGATGTGGAAATAAGAGAAGATTAAGTAAAACACAATCAAATAGTTAAAGATGTTGGAAACCAACTTTGCTAACTCAAACTGTCCAAACAATAACTTACCTTTAGAGGTAGGTACTTACTACTATGACTAAACTGCGTGATTACACGGTACGCGTCACTAAATTTTATGCACCGTAACCACACACTGACGCACAATAAGACGAGTCGGTGTCAATAATCCTTATAAGGTCAAGAACACACTTGGTATCTGCACCTTTTCAAATACAAACCCATTAGCTCTAAAGTCCCTGGCAAGACAGCCTTGACCTCGATGACCTTGAAGAAAAAAAAGCAAAGTTTTTAAATTCTTAACAGATTGTAAAACGACGTCCTTCTGTAATTATCTTTACGACAACCCAAATTTTGGCTCACATTGATATTGCTGTGTAATAAATTTTGAAGCGAAAAAAATAAGATGATGCTAATATTGTTGTAGAGAATAATGCAAAAAATATGGGCGAGTGCATTATGAGAGCGTTGAACTTTAGACTGCAAAGAAAAACAGATTCAAGAGATTAGGGTAATACAAAATAACATCTTAAATCAATGAAATCATTAAATTTAAACAACATCAATATCTTTTTATTGATTATAATGATTATATTACAGATCACACAAAACACAAAAAATCAGCACTCCATGAGCTTGATTATAAACTACCGTGCACCCAAATACAAGGAAACCACGCAAACACTATCAGAAAATCTATAATTACTACATTAATCATTATTACGGTAACAATACTATCACTAGAATAGAAAAATGCAATAAGAATTCGATAATACGAAATGACAATTTCCGTGCGTGTACACAACACGAAAGCACAGAATGACAACTTTATACACTTCTGGACACATCTATTGGCCCACCTTAGAGTTTAGGTTTCGATGGCCCCTACCGAAATATGATTGCTAGATTGAACAAAAACTGTTGATGCAGTTTTAAACCTGATACATTTTACCATCTTTTTCGATCGTATTGTTTTAAATTTGAATTCAGAATACCATACGACATGGAGCTACGCCTAACAAGTCGGATATGCGCCTTGTTAAAGGCAATTGATTTTTGAATAAAAAACATGTTTTATCAAATAAAGGTTTAATTTAATAACGCGTGTTGCCTCCATGGGCATCTACCACAGCTCTCATACGATTAGGCATAGAGTTTATCAACCGCTCTATGAAATTTTGAGGGATCATCTCCCATTCCTCTTCTATGGCAGTTTTCAACTCCTGCATCGTCTGGGCAACTGGCTGACGAGCCCTAACACGTCTTTTTAGCTCGTCCCACATGTGCTCAATGGGGTTCATGTCTGGGCTTCTGGCTGGCCAGTCCATAACTGTGATGTTCACATCCCGAAGATATTCCCTGACGATGCCGGCCGCATGGGCTCTTGCATTATCATGCATAAAAAGGAAATTTGGGCCCACATAGTCCGCGTATGGTATCACGTGAGGTTCTAAGCACTCACGAATGTACCTTTCAGCATTTAATGTTGGCAGCCGTGGTCCTGTAACAACCTCAAGTTGAGTTTTGCCGCTCGCGGATATACCGCCCCAGACAGTCCATGAGCCACCGCCATAAGCAACCCTCTCTTCAAAGCAGCATTGTGCGAAACGCTCTCCCTTACGTCGGTAGACCTTCTTCCTTCCATCATTGCCATGTAACACAATTTTAGACTCATCAGAAAAGAATACACGGCTCCAATCTTGCTGTGTCCAATTTAAATGACTGCGTGCGAAATGAAGGCGCGCTGTTCGGTGGGCTCGCGTTAGTTTGGGCCCATTAGCTGGCTTGTGTGGTACCATATCGCGTTCTTTTAACCTTCCCCGAACAGTTCGAGCGCTCACAGATACTCCGTGGAAGTCGCGAAGTTGGTTTTGTATCTCAATGGAGGTAAGGTGACGATTTCTCAAGCTGGTCGTCACGATGAATCGATCCTGCCTTTCAGTTGTGACCCGAGATCGTGGCCTTCCTTGGCGACGAACAAAGCCGCCAGTCTCTAGGTACCTCCGATAAACATTTCGGACTGCAGATCGACTTAAATTAAGTTGAGCACTCACGTTTCTTTGGCTGTGTCCGGCCTGAATAAGTGCCACAGCTTGGGCGGCGACTTCAGGTGAAGTATCCATAGATTATTGATAGAACCTCACCTTAATGTTAAGAATAAGTAATGTTTGTTGCAAAACCAAAGATATCAATCACTTTTTCAAGAATTAAATCCAAGTAAACCAATAAAACCAAGTTTTCTTAGTATTCGATTGTTTGATATCAACAAACAGGCTCCAAATTGTCTTTTGTTTCTTTAAATTCTGTGTTCGAAATTCAAAAAAAGACTATTGAATGAAATTGTGAATGTGCCAGGTTCAAAACTGCATAAAAACTTTTTGCTCGACCTAATATAAAATTTTAGCTAGGACCAAACGAAACTGAAAATACAAGGTGGGCCAATAGATGTGTCCAGAAGTGTACAATGAAAGAACCCCGAAACCTAGGTAAGTAGGTACTATTGAGGAAACTCACATCTGACCAATATGAACAATAAAACAAAACAAAAACCAGTGCACACCATGACCACATCTGTTAGCAAGCGTTAGGTACTATAGCGGTCACGCGTTGCAAACAAGAATAGTCCGTACAGTGTATAGATTTTCGTTTCCCACATGGTACACATTACTATAACCCCTTCTCACTCAACCGACTTCTACTCCTAGTAACCTAACCTAACCGCATGCACAGTGAAGGACTGTGCATGCGGTTCGGTTGTGGAATTCACTTCCGCCTGACATTAGGAACTGCCAAATTGTTGCAATTTTTAAAAGAAGAGTGAAATAACACTATCTTTCCACTTCGTAATAGTTGCTTATCATGTATTTATTATTTTATGCTACATTATAATCGTATACTTATATGTTTTAGTGATATTTATTTTAAAAGTATGTATATGTATATTGCATGTTTATAATTAAATTAGTGAATAGTTTTTTTAATGTATTTTGTTTTCTCTTCTACTCTTACACACTTTTTCTACATCTCTTTATCTACTTTCCTATCGTAGTTATGCTGGAAGAGATTTCGTTAGAAATAAGCATCACCTTTGTACGTATTTTCCTGTTCCTTTCTTCTTGTCTGTTTATGTGTGTGTACATAAACTGTTAAATCAATCTGCCAGCCATTTCTACCTATGTTGGGGTCGGCTTCTTGTCTAACTGGATGCAGCTGGATACCAGTATTTTACATGGAGTGATTGCCTATCCAACCTCCAAACCCAGTTAACACGATACCCCATGGTAAGACTGGTTGCCAGACTTTTTGGGCTTTGACTACCCGTAACGACTGTCATTCGTTGATCCGTCGTAAAGCCATTGGCTTAACGTGCTTTCCGAGGCACGGAGGGGTCTCGATGGACGATACGTAATGGATGGGCACCCATCCACGAATCGACCGCGGCAAGCGTAGCTTAACCTTCTATTGAATCGTGCGGCTGTTATTATCATATTTAGCCACGAGCCTCTCCTAACATAAACCGTTAAAGTTTAAAAAATAACTAAAAAATTATTATATACCTTTAGATAACATCGTCGTAGCGAGTGATGATATGCAAGAAAGGCAGAGAGCGTATAAACCATTTTTTCTAACAGGTGTACCTTTCTACCATCGCCTAAAATATTCTTGCTAACACAAGGCAAAAGGATAAATCGCACATAGATCGAAGCAGGAGCAGACAGCAGGACAGCAGGACAGGATAGCAAAATGCCATTCAGAAAAAAACAACGTGTTATTCGAATAGTTTGGTTTAATACAAAATCTTTAGATGCGTAAGCGTACTGCTAAACAAACCTTCTGCATCTACCTACTGAGTGGTGCGTCAGCGATGCGGGTGCACCAGACATTGCTCTTGCGCATAAAGCAGATAGAAAGTACCGCACCGAGGTTTAGTCGTCCACAGTGCACGGAGAGGGGAACACGTCAACCTCGACGCAAATATTACCGAACACACGCGGGAAATAGTTGCGTCTATCTCGTCAATTAATTGAATTATATTTTGTAATTTTACTAAACAGGATTTCGTGCAGAACTGTTAAAATGGGTGTCAGTGCGTGGATTTCCGTCACCTTTCTTCTGGTTTCTGCTGTTATTGCTGTCCCCACAGGAGTCCACAGGAAGGCCGCTCTAAATATTGGTTAGTTCTTATTTTTTTTATTTCTATTTGCAATTTCTATCTCGCAATTTTTATAAACAAAAAAACTTGCCCAATTTTCGGCGATAATCTTTTATATGTAAGTTGAAATATACAGGATATCCAAAGTTACACATACGCTCAGTAACTGCAATAGTAGCATTACATTGTCCAATTAAATTGCTCTAAGAAATTAGTCCAAACAACCAAAAAAATCGTGCAGAAACTTACATTAAAGAAACAAAATAATTACAAAGTTAATTTAAATAATAACGAAAATAAACGAAACCATACAAACAGTTTTGTTGCAAATGGAAAAAAAAAACTTACGCAAGGCGGTCGAAAACTAAATTGCAAAATAGATAAAGAACTTTTACGGCTAATTTCACAGCAGATAGAGTTGTCTGCACGCTTTAAGTGACAATGACCTACTGAAAGTGTCGAGACTCGGCGCTACTAATCGCTGAGTTAGAAGGAAAATAAAAACTACTAATTGAAATTGAATGTCGAGAAAAAACTGCTAATAAAGTTAATTTATTGTAATTGGATTTAGAAAGCGATTGGTAACCTTATTTTGGTGAATCAAGTGAATGAAGTGATTACGGAAACAAAACTGAAACCATGATATTATCCAGAATGAAAAATATGCAATACAATGGATGATGTAGATTAACACGAAAAAGTAGAACCACAATTTGAAAGTGTCAATAAGGAAAATCGAATCAGCATTTTAAACATCGTAATGAACCAATCATGATTTTCAACCATGCATTTGATATGCCATAAAATGACCCTTTAGGATTCCAAATGTTCAATAATCGATATAAAAAGGTTCGAATTTAATTGGCAAAAGTAACCAAAGCAATTTGAAGCAAATTATGTATTTATACGCCAAGCAATAGCAATAACATATGCGTGCACGAAATAATTGCTCGCATTTAGGTGCATAACTTCATAATTTATTAATTCGTAGTAACAAATTAACAATCCATCATCATTGCTTAGAACATCGACGGCATGACCTAGATGTCAACGGCGGACAATTTTATATTTGATAACACCGTGAAAATTGGCGATGTAAATGTGCAAACCAAAACAATCACAAACTTCAAAACCCAAGTCTCATTTTCCCCTGTTCCTGCGCTCATATGTCCCAATTCTCCGGAAATAATGGTTTAGATTGCATTGTTTATAATAACAAAGTTTTTGCTAGCCTTTTGTTCAGTGTCTCCAAGAGTAGACTTTTATAGACTTACAAAGACCTTAACACCAAAATCGATTCACGTTTGATCCCAAAATGGGATGGAAATGATTGTACGCTATTATTCTGCGGTAGCATCACCACATAATTGTCCAAGGTGTCTAACACAAATGCTAGTAAATTGTTTGGATGAATATCTACCAAGGTTTCCCTTCTGCATTCCTAATATTGCTTAATTGCTTCAACCTCCAGCGTAGGACGAGCAACAATAGAAACTTCGCAAGGCTCTTCAACGCTAATGTTTAAGCTGGATAATTTTTCGGCGCCATTGTTATTTCTGCTGTTGGCGTCGCACGGAACCGTTCACTTCCGAGGAACATTGCTTTCTTGTGCAACCCACGTGAGATACTTCACGGGTCAACTTGGCTTGTTTTTGTTAGTTTAGTTAATGTCTTCACTCATTACCATTTCTATAGTGTCGTAACGGCCGTAACTAGGCTACGAACGTTCGCATGACTTACATTGTCCACGCTCAGTTCTTTTTGTTTTTGTTAGCAACCAGTGCAGAAATTGTCTTTGAATTGTCGTTCTGGTCCGTATCAAGAGATGGTTTTATGTCCAATGTTATTAGCCTAATCTCATCGGTCCGCATAACGAGAATCTCTTGAAAAGGTGTTACTCGATTCATTGATTGGTACTTCAGATTTGGAAGTTATTCCTTACCTGAGCGTTGGCGTGCATCCTTCTTCGGTTCAATACCCCCAGCTCGTCGGTCCTGACACTCGAATATTGACAATGTGCCCCGACTTTTAGGGCCTTATGCCAACTTTTAAAAGCATTCGCTTGACCATGTGCTATGTATCTTAATGTGGTCGGCCGTGCGGCGCCACAATTTTATACGTATTTATTGGATGACCCTCAGAAATTCCGAATTTTGCGTTTGACCAGAATTCTGAAAGCACATTATTCAGAATGTTTTATTTTAAGGCTCCTGCAAACAGGCGCGACACGCGACGTGACACAAAGGCACCACGTGTCGCACGACGTGCGGTGCCTTTTTATCGCGTGGCGTGTCGCGCCTGTTTGCAGGAGCCTTTAGGAAGTTAAGACTGGTTTTAGTTGGTAGTCAATGTTTCTTTGCATTCCATACGAGAAAATTTATGACTGAAGGTACACTTCGATGACTCTCGTCTTCATTAGGGCAGGTAGGATGCATAACTAAGCATGAACCCTGTCATATTCGAAAATTAATATCGCATATTTCAAGATTAATCTCAATTTGAATTCATTCAATTGTTGTTAAAATTGCCTTGAGTAGAGATTACTATGTTGACATTTTAAATCTGACTTGAATAATGGAGGAACCTCCGCATTTTATTTTCGCCCTTCGCAAAGTTGTGACAAAAGAGCATTATTAAAACTAATATCCACATTATTTTCCCACACTTTAACAGGTGCTTTGTTTATGATGTAAAGGAAGCAAAGATAACAGAGCTGTGAGGTAAAGCACGTTTGTCACGATCCATGCTTTATCGAGAAACATCAAATTGTTTCTAATTAATTAACGCAACCTCGCACTGCAATATTTATTACTAACTGTATTTGTCGTAAATTCTTATTATCTTCAAACCAGTGCAATGGTAATGACTCTGAATATTTCGATTGGATGAAATATAATATCATACGTTGCATTATTGTTATGTCACTTAGTAATGTTATAATTATTGGGTAACGATCATAATCGATAAAATTAATCGCCTACATAGATAAAATAATTATAAACTGACAGTTTATTTTGCGCAAACATCGATAATATCGTAAATGTTTAGTGCATCTATTGTGTTATTAACTTTTGTTACCATTGTATTGCAAAAATAAGTTTTATAATTTAACCCCAATCTGAAAGTGTAGCCATTTTTGAAACGATGGTCGTTTAAAAGCGTTGCTAACGGGTGTATTGCATTTTTTTATCAGCTTCGTTATTTATCTAGTTAATTATTAAATGCAGCTTCGGTTTTCGGAGATTGAATTAAGAATTTCACGATTACATTTCTTCACGGGGAGGACAAAAGGCGGCTCAAATGGACAGTGGCGTAAGCAAGCTAGGCGCAATACTTTAATCTTGAGAAGTACATGAAACTGGTTACATTTTGAAATAGAAGTTTTAAAATAACATCAAGATTCGCAATTTGTGCGTACGCTGTTTTTAGTTCAACTGTTAGTTTAAAATTATTGTTTTTATTTCCAAGGCTCGTTTTGGGACAGTCATTTTCAATGAAGTGTTGAACAATTATTATGAACTGCAATTTCAAAATTCGAATCATTTCTATTTGGCTGTGTTTGTAAAAATTATAAAGGCAACTGCGTTTGCAGTTTTCAGACTCAAAGTATTATTTCACAATCAATGAATGTGTTGATTCTCAAAAGTCATTTTTTTTCCTTAAAATTATTATTTCAAGATATAAAGTGTATAAGGTTTACAACGGTCTTATACATTACTTTTAATTAATTGACTTTCTTAATCTATGTAAAGATTTTTTTAGCCTATGTTGTCCCACTGCACGGCAAAGGCTTCCCTTTCTCTTTTCCACTCCTCTCTGTCTTGAGCTAGTATGGACCAATCCTGTCTGTAGGCATCAAGCTCGTCTCATCAGCTTCTCCTGGGTCTGCATCGACGTCGACGGACGTTTTTTGGAACCGACATGGTGGTAGATTTTGCCCATGACTCGGTCGACATGCAGCAAACGTGCCTGACCCAGTTCCACTTAAAGCATGGCTGTTTTTTGGTTGACGTCTGCGATGTGTGCTTTGGAGCGCAGCACTGTGGTCCTAAACACGGTCCAAATGCAAAGATGACGATGATAAAGAGGATGAGTCTTTAACTGATGCCAAGTTTTAGAATACATCTTTATACACCGAAAACACAAATACAAATAAAAACTTTCTATGCAAATCTTACTCTATGCTCTTACTGTAATACAGTTCTCAATAGTTTCAATGGAAATATAGTAACACTAACAACACCGTGATCAATGTGATTGCAATCATAATACTCATATTGTGTACCCCAATGGAAGGGTCCCCTTGCAATCAATCAATACTAGCCGGCGCGGGCGCAGGTCAATGCTTCCACACAACACGGCCCAAGGTAAAGTGAAAGTATCGAAAGTGCCACTGTTGCAAATGCTTTTATTGATCATTGTCTATTCTCAAGGAAAAGTGAAATTTTCTTTTTTATGAAAAATTACGTCATCATTGCAAACTGTTCTTTTTTCAAATGGGTAAATTATGGAAATAGGAGTTCCTACGTGACCTTATTGTTTTTAAAAACGGTCTACGTACCTACCTACTTACGGTGTTACATAACACTTCTTGATATTTTTATCAATGGAGCATGGGTGAAGAATTTTAATTCATTTACTTATAATAAGATCGAAGTAAGAATCCGAGACAAATTTTTAATCAACGCTCAAACTGTTACGGTACTTATTTTTGCTATTGTTGTATAATACTTCTGCAATTTCACTTACAATGCAAACCTTTTGATGAATGGGTTTTGAAACAAATAATTGCATTAGCATAACAACAATTATCATTGTGTTTAATTATAGGTAATGTGTTATGTGAACTAAGAATTACAAAGTTATGGTGCTTTTGCTTACTTCTTTGACGTAATAAAAGATGGGCAAACCATCAGTATTTGCGCTTATCCAGCCAGAAGTAGAGCGGTTGGTCAATTGGCGCTTATATCCGAGAATTTCTTCATCAAGAATATTTATCGACGCAGAGAGGAATCTAGATGTCTTCCGAGTGATCGTCGCTTGTTTCGACATCTAGACGTGGATGTACGCGAATGTCACATTCATATTAATGGGTTACGAACGTTTTAGTTTCTTGTGATATCAAACGGAGTTTCAATTTAGTATTTCTGTCAAATGAGCGAAATAGTAAACAGCCTTTTTTCCTATTGATAATGAAAACAGAACAGAAGGTAATATTAATAGTATGGGTGAAGTTGAGGACAAAATAAATCGTGTAGGAGTAAGCACACCTGATATGGATCTAGTAGATATAAATTACAATGCAAATGTCAATGTACGTACTAGTGGATCAACTTCAGTGAAATCTAAATAGGGCACCTCTCTATCTTCTGACATGCTCAAAGGTCACGGAGGTGGAATCATGTCAAAACAAACAGGAACGGTGTCGAAGCAAAAGTTGCATCACGCTGCAATGCAATTGTATGTCGCAGACTTTGTGAATTTCTAAATAGCGAAATAGCGAATAGCGAAATGTCTAAGTAAATGCTTTTTGCGCGTTGCAGACACCAAAACAGCTGTCATACGCTATTTCTTCTTTCGTGACATTCTATGTAATATATTTAATATAATTATTTTATTTTCATTTAATATATTTTTTTTTATTTATAGCGAATAGCGAAATATCTAAGTAAATGCTTTTTGTGCGTTGCAGACACCAAAACAGCTGGCATACGCTATTTCTTCTTTCGTGAAATTCTATTTAATATATATAATTTTTATTTATTTTTTTTTTATTTATACTGAATAGCGAATAGCGAAATGTCTAAGTAAATGCTTTTTGTGCGTTGCAGACATCAAAACAGCTGTCATACGCTATTTCTTCTTTCGTGACATTCTATTTAATTAATTTCCTTTTTACTTACGTTACAGCGAGGGTATCCAGAATTTTTGAAAATACATTGAATTACTTTGCACGTTTATAATAAGCTTCTTCATGAAATATAGATAACAATAACAAAAACTCGGATGTGTTCCCAAAAATAACTATACCTCAAACAAAAACAAGTGAACACTGTCACCTTGCCTATTACCCAATCCATTATTCTCAAATCTAGAACACAATAACTGACACTTATCCGACACAATAGATGCGAATGAGGCGATGCATCCGATAAAATGCATATACACAATTATGGTAGCTGCAGTAACAGGCGTTATTACAAAATTGCTTTAGAATCTAAACGTTGGTAACAATGTAATGTTTCAGATAGAAACTAGCCTTCAGGTGGATATATGATCGGAAGTTTTAATTGTACATAAGCAATTGTATTTAATAGAGGAAACAATATGAAAAGTATTTCAAAATTATGACAACGGAGAGCATATTTCATTTCACTTGTCTAGTAATATTTGAACATGTGGCCTGCTTCCTATCTTTACATAAAAGATATATTTCTAGCTTTGTGTAATTTATTGCGAACAATAACTTGACTAAGAGCACTACTTACAACACTATTTTACACCTTGTTTAGTGCAATTTCGAAATATTTTAAGAGCATAAAACTAGTTGGCAATTTCATGTGACATTTTTTAATCTACATACAATTTGTGGTCATGTTTTTTGCGAAACGCTTTTAAAGTTGCTGTCGATTTCAAATGCACAAAAGTCTTGAAATCTCTTTGAATATTAAAGTAAAGCCATTTCAGTATCGGTTGTTGTATTATACATTGTAATATTTGTAATATCACTTCGTTTCAACACGCCTTGGTATAGCGCCAACAATTTTGCCGCGGCGCGTCTAAAAATCGTGACTCTTGGGACAGAACGCAACACCATCCTTACAATCACTATGATTTGGCAAATCCTCATTATTGCGATGTTTGAAACGTAATCGAAAATGGGCAATTATGTCGATGC
Organism: Fissipunctia ypsillon; assembly: GCA_947568875.1. Classification (NCBI taxonomy): domain Eukaryota; kingdom Metazoa; phylum Arthropoda; class Insecta; order Lepidoptera; family Noctuidae; genus Fissipunctia; species Fissipunctia ypsillon. The sequence goes on from OX387643.1 coordinate 7,301,368, forward strand.
CATTCAATTGTCCTAAATCGTCATTGGAGAGAACAATAATGCGACCTTCGAGTTGGAACAATTTGGTATTGCAGTGGCAAGCCGAAAAGAAAACATAAAGAAGTAAATAGATGGGTAATGTCATCACAAAAGAGTTTCTTCAATCAAATTATTGCCAAACACGAACCCATAGAGCAACATTCGCCGGTGGCCTGTGTTGCTCTATGACACGAACCACTATAAATTATTTTTAATGTAATATGCATTTGAAATGGCTTATTATTGCTACAAGTGACCATACTTACGTGTCTGCAATTGAGTGACATTACCAATTTGTTCTATAGAGCGAGTACTATACGAGTACGTTACTCTATGGTCTGTGTAAGGCGTTGATGTTTTCTTTCTATTTATGGGAAGTCATTGCCGTCAAAAGATTAACATCTGTACTTGGAGGTTGTATGTTTAACTTGTTATTTATGGGCCTGCTTTATAGCCTCTACTATTTGATGTAAACGCTCAGAAACTACAATAGATGAATAGCTATCAGCGGCTGCGACCGAAACACTGTGTTTAAAACTTGGTTCAATTCTATGACTAATTCGACTTAAATTTATACTCAAGGCTCGCGCTCGGAATTTGTGCCAATAATTCAAAAAATATCACAGTCACTATTAATGAATATTCATAACCGCAAATAATGGTAAAAACTCTCGATATTGACAATGCATTCGCTACAAGTGACCTTGATAGCGTTTCGCTTGCCCAGTCGGGTTGCAAACTTCTTTGTTAGCTAGTGCTGGCAAATTAGCAATACACACCCGAACTGAACTAGTTTAGAACTAGTCATTTCGAAACGTGTCTGTTTAGTTTATAATAGAAGTACATAATTATTTATCAAATTCAACAGTTACTGCTTCTATTCTTTTGTTTTTGCTGGTGTATGATTAACGTTTACTTCATCAGCGGTTGTAAGACAAATTTTAATAATAATAAGTCTTTCAACAGGAACTTGTGCTTGCCTCGAAGTACTCATATCTTCATTCATATTTTATTACTCGTATTCAAATGCAAAAACAGGAATAAGAAATAATGAATGAAATAAACCTTTGCAACACTTTGCAGCGCTTGTCTATTGCACTATGTAGTTGATTACAACATCGTTATTGGAATTGCATACACATATGTACCTACATGTCTGTAGATATAGGTACATTAAACTCGAAACCATTTACTGTAATTATAGTCAGTTGTTCATGCGATTGTCAAAGCCAGATTATGTGCAAAATGCTAGTCACGGACATTGAGTAACGTTTTGAACTTATCAATGCACAGCGACACAGCTTCGACTTTCGCGGTATCATTTCCGATTAGGAATAACTTATGCTGCATACCAGCATATGTTTATTAAGCAAATTGGAATCGGACGAGATCCCTTGAGTCGTCCCTAATTTAACCATAATTTGGAAGAGCATTTATTTCAAATACAGTAAATCAAATATATCAAACTAAATCCCTGGACTAAGTACCAATATGTTTATTCTTCGTTGTTGTGAACAGAATCGTGAACCTCTTACGCGTGACCGACCCTATTTCTAGAAACTATCTACCGAAATATATGGATGTAAAGAAATTATTGTAAATTATATGCACATCACTATCTAAAGTATCAAGCAGGCTATTTTTGACGATATCGCTACTAAGTACAGAGATGGATATTGTTGATTACAAAATAAATAATGAAAGCTTAATCAAGACGATCTTTAAGTCAGAATTATCATCCTTATTCGTTGCATCTTAATTTCCTTGTAACAGATTTTTGATTAAAACGCCAATTGGTTTCCCATTATGATGTTCTTGAAGAGAAACGTTTACGGTGTTGCATTTTTACTGAGGCGGAATTCTGCAATCTCCATAAATTTGCATTCAAATGACGCCTGTAATTCAATCCAGTAGGGCTTCTGTATTTAAGTTTTATAAAAAATCTTCAACATTTTTAATAATGAATAGGTATTTTATTTCATCTTTAAAACTTTATTAAAACTAATAGCTATAGTCGGCAATAATTTACTATTTAATAAGTCACTCTTTGTTTTGTTTTGGTTTCAAGATTTGAGTCGCAATTTCACTGTACCGGTCATTGAAATAAGAATCAAGTAAAACAAAACCCTATCTGGATTCCGTCATGATCATTATTTCCATTAATAGACAACTAGTAATTCCAAGTTATATTTATATAGTACGCGCCAAAATTACTTGCAACTTTAGCATGACATTTCGAAGAGCCATTCCAAATTTAATTTCATATGATTGACTGTACTCAAATACCATACCCATCAATTTGTTTTTATTACATCAATTTGTTGACTATCCCCTAAAGACCAAGGGCGTAGCAGTAACTTCACCATATTTTATTATATTGTTGCAAAGAAACGTAGATTTTTCAAACCCTTTGTATAATCGGAGAATGCAAATAAAGCAAAACCGCAGGGGTCATAAACCGTTGGTGCGACATTTGAAAGATGATCGTGTTTTTTTTTTGTTGTTGTTGCGTGATCATGCGTCAATTCTTCATCGTGGTCAAAATAACACTTTAATTACTTTTGTAAGTACTCAACCAAAGGTTGTTTGTTATATTTTCTGCAGTGGGTTTAAGCCGTGACATTCCTTTTCTTAATGCAGTGATTGACCTTAAATTTACCAAAATGGACAGTAAGGTTGCAGGTTAAAAATACTTTATTTATTTTATAACAGTGCATGCCCGTAGATCATTCAGCTAATGGTTTAAAATTCTTACTTAAACGATTGTTGATTAACTCAAGAAAACTATTAAGATGGAACCATTATGTAGCTTTAAGTAGTGATTGAATAATAATAAAGACGTTAGCGATTATTGTTAATACCGAACTTAACTTTGAGGTCAAAACGGTTGAAGTTACATTCAGATCTATCAAAAATTTATTATAAGTCATAAACTCATAACATCGAAGAACAATCGTATTTACAACATTGACCATCTTAATTTATGTTATCAAACATCATTAGGTCCTAATTTGCATTTAAATCTATTTACAAAATACTAATGAGCTTTATTACCTATTTTTTATTAGATTCTACCTTTTTAGTGTCATAACCTTTGTTGATGAGAAAATAATTAAACAAAAATAAATATGTAGTTTAATTCGATTAAAAGTATCGTAAAAAGTTGTTTATGGTTTAATCGAAGTAATGTAACTATTCGATCGTTGACCCACAAAATGTTTTATTGTAGAAGATTTTAATATTTATGTGAGTGTTAATTTGACCTACTTGTTAAGTTTTAGATAAAGAAACCGGCTTTAGCACGCGATTCCGCTTAAACCTACATCTTATTCTTTTGTATTAATTTTTATATTTTAAAAATATGCTGCCTATTTATGCAATTAGATAATGCTTAATTTATCTTATAATAAATAAAGATCGTATTTCTTGTTTCCATTGAAGTATCTACCTACAACTTTCTTTACAAACATGTATAGGTACCGACCGCTTATTGCTGACAATTTTATTCAAATATGATTTTTGTTGACATACCCGTGGCCTCTGCAAACTAGGTACATTAAATAATGTTACTGGTAGAGAATGGTGTACAATTGTCGCTGATTTGCGGTTTAAAAAAAAATCAAAGACCTAAACAAACACGTAGATACTCAAAAAAGATTGAAATTATGTCAAATCTGTCTAGTCTGTAACTTTAAATTGGTTAAAAACGTGTCTAAAAGTAGATTTATAGCCAACAATTCTATTGTCCTACCTGATAAAAACGAAAATGCACTGAGTAACACTGATTTCTGTGGGTGCTACGTAGGTATAACTTTGTTTATTTTGGAAAATCTCATGGGATGGAAATATCCCATCCTGTGATACAAGAACATGCTACAAAGATTTTCGTTTTCAGGCGTTTACTCCAAATTATTCTACTATTCATTTTATTATCCCTCCTAAACACATCCACTCTTTTATTTTAATATTATTTTATTATATATTTTTGATACAGAGGTCAAACAAAGATAATTTCAAAGTGTCACCTGCGACGGGGGAAGAGCGCTGAAGTCGGAAATACAGATATTTTATATCTAGTTTAGGCTCAGATGTTCAATATCTGATCATAGAATAAAGTGTATTATAGTGTGTCACCATATTATTTAGTCTTTATATTTTTGAACAAATAAATTGTTCTTATTATCATTCACTGTAGCAGTCAATGCGAGTCCTAAGAAGTGGACGTAAACGGGCTAAAGCGTTTTTGAGATTTATTTATCGGATCCTGTGAAAAAACAATGATTTGTCCAATTGTGGTCTGATTTTTATTGTGATGATACGATGGTAATTCCTAAAACATAATGTACGTTCAAATTACGAATGAATCAACGCAAATATTCCGAAGAACTTCGATGAGCTTATAATACGAAGAATATACCCAAAAATTAATCAGTGCTTTAAATCCTCATTATCCTCAGTAGGCACCTACCAAGAGTTGCTTTTTTATTTTTTTTTCTGCGAATGGATGACATTTTCCTGTTTGGAAAGATTGTTTTTTTTTTACGTTAATTCTCAGAAAGTAATTTACGTGATTATGTACCTACATATTTATTTTTGTTTGAGTTTAACTATGCTTCTAGCGACAATAATGTTAACTAAGTAATTAGCTAAGAAGGTAGCTATTTTATCATAACAACAAGCCTAAAACTATTTTTATCTAAAATAAAATTATTGAGCTTTATTAATATAAAGCTCAATAATGTTTGTCTAAAAAAAAGTCTTTCTAATAATAGACTTTTGTTCATTTTTAGTTTTGAATAAGTGCACTATTTAATTGGAAGAAGATAATTTCGTTGATGTGCATTCGTCCTTAAGTTACATAACCTACTAAGTATACACAAATCTCATTTCACGTTAATCTCTTTACAAGTTTTCAGACATATGCACAATCTATGATATATGTATGTACTTACGTGCAACAAATCATCAATATCAATAACATTCACTCTTACTGACCCAGCTCAAACTCACTGACATTTAGTCCCAATTAAATGTTATCGCTAAACATTAATCTTTACAACCGGGCCCCGTACATGAGCACCAACTCAAACTGACAAGCTTAAGTATGATATAAGAACGAATTACTTCATGCGTAATCATGAAATGTCATTTGGATATCAAATTGGTGATGGTAAGCTGAAAATATTAGTTTGATGCAGGAAGTAATCGATTCTGTTTTTGTTTTTTTTTTTTTTGCTGTTGGAAGCACTTATATATCGGTCAGGCAAATTGGTGCCACGTTTTTGGATTTTTTGCAAAGAAAATTTTCAAATTTTTTCAAAAAGAAATTAAATGCAATGGTTTAGTTTGCCTGAACTCACTTCAGAGTGATTCATAAAAATGTAAAATATGATTTTATGATATCTATATAAATAAATCATATAATTATGTAAAATTACTCTATTTTTCAGAATTTATAGTCTACAGTTGTAATATAAGTAGGTAGTAACATTTTAATGTATGAAACGAAACTCTGAAAGTAAATTACTTGAGTAATGTGTCATAAAATATTATGACTGTGCCTTTGACTTACGAGTATATAATATTACTTCGTACATTTTACACATGACGGGCATCTGACAGCATTTGCGTTTTTTTTTTATGAATAAAAAGTGAATAAAGACTGCATTCACCGGCTAGATATTCATACATTCTCCGTAATTGTATAACTTCTAAATTACATGCAACTGTAATTAAATACAAAGTAATATAATATGCAGCATCTGCCACTTTTACGGAGGTATTTAATATGCATACTATATACATGATTCATCAGGAACATCAAGTCTTGCCTTGTAGGTAGGTATATCAAAGAAAAAATATATTTTCACCTCAGCACCTCAAACAAGCAGGTTTTGCTGTTTAAAGACAGTGAGCAAAATTCGATATTCCTGCGAGCGTGAGACAAAGTAATTTTTTTTTTAATGCCAAGAACAGTGCTGGGTCTACTTACAAAAATCGAAAGATTTGAACTTCACTTTGTTCTGTCACTTTCGCTTCGATACGAAAAAAGTGAGAGACAGAAACAAGTCGATTCGAAGTTCGATTTTCAAATTCCTTACCTAGCAGGCCTAAAAATGAAACAAACAATAAAACGTAAAATTACTAATTATCAGTTATGGTTTTAAATTATAGGTATTTTTTTTCTAAATAATCGAATTTTAATTTTTTATATTGTTTGTTTCACAAATAAATGGGGTTTAATGTTTACCATGTTGTATTTTTTTTTAACTTTAGGTAATATGTTCTTGCTGGTGAGGTGAAAAGTTGTATGTGTTACACGAGACCAAAGTTATTTGCATCTCGTGTCTTAGAATCACTCGCTGCGCTCACGATTCAAAATCAACACTCGCAGCAAAAACCACCTTTGCTCCCTTGTTGCACAAATAGCTATTTTAAAACAATGTCTCAATAGTATGCAAAACACATAAACGCGTTACAAACCAGCTAACTTATAACAGACCTTGCCATTGATTTATCCAAACTCCTAGCTTAAAATGATTTCTGTACTACTACAACCAACATAGCAAGCTTATGATTGAGCTTGCATTATACTTGTTTACAAAACTGTGCAAGCACATTGTAACCTGACAAGTAACTTACATCCAACCATACATATTTAAAGGCATTGCTAACAGGGCAAGCGCACCGAAGCGGGCGTAACCAACGCGCGGCACAATGGGCGCCAACCTTGGACAAATGGCATTTAACTCCGCTCGTGTCAATCACCCGTAATGTGATAAATGCTTTCACCAATTCTTTGCTGGCCGAATAATGGATCAAACATTTGACATTTGCGATGATCGATGTGGGTCAAGAACGAAATTGAAATGATAGCAGTGATATGTGTTACGCGTGGTTAAAGTTGTACCTTAACTTTTAAGTTGAGCCGTACGATTACTGACAGATGCTTGCACTGACTGGACAGGTCCACTCAATCTGTGTAGTTCTTTCCTCAAAAGACCATTTCAGACACCAACCTACATGGTCTTCACATGATCTGACCAAGATTATGTCTGGACTTTAAAGAGACTGTGACCTCTGAGTTTGTTTCGGCCTTTCTTCTCAGAGTAGTCAGACAGGAAACGCCGGCCTCATCTAGTTTAAAAAAAAATGTTTGACGTGTAAAAGTGTTTGTATAAACCTACTTACAGAAATAAAACCATTTATCATTTACATGTTTATTTTTTACATGACGCTTTTTTTATAAGAATTCACACGCAAAATCAAAATAAATGTTAACATAACATTATAAGCAAATAATAATCTTTGTTTAGCATTCCTGATTGGCTGTATAAATTCAGCAACATTTGTCACTTATCATTCCCACACTCTATTCATTATTTGATGATAATTTATGGTATGATATTATGTCGGTACGACACAAATATGTTCATAAAATTCTACAGTATTCTGCATGTGCGAATGTAATTAATGAGCTGCGGCTTATTAAATGGTCGTTGTTCTCGAAACGTCACAAATAACACGCTTCGCATATCGTTAGCATAAATAATCGCGTATGTTTCGTAAACTATTTCACTACGAACAAGTATTGTTAGCAAAAAATCTTCGGCCTTCGGAAAATGTGCAATCGACTACCGGTTCCCAAATAAAATCGATTCCGAAGCGCGTGCGATTCGGAGCGTGCGCGGGCGACACACGGCAAAACAGTAACTCAAGCGAAAGTGAAACTTGGAGCATGTTGGATGACGCCTCCTTACGTAATCGCACATCGGCTGAATCGAGATATACCGCTCTATTATACGGTCCAAAATACCATTCCGGGAAATCGAGTGCAGAATCGTAACAGCTACATAATGAGTTTGCACATCACTCGCAGATGCCGATAGAATACTTAGCGTTTATGTGTTAAGAAATCTTTCTGTTCTGCAATACGTGCTGCAGATGCCAGTTTAAATACAACCGTTCAGAAAATGTTTTCAGCTAAACAATCGATGACATTGACCTTATTCATCGGATTTGATAAATCATTCTCGCTTCGTTGGAGCTGTCAATGATGCGAATATTTCGTGTCAAATTTTAATCTACTCCTAACTAAAGAATCAGAATTTACTTAACACGTAATTTGGCAAAAAATAATAATACATAAAAAACTAGGAAGTCAGGTAGACATAAATTGGAGCGTAACTGGGACTTACTGAACGAGTGTAACTATGGATGACTAACTTTAGGTATACATGAAGTTATTTTTATTCTAGGTGAGCTTTTGTATGCAGTCCGTTGTCTAAGTGTAAATCGATCGTATCTCGAGTCAAGGCGCGCAACTATCTCCTTCATTGACTTACATAATTTTGTTTAATTGCCTTTTCACACAGTCGCGTAACTTTATTCTTCCTACTTTTCGCATGCTGTGACTTTTTGTTTGTTCACTTCCGAGTTCACGCTTTTTAGTGTTCCGTACCATTCCGTATTACTAAAGCTCCGCTGTCCGTCCGTCCGTCCGTCCATCCATCCGTATGTCTGTCACCAGGCTGTATCTTTTGAACCGTAATATAACAAAATATAATTAAAATTAAATAAACAACATAACATCACACTTTGTTGCCTCAAAGGGTTGGGCAGAGGTGTACCTATAGTACATACACCCACATTTCGCCAGTTATTTTTAGTCCCATGTAATAGGGGGCGAGCCTATTGCCGTCAACCGGGCACAAATCCAGACTCCGGGCTGCTACTGACAAATGCCAAAAAAAAAATTGAAAGGTTTTAATTTTGCATTGCTCGATTTTAATAATGGCCATGACTTATTGTACGGTGGTACGGAACCCTTCTTGTGCGAGTTCGACTCGCACTTGGTCGATTTTTTTTAATCGTTATATCACGGTAAAAAAAAGTTTTGTTTGGACAATTTTGTGCCCTAAATTGATATTGACAATCGAAACCAATCGAGATTGAATTCCTTTTGCGTGTCATAAAATAGTAATGTGACGGATTTATTCTAAAGTGCTCGTGATATCATAATTTTTACTGAGTTACCAACCATACCCAGCATAGGAATGGAACGTTCCTGTTATAACGTATGAGAACCTTCCTGCTTAAAGGCTCCTTCAAACAGGTGCGACACGTGACACGAATCGCACTCGATTCGTCGCGTGTCGCGCCTGTTTGTAGGAGTCTTAACACTGCAGGACGCAAACAAGACACAAAAGTTTTATTGTTTTAACTGCTATAGCCGAATAGTGTCCTTCAAAGCGTTAATTAAATTAATCTTTGTACACGTTGGTCTCTCTGGCTTCATCTTTACACTTTACTCCAACTTTATATAACGTAGACGTATTTAACCAAATTGGCAATAAATTAATTCACTGTAGAAGCATTTTGTATCAGTAATTTCAACATTTGCTATTAATAGTAAAGCAAACAATATACACACATCAAAAAAGTCTAAGCAACACGCATCATTTACAGAAACTGCAGGTTTTATTAATTGACACTTTATTTTTTTCTTAACAAAGTAGATTGATATACAATCTTTTTGTTCTCGGAAACATTATACTGGCTGATTTTAAAAACAGAAACTTTTCGATTGTGTTTGTTTTCATTAAAATAAAAGCTATTTATTCTTCCCGATTTCATGTATTTTCATTGCTAGATAAATTTGGTATTTATCTCACTTTTATCATTTTGAGATATACAATTTTTAGTGGTGAGTCATTTTTTATGTCCTGTGGTGCTATTCTGTAAAGATCCCACCGTGAAAATTAAGGTGAAGTGAGCGTGATGTGAACTGTCATCCCACCTTACTCTATTAGGGATTGAGCTCACTTCAAACTCACTTCACGTAAGTGCTCACGAAGTGATGTTTACAGAATAGATCGGCTGGAGCGATGCCGCACAGTGGTCTGGAAATCGAGCTCCATACTCATAGAAACTTAAAGTAAAGAATTTAAAAAAAAATGTAATGGCTCTGATATACCTCCCTTTACATAATATTAACGTATGGATGGTACAAGTCACACTACGCGTGAGAAAAAAAAGATTTATGTTTTTTTTTGTATGGGAGAAAGCACTAAAAGTACGTTTTTTCGAAACTTAATGGAACTTTTAGGCTGGTGCTCACACGAGCTATAGTCCCATACACGGCGATCAAGATGACATACAATTCATGTACCTTTAGGCACCGCTTAGCACGTAGCAAATTTTTGAAATCTTGAATTTTCGAAATGTGATTTTTCAAATCTTTGCCGTGGTTAAATGACGTTGCCGATCGATTTACTTATATTAAGGTAGATTTAGCCTGCTAATGATGATTATAATGATACCTTTAGGATGAGTATAATTAAAAAAGACATTAATTGTATAGGTTTTTTTGGCCATTCCAAGAACTAACTCATTTGTTAATTACTGTGATTAAGGTTGAGATATAATTAGATACTAATGACATGAGCATTAATGTAATGAAACTTTGGGTATCGCTTTGCACGTAGCAATTTTTGAGGTTATGAATTTTAAGTATGTGGTTTTTCCGATCGCTTTATAAACATTCATTTTAAAAGAGAAAAAATGCGTAGTAAACTGATTTTCATTTTTTCAAAGAATATAAAGTAAAAAATCTCGAAAAAACAAACGATTTTGTAAAAATAAATAAATATATTATAAAATTATACTTATATCAAGACATTACAACAAAATACATCTATAATATTATGAGCCACTACAAATATCTACAGCAAGGACAACAAAAATAAACAACAAAGCCAGTATTAAAATTATAAAAATAGGTAAATAGCTCAAATAGTAGTAAAATAAGCGTTAGTTCATTCATTACTATTTCAGCGGTCTTTTACCACTATTACAACTCTGACTACTACATTTAATTATAACTATTTACATATTTTTGACTACTATCTATAGTAAACATAAAAACTACTGCTAACAGACAGTATCTTCGCCCTCATCAGAGTCCTCTAAATCGGAGTCCATAATTAACGCACTAACATTAACATCGACAAATTCACTGTTCTCTTTGTCTACATCTGAATCGTCACTAATGAGAAGAGGTCTCATATCATCAGTGACAGCTCTTTTTGTGGACTTTCGTAGCACAGGTCTTATGCCGGACAGGTAGGGATCTGATGATACAAGGAGAGCATTGAAAATGTCTTCGTTTGTCGCTTTACGGCAAAATTTGCGTGAATGGTGTTCTCGGATTTTTTTTGAAATCTTTGTTTCTGGCTTCCGTTGCCTCTTCAGATAATTTGCCAATGGGCATAATATTGAAGTGTTTGATAACTTAGCACGATGCATTAAAAGTTTGTGGACACTCAAAGGCATGTAATACCAGCCATAGAGCTCCACGTACATTTCTGCAGTAACGTGTGCAAAGTTTGCCAACGCGTCAATATTTATAGGCTCCTCACTGGCTACAACACGCAAAAGTGTTGAAAATCTTTGGATCAAACAGAAATCCAATCCTGTGATAGCTGCGGTTTTCGCAGGATCACTAAAAAAATTCCTAGCTGTGTTCCCATCATTTGTAGTTCCCTAACCTGAAACAAAACAAAAATTCTTGACTCTGTGCAGAAAAAATATGTAAATGAATAATGTTACTTGAAAAAATGTAGATTTAAAAGTTATTTTATCTCACCTTGTTTGACGATTCTACCAGGAGGCTCATTTCATCACGGAACTTCTGCTGTATGATTTGTTTTCTAATCTTCAATGACTCTTTACTGCTTGCATCTCTGGCTTGCCACGTTTTAAAGTCCAGTCTATATGAAATATGGAGAAGGCACTCCATACACCTGATCCAAGCATGAAGAATAGATAACCCGTATTTGAACATTTCTGTTGAAACCGGTTTTCTGAAAATAAAGTGGTTAAATTAATAAAAAGAATATAAATATTGAAGTACTGCAGTGACATTAATTTATTAAATTATTTGAAACTCACTTTGAGATCTTCTCCAACTTATTCATTTCCGAAGGGGTAGCTTTACATTCACATGTCTGCGATGAGGTACTTGATACCTTTGAAATGATTTTGCCATCTATCATGGTCATAAGCATTGAGTGCTTTACAACATGGCTTCCCATAATAGAAGGCTGCAGTGCTTCAATCTCAGCCTCAATCAAAGCCCGTTCTTCCGCAATGTTTAACTTGTTTTCGTTTGAAAACTTAAAATAAATAGGTCTGCAAAACATGCTGGAAGATGACTTTAGATTCTCCCATACCTTTTCATCGCCACAAACTAAGCGCAGAGGCACAAAAGAACATATGAAAATACTGGAATTGTCTTCGTCTGCCATAGTTTGCTTACAAATACAAACTTTGCCCTGAAGCACCATCAAAGCCCCACTTGCATATAAGTGTCAACTTTTTGCCATCCAGCGAAGATTCCACACGTAAGAATTTTCCAAGCCTAGCCACAGTTTCGTCCAAAATTGCTTGGAGCTTTACTTTTACCTCTCTTTCCGTGATGTCTATGGTATCTTTTGGGCGGTAGCAGTCCTTCTTCGCCTCAAGGATGGCAGTATAAGAAGGATACAGTGGTATTCCTTCTTCTTTTGCACAAGATCTTAATGTTATATACTGCCACTTCGAAAGCTTTCAATGAGGTGAAAATACCTAACGCTTTGTCAGCGGAATATATAGGCATATTTTTCTTTATATTTAACAATTTCTTTATCTTTGTAGCCTTTTCGGGATGCTCCAATACCAGTTTAATGATATCTGCTACATTCTTGTTTTGTGCTTTCAAACCAGTTGCATGAGCAAGGCTTTCAGTGGTATGCGTTAGGAGCTCTTCTACTCTCCTTCTCTTCTGTAGTGGGCTTAGCTCCACGAATGGTTTTCTCGGCGTCACAACTGATGTTGATGTTCCAACACTGCACGTCTCCGGTGTGTAGGATGTTGATGCACCCTCATTTACACCAAAGTCAGAACTGGAACATGGTTGCTGCTCTAGCGACACTACAGAAGTAGTCATTTTTTCCCTCACGACCTGGGGCCATTTGATGTTCTCTTGCAGCCATGACTCATACTTTTTTATATATGTATGTCTCATGCGATTATACGAGATCCATTTCTTCCTTAAGTTACTCGCATCTCTCTGACAGAATTGTTTCAATTCCTTCTTTTCATTTTCTGACAGTTCAACAGTATTCTCAAAAGCTTCAAATAAAACATTGGGCTGTGAAAAACTACTGTTGTTTGCCACAAACATGAAAATGTCCAAATTGGTACCAAAACCTTCCATCACAACACAATAACAAATATAAGGTAATAAGTTAGCGCGCACAAGTACTGAGAGCTACTGATAAAATTAGACTCAAATGTCCTGTTTTTATACAACTACCCTCATTATCGTTCGCTGTTCTCTAATTAGTTACCTATATTACAGACAATAAAATTGTATTGTGACTAGGGCCCATTTGGCCCTGCTAGAGCTAGTTAACGCTACATGTCATTAGTGTCTGATAATATCTTAACCTTAATCACGGTGATTAACAAATGAGTTAGTTCTTGGAATGAAATTAAAAAAAAAACCTATACAATCAATAACTTTTCAATTATAGTCATCATACAGGCAGGCTAAATCTAATTATAATATAGGTAAATCGATCGGCAACGTCATTACACGTTTTAACCACGGCAATGATTTGAAAACTCACATTTCGAAAATTCAAAATTTCAACAATTTGCTACGTGCGAAGCGGTGCCTAAAAGTACATGAATTGTATGTCATCTTGATTGCCGTGTATGGGACTATTGCTCGTGTGAGCACCAGCCTAACAGTTCCATTAAGTTTCGAAAAAACGTACTTTTAGTGTTTTCTCCCATACAAAAAAAAACACAAATCTTTTTTTTCTCACGCGTAGTGTGATTTGTACTATCCATACGTTAATAATATGTAAAAGGAGGTATACCAGAGCCATTACAATTTTTTTTTTAATTCTTTACTTTAAGTTTCTATGAGTATGGAGCTCGATTTCCAGACCACTGTGCGCCGTGTTCTAGAGGGCCGTATTCTGGACGGAGTGTCGACAACTCAACAACTGAAAGACATGTTAAAATTCCATTGGGAGCGATTGTCGCGGGATCAGATAAACAATCTTATAAATTCAATGAAAATCGTTGCCGACAAGTTTTAAACAACAGAGGCGGTCACACTTTGTATTGAATTACCAAATAATTAAAAAAATGTCGTTATTTAATTTTGTAAAATAAGAAAAGTTTAATTTCGTTTTAACTTTATTTTATACTACGTATGTTACGGTACAAATAGTGTTAATTATTGTGATTAAATTAATAATTGAATCAAGGATTTTGTTGCTTTAGTCACTAATGCATCAAAAAATGCTTAATTATTATTTATAAAAGAAATTATTACAATAGTAAAAATCGTACAAAAGTTCGAAACCGTACATGTTGCTTAGACTTTTTTGATGTGTGTATGTATATCAAGTAATAAGATAAGTAAATCGATTGGATTCGAATCAGAGCGCCATGCGCCACGGCCATCGTTAAAGCGACTCACATTATATTGGCATTCAAAATGTCCTTGTTTGGAATTATTCTTTAATTAAATTATGTATTTAATCACAAAAGTACCCGCAGAAGGACCACAGCACAATGAACTTCATAACAATTAACGCTCATAGCAGATGAATAAAATAAACGTTATTCGTATCTACAGTGTGGGTCAAAATATACCTACGTTTCCTAGCTAAAGCAGAAGCATTATCATAGAACAAAAATGCAGTTTCAGTGTTCTTCAAAATCAAGCTCTAAATTTCACAAATTCACACTGAATTCCCATTTTGTTAAAACTTACCCTATAAGTACAGGATAAGTCAACTCTCTCCTATTTTTCACGACTTTGAGTGTCCATATATGTGAGTTTTTCTGTACAAATGTCATTTGAACGCACTCGAAAGTTTCGGCAGTATCGTCGTGAATTGACCTTTTGCAGTCATCTGTTATGTGTTGTTATTTTAATTGCCCGCATTGTAAATAAAACAGTTGTTAGAAATAAGTAAGGCTCTATATGTAATCTGTGAAGTTTTCATTGCCCCCATGTCACGACTTAACCATTTGTTTGTATTTATTAGGGTGTGCCATTATGATAGATTATTTGTTTTATACTTAGACAAAATGTATTGGTTTGTTTTTATTGGT
The DNA here is from genome assembly GCA_947568875.1 of Fissipunctia ypsillon. Lineage (NCBI taxonomy): Eukaryota > Metazoa > Arthropoda > Insecta > Lepidoptera > Noctuidae > Fissipunctia > Fissipunctia ypsillon. The sequence goes on from OX387643.1 coordinate 7,316,566, forward strand.
TTAGAATTGTACGAAAATAATGTATTTAATGGTGTGGATAGAATAGTTGGAGTTAAAATTTTGTATAATGGCGATGATATTAGGTCATTGTTTCCGCGAGAAGTAAAGGAAGTAAAAAATTCGAAATGAAAGACTATTTCCATTTCGAATTTTTGACTTCATCTACTTTGTGATAATTCTATATTGTTTTTAGGATTCCGTTCGCCCGAATGAAAAAACGGAACCCTTATAGGATCACTCGTGTGTCTGACAGACATACGTCTGTCACAGACAATTTGCTCCGAATCTACAGATACAATAATGTACAGATTAAATTGAAATTTGGTACACATAAATTTATGCGATCCAAATACGGACGTGTTACGTAAATAAATGAATTTAGAATATGGAGGTCACTTTTGGGAGATAAATAAGAAAATTAAAAAGTTTTGCACACTGCATCGTGGGACATATAAAATGAAAGGACTTACTGTGAGGGTCTCAAGCAAATTTTTTTTTATAATTTTAAAATAAACAGTTTTAAAGTTAATGAAAATAAATGAAAATTGATCACTCCCCTTATCATCGAAATTGCTGAGCCTCAAATTTTGAATAAATATAGACAATAATTCTTATCTTCTATAAGAACTCTATGGTCTTAAAATAACATGGTAAATCTCCCAATATTGTGCGTACAACCTTACATTTGCAGTTGGAACGTATGTAAGAACATGTTTTTTAACTACAACGTTAAGTTTGTTCTTGGGATAAATTCATCCAAACTACGGAACGCATCATCGTGCGTAGTCCGACACATACCAGAAATCCTAAAGGCAAGCAACAGCTGAAACACTGAAATATATTTCAACTCATCTTTTTTTAAACTGCATTCTAAAACAAATAAGCATCGTGCATCGCTAGCGTTCTCTTTTGTTTATAATAATAGGTAATGCATGTCTAGGCTTTCTATCTATCCAGTCATCAAAATAACTTACATACATTACTCCTCATTTACTTGCAACAGACTGTATATTATACAATATTTGAACATAAAATGTATAACAAATCGAGTAATCTGCAGATATTAAATCATCATAAAGTAAATTCATTACCTATTAGAAACAGACTGTTACATGATTTCGAAGTTTATTAGGTACTTAGAACTACTACTAAGATAGTTAAATATGGATTAATTTCCGTACTAATCTATAAAATAAACAATAGAATGGCTTACTTCTAAGTAAGTCCAGAAAAGATAGCAAAATATTGTTATAGTATTTTTATGTCACGAAGGGATGCGTCTTTACTTGTGGTCACCAAGTGTACAAACACGCTGTGAATGTGTGCGTGAAGACGAGTAGCGTCGGCACATACACAGACACACTTCCGACTTCACCATTGTCTCGAACGGTACCGAGAGCTCCTGCTCTTACACACACATTCACAGCGTGTTTGTCCACTTGGTAACCACAAGTAAAGCGCCCGTCACTTCATGAGTTAAAAATACTGTACTATTAGACTGAAAGCTTAGAATAGAGGTGATAATGCAGGCAGCGATTTTAATACCCGATATACTCATTAACATCATCAGCCGTCCGCTATGTATATACTTCCGCTGCTATGTTTATACATATATGCGTCACTTGACAAAAACAAAGATATTTTATGAAGGATTTACATGGAGTAACCGCCCATATGACCTCCACAACCCAGTTACTGGGTAATACAATACTCCTTTCTAAGAGTGGTTGTCAGACTTTCGGGGTTCTGACGACCCGTAACGACTGTCAAAGATCCACAAATGACAGCCGGGACCAACAGCTTAACGTGCTTTTTATGAACGAGTATTTACCAAATTAAATAAAAAATGCATCATTCTTCACTGACTGCACCATGTTTTAACTGACTCATCGGTTTTTCTTCTAGCGAGAATGACAGGGCTATGATTAGAGTCTTTCTGAAGGCGTCCACTTTGTGGTGATCCGAAAAAGAGCTGGAATAATCCACATATCCCACAGAATAAGTAAGCTGAAGTGGCAATAGGCTGGCCAGACTAATCGTAAAGCCGATGATCATAAGAGTCGACGTGTTCTTGAGATGGATACATGAATGGATAAACGTAGCACAACTTCTTGCTAGATGGAGCGACAATTTAGAGCGGCTAGATGAGAAGGTTAGGGTCAGAGGATCGACTTAAATACAGTACGATTGAATAGGCCTTATAGACCGCGAAGTTAACAGCGATTAACAAGCAACACCTTGACGGTGCACCCAGGCGTTCAAGGCGAGTTGATGACAAGGTGATCAATGAGTGACGACCCTTAGCTTCTGCGGGGCAATTGTGTAACATACTTACATTAGGAATCGGTTTCATTTTGACAGTTCAACAGTATTCATTGCGTATCTACGTTGTTGAGCAGACAATTTTTTATGAACACATGAAGCAATGGATGTGATTGATACTGTGTTACGCAATTAGGGTGCTGTTCTGTTTTGTAACGCTGCACATTTTTTGATGTCATCGCGTAAAGGGGACAAAAATTGAAGTGTTTAAATGTTGGCAACAGTAAGAAAAGTTAAATTACCTTTACAAAAAACCTGTTGGTGGATTTTTCAGAGGTGTTGATAGCAGGTAGGTCAGTGTTACCTACAGTTGTTTCACAGGTATTTTACCTTAAATTTTGCATAACTGTCAAAATCACAGGGACCTTTATTGTCAATAAAGTTGCTGCTGCGTTGCTGCTTGGGTTGCCGTCAGACATAAAATAACCGCCAAAGGACTAATACCTACCTAATAATAATCACCAAAAATCAGTGAATTTCTGAGTGAGCTAATGCTCCTGGCCTTAAATATCGTTTGTCTTACAATATTTGAATTTCGTAACTACTTTTTGCACATTTTTTTAACCTAAAGATTTTTATCTAAAATACATTACTTTACATAGACTTTGTTTCTGTTTAAACTTAAATACACAAAGCCTTCCTAGCTTGTTCACGTAATTATTTACTCCCACATGAAAGTGTAAGTAAACTGCCAGAAAAGAAAATCAATTACGAATATTTACCGATGACTCGAAAGTTTCGAAGTCTCTTCTGTCGATGGCTTTTTTGTGCATAGCGTCAGTACATATCTTGCATAATACGCGCCAAAAATAATCACGGTTGACACCCAAAACAGATTAAATTACATTACCATTTGCATTTGGAACATTTAGTATAAAATTCGTGCATTATGCGCGAAAACGGCACCCAAATGCAATAACATGGGGTAATCCCTGAGACTCTTTTAAACAAAACCCTATCTTGAAGGCGTAAAGTTTATATTTTAATGCAGCTGGTTTATTATATTACATTTCGACATCGACATTATAAATAAAAACTTCGCGGTGGATTCACCCTGCGGTCTAAGATATCCGTGATGCTGAAACTATGTAAATTTAATCAAATTAGGTACATATAATCTTTTTACCAGTTTAAGGTACAAAAGCAAAGAGTCAAAGACTTTTTGTAAGTCGGCCGGTAATAACCGGGAAGGAAATCATAGCATGTAATAGAGCTTTAATCGTACCTAATCGAAAGAAGATAATTTCTAAAGTTAGACAATAAGACAATTTAGTTACAAATTTAGTGACAAGTTAGTAAGACAATTTATTCCCCAAAATTGTTTAAGGAAAGTATGTGCTTTTATTGATACCTACTTCGAACGTGACGCTCATTGTTGTTACAAATATTTCTAATATGACCACAAAAAGCTCTGTTTGGTGTAATTATTTCATTTCACAGGCACTTCAATATTAGATTGATTTGGCGTTACATAAATATACAGTATTGTACGAGTATATAAATGTATTAGGTCAGTAATCGTCTCTTCATTTTTTCTCCGAAGAGTCTGTAGGTAAACTAATATTTGCCGGAAAGGTAAACTGCGTAACCACAGCATAAAATAGTGTGATAATCTCAGTTCACCAATGGCGATCTCAATTCTTCATTCGTATACTGTTATTCCCTGTTCTGGATTTTTTGTCTCAAGTACAATACAACATTTAATAAGGTTAGTATTGCTGTACTTTTTATTCTTGATCAGCTATAAATTATAATTAATTTATAGATTTTATTCGAAGTATGTCACGACTCACGACTGATCTTGTTTTGTCATTGTATCTCATTCATCTGTAATTCATAAATGTCCGATTCATATAACTAATGTTATGAGAAGCCTATTTACATAATAAATACAGTAATGTAACTAAGTGAGAACGTGATATTTATGTTAATAATGTTAATAAACACCAAGTATGGTATAGATTATATTTTTATTAACGGGGAAGCGCTAAGGTAGCCCGCGAAATTTAATTTTCTTAAGATCTTTGCCATTTTCAGCTCAGTTTCTGGGTGTATGTTGATTAAAGTATGATTCGCGACCGTAACAAATATGTATGCACAGAATTATAATAATTAGAATCAGCAATACAACTCCAATTAGAATTGCCCTCAAATGTCATGAGTTCATGAAATAGTCATTGAATAGGGTAATATGAACTTAGAGTGTTGTATTGCTAATTTTAATGATTTTATCATTCTATATAAATACATATTTGTTACTGTCACGAATCCATATTCAAATCAATACATAACCTGATATGTACAGTCAAAGCTTGAGATTTGCATGCCTCAAGGGTGTAATATGGTTGAACTATGCTCTATTTTTAACAACTTTATGTAATTACCCATATTAGCAAATAAATGATTTTGAATTAGACTTTTTGTTTGATGCTGACGTGCAAATTACAAAAAACGTAAGATAATTTAAATTCCGCGGGCCACTCTAGCGGTTTAGTCTTAAGTCGAGAATGTAAACAATTCAAAACAATATTTTATCGAAAACATATAGTTATTATTCGTAATATTCTTAAGAAACCTTATAAATATTCAAGAGATATACCTATGTAATATTGGCGTGACTAATCAATTCAAATTATCTAGGAAGAAAAAATCAATTTTTTTTTATCATGGTGTCCACCTTTCCTAACGTACGTTATCCAATTAAAACAAATACATTGCAATTACAATAAACAAATGCATTTTCACAAATAAATTGTTGCAAGGTCTACTGAAATCTGTACTATCACATAGTAACAAATAAACAAGATTTCCGGCTGACTGACAGATAACGTACCTATCCAGGAACAGTTAAACCACTAAAGGCAGAAAGGAGTTTTCGTAACTGAATCCCTATGTAAATCTTTTGAATTCAGTCGGCGAATGAAATCGCGACAGAAGCAACTTTATACAAAAAACAGAGACCGTATACAACAAACTCACAAACTCTTTCGCAAAACAATCCGAGCTTCTGTATTTATTAACAAAAACATTACGTAATATAATGTTAATAGACCAAGCAGCTGACTCTTTAATAAGCTGCGCGGGAGCATGCCTTGCGGTTTAGTGGTTGGTGCATCGTGACAATGATGTTACGACACAAACCTTGCCTAATTAAAATTACTGGCGCAACTTTGTCACGCTTTATCAGCAGACGTAAGAAGATTTGCACCTTTGTGCGTGCAATTTTCGTTTACAAGAAACTGACAATTAATTTAAATAAGGTTATGGGTCGCTTAGTCTTTTGACTGCCTCGTTGGTCTAGTGGTCGCAAGCGCTACTGCTGAGCATGAGGTCCTGGGTTCGATCCCCAGGTCGGGCAAAGTGTTATTGGGTTTTTCTAGCTGGAATTCCTCAGTAGCAGCCCGGGGTCTGGATTTGTACCCGGTAGATGGCAATAGGCTCGCCCCCTATTACATGGGACTTAAACATAACTGGCGAAATGTGGGTATACTATAGGTACACCTCTGCCTAACCCTTCGGGGAAACAAGGCGTAATGTTATTATGTTATTTTATGTTATGGGTAGCTTAAACACAGTACTAAATAGTGTTAAATCTGACAAAACCTTGTGCAAAGAACTGTGGAGGTTGATCAATTGAAAGTTTATTTGATCTGTTATTCATCATCGTCATCATTTCAGCCGAAAGACGTCCACTGCTGGACTTAAGCCTCCCCCAAGCACTACCATAAAACGGGGTGAATAGGTATGTAGGGGTGAATCGGGACGAAACTTTAAAAGGGATTTTAACGTTGAAATAATATAGTTTGTTACCAAATAGGACTCTAGTGTTTACCGTACCTACAATAATTAACAATTAAGTGTCCTGGTAAGGTGGTAAGCGGCCAATGGGCCGCTCTAGGCAAGTGCCCATGTGCTTTATTATGACGTTCGAATGCCATCATGATTCCAGTGTGCGAGAGTGACCTAGCTATACATGACCGATAAGACCATCCCTTTTTCGGACTGGAATCAAGATGGCATTAATACTTCATAATACGGCCCCTGGGCCTCGCGATTATTGGCTATAATTCCAGCCAGTGTCGTAGCTAGGGGCTATCAGAGGCAGGGTCCAAAAAATTTCGAGATCACTTGCTCTTACATCCTTGATTCTTCATACGGGCCCCAGTATCCTAAAGTACCCAGGACCTCCAATAGGTTTTAAACGGCGGCTAGAACATATCAAACTACAAGTCACGAATGAATAGGTTGCTGTTATGCAAGCTTCCACCATCTTAATGCGGAAATGTCTTTATCTATCTGTTAACTTTTCACACCTTAACGGCTAAACAAATTTCGATGAAATTTGGCATACAGATAGACCATGACCTGTAGGACAGAGGATACTTAGGAAAAGTTCGTAGATACAATATAAAATGGAATGCATTATTTTTATTACATCTCACCCATCACTTGATTTAGTTTTATATTCTATATGCTCTTTAGGATGATTTTAGACAAATGAATCCAATATTGGAATTAGGTGCATAGCTTTCTAAAGTTACTTAAGTTTAGTGTTTACTTAAAGAGCATCAAAGGCAAGTGGGTCCAGGAAGCAAAACTCATCCTCACTAATACTTACCCACTGTAAATGTGAAAGCTTGTTTACCTGTTATTCAACGTGTATTTGCAAAACAATTTATGATACGAGAAGGTTCGAACTATCCGGAAAACCAAAGGAATGAAAGAAAATACATGTATTTAGAATATACTAAAAGGTACACAATATATTATATTAATACAGCAGATAAAAAAATCAAATAAAAGTGTAAAGTGCGATGTAAGAAATTAGCAGGGCAGTGTGCCTCGTGGCTGCGCCAAAAAGGCTCAGTTCAGCAAAAGTTCCAGACAACTAGTAACTAACGCTGGTTTTCGAAAAGGAAATCTAATTACTAGGCCCACTTGCACCACCAATCACTAAACACTTTAATTCGTTTCTGTCAGTCATTTTCAAATGACTGACAGAAACGGAACGATGTTTTAAATTGGTTTAACAAACTCATATTTCAGAGACGTCGAGAAGCTTATTGATACTCCGGATTTTATGATCGATGTACTTAGTTATTAATATTTAGGTAAACTTACCATTTCTCCTTAGGTACCTACTTGTGTAGATAATACAACTCAGCTCCGTGGATAATACCCACAACTGAATGTTGTCAACCCTTGCCTGTGGTCTTTAGAGAAATCGGACACATTCTTGTAATAATTCGACCAATCAAAGGCTATCAATTATTCCAAGCAATTTCGTCACCATTAGGTATATTTCCAAGCACATAAATAATCTCTTAACAACATGCAAGTAATAAATCGCTAGGCGTTTACATAACTTTTATAACACTATGATGACACACATTACGCATCTTTTATAAACGTTGTAAAGGCTCCCGCAGACAGGCGTGACGCGATTCCGGTAGAACAATTTTATTTTCATGACGTTTTCATAGAAATTGTCCCACCAGAGACACAGTGATAAGTGTGATAACATAACACAACATCACGCCTGTATTCCCCGAAGGGTTAAAAAGGGTTAGGGGTATTTGGATAGGCATAGGTGTACCAATAGTTCACCCGCATTTCGCCGGTTATGTATAAGTCCCTATTGCCATCAACCGGGCATAAATCCAGACTCCGGGCTGCTACTGAGAAATTTTAGATTGTAAAACCTAATAACACTTTGCCTGACCGAATCGAACCCAGGACCTCCTATAAAAATTTAATTCTTAATTTGACGTTAAGTATTGTTTAATACATATACGACCTTATTTGTCGACATAAGCCAACAAACATTACTACATTCATACATTGTTAAATTATTTTACATTCACTTGTTTACCTCTAACTTTGTATCTACGAGTCTCTACTTCATTAAAAGTAGATTGATATGATTAGACCAATTTGCTTGCTTGGACTAAATTACTAAGAAGTTTGCATTTACAGACTGGATAATAACCTATGTACACGAAGCGATTTTTCATTCAGATATGATCTCATTTCAAACTAATTTAATATTAAACGCAGTAATTCGATATCTTGGCTATCAAGGTCTTCAAATATAAGCTAAAATAGTTTCTTTCCTGCCTACTATTTATTTTTCAACGTGTTATATAAACCTAACCTAATTCAAAACACGGTTTGTGTTTTGAATCAGATTTATAAATGTGAAATTCACGGGTGCCAATTTCATCAGAAACGGTATGTTTAGATAACAACATGAATTCAATTTTAATTCAATACAATTTGTTATCCATCTGCATTTTCCCTGCTGAACGAATTCAAATATACTTGTAGTATTTCTTTCGTTACATTTAACTAAAATATTATTTCAGCACCTCTTCTTCAATTGCAAAACAGGGGTAACTACCGAAATGACGACTAGGTAATAGAGAGTATGGAAGAAAAAAATATTAAATAATTTAAATAATAAATAATTTAAAAAATCTAAAAACCCGACTGCTTAAAAAGTGAACTTTAAAAAGAATGGAAACAAGATGACCTATTTTGTTTCCAAACAATCTGATGCAGTCGGAGGCAATAGGTCTTTATCGTTAAGGTCTTTAAGTTAATTTAAGAAGATGCCTCCGACTGCATGAGATAATAATGCATGCATGAGTAATCACCTTTTAAAACCCTTCATTTTTATACCCCACTCGATAGGTTTGGGAGATTGTCATTTTACCCAGTGACACTCGCGCAACAAAGACGATTCTAACGACATATATCATTCATCAAAATCGGTTCAGCCGTGCAGTAGTTACGATGGAACATAGGGACGGACATACATACATAGATACATACAGGTCAAACACATAACCCTCCATTTTTGGCTTCGCCGCAGTCGGATAAAAAAAATGTTGCGCCGACCCCAAATAAATTGGGATAAGGACAGGAGAATGATGAAAATGAATTCTCGAAACGAGTAACACGCCTGCTACTCATATTCGGTTTAAAGAAATTTATTACTCGAACTTCTTATAATGAGATACAAAGTAGTAAGTATGATGATACAGTACAATACAAATTCCTCCAGAGTATTAGAAATTATAATGTACATATATGTTTCATAAGCTTATTCTTAAATGCATTCACGTTATCGCAATCTTTTATATCGCCCGGCAATCCATTGTACAGCTGTGCTCCTTCAAATAATTAGTGCGTACGCTGATGACTTCAAGTTTGTTTTTATACTACGCACACTTTCAAATTTGCACAGAAACACTTAAAAAGCAATAGTGCGTAAGCGCACTTTGAGTTATCTAACAGCCGCAGACGTGAGAAAAACGGAATTAGCGATCCACTGATCGACGTAACGATTTCTGTACATCTCGTGAACACAATGTATTTGCCAGTACTTCCGAGGCGTTGATAGATATCTTAAGATTCATCGATATGAAAAAGGTTCGTGTAACGTAAGTAATTGTGGCTGATTTGAAACACTTCATTTTATGATTTCAACATTTCCGCAAAATGGATCTGCTTTACCTTTTTGATCTTAGAAGATAGCCCGTTAAAAGTTTTGGTTTTAAACGTTTTTATTAGGGGAATTATTACTTCGTAAACTACCTTTAAACACGCTCCAAGATAATACGAATAATTTCTATGCTAGACAAACTTTAACTGTTACTTTTACATTATGTTTCTATCTTTGAAGATGTCTGAAACATGCGCAAATGCCCGTTTTCACTATCTAAAACAATAAATTGAATTCCTAAATAAAAGCACACGGTTGGATTTTCAGCGGTCGGCACAGCGCTGAGAGTTGAGAATCCAACAGTGCAATCATATTTAGGCGTTCATTTAGATGATTCCTAATGTTAGTGAAATAAGGATAAGTGTATATCTAATACATTATTTCTTTTACTACCAAATGATAGTAAAAACTAAACAAGAAATTAATTATTCAACTTAACACTTACTTATGATCATTTACACAAGCGTAAGGCTAACAGCTTCTTGGAAAGCTTGGTAATCAGTTAACTAACGACTTGACAAGTCTTACAACCAGCTTGTATGAGGAAGCGGAATTTAATTCCACCATCATGTGTATGTAGGAATCAGAACTTGCTTCCATACTCGTCTCGTTCTAGGGTTGGTACGTAAACTGGTTTATCTAGACTTCTATCGGTTTTCACACCTTCATTTTAGTCTTCCTGTTTGTCTTTATTTTAAGTACTTTTTTTTTTCTTTTTGATATTTATGATGTGTTTTTAAAATGGACATCTTGATTATATGATTCTGAAGATCTTTACAGCTAGATATACAGGCTGACTTTGAAAATATGCGACAAACTTTAAGGAGGTGTTTTACCCACCAAGATGAACAACTTTTACTATGGGACCAACTTAAAATTCGCAAAAAAAAATTCGACCTTCCCATATAAAAGTACATACCCGATCGGGCCATTTGTTATAAGAAGGTCGAATTTTTTTTTTGCGAAGTCTAAGTTGGTCCCATAGTAAAAGTTGTTCATATTGATGGGTAGAACTCCCCCTTAAATTTTGTCGCATGTTTTCAAAGTCACCCTGTATATACCTGTGCCTCTTTTATGAGACTGATGGTTTCTAGGAGCTAAGATCAAAGCTCTTTCACAGTTTTATTAATCCTTTTTTGTTTTTTCTAATTTATTTGGCCACGATGAATGCTTGTCCTCAATGTGTGTAAAACATCTACATTTTTAAAGCCTTGAAAATTTATTTCTTTCTTTCTTTACTGTTCAACATTACAATTACTTAAATTACAATTCACTAGAATCACCAAAACATAAGCAATTTATTATCCAAACAAATATTAACAGGACTTTTTGCAAATTATTTCTTTGGACAACACTACAGAAGTATAAGTTTTTCTTCATAGTAAACACACTGATTGATAGCTCACGTAATCCTAATGGTTGCAGCTTCTGTGCTACCGCCAGTAGCTATGCAACTAATGAATCGCTGTCAAAACCCAGTAAATATTACTAATAGGAAATTGTTGGATTCTAGCTGGTCTATCACGAATACACAGTTGAATAGTTAATATTACCCAATTTCAATCATAATTTTCTAATTGAGGAAATCGATTAGGTTACCACACAGAATATTTATACACTTATAAATATTGTTCTTTTTTTAAACTTTGCTGCATCGAAACCTAGTCTGTGATTTTTATTCATGCTCATTTACCTTAGATCAAGCAGTAGTAAATTTTTAATATGTAGTAATAACGTGAAATAATACACCTTTTCAGTACGAATATTGCTGTATTTATATTCTCACACATACAAACCTACTACTCATTTTAACAGTTTAGAGTGTAGACTTCTTAAAGATAACTTTTACGTTTCGAGACTCGAAGAGAAATAACTTAGCAAAAAAAGGCGCCACGCTCCAAATGTTTCCATTCCCCTTTCGTTAAAAAACCAGTACTTTTACAGTAACTGTCAAAGGAAATACTCTTAAACTTGACTACACTGATATAAAAATCCTTTGAGGCAAATCACATACTTTCAATTTTATATTTAGTATTTAAAATCACTGCAAACCTTATTAATATTTGGAAATTATAACAAACGCGACCATAATAATAACATAATGTTCGTTGGTCTTTGAACTCACTTCTGTTCAAGTGGACCTCGTCCAAGTCAACAAAGTAAAAAGAAGTCGCAATAAAGAGCAAACCAACTCCTTTGTTCTCAAACGTGAGAATTACCTACCTTTTTTTTTGGATGGGAAATCATCAAATGACGAGCGAGCAATTCCCGACACCCAGGGCGTCTCCACCTGTATTTAGTTCAATATATAGTTACATTTTCCTCAACGGATCAAATGTGTTCAATAAAGCATGTGCAAGTTGTTAGCATCAATCAAATCCGAATGAAAACCGCATTTATCACATAATTACGAAGTGCAATAAACTTGGCAGTGTCAACGTTCTCAGCAGAAACTATTCTACTAAGGTTCTGACTCACTGTTTGACAAAGATATATTGCATAAATATTGTTGGTGTCGAATATCTAACTGTTCGCCAAACCGCTAGAACATGCGATAAATAAGCGTAGACAGAAGTCCCACTTAATTCAGCTCAAACAAAGATAGACACTATGCAAAAGCAAGCTCTGACAAAATAGACTCTCTTATCGGGAAAAATGGCACACCACCAACTATGTATAAAAAAGAACACACAAAAGTGATAGGTTTTTCGCGACAAATGCGAGCAATGTGTCACGTAATGTCAAGACATGATGAAATCGACGACATCGATGGTGCACGCTTGCCGATGGTGACGATAGTACTATTCCTTCGATAAACCTGTAACCTGTGGTTACCTGTAATTGAGTGTGCATTACAGGATAACGCATTTATTATCAAGATTTATTAATGTAGGTATAAGATAATTGTAATGTATCTCGTTGGTAATCCTTAAATAAATAAATAAATAAATATACCTATATTTTAACAATAGATTTAACCTTCTGTAACTTCTCTCTCTAGTTTAATCTGTAAACATTGAGCTCCTAGCATTGTGGTCCACTAAACTACTGTCCGATTCGAGTACCTAACAATATTTCAAACACGTCAGATGACACATCTTCTAGTCTAAATTCATGTTAATAAGCTATAGATTTGTTTGTTTCCGGAATACCAAATACATTGATTATATTAGGCTCTATGTTATTTACTTGATTAATATGTAAGTAGGTACTTTTTCTTTAAAATGATCATGAACTTGTAAAAGTATATTTGCTGGTAAATAGACGGTAATTTACGCGGGTAGTATTTACCTTACAAGCAACAACTTTAATTGAAAAAAATGAAAGTGAATTGATCGTCAGCTGTTTGTTACTTCCACGGATACCGGTTACTTCTATGTTTATCTGATATAGAGGAAGCAGAAAGTTGTATGTTATTTAAGTATCGTACTACGAAGGATATAAGTATTGTGGTGTTTACAAAGTAATTTGATTATGAAAAAGACTAATTCTATTACTTGGAACAAATAACTTACGATCTTTTTTTTATTTTCAAACAAGATAATATTTAAATAATATACAAGGTGTAACATAATTAACGCACAACCTCTTAAGGGGTCTTTGTATTCATCATTATGAACAACTTTTATTATGGGACCAAACCTGAAATGACGAAAAAAAATCATCTGCTCCCTACATTTATGTTCGCATAACTCGTCAAAATGTAGGGATCAGCTGATTTTTTTTATTTCAACCCCAAACGGCTCAAACATATAACTCCCAATAAGATTGGAATATTTTCACCGTTTGAGGTTTTCCGCACCTGCAGCAGCTGCCCCGGCACAGCCCGCCGTGCTAGGAGGGTGAGATGTTGCATCCTATACCAAAGGCCAACCTAACTTCCAAGGCATTATGGTCATTCCGTTTTCCGTCTGGTCTCTGCCCATCGTCGCGTGCCACTGCCACGCGACGATGGGAGTTGTTGTAGAACCCAACAGCTGTCATTCCGGAGGTAACAAGAGCACGACGAATGATGTCATTAATGCTGGCGTGCCGTGCTTTCCGGCCTGCACTGACTAACTTACTATCTTAGATACCTACTCTACGATATTAGTAGAGTCAACAATCCCCTAGTTTAGGAGTCTCCAAACTACGGCTCGCGGGCTAACTCCGGCCTGCGAGCACCAACAATCCGGCCCACACCGTCGATATCTTATTCGCCGTCTAGTCCCAAAACGAAAATTTGCGCGTAATTCAAAACTACAGTATGTTGCTATGATGAGCTAGCTAGGTCCTGGCTCTTGGAGGCTTTAGTATAGGAGTTAGTCTGGTTGGCAATTGGGCTAAAAAGTTTGGCGTCCTATGCCCTAGTTTACCGCACCAAATAGCTTTAAAACTAAACTAAAAAACTTTACAGTGCGGGTTTTACCAGCACTTATTTATTTCACCACAAGCATTCATAGTAAACTACATAGTTACCGGTACTTGCGGTAAATATTATCGGATTATCCAAACAAATGTCAGGATACTGTTATCGAGTATTGTTGAAGAGTGATGACGATATTATACCTCATAACATCTCGGTAACCACAGAGTAGTGCGCAAATGGAAGAAACAAAATATGACTATCGTTCAGCTGGATTTAGACTAATTTTCAAGAACTGAAATTAGAACAGACCAAGTTCCATGTCAGAGAATTGGAAACTAATCCAAGTTGACGAGACAATCTAGAAAACACAATTAGTGTGGTTCGATTAATGTTTCTAATTTTCCAAAGACATATCCATTAAAACAACTAGATCCCATCTCCCATCTCTAGATTCTATCATATAATGTCTTATTCACTTATTAATTGCACGGAAAATTGTATGTGCGTTTCAATGATGGAACAATAGTATGAATGGGCACTCCATTGACGTTAGTACTCTGTGTCCAGAGCAAATTGAACTATCATAACATCAAGTACTTCTATCTGACACACATTAAGAAAATTTCTTAATGTGTGTCAGATAGAAGTACTTGATGTTAATAATGGCGTCAGTAAATGGAATATTTCAATTTTTTGCTTCATAAATTATTATATATAAAGTGTAACGGGAATTTAATTCTGTAAGATTTATTTAGTTATTTCAAGTCGTGATTTTATTTTATAACTACTATTAGTAGGTGCTAAATCATAATGCAAATAATAAAAAACAAATGAAATTAGCTCAGTGTACAGTTACTGATTGAAGATCGACTACTGATACACTTGTACCTACTGCTTTTTGCAGCAAAGCTATCACCAGATCATATTTTATTTCATTTATTATAATGAATTTTGTTGCTTGAAAACAACCTCCCGTTAGACCAGCGGGGCAGTTGCGTAACACACAGTGGGAATCGGTTTCATTTTGACAGTTCAACAACATTCATTGCGTTATTTACGTTGTTGAGCAGACAAATTCTTAGAACATATGAAACAATGGATTAGCAATATGCTTCAAAATCATTCCGATTGTGATTGGTAGTGGGTAGTGGGAAAGTTTAATTTAAAAACAATTCTATCTTAGTGCACTCTTTTCACCTTCTACAAAATAGATAATAATGTAGATGTAAATGTGAATGTAATAATCGGTCATACAGGAAATTTGTTTACAATCTATACCAGAATAGTTGGCACCGAGTCTAATAAACCAGTAATGTAACCGAATGGACATTCTCAGCCGTTTGTCACACCTGATAAGAGTCAAGAGTCAACTGAAGGATGTTTACCAGCGTTTGCGTGTTAAGCACAAGGAACTTGTCAGTTGTAATACACTACACGATTGGCGATCTCTGAACTACAACAAGCAACTTCTTCAGTCTTAGGGCAACAATGTTTCATGCGGTAATAATCTTAGATATTGACTCCTCTTACGGCCGAAACCAATAACCTATTTTCAGTAAAAGACAGATCGTTATTGATGGTAGGCAGTATAATTCTATCTGTCCTTATGTCAGGCCGGTAAGATTACATAATTTCTTATAGATTATTGGGAGTTATAACCATAGATAGGTTTTTCTATCTCTAGTATGCCAAAACTGGTGATAGATACCTATCTATGTTATTTATAAATAATGTAGCGGTTATTGGGTTCGTCCGTAAATGCCCTGTACCTACCCTGGTAGGTGGAGACCTTTTCGAACCTAAGTAGAAACTTTTTCAAAACCATTTTTTTTCATATTTTCATGCAGTTTTTAAATGTTATTATAATTACATAAATAAATGTTTACTGCCAATTCCAAGAATACGGGGTGGCAGGGATATCGACGCGAATCCGGTTACCATGGATTCAGTACATGATTCTGTACCCCTCTGCGATGAAATTTTTCGTCGGTTACTAAGAAAAAATCAGCTGTTCCCTACAAAAGTGCCCTACCTAGTGCCTAGGGTACCTAGTATACCTACGCAGTCAAAATGTATGGATCACCATTTTTTTTTAAATAACCTACAAAAAATTTAAACGCAGGGGGTCCAGAATCATGTACTGAATCCATGGTAACCGGATTCGTGTTGATATCCCTGCCACCCTGTATAACAAAAAGGCTTCTCTTTCGCACTGATTTATCAATCCTCATGACCATTCCTAGAATGCAGTAACCCTCAATCTCTCCATTATTATTTCTATAGACAGCATATCTGACAAAATTCGCATTAAATCTATAATAGTGCTGAGCAAAAAGTGGACAAAATAGACATGAGCTCATTTTTGACAAAATTAAAGGCCGTTAAAGGATCACACATCCTTGTTAGCATACACACACAAGAAGCATGAACCCATACATGATTGTGTGTCCCAAATAGTCAAGTAACCACGACCAAGTTCCCACAGTGAGTTATGACTGCGGCAGAATATCTTACACGCATCCATTGTTCACCGCGGTCAAGGGCACGACGTACTCACTCTTATTACCTTCATTTAGTAGAGTGTTGTTCTTTACTTTCTAATTACTTGGTAATTATTTCAGTTTATACATAGAAATTAAATTGTTGATGCCTTAGTATAATCAGCCTATAATGTTCCCATTGCTGGGATACAGGCCTCCTCTCTATGAGAGGGAGTGGGCCACGCGGGCTCAGTGCGAATTGATGGATGTCACATGTCTTCGAATTTTTTGTTCTAGGACATGCCGGTTTCCTCACGATGTTTTTCTTAACCGTTTTGAAAGCAGTGGTGTTGAAATAAATTACTTACACAAAATAAAGCGCCTGCCTGGGTTCGAACCCACGACCTTGTAAATGGTAAGTCAGGGCCGATACCACTGGGCCACCACTGCTCTCTGTTGATGCCTTGCAGTGTGAAGAAAAATCAACCGAACGAAAGCTATACAACATGTCCTGGGATTAACGCACAACCTCTTAAAGGGTCCTTGTACTCATCATTATGAACATTTTTTACTGTGGGAACAAACCTTTAATGGGGAAAAAAATTAGCTGTACCCTACATTTTGACGAGTTACGCGAACAGCAGATTTTTGTTTTCGCGACATGTTTTATAAGAACTTTTTAAGTTTAGAAATACGAGTTTAGAAACCGATTTGAGAACAGAGTTTTTCATATTGTAGGTAAAAAAGCCATAGATATAATAAACACTATGCGTAAAGCTAAGGTTATAAATGGGAGTTCGAGAGTAAGTACTTAGGTAGGTAAGTAACATTATTTACGCCACACAAACTTCTCCAGTATGAGTCGATTTGAAAAAACTCTAGCCTGTATACAGGGTGTTAGGGACAACCCTCCGCAGACGGATGGGGTGAATTCAATATATCAGACTAAGATGACCGGTACACAAAATTATTTCAGGAACGTTAAGGGAACCCAATAAATCTGATTTGTTTTATTACCTCACACGCAATGTATCGTTACCGTGGCAAAACGCGCGTAGCCAAATCAGCTCAGCGAGCCTCCGGCCGCCGAGTATTTCAACATCCATAGCCGGTTTTTTATTTTATTTTAGCTGTTTTATTTACATAAATGGAGTGCTGCGTACAGATAATGTAATTTAACATTGAAATAAAGAAATAGTAACTGAAAATGCGATAAGAAAATGAAAATGTTCCTGAGAACATTTCCGGTGGAATATGATTCAAAATAAGGAGCTGAATGTACCCTGTTAGTTTGCGGAGGACTGTCCCTTACACCTTGTATTAGTATTTAACGTCACACATTACGTCTGATCCATTTTAACAGGCTTTGCAAGTTAGATACTCTCGCAAGTCATCTCTCAGTTTAAAAGCAAAGTGAATTAACGTTAACGTCCTATGGAGAACCCTACTTCTTTTACTTCCAAACGGTGGCTATAGCGTGCAGAACCGCCACATCGTTGCTTGCAATTAATTATATTTTCACACTTCTTGACTAATTGTCCTTGGGTTTAAGTGAAATAGTTTCTTAAGTGTGAAGGTGGTTTGTTTTCACAAACAATAGAAAATGTTGCTTTATAGTTGAATATTATTATTACTTGAGCACTTTATTTCTTCACATGGTTATCATACAAATTTGATCGAAATATTGTAGTAATGATGCCTGTAATCATATTTTTCAAATAATGCAATGTTGTATTATTTTGTGACTGCGTATTGAAGAGTTGTAGAAGCCTGAATGCTGGCCAACAATTGAAGATCGTCTGGAGGACATCCGATTGTTGTTAATTATGGTTTCGAAATGAAACTGAATCATGCGACAAACAAACTTTATAATTTGTTCATAAACAATCATCCAACATCACTTGCTTCACTTCCGGAGAAAATTAGATTCAATTATTAGCGTGTTGTTAATCATAGAGATGATGATGCATGTTTAAAAATAATAAAACTACGACCAATTATTCTAAATGACGCCTAATTTCACGCCGATAATATGAAATTACACACTATTATTGCATTCTTCAAAGTGCATCATGTGAAAGTTACAAACTAATTTATGCACGATAATTACAACAAGCAGGCTTCGAACGAAACCAGCACCGTATATATTGATACTGATCGAAATACCAACGATGTATTTAAAAACTGCAATATTGCGCAAGTGGTAGGTGGCTGACCCATCGCTTGCAGGCAATGGAGCAACCCGCTTTCCTCACTTGAATCTTACAACTTGGTGAAGCAGACTAGACTTGTTTTAAATCCTAGGACAGGTCAACCTGGGTATTGACAAAGGTTTGTTGCGCTTTGAAATGCGTTTAGAAATCGAACAAAAAGCGTTTCGGTTCATTCAATACTTACCTGCCTAAGTTCTACGCAGAATCGTTCGCGCGAGTTTTTCCAACGGAAGACTGATGATGATGGATTACAAACACGTAATTGAGTAGGTATCTATCTGATCACGTTCCGGCAAAAGCTAAAAATATGAACAATTAGAAAGCCACCGAACAATTAGTCCAAGGTTAATGGATAGCGTAAAAAGTCTAAGATAAAAAGTGGCGTGACTAATTGAACGCACGCGCCATTCCGCAACGGCCTACGATTATTTTGACAGACAAAACGGAACAATTTGACACTACATTTTGTCACGAAACAACGTATTTTGTACACATTTTTATAATAACTGTGCATTTGCTAATCGAATATGTGACACCATTGCTTAATATTGCTCGAAAGGCAATGACAAATTGGGTCAAACAAATTTATAGACAATAATTACACCAGGGGACAAAATAACGTATTTTATGACTGAATATGACAAGTACATGCGACATTATCCGAGTGTTTTATTGAGTCCTGTTAACATAGCTGTTTTGTTAAATAAACACTTCCAGTCATCTTGACATTCAGTAAGAAGTAGACATTTGTCCAATAGTTCAAGGACCTCGTTTTCGTGAGGTTTACAATGAGGAGATAAATAATGTTGAATGGACGATAAGTTCACGCATCATCGTTTTACGTTCACTTGTTTAGTGCCAATTACTTTACAGTTCGCTATAAATAACACCGCTAAAGAGGAACAGCCTAGCTTATAAAAACGTCTTTATGTCATTTGATTTTTGAGTGATGCTGATTTGAACAACGAAGAGAACGAGTGAAGTAAAGTCAAATTTATTTGCATTGATTTTAGTTACCTATCTATATCTATACAAATTAATAAAATTGTAGTGTCTGTTTGTAATGTCAAAATAACAAATTTATACTAAATGCATATGAAAGTACATACGGTACTTATAACAAAAAAGAAATTTTTTACATTTTTGTCCGTCTAACTGCCTCTTTGTTCTGGCTAATCTCCGAAACGGCCCGACGCGGCGGTGTCGGTTTTTGGACCGATTTTGACGGGACTTTCATTGGCAGATAGCTGATGTTACAAGGAGTAACTTTTACTATTAAAAAAAATTGGGTTCCGCGCAAAAAAAAAAAACCTATAAAATTACGAACAAAAAGTCGGATTTGAAAAATTCTTTTTGTATTTGGTAGTCCAATTCTCGATAATAGTTATAGGCTATTTAACACCACGCTACGACCCTTAGGAGCCGAGCAAAATGAAAAAAGTCAGAAAGAACACTAAGCGAAAACGAAGTAATAGCGCGGGCGGGCGGTGGTTGCGCAGCGAGTCGGGGGACGAGGGAGTTTAATTAAAATGTGGCTGTTATTTTAGTATACTGTGTATCTTACGACTTCCACGCGAACGAAGTCACGAGGCACAGCTATTAACAAATAAGATGTAAGAGTAAAATGGGTGATCCTTGTACAATCTACCTTATATTAGGCATACACAAATCACAAAATTAAATTATTTTTGAGATTACAATGGTCGGCATGGTACATTTATAGTACCTACTTAAAAAAAAAAAAACATTAGTTTATATATACATATATACTTAATACAATATATCCAATTTGGGAATGTAGCTAATTTCGGAATGCCCTTTAACGACCTGCGAACTTAATTTCGCCAACTGGGAAACTAAGGACCCATCCAACATCTAGTGTGCTGACGCCCCACACAATAGCTGCACCGTCCCATACGTGGTACTCATTAGATATTATAGTGCCTACTTTAAGGATATTCCCACGATAATACTAGGCTTTATATCGAGTAAATAAGAGTACCCTCCTTCAGTAACATAAATACAATTCGTTAATCATGATGATACTACCTACATAATGGGCAATAATTACAATGCTCCAAATAGGTATGTATATGGGTAATTACCCTGCCTTTAAATTCGTACTTCGTAATAATGTCGTTATTTCAAAATTACTCTCATATTATAGGTACAGTTGACCGCACGTAGGTGGTAACGCTTTGACTTTAAGGCGACGATAAGCGGCTTTTAATGACTTTAAACTGAAGATCACGTCTAAATTAAATTCTTGACATTTGATCGGGTTTAATGTAGGTACCCAAATTTAATGCCATGATGTGTATATCTTTATTTCTTTTCTTGACATTCGTATCGGTGTTAATGTACCTTTGAATTCTATTTTTGATAAAAGTACATAACGGTGGATTTGCAATTTTGAAACCTGTCACTCATGTATCCATAATATATTTTTTTAAATTCTAATGAAGTTTTTTGTTGTTTTAGTCTTTAATTAATATACTTCAAAACAATGTAAAAAAAAAATAAATAAATAAATGGGTAGTGTTAATGATTTGAAAAAAAAAATATCTTAAATTAGAGCATTTTCTTGATAAAATGTGAATATTTTAGATTATGTTTATATTAATACATAGCGTAATTAATTTATAACGTTTAACGCTAATACAAAACTGGGAATCACGCAAAAACTATCAAGCGATTTTTTTATGAAACCTTTACCTTTTGTTTTATTTATTAAAAAAATATAATGCGTCTAATTTGGGAAAGCGCTCCTTGATGGGCGAGTCCTATTACTGGGTGGACGTACGACGCGTTGCGTGAGCTCAGCACAGAAGACGCAAGCTATGCACTCAAGGCCCTTGGTATAATATCTGCGTCTTAAACTGGCCTTGCGCAGTACGGAGTTTCAATAATTACGAAGCCAGCTTACACTGGTTTTGTTACCACAGAGGTGCGGCTTACTATACTAAATATATTTACAATCACTAGGATTGTTTGAATCCCTCAAATAATTTAAAGTTACATTGCTATCATTGGTTCAGCTACTTATTCTGAAATTACAAGGATTTCAAACAATATGTAATTAATTAGTCGAATAAACTCAACATTAACATGATTAAAATAATAGATAACATTAAATCCTTAGGTAAATAAGATGTTCCCACGAAAGATATTTGTATTTACCTACATATTTTTCCATTATCATACATAACTAAAGTTGTACAAGAATACAAAAATACAGTGTGAGTCTTTATAATGTGCACATATCGAAATGAGGGAATCTATGCTTAATTTTATCGACGGAAAAAATGTTAAAAAAAATCTAAATATTTATTTATATTTTTTATGGATTTTTAAAAAAAATTGTTTGCTTTTGTGACCCCAGTGTATACAAAACTGTGTAACTTTTAAACTAAACGATTTATCACGATGAAACAAACTCTATAATGTTTGGAAGTAATTAGGTGTCGTCATAAAATAAAAATTATGGAAAAAAAATAGCCACATTTAAAAATAAACATTTTTGTTTGGCAAAAATCTGATTTTTTTTCATTAATTTTTACAAAAATTGTAAAATTTCTCAATAACATGCCCCATCACCTTCTTTTTTTATAACTTTAAGTTATTCTTCATTGTATTAGGAACCTAACGGTAAAAATTGCATGTTTTTAACTCAACCCCAACATTTTTTATCAACTGTCAAAGAAAGGCCCAACGCATAGCTATTGTTTAGCAGGTAGATAAACTTTCTTTTGAATGTGCGCAGGTCGGGGAGGTAGGGCCAGCCAAAGGAACTTGAATTATGACAGATGTCAGACTGGCAGTCGCTCCGAATTATTCGCCGCTGCTACATGTGTTTCGGTACTTTCGTTCGCTGGACTTTCATAACTTTCGTTCGCTGCTACATGATGCCGCGTTTAAGTGAATTTTCCCCGGCACACATCGCCGACATACATTTTTATTATGGAGTGGGACAAGGAAGTGCTAGAGCTGCGCGCGCAGCTTACATAGCTGCGTATCCTAACAGGCAACCAGTGCCATCTGCCCGAAACTTCCAGGAAGTTCACAGAAGGTTGTCGATCACTGGACTTGGATCAAGTAGAGATCGTCGCGAGCCACCTCAAGTAATTATTGATGCGGCTACTGAACAAGCAGTATTAAGTGATTTGTTTGCTGATCCATCCATAAGTACTAGACGACTGGCTCTTCGTCACGGAATATCCCAAAAATCAGTGTGGCGTATTTTAAAGAAAGAAGGATTGCATCCTTATCACTATCAAAGGGTGCAACATCTACATGAAGACGTAGACTGGCGTCCAAGGTGTGTGATGTCCACATGGATTCAAAGAAAAACCAGAGCAAACCCAAACTTTCCAAGAAAAATACTATGGATGGACGAAGCGACATTCACTAGATACGGTATTACTAACTGTCGAAATTTACACAGATGGTGCCGCGCAGGTGAAAACCCGAAACTGAAACGGTCATCTACTTTCCAAGTAAGATTTTCGATAAATGTTTGGGCTGGTCTTATCGATAACATGTTGATTGGACCAGTCATATTGCCGAGAACGTTGACTGGTGAAAGATTTTTAAGTCTATTGAGAGATGATATGCCTCAGTTATTGGAAGATGTCCCACTGGCTGTGCGTCAAAGGATGTTTCTTCAGATGGACGGATGTCCTGCCCATTACGCTACAAATGTAAGAAGATTTTTAAACGAAAATTATCATGACAAATGGATCGGCCGGCAAGGACCTGTAGGGTGGCCTGCGCGTTCACCCGATTTGACGCCCCTTGATTATTTCCTATGGGGGACCATGAAGCAACGCGTCTACAGTACCCCCATCAACAGTGAGGCCGATTTGCGTGACCGCATAATAAACTGTGCGAATGATATTCGCAATGATCCCGAAATGATAAGGAGAGCGACACACCAAATTCTAATTCGCGCGGCTTTGTGTTTACAACAACGAGGTGGACATTTTGAGAACCTGATGCATTAAATTTTGTATTTAATAATAAATGGGTTTCAATTAAACTCTTTTGCATTAATTATCATCCCAAACAAACCACCCTTATGAGAACAATACGATTCCGCGTTCGGAGTGCCATCTTTGAAACGACCCGCGCGCATTCACAACAAAGTTAACAAAAAAAAGTTTGTCTACCTGCTAAACAATGTGCGTAGCTATGCGTTGGGCCTTTCTTTGACATTTGATAAAAAATGTTGGGGTTGAGTTAAAACCATGCAATTTTTACCGTTAGGTTCCTAATACAATGAAGAATAACTTAAAGTTATAAAAAAAGAAGGTGATGGGGGCATGTTATTGAGAAATTTTACAATTTTTGTAAAAATTAATGAAAAAAAATCAGATTTTTGCCAAAAAAAAATGTTTATTTTTAAATGTGGCTATTTTTTTTCCATAATTTTTATTTTATGACGACACCTAATTACTTCCAAACATTATGGAGTTTGTTTCATCGTGATAAATCGTTTAGTTTAAAAGTTACACAGTTTTGTATACACTGGGGTCACAAAAGCAAACAATTTTTTTTAAAAATCCATAAAAAATATTAATAAATATTTAGATTTTTTTTAACATTTTTTCCGTCGATAAAATTAAGCATAGATTCCCTCATTTCGATATGTGCAGATTATAAAGACTCACACTGTATATATTTAGGAGTCATTCACTCACAATATTAACAATCAGAAGGGCAATCCCGTATTTTAAGAACGTTTGCATTCTAATTTCAGTCACAATCTGTCAAAAATTGTACAGCATTTACCTACATTTTTGACGTTTGATTGTCTAGATTTTGAACGTTTCTGTTTACGGGAGTTGACCTTCATGTATTTTATTCAAAACGGAAATATTATCATCGTTGACAGCTTTGCATGACACTCAATGCTTTTGTACGAGTACGTCACTTTAGTCAGTGCAATTTTGAAAATTTCCCCTCATTTCATTTATTTATTTCTTGCACAATGTACTCACGGTTACAGAGTTCGGTTTCTTTTATTTCTATCTGGAGAATTTTAACTACGTTCATCTCGGAACACTTATTTTCAAATATGTAAGTACCTATCTAATTTCTTTCGTTCTTCCTCCATCTCTTTTTGATTTCTTCTTTCTCCATCTCTTTCTTTTTTTTCTTCCGAGCGCGCCGAGGCATCTTCATCGTTGTGTGGTTATTTCTTTTATTTTAGAATGAAAATGCAGAAAATCCACAAGACTATACATTATTATTATTACAAACAGTAGTTTTACATTGTTAAATTTTATTATATTCCTTAAACCGGAGCTTAGTGGCTACTGTTTTCTGTTTTATGTGTTAATATCATGCATCATAAAAACTTAGTCTCAGCCTGGAGATTTATGTCCAGTCCGGCAATAGGCTCGCCCCCTTATTACATAGGGAGTTAAACATAAATGGCGAAATGTGGGTGCACTTTACGTACACCTCTGTCTAACCCTTCGGGTAATACCTGACAGGCAGTTTAAATGTTATCATAAAATTGTCGATAATAAAAAATGCTTCAGAATAGTCCCCTTGCAGCTGCGCGTGATCATAGCGACATTCAACGTGATTCAACCGCGTGCACGAGCGACCTATCGTAAGCATTCGGAATACTACACCATAGAGCTGCAGGCTTTGTTTGATGTATTTATTATAAGCGCAGGCAATAATGATTGTGAAGGAATTGCAAAATAATGAGCACTTACTTTTTATATGAGCTTTTTAATACAGTGTTATTTTAAACTGGCTAGCTAAACTCCGCAAACGCGATGAGTATCAAAATAAAAGATAAAAATATTTGATGACTTTTTTTTTGGGTCAACGACTGTTGGTTACTTGAAGAATGAGTTGACAAAATCAGTTTTCTTGTTATTTTATTGTGTTACCCATCACGTCTGTAACGTTTACACAAATAAAAAACTGTTATTTCAAGTAACTACACTACCAGCGGTCGTTGACCCCAAAAACTATATTAAGATATCGATACCCATCACGTTTGCGGAGTTTCGCTAGCTAATGTACTTTAATCTTGTACCTATAGTAAAAATATGTAACAAGAGGATACATAGACCTTATAAATTATAACAAACCTTAAATCCGATGGAAATTATGGTGATACGGTGTATGTAACATTTCCATTTAAAAAAAATATTTGCTCTAATCTTTCGTGACATCTGTCTCGAAAATATTACATCCACTGCTGTTAAAGCATCAAATAGACATTCAAGAACACTATAATTTTGACGGCTCATCTTGATTGCCCAAAACTACACACATTTGGAAATATTTTTATTATAGAGTATCTTTACTCCATAATAACAATATTTCCAAATGTTTTGATTCATATCTTCATCATAAGACGCGCCCAAGACTATATTCAATTATCTCGCAAACTACGGACCTTGAGGGATGTGAACTTTACCAGACCCGGGCCATTGTTATTGTTTTATAATCAAAATTAAGTTTAAACTTTAACAATCGTTCACAAGGTAATAATGGAACAAATTTTGCAAGACATTTATAGCTTTTCACATGGTCTTAGGAAATAGGTTTAGGTGACATCTTAAAAAAAACTTTAGGAGTTTAGGCTAAACTACATTTTTTTTCTTCTGTTTGTTAGTTAATTCCAATTCAATATAAGTATGTACTACTCATACGAACGACCTAAAACTATCTACTGAAACTATGTTTTTTTTACAAAAATTGCTTTTCCATTTCTTAAATAATTGCTGGAATGAAATATGAAGACCATCTAAAGCGAAACGGTCACCTCTGCCTATACAATATACAATGATATAAAGGTCACTTTGGTGGACCTACCCTAGACGTCATTTCATTGTCATCCCCATCACTCAGAAAGTTGAAAATTCTCATGAGTCCGTAATTTTACCGGCACTCCTGCTTTAAAAACAAAGTAATGCCCGTCGATGCGCGACGGGGGTATTGTATGACGCTTGTTTATTTTAGATGTGAAATGAAACTTATTTGTTCCTTTTTCAACTCTTTATTTGAAAAGAATACAATAGGTTCATAAAAAAACCGGCCTAGTGCATGTCGGACCACGCACAATGAAGGGTTCCGTAGTTGGTATGAAAAAAGAAGAGACAGAATTATCCCAAGAACAAACTTAACATTGTAATTGAAAAACATGTTCTCCCATACATTCCAATTGCAACTGTAAGTTTGTACGCACAATATTGAAAGATTTACCGTATTATTTTAAGACTTCTTTTAGGTTTTCCTGTAATCTATATGTATTAACGTAGAACGTTAGAACGTATATAAGTAGAACTATTTTCTGTATCTTTTTTTTAATTTAGCTAATTTTTCGTTTATTTTTTTGAAATAACTTAAAACTATTTATTTTAAAAAACCTATTCGAGACCCCCACAGTAACCCCTTTCATTTGATATGTCACGCGATATAGTTTAAAAAACTATTTTTTTTACTTTGCTTATTTGGCCCCTAAAAGTGACCTCCAATATTCAAAATTTATGTATTTACGTTACACGTTCGTGTTTGGGTCACATAAATTCATTCATATGTATACCAAATTTCTACTTAATCGTTCCATTATATTCGGAGCAAATTGGCTGTGACAGACGGACAGACAGTCAGGCACGAGCATCCTATAAGGGTTCCGTTTTTGAGGTACGGAACCCTAAAACCACTTTTTTTCTTTAAGCTTTTTAAATACATACTTTTTTCTCTAATGAAAAGTCAACATAGCTATGGTTGGTAACCAGTATATGGCCCGTATTATTTTTTTTATATCCACAAAGAGTATTTAATTCGGTTGGACAGCGGTAGTAAAAACTACTCCGGAAAAAATCTAAATACTAACTACCTACATACTTCGAAACTGTTCATCAAAGTGCACTAATCTAATTTGGGCATCAAACTTATCAGGACGAACATCGGTCGCGTGTCAATCCATCAAACCGTAACATTCTTTTGTAAACTGTGACCTGGTGTTTCGAAAAAAATCAACGGTTGCTAAGCAACAGCCTTGATTGTTACTCAAAGCATCACGAAGTTAACAATAGTATTTAAATGGTGTAGAGTAAATACGGTTACAGAGCGTGGCTTACAAAAAATTGGTTGGGAAAAATTGATTTTCTGCTGCAGTCAGTTTTTGTTAGGTAAGTTAATTATTACTGTGATGTTAACAGCTTGACCAATATGAAACTTGTAGTTCTTTGTTAAATAGTCCATGGAAGGGAAAAAGAAAATATCGGGTGATTGGTACTATGTATATAATATACAAGGTGTAACATAAATAACGCACAACCTCTTAAGGGGTGATTGTACTCATCATTATGAACAAGTTTTACTATGGTACCAAACCTGAAAAATCAGCTGCTCCCTACATTTATATTCGAATAACTCGTCAAAATGTAGGGAACAGCTGATTTTTTTTTCGCGATTTCAGGTTTGGTCCCATAGTAAAAGTTGTTCATAGTGATAAGTACAATGATCCCTTCAGAGTTTGTGCGTTATTTATGTTACATCTTCTATTTTCTTTGATACTCACTCACAGGAACGAAATCCCTGCGGTAACATCTATGAATTTTACACCAAAGATCTAGTAACTATTTCAAAGTTTATTTACCTAATTGATAGGTAATATTAACTTCTGAAAATCTGAACTACATTATCAAAAGCATTGCTAGATTATCAGCTTTCAGTTTCAGTACTGTTGTTGCAATAACACACGCATTATTAAGACGAGTATCAAGACAACACAACGTATATTAACAGTTCATATCCATATGATAATCCCCGCTATGATCGTCCATTGTTCTTAGCATGATTGACATTTCCATACAAACATTATGACGGTACAAGATAATTATTTACGTAGGTACCCTCTGTGGGAGGAAACGAATCCTTGCGATATGCCTACACCAGAGTAGGTAATCTTACATGATTAATTATTATTTACATTAATTATAATTTATAAGTAAGATAAAGTGTATGAGGTAAAGGTATATGAGTAATTAGAGTGGTATTCTGTATGTTTCCGGTTACATCAGTGGATTGTGGAATTGCTAGGAACTACCAAAATAAAAGAGCCGTAATTTTCCAAGGTTTTATTACAGACTAGCTGTGCCACGCGACTTCGTTCGCGTGGAAGTCGTAAGATACACAGTATACTAAAATAACAGCCACATTTTAATAAAACTCCCTAGTCCCCCGACCCTTTGCGTTTCATCGCCCGCCCGCGCTATTACTTCGTTTTCGCTTAGTGTTCTTTCTGACATTTTTATTTTTGCTCGGCTTCCAAGAGTCGTAGCGTGATGTTAATTAGCCTATAACTATCCTCGAGAATTGGGCTACCAAATGCAAAAAGAATTTTTCAAATCTGACTTTTTGTTCACCATTTTATGGGTTTTATTTTTTTGTTGTGCGGAACTCTAATTTTTTTTTAATAAAAGTAGCTTAAGTTACTCCCCGTAACATCAGCTATCTGCCAGTGAAAGTCCTGTCAAAATCGGTCTAGCCGTTTCGGAGATTAGCTGGAAGAAACAGACAGACAGAAAAAAAAATTATAAATTGCTTTTTAATTACAGGTATCGTATAAACTGTCTGCATTTAGTAAAACGCTGTTATTTTGACATTACAAACAGACACTTCAATTTTATTTATTTGTTTAAACAAAGTAAAATCAAGAAGAACCGTGCAGATGTCAATGCCAAAAAAAAAATAAAACCAGAGTATCGAGTAAAGTATAAAAGGAGTTGTTATGTACCTATCTTCATCTTCACATAGGTACATGTGCAAGATTTTACTACTAAGCTACCGAACCCATTTTGATTTTAGTTTAGTGCCAATCGTGGATATGGATAGAGATAAATTTCCGAAATTAAAAATTTCACGCATTTGGAACTGCATGTAAAATAGTTTTATCAACAAGGATACCATGTAAAAAAGATAAAGAGTCCATGCCTACTTCGTATTAAATCCTGAAGTTTTCCAATTAAATTTCTGTATAAACTACTTTTCCACATAGTTAACCGATCTTATTGCCGTGTGTCAAAGAAAACCAACAAGAATTAGTGCAAGCAAGGCGTCTTGACTCGCCTTGACATAACAATATTAAACTGAGGTCAATGGGTTAACTGATTCATTTCTTGCTCACTATGGTACCCTGGTACCAATCGGGCGCGGAATGTGTAAGGTCAGGTCAAAGGCAGGGAGGGGTACTTTTAATTAAACAGTGATTGGACTATTCCAATCCCTATGGCTTAATGATTTAAGACACTTTGGAGCTCTAAGGAAATAATTTTCCATTTATTTATTCAACTTTGTGCACTACAAAGGAGTACAAAGGAGGACCTTAATGCCTTAGGCATTCTCCACCAGTCAACCAAGGGTCACAGAGATAACATGGCAGGTGCATTGTTTATGAATGGAGAACAAAACAAATAGGTAATATTAATAAAGTATCATAATTATGAATGAAATAGGTACACAAGTAATATTCTACTGACTTTTGTCTTGTACGAGAATATTGTGTTATTGACGAAAAGCAATTAAACTAGAAAATTGTCGAGGTAGTCTAGTTAAATCTAACCCAGACACACAAATTTTCTACGCATCAAACGCAGAAAATTAGTTTATTAAAATAGGCATGTACAATGCTTCAAGAGTCGCCCTTTGTCATTTTATTGTGTAAATAGGATATTAAAAAAAATTTCAAAAGAAAATACTATGTTAGATAATATGTAATATGCTAACACTTCAGAAACGGTTATTAGATGTTAACCAATATGCTCGTATAGAAAACCAATAAGAATAAGTTCAAGTGAGGCTTGATCTCTTTGCCTTGACTTCAATGAGTTAACTTTCATTTCAATTTTCAAATATCTTTATTTACACAACAAACTGCACTTAACCTAAGCAACATTAACACAATAAAAACTGAGATAACTGATCCGCTTCAAACTCATCAAGTCCGGCCACAAATATTTCCTTTTTAAATGTTAACGGTAGGTGCAGCATGCCTTTAAACTATAACTTCACAATACTCTTTGCGACATTCGTCTTTTGTATTTTTGTGCAAGTTTACTTTATAATATTTTTTTCATTGCGGGCTGATTGCATTAGCATATTGATCAAAGGAAAAACAAGACAAAATAATGTTTAATCAGGTTGGTTTTGTTTAAAAAAATTCGTATGCCTCAATATTTTCTCAAGACTGTTGATCTCTATTGATAACATTTTCTAAATGTGATACAAAGTCAAAGCACATATTCCAATTGACAATTTGCGGATGCTTTGGAATTTTATTCGAATTGCACAAACTGTAGCGATCTGCCAGGTTAATACTGTGGTACAGTTTAGTCATTAAAGTATCCCATTTCAGTTTATGTGAGCTTTTTGTGTCAATAATTATTACGGAAAATGTGTGACCAAAGACTCCGGAAAAGCTATACGTATATATAGGTGCGGAGAAATCAGAGCGTTTCACCCAACCCTGCATGGGTTGGGTGAAACGTGTTACCATAATTAATTCACAGTTGAGTTTAATTATTATTTTAATTTAATTAATTTGAGTTCCTGTTTAACTAGTCTATAAACATAATTAAGATTCGTTATCAATACTTAATTAACCAAGGTCACTATTCAAATGCCTAATCATTCTTAAATAATTGAGGCATAGATGTTTATCTGACAGCTGCACGAAAAAATACTAGATGACCGAGATGTTAGCACACCTAAATATTTTGTACACAAATGGGTAGGACACTTTTGAATGTCGTTTTAAGATATTTTTAGTGTTTCGAACCAAGAATGGAAGAATGAAACAGATACCTATTTTGTTTGTAATGTCAATTATGTAACATCTATTATCTCGGATGATCGGATAGAATGTACATGTAGGTTCTACGTCAGACGTTACATTTTAAGGAGATCCTAGATACCTGAATGATGTGCAATACAGCCTCTGTATTAGACAAACATTTGCCTATTCCTATTGCTTAATATCATAATGGCCGTACACGCCAACGAAGGCTGTACTTAGTCTTGAACAAAAACTCAAAAAGAGAATTATGAATTATGAGAATTATGTGTCAATAAATATCAGTAATTATTATACACTTCAGGACCACCCTGCAGATTAACGAAACTGTTAAAATCATGTACACAACTTACTGATAAGTATAAAATTTGACACAAAATGACATTTGAATGAATCGAATTGGATTAATCGCCAATTCTCTGAAGAGTTGTCTTCGACAGCAAGACTGGCGCAGTGCCAAAGCCACAGTCAACAAAACCGCCTATAAAAATTGTTAAACTTAAGTCTTATGATATTTTACTGAATTATTACACTATATTATAATTCACAAAATCTCGTGAGAACACATTACCGTCCCATACCTTGAAGCCACTGACATTAACATATATGTATATACGACTATAGTAACTTTGCAGTTATCGTTACCGAAGAAGCTCTTAACTTAGTAGTGGCTCTTCAATCTGCTACGGTGTATGTTTCAACACGATCTAAAATACATACATCATTGTAAACGGGCTCGGTAAAGTTGTAACGAGGGCTCTATCTGAAATTGTTGCACCATGTACCTATATGTTACATTATTTGTTAATAAATTTATTTATTTATTTATTATACTGGGCTAAGTCTATGCATTTCCACCTAACATCATTCATAAAGGTGGCAGTATCTATTTATAAATATATATATAAATGATGTGTGTAGGGGTGTGTGTGTGTGTATGTTATCTATGGACTCCAAAACGGCTGCAGCGATTTTTATGAAATTTTCAGGAAATCTTTAGATTAGCACAGCGGGTGATCCTGTGAAGATTAGTAGTATTTATAACAAAAAATACTAGGCTTGTATGAATTCAAGATAGTACATATTTCAATCATTGTTTCTAAGAAGTAAACCTAGCAAAAAGTACTAGGCTTGCATGAATTCACCATAGGTTTGGTAGCGATCGGGCTTACACGTGTGAATCCGGGGCGTGTCGCTACTATTATATAAATTAGAATCCAGATTCTAATTAAATTTATGCACCCCTAGTGGGACTAGTTTCGAGTTGAAGATATATTTGACATCAAAATATAAATTGTATGTAACGACAAGTTGAAAAGTAAAGGACAGTCTTTCTGTAACCGGAGGATAAAAAATACATTAAAATCTAGTAGCAAACAATTATGGAAAGGTAGATTTTGCCCGCGGCGTCACCCGCGTGTAGGTTGGAAATCCACGGAAACGTAGGTACCTACTACCGGGATTTAAATTCTATGTGTTAATCCAGGTTATAAACTATTCCTACGTGTACCAGATTTCATCCAAATCCATTCCGCCGTTTTTGCGTGATTGAGTAACAAACACCGAAACATAAAAATTTTCCCATTTATAAAATTAGTAGAATTAATTTCTCTCTCTGAAACAAATAAGAACAGAAAAGAGCATGAAAGGGACAAAGAGACCTCTGTCATTGCAGAAGGTCATATCTATAAAACAGCTTTTCTTGAGTTTCCTCAATATAATATATCACGTCAACTGCAAGTAACATGACAACAGTTGAAGCAACCGTGCGACTAAATGGTGCAATTATAATTATTAAGTGCAATCATCGCAGTAGTACGCACTTATTATATTTAATTATGTTCAGTAGGGGGAACGGGTTAGTTAACTGACTATTTAAATTGTTAAGCAATGATTTATGTAGCTTTGGTGTTGTTGTGAGGCAGAAAATCGTTGTGTTTGACAAAGACGGCAAACTCAGCCTAAAGATCTCAATCTTGCAATAATTATGTGTACTTATAAAGTAATACTTAAAGTGAACTTATAGGTTTTATCAAGAGAAATAGTCTTTAAGGTCGGCCACATAGAGTCGGAATTCCGTTTCGAAAGCAGCAAATCAAGTTTTCCGTTCGGAATTTTCTCCGATTTCAAATTCCGCATGGTCTGTGCGTGATTTTGTATGGAAATCCCGAATCGATATTTCAAAGCGGAATTCAGACTGTGTGTGAGCGGCTTAAAAGCCACACTTTTGCCTCTCTACGTCTCTCGTAAACTCATTGCTTTATATCGACATATTTCTAAGTAAGGTAATTAATACATTACGTCATTCATTGAAGTAAAATATCTTGTCTCCTGAATCTACGTTACCTCCATCATGCTTGCAATGCAGTTACAAATTGCAAAACCGATCTAATGTTATGATTTGAACGAATCAACGCATCTCTATTCCATTCCAACTAAATAACATTAGACATTCGGAAACATATCACCGCTAAACCGATATCACTTACTTCACAAACACTCATCGCCATTTGTCTATCTATAAACAATATTATTCTATCACCGTTACTGCAAGCATAAAGATCGACCCAGTTATCTACAAGCTCGCCTGGCATGCGCCCGCGCCTGACTCAATACAAAGCCATGACAGTTATGCCAATACTTCAGATGAATGTGTGAATGGTGTTTAATTAACATAGATATAAATTGTTTGAATGGGTTAAAGAAATACATTCGTTTACCTACATTTACATTCAAGTTTGTTAGAGGCATTACGGCTCTACTCGGCGCTAGGTTAACATTGGGAATAAGCAGAGATTTGTTTAAATAAGCAGAAATTAGCAGCAGGACCTTTGTACTTTACTTTTCTGTTCATTATTCTAGTCTTATTTCTGCGTGAACATAAGTAGTAAAACAAATAAGCAATGTTTAAACACTGTTAACCGATATGTAATAATTCTTAATCATAATAATGAAAATAATTGTGTTAATGTTAGGTCTATTACGATCTCGCTCATCAC
The DNA here is from genome assembly GCA_947568875.1 of Fissipunctia ypsillon. Taxonomy (NCBI): domain Eukaryota; kingdom Metazoa; phylum Arthropoda; class Insecta; order Lepidoptera; family Noctuidae; genus Fissipunctia; species Fissipunctia ypsillon. Next base: position 7,351,264 of record OX387643.1, read on the forward strand.
ACGCACCTCCTTTATTTTAATTGTAACAATTTGTAACGATTAACTTTGTTTTTTTCAGGTACGTATCCGACATGCAAGAATAACAATTGCAGTAAGGCAGTAGACAGGTTGGGTTTCGTATAGTGAAGAAAACAGATGCGAAAGCCTTCAGATATGATGGTCATCTGAAAGGTATTGAAGAATCTGTGTTCTTACACTAACGGCTGCTTTCTATAATACATCTCGATATCAATCTTGATTCCGATCCTTGTCTGTAACCAAACTCAAACTCAAAGCATTTATTTCAATTAAACCAATTACAGGCACTTTTGAATTGTTAAAGAGTCAGTCAGTTAGTCAGAAAATTGAAGCTAGTCGCCCATTCCAAAACGTAGATCTCTATGGAGAAGAATGGGCAAGAAACTCCATGGACACTCTTTTAAATCAAAATTGTTACAAAATCCTGGGTACATTGTTCTTGTTGCTTCTATATGTGAGCACAATGTAAAAAATTGATAATTAAAAACAATTCAAAATATAAGATTAAAAATAAGCCCTGGCAGCTAAGAGATGACCAGTCTCCACTGACGGCGCCCGTTCACGAACATGACGCATGGATCAGCACCATCTAGTTCAACCAATTTATAGGGAACCGAATGATCCAACACACGCGCCACCATCAGCGAGACATTTAAGTGAGCATGACATACTCTCAACTGCCATACTCTTTCAAGTCAACATACCTACTTCATAACATAAAACCACTCCATGGTACTCACATTTACAAATTTGAAAAAATGCTTCTAATTTATACAAAACTATAGTTTGCAATTATTGTAATAAAAGATTAGTAAACAATAAGGTCATAATGTCAGAAAAAAGGGACGCATTTCTTCCAAACAAAAAAAAATTAAAAAATTTACAAAGCCCAAGTGGCTGTGGTGCAGGACCAGCATTTAGCCAAGCATTTTTATCTATGATATAATCATTCAACCTATAATATGCTTGTCTACATAGTGTGCGTTTAATGCATGTTTTAAATTGCTTCTCATTTAGTTGAAGAATATCGAGAGGTATTTTATTATAACATTTTACACAGTACCCCATAAAAGAAGTGTGTACCTTAGACAATCTGAAACATGGTTGATCTAATTTGTTCCTATTTTTAGTGTTAAAATTATGCCGATCACTTATCTTACTAAAAAGATGTAGATTTTTTCTAACATACATAATATTTTCATATATATATTGGCAAGGTACCGTCATGATGTTATTTTTTTTAAACAGTTCCCTTAGAGATTCGCGACTGCGGAGGTTGTAGATGGCTCTGACAGCCCTCTTTTGCAGAATAAAGATAGAATCAATATCTGCAGCCCATCCCCATAACAAAATACCGTAAGACATGACGCTATGAAAGTAACTAAAATAGACCAGTCTCGCGGTATCCACGTCTGTTAATTGGCGGATTTTCCAAACAGCGTAAGCAGCCGAGCTTAGCCGCCCTGCTAGTGATGTTAAATGAGGACTCCACTTCAGCTTTAAGTCCAGCGTAATTCCCAGGAAAACAGTCTGTTCGACGAATTGTAGAATTTCCTTATTCAATACTACGTGACATTCACTACTTCTAACATTTGGTAACGTGAATCTTATGCATTTAGTTTTCTTCTCATTTAATACTAAATTATTTACAGTGAACCAATTATGGACCTTAAGCATAGCGTTATTTACGTCGTCAAGCTCTTGTGCACGTCTGTTAACTTTAAAAATTAGTGATGTGTCATCAGCAAATAACACCATTTGTGGTCAGTTTTTCAGTAAATGAGGTAAATCATTTATATATACTAAAAAGAGGAACGGACTTATTATAGAGCCCTGTGGTACACCCATTTTGACTTTTAATCCCAATGAATTCACACCGTTTATTTGAACTTGCTGCAGTCTATTATTCAAATATGATTTGACTAAGTTAAGTGCAAGTTTACCCAGTCCGTAATGCTCAAGTTTCAAGAGCAGTGTTTCATGATTCACGCAATCAAATGCCTTGGATAGGTCGCAAAAGATGCCTATTGCATCATGTGTTCCAAGCGTTAAAGATGTGTTTTAATAAGGTGACACCGGCGTCAGCTGTACACCGTCCTTTGGTGAAACCATACTGTTGATCGTGTAGGATGTTATTACAAATGATTGAGCATTTGATTTAACATTACTTTTTCAAACACCTTGCTGAAAACCGGCAAAACCGATACGGGTCTATAATTATTAGTGTCTTTGCTGTCCCCGGATTTGAAAAGTGGAATAACTATATATATAATACTTCATTAAATCTGGAAATACCCCTTGATCAACACACAAATTAAATATTAATGCTAAATAGGGTGCAATTGTCTCAATAATGGATTGACAAACTTTTGTAGACATGCCCCACAGATCTTCGGTAATTTTGATCTTAAGTTGCTTAAAAGCCTTTACAATGACCACAGGGTTTATATGTTTAAATTTGAATTCCTCAAGGCAGGCTGAAACATTCGCTTTTAATAAATCAATAGCAAGTGAGGGCGAGGATTTTAAAGTTTCTGTAGTTTTAATTGGAATATTTGTAAAGAAAGTTGCAAATTCCTGGGCAACATCGATGTTACCGCTAATGAGACCGCCGGAAGTTTCCAGTGTGTAATCAGTATTATGTCACTTCAACCAATCAACCTGTAACCAATCAACGGCAGAGTTGGTCAAACTGAGTATTTGAGAGGGCGAATCATAAGCAGCCGTCAAAGACTGCGGATTAAGATTAGAATTCTGGCTTATATCAGTGACCAAGGTATTTTCACATCACATCTAACGTGAACTAAGTTGATGAGCTATTGTGAAAAACCATAGCGAAATAGTATCAAGATAGGCTGGTTATGCACAAAAAAAAAACAAATCTGTCTTCCGACATGACTGTCACCTCTCTTTGCAGAAATGCCGACACCTAACAATGTTTTCTACAAATAATGATGAATAGCCACTCAATGGTACTTGAATAGAAAGCTAAGATGACCTACCATTACGTAGTAACCTCTGACCGGAAGTAACTAAAGATCACCATAATGATTGGTACGAACTTACGCCCTTGCTGTCTGACCTTTTGAGAATGACTATTGAATGGTTTTCTATTGAGTTTGAGTTGATAATTGAGTTTTAATGTCAGTCCAGTACAGCCAGTCTTCTTCTCACGGGCGTAAATGAGCTACACAAGTCGTGAAAAGCACACGTCAGGGTATATTATGGCAATAATAGCCAAGCGCTTTTTTTACTGGGACCGAATTCATATGAAAACAATAGCATACTTCTTCAATCTGCCTAGCCTTATCCCAACTGGGAGTCGGCTTCTAATTTAACTGGATACAGCTGTATACCAATATTTCACATGGAGCGACTGCCAATCTGACCTCACAACCCAGTTACTGAATAATACGATACCCCTTGGTATGACTGGTTGTCAGACTTTCGGGCTTCTGACGACCCGTAACGACTGTCAAAGATCTACGAATGACAGCTGAGACCAACGACTTAGCGCGCTTTACGAGGCACTGAGGGGTCTCGGTATGTAACGGATGGTCACCCATCCACGAACCGACCGCGGCAAGCGTAGCTTAACTTGCCATCGACTCGTGCGGCTGTTATGAATGGTTCCTAAGATATTTTCCCTATAGGTATTTAAAAAAACTGTGTATCGCCATTTCAAGCCCGCTAATTCAAGGATAGTTTATTTCATAACAAAACGCAAAACATATTTTCACTTCTGTCGAAAGAACCCACCCACTTCTTTAAATTGAATGCAGCTCCAATATTTAATGAAATCTATCTATAGCTAAAACCGTAATTCCACAAACAAGACATGATTAACAATAGGCCGGAGAATCCTCGGAGCAATATATTAAGTAAAGAGATACAGAGGAGAAAGCTTCATTGTATAACGAGTGATATAACTGAGGAATGGTATTCAAGGTACACTATGTAAATGTCGCGACCTGTAAGGACGCGGCCAGATGGGCAGTTTTGTAGGCTGTGGCGAAAAAAATCAAAGTCAAATTAAATTAACTAGCGAAACTCTACAGACGATATCGATACCCAAAGGTATCCATATCTACACAATATTTAAAAAAAAAATATGATTTTTGAGGGTCAATGACCTCATATCGTGTAGTTACTTGAAGTACTAGTTTATAAAATCAGTTTTTTTTATTTCATCGTGTTATAAAAAAAATGGTTTTTCAAACTGATACTACTACATTTTAAAACTATGAGCACTATAATAAAAAATTGGCGATGGTAAAATCCCACATTACCTACCAGACAGGTAGTGGTTTGGTGGTGGTCCATCACACCACAACGGATGGATGGTGACAATACCAGACCAGACCAAACGTCACCAGATTTTTATTTTTTAAATGGGGAGTGATTGCAATTGGTTAAAGTAATTACGCCCGTCAAAGCGCGCTGGCTACAAAGACAATTTTAAATAATATCTAAAGTCTAAATACACTTATCAAACTGCAAGCAGCAAACCTTTAATTAAAGATCATAAATCAATCATGTCACAATAGAATTGAATCGTAATTAAATCGATCAGGTCATGGCCGACCCGCCTAAATACAAAGCCAATGCGACAGAGACCAAAACGGTACGATTTCGCACGCCGTACGCCTCTGCCTCTGGCCTAATTAATCAGATAATCAACAGTGCAAAGAACAGTAACTTTAAATATCGAATACGTTCTTATCCTTTGACGATGGCTCTGCAAGGATCTTTTAGCATGTGGCCAAATTCGGAACTAATGCGTCCATAATGTTTCTTCGATACATTTCACAAAACAATTGTACAAATGTTTACCAACAGCGCTAACCTGTCAAAGTCATTCGAGCGCCAAGAGATCCATATAGCAGCGTACCTACGTTTGTCTATTGTCCAGTCCGATCACTATTGGCAAGCCAATCCCTTAGGAGAGGCGAGCTAAATAGCTAGGTGTCATCCTAGACCACCACCTTACTTTCAGTGAGCACGTAAAGGCGGCTCGTTCGCGTGCCTCTTTCGCTCTCGGTAGGCTCCACTTCATTTTGACTTTGCTGTCCTCCCCCCAGCGACGCCCTAAGCCGAGGCCCGAACCCCACAGAGAGTGCCCTTAGCGAGTAGTCACTTAGTTTATAATTTTGTATGGCCTGGCTGGAGGCCTTAATTTATTGAGACACCCACAGGCAAGACCACTTGAGCAGCCGACAACCTGCTAGGTTAACCTGCCAGCTGCCATTTATAAAAAACGTATGTCTATTGTCTGACGCTGTTAGGGTTGGGTCAAGTCTGTCTGGAAAGGTTGGTTAATCAGCAAGGTTAAGCGCCCCCGGGGATGTCAGCCTTGGTGGTTGGGCTGATTGCCAAGGAAGCGCCAATCTGACTGGCCAATCTTTTCAGAACGACATGAACGGAGGCCGTAAAATGATTGGATTTAGTCGTGTTGTTTCTCTGTGCGACCACAGCTTTAGAATAATCATACGGATCTGACAATTATACTTAAGGTAAGTTGTAAGCTGTATATGCTCTGAAATTAAATGACATGCTACTTCTGTGAGCTTTCTCCATTTAAGATACAAAGAGTCGGTGTTAATTGGATATGATTGGTTAAAAAGAAATATCGACTTCATAATCTTCTTCTTGCAACTTCAAACTCATTCAGTTAAGGTTTTAATGTTATCAATGTCATCAAATTCGTTAGATCTTGGTTCTTAAACTCAACATTTTGCTTTTTATTTTACTAAGTATCTATAATTGAATCATTTAGAATCACGAAGCATTTGTGAATGTACAGGCTATGCAGCTTTTTGGTTTCCCTACAATGATATGTCACTTAAATCGACTCCCTGAATATGCACGTTGCCTATCATCGAAATGACCAACTCCGAATATTTCCGAAGTTTCCCGACGTCCCATGATGACGGTCACTCGGTTTCGAACTCACGGAGACGTCAAAAACCTCATTGGCCCACATCGAAACATTGTTCGTTATGTCATCGAATCAAATAACATAATCTGTCGAAATGTCATCGGAACTGATAACTTGGCTCTCACCCAGTGATCTAGTAAACTTGTTAATTTTATTGGTTATTTTTAAATTGATGTTTGTTTCTAAAAGGTGGATGTTGTTTTAAGCGGTTTTATGAGTATTTATGCTGATAAAATAGTGGTACGCTTAGGAACGATTGAGAATTAATCTGTTGGCGTTGTAAGATTCGTAAGGCATTAGACACAAAGGCGATTTTTTTTCTACCTATTTAATCAACATTTTCACAGCACTACATAAAATATTCTGTTAGTGCTTTTAATGTTGTAATTTTTTATCATGGCAAAGTATTTTACGCTAAAATGTTATATTTTTTCTCAAGAACCCTGAGTTTAGAAATGTTGGTTGCTATTTTCCCATTATTATAATTAATGTTAGTTTCGCTGATGTAATGGGCAGTAAAGTCTTAACGTTATTGTTTTTTTTATCATTCCCACATCGCCTATTAATTATGAAATGCACTCATTAAATACTACAGTGGTAATATAAAGAAAATTACGATACCATAGGTACACAAGCACGACACGCAATACCTTACAATGTAAGTCGGAAAAATATTTAATACCTACCTACGTATTCATTGTGCAAAATAAAAGAAATGATGACAAATGACGATCTGAAATCGAAGACAATATTGACGATCTCTTATCATAGTCACGACATAGACATTACGCGTCTCAATAAAGCGGCAACGTCGCGCGCTTGGCAAAAAGGTTTATAACGTGCTGTTGACGTAAAATTTACAACGTCGCTCATGCGCTTATTGGCTTACATAAACCATTTTATACATATTGACAAAAAGAATTAAATTCAATAAAATCCCGTAGTATCAGTCGGAATCCCGTGGAATATCCGTATTAACATCAATGTTTGCGGTCAATGAACCTAAATAGCTCTACCTATTCCGATCACTGGTCATCACTCACCAAGGAGTAACCCCTAATATTTTAACCTGCGGCGCAATTGCGTAACACAGTAGGAATCGGTTTCATTTTTAACCGACTTCAAAAAAAGAAGGAGGTTATCAATTCGACACGTATGTATGTAATATTATTGGAACTGCAATATATTGACATATGATAATCTATTAGGGCTTCCAATCAAACATACAAAATTTTATAGGTGTATGTATGTTCGTATGTTTGTATGTATGTTTGTCCACGCATTTTTCCGAAGCTGTTAATCGGATTGTAACCATTCTTTTTCATTGGCTTACGTATACTTCAACTTAGAGAAAAGTGCAAGTTTCATCAAAATCCGTTCAGGAGTTTTCAAGATATGGACTAATACGTGTAAATGTGACGGCCTGGCTTATTGATAGAATCTACGGGTGTGGTGTCAAAGGGAAAACATCTCAAAACCTTGGTCAAATTCTAGTCCAATACAACAAAACTATTAACTACTTATTACAAACAAGAATCCCAATTTTTACTTAGAACTAAAAATTACTAAATAAAAAAGTTAAATAATTTAAAAAAAATTAAATCGGTTTCTAAAAACACAGAATACATATCTCAAGATACCGACTTCCGAAATCAAAGTTATTTCAAAATTTTGAGTTCATTTCTTTTTAAAGTAGATTTAATTTTTTGAAATTACTTTTTTATGACAGTTCAACAACATTCCACATTGCGATAATTGCATTATTCCGTTGTTGAGCAGACAAACTTTTCGAGCATATGAAGCAATGGATTAGCAATTTGCTTCAAAATCATTCAGATTGTGATTGATAGGGTGTTACGCAATTAGGGTGCTGAAGAGAATGTTGATGGCATTTTATCGATGTTCGTATTAAAAAAGCCTATGATACAGGTTATTTCCGAAAAACATCTAGATCCGTCTCTTTAACCTTTTTAACACTTGTCGGGTGCAAAACTTCCTACACAACGTATTTTCGACTTACATGACATTAAGGTCGAAAACATCTCCATTCCAATCCAAATAAAAAACACATGTTTTTTTTTAAATTATTGTAATCATAAAAGCGAAACTTTTTCACGTTCGTGATTCATTTACAGACTGTGAAATTTGGTGAAATTCACCATTACGTGACCGGATACAAAGATTTTACGAGTAAAGTCATATTCGGCCTAATTTGGCCACAGTAACTTTGTTATAGCCGTATTGTGTGAACGTTTATCGTTTATCTTCTTTATTATTTCTTATTGAGAGTCACGGAACTTGGTGATGACCTGCCTCATTTTTAAAGCGCTTAAAAAGCTAAGTATCAGCTAATGCTTCGTTATAAAATATAACATCATGTAAAGACCTAACAACCGAAAAACAGTATTTTAAGTCTTTACTTAACATACTGTTTAGGACGTACCCTTTTTCATACCCTTCTCCTGCCCTTATTCTAATTTATTTGGGGTCGGCGTAGCATGTCTTCTTCTTCCATACTTCTCTATTAGTCGTCATCTCAATAGTCACCCACTTCCAAGCTCACATCTTTCACACAGTCCTTCCATCGCGTGCCAGACAGAGTTGTAGCCCCACGTTGGGTGCGCCAGACAAAGTTGTAGCCCCACGTTGGGCGTGCCAGACAGAGTTGTAGCCCCACGTTGGGTGCGCCAGACAAAGTTGTAGCCCCACGTTGGGCGTGCCAGACAGAGTTGTAGCCCCACGTTGGGCGTGCCAGACAGAGTTGTAGCCCCACGTTGGGCATGCCAGACAGAGTTTTAGCCCCACGTTGGGTGTGCCAGACAAAGTTGTAGCCCCACGTTGGGCGTGCCAGACAGAGTTGTAGCCCCACGTTGGGCGTGCCAGACAGAGTTGTAGCCCCACGTTGGGCGTGCCAGACAGAGTTTTAGCCCAACATTGGCCGTGCCAAACAGAGTTTTAGCCCAGCATTGGCCGTGCCAGACAAAGTTGTAGCTAGCATTGGGAGTGGCAAACAAAATTGTAGCCCAACGTTGGGCGTGCCAGACAGAGTTGTAAATTCTCACGTGCCTGTATTTTCTCAAGCTACAGGGATCTTTAAGCAATGTAGCTGATTGGCTACAGAATTAGGCAAGACTGTAACGGTCCTAGGGCTAAATCTTTCACAAGAAGCTAGGTAGCTTTATTTTATGAAGTTTATTGTTTACGAGATTTAGCAATGAACAGCAATTTACGTGCAAAGGTTAGTTTAACACACAAATCGTTTGTTAAACTACACTTCGCAAACATAATACAGAAGAATGGTCTCTAAACTAAGGTATAGTACTTATACACTTTCGTATTTGTTTAGTAATCTGAGGTATACTTACTTACTTTCGTTATATCACGATAATAAGGTAATATTAACCCATCAACATTGTTACGTCTTGCCTGCGATGATGCTATGTTATTTTCGAATCGTCTTGACGTGGTTAGTGCAGGTAATGATCGCTTCATCTTTAGGAGTAAACATGGGGATAGGAAGCGTTACTTTAGGGTTAGAGCACTGGTTAGTTTAGTCAGCATGCTTTTCTCTTTTTGCCTCCCACGACAGTGGTTTCTACCTACATACTTTAGGTACCTACCTTTTTAGCTTGGCTGGCGAACTCTGAGAGCTTAAACGAAAGAAATGCTTCAAAGACGTAAGACGTAGCTTTGTGAAGAATTTAGTTTACACTTCATTAAAAAAAAAAAATCAAAGTCATTTATTTGCCTAAATAAGGTACAGAAGGTTGGTAAAGTGTACAAATTTGTTCTCTTATTCTGCCTTTAATTTCGGCGTGCAAATATAAAGTGAAGTTAAGTACATTTTATTTAAATTAATTACTGATCATAATCATGCAGTCATTAAGCAGATAATCCCATCAAAATTGTATTATTGAATTAATTAAATGTTAATGTAATGAAAAAGAAATAATAATAAAATAATAATCATAAATGTCAATAAAAATCGTGTCAATAATGGGAGAGATTCGCTACACAATAATAATTACAATAATAACCGGGACCCCCCTGGGGTCCCTAGAAATGTCAAAGACCTAAAACAATAATAATTTAGAAAGACCGTGCAATTTACAAAACTTACAATTTAAGATCTAAAAACTCATGTACACTATAAAAGCATTGTTCAATTAAAAACCTCGTCAAATTACTTTTAAATCTAGAAAATGGTAACGTTTTTATGGAATTTGGCATTTTATTATACAACTTTATGCACATAATATAGCTGTTTTTGCCTGTAAATGTGAGATTCGTCCTCGGTTGGAATAACTAACATTCTTATCCTTTAACGTTCCTACTGCTATGGCAGGCCTCTTCTCCTTGAAAGGGACCCACCATGCGAAGCCAATGCAGGTTGGTGGACCGCACCGAACGTAATGTAAGCACTAATTATGAATATAAACCGTGATGAACTGATGGCAGGTAGACCTTTATCACAACAATCACAACTTAAATAGCGGTACGTAATGAAAAGGTTATCACACCAAAACCACAGAACTACCGTATATACAATACAATTGTCGGAATCTCAATATTTATTAGAAAAACGTGGGACTTTCGCTTCCTATCTGTACTTCCGTGAGAGGTTCCGTACATAGACGTAAATACCATTACGAGTGGTATGGTAGGTATTAATAGAGAAGTACTTGAGCCACTATTACGTCACACGATAATATTATGACAGCTTGAGGGCTTCTTAGGGAGCGGACACATCAGGTTTTAATGCCCGCATTTGTCACGGAATTAAAAAACCGGTAACAGAAAGTCTTGTGCAATCTTATTAGTACCTATACCGAGTTCTCTTATCTATTGCTAACCAGAGTTTACAATAGACTTTTTTATGCAACTTTTTGCTTCATCATTGAATTTGTATAATTTTTCCCTAAATTACACTTAAGTATGTCACCTAAGTCGGTTAATTGTTTCTCAAGATAAAGGTAAAGCACACGGACAGACAGACAGAGAAAGAAACATTGCGTTTTCTGGTACAAGAATGTTCTGATTTCAGAACATTCTTATGTAAACATATTTATGTTTTCCAGTTAAATTAATACTTTTGAAAACAAGAAGTGTGTTTATAAAGTGTTGTTTTTGTCAATTTTGGCTCGAAACACTAAAAGCTCGTAGCCTGCATGATGTATGGGTGGAAATATAGAAATATCTTGAGGGTTATACGTAGTTTACACGTCGGTATTCACGGCCTTACTCGCTAGGGTCTACAAAATGTACTATTATGTAGACACCGCTGTCACTTCATTAACCTACAATAATATTAGGTAGGTACTTGTTTTAAGATGTATGATGTGAGTTAAAGTGACAAGAAACTTTTCCCGAAATATGACCGAGTTATAGAGTAGGAACCTACTAGTTAAGCTGTTTGTACATAAGCTCTTTTAGTGTTACTCCACAAGTATATAATAAAATACACGATGAAATAAAATGTATGCCATTGCAGAAGTTTAAAAAAACACTTAACGGGTTACTGCTTGAAAGATGTTAATAAATTCTAGATGAGTTTCTTAATGACGAATCTCTATAATTATTTAATGCTGACATAAATTTTAATACTATACATTAATACTAATGTTTTGAATTGAACTGACTTTAACTTTTGACATGAAAATGGTATGGACTATTAATTTTAATAAAAGTTCATTTGCATGCATGCGTTAATACAATTTTAGGTACTCAAATGTAATTATATTGTAATACATTTATCATTGTACTCGTACGTACGTATATGTAGTATCCACTCATTTCATCGCTTTTAATCATATTCATCATTTGTATGTCAATATTCGCACTACCTAATTTTAAGATCTTTGTATGTTTTTACCCACGTTTTACAATTAAATTATTATCTTTATTCCAATAAATACATATAAATTATATTTTTAAATATTAGAATAGAAAAAGTATAAAAACGTTTAAAAATATAAAAATAGTAGCCCACCGGTAGGTATCGGGAACAGGGTCCAAGCTACCGGCGGTCAGGGCTCCAGAGAGAGGGTATTCTTATGATAATGTTAAATAAGTAATATGAAATAACAGAATTATATCAGTGATACGAAAACATAGACTAGGATAAAAACAATACGCACATCTGAATAAAGCACACATTAAAAATACACTAGGAATTTATAGGCATGAGTGTGGCAAACATTGGCCAATTGAATCACCAACTACTTGGCCATAACTTAAGTATCTTCACACATATTATTATGAGTACAGATCCACTTACAATTTGATATCTTAACCCTATCACTGTTTTACTACCGTTAATATATTCAACAATAATACCAAAGGAATGTATAGTACTGTAAATGAAGGTTGTTCTTTATTAACGCAGCACTAAGGTCGTATGTTAATATCTACGAAATACTCATTAACGTATAATTTTAATTACTCCTAACACATTACCATGGGTTTGTAATTGTAGGTACTTATTGTAATGTATTCATATCACGCTTATTAATCTTAGAACCATAGTTGCAAGTGTCTGATGAATTCAAGAATTCAACAAACACATTATTCAAGAATAATAGGAAATAATACTTAAACCTTAACATAACTGTGATGATGATGTCTATGATTTCAGATATTTTAAATAGAAATGCCTATTGTTTTCTCGACGAAGCGTTTTGTATTAAATAGGACCACAAAACCTTGTAAAAGGAGGGTGAAACCATGGTGAAACATCATCCAGGAACTAAACAAGTCTTTGATCCTATATTATTTTTCTCACTTGCAGTTAACTTTTTAAATAAAAGACATATACTGAGGCGAACAATATTCAAAGATTTGACTTTGGAATACACGAACAGCTTTGTTTCGAATGAGTCGTAGGTACCTAGTAAAATGCCTTGTTACAAACCTCTTTTGTTGACTGTTCTGTTGTCTGTTTTGTTGATTTAATTAAATACTTTTCTCGACTCTTTGTACACCATCTGTCGTAAGTTCGTAAAGCGATGCTCGAATGTTTACAAACAGTAAAAGCCTTGGTAGTAATGACACCAAGCATCCGGTCGGTAATCGATCAGTCAACGCATAAAATCGATGTCATAATCGATGCACGTCACTTCGGCTTTACGTCTCGATTCGTTAAGTAAGATTTAGGTAAAATATATTGCAGTACTTTTCTATGATTATTGTGTTGAGTGTCACATACACTGAATGTAACACAAATTGAAATCTACATAGCATCACGCCTTGTTTCCCCGAAGGGTTGGACATAGGTGTACCTATAGTACACTACATCCACATTTCGCCAGTTATGTTTCAGTCCCAAGTTACAGAAGGCGATGCTATTGTCATCAGCCGGGCACAAATCCAGATTCCAGGCTGCTACTGAAAAAATCCAGATAGAAAAACTCAATAACACTTGCCCGATTTGGGAATCGACCCCAGGTCCTCATGCTCAGCCCTTGCGACCATTAGACCAACGAGGCAGTCCAAATTGAAATTTCTAACTTGAAAAGATGTGTATAGATACAAAAATATTGTTTTAAGAGTGAACGTTGGGGGCTCATCGTCTGCATTTTATCTGAAGTTCAATATAATTAGTGCTAGTAATAGTTTATTTTGGTAGAATCCCATATCTCGACACAATGAGAATTGCTAAGCTTGCCTAGCCCTAAAACACATTGACAGAGCTAAAGATAGAATACACGAAGGTCTTCATCAGCATATCACAGATTCACAGTTCACTGCTGGATAAATGCCTCACCATTTGCATGCCACTGAATATGGTCCTCGACCTATCGAAGGCATGAAGCGTATTTGTTAAATCGAAAAATGGGAATAAGGTGACAAAATAAAATATAACCTTAATTTATATGTGTCAACTGTCAATAAAGAACCCAAGAACAAAGACCTAAATGTAATTAATACAAGCTATGATACGATCATGTCGTGTCTTGCTGACGCACTTTCATTTTATTTGCCGCCATATTAACAAATTGACAGTTGTCAATGTGTCATAATTCGATCAGATCGAAAAAGACAGCCGGTACTCTATTTTGTTTTTTTTTCTTTAATTACTTTGACCTCACTTTCTCACTGAACAGGACATACTCGACTATGATTGTAGTCAGTGAACGGAGCGTAAACGGGGCTATTAATAATACATAATAAAGTGACTCAGATAATTCCGCATACTAATTAGCCATTAAGGACTGATGTCCTGGTATTGTAAGTTTATTAAGATTGGTTTCAAAGGCTCTTTTAAGTCCATACACAAACTATATATTATGTAACCAAATATTGGACATAATAAGTAACTATCTCAGCATTAAAAAAAAATGTTTAAAAGAAGCGGTCCTAGATTGAGAATGGGATCTAGTGGAACACCATGCAATATCCCGAATAAATCGAAGCCAACAGCTATAAAAATTGATGCGACGACGATGATGGTGACTTTTACGACAGAATAAAATAAATAACAATTGCAAGAATTGTCACGCAGGACTAATCCTATCAAGAGTCTGCAATATTGCTAAAAGTAGAAACGAAGGCATTGTAAGGTCTTTTTAATTGGACAAATAATTTGGGAGTATCTAGTAAAATGTAAATAAAAATAAAATCATAATAACCTCTGTAATCTTAATTTAATGCATAAAAATAAACTAAAATGGCTTTAAATTCTTTAGAAGCTGGTAACGATGACCCTGGTTCCAATACAGTGTTGTTAAAATTTTCGAAACAGCTAATAATTTCCTTACCAATGTTTAATTAGAGATATCTTTATTGTGATTTTAATTTTTACTGTTATTCTGTTTAATTTATTAATGATATGTGTTTTCACACCATTATGCTATTTAAACGAATCTGTTTACAAACAGTTTTGGTAAATTGATTTTTGGAGAACATAATGTTCTCCAAAAATTAATTTCTGGATGAGATATTATATCATATGTACGTATTTTCGTATGTGGGTGGACTATAGGTACACCTCTGCCTAACCCTTCAAGGATTACAGGCGTGATGTTATGCTTTGTTATGTACGTATTTGTGTCTTGTCATTAGTAATCTATATCTTGGTCTTTCTTTATCAGTTTTATTCCTAATCCTACTAATATTTTAAACGCGAAAGTTTGTGAGGATGGATGAATGGATGGGTGGATGCATGTTTGTTACTCTTTCACGCAAAAACTTCTAAACGGATTTGAATTAAATTTGGCACACAGATAGTTTATAATCTGGATTAACATATAGGATACTTTTTATCCCGATATCCCTACGGGATCGAGACTTATGCGGGTGAAACCGCGAGGCGCTGCTAGTCATACATAAAGTTACAATGCGTATTTGATGGCGCCGAGCAATGGCCCGTCCAAATGTTTGTTTACGCAAATCTACTAACTTCATGACATAATCTCCAGCTTTACTTACGACATCTTACGGCATAAACTGCCTACTCTTTACCATGCAGAAACCGTGTACTTTCTATGTTTTATTGCAAGATCTAATAACACCTTTAATTCAAACACCTGCAGTCTTCAACATAATGCACATATTGCAACACTAGACAACGAATCAACAATTATTTATGTAACAAACAACAATTAGACATCAATTTTGTTTAGACACGCCTCCACTGTAAATATTCGTCTTCCATCTTGTAGTTGTATGAAAATTAAACTCACCAAAGGGCAAAGTGTATCTCATGAAGCATACCTTTCTATTGGAGGTTACGCAATTTCATGAAGCGGTGAAGCAGGAAGTCGGTGCTGATAATGGTCGAAATTTATCCGGTAACTGTAATATGATGACTTGTTACTTAGGTACTAATTGGACACCATAGTTCAGAGTACTTTTGTGTCCACTAATTTAAAAAAAATTATCTAGTTGGTGCTGAAACTCGATTTTATATAGCATAACAAACCTAATACTTATCTAATTAGTACTTAGTTAGACCCTATTTGTCTGTTATTGTTTTAGTATTAGATATCTCTATCTTAATTAGTAATTTCTAAATCAGCCGCAACTGGATTTCTAATGTAAAAACGGTACAAATGTGGACAGTTCAAATTAACTTGCCTCAGATTTAATACAATTCACTCTGATAAAGCACAGTCATGATTAATTAAGAAGATAATACTGTATTTCAAAGTTCGCATTTAATTAGTTTGTTTAAGGTAATCTGATTAGGTACCGTTTTTGTAAACATATTATAAATATCTGCGACAAATAATTATATTCAGACAAATTATGTGCAGACAAATTGGAATGAACCTTAAATTCCGCCATGGTTCTCTTAAAAGATACTAGAGCACATCAAAACACATACTCAAATACTCATTATCCTCATTTTACCTTTCATCTGCATCATGCTTGAATAATAAACAAAAATCTTTGTCGCAATTCTATTCAAGTATGATTAAGTAGGTATGTGCATTTACCCATTTATTCAGTCTATTGAATATAACGACCTATGAAGTGAGAGCCAACTCAGTGATCTGATTAGAAACAGCTCATGACCATGACTATCGTATATCTTAATGCTTGTGATTCCGCTAATAATAATTATAAGCTTCCACATCTATAAGATATATAATTTTCTAAGTTCTAACAACAAGTACTTTAACGTAAACATAAAAAGGACTTTGTAGAATTCTAATAAGAGTAAATAATATAATTAAATCATGTTATTCACTGATTTTAAAGACCTAGCAAAGTGCCGATGGCTTCAATAAAAACTTATCTTTGCAAAATACTCCTGATCAAAAGAAGAAATGAGAAATACTTGACGACAATGAAGAAGTTGAGAAACTATACTATGAATTTTTATTAACTGATCCGACCTGCACAGTACAGCATCACACTAGAACTAGAAAAGATATTTTAAATCGATAAAGAAAAAGATTCCTAGTCTTGTGTCAAAAACATATGACAACATAGTCACAACTAGGTATCACCTGCTCTACTTCACCAGACTCTTTCTCAACTAAGCGACAAACGTATTTAACACAACACCGAGCCACTCGCCCACGTAACTTTAACAAACAATAACAATCTTCACATATGCTTTGTAACTTGTTGCTTGCACAAAAATTCATTAGTCCACATTAAATAGATACGACTCAATGATTTGATAAATGAGATCGATTACTTATCTTACGTCATCGGGAAGTGAGCTTAGTGCTTCGAAGTACAGTTAAATAAAGAGCTTGGTATACAAGCAGCTGACTCGCGACTGCTTTTAAACTTTGTTGTGAGCATGCTATTAGTAAAGTCTTTTACATCACTCTTATAAGAGTGGGATACTCTTATATCGGACTATCAGAGTGAGTGAAGAATGAGTGCACCTGTGTTTGCGCACGCAGTCCTGTACTTTAATGTCTCCTGTGTACTTTGCTAATCTCCGTTGAGATTGGTCGAATCTCAAGAGTGAAAAGTTATTACGCACACAATGCAAATGAAAATTGTCAGTGTAGTAGAAAGATTAATCAATTTGCCTGTATACCAAACTCTCTATTCGACTGTACTTTCTACCTTCGTACTGTGGGATATTGTATCATCTTCATAAGGTTTCGAAATATTTGAAAGAAGTCGTGACTGCATTACTGGTGATGATTTAATCCTCTGTCGACGTCTTTTTGATAATGCAACTGGTCGGTCTACTTTCTCGAGTTCCTGTTTAGAAACAACGGGATGGAGAGCAACAAATTGTGCATGGGCAGAGATGAATTTATTATTGGTCAAAGTAGATTGAATAACCTGCTGAACCCTGCGAGGAATACAGGCGTGATGATATGTTATGTTAGATTGAGTACTGAGTTCATTCAAGTTTATTGTAACATCTTCAGCGTGAGGATACAGGCACTAAATCAAATTTTATTCACAACAAGAAGATGTTCGTAAATCATTCGCGCATCGAAAAGTAAGACCAACAGCCAATTTGAATGGCTTTAATAAATATATTTTCAAATCTCAAAGATACTGCAATGCGAACATCAGGAAGGCGTGGGTACATTGAGGGCGTTGATTTATACATATCCGAAATGATAGATCTGTTTGTTTTTCGTGAGGATACTGCCTCCAAAAGTTGCATCCCATGCAATCATGCACATTACAGCCATATATTCGAGTAACAAAACGTGCTACCAAGACTACATAAAGACTATTATTTGAACAGTCACGTTCAATAGTACGACACAATAAATTTACTCCTAAACAATGCATCCTTGAGCGAGGACCTCTCTAATGCCAATGATGGGATAATGCACAGAGCCGTCAATATTATAGGCATCGTTAGCTGCATTGTTTTTATACAGAGGTACATCAGTAACAGCCTACTGTTGTAGTAATAAAATGCAGGTTATGAGTTATGGGATTGCAGAGAACAATATACACTTGAAGATCAAACTTGACGTACGGTTTTGACGTACATCAATAAAACTTGATATGTGTTGTAGATCCGAGATCGATATATGCGATAATATTGGTACGAAGTCTTGAACTAGATAACAACATGGTTACACAGTAAGAAGAATATAACATGAGATGAGAGTTATCAGAAGAAGAGAATGAGAATTTTATGAAGAGAAGGGTAACCTTATCCATTTAGTTAAAAAATAACCAAATGGTTTAAGGGTTAAAAAATAAACTAATAGAAAAGGAGGTTCATCAGATGCAGATCTTTTTGGATTTAACGAAGTGGAAACCGCTTACAACACTTAATGTGGTTTATTATATCGTTTATTGTTTGACATGCATTGGACTAATTCAGAGGCACCACAAAACGTTCGTGTCGGCTTATGAGATTAAGATCATTTTGAACGTTACTGACAAAAGCACGAATACTGTGTGATATTACTGCATCTATAGAGTTATGAATTGTAATAAAGATGTCTGTTAGACGTTATAGCTTATAGACGTTATAGATAGGTTATAATTAGGGTGAATTAGAGATGTACCTAAGAAGCATGTGATGTCGATCATTTATTTAATGTGATGGTTGTAACGCGATTAAGTAATCATAATATTTAGCTTCAAGGCAAACAGTCAATCAGACTGCAATTTTAGTAATCATAATTTAATTCCTACATTTTATTATAACTAATAGTTGCTCTTCAATAGTTTAGTATTCCAATACTGTTTTGTTTTATAGTAGGTAGTCCTAAAGCATCTCCAACACCCTCCTGTCCTTGTTCCAATTTATTTGGGGCTGCAGCATGTCTTCCTTTCCAGTCACATAATCTTTCTCATAGTCTATCCATAGTTTCTTTGCAGAGCATGTCATAAGAAATAAATTCACTTCGCGGTACTTACATTGTTCCTCAATAAAATCCCCAATAAATGACTAAAAGCATTCCATTCTAAAAATAACACACTTTAACAATCTTTAACACCACAATCACACAACAATATCCGCAAGCCTCACGCAACATGGCACGTCCCTAATCGAGGAACAAAACGGCCGAGACAGTAACGTAATGACATAGCAAAGTTGTAAACGTTACCTCAACGCGTTAAGTTACATAATAGAAGCAAAGTCGTGCGGAAAAAATCGCCGCCTGCGCTTCACTGACTCATCAACGCGTGTACGACCTAGAAAGGAAATTGGTTTAATGTGATGTTGGCTTTATGGATTGTGGTTTGACATTTTTGTTGGCAGAAAATTAATGTTATAGTTAACCATGGACTTTTTGGCGCATGGCAAGAATCTGTACTAAGCCCAGGTTCATACGAGCGATTTTTATCCGCGGTGATTTTTTTTGCGTTTCAACGCTCTGCTTAGCGCCGAGAGTTGATAATTCAACAATGTCTTTTCGACGCGCTGAGATGCACTCTGTGGGATTCTCGACGCTCGGCTCAACACCGAGAGGTGAAAATTCAGTGCGCGATAAAATCCCGCCGCGATATTTTCATGTCCGTGCAAACATGGGCGAACGCCGCTTAAGCCGCCATCTTGGTTTTCAATACAATTTCGCAAATGTTTACTAACAACGCCCCCTGTGAATGTCATTCAAGCTCAATAGATCCTTGCAGCTTTATAAATGTTGATCTATATTTTTACTAGCTTCCACCCACGACTTCGTCCGCGTGAAATCTCTTGTTTCCCCGACCCACCCCGTCGCATCGCATTGCCTGCCCGCGCTGTTACTAGAGGTCAATAATCGAGATGAAAACTATCCTACCTCTTAAATTGGACCAAATTACACATAGCGACCAAATTTCATCAAGATCGGTTCAGTAGTTTCGAAGTTCATTCAGGACAGACATCGTGACACGAGATTTTTATATATGTATGATACTTTATTTATTATTAATGTTGTTAGAACACGTAAGCTGAGGAAGCAGTTTTATGCTATGCTATGCTGTTAAATATGACTGTAATTTAGTGCCATTTTGTTAAGTAGGCAAGTTTAAGCGCTTGATTTTATTATTCGATGTAAACGTTATGCTCTGCTTCTGCCAGTAATTTCCTTATTCCTTATGATTTGCAGTTTCTACATCAATTAAAATTATAAATGGAACATTTACTGACATGACAGATTTTATACTACTTATTTATTCTTGCTTAAAATACGTTCTAATAAATTAATAAGATATCTTTAAACCACAAAAATCCAATAAATATTTTCTCAAAACACACACAAACCATGTATCGCCAAAATTAATACGCCAACTCCGCGATAAGATACACACCAGACATTCTTTTAAAACCACTTTCATCAACAGGTATAAGTATCGACACCCACAAAATTATTCGGAATGCGAATCGGACCCGAATCGATAAGAACCCGGTTTTGTTGGCCGAATGACCTTCACGGTCGATCTTATAGGGACTGGAATGTTGTGAAAAGGCTCCTTGTGGTAGGTCTTACGCTAATGACTTTTGAGTGTAGCTTGGTGAATAAATGCGAATCACATTCTGATTAGCCTACCAAGTGCAGAGTATTTTCCATATACGTTTTTAATTAAAAGTCCTTGTTCACGACATATACATTTAAAAAAAGCGCTTTACAACCAGATACTCAAAATAAAAAAGTTAGATGAAAACGAAATTAATCTGGCGGCGAAAGAAATTTTAACTTAACGTTCGTTTAAAGTACCAGCTGCGTTCGGCAATAAAGATTTAACAATAAAAATTAAGAAGAGCAAAGAAAGAAGACTGGATTATCTGAAATCGAAAATCTCTGAATTAATCAAAACCAAATCAAACGCCGATGAAGTCGTCACTTTAGATGAGTCTCTGGAAGATAGCCTCCAGAAATCCAACGGAGGAATCGCTGGCATTGTTGGTAACAAATTAGTTTCCGAAGAAAACACAAATCTAATAAAGTTCACTGATAACTGGGAGTCACTAGGAGAACTTTCTAAAAGGCTGTTCGTAAAATTGCAAAATGGAATTGAGAATTTGCACGAATACAAGTTTGACGTAAAAGTTAAAAAGTTTCCAAAACTTTCGTTTAGAATAGACGAAGACGACTAGAATTTAGCGAAAGATTTCTTGAATAAACTTCTGTTTTTCTGTTCTTCTGTTGTTCTTCTCTACTGCTTTTGCAGTTTGTACAAAGCTACTCTCAAAGGGCAGTCTCTCGTCTACAAATCTGTGAGTTATCCGTTAATGAGTTAGGGCAGTACATAGCCAATTCCACACTAATCAGGTAATCTTATACTGTGGAGGACTAAAGCTAAAGCTATAAATGTATTTATGTGCACCTGCCTGTAATGAATTTTGGAGTGTTTCGGTCACATCGCGAGAAATATGGTTACTGTAATGTCGGTGGCCAGCGTCCAAAGGATCGCAGTCCAGTTAGACACAAAACTCCTCGACGTGCTTCACAATGCCAATGATAGACACAGATGGCGAAACATCGTCAAACAGAAGATGACGTCGGGGGAATCACGACCCTCAGTAATAAGGAATATGAAGCGAGGCGGATTTATTTGCGTTCATTTTTCATTGACACTTTCGACTGAATAACGTTATATATACAACGCACGCACGCAATTAACGCACAACATCTAAAGGGGTCATTGTACAGTCACGTGCACTAATTTGTATAAACTTAGCTACTTTTAAAACAGATTTTCTTCTACTGTATTGATTGTAATTTAACATAGCGTTTTGGAACACATAGAATTAAGATTTAGGTAGACAGCTCTAAGTTGCTATCGTTATTCCACGAGAAAATCGCTTTTGAATTTCCCTAAGTGTACACATACTAGTGCTCGTGACTGTACTCGTCATTATGAACAACTTTTACTATGGGACCAAACCCGAAATCGCGAAAAAAAATCTGCTGTTCCCTATATTTATGTCCGCATCTCGTCAAAATGTAGGGAACATCTGATTTTTTTTTCGCGATTAACCCCTCAAGAGGTTGTGCATTAATTCCGGGACATGTTCTAAACATGCGTCGAAAACTTTTGCGTGCTTCTTTAGAAATCATTGATGCGGGAAAATTTATAGGCGTTAACGATACAGTGATTTGTTGAATGTTTCCTCGAACGTTATAAATGTTGAATTTTTAACAGCGTTACTTTTTTGACAAGGCGGATACAGAATAGTGATTGTTCAGTTTTACCAATAGAATAACTTTGTTATTGATATGTATACGCAACTAATTATCTGGGCTATTTTTTTCGACAAACATGATTAATTATTGTGAGTTTTTCGCTTCCGATCATATTTTTTCTCGGTCTTTGTTATATACCAATAATTATACTGTTCACTGTTTGGAATGAATTATTGACCAAAAATATGTTATAAAATGGACAAGGAACGAGGTTATTAATAGTCGCACATGAGCTTTTAATAACCGCTTGTAATAATGTGCGTCATTCTAATGCGTACGAGTTCCGTATTTCTTTAAGTTACATTGTGACATTGAAATGTCGTGATGATTTTATGCCCACACTTTATAGACTAGTAAGAACAAAAGAGCTAAGCAGGAATAATAAAATCACGAAAGCTGATTACGTAGGCAAGTTGTTGTTATGTAGGAAAACTATCATTGCATTGTGTGTGCATTTAAGCGGTTTTGAGTTGAATAAAAAAGGAAAAATAGTTGACTACACAGACAAAATCTGTAGAGATTTCGTCATTACAAAAGTTCTTTACATGGTTTTAGCAAAACCCAGCGCAAATCATTCGTAACATTTCATAAAAACAATAATTGTTTTGCCTTTTCTGTGACATTGCGTTACTCGGTGTAAACTAAAATCTCTGCGAAAAGTGTCACTAATCTCTTAAAGACGTGCACTTAACAAACGTCACACATGTTCTAAGTCTCGCGGCATGCACTGTTTCAACACTAGAATAGTCACCAAGGTTTACGTAAATACATGAGGTTATATGCATTAGACACAAGAACAAGGAAAGAGATGTTAAGCAGGGTGTAACGCAATAAAAAAGTGTTAAGAAACTTCCATTAGAGTGATCAAATAACACATGAATAAAAAAGCATAACGAAACCTACATTATTTGTTTGTAACTGAAATGAAGAAAATTCACTTCCTAACCCAATCAAAATGTGGTACCTAAAGAAGAAGAACAAAAGAAGGTTGGAAATCATTAGATCGGCAAATGAACTCATCATCATAGTTGACCGTTATTTTTTACTTCATCGAACCATCAACTTAGGTTTGCCCCAAATTAATCGCAAGTCCCGAAAATTTACCGAAAATTCAACATGTGCATATTAGTTCCACATCTGACATGCACAAATCCACGCTGTACATAAACGTCAAGAAACGTCACGCACATATCACATGTTGTCATTTGTAACATAACGAGTATGCGTGGAGAACGCGAGTGTGCACAAAATCGATGTCACGCTCCATATAGTGACGCTTGTACGGATGAGTACAGACGCGTTGGGAAACGTACAGTCACTTGCACAAGTACTTTCAAAGCTTTGATGTTTCGAGAGTACTCGTTTTGACGTGTAGATGATTACTGAAATAAATTGTATCGTTTTAAATGTAAACATTCGCATTTTGAAAAGCTTTCCATATGCTTTTGTATGTTTAATTGAGTTGATTTTAGAGTACGAAAAATACGAAGAATTATGATTTACTACAACATTACAACTGCCTAGTTAAAGAAAACTTAATTCCATTATCTACCTACATCAGAATAGGCAGCAAAAATAAACCATAACTAATGAAACATAGAACGAATCATAGTGTAGATCTTTGTGTCTTTTAATTTTATTTGTATTACACAAGGAACATTTTTTTTTACAATAAAATATATACGCATATTGATAATTGATGACCATTAGATAAGTGCTTAAGTGAAGGAAACAATGTACAGAAGTAATTTGCTTACCTCAGGCTGTCAGGAAAACATGTTATTGTAATGTCATTTGCAAAGGGAAGTCATTACGTCTAGAATTATAGAAATTCCATGGCATTACAGTTGTAATCTGGTAATTTTAAGTATTTATTACAATAATATGGTAATGAATAATGCGGAAATGTTAAAATATAATTCTATAAATTTTATTGTAATTGATAATTCTTTGTGCATTATGTTGTACACACAGTATGCACGCAACTGCGTGCGCAAGTGCATAATGTCATCTAACTGTTTAATAATTACCGTCTTTTATTTATTTTATCATTCTTGCTGTGGGTTTTAAAAATCCTCTTTATTTGCAACTAATAACATTGTTTTATAAACATAAAAGAGAAAACCGCAATTGTAAAAATGTTCTAAAACAAACATTATTTATTACAACAAAAAGGTAGATTATTATACATCGTATCTATGTACGATGTACAATTATATAGTATCTACGTGCTCTATAATTATTTAGTAAAATGAGCAATAGTAATGAATTCCTACAGTGGTATAAAAAACAAATAAAACTTAAATAAAGGAAGCCGGGGAAATGTGGGTGTTACTATAGGTACACCTCTGCCTAACCCTTCGGGGAAACAAGGCGTGATGTTATGTTATGTTAAAGGAAGTCAACTATACCAGAAAAGTTTTCCATCCAGAAATCATGAACAAGAGAATTTTTTTAGGGTTCCGTACGTCTGAATGAAAAAAGGAACCCATAAGTACTTACCCTTATGAACCCTTCGTCTATCTATACGTCCTGTCACAGCCATTTTCCTCCGAATCTAATGGACCGATTAAGTTGAAGTACACATATGTATTTCTGTACCCCAAACACGGACGTGTAACGTAAATAAATTAATTTTAAATATGGGGTCTCTTTTAAGAGGTAAATAAAAAAAGTTTTACAAATTGTATCGTGTGACATACCAAATGAAAGGTCTTACTGTGAGGGTCTCAATTTTTTTTATAATCGTAAAACAATGAGTTTTAAAGCTATTTAAGAAAATAGATGAACATTGACCATTCCCCCACTTATCTCCGAAACAACCGAACATACATTTTCAAAAAAAAATACAGAAAAAGGTTCTATACTTATAGATTACAGGAAAACCTATAAAAAGTTTATGGTCTTAAAATAACACGGTAAATCTCTTAATACAAACTTACTTTTGCAGATGGAATGTATGAGAGAATATGATTTTCAACTACAATGTTAAGTTTGTTCTTGGGATTATTTTCATTCCAACTACGGAACCCTTCATTGTGCATGGTCCAACACGCATTTGGCCATTTTTTTTTTATAATGAACACGCACAATATCGCGTCAATCACAATAATTTGCTATCTATTGCAAATAAATAACATGTTTACTAACTCACTTGTAAGTATATATGGCAATGATGATTGCAATGTCGCAAGTGCTTGTTTCGCACTTCTTATGCATAACCCACGAACTTAAAATCGGGGCAATTTAATCATTCTGCACCAAAAAATTGCGTGTGCGCTGCATTCACAAATACGGTGTGGTGAAATTAAACATTGCTCAATAGTAATTTGAATTCTTTATTAAATTCGTAACGGTGGCACATCAATATTATAATCTTGATTTATAGGATTGATGCACGAATAAAGATGGCGAGCTTTGTTGTGGAGCTTTCACATTGTAACACGTGTATCGAAGGTAAAGCTGTGTTAACATGGGCTTTAAGTTCATTAATCATGTCAATGCATGAATACAATTTAAGTAAAATTATTTATTACCAACCGTGTACCCGATGGTATTACCATCAGCAAAAATGACGAACTTTCATCCCCTATTCAACACGTTTAGGGATGAAGTTTCAAAAATCCTTCCTTGGTGCTCACCTTCGTTATATAAGGAACACTTGTTCAAAGTTTCATGCTTCTAGACCCAGTGGTCAGGGCTGTGCGTTGTGAGTGAATGATTTTAAGATGTTTATTAACTTCTCAAATGTCGTATGAACCCCATAGGTTCATAATCAAATTACTCTTGAAACGTCAATAAATACACCGAAAGCCGTTGAGCGCTCGCATGCAAACGGCTTCTAGTAGGCGAACATTTGACGTGTTAAGGTGATGCATAAAAACTGGGAAAACCGAACTGGACGAGAATAATAAATTGACAGAGTCAATTACTTCCACATGCGATCTAAAGAAAGTGCCACAATGCGCTGGAACCAAAAAAAAAAAAAAAACTTAAGCGTCAAACCAAATAAAAATTGTTTAAAAATAAGCTATCTATCAAAATATTTTCAGCCACAATTTTTAATTACCTACCTAATACGCACATTTTGAATCCAATTTTGCAATGAAATTACTTAGGATTTTAGAATTGCAGAAAAAAATATTAAAAAGTTGAGGTTTTTTCGGAATTAAATTCTTTCGAGGAAATTTAACCCAAATGCGTTTTCCTTCAGTCAGAGTATTAACCAAATAGTCAATAAACATTTATCTATTTATTTATTTATTCAGGGACAACAAACAGCAGTGTAGTAATAAGTAAACATAGCTTAGAACTTAATAATTGAGGTAACAAGTACATAACATATAAATTAAATCCATACATGTAATAGTGAAATAAATGGATACGAAAAAACCCCCAATTTATTTTGGTATCGCCTTATGTAGATATTACTGTATTCCTTCCATAAAATTTGTTAAAACATTTGACTTCGGCCACGTGTTTTGAAGTCTGTAAACTTTCCCATAGTCAAATCACATTGTAAGTTGTCCTAGGAATAAATTATGCTGCCAAGACAAATAATCAAATCGAGATATAATCATAAAAAAAATCATATATATTGTTATGTTATATATGGTTTTCTCTTTTACTCTTACACACGTTGTCTACATCTCTTTATCTACTTTCCTATCGCAGGTATGCTGGAAGAGATTTCTTTAGAAATAAGCATCACCTTTGTACGTATTTTTCTGTTCCTTTCTTCTTGTCTGTTTATAAAGGGTTTTCCAATAGGGACGGGTCGATGTTGACAGTCTGTGGCAGCCATACTATTTTGGTGGGATCTGTAAAATCTGTTGTATATTATGCAGTCAGTGATGCCAAATCACCATGGCAAGTTACACGGTTGAGCAGCATGTGCAAATGATAAAACTTTATTATCAAAATGAGTGTTCGTTAGTGCAAACGTTGCGCGCATTGCGCCCATTTTACGGCAGACGCGGTGGCCCTTCAAAGTCCACTCTCCAACGATTGGTGACTAAATTTGAGACGACCGGTTCGGTAAACAACCAACCAACACCTTTACGTCAAAGGAACGCCAGATCGGCCGAGAACATCGCCGCTGTACGTGAGAGTGTTCAGGAGACTCCGAGGCAGTCGATTTCTCGCCGTGCTCAAGAACTCGGCCTTTCGCAGACCTCAACGACACAATCGACATTCTGCATGAACGGTTTGAGGGTAGAGTTATCTCTCGCAGAGGTGACGTGAATTGGCCACCAAGATCGTGTGATTTGACTCCGCTAGACTTTTTCTTGTGGGGTTTTCTGAAGTCGCAGGTCTATGCCAATAAACCACATTCGACCGTTGCCCTGAAAGCCAACATAACGCAGGCCATCGCTCGGATTCAGCCGGATCTATGCAGCAGAGTCATTAAAAATTGGATCTTTCGGATTCGTACCACCATAAGAAGCTGCGGCGGACATTTGAACGATGTCATATTCCATCCATAATGGCATAAATGGGCCTTTTAAATAAAAAATAAATTTCGTTAATATCTCACACACATCTTGTTTTATTCAATTTTAACATCGACCCGTCCTTGTTGAAAGTCCCTTTATGTGTGTACATAAACTGTTAATAATAAATCAGCACACGCAAAAATAACGCCACAGAAAAAGAAAAATGTTTTTCTTGAAAAAAAAAAAGGTTCTATCATATCAAAGGCAGACCACCTCTACGGTAACTAAGCCGAACGTCGATCGACCTTTGCCCCAAATAAATAAAAAAAAAACAAAAAAATCCCGTTAGACCTACAAACTAATATTGATGTTCTTGATTATACGTTAGTAATAGTTTATTTTACGGTCACTATATTATTCCGACGTGTAAGGTCAAATCATGATCACTGGATGACCCGAGTTCGAGTGACCCTGCCTTGGTTCAGTGCACTCCATGTTTGATTTCATCAATCGATGAGTGTTTGAATAATATGGTATTGGCAGTATGTAAATAGTGAATCATTATGTTGTTTTGATTACATTTTTGCGAAAATCAGTTTGTATGTCTTTTCAACGGCATGTTAAAAGCGTTTTTGTAAGGCAATGTTGCAATATTTTACAGTCAGAATATTGCTATGGGTGAGAACCAAAGCTTTTCCAGTCACTGAACATAGGTACCTACTTTCTTTTCCAGTACATTTTTAACAAGCTTATTTTCTAAGTACGTATGTGTACTTTTGAAAAGCTGTGTTTAATGTAGGTATCTTCTTCCTATGTCTGTCTTTTATACTTTATCTTCTAATTCTGAAGCAGAAAATGTTGTAAGTGCAAAAAATACAATTTAAAGCATTTACGCAACCGAAGCTGTTATATGTAGCTACCACTCTCATTGCGCGATGGCTCAAATATCAAATAAATGATCCATCAATACAAATCATAGGAATACTTCAAGTCATTGTTGTCTGACACTAATTGTTATTATTGATTTGACCCATCAATTGGCAGTTTCGTTTTAAGTGAAGGTTGAAAAATGGGGGTCAATTGGTTTAAATATTCAATAGTTGAATTGACTATTCTACTAATAGGTGTAGATATATTTGCACTTTGATACTTTTTTCTTATGGGTGGAATATTTAATCTACTTACGCTTTTATTCTTAGAAGACTTAGTTACCAATCCGTTTGATTAGCTTGGTATAGGTTACTAGTCTATACCTCGAATGAAAACAGAAAATCTAAAAACAACGCCTTAGCCTCAAGCTAACCACATTATCGACGGCGAAGTGCCAATACCTCTTTACTGACATTTTTCGAGGAATTAAGAAATTTGATTTTGGAACATGCGAATAACGCCTTTTAATTCAAAACGATAAAAAAGTGAATTCCTCGAAAAAGTCAGTTAGATTTAAAATACGAGTATGTCAGTATTGGTACTTCGCCGTCGATATGCACGATTGCAGTCCAGGTTTCCACACTACATCTTCTGCACCATAAATCAGTGATGTCTTAGATTAACTATTACTATTAAATTAATTTACTATGACATTAAAAAAAAATACAGTTCTACATGTCAGGTCATATTTTGAACCATTGTGCAATGCAACCTAGTGCCTGATTTAGCAAAAGCCGTAACTAACACAAAATTTTGAAACACGTACAAAATGTTTGCATGATCACCTTTTTAACCCGTGGTTATCACATCATAACAAATGAGAAAACTGTCATCATTATAACATTATGGTCCATCATTTAGAAAAATATTTCAAGTCCAAAAGCGTAAGCACACAGTTATGTGACTTATGTCATAATAGTAACAAAGATGCATATCATTATAGCGTAGGAAGGCTACTGGATAATGCGGTCAATTCCAACTTTTTTGGTCAAGTTCTCTAGCTTTCTCTAATCAACGTTGTTTTTGAATGTAGGTATAGGTTTTATCTAAATATAATATCGGTACAGTTAAGATCTAGTTTCTAAATTCTTCCTAAACATGTATGAAAACTTATGTAAGGAGACTGTTTGACCTGTGACTATTTTAGCTTAGAACTGCACTGAAAGACCAACTCTGTTTGACATCATCCTAAGGTGACCTCGCAGTAGATTTCAAAAAGCATAGAGAACCAGGACTCGTTTGAAAAAAGTAAAAACAATAGTAAAGACCCGATGCACGTGACTTTACGGAACACGCATGTAGATCAAACGGTTACAAGATTTGACAATATCGCATTAAGAAATCAAAGATACCGCCGACGTTTTACTTCCCTTTCACTCCATTTGCAGTGCGGAAATATTTATTTTTTTATGAGTTTACTATATCGCAATATAACCAACGTACATGTGCCTGCAATAAAACACGGTGGTACATAATAATCCACAGGGAACAGGTCACGTCATTCTGCGCTACATTTTAAACACGGCTAAAATAAAAAATGGGAGGACCATACTCCTTTTTGGTATTAAAAAAAAGCCAGACAGCCATGCATACAAAATGATGGGCATCTCCACGAGTACAATTCGATCCCGATTCCCCTAGATAACTCGACCCTGACATTCGTCCCCGTGAAAGCTCGACCCTATGACAAGAATAATTTTAATAAATGGTAGTAATAATCTACAACAATTTCTTTTATACGGAGCAATCACAGACGACACGAGAATCTAGCAAATGTTAGGTACCTATATTAAATGTTGTTACGAAATCTAAACTCCAGCACAATTATCTCAACACATCCAATCACATCACGTACCATTTCACCATCGCTATTATTTACTTCAATTAGTCCTGTTACAACTTACCCCCGTGTCAACCGACACTTTCTCTACGACCCGTGACACGCTTGCAAAATACAATGTTATTTTCCTTTGAAAAATATTAGTTTTTAGAACACCCATGTTAGTAGGCCGGGTCATAGGTTACTGGCATGAGTGACGATTATCTTAAAACACGTAATATGTAAAGTCTTATGTTGCAAACATATGATGTAAAGAGGTTTCAATCAAACGTTAAATTGTTTTTTTTTTTATTGGTGATGTACCGTTGATTAGCAACTTTGTGTGTATTGCATGCCTGTGTCAATATTTATAGGTAATCGAATCACGAACAGATTAAATTACATACAAATTGGTCTTGCAATTAAAACATGGATACTGTTAACAAGCGCATAAATATGTATTTTTTTACAAATAATTGGCTAAGTTAAACCCTTTATAATGAAATCGGTAGTCGCTTTAAAACGATTTAAATAGATATTTAATCATTAACTAGAGTCTTAAAACTACTTCATCTTTTTCAAGTCCTATTTTCTCCACTGTACGGGAAACCTCCTCCTTCCTTACCTTCCGTGTGGCCACATTGCTAATCCCTCCTGATTACGTGCTCTCAATTAATGGGGTCGCAACACAATCTTCAGTTCCATTCGATTTCATTCCAATTGGAACTAGAAATAGTTTTTAGTAGGAAACACGAAGCCGAGACCGCAAACCACAAACTGGTGGACCAAGGTACCTGCATATGACGTAACTGCTTCGTTTTCACTTACTGCTGGTTTCTCTATTTGAGCTATAGATGGGTACATTGATCTATGACCAATTTTAGCACTAGAAGATACGGAATTAGGTTTGCAAAATGAAGTAGCAAACGTTGATGAACTGCATCGCGGAATGCAACATCTGAATAAGGTAGTTGATAATGCCAATACGGGAAATACAAATACATAAACGAATGCTAAAACATACCGTTTTAAATTGATTCAAAGCCATATTTACTAAGGAATTTGTTTATTTTTCGGTATAATGAACAAGATAAAAATATCGCACTATGAATCACTTCTATACAGCTCAAAGTTCAAAGACTCTGCGCAAAACCATAAGCAATGAACGGCCAAGCTACATATTAACTGCCGAAAATTAACTGAAAAGTATCTACATATGTATATCCTAGGGATAAATAAAAAGTCACTGCAGGAATGTAACCTGCCTTTTCCTCAAGTAGTATCGAATACAATTGCTACAATATTAAAATATATGCTAGAATAGCATATCAGACCGCACGTAGTTGCAAACAAGGTGGTCGTGTCTCACACTTGATCTACACTCTACAGGAAACCACAACATCGACAACCAGACATGTAATCATACGCAACTAGACGGTAATGGCGAATTATGGCGACATGTGCAGATTAATACAGGTGTGCATTAAAATAGAGAGGGAGTATATAGACACCCTGCTGAGTAGATCGATGTATTTAGAAGGTTAATCGAGTCTTTGGCCGTTTGCTTTTCTAGCCATTTTTCGCCGTATAGGCGTAAACCCTAAGAAAAGCTTAGGTTGTTCTATTGTGGTAAAAAATATTAGCCAGCTGGCATGATGAATGATAGCGTGGCTGAGTGCATAGAGTGAAACAGACGTATGCACCGGCTGTCGTAGAGGCTAATCCAAGAAGGAGCAACTGCCTATCTGACCTCCACTGATAAGACAGTCAGACTTTTGGGCTTCTGCCTACCTGTAATGACTGTCAAAGATCTACGAATGACAGCCGGGACCAACGGCTTAACGTGCTTTCCGAGGCACGGAGGGATCTCGATATTTAATGGATGATCATCCATCTTCGATGCAATCTGATGATGATATACAGGAAAACACTATAGACGGCCAGACAGGTAATCGTACGTAATAAGATGTTCATGATAAATTTATGCGACACAAACTTCTTATACCTATTGAGATTAGTTCGAGGATTATACTCGTAATGATCGTAACACGTGTAACATTTCAAGAGTTAAATATTAACACAAAACTTGCAATAAAACATTGATATAATGATCTGTTGTGATTGTCATAAATAAAAGATGAATTGATAATGATCAACAGTAGATGAAGACGGTAAAAAAGACTTCAAAACATAACGGACAGTTCCGTCAGGAATTGAGAATAAGGTTCTAACTTTTATTTAAAACATAGAATCGTGTTTATAATGGATTAATACCTGTCAAGCAACATGTTAGAGCCATATATGACTTCGATTTGTGTCAACATGCCTTTTATGGAAACAATCGTGTAGATGAAGCAATTATTGTACTGCCTAACTATATAATAAACCCTGTGCTTACAATGATTATCCGAACTTACTGATAATAACAAAAATAAGCTTACAAATAACAGTATAGTCGATGATGATAATCTAAAATCATATTTTTTTAACTAAACAAGGTTTAGTCTTGAAGATGCAAGAGGCAGAACGTAATAGTGTGGATTTAGGTTTACAATGGCTTGTAATATTTCCGATACACATGTTTAAGATGATGTAGCGGAAAATAAAGTCAAGGAATATTGATCATTGGGTACTATGGATAAGAAGAGTTAAAGACCTATAAAAATCTTACTAGGAGACCTATAACCAGCAGTAAATGAAGAAGAGGAACAGAGGCCCCATCATCATTTCGGGAAGAGAGAAACCGATACTTTAGACGTCGTAAATTATAACTTAACAAGAGCACATTACATGTACGACATCGAGCACCGACCACTGACCACATCAATACAACACGTAATGGCGCGTAACTAGAGGCACCATTATAGCAAATTATTGCAACAGCTGGCACTCCACTCGAATATATTTCCATACATTGCCGGATTGCTTTTACAATCATTTTCTTCCGTCATTATGCGTTGTAATGTCCATGCTTGCTTACATTTGAGCGTTCATGAGCAGAATTTTAGCTACCACTGACATAGTCCTACTGTAAGATCTAGCGAGTGCCATAAAGGCCAGGGTGGAATCATATCTGCTATGGCAGTATTTTTAAAAGGCTTTTTAAAGGCCATTCTGGACGTTGCTTTACAAAGTTCAGAGTTAATTGTAAAAAGCAATCTCCTCCAGCTGACTATAATAGAATGAATACTGCCATCAAAATTCCGATGGTCGGTTTAACGGGCATCGGGTTTCATGGGCGCCGGCAGGGGGGTGCCAGGGGGTGCACTTGCACCCCTTGGGAATCTCGGGATCAACAGGAATTATTGAAATAAAAAGCCGTCTGTTGGAAATCATTTTTTTATTCACAATAATTATAGGCAGTAATTACACAATTCTCATTTAAAAAGCGATTAATTTCGATCGTCGTGAACAAATAGATGTGAGCCGTGACGACTGGGTACCTATATAATAAATTCATAATGAATAGTCAGAAATTTGTAAATGTCTCGAACATTCAGACTAAAACTTCATCTTTTTATTAACAATCATATACGGCAAAGATTGAAAACTAAAATCTGCACCACCTGGAAATTATTTCTGCCGGCGCCCATGTCGAGTTTATGTTCAGCAGAGACAGCAGAGGTTATTTCCAAGCTTATAATGATGGCTATGCTGACGTTTACAAACTGTTAGCATAACTGAATCTTCCTGACTGGATTTTAAAAATGTTTGTTATGTTATTCCCTGGGTATTATCGACGGACATTTTGTATAAGTATTATAATTATCTCAGGGAATATTGAGAAACGAAGCAAGGAACCTGAGCTTAAAAGGTTCAGTCCACTTACTCATAAAATATCACGTCCGATAATTCGATTTATTTTAATTCCTAATTTCGAGTCAATTCAGTATGACTAGCATGTCACATTACAATTGTATTACAAGTATTAGTCGCCTGTCGGAATTTAAACGCTTTTATGTGCATATTGTCTAACAATGTGTCACAATGTTGAGCCGATTGTGAATTTCTCTCATGAATAGTCAATAAGTTGAACGAAGCGAGAGGAGAGCGTAAGGCGGGTCGCTCACATAAGCTAGAGTCGAGGCGGCGTCGAGGCGCGGGCGCACAAACGGCGCGCCGCATCTACGTTATCTTTAGGAATAACTGCCACTTATTCCTAAAGAAAACGTAGATGCGGCGTGCCGCTTGTGCCCCGCGCCTCGACGCTGCCTCGACTCTAGCTCATGTGAGCGACCCGCCTAAGAGTGCGAACAATAAATCCCTTTTGATATGTTATCATTTTAAATTGTGGAGTTGTGAATGTCAATGTGACTAGATTAATAAAGTATCAGCGCGAATTGAATGACTTTTCGTTGAAGTGTGACCAATCTTTACTTTTCAAGATGAATAACGCGTCTTGGAGAACAAGTTTAATTGTCAGTCACGGTTGTCATACCGAGTATCCAGAAGCTTGAAAGTGTGACAACAGCACCGACTGGTATTTCCCAGTAAATTGAGTTGCACAGCAGCTCTGAAAACTTATAATAATCCTTTCAAGTCAATCTGAACGTAGTTGGGAGGAAGTTTGACAGATGTTGAAACGTTGCGCGAGAAACTATTTCGTTACAATGCAAACATAAAGATAAGAACTATACAAAAACAAGCAAAGTAGAATGTAATACCTTCCAAATACGTACCCAATTCCGGCTTCTAACAAAAACCTTCATAGAATCAATTGCATTCTATTATACATTAATTAAATTTATTCAAACAGGAACCATGTAAGTCTGCTATATAAGGCAACTGATTTCTTTATAAAACAATCACAGACTCTAAGTGTAGATTGTTACAAAAACATGTAACTATAGAACGTCAATCGTTTTTTCACGCCTACAAAATTAACATATTTCTGAGCTACCTGAATATGTAATAGAATGCATAGATATCGAATATATCACACGGATATTCTTTGGGTATCGTTATCAATTTTATATTAAAGCTAATCGATCAAGGTCCGAAGTAATTGTAACTCCACTGCTTACAAAATCAAAAAATATTTCCGGTTAATTCTAGCAATCTGGCTGTAGACCCTACTGATACACCTCAGTCTTTCTCAGACGGAGGGTCTCAACACAATATAGACGATGTGTAGAAATAAGTTAATCTAAGTTCTTCGATACACATTCCCATGCAAATACAATTGTTTGTTTCAGATGACACAAAGGACCTCAATGCAGAATCATCAGAAATCATATCAGAGGCCGTGGCGCCGCCCCCTGGTCTCGTTCAACAATATCAGGACCCTGAAGCAGCAGCCTCGGACGACCACACTGACCACTCCATAGAGCTCGTCGGAGGCTCGCAGACATTCTTCCCGACGTTCGCAAACCTCTTCGAACCACGCCAGCAAAACAACTATAGACTCGGCTTCAATAACCAAGAAGCAGCCTACAGTCAGAGACCAAACTCTTACAGATCACTCCTAAACTATCCTCTGTTCGGAAGCTATAACAACAGAAACGTAGATAACTTCGGAAAACAAAGCACTCCTACCGCAGCTCCGCTCGTCGAGGCGAGCTCCAGCTTGCTCGGCTCAGGAAACTTTGGAATCATCAGAGGTGGAACATTCTTTGCCCAGAACGATGAAGATGAATACGGCGATGGATACAACTCCTACTATAACAATGGTCACGGTAGGCCCTCGTATGAACTCGGCTACATTGCTAACCCCAGGCCGAATTACAACCAGGACCAATTCGCTAACTTCAGAGATTTCGCCGACATCAACACTCCTTCTAATTCCGCCTATTCGCACTACGTCGTAGTCTACGCGAATAAGAACTCCACGATGGACGAAATCAGCGAGGAGACGAGAAGAGTATTATCTAAACCTAAGAACATAATCGAGACATTAGAGCGCATCGACAAAACGACAAGCGCCCCAAAGTTATCAAAAGCCAAATCAAAATTGGAAGCGACTAAGCAGAAAATGTTAAACAAAAAGGAGCAATGGAAAAAAACGAACTCAAAATTCGTCAGTCAAAAGCATGATGCGGAAGAACCTTTATTAGCGTTAAGTTAATTTAGTGCAAATACAAAGACTTGCGTTATGTAAGTGATTGAAGTACCCGTAGTGAAGTGTTGTGAGACACACGTAGGTCGCGTAGTCGCACCCCAGGGGTGATGAGAGGAGTTCGCTGTCTAAATTTAATTATACCTAGATGTAAGTTTATGGACAAATTGTGTAAGTGGTTCGATGGACATGTGATGGATGGTTACAAATGTTTGTAAATGTATAAATAAATAATAATGATGAATAATAAATTAATTTTAAAATATTATGTCTATACAATTATTTTTGAAACCTTCCCTCTGTACTTACTTACTATTAATCATGACTTAGTAACGATATACACACCAACTACGTACCGTTATCAAATATGTTGTAAGTAGACTACGATTACAAAACTGATCTAGATTTAACGAACCAAGGTGTTACTAATAATAATCGCACATTATATACACTCATTACTTCTTTTGCAATATCTAAAACAAGAAACAAGTTCTTGACATTTCGTTTGATAACCATGCGTGGAATCCGCAGGCTGGGTAAGGTTTACCGTTTATCTACCTTTAAAGGAACGGCTAACTTATACTAGGACACCATAGAATTGGTAGCTTTTAGTTACAGTTTTATTATTATATTTATGGATATTAAAATAATTATGCCATAGTGAGATACATTTTCAGTATCAGAATGAAACTTTTATTTTAGTGTAGCGCCATCTCTTGTCGAGTACCAAAACTAGGTTCTCTTATTTTGGACAACGCCATCTGTTGATATTGCAATAATTTGTACTGCAGTCACTAGATAGCAGGAGCTATCCAGAGTTTAACCAAAAGTAAATTATCATTTTATTTAGTACATGATTTATTTTTTTTATTTTTGGGGCCGCAATATTTCATAAAACAACAAAATAAGAATAAACAATAATTATGTTGCCATTATAAAATAATTAGACCATAAACAATGATGACAACAATCCAGAAAAAAAAACAAATCATTTTTAGTCTATTGAAAATGTGCTGCAGACGGGTGGGTGAATCTGAAATGAATTTTTATAGTGAATTTAGCATAATTAGTCTAATTTATAAACCAAACAATTTCGTACAACGTGTTTAGTGTTCTTAGGGCTATGAGAGCCTAAATGGATTGCTTGTTATAGTGTAATTTGACGCAATCGGATCATGTACTCCGGTAGAGATGCCGCAAATACTGCGTATCCCACGCAATGGGCTTTGAATCCCACCGCGTATCAAAATGTTGATACAAGTCACGTAGACTGGGCTGCTTTAGCTCAACAATGGATTGCTATGAAGGAAGCGGCGGCGATTGTGGCCGCGCCGCCGCCGCCTGCTCTGAGGGCGGCGGAAGAAGAGGGCGAAGCGCCCATGGAGGTTGAGAACCCGGATAACAACTCAGATGGCCCTGCCGGCGCTGAATGGAACTCTTCAACAAACTCCTGGGGCGGATCTTGGAACCAATGGGGTATGGTAGCACTTTCAATCAGTGCATGTTCACTCATCATATTCTTTTAGTTTTATGAATCAAATACTCTTCCAGTATAGAAAAAGAAGGTTAAATACGAGTAAAAAGTATTCGTATCAACTAATACCTACTCGGTTCCTATACACAAAAACGAATCGTTTTGCGTCTGCTAACATCATAATAATTACACAGGTCTGCAAATTTTAACTTTTATTTTCCCCTTTTGGATTTGAATGCTGATCTTGGGGCATTTTGTTGCGATGATTACGAATATGTACAGTCGACTACAAAGAGATGTATACATTTGAAAGTTACAAAAATATATATCCTTTGATGATGTTGCCATTGTTTGTTACAAATACTTGTAGACACGGTGTATGACAGATTTATGTTTCAATTAAATGTGCCAAATTTATGTATACAGCAAGAAAGACACTGTAATGTGTACGCTTTGAAACGAATTAATGTGTTCGTCTTTGGTTACAATTATATGTATACAGGTCTGACATTCTATTTTCAAATTTTAGAATAGTACAGAAATACTTGTTTTCTCCTTCATTTCGAGCATGTGCCGTGACCAGATCTTAGAATTGATAATTTCATGAACATAACATAACATCACGCCTTGTTTCCCCGAAGGGTTGGGCAGAAATATACCTATAGTACACCCACATTTCGCCAGTTATATTTAAGTCCCATGTAATAAGGGGCGATTGACATATCTTTAAACGTTGATGTTTAAACAATATGGTCAATTTTAGCTGGCCATTTCATGAAATGCAACCATTTCGTGAAATGGTTGAACACTTCATGAAATGATCAATTCAGAGATCTGGCCACGACACGTGCATGACGTTATTGGCGTGTCGTTTGTTTATCGAAATTGACTACAAATTATTTTCGCTACATATTTCCATTATTTTACAACCTCCTAAAAAGAAACAATCGAATCATAAAACTCATTTATTTAAACTTGAATTGTCATCTTGATATTAATAACATAACTATCTATAATATTCTTTTACTTATAACAATAGTAGATCTACTTCACATTTTGGCAAAAAAATATAAAACTTGTTCAATATATTTTGTATACCCTCCATTGGCATTGATTACGTCTTGCAAAGGAGTTCGCATAGAATTTGCAGCATTCTCCCAAAAGTTCGACCCATGATAATTCGTCCCCGTAGAGTGAAAAGTCATTAAGTCGTAAAACTCTGTTTTAAGTTAATGAGACTTAAAGTTTTTGAAAATATAAATCGTCATAATTTTGGCTTGCCATTACTTACCTTTATGTTTTTAGGTTTATTTGAAAGGAAATAAAATAAAGTTTATATAGTAAGAACTATTACTTGAGAAAAACTGCTAACTCTTCTTTTTAGACTTACTGAGTTTTCGCTTTACGGGGATGAATTATCCCACAAATCGTGGAAATGTTGTGTTATCTTAAAGATAATGGATATGAGGAACTATTATTTATTACGGAGTATTTATATTTCGATATTTTTAAGTGTCATGTCATCATAGAACACAAATAAGCTAATAGCTATTAAACCCTCCAAAGATTTTCCATTGGTTTTGACAGAATTTTTGAAATTTAAAATTGGAATGCCCGCTTGTATACATATCATTGTAACCAAAGACAAACACATTAATTTGTTTCAGAGCGTACACATTAAAGTGTCCATCTTGCTGTATACATAAATTTGGCACATTGAGTGAACACATATAATCATCATATAGCATGTGTATAATTATTTGTAACGAAGTATGTACACTTCTTTCAATGGGTACATGTATTTGTAACTTAAGGGGGTATACATCTCTTTGTAGTCAACTGTACTTGGAATTTTCCTATCACCTTCAGTTTTTTTTTTTTTAATATCTATGTGTGAATTCACAAAAAAAAGCCAACTTTACTAAGTATTTTATTAATTACAATTAAGAAACAATTACATTACTTTAATACATTTAAGGGACAGTAATAAATAAATTTAAAATATCATATATTTTGGTGGTGTCTTTCTTTTTTTCATCCAAGCTCCGATTGTGAGATTTTCACTTGAAATTCTGACTTAGATCATCTCGCTTTAACAGCCAACAGTAGTCAGCCATCATTCTTTTCTTCCACTTTCCCTGATAGCAACGTTCCATCTCTTTCAAATCCTGGTGAAGTCTTTCGCCTTGCTCTTCACTTACAGCTCTCAAGTTATCAGGAAAGTAGTCCAAATGCGAATTAAGGAAGTGAAGTTTAATGCTCATCAAACATCCCATTTTTCCGAAATTTTCAATCATTTTCTTCACAATTTCCTAATAATTTGGACTTTTATGATTTCCTTGAAAATGTCTCACTACTTCCTTAAAAGATTTTCAGCCTTATTCAATTTCACAACTTTATGTGGGACCCACTGTTTATCTTGATTGGCGATTGTTAGGCCGTAATACATATTATAAATGTTACTTATGAATTCGGTAATGATATGCTGCTGTTTTCTCAGCATAAACTGCCCACAAATGTAGCAAACATTGTCCAGAGAGTTTAACACGTTCAATGCCGCTGACACGCCTGGCGTGTCCGCGTGGCTTTATAGGGCGGCATCGCTATGAACTTCTAAAAAATTGTGGTGGCACTGAACGTGTTAAACACTTTCGCGATGACATTTTTAAGTGAGTGTTATGAATTGCATGGAAGTGCTGATTCTGTAAAAACAATGATGATGCTATTTATACAAAAAAAAAAAATATTAATCTATCTTCTAATGATTTAAGTTAATTTCTATTGAAAAAAACCTTAAGTCTACAAGA
The DNA here is from genome assembly GCA_947568875.1 of Fissipunctia ypsillon. Lineage (NCBI taxonomy): Eukaryota > Metazoa > Arthropoda > Insecta > Lepidoptera > Noctuidae > Fissipunctia > Fissipunctia ypsillon. The sequence continues at coordinate 7,392,305 of OX387643.1, forward strand.
AATGAGGTCTTTAGCAAATTACTTAAAAATCCACCATTTTTTTTTATAATAAGGTCATGTCACTTATTTAGATAAGTTATATTTAACTAACTATTTATGAGAACTTATTCATTATTGTCTACTGCAACCATTCAGTGTGTTTTTTGTTCAATAAGAAAGGATTAAAATAAAATATTAATTAATAACTAGGAAGGCCTAGGTAATTTTGGCAAAAAAAAAACGAGGCTAAACAACTAAAAATCCTGAGGTGATGGAATTTTTAAATATTTTTCTCGTAATCAGCGGCCTAAAATGTATCCAAATCAATCATTAAAACTGAAAGAGGAAAACCATTGCAGACCTGTGTTATCAGTTATGTAAACTTCAGAAGCTTCTGTTATGTTCGAAGTTTCAAAGCCTATCCTAGCTTAAGCTGATCTAATACACATTAAAGACAGGTACTATGATTTACCTACTTGCACTCCAAACTTAGTTTTTAACAGTATTAGCAAAAGACAGGGTTTCACTGTACATTAACACCCGCGCGTCCGAAGCTTCACAATTTTATAGTGTGTAGATGACCTCGTGTAAATCACTTTCGCAAAATTTCACATTGCGCAAACGCCTAGTTTTTAGAGAAAAAAAATCCTAAAAACTCAGACTCAGATAGGTTAGGTTAGAAGACCCTTCGTGGTTATTTTTTTTTAAAACCATAGAGTCCTCCGTCTACCGCGCTTTACTAGTTTTTTCTTCTCAGCCCCTCTGGTTTTGCGCACTTTGGGGTTTTCAAATATACACTAAAAAGGGTATATTGTACCAAAAAAAAATTGCCACTATGAAAAAGCGATGGGTGTTAATGTACTGTGGTTCCAAAGACAGTACCTACATACTAATCCTATTAGACATGTTACTAGTTCATTAACGTCATAGAATTGAAAAGGAGAAAAAAAACATGCTATTTTTCTCCATGACATCATACATGTAGAGAAATTAACACCTGAACTCTGAAAAAAGAATCCTGTGCACACAATGACCACATCTGTTAGCAAGTGTTACTATAGCGGCCGAATGCTGCAAGAAAGAATAGTCCTTACAGTGTTCAAATGTTCATTTCTCTGATAAAACACCCACTAATTTAAGTTTATAGAATCGAATAATGGTTAAAAAAAATAGGCAGTTATCTTCTAAGATAAGTTTATAATAGCAATTCTATCCATTTTATTGACAAAATTGCTATTATAAACTTATCTTTAGGTTCTTAATAAGCCAAAAACAGCCATACTAGTATTTTAAATGCGAAAGTAACTCTGTCTGTCTGTCCTCTTGATGCATAAATTACTGAACCAATCATTATGTAATTTGACAGATAAATTGCCTGGGACGGGGAGAAGAACATAGGCATTTCACAAAACTCTTTCAACAAAATACACACAGACCAAGTTACCGGTAACAGCCAGTAGTGAATATTACATATAATCTTTGCCTTCAACAATAATAATAAAAATAACTACAACGTTTTTACCTTCCAAGGTTGGGGCTGGTCAGGCTCAGGGTCGGGGGAGCCCAAAATACCTCCGGATCCTGGCATGCCTCCTATTGATGGTTACTCCGTGCCACCAGATGCAGCTGCTCCTATGCCTGGGTAAGATAACCTGAGACTTATTCACTTAAGGTGGATCTAATCATAATATATCTACGTGATCTTTTAAAGTAAATAAGTCACAAGTTCTGGTTTCTTAAAGAAACAAAAATAGAAAATACATTACAAATGTTATAATGTTTTACTTTTTATGCCTATTTGGCGCAAAAAACAATATTTTTTTTAATCAAATAATCTCCGCCAAAAATTATTGCTCCAGTAAAAAGCTATTATTGTATGATGTCCAGCCTAATGCTACAGCTACAATGTTGCGATAAAGCGAACTACACTTCGCGCGGTCTCTGTTAGGCTGAGGCCTCATTAGTGCGTTGCGTTGCGTCGTCGCAATGGATCAACGCATTGTATGCCACATCTGCGTTGCGACAGCGCACGACGCCGACGGCACGACGCAAGAGGGCGACGCACGCCATCGCAGCGCAGCGTCTCAGTGTGGAGTTTGCCCCTCTAGCAGTGGAACACTGTCCGTCGTCGCACTGGAGTTCCGACAGCGCAGCGCAACACCCTGCCCCCGCTTCATCTCTCGTCCGTTGAAACGTCGCGTGCAACGACGAAACGCATAGTATGGCATGTCACTAAAAAATATTTGTAAAACGACGCAACGTTGACGCTGCGACGACGCAACACAACGCAATGCACTAATGAGGCCTCAGCCTAAGGCCGCAAATTCGGAGGAGTGTTTCATGCAGCGTGCAGCGGGGCGTTACACGGGTGTTTCCATTAAACGCCCCGCTGCACGCTGCAGGAAACGCTGCTCCAAATTTGTGGCCTTACACAGCGAGACGTCGAGCGGTGTGTGAGAGAGCGTGTGAAGTGTACCACCAGCATAACTGGTGACTCATCTGTATTGTATACTTCTTTAGCAAATCTGTTGCACTACGCGTCAAACTTTATGGCAGCTGTTAAGTGCGCTACTCGCTGCGCAGTACCGCACCCATCACCCCCCGCTGACACGTGAATTTGTTACTGCGCAGCGACTCGCCTCATGTTCCAAGCTGCCATAAAGTTTGAATCGGGCTGTACCAATGAGTATTGTAAATATCTGCCACCGCTTACACAGCATTATTAACAATACTATGGCTCAGGGGCGTAGCCTTCATACAAAGCGATTCATATCGTCTTCCCTTCGGAACAACCACTCTTCTTAATGTCTACTATTGCCAAATAATATGGTACATCTGTGTGTAACTGTGTATCAGATCACATTACATAATTATATTTAATACCAGTTTAATATTCATCATAAGATTAAAAGCTTACAGTTTTTTGTGTGACTTTATGAGGACTGAACAATTTTTTCATCGACTTCTCTCTTAAGATAATTGTAGCTGCGCCACTGCTATGGCCATAACAGTAAATTGCAGTATGTTAAACTCTTTTAAAAGGAGATATATACTACACTGTATTGCTTTACTTCTTCTGCCCTTGAAAACATAAAGCATAAAACATAGTATAATTATTATGTCACAAGTTTGGTCTATTGGCTAAAAAGCCAAATCTTTTATTGAGCCACTCCCACTCTGTTTAGTTGTTTGTTAAATTATTGGTACGGGTCAAACTTTATGGCGGCTCTGAAGTGCGCTACGCGCTACGACTCGCCTCATGATCCGAGCCGCCATGTAGTTTGAATCCGGCCTGTACCTTTTGTACATAAAGTCATTTATTCCAGTTGAATGTTTTCATTCATTCTAGTTTGGTCATTTCAATGACCACAGTCCTAGTTGATAAAAGAGGTTTATCTTGAATGATAACTGATAATTCCTTTATGATTAATTACAATCTCGAGTGCTTAATATTGGAACACTCGAAACTATATTGGTAAAAATATACCAGATTCTGAAGCATTCAATTCTCCAGATTATTAATACCCCATGAAAATTCTATACTTTGGCTTACTGGGTAAATGCCCAGAACAGTGTAAAAATAAACTCTGGTGAAATTCAGCTCTTGAAAGTAAACAATATGTTGAGTAATAAATTGACCGAAATATTTATGAGATGTTCAAGACCCATAGACAGGCTAATTACGTATACTATATTGAAATTAGAATTTTGAAGATGGTTTCAGTCTATTGCACTTATTTCAAATGTAGAATACAATTTTAGATTTTACCAATTTACAGACAGCTCTCACCACTTATGCTTATGCTTATGCATGGCTTAACTATGGTGTAACTCTTTGGGGAAACAGCACAGATGCACAAACACTGTTCACCCTGCAAAAGAAATTGGTCAGAATCCTGATGAACATTGAGCAAACCGATAGTTGTAAACCTTACTTCCAAAAACAACATTTTAACCCTTCCCTGTATATACATTCTAGAAACATGCAAATTTGTGCGTAAACATCAAGAATTTTACTCCAAACGTGAAGACATTCAGTCACGCTATTTACTTAGACACCGATCTAGGCTAAACATACCAAGTTCTCGACTAAAAATGCACTCTAAAAGTCCCTACGTAATGTCCATCAAAGTAACTACAAACTACCAGCATCAATAACAAAAGAAGAAAAAATTCACATATTTAAAAAAAAAAACTTGACAATTTTTAATTTATAAAAGCTACTTTTCGCTTAATGAATATCTAAATGATAGACTTATAGTCATAATTTTAGTATCTAGACGAAAATTTAAAAATAATACATCTCTCTTATAAATACCTATTTACTTATATTTTATATTGTTATTTTTTCTTAGAAAGTACCTACCTACTATTTTATAATTATAAATTAAAAGTGCTTCCTCTCTCCTAACTCACTTATTTTGCTGTGCCCGACAGGGTCTATGTGATCTAATTTTAAGTTTTATCACCTAAGTTTACATGTGGAATGCAATAAAGTATTGAGTATAGTTCAATGGTCTGATTCTATGTGGCATGTTCAGGTTGTTGATGCCTTAAACCTGTATCTACACATTAAGTACTTAAATAATTTGGCTACAGTACCTACCATACATAGAATTTGATTATTTTATTTAGGCCCATTTGGTTACCTGTAGGAAATGACATGGCACAGTGATGTTGCATGTAACTTTTTTACCATCGCAAATTAACAATATTCCTTGAAATAGTTTTACCTGGTTAAGTAAACAAATATCAATCGTATAGGATGTGATCATGAAAATAATTATGTTTACCCATTGTCCTTGAAGTTCATTATCACATTAATTATTTTGTTTGTATTATTTGTGGTTTAACAATCTATTTTATATTATATACTTAGCATTTATATTGGAATCTGCATGGATGTATAAGTCAAAATAATTAATTTTGTAATACTGACTGACTACTTTCTTTGATTATTATTTGCTCTTAACGTTGGATTTATTAATAGAAATGTTGCAAACAATTTACCTAAAATTTTTATTAAAAAAAAAAACGGTTCTCTGGCATTATTTGGCATGCGGTATTTCCAATCTTACCTGTAACATCAAAAGCAAACAGGTCAATTTCCAGTCAACAATATTATGCTAAACAGTGAAATGAGAACAAGCCTTCCCTCCGAATATGGATAAAATCGATTGTTATACTGCAGTACGATATTTAAAAATTCAATAGGCAAATGGAGTGGTTTTGGAAATGAAAAACGTCATAAACTTAAGGGTATATCCATATAAATAAAGATCAAGGCCGTCGCAGATCAGTGTTCCAGAGCTGACTTTGGAACACTCATCCCTGACAATCTAGAGCCTGGAATACCTTGACCCAGAACAAGGCAGATAGATGGAGCTTATAAAGCGCCTGCTACATGATCGCCAACCGCGTCCCCGACAGAGGTGACCTGGGTTGGCGACCGGCAGAGCAGTTTCAATGTTTGGTCGTAAATCACCAAGGTCGCCACTGTCGGGACGCGGTTGGCGACCGTGTAGCAATCGCTTATTTATTGAATTGGGCACGTGAGTTAGGTAAATGGCGGGTTAAAAGCATTCTGGGGTGCGCGCGAATGTACGAATATTTCCCGGTCCCCCGACTCATGGTAGGTAGTAGTAGGAACCGTGGGGTTTTATTCGGTAAGAGTTCGACACAACCCTCCGTTCTCCCCTGATGACGACATAAAGGAATGTCCTCCAGTCAGAACGTTTTAATAATTCGTAGTGCATTCTAAATAACTTCACCTTCACACTTGTTTTCCATGCAAATTGAGTGAAGCTTCAGAAAGGCCTACCTATAGTAAATAGGTATGCTGCACTGAATGTTAAAACAATATCTATATTATATGCCAAGTTAACCAACGACATAATATTTCGTTGGTCTAGTGGTCGCAAGTGCCACTGCTGAGCATGACGTCCTGGGTTCGATTCCCAGGTCGGGCAAAGTATTATTGGGTTTTTCTATCTGGAATTTCTCAGTAGCAGTCCGGAGTCTGGATTTGTGACCGGTAGATGGCAATAGGCTCGCCCCCTGTTACATGGGACTTAAACATAACTGGCGGAATGTGGGTGTACTATAGGTACACCTCTGCCTAACCCTTCGGGGAAACAAGGCGTGATGTTATGTTATAATATTTCGTTATGAATTGCGGCAGACCTAATTAATTACCCACTCATGAGCCATTAAAAGATTATATCGGATAAATGGAAAGATTTCGACGAATTGAGAACCTCTTACTTTTTTTAAGTCTGTTAAAAAGTACTTAAAAGCCTCAATAAAAACTGACAGTTTAGTACATTGAATATATAGATCCACCCTACAAATCAACGCTCACGAGTACTTAGGATTCGGATCTTTTCATTACACTGTCTTAAGGCAGCATCCGATTAGACTGGAAGCCGACCCCAACATAGTTGGGAAAAGGCTAGGCAGATTGATTTTACCTTAAGAGGATTGTGAAGCTGTAAATTTTCATACAAAAAGCGGTAACGTTTTTCCCCTGTAAACATAGTCTAATTTTCATAATTTTTGGAAATGTGGATATAATGAAAAACTAGGTCCGTAAGTTTTTATTATAAAGAAATATTGCGTACGATATAAGTTATTAGCATCTAAATATCTATATTTTTGACTTAAAAATTTCCTCGAGCGTATTTATTTATTTTTTATTTAACTGAACTGAAATACTAAAAAAGAAAAACGTACAGACCTAGATTAAGGTGTACTAAATCTAATGAGACCAAAATTGTCTCATTTCGTTAAGGTTTAGGGGGGTGAAAACGTTATCGTCCGAAACAATATTTCAAAAAGGAAGTATAGGTAATTGCCTCTATGACTTGCAACTCTCTCTATCGCACGATACGTTCACGTCCGGAGGGAGAGAGAGCAAGTATGAAACAGATAGCATTTTTGAAAATACCTACTCGCGCTGCGTATGAAAGCGATAAGGTAGCCTGCGATATTCAAATTTTCATACGTTTTTTGCAATGTGCAGCTCAGTGTTAGGGTTTATGTTGGTAAATACTTATATGATTCGCGACCGTAACAAATATCAGTCAATCAACTCAGCCTATCGCAGTCCACCGCTGGACATAGGCCTCTTCCGTAACAAATATGTGTATATTTATATAATTATAACCATTAGAATTAGCAATACAACAAGTTATTGTTGTTAAATGTCTTGATTTCATGAAATAGTCATTCAATAGGGTAATTATATGAACATAGAGTGTTGTATTGATAATTTTAAGGATAATAATTCTATAAATATGCACATATTTGTTACTTTCGAGAATCATATTCAGATCAACACACAACATGATATTGATCTGCAAATTTAAAAAAATAATTAAGAAAATTTGAATTTCGCGGGCTACCCTGGCGCTTTCGCCTTTAGGTAGACTACCTTAAGTTTCCACCTTTAAAAAGTATTTTCGGTTAGGTACTTACACATCTTAGAATCAAACATTAATGGCTGGCGCAGATTTGGGCGAGTCGAAAAATCCTCCCAAATCTATTTCATACATTTTGTATGAACTATTGCAGACTATACTTATTTTACCAGAATGCGATGCACTGCGGCCCGCTGCGGCTTCAATGTGCGCTTTGCTTAAGGCTTCTTAAATCTCTTATTCTTATTATAACGAAACACAGATATACATCGGGCACGCCAGCGCCAACATTCCAGCATGGCTACTGGACTGCCCCCCAAGTTGAACAGGCCAACAGCCGGAGCAGTAGTTCCAGTCGAGACAGACGCTCCAAAAGCAAGAACAGAGATCATAAACCTTCCAGAAGTTCCAGGTCACAAAGGTAAAGAAGCACATTTTGTTATGTTATTGCAAGTCAAACAATCCAACGACTGACTATAGAAGAAAGAAAGAAAATACGTGCACATGAGTCTTGGGTTCGATTCCAGGTCGGGCAAAGTGTTATTGGGTTTTTCTATCTGAAATTTCTCAATAGCATTCCGGAGTCTGGATTTGTGCTCGGTAGGTAGATGGCAATAGGCTCGCCCCCTATTACATGGGACTTAAACATATCTGGCGAAATGTGGGAAACAAGGCGTAATGTTATGTTGTGTTAAAAGGCACTCAACATGTTCTGCAAAATAAATATAAAATAAATAGAGTCGTTACCGCCTATGGACATCTTCAATATTGGAGGCATCGCAGATGCGTTGCTATAACAACGTAAGTTCAAAGTTGCCTGATGTGCCTACTTTGGCACCGATTACAGCGGTACTCATGCTCCTCAAACCAGGAGGTCTACTTCCTACGAAATCCGTAGTTTCAACTGAAGTTACGGGCGTTTCCTACTCCGTATCACCTACGGACATACGGTTAGCTTTGGGCCCGAACGAATAACAACACGATTTGGCAATTATGTTGTCCTTACATCCGATGTGTTTTTGCCCGACCGAAAAAGTTAATTAATCAGGAGTAGGGTTCACTCCGAAGTATCGAACTACTTTTGGACGGGCCCGTATCTTCGTTGACGTACTTAGAGAGTAGGCCCCAGAACACAGCAACGCTGCTTCGCGGCAGAAATAGGTATTAATTAATAAACTGCCTTGTCAAGAAGACATTGCACTACTAGACTAATGAATAAACGAATATTTTATACCGGAAGTCGCACCGTTAGTATGCCCAGGGCCGTATAAACGTCACTGGCGTCACTGGAATTCTATGGAAGCGTGCAGGGCAGGACCGGTCGTTGTGGCGATGGGGAGACCTATGTCCAGCAGTGGACGTCTTATAAGTAAAAGTGCAATAATACAATCTTATCATTGATTTCTTTGCTTTTCTTTATCTTCTAAAAATATAAATATTGATCCCAAACTGTAGAGATTATGCGTGAGTGATGATTTCCCAGTGTTTGCAATATCCATGCGTTTAAAAAATTCAAGGTCATCTATTCTATCCAATATTGAGTTCTCTACCAGGATGACGTCAGAGTCTTAAGTAATAAGTAGATCATTTAAACATAGAATACAAGTATTATTGTTACAAATCATATTGTTACGTAAAGAATAGAATACAATACTCTTGTAAAGCTTAGTTTGTATTGAATAAAAACAATATGTTTCAATGTTGACCTTGCTAAATCGTGACGGAGAAATTGATAACCTCCTTTTTATTGAAGTCATTTAAAAACAAGTTTACAAAAGTATCCAACCATGGAACTATTATTTTACAAGGAAAAATATGAAACAACGAAAATCTAGGCATTGGGCACTAGTCATCTGTCATAACATGAAAGGCCTACTTTTGAGTACTATATTTTTATGATATTCTATCACCATACATATGTATAAGGTTCTGAAACCCTGATCAAGGCTCTGAGCAGTAAATCTATTGTCAATCATGCTAGATTTTGTCATTGGTTGACCAAAATAAGTTGACATGATTGACAACAGATGATGTTATATTTTATTATATGAGTTCATTTGATTTGAATAAGGCAATGACTCAGAAGCCATTAGAATAAGCTAGATACTCTGGGAACCCATTTTGACATTTTCTTAATTTTTCAGAGAAAAGGCTCCAGCGATACCACCCGTGATCGAGCCAATAGTCATACCCACACCTATGACGACATCTTCAACGATTGACGCAGCTAAGCGAAGACAACTTCCAGCATGGATTAGAGAAGGTATCAGATTTATGATTTTAACATTGTAATTTTAGGAAGAAGTGCCAGGTAGCCCGCGAAATTCAAACTTTCTTATGTTTTCTGCAATTTGCAAATCAGTATTAAGTTTTATGTTGATAAAAGTATCATTCGCAAGTGTAACAAATATGCATTTACAGAATTATAATAGAATTAAAAATAATTATAAATTATTATTAAAATTATAATCATCAAAATCAGTAATACAACTCCATAAGTTTGTATAATCCATTGTTGTCTGTAGTTTGTATGTTTGTTGTCAAGATTTCATGAAATAGTCATTCAATTGAATTACCTTTGTATTGATGACTTTTATTGTTATAATTCTGTGAATACATACTTTTTATGGTCGTGTACCATATTTTGATCAACATATAACTTAATACATACTTGCAAATTGCAAAAAACGTTAGAAAATTTGCATTTCCCAGGCTACCTGGCGCTTTCGCCTTAAGTTATTTATGTAGTGGACCACCTACAAAAGATCGCGGGGAAGACCTGGATGAGACTCGCACAGACCAGGGAAGCATGGCATCCAAGGGGAGGAGGATTACACTTAGTGTTGGGTGGAACAAGGTTACCAATGATACTGGTAGGTTACTGCTTATTAAAACACCAAGGAAAGATGTGTCATTGCAATATGCCTGGCACCCAAACCCTCAAGCTGGAAAACACAAATATTATTTGATGGCGCAATATATATTCATTCAATAATAATGTCATAAATTTATATTACAAATAAGTATGGTTTTGTTAAAAAATAAAACATTAATTCCTTATAAATGATAACACTTGTCGTTAGATTACCAAAACAGGATTATAGAAAAGGGAGGAAATAATAAGGAAACAAAGTTTTGCTTGTCTGGTGCCACTTCCTACCTACCTCCTTTCCTAATATTGACGTAACACGAAATACATAAATGAAAATAAAAACCTACATTAACTTTTAACGTTTTTTTAAGTAGAACTAAAAACCAAGTCCTATTTCTACATATCAAAACGATAAGAAACTTATAACTTTAAACATATAACTTTTAATTCCAGGATTAGAAAAAATGGAACGTGAGAAACAGAAGGCGATAGAACGTGAACAAGAGATGAAGGCGAGAGAAGAAGCAGAGAAGGAAAATAAGAGATTAGAGGAAGAAGAGTTAGAAAGAATGAGAGCCGAGGCTGGAGGACAGCCTGTGTTGCCGCCTAAGAGCAAATTCGTTAGTATACTTTTTTAAACAACCAGTCTGCTAAGAGGTATCGTATTATCCAATAACTGGGTTGTGGAGGTCAGATAGGCAGGCGCTCCATGCGAAATATTAGTATTCAGCTGCATCCAGTTAGATTTGAAGCCGACCCCAACATAGTTGGGAAAAGGCTAGGCAGATGATGACTTTTTTTTAATTAGCTTGTAAATGATTGATGGTAAGTACAATAGTGATAAAGTGATTTATTGCGTCTAGTAGACGAATTAATGATTGCAATATGTTGCCATTAACAGTAAAAACATCACACCCATGAACCCGTAAGAAAAACTTTTTCTTTACGGCTAGATCTGTCGCACATAAAGATTTTAAAAAACGTCTGGCGGTGTCGCGGAACACCCGGATGGAACGATGTTCCTTTCGCTGTATAATATGTATTAAAACAGAGCATCACATCAGCTGATCTATTCTGTAAACATCACACCGTGAGCACTTAGGTGAAGTGAGTTTGAAGTGAGCTGTCAATCCCTAGTAGAGTAAGGTGGGATGACAGTTCACATCACGCTCACTTCACCTAAATTTTCACGGTGGGATCTTTACAGAATAGCACCACTGGTCTCAAGTTTTAAGTGTCAATTTTTTTTTTTTTATACAAAAACTTCTGACACTTGAAACTGACGGCATAACGCTTTTTAGTTACGTCACAAATTCTGCCAGTTTACTCCTACGCTAGCCGCGTTAAAGAACTTCGTTCCAACAAGTTTACCAAAACAATCACAGTAAGGTAAATATGGAATAGGTATTGGTATTCATTATCAGTAGCAGCCTGGTATCTGGACTTTCTACTGAATAGTTGCAATAGACTCGATTCTATAACCAGCATTTTCAGATTTAATTATCTGTGGATTGGCGCACAATTCGAAATTCAAATAAATTTTATTCGAAAGCCGTGTTAATTTAATTTCAAATTCAGTCATTTGTTTTTAGATAGTGTTTTTTAAATTTTTGTGTATACTCGGAATTTTAATTCGATTCCAGATTTGACATTAGCTACTGTCATTTTGTGAAATAATGATACCACATATAATAGTGTAGTGATGAACACAAAAATCGATAAACAATCAGTGTGTGTGCCATCAGTGTGCCAATTAAAGACTAAATTATTGATTTTTATTTATATAAATACATAATTATTCATAATAATTATTTATTAATTAGTAATCGCTGCTCTATTTTATAAAAAGTTAATATTTTTGTTTTTATATTAAAAACAAAACTTATAATAAAAGAGCCTAGATAGTTTTCAGTATTGGCAACCCGTGCGCGCTCGTGCAGCTATCGCCATTTTGTTTATCGTGTCATTCGGCTTCATTCTCCCAGTCTGACTGCACGAATATCTTATTTCATTGCGAATCGATATTTTGTTATTTTGTTGGGTTTTTGTTAAAGTGTTGTTACGTTGTGTTTGTTGTTACGTTTATAGTTTTTTGTGAACTTTGAGTGAATCTATTTGTTTTGGTTTTCCATCAAAATGGATCCTCAGCCAAGTACATCACAAAAAGACGTGGATGTTTTCTTGTCCCCAAGAAAAAAACGTCCACGAAAAGCTTTCACTGTTACTGAAAAAGTAATGATCCGCAACGCCTACAAATACGTGAAAAATGAAATTTCTGCGCAATTGGAGGCCTTTGAAGTTGTGGAAGAAAATGAATGTATGAGCAAAGTTGCTGACATATTGGGAATAACCTCACGCTCTGTTTGTAACGTTTTGAAGGAAGTAAATAAAGGTGCGCCGCCAACTCCTCCTAAAAAAACTGGACCAAAGCGAAGTTTCAAAGATAAAATTGATGAATTTACATTCTCTGCAATACGAAGAATTGTTCATCAGTTCTTTTACCGAAATGAACCTCCAACCATTGCAAAGGTTAGTCAATCAGTCAGACAGTATTATTTTATACCTACATCTTTTATATATAAGTAATGATTCCAAGCTATTATAAAATTTACTATTTTAGATTTTACAAGTGATGAACAATGATTCAGAAATGCCCAAGATTTCCAAAGACACCCTCAGGAAAATTTTGAAGCATCTTAATTTTAAATTTGTTGCACGGTCACGCAAGAGCACACTTATTGATCGAAATGATATAATAACATGGCGCCAGCGTTACTTGCGATCTATATGTCAGTTTCGACGAGAAGGGAGACATATATATTATCAAGATGAAACTTGGGTTAACGCAGGTAGGCTAACATTTATACACAAAATGAATTTATATACATTTTACATTAAATTTAATAGTAATATTGAATGTTCATGTACTATATTTATTTTAAGGTCATACCTACTGTAAAAAAAACTTGGGTGGACAAGAAAGTCACATCATCTCGACAAGCGTTTTTGGAGGGACTGACCACTGGATTAAAAAATCCATCTGGAAAAGGTAAACGTCTCATAATTAGCCATATAGGTAGTGAAGAAGGCTTCCTGGAAGAGGGGCTCATGATTTTTGAAGCAAAGAAAAATTGTGAAGATTACCATGATGAGATGAATGCAGTTTGTTTTGAGGAGTGGTTCGCTGGAGTCTTACCAAAATTAAGACCAAACTCAATTGTGGTGATGGATAATGCAACTTACCACTCCCGAAAATTGGAAACGGCACCAAAAATGAGCTGGAAAAAAGCTGCCATTCAAGATTGGCTTTTAAATAAAAATATTCATTACGAACCAGATATGGTTAAAGCTACGCTTTTAGAACTGATTCCACATAACGAGTCTTTTAATAAGTACGCTGTAGACGAAATGGCAGCACAACATGGGATCACGGTTTTAAGACTGCCCCCTTACCATTGCGAGCTAAACCCTATCGAATTGATATGGGCGCAGGTAAAGGGGCATGTAGCTCAAAATAATAAAACCTTCAAATTGACAGACGTGAGAAATTTATTTCAGGAAGGCATTCAAAAAATTACGGCTACCGAATGGTCTAAATGCGTATCCCATGTTGTCAAAGAAGAGGAAAAAATGAGTAGGCTAGATATGTTAATTGATAATATCACAGACACATTTATAATAAATGTTACAGAAAGTAACAGCGATAGCGATAGCGATGACGGCGACAATTTATAAAATAAATTATTACCATAATACATCTATCTGTTTTATTTGTCATGTTCCTTCATGATCACATTTTTTTATTTATTTCACACACAATTATAAAAGAAAAGTCTCAGATCGTTAATTAATCGTCAAAACTAAATTATCGGTTCAGAAATATTTAATTTCCTGATATACTTAGTTTACGAGAGTAAAATTATAAACGAGAAATATCGATCTGGAAATATTCCATTTCCATATCGAATAATTTCGCAACGTCACTATTTAGTACTTGTCATAACGTTGCAACACTGAAATTGTCAAATCTGGAATCGAATTAAAATTCCGAGTATAATTGTGGTAGTTTTTGGCGCAAAAAAAAAGATTTCTCATAGGTAGATAATGGTGACTGTCTGGTGGACCAGTGCCGGGACTTGTACATTACAGCTTCTTACCGAATGGCACAACAGTGACGGCAGATGTCTATTGCCAAGAATTGCAAACAACTATGGAGAAGCTCGCAATCCAACAACCAATACTGGTCAGTCGCTCTTCCCCATTGCTTCTCCACGACAACGCGCGAGCTCACACTTCACGACAGACCATCGCTAAGCTACAAGAGTTACAGCTGGAAGCTCTCCGTCACCCACCGTACTCACCGGACCTTGGCCCAACAGATTTCTACTGTTTTCAAAATTTGACAATTTTTTAAGTGGAAAAAATTCAACACCCGAGAGGCAGTACAAAACGCTTTCGCTGACTTCATCGCCTCTCGTCCGGTAGACTTCTACAGTAAGGGGATAAACAAACTGCCATCAAAATGGCAAAATTGTATAGATAATTTGGGCCAGTACTTTGATTAGCTGAAATAAAAAAATTACCAAAATGTTATATTTTAAAATTTTCATACAAATCTCCAATTTCATGGGTAAAGACCTAATATCATTACTGTCGTAAGAAAGGCACAGAGGTACTGCGCACCCTTTTAATGAATACAGTCGTCATGATTAATATGGAATGTATCTCAAACGGCAAACAATTAAAATAACTAGCCGGCCCATTAATATTACGGAAGTGTTGGCAGATATTCTTGGCTGACAACGTTCCCGTTGGCATGGTCTAATCTAGATTAACTGGAGTTATAATAAGATTAGTACTAAAACTAGGCGACAGACCATAAAATGTGTAGAAATAGACGAAAGTTTATTTTCTTATATTTTGTATGTGTGAGAGGGGCTAAAGCCAGAATTCTATAATATATCTCAATCCTAATTTTGATCCGCAGTCTTTGACAGCTGCTTGTGATTAGCCCTGTCGAAGACTATTGACAAACTCGGCCGTTGATAGGTTACAGACACGGATCGGGATCAAGACTGGGATTGAGATATATTATAGATAGCGGCTGTACCTGTATAATAACAGCCGTACGGGTCGATCGAAGGCTAAGTTACGCTTGCCGCGGTTGGTTCGTGGATGGGCGACTATTCATTACGTATAGAGACCCCGCCGTGCTTCGGAAAGCACGTTAAGCCGTTGGTACCGGCAGTCATTCGTAGATCTGCGACAGTCTTTACTTGTGGGTAGTAAGAAACCCAAAAGTCTAACAACTAGGGGGTATCATGTTACCTAGTAACTGGCTTGTGGAGTTCAGATAGATAATAATCATATCATAATTCTTTATTTATCTCAACATCATATTACAGGCACTGGTTATTAAAATGCATAATCTTAAATAGAGAAAGGCGTCTGAGGTAGGAGGATCCTGAGTTACAGATCACCCGGCTCTCTTATGATATATAGGACATGTTAATTTACAAAACAGTTAAAGTTAAGATATAATGGGTTTATAAAGTCTGAAATTGCAATTGAGTGCAGAACATAAAAAAATTAAAAACAAAATCAAAGAATAGCAAGTCAACATAAATTTCAAAGAAATATTAGGTTGGGGAAAAAGTCTTTTCGCATTATAGTATGTATGAACTTGTAATAAAATCTCTTTGGCTATACTATTTGTATCTGGCTGGTTTTGGTATCATTGAAAGTTTAAATTTTAAAGAACATAATTCCAAATTCAAATTAGGAAAATGTGTGATTTTCATTTGTTTTTCGTACTGTCAAGATGAGTGAATCTAAACGTATACAACGTATGTTCACACGCTCCTTGGCGTTTAGCACTTGTGGTATTTCTCATAGATGCCCATATTACCAGCGACTTTCTTTCTTCAAAATGACTTCTCTCCGTGACCGTCGAGTAATGCTTAATATTTCATTTTTGCACAAAATTGTTAACGGTAAGATTGATTGTAGTCACCTCCTTGCAGAGGTTCCCATCACAGTTCCACGTAAGAGACCCCGCACTGTCCTAACTAACACATTTTGTTCTCCATTCTGTCGTACCAATATCGGTGCCCATGGTCCGCTAATAAGAACTATTAACCATTACAACATGCTCAACAAAAACCTAAATTCAAACCTGGACATATTTCATGACTCCTTGACCGGCATTCGAAAAAAAATACTTAACTACTATCATTTAGTCACATAATTTATGTTATACTGTAGAATATTGTATTTGAATTACGTGTTATGTTCACGTCGTTCATTAATTTGTATTCTCTTGTATTTTATTTTATTGTCGTTAAATAACTTTGTTTAAATTTTACTTTTAGTTTATAAGCAGCTTCTGTTCAATGTCTTATTTCTTTAAATGTTATGTACACCTATAATTTGTGTATACATTAGCAGTAATACTTTCCTAAATACTCTTATAAAACAATGTTGAATGTATATGCTGTTAGTGTTCTTTAATAAATAAATAAAGAAATTCGATACATTTTAAAATTTTACTACAAAAAAGGTAAAAATGCAACGCAAGCCGCGAAAAAAATTTGCGATGTTTATGGACCTGGTGCAGTGTCTGTGAGAGTAGCACAAATTTTGTTTAAGCGTTTTCAATCCGGAAATTTTGATGTCAAAGATGCACGTCGCTCTGGTCGCCCTATTACGGATAAAATGGATGCCATTTTTGAAAAAGTGGAGCAAGATCGGCATATCAGTAGTTACGACGTAGCTGAAGAACTGGGAATTGACCACAAAACAGTTTTGGCGCATTTGAAAAAAACTGGGTACACAAAAAAGCTCGATATTTGGGTACCTCACGAGCTCACTGAAAGAAACCTAATGAACCGTGTACTCATTTGTGATTCTTTATTACGACGTAATGAAACCGAACCATTTTTAAAGAAGCTGATAACTGGTGATGAAAAGTGGATCACGTACGACAAGAACGTGCGAAAAAGGTCGTGGTCAAAGGCCGGTCAGGCTTCACAGACTGTGGCGAAACCCGGGTTAACTCGCAACAAGGTGATGCTGTGTGTGTGGTGGGATTGGAAGGGCATTATTCATTATGAGCTGTTACCACCAGGCAGGACCATCGATTCTGAACTCTACTGCGAACAACTGATGAGATTAAAGCAAGAAGTTGAGAGAAAGCGGCCGGAATTAATCAACAGAAGGGGTGTGGTTTTTCATCATGATAACGCTAGACCTCACACATCTTTAGCCGCTCAGCAAAAATTAAGAGAGTTTGGCTGGGAGGTGTTAATGCATCCGCCGTATAGTCCTGACCTTGCACCTTCAGATTTCCACCTGTTTCGGTCTCTTCAGAATTCTTTAGGCAGTGTCAGGTTAACATCACGAGAGGACTGCCAAAACCACTTGTCGCGATATTTTGATCAGAAGTCCCAAAATTTATATAGCAACGGGATCATGTCCCTACTTACAAGATGGCAAAAAGTTATCGAACAAAATGGTACCTACATACTTTAGTTAAATGTGAATAAACTATATTAAAAAATGTTTTGAATTTTCTTAAAAAATGCGAAGAAACTTTTTCCCCTACCTATTATACAAATTATGGATATTATTATTCATTGATACGTACTTAGGTATCCAATTATCAAAATAAAATAATAATGAGCATAACCAAAAATGAAGAATGGAAATGGAGAAATAAAGAATATTGTATGTATGAATGTAAGTGTAGGGGTGTGATTGTAAATGTGTGGGTATTAAGACACCGGTTGCAATAAGTTTTCAGTGGCAATGCAGTCCAGTTTTAATAGCCAAATGCGTAATTTTCTTTTACAAATAGGTTTTGTATGAGTGTAGTATATTTTGTTATTAATTGAATTGTAAAGAAAAGTGTCAAGAAAATGGAAAAACTGGTGTTATAAGAATGGATGATTGAACAACATTTGTTGATCATCTATTTTGTGTTGGTAAATCGTGATCTAAGGAAAGTTCAGTGTGTTTTTTTAGTACTGTCGTGAGAATGAACAACTGCCGGGACCGTTAGCACTAATAGCACTTGACAGTGTTGGTAAAGTTCGAAAGTTGAATCCTCTATCCACCGATCCGCCGATCTTGCTCCATTTTTGACGAATTATGTGAGCATAAATGTAGGGAGCAGCAGATTTTTTTTTCACGATTCCAGATTTGGTCCCATAGTAAAAGTTGTTTGTTATCATGATTACAATCATGTGTTTAAGTATCGGTCACTAATTACCAGTCACGCTATATATGTCTTAGATTTTTAAATATGTAGATTAATTTTCGGATTCTTTTAACTAGGGTTTCAGTGTGTTGTTGCAAGCTGAGACGGTAATCTATGATTATTACAAGATATTTGATAGAATTTGTTTTAACTAATACAGGACAAGAACTGTGGTTGATGAAATTACATGAGTGGGCTTTCAAGTTGAAGTTGGTCGTGGGGTCTAAGGGAATATGTCATGTATTTTGTCTTATCGACATTGAGGGTAAGCAAATTGGGATATATCCTTTATGCACCGTATCAAGACCTTCTTGAGCATATTTTTCAACCTCATCCCACGTGTTCTCATCGAATATCAAGGCATCACCAAAAGTGATGATTTTACCGTTTTGCAGCTTGATGTCACATAAATCGTTTAGTTATATAAATTAAAAAAAATGTTGAACCGAGGATACTACTTTGTGGAACGCTGTACTGATTAGGAAGTTCGTCGCTAATCAAATTATGTATTTTAGTAGTTTGTGTTCTGTCAGACAAATAGTCTATGAATAGTTGAAGTGGTTGGCTTCTTACTCCCATATTCTCTATTTTTTTTTTTTTTTGAAAATAGGATATCAAAATAGGAATACGAGATCGACCTTTACATGAGCAATGTTAGTGGCTACACATACAATATCAATATGCCTAGTCTTTCCCCAACTATGTTATGGTCAGCTTCAAGTCTAACCAGATGTAGCTCAATATATTTTACATGGAGCGACTGCCTAATCTAACCCAGATTGATATAACATTGCATACTTCTTACCAGTTTGCATAGTTTACATGAAGTGATTCCTCAATCGTAAATTCGTAATTCCAGATACATTACATCGCCACATACTTAGCGTTGTACATATATTCTTAGTTGATTTTTGAGTGACCTTTTAAAATAAAAGATACAAAAAAATTTGGTTACAATAGAATTTGAACATTGTCTTGTATGAAATTGATGAAGATGAATTGTGTGTGTGTGTGCTTATTTGTGAAAACTTGATAAGTATCTCAGATTCGGAATACGACTGAAACCGCGGACAACTGCTAATCCAAGACATATTATCCGATAAATTAGCCGTCATAACTCTTGTTCACAAAATATTTAACACCATATTATTACAGGAATCGGATTCCGAAGGGGAAGAGGCAGAGGAGGAGCCAGTATCGTCAAGTCCTGTGAAGGAGGAGCCAGTGGAAGCAGTCCCGCCCCCCAGAGAGGAGCGGGAGGAGCCAGCCCCGCTCGTCAAGAGGAGCAAGGAGGAGATCATGCAAGAAGTGGTGAGATTCAAAATAGTTCGAAATAAAATGAAGTAAGAAAGAAGAACGTTCTGTAACTGGCTGATGACATACAAGTCAAGGCCAACAAAGGACCGTTGTTGTATTCTGTTGTTCGTGAAAAGAACATTATTTATTTATTTACTATGGATGACTTACAGCTAAAACAAACAGAATAAAAAATAGTATGTGAGACTCACAGCCAATTAAAAGTCATCACTTCTAAAAACAGATTGGAAACAAAGAGCGTGAACAACACAACACTGCTACCAAAAAAAGAGAGAAAAATAATATAACATTCAAGCTTAAACTAAATTCTATATTATATTATATTGTCTTTAATAAAAGTTGACTTATAGTTAATGTCTGAAATCGCAAACACGTCTTAAGAATCCATAATACGTCAAATTGTTTAGTATTATCCTCGGTTATTTCGAAAATACTGCAGCATTCATTTCGAAATAAATATATGGTACAGTTGAGGATTAATGTTAAGTACGTACTACGTTTGACGAAAACACGATTCCATAAAACTTTCTCGATAGAAAAAAATTACAAAGTTACCTCTTAGCCGAACAATAAACCGCTAGCTTCAAATTAGGTCATGAAACTTTGCATAATAACCAAGCTAAATATAAAGCAGATACTATGTTTTTTTTTTTAATTACCATTATTTTCACCTTAAAAAGAAATTACCTAAACTATCGGCGCTCCCTGCCGCCCAGCATCCCACTCCGTCTCGCTCTCACTCAGTCCGCGAGGCATACTACTGCAAGCGAGATAAAGAATGAATTTGAGCTCAGTTATTATGGACTCTTAAAAGCAAGCGTGGTGATCAATACTCATGCACTATCTGTATGAGAAGAGGCTTTGCCCTGCGGTGGGATTGACTGGTAAGCTGGTATTATTATTTGTCTATCGAAATAAATCACTGAATACCGAATACTACTACCAAGAGACTACAGACAACTCCTGTGTAAGGATGCCATGCTATGATCAAATACGTAGGTATGACCAGGTTATGTGTTAAAAAAATGTTGAATTAATAGCGTAAACTATCTCCAGATGCTTGCAGTCCGTCGCTCCCTCACAGAAATACTCCTTGAGGTGACTGACCAGGAGATCCAAACGGTGAGCCAGGAAGAATTGGCCCGATATACCGCGCTACAAGGTATTTCCACTCATCTAAGCTTATCCCAAACGGACCGACGGTCTCCGTCAAGACATTACTTTGTACTACGAGAAACTATCGCGTACTGACTCTGTGATACACGCTCTGTGACAATACCGTCTCGTATCGAGACAGTGTTGTGTGAAGAAGAATTGTGATGTGCAAAAATGTGTTTTAAATCATCGCTAATAAAGTCTTATTTCAGATGTTGCCTGTTGACAATTGAATACATGTGGTGTGTGTGATTAATATTGGTTTTATTTATATGGTAAAAGCGTCGCGCCTCAACGCTATGAAGGCGAGCAAGTCGAAGGCACTGGCCGCTATCGCCAGTGGGCTCGGTGAGTTCCGTTCCTAATGCCGAGCAAGCGCAAATATCTCGCAAACTGCGCTAAACACATCGCGACGCGTCGTGCACCGCTTCCGCATGCTAATATTCATTGACTTTGAAAATTGAACTTTTAATCGACGTAAACTCAACAAAAACAAATCGAGCATCGTGGATGATATCAAGTAGTTTGCCAGATATTTACGTACAAAACATAAATGGTGGTTTTTCTCGTAATTTTGCAGAAAAACTATCAAAAATGTTGAAAGTTTGTTCTGAACCGCCATGTATGTTACTCAAGTTTCTCATTTCAGCAGCCCAGCACCATTATTAGTATTTTAGTATTGACCTAATTGGCAATACATTGTATCGAACAGTGTTTAAATGCATTGTTTTTAGTGGATAATTGGTAAGAAATGTACAGAATTTATTATAGATGTTATACCTACATAATATTAAACATTTATGTAAAATTATTTTATGTAAATGATTTATTTAAGGAACATTGTTACTGTTTGTGTGATTTGTGTTATTAATTTCGAAGATCGTATTAAATATTGGTGTCTATATAAAAAAAGTTATTCTTTGCTACTTAGTTTTCTATAGATGCGATGTTTTAATTTCCCGGATTCCTGACTTTTTTGATGAACTAATTGAATTGATCAAAATGGATGCATACACAAACATTTTTGTCTTCTATAGCGTATGAAGTAGTAGGTGAAATCGTTGTATCTTACGTCATTTCTTCTTTGGAGTGTGTGCTGTTGGGTCGTTACTATTGTGGTGTGTGTATGTGTGCAGGGCTGGGCGCGTACGAGAGCAGCAGTGACGACAGCGACGAAGACGAACAAAACGACGTTTCTGATCAACAGCTGCAGGTAAAAAAATCATTAAGCACCTTCCTTTTGAGCTTCGCCGAAAAATAATTAGTATATATTAACCATTGTGCACTTACAGTATCCAGCCATAAAGCCGACATCAGTCGTTCCCCTTTTTGTTCATGTTTAGGGTTCCGTACCTCAAAAGGAAAAAACGGAACCCTTATAGGATCACTTCGTTGTCTGTCAGTCTGTCAAGACCCTTTTTCTCAGAAACGCGTGGAGGTATAAAGTTGAAATTAATATTTGAATTTCTAACTAACTAATTTCTTTGAAACTCTAAAAAAAATCAAGCTTCTAAATCAACGCAATAACAAAAATACGGTCATTTATACGACATTTTGATACTCGCAAATAAATCAAAACCTCTATAGGTTCTTGCCACTTCTAGGTCAACGGGAAATACCCTATGGTACTTCCCGTTGACCTAGAATCACGTGGCCAGAAGCAAGGTATTACAGCACAAGTAAAGCAAAAATTCCGAAAATCGCTAATTTGTAGTTTTATCACAGAATTTTTTTTTTTGTTCGTGATTACAAACTTACATATTTTGCAGTTCGAGAATTGACCGTGACGTCTATCGATGTATGGGAGGACATGTTTTTTCCCCAACTACGGAACCCTTCATTGTGCGTGGTCCGACACGCACTTGGCCAATTTTTTACCTTTCATCTTTCACTCGAAGTGAAACGTCAGAACACAATGAATCAAAAGTAAAAAATTAATTCATTATTGAACCGATTCAACGATTTTGAATTACGGCATGTTTCACTCGCCTATCGAATGATCGAAAAATGTAATGAAAGGAGCAGATGAACGTGCAATAATTGTCGGTATTGTGTGAACGTGGAATGAAACAAAAATGAACCTTCACTCGAGTAAAGCGTCTGATATCGGTTTAAATATCATCCAGTTATACAAAAAGTTGTGATTTGTAGAACTGAATCTACTACGTTGCAGTAGTTTATCGCTACTGACATTTTCACGGGACCGCCACATGATGATATTTACATCTATACAAATAAATAAAATTGAAGTGTTTATTTGTGTTTTCAAAATAACAGCTTTTTACTAAATGCATTTGAAAGTATGTACGGTACTTATAACAAAGAAACTATTTTTTTAATTTTTGTCTGTCTGTTTGTTCCGGCTAATCTCCGAAACTGCTGGACCTATTTTGACGGGACTTTCACTGGCAAATATTTGATATAATAAGGAGTAACATGCTACTTTTATTTTAGAAAAAGAATTAGGGTTCCGCGCAAAAAAAATTAAAACCCATGAAATTGTGAACATATAGCGCGGGCGGGCGATGCAACGCGGGTGAATGTTATTTTTGTATATTGTGTATCTTACGACTTCCACGCGAACGAAGTCGCGTGGCACAGCTAGTAAGTAATAAATACGCAATTAGCCCATCTCATTGTACAGTATTTTATGTCACGAAGCCACGCGCGCTTTACTTGTGGTAACCAAGTTTACAAACACGCTGTGTATGTGTTGGTGTCAACACATACACATCTTCACCCGTGTCTCAGGCGGTACCGAGAGCTCCTGCGCTTACACATTCACAATGTGTTTGTCCACTTAGTAACCACAAGTAAAGTGCGCGTCGCTTCGTGAGACAAAAATAATGTATAATGATAACCAGCATGACCGGAGTGTCCAAAGTGCGGTAGACGTATTCACATTCAGTTCGTCAATCGATTCACTATCTTTAAAAAACCAAAACATTATTATCGTATCATAAATCCGGTCAACTCTATTTCTGTCAAATGCATCACTATTTGAATATTGTGATGTCACCCTTTTTAATTATTTGATAAACGATACGGATTCCCGATACTAAATGGATGACCTTACGTGTAACAGAATACTACATTATAATAATGTAAATTACCGATAGGATAGTATAATACATATAGCTGAGTAATTAACATTTAACTGAAAATGGTCAATTCAATTAGAAATGTAGTACACACTTAAAGCGGTAAATCGAACGTGACCCACATTTTAACAAAACTATTCTACTCATACTTATATTGTGTATCGAGCTGGTGTCCGCAACTCTATTATCTATCGTCCACTCATACACTGAATTTTACATATTATTATGTTGATATCGTTATTATAACATCATCATCATTCGTTAGAAGGGAGACTTTCTCCAAAATATAGTAAACACACCACATCGACGCTACAAAGGGCGTAACTCCAAATCACATAATTTTGGCAGGGAGCAAAAAACACAAAACATCTGCAGTGAATTGTGTGTTCGTGTGTGATGGTCTGGTATGTGTGGGGGGTGTGTCTGTGTGTGTTCGTTTTCACTGCAGATGCTTGTTACCAGGCTATTCAATATTATTTTTTGTGTTTTTGCTCATTGCCAAAAGTATGGGATTTGGAGTTACGCCCTTTGTAGCGGAGAGCGTCACATATCCCAATAGGCCAATACTCTTCCACTTTTGTGTGTTAAGGCTATTAAAGGTTTCTGATTACGTCAAGAGGAAACATCTTTAAGGCCCGCTTGCACCAGCAATTACCAAATACATTTAACGCTAAACGTATTAAAACACCATTCTGTCTTTGTCGTCTTCAAACGGTTGACAGAAACAGAACGATGTTTTAAATTCGTTTAGCAATTAACGTGTTTAGTGATTTATGGTGCAAGTGGGCTTCCTGATAAACCGCGATCACCACTTTTGATAATGTAACCCTAATAAATCACTATCCCATTTGGTTATCAGGACATCATAAAACGCAAGAGGTTGGACTTCGAGCGCACTTCGCGGGAGATCGAGGCGGAGGTGCGTCGCGCTGAGGCGAGGGAGGCCAACGAAGAACCGACCACACCCAACAACGTCACGCCCGAGCGACCACGGCGTTCTCGTTAGTACTTTACTTACAAGCTATTATTAGATCCCGGAATTTTGATAGGTATTAATAGCACTTTTAACCTTAAGACTGGACTCGTAAGTTATCCCAGCAAAACTGCAGAAATATCCGTCCGGTTTAGTTTGTTTGGTGGGAAAATTCTGATGGCTGTCACTAAAAATAAATACTGATCTTCTGCCAAACCTGGTTGGAAGTTGAAGCCATTCATTATGCTTGAAATAAGTAGAAATGATGTAGGAATAACAATATTATGCTTTCTCTACAGGTTCGTCTGCGACACCACCGCCAGAGAGTGAGACCCCCGACAAGTTACCTGAACGCCGCCTCTCTAAGGATAAGAGGAGTAGTCATAAGTCTGACAAGATCGATGGAGTCAGGAAGTTAGATACTATTCTAGAGGAGAAAGCTAAGAAGTCGAGTAAAAGGGACCGCACCCCAAGCCCCTATTCAAAATCGTCTAGTAAACCTAACCATAAAGAAAGCTCATCCTCCACCAGTGACTCTGAAGATGATTCCTCCTCTAGCTCGAGCGAATCCTCCTCCGAGACCGAGCAAGACGCCATCGTCCAAACTAAATCCAAGAAACACAAACGCAGAGGCTCCAGTTCAAGTGGCTCTCGCAAAAAATCAAAGAAAGAAAAACATCGAAAGGACAAGTCGCACAAATCAGGCGACAGAAGCTACTCCAAATCAAAATACTATGACGACTACGAGAGATCCGACAAGCTTAGGTCCAAGAAGAAAGACGACTACTATGACAGACATAAATCTTCTAGGAGTAGGGACTACGACAAACACAATAAATACAGAGATGAATCCGAGGAGGAGCGTCCTAGGAAGCGTACAAAGCGGTCGCGTTCGATCAGCTACGAATCGCGCTCGGGACGCAAGAAGACGTCGCGGGACCGTTCCGAAGAACGTTCGCGCAAGAGGGACAAGAGGTCATACGACAGGGACAGCTCGAAGCGCGACCGGTCTTACGACAGGTCGGGCCGAGACTACGACAAGTACGATAGGTATGAGCGGTCTAGGGACTACGACCGGCGTCGATCGCGCAGCGGCAGTCACTCCCGCCACCGCCGGTGAACATCAGGTTACACATCCAGCAGGTTGTACTTTTATCTATCTTGTAAACTTGTGTGTTCGACTTAGAAAAAAAACATAATTTTCCATTGATTATGCAAAAGAATAACAAAAGTTAAGTGCTAAAAAATAACTATAATGCAATAATTAGTGTTAAGGGTATAATTTATTATACCCTTATTATACCTATATATATATATATATATATAATAGTATAATAATAAATTAAATATTATGTACTTATATAGCTATGCCAATTATTACTAAAATAAACAAGTCTACCTCGACCTCTTACTAACATTGTTTATGGAAAATAGGATGATGTCAGAAATGTTGTAATGCTCTTTGTATTCCAAATAATTGTTACCACCGATGTTCAGAAATGTTCAACCCGTCCAAACTAAATTAATTAAGACCTCAATCATTGCTATAGTGGTCAACCATAGTCGTAATTAGCGTTTAACAAAAGATTACACGCGTATATTTAAGTATTTTAAATGCATATTATTTTAATAAATTAATATGTAAGTACAAAGAATCCAGTCCAAACAAAAGAAGCAATAATACCCCTAAGAGAAAAATGGAATGTTGAAATTATTGTAATCACTTGAATCAACAACAAGTATGACACAATTTCCACTTATGTCATAGTTTAATCACTTTGAAGATAAGTGTTTTTATACATCCGAGGAGATACGCGCTAGCCCGCGTTCCCACACACGTGTAAAAATCGCGGCGAGGAAATATCGCCGGGCGCGATTTTTTCGCGCTTTCAATAGAGTGTTCGAACGAGCGTTAATAAATCTGATCAACTGATCAACGCGCGTGGTTTTTTCGCGTCCGTGGGAACACAAGTACAGAACTTCGTATGACGTATTCATTCAACGCTCAACGCCGAGCGTTGAAAAACAAACACCGCGCGACTTAAAATCGTGGCCGTGTTGTCCCATTCCTAATACGGCACGCGATGTTTCCGCGTACGTGGGCTTATAAAATATCCGTCTACTATCACCCGTACGTAACAAGATAACGTCTGAATTTTTTTGAACCAACTGATTTAGTACCAAATGCATTTCTGACATCAAAAAAGCTAAGGCTGTGATATATTATTTTTATTTTTCTCTTGCAGGTGGGAGCAATGAATTAGTGCGTGCAAGATGTAAATATTAGTCCCTTGTCTATAGTATTTTAGTGTGCACTTTTATTCGCGTATTATTTTAATAAACACTTGACTCTTATAATTCGTTTTATTTTTTGTTGCATAACTATAATTGGATGAAAACAAAGACTGCCATTAATTGTAATCACATCTTGCTGGTTGCAGGTATTAGAACAAGACTCCAGATCTAGTACTTACCTATCTGTAACATATTAATGAAGGGACTGAACTACCGGTACATAAATGTAGAAGCTAAATGCCTAGGTTAGCAAAACGCACACACACACACACAGCCCTAGATAAATAAACTCACAATTTCCCAAAAGGGTTAACAGAAACTACAAGCGCTGCCGTGCATTGTGCTAAACTATGATTTAACATTCACCACCCACGTCCATACATCAGGTCACACGTACCAAGCGCGTAACGCGGCACGTGACCTCTGAAGGACAAGAACAACCAACATCCTCTGCATACTTTTCTATACCAGCTAGCTAACTGAATGAGTGAAACGTTCACGTTCTGAACACTTAAAGATTCTTACTATTCATGGCAGGCGTAAATAGAGGTATTTGCATCCATGATGCTACGGCTATACATACATAGTCGCGATAACGCGAACTTACACTTCGACGTCTCGCTGTACAACATAGAGCGCGTGAAGTGTAATTCGCGCTATCGCGACAATGTAGCCGTCGCAATACTTACTGTAAATGGATTACTTTTGGTGTACCAGTGATCGCAATACAGACTATGTAGTGAGTGTATAGAGGGTATGAGGAACAGGGAGTAAAGTTCACTCATCCTCCATAGAAAAGGGAGGATCCTCCGACCAGACGGGTGTCGTCTCTGGTGGGCTACTGCCCGTCTGTTGATGTCGGGATGTTGTATATATGCTGGTCGCGCGGTAAACTCTGATTGCGCGATGCAGGATTTTGCGTGACGTCAGTGTGACGCATTCCATTGTGGCGATGTAGATATGCCGCCACATCACTCCCCTCCGGAGACCGGAGGTCGATAGTGCCACTTGCCAGGGCCAGTTGAGGTTTCAGTGAGTCGGAAACGGGTGCCGCATAGTTCACGGTGAGTCGGAACTGTCTGCGGAGATGCCCCCAGTGAGTCGGGGTGGCGCTGCGTTATGGTCCAGTGCGTCAGTGCGTCGGATGTAGTACAGCGCCGAGTTGAGGCTGACTGCTGACATCGAACAGGAGAGGTTTGAAGGGCTCTGCTTGTTGACCGGCCGAGAGTGCAATGTGCTGTGCCAAGGTTGCTGATGAGGCTGAGGGTGATGACCAGGTATGCGCGGTTGCTGCATGCTGGTGGTCAGGATACCCGTTGAAGCCGTGGGTGCTGGCTGGCTGTGTGACTCGCTGCTCGAAAGGTCGAGGAAGTGATGCTGATGACGTCACGCTATAGTAGTTGCACGAAGGCTACGCTGACGTTCATGTTCGGGGTCACCAGTATAGAGGTATGAGGAACAGGGAGTACACTGTTCGATTTGCGCCTCGGACAAACCAGTCGTGTGTTCGAGTAGTTATTGGCTAATTACTTGTTTGGCGATAAGAATTTCTTCACGCGTAGCCGATCCGCCGGCCGATCGGTCTAATAAAATATGAATGACTCACGCAAAGGCGTATTGACAGATGGAAGGTAGTGATGTAGAAAGTGAAGTCTCAGAGGATATAACAGACATGGATATGGAGGTGCCTACACAACAAGAGAATAGAAGTATAGAAGGTGATGTTGTTGATAAGTCAGAGAGAAAAAGAAGTTGGAGGATGACTCATCCAGAAACTGGACTACGGTAAATAAGCCGGGGAAGAGAGCCGCAAGAAGACAAACTCCAGATCAGGAGTTAAGCTGCAACAATGATAAAAGAACAGTTGAGATAATTATGTGTATACAATAAAGAGAAGTTTCCGAAACATTTTGCGTTAGCTAGACTATTTAAAACTAATGAGATAATTGGTATTTCACGTGTGAAATACATTACTCCGTACAAATTAAAAATCACGTTTGACAATGAATCTTATGCCGGAAAAATGATAAATTGCAAAGTAGTAGCAGTAGTAGTATTTAACGAAATGGGTTGGCGTTCACAAAAATCATGGGAAGTCGCAGTTTCATATGGGATTATCAGAGATATAGAATTGGATCTTTCAATGGGTGAATTTATTGGCAATGTCTCGTGTGATGTGAAAATTCTGTCAGCCATACGTCTCAACCGTAGATGTAAAGATTTCGATGTCAAAGGAGATAACTCTAATGGATGGATTGCAAGCGAGTCTATATGCATTTGTTTTGAAGGTGCTCCTAAGTATGTAAATATTTACGGTATGAGAGCCAAAGTCGAGAGATACACATTGCCCGTAACTCAATGCTCCAAATGTTGGAGATATGGTCATATTGCGAAGGTGTGTAAAAAATGTCCTAAATGTGGAGGTAGGAGGGAGTCAAACTACATTTATGAGTGTGAATTGTAAGGGTAACCATTTAGCCCTAGATAAGAAATACCCTACTTATTTGAAAGAAAAAAGTTTACAAGAGTTAATGAATGAATTCAATTGTACGTACCATAAAGCGCTATTGTTATATGTAGGTACCTGCTTCTCCTCCCACTACCCTTCCGGTTAAAAACATTGGTGTGACAGAGGAAAAGAATCAAACAAGTACACTAGAAAACATTAACCCAGTACAACCATATGAGGATCAGACAACAATTGTAGATAAAATTAAAACAGCTGTCATATCCTCCAGTCCTAATGTCAATACAGTTGTCTCAGAGCTGCAGTCTGCTTTAGATACATTTAATTCAATAATTACTAATCTAGGCTTAGAAATATGTATCTCCTACTAAGGTCTGTATTTTTAAGAGAGGTATGTGTAGACAACCTGTTAAGTTAAAAGTTAATAATAGTATTCTTTCTGTAGTGAATAACATTAAGTACCTACCTGGGAATGTGGTGGGATCAGTCGCTCAGATGGGGGAAACATCAAAGAAAAGTCAAAAGGAAAAGGAAAAGTCGGTTCAAAGGGTTTTAAAATTTATAAATATTTTAAGTGTTATAGCTGGTCCTGGTTGGGGTGTTCACCCTAAACATTTGCGTCGACTATATAATTATCTCCATAATCCGCAGTAGGCTGGACTATGGTAGCTTCTTGTATGATTGTAGTTTCATTTGTCTAAATTGGACAAAGTGCAAAACAAATCTCTTCGTGTTATTGGTGGTTTTATTAGAAGCACCCCCATCCACGTGATGGATAGTGAATTAAATCTATCTCCATTATATAGGATGACTGGTAATTAGTGACCGATACTTAAACACATGATAACAAGCAACTTTTACTATGGCACCAATCCTGAAATCGCGAAAAAAAAATCAGCTGGTCCCTACATTTTGACGAGTTATGCGAACATAAGGTAGGAAGAGCTGATTTTTTTTCGCGATTTCAGGATTGGTGCCATAGTAAAAGTTGCTTGTTATCGTGTGTAAAATCATGTGTTTAAGTATCGGTCACTAATTACCAGTCACCCTAGGTAAGTATATATTCGTAGGAAATTTCTAGGAGGCAAATTTTGTCTAAAGTGTATGTCTTTTCGGGAGAACATTGCGGTTAATTTGATTGAGTCGTCAACTTTAAAAATGAATAATTCTCCAATTTGGAGAGGTAGAAAGCAACCTCTATTGGTCTCAATTTACAATGAGCTTAAAATCTTCTATTGTCCACTCAGTTAGATTGATTGAGATGTTTTCTCTGGGGACATGGGTCAGTGATACCAATGTTCACAAAACCATTAAATGTAATATTCCAGCTATAACTAAGCCTAAAAGACAGTATTACTGCAACCATCTGAGACAAATCTGCACAAATTTTATAGAAGAGGAATATGTTGATTTCCATAAGATTTACACAGAACAATGTACCCAGGATTTTGTAATAATTTTGATTTAAAAGAGTGTCCATGGAGTTTCTTGCCCATTCTTCTCCATAGAGATCTACATTTTGGAATGGGCGACTAGCTTCAATTTTCTGACTAACTGACTGACTCTTTAACAATTCAAAAGTGGCTGTAATTGGTTTAATTGAAATAAATGCTTTGAGTTTGAGATGGTTCTAAGAGTAGTGCTGGTAATGGCGCTGCGGTTTGGGATCCACAGTTAACTACCAATGTCAAACTTGCTATAGACTCTGATATGTCCATTATGCATGTCGAGTTACCTGCAATAGCTGAGGCTCTTTCTTATATTAACTCAATTAGTCATGATAACTTTGTCATTCTAACAGACTCAAAGAGTGCGCTGCAACACTTGGCTCGGTGCACCTCGCCCGTGCGAGAAGTACCGATAGCCTACAGGATTTTGGAATCTATATTAGAGTTAAGTCAAAAGTCGATCTCAGTAGTTTTACAGTGGATCCCGTCTCACATACATATTCAGGATAACGAAAGAGTGGATCTTTTGGCCAACCAAGCCGTCTCGGAAGGAATTTCTGTAAATGTTCTTCCTTTATATACAGACTATGTAAGAATAATAAAACAGCAATGTACGGGTGTGTGTCATACAACCGAATTCATAACCTCCTTTTTTGAAGTCGGCTAAAAATAGTAACGAAGTCAATTGAATATTTTTGAAAAGAAGTAATTGCCACGAGGTGTGGGAACGAGTCTGATGCTGACACTATAGTTTTTAGAATTTTTTCCCGTTTGTTGTTTGTCGGGATGTATGTTCCGGATTGGCGCAAAAACGGGTGATCGGATTTAGAGGAAATTTGGCATACAGATCGTTTATAACCTGGATTAACACGTAGGGTAGGTACTAATTTGATATACTCCGACATACACGCGGGCAAAAGTTAGTAATAAATATGTGGAAAGCTACACTTCGCGCAATCTCTTTCGCACACCTCGTTGTACAACAGAGAGTGCAAGAAGTGTACCTATAGTTCGCGTTATCGCGACAGTGTAGTCATGCTACATTTGGCTCCGGATTTTTTACAACCAGCAACCACGACCTTAAGGTCAATTCGGCGAAGACCGTCCGGCGGATAGGACCGTACAATAAGCAATACGACGAATTCTGAATAACTACAACAATGACAACCTAAGATACAAAAACTTTAAACTGTTTTAGTTTCAATATATATTATATATATTATAATATTTGATCACCTTATTTAATAAAACTTGCCTAAAACATTATAGAAATAGTGAAAATTGCCTAGTGAATTAAATTTTTAATGAAGTATGCCGATCTTCGCCGAGTTGACCTTATTGCTTATTGTACGGTCCTATCCGCCGGAAGGTCTTCGCCGAATTGACCTTAGTACAATTGTGGCGGCATATCTACATCGCCACAATGGAACGCGTCACGCAAAATCCTGCATCGCGCAATCAATCAATCAATCAATCAATAGTCTTTATTTGTAAACATAGGTTCCAACATTGTGCAAGATGTTACAATTGTTATATTATAGTTTCTCTGTGTTTTGCCATCTGGCGTACAAATATACATTTATGGGAGGCTTTTGCCAATAAAGTAAATTAATTTGTAATACTTCAGTAGTATCAATGTCAATTTTTATTTTTAATGTATGTACCTACTTAATTTAATCAAATGCAATAGGTAATGTCAGGTTATGTCAATATTTAACGAAATGCGGTAATGTCAATAATAAATAATTATAATGTCAATAAGCTATTGATAAGAAAAATGTTTAAAATTGATATTGTACACAGAATTACTATTAGAGTCGACTCGCATATACAGTCATTTTACGAGTATACTAATATTATTATGTCAAAGAACTGTCATTAAAATATTCATTGAGACAATAGTAACATTTATGTATTAATATAGTACGTAATTTACGCTTGAAATTTACTAAATTTAGACTTTTTATTGAGCAAGGTAACTTATTAAATATTCTTTGGGCCATACAAAAAAAACTTTTCCTCATTAAAGCCGTACCTGCATATGGTACTTTAAGCTAAAATTTATTTTTATCACGTAGTTTCCTATAGTGGCTTTTAAAAGCTATTTCATATAGGCTGATGTTTGTCTTAACAAATACATTAACTTCATAAATATACAGAGAAGGTAAGGTTAAGACTTTGAGGCTTTTAAATAGAGGTTGACAGCTGTCAGTACTTTGTAAACCACACATAGCTCTGATAGGTACATCTCTTTTGGGCCTTGAAAACATACTCTTTATTTACTGAATTACCCCAATATATTATGCCATATCTTAGTGTGGATGCAACATAGCCATGGTAAGCCATTAAAAGCGATTCTAAGCTTACAATTTTAGCAAGTTTATAGAGGGCATATGCAAATTTATTAATTTTTTTACAAATATCGTCCGTTTGAGGTTTCCAGGACAAGTTATTATCTATAATAACACCAAGGAATCTAGTCATATTTGTCGACTCTATTTTAGTCCCCAAATAGTCAATGTCAAGGTTTATATTAGGAATCCTTTGATAAAAGTGCATTATTTTAGTCTTTTCTAGATTTATGACAAGATTGTTATTATTTAGCCAAGTAATTATTTTATTCAATGTCAAATTTATCTCCGCTTCGTATGTATTAGGATCGTCACATATTATTATTACCGTGCTGTCGTCAGCAAATAGTACCATAGGATGCTTTATTTCTCTAGGCAGATCATTGATATAAGTTAAGAATAGTGGAGGTCCTAACACACTGCCTTGTGGGACTCCGTATTTAATAATCCTGCTACTAGATCTGTACCTTCTTTCGTTTCCAGTGCGTGGGCATATTCGCGTTATTTCTAAAATCTGCTTTCTGTTGTCTACGTAAGATTCAATAAGATTCAAAATGTTGCCTCGTATACCATATTTCTCCAATTTATTTAATAGTATCTTATAATCTACATAGTCAAAAGCCTTTGTAAGGTCCATATATATAGCACATACAGCATTTCTTTTATCCACGTTCGATAAGATAGGGCGTATCAGATCATGGATAGCCATGTTAATTGTCCTGTTCTTGCGAAATCCTTTCTGTTCATTCACTAGAATATTTGATTTCTCTAGGTAAGTATAAAGTGCTCTATATATGACCTTTTCAAATATCTTTGCAAATATCGGTATCAAAGCGATAGGTCTATAATTTTTCATGAGAGATTTGTCTTGCTTTTTGTATAGTGGAGTGACAATGGAGGTTTTGAGCTTCTCCGGGAAGATCCCATTCTCAATACTTAAATTGATTATGTAACTAAGATGAGGGGCTATGTATTGAGAGACTGCTTTTATGACCTTTGTGCATATTCCATCACTACCTACACTGTTTGTATCTCTAAGAGACCTAATATGATTCCTGATGTCATGCGGCAAAGTTGGCTCCATAAATAAAGAGTTCAATGTGTTTGAATTAATGGGGATTTCTTGTGTTATGCTATGATTAGAATTAGATACTAGGTTAATATAATATTCGTTGAAGGAGTTTGCTATTTCAATAGGATTCGTGACTATCATTGTGTCAGTTTTTATTTCGGTTATGGGTTCCTTAGGAAAGTATGCTTTATTATTGTTAATTACGGTCCATGTCGCTTTAGATTTATTTTGTGATGTTTTGATAAAATAGTCATTTTGAGATTTTTGTGTTAAAGATACTTATAATTTTTTTAAGTCTACGTGAATATGCTTTAAACGCATGTTTGTTCTTGAGGTTGGGCTTAGTTCTGTATTGCCACAGAAGCACACGTTTCCTTTTACTACATATTTTTATTCCTTTTGAGATCCACTTAGATTTTTTAGTTAATGACTTTGTAATAGTTTCGTAAGGAAAACAAAGATCGTAAAAGCATTGAAAAAGATCTAAAAAACAGCCATAAGCCTCATTAGGGTCCGATCCGTGCGCAATCAGAGTATTCCGCGCGACTAGCATATATACAACATCCCGACATCAACCGTCGGGCAGTAGCCCACCAGACACGACACCCGTCTGGTCGGAGGATAGGGTCCTTTTCTATGGAGGATGAGTGAACTTTACTCCCTGTTTTTTTTTCTTTTCTTTATTTTAAAGGCTTTATCGCTGAGCGATAACGTCGCCCTATAATATCCGCACAATCAACTAATCCTAAAAACATTCAACACCTACTTTAAAACAAAAAATGCTAGTTTGTATAGTATCCTAGCTTGTTCCGATAAAGGACTGGTCGACAGGTGTGTAAGGAGGCACTGCATAGCAAATTGTTCATGAGAACCGTTAGTATGTTTAATAAGCTTCTCACTGTTTTTCTTCCAGCAATTGGTGGTACAAATCAACAATATTTCAGCCTTATCACTTGTTGCTTTCACTAAACTTGTTACTGAGGCCTTGGACTCCGACAGACAATTCGATGTAATATATACGGACTTTAGTAAGGCCTTCGACCGAGTTTCACATAAAATACTCTTGCAAAAGTTATCAGCATATGGCATCACCGGTACCTTGCTATTGTGGCTAAAATCGTACCTCGAAGAACGTGCTTTCTTTGCAGTGGTGAATGGTTTTAAATCTGGTGCTCGAAGTATTACGTCTGGTGTGCCGCAGGGTTCCCATGTCAGCCCAGTGCTTTTTAATGTTGTTAATAACGATTTGCCTACTTGCTTTCGATTCTCTGTAAGTTTCATGTAGGTACGCAGACGACTTGAAGCTTGGAAGAATGATTGACTCAGCTAATGATACCGTGTCTCTGCAAAGCGATCTCAACAGTTTGATTGAGTGGTGCGAGCGTAACGGCATGCACTTAAATGGCAAAAAATGTTTTCACATCAAATTCTCAAGAAGAGTTCATTCAATTGAAGGTGTATATCGTATCGGCTATGAAACGATTGAAACAGTAGATCAAATATAGGACCTAGGCGAAATAGTTGACCGAAAGCTCACCTTCCACCCTCACCTTGAGAATACCGTTAAAAAGGCCTCTAAAATGTGCTTCGTCATTCGAAATGGAAATATCTTTCGCAATAGCAGGCCCAAAATAGTGCTATTTAACAGCTTGGTTAGTACTTTGACTATTGCAGCGTGGTTTGGAGGCCACATTATGCGACACATTCACTTCGACTGGAAAGGATTCAGAAACTTTTTATGTGGCACTTGGTATATACTTCTAACGGAGTAAAGAAAAAGGCATCTTACAAGGGATAAATTGACGAAATTTGGCATGACTTCCTTGTCTACTCGAAGAGAATTGTCGGATTGTATATTCATGTAAAAAATTTTGAACAATATGATAGACTATCCTAAATTCCTGAGTAGGATTAATTACAGGGTCCCTGCTAGATATCCCCGCATTCGTATCACCCCTTTCTATCCCCCACGCCGAAGAACCGTGTATGGAGCAAATTCTCCGCTGCCAAGAATGTGTAGGCTCATGAACGAGTGCAGTGATCTAGTAGACGTACATATGGACTCACTTGGTCGGTTCCGATCTAAACTTGTCGATCATTTGTCTCGCAGTCGCAGGTAATAATAATCTCAATGCGCTAATTTATTCTTTCTTTTTTTTTCTCTACTTTTTGTTAATTATTAAGATATGTTCTATTCTATAAGAATAATGTAAGAAAGACGAACGAAGACGAACGACGATGTAAGAATAACTACTCTACTTGAAGGTTTTTCACTTAATAGGTAATAATAAGAAAATGCGGTATTTACCTATG
This sequence comes from Fissipunctia ypsillon, assembly GCA_947568875.1. Taxonomy (NCBI): domain Eukaryota; kingdom Metazoa; phylum Arthropoda; class Insecta; order Lepidoptera; family Noctuidae; genus Fissipunctia; species Fissipunctia ypsillon. The sequence goes on from OX387643.1 coordinate 7,429,323, forward strand.
TATAATAATTGTTTGTTACATTTAGTTCTGTATTTTCTGTTGTTTCCTGTAATGTATACGAACGTTGGTAAATCTAAATAAATAAATCACTGAATATGCTTATCAAACAGTTGGTAATAGTTCACACAACAGTCCTTTTTGGTAGCCGTACAGTTAAATGTGGGAAAAGCTAATAAATCAATCAAAAGAGATCATGATAATTTGTTTTGCTACACATATACACTTCTGGACACATCTATTGGCCCACCTTGTATTTTCAGTTTCGTTTGGTCCTAGCTAAAATTTTATATTAGGTCGAGCAAAAAGTTTTTATGCAGTTTTGAACCTGGCACATTCACAATTTCATTCAATAGTCTTTTTTTGAATTTCGAACACAGAATTTAAAGAAACAAAAGACAATTTGGAGCCTGTTTGTTGATATCAAACAATCGAATATTAAGAAAACTTGGTTTTATTGGTTTACTTGGATTTAATTCTTGAAAAAGTGATTGATATCTTTGGTTTTGCAACAAACATTACTTATTCTTAACATTAAGGTGAGGTTCTATCAATAATCTATGGATACTTCACCTGAAGTCGCCGCCCAAGCTGTGGCACTTATTCAGGCCGGACGCAGCCAAAGAAACGTGAGTGCTCAACTTAATTTAAGTCGATCTGCGGTCCGAAATGTTTATCGGAGGTACCTAGAGACTGGCGGCTTTGTTCGTCGCCAAGGAAGGCCACGATCTCGGGTCACAACTGAAAGGCAGGATCGATTCATCGTGACGACCAGCTTGAGAAATCGTCACCTTACCTCCATTGAGATACAAAACCAACTTCGCGACTTCCACGGAGTATCTGTGAGCGCTCGAACTGTTCGGAGAAGGTTAAAAGAACGCGATATGGTACCACACAAGCCAGCTAATGGGCCCAAACTAACGCGAGCCCACCGAACAGCGCGCCTTCATTTCGCACGCAGTCATTTAAATTGGACACAGCAAGATTGGAGCCGTGTACTCTTTTCTGATGAGTCTAAAATTGTGTTACATGGCAATGATGGAAGGAAGAAGGTCTACCGACGTAAGGGAGAGCGTTTCGCACAATGCTGCTTTGAAGAGAGGGTTGCTTATGGCGGTGGCTCATGGACTGTCTGGGGCGGTATATCCGCGAGCGGCAAAACTCAACTTGAGGTTGTTACAGGACCACGGCTGCCAACATTAAATGCTGAAAGGTACATTCGTGAGTGCTTAGAACCTCACGTGATACCATACGCGGACTATGTGGGCCCAAATTTCCTTTTTATGCATGATAATGCAAGAGCCCATGCGGCCGGCATCGTCAGGGAATATCTTCGGGATGTGAACATCACAGTTATGGACTGGCCAGCCAGAAGCCCAGACATGAACCCCATTGAGCACATGTGGGACGAGCTAAAAAGACGTGTTAGGGCTCGTCAGCCAGTTGCCCAGACGATGCAGGAGTTGAAAACTGCCATAGAAGCCATAAGCACTATCTAGCCTGAAACACAGGTTTCAACCTAGTTCAGGCAAATCAGCAACTGTGTTCTGTAAAAATTGTTTGTAAAATATTTTAATGTAAATGTGCCCTGTTTTCTAAATAAACGATATATTATATATTATAAACGATATATTATATTATATATATATTATATTATATATATTATATTATATATATTATATAGAAGAGGAATGGGAGATGATCCCTCAAAATTTCATAGAGCGGTTGATAAACTCTATGCCTAATCGTATGAGAGCTGTGGTAGATGCCCATGGAGGCAACACGCGTTATTAAATTAAACCTTTATTTGATAAAACATGTTTTTTATTCAAAAATCAATTGCCTTTAACAAGGCGCATATCCGACTTGTTAGGCGTAGCTCCATGTCGGAATTCAAATTTAAAACAATACGATCGAAAAAGATGGTAAAATGTATCAGGTTTAAAACTGCATCAACAGTTTTTGTTCAATCTAGCAATCATATTTCGGTAGGGGCCATCGAAACCTAAACTCTAAGGTGGGCCAATAGATGTGTCCAGAAGTGTATAAAATACTAAGGAGCGTCAAACAAATCTCCTCACATGCTCTTATAAATTTTAAATGAAACAAAACATCACAATTGATCAAGTTTATATATTTTTTTTTCTTTAAAAATTATAAATTTATGTTCATAATTAATGAATTTCTATAGGTTATTGCTCACTGATTGTAATGTTGTACACTATGTTTTACATAAAATTTATACAATTTAAAGGATAACATAGTATTTGTAACATACTAATTATATATTGATGACAATACATTTCATTTATGAATCACATCATAGGCCTTGGCTAATGAATAATGATAAAAATGTTAATGCAATTATCACATGATCTATAAATAAAATTACGAATCTGATACTTAAATAAAGCACCTATTTACACATACACTCATGATTCTTGATGTTATTTAAATAAACTTAGGCCTTTCACTGAGGCTAGCCCCAATCTCACTTACCAAATCTTTGATCACATTTATTGTATCTATACAATGCACCTATGTAACTATCAATATTTACACTATGGTCTATGGAAAGTTGTATAAATTCTGTGAGTCTTATTTGCCACGGTAATAACCCACGTGTACAACATAACGTACCAGTATACAGAACTACATCTGGGTCAGGAATGGAAGGGTACATTAACATTAGAGCATTATCTAATTCTTGCGCTGTATATTCCTCAGATTCTCTACTACATATAACTCTATCTTCAGCTATCTGACGTATACATTGCGCTACAGTAGGTTTTCCATCTTTACTAGTGAAGATATTTATGTACACTGTGTGAGCTTGCATCCCATTTGTGTAGCCATTCAAGTCAGGCTTTTTGCACCATTTTATGCAACCTGGCACACCCTTTTTATTTCTTTCCACTTCAAGAAATAGCTTTTCTTCGTTTTCTTTCAATTTTCCTGCAAAAAAGAAATTGTCATTAGTGAAAGTAATATTTTAATGTAACCCCAGTTTAGTATTTACATACCTACCACAAAAGACAGTAAGATATTAGGTTTAGGGGATTATGAGTGATACAATAGTAACATGTATAAATACTTCATCATTGTTATCTTTTATCAATGCATCATGGCTATCTGATATAGTTAGGTTGTCTGATATATGTAGTTGTTTGTATGAGGCAGTTTTGGTCATGTTGCAAATGAAAGTATTGTACATGAAACGTAATATTTTTCTGAAATAATGAGTATATATGAAATGCTTTATTTGCCAGCCTTTTATGGGTATTAAGGACATTTTATTGGTTATGGTTTTAGTAACAGTAAAAAATGAAACTAATGACATTTCCCAACAGACGTAACAATAGTTTATTACCTGTTATATCGTAGAAGCTCACGTATGATATCCCGGCTACAAGGCTCCATATAACCATGCGAGCCAAATCACTGAACGAGTGTTGATCAGTGTCCGTCAGGATCACCAAATGATTGAGCTTCTTGGTAACTCTTGGCAAGTGTTCTAATATAACTCTAATATCACTTTTGGTCACCTCATCTTGAGGTAAAATGCACTTTTTGATCCGAAATCGGGAATAAACATTTTGAACAGCAACAAGTATATTCACCACCAAATGCACTAAAATAAACAAAAACTGACTAAGCAGCCGCGACAGCATGATAAAGAATTAACAGAGTAGCACTGAAATTTAGCGGTAGCAATATATTTTATTTAACCATTTTTCGGGAAAAGAAATCACATCAAAATCGGACAGATCACACGGCACAGTCAGCCGCTTTTTCCAGACAGCCAATCACGAGCTTCAGGGTGGACATAATGCTTGCCTTGCCAACGTTCAGAAACCAAATGTTGTAGTCTGTTTCTCACTACAGAAATTAGGCATAAAGCCGGGATTTCACCTACGATTATGCTAGCTACGCCTAGCTGTTCAAAAAGCAACGAACTGATAAGTTTAATACGAACCAATGTTACCAATAGTAACTCGGATTATGTCTACCTCACAAAATGGATGTAGGAATGGATACTAAGGAGCTTACTTCTCATCTACATGGCCATAAACCACAGGTTCGTCGACCCCGCAAGGATCTGTCGACATGCTGGGTAGATTATAAGAAGGCCTATGACTCGGTGCCGCATACATTGCTCATGAGGGTGCTGGAGTTGTACAAGATAGATGCAACTCTACGTAGGTACCTTCCTTGAGTCGTGTATGGGGCAAGGGAGGACGGTCCTTCGCTATCCAGGGTGCCGACAGATGTAGGGGAATGATGAGCCTGTATGGATTAAATAGTAAATATTTCACACACAACCAAACAGCAACCAAAGTGGACTCACCACCTTGGTTCTGGTTAGCCCTGAATCTTCGAAGCACACTTCTGTAGGAATCAGTTCTAGGTTACTGGTTGAAGAGAGGTGGTCTGGCACCACCTGTCTTCAACCGGTAACATAGGCGAGAGAGTTTAAAATCGTGGATGAGTTGAAACTCTTTGCCCCCAACAAATTGTGACTGAGGGAGCTACTGAAGGTAACTGAGTTTTCATGGAATTTGGTGTGGACAAATGTGCAGCCATGCATGTAAAGCTGGAGAGGAGATTATGGAATTCAAGCGAAGTAAGTATGCACCGTGATGTGGTCGCAGTGGACAAGTGGGGCTCACCTCACTCTCCATGGCTAAAGAGAAGTGGCGCAAACCTGTACTACTTACTACAGATTACCGCAAGGAGATATGGCAAAGCAAGAAGCTTCGCGAGCGCTTCTATCGGGCTCTTCATGAGCCCGGTGTAGATTTCTTAGCGTCCGTGTCCTGGCTACTTTTTGGTGATCTTTTCGGGGAAACTGAAGGTTTTGTGACGTTGACGTGTGTCGGGCATGCCACCAAAGAGTCTAATAATAATATGGGAGCATACCACCGTCCGGGTGAGCCCATCAGACATATTATCTCTGGTTGTTCGTTTTGGTTCTGGTTTTCACCTGGCTAATGGCGAGTACTTGCACAGGCATAACATAAGCAAGTGGCCAGGATTATTCAACAGCAACTTGTTTTGAAATTATATACTTGTGGATTCTGAGGTATGTACCGTATTACAAGTATGTGCCCGGCAGTTCTCGAAAATGACCATGTCACGTTGTACTGGGATCGGTCTACCATTACTGCTAGGACTATTGTCGCCTAACAAGCCTGATATAGTGGTGATAGATCTATTAGGGCGCCGCGCAATTTTTATCGATGTTACCATTCCACATGACGAGAACCCCGTGAAAGCTGAGAAACAATTAAAATATCTCGACTTAGAACACGAGGTTGTTGACATGAGGAATGTGAGCTCAGCTGTCATTATGCCGATTGTCGTAACGGCCAATTAGGCTAGATGGCCGAAACCTCGAAAGCCTCGATCAACATCTCTCGAGGGTCTCGTTACGCGGTTGGATATGCATCAAGGGACTAATTCAGGAGGTAATACTCCTCGATACGGCTCGCATCGTGAGGAGGATCTTGTCTTTGAACCCCTAACCACCAGTAGCTTGGACCCTGCTCCTGACACTAGCGGACCACTATTTTTACTCGACTGCCCCCCCGGAAGGAAGCTTGGTGGTGTTTTTCGAGAGTATGTATGTACTAGCTTTTGCCCGCGGCTTCACCCGCGTGGATGTCGGCAAATATACCAAGGGAGCGTATTACCGGGATTAAAAATACCATATTTTATTTTATTTTAATAAGTACATAGACAGACTACAAACTAAGACAATTCAGCACAGATATGACAACAAACAGTATATAAATCTGAAGTCCAATTTTATTATTACTGTACACAGCGTTCAACATTTAATATGCTTCTTTAGTGACAGTTAAGGTGGAATAATATATTCCGTAATACTTTATGGGTTTAAGATGCGGACGCCAGAAAGCTCCCAGTCGGCATGATTTTTTCCGACATCTTCAATCATCATATCATCATATTATTTCAGCCAATGTATACAAAACCTTAATGAATTATACATCTAAACCTTCCTCATGAATCACTCCGTTCATTGGTAAAAACCGGATGAAAATCCGTTCGGTGTTGTTTGAGTTTATCGTGTTCAGACAGACAGCCGCGGCGTTAAGACTTTGTTTAGTGAAATTATGCCGGTCACGCTCTAACAACAAATACTTACGAAATAACTTTTGACCAAGTGGACCGATAAAAACTTATTTATAAAAAAAAAAAACAAACGACCGACTTCCAAAAAAAAAAAACAAACACTACAAAGGGAAAAATAACTTTAGTTTCGAAAGTCGGTGTCTTTGGTTTAGTATTTTCGTTTTTTGCCACTGACTTCTGAAATTAAAGTTATTTTCACTGCGTAATACTTTTTTTGGAAGGCGGTTATTTTTTTTTTATAAATAAGTTTTCATTTTATACTTTTTAGTTGTGTTACCTACCCCGCCCAAATTCGTATAAGTACCACTACTTGCTAAGTAAATAACAGTGAAAGGAAGTTATTATAACATCATCAACAAACACTAAATGGAAAAAATAGGTATTAATCAAACTAACTCAAAAATTAGAATCAGAATTTGACCAAATTTATATGCAACCACCTCAGGAGTATACCCTTTCAAATAAAAACTTTGCAAAAAGGCAAATATATGTCGCGCTAAGTCCCGTCAGAAGTTTGGAAGGCTTTTATCAGGTTTGGATGCCATCACCGACAAATTATTAAATAAACCACATGACGACAGATCATTGACGAAATCTGTCTTCTGACAATCAAGGCCACACATAACATACGACTCAAGTAGCGCAATTTGAAGCATATTACCATTAAAATCATTTATAGCCAGAGTGCATCTCATGACAATTCCAATAAGCCCAAACACGGCTAGGATGTTTATTACGGAGTTTCAGGGCCTACCTTCCGGCTTCATCATCAGATCAGTTCAATGGTATCATTTTCATCAGAATAATTTATTTAACTTGACTTCCTCATAGTCGTTTAACTATCTTAATCGAGATACATTATCGCCACCTGTGAAATACTTATCATTATCATTGAGGAGTTCCCGTGGCCATCTGTGGTCGTCTTCGTCCTTAGAGCATGTTTAATGCTCTAAGTCTTCGTCAGTTCCACTGCACCAAATGATAGTTTCTGAATGCAAATTCTTGACTTGTTGATGAAAATACCAAAATCGCTATGTATATGCCTATAATATTTGAGGAGTTCTCTCAGTTCTTCATGGATCCTATCATCAGAACTGGATTTTGATAAAATGGGACCAATCTGGAAGTATGTCCTTTCAAATAAAAAATAATTTTTCAAATTGGTTTGTAAATGAGGAAGTACTGGTGTAACAAACATTAAAAAAAAAAATTAAAAAAACATACAACCGAATTGAGAACCTCCTCATTTTTTTGAAGTCAGTTAAAAATATAGACTAAAATTACCTCAAGAAGCCAAGATACGAACTATGACTACATTTCCAATCCCTTAAGATTAAACCACGTATTTTCTGTTACTTGTTTTGAGCGCAATGAATTTCAACTTTCCTATTTAAAAGTGTATAATCTACGTTTCAAGTGGTTGTCGGACCATGGCAATTTTTATTAATGATCCATGATTGTAAATCGGCTAGTGGCGAAGTTTTGGGCTGATTTTGGGTCGTGCCAGCGACACGAAGAAGAATTAACTTACTGAACTTTAGAAAAAATACTAAATAGTAATAGTTGGTTTTCCGTTTTGTCAGGATTTAGTCGATTGTCAAATGCATTATGTCAATGCCGTGTTTCCTTTTCCGTCCACCATCTTTTATTCTTTCGCTTGTCAGACTACGCTGATAAGGTTAGTATTTTACGCGATTCCACATTTTCGATTAAATTTTGCGATTTACTGGACAAAAAGGAAGTTTTAGTGTTAGTAAATGTGATAAAATTTGATCTAAATGCAAAATATATGTTAAATTGGTCGTACTCATCAATAATGACGAAAAGATTGTTATCGTGTTAGCAGACCACGCCGTTGAATATTTCGTTTTCATTTCAGAGGCCTCAAAATGCAGCTGCACATCAGAGGACAGTCGACACACGTCTTAGACGTCAATGGACAGGAGACCATTGGCCAGATCAAGGTAAATACTACAATTCTATGTTCAACCATGATCTTATGACAATGATGTTGATCTCTGCTTTAATGCTTGTTTTTTTATTTAGTAGTCTGTTCTATGCTGTTTCTCAATAAACGTGTTGAAGATGCTAATATTCACTTTGCTAACACCTGAAATGTAAAAGCTAGTCGTCAAAATAACAATTTCTAGGTTATATTAGTCTAATTTGTTTCGTTACTTGCAGGAGCGCATCCGCGCCCTTGCCGAGGTCGGTGCTGAGGAGGTGACTCTGTCCCTCTGTGGTGCCCCTATTGAAGATGCCTGCCTGATATCAGAGCTCTCTTCCAACGAGCTTGACCTAACAGTCCCACTGCTCGGTGGTAAAGTGCACGGATCCTTGGCTCGTGCTGGTAAGTGCATCGCCATTTTTATACAATCCTATTTGAATAAGAATGACATTTTCATATTCCGAGATGATGGAAGTTTCAATTCAGTTCTAACTTTTGTAAAATATGGCAATTATAAAAAAACGACGTATTTTTACACACCATATTATATTATTGCTGGATAACCAACTGTCCTAATAGCTCTTCATGACTTTTTCACAGATAAAACAAACAACAAGAGAACTTGCAAATATAACTTTTGACTGTAACAAAAGTTACTTATTGTTTTTACTGATTGAAGTCTAAACTACATGCTTGTGAAAATGGCAGTGAATGCAAATTGTGCAATATTAATTTATATTATTGCAACTCAGTAACTGAGTGAAACTTTAAATGTATGTACTAGTATCAATCATAAAATATTACATGCAATCAGAGTTTTTAATGAGATGGTTTACAAAATAATATGTTTTTTGACTATTCCACTCTGCAATATCCAAATGTATCATAAACTAATGACAAATGTATTTACGTAGCTAGTATAGTTACTAGCATTGTAAGTAACATTATATTTCTCGGAACTGATGGACTATGGCGCTCTAGTGAGTTCCATGGTCCATCACTTCTGAGAAAGGTTTTTGATTTATCAATTGTTTTAAATCATTCTAATTTCACCCTCTCAGGTAAGGTCAAAGGCCAGACCCCCAAAGTAGAGAAGCAACAAAAGAAGAAGAAGAAGACCGGCCGTGCTAAGAGGAGGATCCAGTACAACAGACGGTAAATATTCATTTATTTGTGTAGTGATCTGCATCCACTGCTTTTTAAAATCAATAGGGGACCACCCAAAAGATATCACAATTTATGATCCATGGCAATTGAAGGCTTAATTTAGTTTTCTATTGCTCTCATCAGATATGATAGTGTGTACATCAGTCTGTTATCGCCTATGATCATGATCATGATCACTATCACTGCACATGCTATTTACATGTGAAGTGTCTTCAAGTACTTGCAAAGTGCAGTTTGCTATTAGTCATTGCAATATCTGCTAAGGGTGGTCACACATCTGACGGAAGATGCGTCGGGCGTAACTTTGTTAACTTCCAGTTAGTACGCTTGATGCACAAACGCACCATCGGTTAAGTTGAATATTTTATTATCTACTTGTCCGTTCTGGCGTTACGCGTCCGACGATACGCGACGACGATGTTCTGTCAGATGTGCGACGTGTTTAATACATAGTACTATGTTAGCTTAGCACTTGCAGTAATTAATTACACTGAAATTTAAATGATTGCAATAGCAATTGCTGCACATTGTTGTATCCACAAATAATTATTACCTTATGGTCAGGTGTTAATAATTTAATATAATTGCTATTAACAATTTACTGTTTTATTTCAGATTCGTTAATGTTGTGCAGACCTTCGGCCGCAGACGTGGACCCAACTCCAACTCTTAGATTTATGTTTTGTCAATAAAATGCAAATATAACATCATTTTGCGCTAATATTTGTTTTATTTTTTCATTGATAATGAACTATTACAACATGATCACAACCTAAATAACGTGCAAGAGATAATTCCTTGTGTCGTGTGTCCGCACACGACACATGCTGCTGTGCCGTCCTTGTGTCGTGTGTGTGCTGTGCTGTGTTCTGTGCTGCTGTGCTGTGCTGCTGTGCTGTGCTGTGTGCTGTGTGTGGCTTAGGTAGGTAGAAATGCTTTGTGCGGACGTTTTATCCATTTACCCATGGCGTTGTACAAAAACGTCATTTTTCTGAATTGCGGTATTAAAATTTTCCGCGGATTGACCCTCGATTTATTATTAAAACCGTTAAAATTGTTGGATGTCGTTCTATTTACTTCTTTCGGTTTTTTATATATATTCTCAAATAGCAATAAACTGAGTTGAGCTTAATCATTATTACTACCATTTAAACGGGGTTGTACAACTTGTAGGGGAAAGTACAAAATTCACGCGAACGAAACCGTGCAAAGTGCTGAATGACTGGCAGTTTTGCACAAAGGGTCCTTTTATTTTATAATGTAGGTGAGCTTTAAGAAGTTTTTAGAAATTCGACCTGTAAAAGGGGTGTGAGCTCTCGTCAGAGAGTAGTTTATTCTTTGGGTGTGAGGTTAGTATGATGTAAGAGCGAGCTTGCAAATTTTTGCGCTGCTTTTAAGATTGGTTAGATTTCCTGTTGATCGTTCAAACAGAAATAGGAGTTATTTGTCGAATTATGCAATATAATAGTAATAATAGAACCGTGAGCGAAGCGACTTAGGGCCATGTCGATGAGAAGAAGCTCCTTAGTACCGCGGGACCCGTTCCTACATCCATTTTGAGAGGCAGACATAATTGAGTTACTCTGTGTGCGTATTAATTTTAGGATACATTGTTTAATTACAGATTTCCGGTGCCTACCTTCCGGCTTCATCAACAGCTCAATTCGATGATACCATTTTCATCAGGACCATTTATTTAAATTTGCTTCGTCATAGTCGGTCTATCTTAATCGAGATATCGCCACGTATCTTATCTTATCGTCTTATCTTACCCGAGAAATTCATTAAGGAGTTCCCGTGGCCATCTGTGGTCTTCATCGTCAGTTCCACTTCACCAAATGATACTTTCTGAATGCAAATGCTTGACTTGTTGATTAAAATACCAAAATCGCTATGTGTAGGTATGCTTATAATATTTGAGGAGTTCCCTCAATTCCTCATGGATCCTATCATCAGAACTGGATTTTAATAAAAATGGGATCAATCTGGAAGTATTTCAAATAAAAAAAGAATTTCCCAAATCGGTTTATAATTGATGGAGGGAACAAACATTAAAAAAGAAAACCGAATTGATAACCTACCAATACCAGCCGCTGCTGGCCTATGTCCCTATGTTCAGCAGTGGACTGCGATAGGCTGAGTTGATTGATAACCTCAAAAAATAAAAGACTCAATTTCGAGATTGGAACCCAAACCTATGTGATTCATAATCAGTACGCTAGCAGCTATCGGAACTTGATATGAGGATGTGAATTTTAGCAATCGTATGAACGGACCAAGGTCATAACATCATACATGTTTTTTGTTTCGTTCGACGCCTGCCAGAGCCAGTGTGTGAATTATGAAGTGTGCGTTCTATGTTGATACATCACATGAACACACAGATATAGGTATGGCGTATACTGTATGTTCAGACCAATACATACAATTCTTAGCGTGCTCTGCACTTATGACCGCTTACTGTACCTAGGTACCTAGTTACCTACATATTTGATTAAGTAGGTATTTTTAACATTTTACTGTACCTAACTACAATAATTATTTTAAAGTTATAAATAATTTTATATTTCTACAACAGAAGTTTTATTATTCTAACCTTAATTAGAGCCATGTGCTCATATTAGGTAGCCTGTACCTAAGTAAGTGTATACATATTTGATTTAAGATTAGCAAGACACTTCAGTCTCTCTTGATGATCTAATTTCTTTTAAAAACTGTTACTAATTCCTTCATTACAATTACTAATGTATAAACCCTCTTTATGTATTTTTTTTGTAACGTATTGTAATATATTTCAAGCAATAGGTTGATACTTACAATACGTTTTCATCGTTAAGTATTTTAAACGTTTTACTAAAGTTGCGATAATTTTAACGTATTATTTCGGCAACAGCAGTTTTATTATTCTAACGTAGAGTCCCAACGTTATTATTTGGTAAAACTGGGTAAAACAGTTGCATGCGAGTGTACAAGTACATCTTGACACCAAATAAACCAAGATCAAGGTTTATTCAAAGAAGTTTAAGCCACTCTAACCTAGTAATTTAATACTTAAAAACATGTAATTATTTGAGAATTTATCTCTGACATTTCTAAGAACCTTAGACTAGACCGATAAAACTAGAAGTACCTATACATATTAATAGAATTTTTTTTTTCCTTGAAAATTTTGCGTAAACTCTTCGATCTAGCTCATGGACTATAGGTACCTTAAAAATTGAACTCAAATCTTCTAAACTAAGACCCGATTCAATCTGTGACATGGCGAAACATTGTGACTGATTAGCGACAAAAGGGTGAAAACAGATCTTCGCTAGGTGCTTCGCTTTTGAGATTCAAGTTGGGGACAAACTGGGGAGATGCTCTCCAGATCGGCCACCTATAAACCCTTATAACTTTTGAACCAGGGACCGAAAAATTCTAATATTTGGCGACTTTCGACTAATTAGCGACAAATTTTTTGTGTTATCAAAATTAAAATCTCTGACGGTGGCCATGCCACTGTCAGTCACACTACTATTCCACATGATGAAAACCTCGTGAAAGCTGAGAAAGAGGAACAAATAAAATAGCTCTACTTAGCACACGAGGTTGTTGACATTGATTGATTGTCGTAAGGGCCAATAGCCTGATGGCCGAAAGGCTCGATCAACATCTCTCGATACGGCTGGCATTGTAAGGAGGTTCCTGTCTCTGCAGCCCTAACCACTGGTAGCTTGGACCCTGCTCGCGACACCGACGGGCCACTATTTTTTTATATTTTTAGGTAAATGTTGAGCTAGCAATTAAAAGCGAGTGGGAGAGTGTCGAGCAGCGAGTGCGCGGTGGCGACGAGCGAATACTCGCTGGTAGCGTTACGCCGATCGTCCACCGCCAGCTAAACTAAGTTAGTTTAGTTTAGCACGCATAGTTAAGCCACTTTTTCATTTTAGTTAGCTTAGCTGGCATAGTTTGCGGTGTACGGACATGTATGGAAAACTGGCTCAACTATGCGAGCTAAACTAAACTAACTTAGTTTGGGACAGATGCTTCAGGGCGGTTTGCATAGTTCTAGTTTTTATGGTGTACAAAATAAAGAGTTGACGGTTGACGGTACCTCCATATCAACTTACGAATACGACGGTTGTCTCGGTCGTTTATTTGAAAAGATTTTTTATTTGAGATAGGTTTGCTCTTGACTCTAGTCTAGGTCAAATTCTAGATTAGATTCTAGAGACAAAGTCGACGATGGAGCGAGCTTACCCAGAAGGCACTGGCACTCCCACATACCGACGGAACACAGCAAGCTGCTTGGCGCCAGACTCCAGTGGGATGGTGGTCGCGAGTCTAGTGGCCCCTTGCGGAGCCTACCACCGCTAAGTGGGATCGTTCAGCCGTACCACGGGCAAGCCCGTGGTGCCGTTGCCCGGGGTGGACCACTAGGAGGTAGATCCCAACCACCCCAAAATTTGACAGACAATTGTCTAATTAACTTGGTAGGATCGGAAATAAAACTATAATCAGCGTTATTTGGCAAATATCGTGTATTTCAAAAGGGCCAAGGAAGACTGTACGTTTGTTCGATAAGTGTGTAAGTACTTATCCTCACAAAATGGTTCAATTGGACATATTTCAATTGACAATTTGTACGTTGTCATGATAAACGGCAAGACAATAGTCCAGACGCGTGTTACGTGTACCTATTGATAATTCCTTACATAATATAACACTATATGGCACTGTGGCATCGATAAACATACTAAACAACTCAAAAAATCATAGTCACCATCAAAAAGTTTCTCTAAGGATGTTACAATTAACGATTTTACACAAACTCCCGTAAACAAAATAAATATTGTACTTTTGTTCACAATATGTCTCGAATATATATGTAAATATAAAATATTTAAGTACGTATATATGTACCTATATATTAAGTAGGTACCTACATATAGCTTTAGGTAAAGTTCATTATACAAAAATCATTAACTGTTTACTAAATCATCAAAAAGAAGACATAAGTACATTGAAAGATAGGTACCTACACAGTCAAAAAGCAGCAAAAAAGATAAGAAAAACGAATTGTTTTCAAAGAAACTTACGATTCCAAAATATATGACTATGATCTCTTAATTAGGTACACAATTTAAGCATAGATACGCTAGAAGACCACAGCCACAGTAATAGTCCTTATTCTAAATAAAATAATTATGTTAGTAACACATACTATTAACTACGCCTTATCATTGCATGTGATGTGCAATATATTTTGAAATATTACCAATTTATTTACAATATAACTTCTGCAATAATACCTAACAACGTCTGCTGAGTCCAATTTTTTTACGTAGATATAAATATTCCATAGTAAAATAGCGAGTCAGTTCACACTATAAGGCACAGTTGCTACAAAACTTTAACTCATTTCTATGTTTCATACATCACCATCATACGTCTCCAGTGAACCTGATATGCAGTAGGTAGAGATTATTACAACAAATTACCTCTATTATAAGAGTACTCTTATATTATGCACCACTTTTATGAACTAGGCACACGATAGTTTTTATCTAATGTTAAATTTAACACAACTATAATTTAAAGTACCTACATTTTGGCTTCAGATCTCCTTCATATGGGTCCTAATTCGGACAAAACTGCGAAACTATCTTTAATTTCGAGTCTTTGTACTTTTAAAACCTCTAAAACTATTTTAAATGCATTTATCTGACTTAATCAAATCTATTGCAAAAGCAATCATTTCTTGCAGTTTTGTCAAAGATTTAAGGACTGGTCAAACTGAAGTGAATCCAGGAGCCGGTTATAAGCATATCTTCGACGGTTCGTGGTCACAACAGTTGCCAAAACTTCATCAGATTGACAAGCTATAGAGTCAAACAAAACCTCTTTTCTTGCACAGGGTTTGTAGTTTGCACTCGCTTAGTTTGACCAATCCGTCACTACTGGGAATGTTTCTAATTTTATAATTTCGTATTTGAGGTACATGCTTAGGACCGTGTTTATTAGTTTACAATTAAATAAAAATTAAATGTAACTTGATCTCCAAATTTGACTGATAAAACTAACATTATACTAGGTACATTTTGTAAATAAATGTAGATTAAAAAAAAACAAAGTCTTACAAAAAATAATTTCCATATTCATGAACGAATGCGCCAAGGAAATGTTAAAACCATTATAATGGCAGTGAGTGCAGTCACTTACTTATAAGGTCATTCATGAATACGGGAATAAGGCTGGTATTCAAACTATGCAAGGCATAATTTATTATTCATTACACGCATTAGTGCACATTCATCCTTCGGCAGACAGTACATTTGATTGAATGCCAGCTACGTTTCGTTTTACGCACTCATCCGGCAATTGGGAAACTGTATTTACTATTTTATTCAATAGAGTTCTTTTGGCACTAATGTGTTGTCCGCAACAATGTGCTTTTGCAAATGTCGTTTCTGTTACACTTTATTGATTATACTTTGTGGGCTGGTGCTCTTTTCCTTTGCACTCGCACGTGCCTTCTCCCATCTGTTGATTCTGTTGATGGGGTAGCACATCACGGCTGAAAGGAGTAGGAATCCTCCTGACACGTAGAACGATATAGCATAGCTACTGGTGGCGTCGTACAGCATTCCTGAGAAATATAAAAAATACGAATCAATAACATGATGATGAGGTCAAATTATACAATGTGTAAAAAAACCCTGTCCAATCCGATAAGGGCACATAGGTACTGTAATAACATAACCAAAAAGTAATTAAAATTCTTAATAATTGAAAATAAAAAAGAGTATTTAAAATTAACGTTTTAGTACCAATATTATGCGCGATTTCAGACTTAATACATTATAAGCTCCGGACCCTAATTGCGTGACACACTAAACTTACAGTAGGAATCGGTTTTATTTTGACAGTTCAACAACATTCATTGCGTTATTTTCGTTGTTGAGCGGACAAATATTTCGAATATATAAAACAATGGATTAGCAATTTGCTTCAAAATCATTCTGATTGTGATTGATAGTGTGTTACGCAATTAGGGTACAGCTTTCCTCACGAAGTTTTTTTTTCACTGATGTCAGTGATGTCCAAGATTACTTAGAAAGAACATATGAACTGAAAAAATCTCATTGGTACTAGCCCGGATTTGAACCCACAATCACGTCAGCTTGTATGTCATAAAATAAAATGAAGCTCACCTGCAATAGGTGCCCCAATTAAAGCACCAAGGCCTTGGAAGAGGAGGAATAGCCCAAAACAGTTGGTGAGCCGATCCAGACCAAGGTACTCGACGACTACGATAGACCGCAACGCAGCGAAGCAAGCTGGAATTTAACAAATCACATTAACTCAAGTGATTAGGTACATAAATTTCATTTATACAGACGTATTACACCATGTTGGTATACTGAAATCATCGGAACGTGTTAAAATTAACGTGTTAATTATTAGTTTTGTTAATTTTTCTACATAGATCTCTCGGTATCGATCGTATTGTTATCCTTGGAATTAAAATAATGCTCTCTAGATTTTTTTACGAGAACCTTCACTTAGACAGGTAGTTGAGTGTGTCTTTCAGTTTTGAATTGATTACTTTTTTGGTTGAAATAATAATAACTTATTATCTTTTATTTTTTGGCAGCTGAGGCTGATAAGTCATGACTTAAGCTAAATAATGACCAACGTACCAACACAAAGGCCGAATATGATGCAGTATCCGAACTGGAAGTAAGTATCGAAGCAGAAGTTGCTGAACATGGTCGCGAGACCTCCGATAGTGAGAGCAACGGTGGTGACCAACAGCGCGGAGACCTTTGGCATGGACGACACCAGGCCGCACACCAGTCGCCCAACTATGTTCGCTACTCCGATTGACGACACCAACCACTCAACAGCTCCCTGCGGTACGCTATTCTCCATCGCTCTGTTTTGTACGTACACGAACGGCACAAAGAATCCTGTCATCGTGAAAAATCCACTGACAGCCAGAATCACGAATGTCGGAGATTTGAATAGGCTCACGTCCAACAGGGTAGCCAAAGCTCTACGAACAGCTACAGGACAAATCCGACATTTTCCCGTGGTCTCTTCTTTTTCGTCGTCGGGACAAGGTACGTGCGTTACAGCCATGTGGTACCCAAGGGATGTCCGTGACTTGTACTGTGGCAGCCTGGACAAACTGGCTCCGAAGAAGATATCTTCACGGTACAGAGGTCTGGCAACCAAGTCAGCGGTTGAGGAGCCTCGTCGGTTATTGGTAAAGTCTTGGCGCGACATAACTCTGAGAACGGATCCTCCAGCTCCGATCAAAGGCTCAGTTGCCTCGGGAGTGGTAGTAGCGTCTTCCTGTTCGTCTTTCTCAGTGACTGTTGCGTAATGAGGTTTGGTGAGGTTACTCTTGATTGTTCCTGCTGTGGCGGAGGAGCGTCGGTGTTGAGCGTTAATAGCAGTACTGCTTCTACGGAAGACCTCTTCTGCTGTCGGATAGCGAGTGTTGTTTGAGACACCCATCCAAGTATGAGGGCTGGTTTGGGTATGGAACTTCATGTCACTCGGCATTCTGATGCCTGAGTCAAGCCTGCTCTGCAGTTTCATCGTATCCTTCAGTTTTTCTGCTGCTATTCTGCTACGTTCCTCTTCATCCGCCGCAGCTGTTTCCTCCTCTACTACTACTTGGACTGGCTCTATTGGTTTGAATGTTAGAGCAAAGGCGATACACAGCAGCATCAAACCTGAAGCAATATAATATAATATTTAATCAGAACAGATGTTTAGGACAGGTTTAAATAAAATGTTTATGGATTTAAAAAATAGTTTAATAGTTTTATAATAAGTAAAGGGAGCAAATGATAATCCCTAAAAAAGAGAATTTCTCTAGATGTATTCCAAAAAAATAAACATTTTTTTAGAACACATCTAGAGAAATTGAATGTAATGAACAGTATTTTCTTTATTCGTTTTGTTACTGACCTGCTTGACTAAGCACGGCCATCCTCCAGCCATATTGATCTACAATCGAGCTCGTTATAGGTGACAATATAAAGACGCCCACACCGGAGCCACACAGAGCTATACCCGTCGCTAGAGCCCGCCATTTTTCGAAGTAGAAGCCAACAGTTAACACAGAAGGCATGTATATCAAGCAGCTACCGCAACCTGAAAACAAATTATAAATTAGGAAGATCTTAAGAAGCATATCTTCTCAATATCTACATTGCGCCTGAATTCCTCCAAAAGGGTGGGACAGAGGTGTATTAAACCATAATTACGCTCTATTTCATTTGAGGCGAGCCTGTTGCCACACAGGGCACAACAAAAATCCAGATTCCGGGTTGCTACTACGAAAAGCTTAGCGTATTTATAAATCAACATTTCAGAAGAATAAGATGTCTTCTCCATTCTCAACCAAAACCTGTTTTGGACACAATCTTACTAACTATTGAATAAACTGTTTTCTGAGTAGACAGTGGATATCGTACCTCCAATGATCCCGTATGTTATGTAAAGGAATTCGGGGCTGGTGGCATAATAGGAGACGGTGAAACCCGTTGCCGCGATTACGCTTCCAAGGATTGCTACCGCTCGGAATCCGTACCTGAAAATTAAAAGAAGATAACAGTCTGCAAAATTATGGTCATAAAGCCCAACGCCTAAGGGGCGAACAGCGGGGCAATTGCGTAACACAGTCGGAATCGGTTTCATTTTGACAGTTCAAGCTATTTGTAAAAGAAAATTACGCAGTTGTCTATTAAATCTGGACTACATTGCCACTGAAAACTTATTTAAACCAGTGTCATATTACCCACACATTTACAATCACACACCTACACTTACATACATTCATACATACAACATTCTTCATTTCTCCATTTCCATGGTCATTACTATTTTATTTTGTTAATTACATACCTAAGTACGTATCAATGAATAATCCCTACTTCCATACTAATAAAAGATATTATAAATTCCATATTATAAATTCGAAAGTAACTCTGTTTGTCTGTCTGTATGTTACCTTTTCACGCCTAAACCACTAAACGGATTTCGATAAAATTTGGCAAGGAGATAGAAGGCATCCTGGGGAAGGACATAGGCTACTTTTTGTCTCAAAAATAAGCCTACAGGGGGTGATGTAGGGGATGAAAGTTTGTATGGGAAACCCTGCATTATTTTAAGTTAGGGATATGAAAATTCAAATTCATACTTTTGGTAGGAAATAAAGAATTATGTGGTTCAGCGTTTTTGAAAAATCATCCCCTAAGGGGGTAAAATATGGGTTGATTTTAAAAATCACAAATAATATTAAAAATTTTGTGTAAGTACATCTTTTTAAGAGATTTAAGGGATTGAAAATGTAGTCATAGTTCGTATCTTGACTTCTTGAGGAAACATTTTAGTCTTTATTGTTAACCGACTTCAAAAAAAGGAGGAGGTTCTCAATTCGGTTGTATGTATTTTTTTCAACCGATTTGGAAAATTATTTTTTTATATTGAAAGAACATAGGTACTTCCAGATTGGTCCCATTTTTATCAAAATCCAGTTCTGATGATAGGATCCATGAGGAATTGAGGGAACTTCTCAAATATTATAGGCATTTAAATAATATTAATTACGTATTGTCATCAACAAGCATTTGCATTCAGAAAGTAACATTTGGTGTAGTGGAACTGATGCAGAAGACCACATATGTCCACGGGAGCTCCTCAATGATAAGTATTTCACGGGTGGCGATATCTCTATTAAGATAGTTAAGCGACTAAGACGAAGTAAATTTAAATAAATGGTTCTGATGAAAATGGTAGCATTGAACTGATCTGATGATGAAGCCGGAAGGTAGGCACCGGAACCCCGTAATAAAATAATGTATCCTAGCCGTGTTTGGGCTTATTGGAATTGTCATGGGATGTACTCTGGCTATAAATTATTTTAATGGTAATATGCTTCAAATTGCGCTACTTGAGTCGTATGTTATGTGTGACCTTGATTGTCAGAAGACAGATTTGGTCGTCGTGTGGTTGACTTAATAATTTGTTGGTGACGGCGTCCAAACCTGATGAAACTACGCATTCTAAACTTCTGACACGACTTAGCGCGACATAAATTTGCCTTTTTGTTAAGTTTTTATTTGAAAGGGTATAGTCCTGAGGTGGTTGCATTTAAATTTGGTCAAATATTGTTGAGTGGTTTTGGAGTTAGCTTCAATAATACGTTTTTTTTTCCATTTAGGGCTGATTTTTCAATCGTCAGATAACTTTTACCTGAGGAATAAATATGGCGGTTTGACACATCTATAATATAAAAGGAGAAACTGACTGACTGATATATCAACGCACAGCCGAAACTACTGGGACTAGGAACGTGAAATTTTGCACACGGCTTTCTTTTATAATGTAGGGGAGCACTAAGAAGGAGTTTTTGGAAATTCGACTTTTAAGGGGGTGAAAAGGAGGGATTTCGTTTGTTTGAAAAATCTTATTCCTAGAGTTAATAAACTTGAAACTTGGCCCAAATACTTATCTTAGTAAATTATGAACTTTGTAATTTTTGGTTTTTCTAAACTACCCCCACGAGGCGGATTGGGGGTGTCAAAATTTGTATGGAAGAATTTTAACACGCAGTCCGATTAACTCGAAACTCAGTATTTATACTTAAGTCCAAAAATAAAGAATAACCCGTATCAAGGTTTTTTCGAAAATCTACCTCGGACGGGGTGAAAAGGGGTTGTCAATTTTACAGGGGAGAATTTTACTGCGTAGCTTGATTAACTCGAAAATTGGTGCGAATAATCTTTGAGTCAAGTTTTGGAAATATCTTAAACGATTTTTTTAAATTCCACCACTGTGGGGGTGAAAAGTGGGGATATAGTTTAGATGAAAAATCTTATTCATTTGGTTAATAAACTTGAAACTTGGCACGAATATTTGCCTAAATAAGCAATAAATTTTCTTACTATTGGTTTTTCAAAACTACCCCTGACGGGGTGAGAAGGGGTAATTAGATTTTTAAGAGAAGGATTTTACTGTGTGGCTTGATTAACTCAAAAATTGGTATAAGAAATCTTTGATTTCAGTTATGGAAAAATCCGAAACGATTTTTCGAAATTCCACCCCTGTGGGGGTGAAAAGAGGGGATACAGATTATATGAAAAATCTTATTCCTTTGGTTAATACACTTGAAACTTGGCAAAATTTGCCTCAGGAAATAATAAAAATTGTCACTCTTAGTTTTTTTAAACAAGTAAGGAACACTAGGACCGTAAGAACAGTAAGAAAAAATTTTAACGCGCTGTCATATTTTAACTCGAAACTCGGTACTAATACTTTTTCGGAAGTCGGTGTCTTTGGATCTGTATTTTAGGTTTTTGCCACTGACTTCCGAAATTAAAGTTATTTTTCACTTTGTAGTGTTTGTTTTGGAAGTCGGTTGTTTTTATTTTTCACTTTTTAGTGTGTTTGTTCGTAATTTATCTGAGTTACAATAACCTAATGATAACTGCTCATCACTTTTTACAAAACTTTGCTTTTCCCGATGCAGGGACGTTAATTGTTGAGTTCTCTTGGTACTTCACCATCAGCTCCACTTCACCATATGCATTGTGACGAGCTTCTATTGCTTAACAATAATTTTAAAGTAATGGAATCGCAACCCGTGAAATACTTATTATTGAGTTGTTCCAGTGGCCATCTTACCATCTGTGGTCTTCGTCATCAATTCCACTTTACCAAATGTTGCTTTCCGAGAGCAAATGCACAAGTTACTATAAAAAATACCAAAATCGCTACAGGTGTGCCTATATTGAAGAGTTCCCTCGATTTCTCCAAGATCCCATCATCAGATCCTGACCTGATGACAATGGGACCACCTGGAAAGTATACCCTTTCAAACAAAAAAAGAATTTTCCAAATCGGTCCAGCCGTCTTCGAGTAATCGGGAACCATAAAAAAAAAGATTCCTAAGAACTGAGAACCTCCTCCTTTTTTGAAGTCGGTTAAAAATAATTTATAGCCAGAGTGCATCTCATGACATTTCTAATAAGCAGCGCTGTAAGCAGCATTTCTAATAAGTGGCATTTGTTGTTTGTCGGTATGCATTTATGTTCCGGATTGGCGCAAAAACGGTTGATTGAATTTAGAGGAAATTTGGCATACAGATGTTTTATAACCTGGATTAACACGTAGGGTAGGTGGTAGGTATTAATTTGATAGATTCCGACATACACGCGGGCGAAGCCGCGGGCAAAAGCTAGTAATATCCATAATTTGTATATTTCTTTGAATTTTATGTTGACTTGCTTTTCTTTGATTTTGTTTTAAATTTTTTTACGTTCTGCACTCAATTGCAATTTCAGACTTTATAACAACTATTATAACTTAACTTTAACTGTTTTGTAAATTAACATGTCCTTTATAAGAGAGCCGGGTGATCTGTAACTCAGGACCCTCCTACTTCAAACAACTTTCTCTATTTAAGATTGTGCATTTTATTAACCAGTGCCTGTAATATGATGTTGAGATAAGTAAAGATTTATGATTATGATTCATTACGTTATTCTCCTTGTTGAACATACAAATTTTTCGAACATATGAAGCAATGGATTAGCAATATGCTTCATAATCATTCAGAATGTGATTGATAGCACGCAATTAGGGTACGGCACGCTAGTTGCTGTAAGCTATAAGGAATTTGCGCTAAATCAGTAATGAATTCACTCACTTGTTTGCCAAAGCAGATGCTACGGGACCAAGAAGAAGGTAGAATCCAGCAAGCAAAGAGTTTATTGGCGCCACTTGACTTTCAGAGGCCTGAAAATAAAAAAAAATAAAAAAATTTAAATATAAAAAAAAAAAAATGAAAAAGTGAGCTGTGATAAAGATACCACAGTTAATGAGATAATTCAACCAGTGAATGTGATAATTTATTTCCTTCGTTTCCTGTTTCCCATAGATTTGATGACAGCCCGTGTTGCTTTTCGACTTAAGCGAAGTAATTGACCATTCATATTGTAGGTACCTAACTTTTATGCATGGTACTACTACGGGTACTATAGGTACAGGAAAGGGTGAGGAAGACCAAAGAAAAGATGGTTGGTTTGTATTAGGGATGTTATGAAAGAAAAAGTAGTGAATTATAGAGTGATGGCTGACCGACCCCAAGTACTATGGGACAAGGGCAGGGAGATGATGATGGGGTACAAAGGTAAATCACGTTTTTGCAACCTTCATAATGGGTGAATCTTCACTTCGGGATTTGCTCCCGAGATTCCTGAGTGATCTTTGCATGAAAATACGTACTTATTTCTGTCTCAAATCTCAATGAACTCTGGCCTTGACACAAATGGCACGGAATAAGTTGGCACACTAGACGAAAACCGAGCTGCGTAAAATAGTTCTAGTAGACAGAAACCTACAACAGTAATAGTTCGGATAGGTCGTAGTTGCAGAACACCCACATCTTGCGACATTCTACACCTGCTCATCCTACATGTTAGTTTGAAGAAATTACAATTAACCGGTTACCGTTATTATGCCAATATTTAGCTAACCGCAAACACGCCTCATTACAGGAAGTAACAGAAAAGGATATCGCCGATGAATAAATTCTGCAAATTCCCACGTCGAGACCCGTTCAAGGCGGCCCACACTTAGATGATATCGCAAAAAATACGACAAGATTTTTGTTGATATACATTAATTAGTGGACTGGCGATTTGAATGCACATGACCGTATAAAGCTTTCAATGTGAAGCTAGTGTTGATTTCAAGTCGTTACAATTCAGTGATTCGAGTGCGATGTGGAAGTAAATCGGTTACTTCCCGTGGTCACTTAAGTTTCCGTTGTCAATGTACTCTGGTCGTGTGGCCCACTGGCCTTGTTATTCTGACAGACATGTGACAGACGTAGTACGCTCAATGCACTTTTAGTATTAATTAAAGTGACATTTTAATGGAGCTGGGTCTTGTTAGCCCAGTTCAGAGCACATGTACCTAGAATGCCAGATTGATGTGTTAGAAATACTACCGTTTAACAGTACTTACAGGTTAATTTTATGTCAAAAACCAGTTTCATCCAGTTAAAACTGGATATGTCAAGTTTTGGCAATTACAAAGTCGTTCACTATAAAGTATTTAGGTTTTTAAACCGATTTCAAAGAAAGGTTCAAAGGATGTACTCAGTTCGTCGGAATCTTTTTTAACATGTAGAGATCCTGTGCAAGAAAATTAATCTAAATAATTTGCATGAAATAAAAGACCAGCGGGGTAATTGCGTAACACACTTACAGTAGGAATCGGTTTCCTTTTGACAGTTCAACAACATTCATTGCGTTATTTACGTTATTGTGCAGACAAACTTTTCGAGCTTAAGAAGCAATGCATTAGCAATTTGCTTCAAAATGATTCAGATTCTTATTGATAGTGTGTTACGCAATTAGGGTGCGGGTTATCGCCCGCACATATTTTCTCAGTTCCCAAATTATGTTTTCAAATGTACCGTGGTAAACAAAGACAGTTTTATTCCGTCGAAGACTGCAATGGGTTTCTCCTCTTTTGCCGAAACGTAATGTAACAAAACCTTTGGAAAACTTATTGTTGCAGCAGTAATCTTCCTTATCTTTAAAGCATGGGCTTTTCAATAAATGCTTTACGAATCCGGCCAGGTCTCATTTGGGAAAATTGCGAATGTAAACTGTACATTCAGCAAATACATTTAGTTAACAAGTTATCTAGATGGTTAACACCAACATACATATAAGTACCGTAGCTCGTTGCAGCTTCTAGGCACGTTCATTTAGTTGCCTGAAGTCTATGTGTGGTCCTATTTACATAAGCAAGATGCATAGGCTGTTTCGCAGGCGAGCGACGTTGGATGTTAGCATAACGGGAACGTCGGCTTATATAATACATATAGGATTTCAACGAGGCCCTTAGCACAGAGGGCATTGTGAGGAAACTTACATCTGACCAGTTTGAAAACAAAATCCCGTGCACACGATGACCACATCTGTTAGCAAGCGTTACTATATTAGCCGAGCGCTGCAAGCAAGAATAGTCCTTACGGTGTATGCTTAGATGTTGTGTGTGTGCTTAGATGTTCGATTCTCCCATGGTACGTGGACTTTTGCCTAGCTCTGCAGCTGCTGTTGTTAGCTACTATTAGTTATTTTAAGACCAACCCAACCAGTAATATCTGCAAAGTCTTATGATATTTTTTTGTTTATCCAGTATCCAACTTTCTGGTAACACATAACATCACGCCTGTATTCCCCGAAGGGTTAGGCAGAGGTGCACCTATAGTACATTCACATTTCACCAGTTATGTTGAAGTCCCATGTAATAGCGGGTAACACTTTGCCCGACCCGGGAATCGAAGCCAGGACCTCATGCTCAGCAGTAGCGCTTGCGACCACTAGACCCACGAGGCACTTCCTAGTACTGGCTTCGATTCCCAGGTGGGCATGGGGCTTAAACATAACTGTCAAAATGTGGGTATACCACTACAATAGGTAGGTAGGTACACCTCAGTCTAACCCTTCGGGGATTACAGGCGTGATGTTATATTATGTGTTGAAGTTATTCTTCCAGCCTAATTGAATTTAATCTGTAAAGCTATTTGCAAGTCACTTGAGTGAAGAATTTATTCGTAAGATATTATGTCAAGTTCGTCCAAGGCCATGTGCACATAACAAACACAGACGAAGTAGCGGGGGGAGGGGGAGTTAAAGTTATGTCATTATTGTTATTGAAATTGTGGAGGAAAATAAGCTGGTACATTTTAATGCGTGTTTACGTTCATTTTTAATAAAACATTGCAACACGATTGCATTACCGATTACGATAATGAACAGTAATAAAAGTGATAACAATGTAGCAAACAGGTCAAGAAAAACTTAATTGCTGTACAGTCACGAGCACTAATATGTGTACACTTAGGGAAATTCTAAAGCGATTTTCTCGTGAAATAACTATAGCAACTTAGAGATGCCTACCTATATTATAATTCTATGTGTTCCAAAACACGATGTTCTTAACAACATAAAATTACAATCAATACTATAGAAGAAAATCAGTTTTAAAAGTAGCTAAGTGTATACAAATTAGTGCTCGTGACTGTATACATTGCGGGCCAGTCCCGTAGGGTGCTTACATACTCGCCTGTACCGGAAACCTGTTTCTTTATGTAAGCACAGGACAGGAATAAAGTTCGTCCTTCCATCCGTCCATCTTGGTCTGCCGCTATGTCGCCTAGTATTTAATGGGACCCAATCAGGGGTTATTTTTAACCCATTTCAAAAAAGGAGGAGATTATATGTTCATCTGTATGTATTTTTTTTTTATGTACGATTATATTCATCGATACTTTCGTCAATTGTGGACCGATTTTGAAAATTCTTTTTCGTTTAGTAGAGAAAGCTAGCGCGGTAGCCCCATATAAATTGTATTAACTTTACTCGGGAAGTTTTTGAGTTAGCTTCGATAATAACATCAACAAGATACACAAATGTGTTTATCTTGATGATGTTATATTACTTCCTGTCACTATTGTTTACATAGCAAGTAGGAGTAAACGAATTGGTGTGGGGTAGGTACCTACCATAAAGAAAAAGTGAAAAATAAAAAATAAACTTTTTACAAAAATAACAATCGCCGTCCAAAAAAAAAAAAACAATACAAAGTGCAAAATAACTTTAATTTTGGAAGTCAGTGGCAAAATACTAAAATACAGATCCAATGTTATTTTTCACTTTGTAGTGTTTTTTTTAAAAGTCGTTTGTTATTTTTGTATTTTTAAAAAAATAATTAATAGGTACTCGTCTGAATAAAGTACCTAATCGATAAAACAGAACTCAAATCAAATTGTTACGGCGGATAAATCCATTTAACAATTACCTATCTATCAGCTACCATCGGAGTTCTTCAGGGCTAGTAAGAAACTCGTTCGTAATTGGCCAAGGTAAAAACTATCGAGATCGAGAGTCCTTATTAAGTAAAATTGTATGTTTTCTAGTAATCATAGTTGATGTGATATGATTAGTTGAATGTCACAGCGGTTTAATTTCTCTTTTGCTATTTTAGTCTCGATGGATGTTTATTTATGACTGACTTAAGAAGTTGCTATTTATACTTAGGATATATAAGATTTATCTATTGATACACGAAATCTCTCATTATGAACAACTTTTACTATGGGACCAACCTGAAATCGCGAAAAAAAAAATAAGCTGTTCTCTACATTATGACGAGTTATGCGAACGTAAATGTAACAACAAATTTTTTGTTTAAGAGATTCGTGTATGACCTTATATATTTTTTACTGTTTTAGTTAGGGATAAATATTGCAAATATCCAAGCACGTTGCGTTTTATAAGATAATTGCATTTTACATGGAAATGTTCTTAAATTGACATAAGAATCACTTTGGGGTCTTGTAGAGCCTTCTCAGCTCAAAACCACGAATTTAAATATTTCAAAGAGAAGCATCCCAAGTAAATGCCTTTATTAACATTTTGTGGAATTTAACCAACGAAAGTTTCAACTTTACCCAAGTGCATATGCACTTAACGCACTGAATGAGTGCTTATAAGTCCGTGGTGGCGTTTACACATTACATAGTCCGCATAATCTTGGACATTCCATCAAGTACTTGAAGCACAACTTTGATCTTTATCCCTATACAAATAGAGATGTCGATGACTGTTTTGTAAACAACAAACGCAAAATGTTTTTGTTTTTGTAACTGTAAATCGGTTGACGCCAGCTTGCATACTTGACCCTGCTATTACCAATGCAAATCGTCGTGTCTATGTGTCCAGGAAATGTACGATTAGCTTGTTTTCAACTGAGCTTTACGTTTAGCACATTGATGTAAAAAACCGACTGAAAAAAACAGAGTTCTCTCCTTTCCGGTTTTCTCCCTATGTTAGTCTACGGGAAACGCGGCTTTTTTACTTGCATTCAATCATTTTCTATTAGATGCTCCGATTTTTTTGACGATCTTTCCTCTACTCTTTTAAAACCATCTTATCACAACATTTTTGTTATACTGTAGCCTGTAGGATTACAAAATCCAACTGAAAAAATGTTTGTTTTGTTCAAAAAGTTTGGCAGAAGCCCAGATATTGCGTTCACACGTGGACACATCTAGGTGTTTATTTTCACAGACGTTGTGTTATCAGACGAACTTTGTTTGTCAGTTGCATAACATAGACCAAAACTGTTGTATTTTTGTAAAATTAATTTAAAAAAATATTTTGTCTCGCCACCGTGTCGCGTATTCAATAGTAATTGTCGTTTGTTATTTAAAAAAAAGTTACCGATGCATTTAAAAACAAAACCTAACATTCGCTAATCAATAATAATGCATTCGATTTGATCCGAAACGAAACGGATTAAAAATGCAACCTGTTTGGTTAAATGGCGTCTCGAGGCCGAGATCGTTCATTGCCCCTGCGCTGTTATGTGGGAACTTTATGTACTTTAGCATTGCAAGGGCTCTTGCGAGAGTGGAAAACTGTTAATAGAGCTGTTTCACTGAACCTGGCCGCAAATTCATCACGCAGAGAACGCAAAAAGCTTTTTCAAACAACCTTCATTGCTCTCAATTTTTTTGTCTATTCCGCTGCGCGGATATTATTGCAGGTGTAAAAAAAAAAGCAAAGGAAAAATCTTGTACCCTTCGATTTAAGCTTTAAACATTATTAATTGTCGTATTACAATCATTACAATAGCTGTCACCTATAAACATAATTAGGTATGTATCTCACGCAGAAATCCGGTCCAAACATTTGAAGAAGTCCTTCAGTGATTCTTGGGGCAACCCTACGTAGGCTGGTTCACGGCAAATTCCATTAACTGGCATCGATTTGACATCGAACTGGTGTAAATTGTGTAATTAATTGCCTTTAGATCGAGTGCGGGCTTCAGTGACGTACACAGCACGATACAATGATTTATTAACCAATGTTGTCTTTTAATATTGGAAGTGTTTAGTTACTGGGCTGTGTGTCTAGCGGTCGAGAATGTGCGCTTCTCCTGTATTTAATTACTGGGTCAAGCAAAGTAAAGTCGTAATTAAGTTGAATCGTATTCATTTATTAAAAGTTTGCCATTAAATGTTCCAGCTAGGCTAGGAGGGAAAAGACTAACTCTTAATCATCATCATCGTCATCATTTCAGCCGATAGACGTCCATTGCTGGACATAGGCATCCAGCGGATTCCTGCGGCCTTTACCAAGTCTTCGTCCACCTTGTGGGAGGCCTTCCAACGCTAAGTCTTCCGGTACGCGGTCGCCACCACAGAACCTTTCTGCCCCATCGCCCATCTGTTCTGCGAGCAATCCCTGCCCACTGCCACCGAAGTATCTCTTCATTTCTGATTCGATCACGTCGGGAAACTCCAAGCATAACCGTCTCCATTGCTCTTTGGGTGACTTTCAGCCTTCCAATGAGGCCCATTGTGAGCGACCACGTTTCAGTGGCATAGGTCATCACTGGCAACACGCACGGGTCAAAGACTTTCGTCTTGACGCATATTGGTATAAATGAGACGAGAGGATATTACGTAGCTTCCCGAAGACTGACCAGCCGAGCCGGTTTTGACGATTGACCTCTTTCTAGAAGTTGGACCTACCTACCTAACTGGACAGTTTGTCCTAGGTAAACACAATCATCCACAACTTGTGTAGTCTTCGAAATTCATAACGGTGGGTGTTACATGGCCATTTGACATAGCAACCCTCAATAACTCTGTATATTTCAGACTTGTACTAATTCTACTACTTGTCATAAATTAAAACATAGAAATAGGTACACGCAACTGCAATTAAAACGTAGGTACACATGTACTGGAACCGCTAATACGCATATAACTATCTAATTACAGTTCATTCAATGATTGACTGAGTGACCGAATGAATGGATCGTTGTGGCGCCATGATGGAACCTTGGCCTTAACATTTTGTTCAACGCAACAATGATAGTCAAGTCACGGTTCGCTGTAAAACACAATTGTAATTACGTTTGGTTATTTTTTTGTCATCATTGTATCGGTTTAATAAAAAATCAGAATTACTGATTACGGTGCAAAAAAAGAAAAAACCGGCCAAGTTCCGTAGTTGGGATGAAGAAAGAAAAGGCAGAATCCCAAGAACAAACTTAACATTGTAGTTGAAAAACATGTTCACCCATACATTCCAATTGCAAATGTAAGTTTGTACGCACAATATTGAGAGATTTGCCGTGTTATTTTAAGACCATAGACTTCTTATAGATTTTCCTGTAATCTATCTATAAATATAGAACTATTTTTTTCAAAATTTTAGGCTCAATAGTTTCCGGAGATAAGGGAAAGTTTTCGTCTATTTTCTTAAATAACTTTAAAACTATTTATTTTAACATTATAAAAAAAACGAGACCCCCACAGTAAGTCCTGTCATATGATATGTCACACGGTATAGTTTGCAAAATTTTTTTTTTAAATTTTCTCATTTGTCTCCCAGAAATGATATTCAAAATTCATTCATTTACGTAACACGTCCCGTGTTTGGATCACAGAAATAGATATTATTATGTGTACCAAATTTCAATTTAAGCAGTCCATTAGATTCGGAGCAAATTGGATGTGACAGACGGACAGACAGACAGACACACGAGAAAAAGGAGGAGCTTCAGTTCTCAAGTCGAGGCGTATATTTATATTATATTTTTTTAATGTATGACCAGGCATATCCTTTTACAGAATAGTCCGAATTGAACGATTCTTATTTTATTCGGGAGGGTAGACCTCGAAGTTGGTCCCATGTAAAATTTATTAACTTGGCTTGGGTGGTTTTTGAGTTACCTTCAATAACACGTATTTTTCCCATTTAGTTTATGTGGATGATTTTCTAAATTATTAAACTTCCTGTCACTGTAGTTTACAGATTCGGAGCAAATTGGCTGTGACAGACGGACAGACGGACAGACAGACACACGAATGATCCTATAAGGGTTCCGTTTTTTTTCCTTTTGAGGTACGGAACCCTAATAAACATGCAGTTAGCGTTCAAAAATACTGAACTCTAAAAACGAAACCTAATCAAGCGATGCATGGCTCAAAAGAAATGATGATTTGCAAAAGTTTCTTCTCCGAAGACACCTTGTATACCTACATTTTATAAAACCAAGTTGCCCAGGGGAAACCCCAACGTACCGTAAGAAATTTTGATACTAAGAAGAACCAGTTATGGTCAGTTCAAGGCAAACCCTGAGATTCTGAGAATCTAGTCACGTTTCAGTATTATTTAGATTTAAATTGTCGAGATGAACACGAACAATCTTCTCTAAAAATCTACGAACTTTTTCATTCATTTTTTATTTTTATTTTTTTATCTTCATTTCGTGTCAGGAGTTCAAGACAAGTAGGACAACTTGGGTGTACAGTCACGAGCATAAATATATTACTATGAACAGCCCGGCAATAATATCTGATTACATGATTTATATGACGGCAAATATATGTGATAATTTGTGGAAGGCATATACAAGTGGCAGCATAAATATGTGACATCGAAGGAACACCAGAACTATCTGGCGAGACAAGCGACGCCAAAATATAGGATGCTGCATCGGATTCAAAAATATATTACAATATCAACGGACATGTCTCGCGTCATAAATATCTGCGTACTCAGTTAAATTCAGAATTAATGATACATCGTTGTGATCTAAAATATCCGACTGATTTAAGCGAAGATACCAGTAGAATTCGTTAAGTGCCGACCATACACGGACTACTTGAAGCAGTCAGGATGGACTGCTGCAAGCTACGACTGCATAGTGAACTACAGTCTTCTACGTACACACATACACGAAACCGCTCGAGCAGTTGCAACTGCTTCGGGCGGTCGTGCGGTCAAGCAGTCGCCAGACATACACTGACTGCTCGAGCCTTCTATCAATAATAGCACTAGATTCCCGATAAGTGCTTCAAAAATGGCCCGAAAAATAAGAGGACAAATACTTTTGTGCTCTTATTTTTATTTAATATATATAATTTTCTATTTCTACGCCGCCGCCGTCGTCGTATGAGCAAAAGTAGCAGTAGTGCTTCTCCCTCAAAATCCATGTTGCTACTGATTTGAATGACGAGCAGTTGATATCAATTGCCCCAGCAGTTATCAATGGCAGCTTCAAGCTGTTGACAATGACTGCAAGTGCGGTCCATCTATGTTGATCAATCGCTAACTGCGCGAGCAGTCCGTGTATGTCAGCTCAAAGCATTGTTTTGTAAAAGTGTTGATCAGTTGTCGTTAGGCTATTGTAACTTAGATAATTTACAAACCGACCTACTAAAAAGTGAAAAATAAAAAACTTTTTACAAAAAAAAAAGAAACAACCGACTTCAAAAAAAAAAAAGTGAAAAATTAATTTTGGAAGTCGGTGGCAAGAAACTAAGCTAGGTTCATTAAATACATCTTAGTATTAGTGCTTGATGCACGTGATTCTAAAGGTAACACAAATAATTTAGCACAATGACCCATCATACCATCGACATAATATAATACTGATAGCCAAATGCAATTTGATTTCACAGTCACTCGATAATCAGTATTGGTTTTCTTAGCGACCCACTACAGCTAAACTCTCAGTACATAACTTTTGTCATTCCTCATACATTTTTATGATAGCGCCAGTTCCTGAATGATTTCCGAATAGTGTTTTCGGAAACGAGTGAAAAAGGCAACTTGAACTGTGTGATTTGCTAATAAACTACAGGAACAGACCAACATTTCAGAAAGAATGTGACTTAATTTAAGCCTGAACGTCGTATCGCGATTTAAGCTATAAGTAATATCCCATACAGCCTATGAGCAAAACAACAATCGAAGAAAGCGATATTATACCAACAATGTGAGTTGAGAGATTATACTTCAACAGGAAACGTCTGCACAATACCAGACATCTGGTCACACTAACACAGTTAAAAATGGAGTGACCATGTGAAAGATCTGTCATTCTTCGCGAGATTGCCTACATCGTGTGTGTTTCTACAGATCTATTATTTCTGGTCGCATATTAAAGTTATAAAACGGAGGCACGGTTATAATGACGCAATTCTTAGTAACGCTGCTCGTATAATGTGATGGTGTGGTGGCCGCAGAAATAGACACGCACGAGACATACGTCTGAAATACGTAAAGCAATATTTTTTTCTAGCTTTTTGGTTAATCATCCGTATATCGTAGCCAAATTTCTTTATTTAGTAGTAACACATTAAAATCTTGTTCATTGTACTATTTAGTACCAATACAAAAAACGAAGGAAATAAATTATTCGATTTAAAGATCGGCTTACAAAATGAGCCTGAAATAAAACTTACGTTAAAGTCGTGTTTGATGGCAGTCATCACTGCTCCACCCGACAGAACGACACCATCCACCACGAAGTTGCAACAGAAGGAAGCGATCATGACCACCCAACCCCAGCCGCCATCTGGAGGTACGACCTGAAAGAAAATTAAAACTCAGTTTAACATTGCTAAAGTAGAAGAACGCTCAAAAATGAGAGCTTCCTTAAACCTGACGATGGTCTAGTAACCGATAGATTGCAGGAAAACAATAATCATATTATCAGTACATCTGTATATGAATCAGGACATTTTATAGCTATGCCCAAATCTATGGAAGAAAACTTTATCTACGTTAATTCTCAATTTCCTGACCTATTGAGAGCGCCACGCGCCAGTTGCAGAATATTTTGAACGAAAACATTGAAGGGATATCTTTATTTTAATGGCCCTAATAAATCAGTTTGAGATTTTCCAGCAATCGAGGCCTTTGCGATCGCCACAGACATGAATTAAGCTGCTGTATTTTCTTTAAGTAGTGGCTTGTTACATTTGCAGCTTTACAGATTGCAAAACAGACAGATTCTAAACTTTTAAATAATAATAAGACCAAGCTCATTCATAATGTTAATGGATAATTTTGTGACAATATAGGGTTCATCGAGTACCACTGATTAAAAGATTAGCAGCGGACTTTACTCAAGAGCGGAAGATACTTCACAGTCTTCTTTAATGTAGCTCGTTCTCACGTCACCTTTGCCTCTGTTTGCTACGGTTTCTTCGTCCACATCAATGATTATAAAGGTCACCATTATCAATATTGATACCAGCTATTTCTATTAGTTTATTAACTATTCGTAGCAATTTATCTTTTGACTTGCTTGAAGTTTGTCACTGTTTTGGCAAGCTTGACAGTCATTGACAATAAACGACATCAAGATCAAGGAGGTGCATTATCAATTTGTGGCGCCAGAGTCCATGACCGTGAAGTGAGTGAAAGGAGTACCTATGTTATGATCACAGATCACAGCACTTGTCGTTTTGTAGTTTCTGCCATAATATAACTGAGTTTCTGCCAATCCCCAAAGAGAGAAATGCGTTAGATCATGTTTGTATGTATTTATATTACAAATAAATAAAATGTAAGTATGTTTGTTACGTCAAAATAACAGCTTTTTACAAAATCCATATGAAAATACATAATGTACCTACGGTTGCCTAAGGTACTTTAATTAAAAAAAAAAACAATTTTTAAGATGTTTGTCTGTTTGTTCTGGCTAATCTCCGAAAGCGCTGGACCGATTTTGACGGGACTTTCACTGGCAGATAGCTGATATTACAAGGAGTAACTTAGGCTACTTTTGTTTTAGAAAAATAATTAGGGTTACGTGCAAAAAATGAAAACGCTAATTTCTGGAACTACCAGTCGGATTTGAAAAAATATTTTTTCCCAATTCTTGAGGTTAGTTAGGCTTTTTAACATCACGCTACGACCCTTAGGAGCCGAGCAAAAAGAAAAAAGCCAGAAAGAACGCTAAGCGAAAACGAAGTAAAAGTGCGGGCGGGCGATGCAACACAGCGGGTCGAGGGACGAGAGAGTTTTATTAAAATGTGGCTGTTATTTTACTAATTTTGTGTAGGTATCTTATTATGACTTCCACGTGAACGAAGTCGCGGGGCACAGCTAGTTTTGCAATAATTTTCTTTGTAACTTTATCAGTGTTCACTCAATTACCCTTATGAATGAGCGAATCTGCTATTGAGCGATAATTCCCAAGAACTGGAAAGATTCCTTGACCCTAGTTGAAGGTCACATGTGATTTAAGACCTCGATATGTCGATAGTTTGACCGCTGAAGCCACGGAGACATCGTTATCAATTAGCAAATTAATTTGTAAGAACTCAAAGAGTTCCATAGAAAACACTGGATTATGTTAAATACATATTTATTTGTTTATATTAAAAAGGGCTGTTGTTAGTTTGAAAACAAATATTTCTGCATCGGAATGGAACTATTTTGTGGCTGATTTATATGATGTGATGAGGAAAAGGCACGGCGAGTCTTTAAATTTAAAGTATTTTTCTTCAGTTTCTACATAAGTAGTTCCATTCCGGACTAATTTTTTACAAGTTACTATTTTTATCATTTTGAGGACCATTCATCTTCTGAATCATCAAGGCACCTTTTGCATTTTAAATTGAAACGAACTTACAAAGAGCTCAATAATGCAAGATAATCCAGCGAGTTTTTTTATTTCTGAATCCAGTTCTCTAGTGTGCGTTGCATTTAGAAGGCAGATTACAAAGAGCTTTAACATGACAACAAAATGTAGGTTCCCAATACTAGTGTGGCCCAAGCTAACACATCAAGCATTGCTTCAGCTGCTTTCTGTGCAATCTCTTTCCTCCTTTGCCAAATTCTTCTAAAAGCCATCGTGATTTGATCCGAGTTCCGTTAAGACAGACGCAGTATAATATTATAAACTTTTCAATTAAAATACAAACGTTTCAGTTACTTAAAGTAACAGAAGCAGTACAGTCATAGTAATTTCAGCAAACGCCAAAGAAATTGTACAGAGAAGAATCGCGTTTATTACTCGTTCAGCAATCCTACGTATTATTCTGTTCCTTTTTAATTTTTTTTCAAGCACTGTCATCTTTTTCTAGTAGCTCGCATCCAAATATAAATATTCTTTAGGTACTCGTTTCATACCTTGCTGTTATTGATTGGTGATGTTCATTGTAGCCTGATTTTCATCCCTGTTCTTCGCAACTGCAGACGCTAATACATTCGAATTTTACTTCTATTTCATCGCTCTGAGTTTGCCTTGTCTTCGAAAAGAAGCCTTTAGGTATAGGATTACTAATTCGTTCGAAGCCAAACACAACGTAGCAGATGTGGAGGCCGACCATTAAAACTATAAATGCATTAATATGTGCAAGTTTTATCATAGCCTACTGGCTTGGAAGAATGGGGACTTCTCGCTTCGCCCCATTTGATCTTAGTTTCCACCAAATCTGTTGGCCATGTATATTAAAATTTTAGTGTCACAGGTGTCGACAGTGAACTTTTCTTGTCATCATTATTTTCTTTTATTTTTTTTTTGTTTATGGTGTTTTATAATCAAATGAGGTTTTAATACGTTCACGTTCCTTGCTGTTTAGACAAGTTGTTACTAAAACAGGGTTGACTAAGTTTGATGTTTACTTACCAATGTCGCTGTACGTTCTTCATCGCTGGTGCGAGAGTCATCAGTCGAGCCCGTTTTGAAGGGCCGTTCGTCCGTCGCGACCCGTTGCTTCATCGTTTCTGCCCTGTAAAAGATAAAACGAACATGAGTTTCATGGAACGTGGGTTATGTTATATTACAGTATAAAATTATACAGTAGTAATGTCTTTCGAAAGCTGCAAATGTCAAAGACAATGATCCGGTACAAATTGTGATATATGCAGTAAGTATTAGGTAACATATGGGCTATGAGAGTGAGGGAAGAGTGAGTGCATCTGTGTCTGTGCACAAACTTGTGCTCTATAATGTCTCCCGCGTAGAGGATGGCAAGTATCCGTTGAGATTGTCCGCCATGGCCGAAATTCGGTCTGGATATTAGGTACCACAATCTACAACCATCATAAAATTCGTTTGATATTGATAGGAATTGTACAGAATCTAATATCTCAATCTAATATCTTAATCTGAGAGGCAATTTTCGTAACTTAAGAACATTCACAGTCTGATCTCAGTCTCAAATTATGTCAAAAAAACCTATAAATAATTTCCCTTCATTTTTGACATTTGATTGACGCTGAGATGAGATTGCGACTAGATTTTTAACGTTTTTAGTTACGGTAATTGGGCTTCTGTTCCAATTTGTGACTGAAACCTAATTAGGTTTGGTACCTGATCTAATCTAAGGAGGAGCTCGTGGCTAAGTAATAACAGCCGCACGGGTCGAACCATCAGGTTAAGCTACGCTTGCCGGGGTTGTCCGTGGATGGGTGACCATCTTTACATACCGAGACTCCTCCGTGCCTCGGATAGCACGTTAAGCCGTTGGTCCCGGCTGTCATTCGTAGATCTTTGACAGTCGTTACGGGTCGTCAGAGGACCGAAAAGTCTGACAACCAGTCTTACCAAGGGGTATCGTATTACCCAGTTACTGGGTTGTGGAGGTCAGATAGGCAGTCGCTCCATGTAAAATACTGGTATTCAGCTGCATCCGGTTAGACTGGAAGCCGACCCCAACATAGTTGGGAAAAGGCTAGGCAGATGATGATGACCTGATCTAATCTAATCTACAATTCCCACCCACGAATTAACGCCCCCTCAAAATTGGAGGAATGGGACTACATTTTAGGCTTACACGTTTGTGCACTAAAGTTTTCCACAAGATACGAAGATACCAGTGATACCAACTAGATACTCTCAAACATGGGAGTTATTAAAGGCTTCATAATGGAGTTAAAACAAAATGTAAAGCCAGATAGAGAGGCACTAAGTGTTTTTGTCTGTAAGTGGCTTGTGGATGAGATTTAGAAAAAAAATCAAGTGAACATGCTTAGCTGTTCAGAAGTATAATATAACCTCATTGTTAGAAGTGCGTTTAGCTAATATAATAACGTTTAAAGCTTAAGTGGGACTGGGTCGGACATGTCTGCCGCATGTCAAAAGAGTCATGAGCTAACGGCCGAACCCAATAACTTATCTATCACCAATTTTGGCATACTGGATATAGAAAAAAATAACTATCTATGGTTTTATTGTCCCAATAATCTATAAGAGATTATTGAATCTTACGACAAAATGTTCTTAACTAACTTTTTAGACCTATATTATGCTGCTTATGCGTATGAAATTTAATTAAAATTGGTTCATTCATTTCGAAAAACAAGGACTTGAAAGTTTGTATGAAATGCCGTACGTCGTAAACGCTCTTAAGTAGACTATTAAAGATAAAACGCATTAATAATTAATAAGCATTTATGAGTGAAATTGTCGTTCAGCGCACCTCTAGTCAGGTCCAGTGCATATTTTGCTTTACGATTCTGTCCTAGAAGAATATAAGTTTCACTTATGTTTTGGTTATTATAAATACTTGAGACCAAAAGTATCGATGCGTTCTAGTAAGTACATTGTTGACAAAACTTATGTCTATTAGAACAATAGTGGAAAAATAACATACTTAATATATTTCGACATTAATAAAAGTAATTTAATGGGCAAGTTCGAAAACTACCTACGCTGCTGTGAGACCTTGCTTCTTACCAAATTTCATGATTCTAGGTCAACGGGAAGTACCTAAACTTAGGTTTTGATTTTATTTGCGAGTAACAGACTATATCGCATTAATGGCTGTGTTTTTTATTGCGTCGACTTAGAAGCTTGATTTTTATTTGATATTAATTTCAACTTGATACCTCCACGCGTTCCTGGGAAAAAGGTCTTGACAGACTGTCAGACGGACCAACGGACGGACAGCGAAGTGCTTCTTTTTACGAAGGGTTCTGTTTTTTTTCCTTTTGAGGAACGGAACCCTAAAAGTAATTTGAGAAAAAGAACAAAAATGTAGGCAGTTTGGAAAAGATGCCTAGGAGTGGACACTACGTGACAGATAAAAGGTAGGTACTCTACTCAGTGGTTGGTTCGGTTCCCTACAAAATGGTTGAGCTGGATGGTGCTGATCCAAGCGTCATGTTCGTGAACGGGCGCCGTCAGTGGAGACTGGTCATCTCTTAACTGCTAGGGCTTATTTTTGATCTTATGTTTTGGGTTGTTTTTAATTATTTGTTTTTTACATTGTTCTCACATATAGAAGCAACAAGAACAATGTACCTACCCAGGATTTTGTAATAATTTTGATTTAAAAGAGTGTCCATGGAGTTTCTTGCCCATTCTTCTCCATAGAGATCTACGTTTTGGAATGGGCAACTAGCTTCAATTTTCTGACTAACTGACTGACTCTTTAGCGACTCAAAAGTGCCTGTAATTGGTTTAATTGAAATAAATGCTTTGAGTTTGAGTTGCAATCATTTGCGCTACCTCCAGAAACATTGGCAGACACGTTATACAACCGGTCAATTTGCAACTTAATAAACACAACTATGCATTAATGAATAAATAAATGAAATAATAGCTATATTACAGACAAATAATTCAAATATATGCGAGTGCGTAGATGTCTACGCTATCTACGTACAATTGAGTGGATTGACCGGTATTCAAATGCCAAAAGCAATACGTGATAAACTAATGCAAAAACAGTGTGTGGCGAAGCAGAACCGAGGTACGCCATTCAAGAGGTGTCTAGTCAACCAGAAAATGTATATAATACAAGTCCCGGAATTAACGCACAACCTTTTAAGTCGTAAAAAAATAATCATCTGTTCCCTACATTTTGACGAGTTAAGCGAACATTTTTTTTCGCGATTTCAGGTTTGGTCCCATAGTAAAAGTTGTGCATAATGATGAGTACAATAACCCTTCAAGAGGTTGGCAGTTATTTCAATTACACCATATACATATACAACGCAATTTCATATTATACTAAGCGCAAAACTTTATGAGCTTTCAGAAATTGCACGCGAGCATGATTTACATCTTATACGTATAAGCAGGGTCAAATTAAATTAGCTAGCGAAACTCTGCAGATGTGATGGGTATCGATATCATAACACGATAAATTTAAAATAAAAAATTTGACAGATTTTTTTAGGGGTCAACGAACGCTGTTAGTGTATGTTGTTACTTGAATTACGAGTTGATAAAATCTGTTTTATTATATTTTATCATGTTTAGATATCGATACCCATCACGTCTGTGAAGTTTACACAAAAAAAACTTAAATTTCAATTGATTACACAAACTACGATCCATGACCACACAAAAAAAAAATAATTTCGTTTTTGTTTTATCATGTTTAGATATCGATACCCATAACGTCTGCGAAGTTTCGCTAGCCAATTTAATTTGACCCTGTATAAAACGTAATTTCATACTGATATTTGAGTTGTGCGCATGTTTTTCACTTATTGTATGAAAGCTGATACGGCGGACGCGAAGAAATGGCGGCGTCATATTGCGATCTGACGTACTAATTCTAATGGTAGGTACAGAGCCGAGAATTTTATTATGCCATAAGTTTTTGAAAGTTTGCGTATAAACTAGACTACAAGGTCCTATGGACGAGAGCGTGAAACTCCATGGATCCTACTCCTCACTTTCAAGCTGAATCTAAACACTCACCTTGTTTTCAATTAGAATTTTATTGGGAACTAGCTGTGCCCCGCGACTTCGTTCGCGTGGAAGTCGTGAGATACACAATATACTAAAATAACAGCCACATTTTAATAAAACTCCCTCGTCCCTCTACCCGCCGCATTGCATATCCCACCCGCGCTATTACTTCGTTTGCGCTTAGCGTTCTTTCTGATTTTTTTTCTTTCGGCTCCTAAGGATCGTAGCGTAATTTTCAATAGCCTATAACTATCCTCGAGAATTGGGCAACCAAATGCAAAAAGAATTTTTCAAATCCGGTTTTTTGTTCATAATTTCATGGGTTTTATTTTTTTAGCGCGGAAACCTAATTCTTTATCTAAAATAAAAGTAGCCTAAGTTACTCCTTGTAACATCAGCTATCTGCTAGTGAGTGTCCCGTCAAAATCGGCTCAGCGGCTTTGGAGATTAGCCGGAACAAACAGACAGACAGACAAACATTTTAAATTTTTTTTTTGTTTTATGTACCGTATAATTATACATTCATATGCATTTAGTAAAAAACAGTTATTTTGATATTACAAGCAGACACTTCAATTTTATTTATTTGTATAGATAGATACGAGTATCACATTGAGATAATTTCGTGCAAACTTTCGCTGCTTTCGCCTCTATCTGTACTTGAGCTAGACCACCACCTCTTAAAGCAGTATTACTGTAATCTTACTTGAGTGTGGGAAAGAGATGGAGCTAGACGTCCTGTATAGCTCCATCTCTTTCTCACACTGAAGTAACATTAAAATAATACTGCTATAAGAGGTGGTGGTAGGCCCCCTTATGCCTTATAGAATTCTAAAGATACCGGCCGGGAATTGGGAGACATCTGTAGTTTACCAATCCCTATCCTGATTCTTTCAGTCTATTATCAATGTCTGTGATCAATAATAATTACGGAATCTATATAAATGTTCGTAGAAGATTGTGGAAGATCAAGACTCAGACTGGACTATATGTATAAGTATTTTAATTACTGAGTGACTTATATTCATAAGACTTCTAAGAGAAACTGTTCATAGCTGCGCTTTATATCTATATGAAATTGAACTACAACACTAGCACTTCCCCAGCGACTTCGTCCTAAAAAAAATCAGCAGTTACCTGCATATACGTTCGCATAACTCGTCAAAATGTAGAGAACATCAGATTTTTTTTCGCGATTTCAGGTTTAGTCCCATAGTAAAAGTTGGTCATACATAATGGAGGAGTACAAGACCCCTTAAGAGGTTATGCGTTAATTCGGGGACATGTTATATAGCCTTCAAATGAATTTACGCACTTCGCACTAGTTATTAGAACAGCTTTGTAACTGAAACCTAGTTTTAACCGCAGGAATAAAATCGGATTTTTTCGATGTAAAAAGTATTCTAAAGTCCATCGTACTATTTCCATACCGCTGTTATCTACATCTGCGGGGTGATTGCGTAACACACTTACAGTAGGATTCGGTTTCATTTTAACAGTTCAACAACATTCATTGCGTTAGTTACGTTGTTGAGCAGACAAATTTTTCGAACATATGAAGCAATGGATTAGCAATAAGCTTCACAATCATTCAGATTCTGATTGATAGTGTGTTACGCAATTAGGGTGCAGGGTTGGTTTTCTCATAGAAGATACGTTCGAAAGGCAGCGCAGACAGAAGTTGAGGTCATAATTTCGCTCATGGCGTGCTTTCATTTGCTGTACATTCTCATGTCCTACGGGATATAATTGTAACACTAATTTGAGTTTCATGGTTATTCTTAAACCACGTGCTTTCATAGTCGATGCGTACACAGTGAATTCAGTTGTATAAACAATAACACAATACAAAGACTTCGTTAATCCGTGACGCTAACGCAAACCGATATCAATAAATGTAATAGAAACGTGAACAAAACTGGTGTGTTCATTTTAGTAAAAATAATGGGAACCTTGAAAAATTTACTGATAAAGCAGTAACTTGGCAAAATTGTGGTTTTCCTGGAAGGAAGTTAGTGACCATTTTATGCTAATCAAAAATAACCATCGAAGGAACTGACCGATCCAGAACAATTTGAACTTTTGGTACCTTTTAATTATTTGTGGATCCGCTTATTTGCTACTGACTATAAAAAATACTACAAAGGTACTAGTTTCATAAAGTTAACTGCTTTTAACGTTAAAAAAGAAGGCTATTGAAAACAATGCTTGAATACCGCCTCTACCGGCGGTACCGTTGACCTTTTTTACTCAGTACAGTACTCGCTAGTATCGGAGTGGTTCCAAACCATTGAACGAAAACGTCTAATGTGCACGATATAGTTGATCATTCTGTTCGGTCCAATAGTTTTAGGAACAGGGGCAGTAAAACACATAGTTTTAATGTAAGTAAACGGTGAATTGAAAAAATACACGATTGTCGGTTTAAGTCTTTTGTCATGTTTGAAGCATAAACTAAAGTGTATACAGGGCAAGTTTGAAGGAAGTTTGAACTTTTTAATATTGTCTTTTTATTAAATGTAGATAAGTGTCTTTTAAGAGCGAAGGCAGCCGCTTTATAAGTGTCGAAAAACCTCAGAAAATGAAAGATCCGGCGATCACCAATAAATATTTAAGGCAAGTCCCATTTAACCATTAATTCGAAATCTAGCTATTATTCTATCTACTTCTACTTTATATCTGTAATATTTATATAGTGTGCATAATAAAGAGTATTCTATATGTCTATCTAGCTCTATCTTCTACCATTTCCTACCTGCTAACCTAACCCAGTCAGTCACCCAATCACCCACTACAGCATAAATATCCCAGATAAAGCTCATGACTCAGACTACCTGCGTAGCAGAAAAAAGTATCCAGACTACTTCAAGAGAAACCCACTCTTTTCAATGAGTTGTAGATACAGCTGAAATTATATCGTTCGTAATTCCATTGTTGTATCCATAAACTGCTCCCAGACGGAATCGTATTTACAATGAAAACATGACGCATGGTATGTGTATGTAAATTGTAATACAGTTTTTTTTAAACACTGACCTTGTGCAGACTTTTTTCTTCGGAAATTCAGGCGAAATATTTTCAGTACGACGTCGTTAAAAGATGCCCATCCA
This sequence comes from Fissipunctia ypsillon, assembly GCA_947568875.1. Classification (NCBI taxonomy): domain Eukaryota; kingdom Metazoa; phylum Arthropoda; class Insecta; order Lepidoptera; family Noctuidae; genus Fissipunctia; species Fissipunctia ypsillon. The sequence goes on from OX387643.1 coordinate 7,473,252, forward strand.
TACATAAATATTACCCATCTCTCCAATATTCCAATGTTTACTCTAGGGTGCATACTCGGTAGACTCTAATAATCCTTCCATATCCTAAGGGCACGTCTTTCCTACCATTACCGCGCCCCCCGGTCTACTCCTTGATATGCAATGGCCTATGTAGCCCCATGAAACATGAGGCTACAGGGGCTAGTATGAATCTTTGGGTTCATTCGAGTAATCGAGCCTGGTTAAACCACGCTGGGGTCGGTGCATTTCATTCATTCATTCATAGAGCTAGCTGCGCTATGCGCTTGGGCAGAGGCGGTACCAGTTAAAAAGTTAAAGAGCTGAGCGTAACTTAAGTATAAATTGTAAAATAGCAGTTATTTGTAATTGTATGTATAACAAACTTCTTTAGCTGAGAGTATTAGAATATGGCAAAGGCTCCAGACGCGAATCACGCGCGACACAAAGGCACGACTCGTCGCGCAAAACGTGGTGCCTTTGTGTCGCGTCGCGTGTTGCGCCTGTTTGCAGGAGCCTTAAGTCGTTGCAACTTTTGTTATGTCGTTTGCCCGTCACTGATCGGCCAAAGTTTATAACTTATAGGAACTATCTTTTTAATATGGATAATTTTTAACCTACTTCAAAAAAGGAGGAGGTTTTGCATTCAACGCTTTTTGTTCGTTGAGCTTTTGCGTCATATTAATACTGCATATGGCTGTTATTAAATAAGCCTAGGGATCGAAAGAAGGGAGAAAATAAAATGAAAAGCCTGTAGGGTGTGTAGTAGAGTAGATACCTAACAATTTTGCAACTAACTGAAGAATTGAAGTAGAAAAACACAGATGTGAGCTCCAATTTTCAGCATCCGTCCGGTCCTATACAATTCGAATGCATCTAAAGGCACCTAAAGGTCGCCAGACACCGATACACTTAGTTCGAATTATTATACCTATCACAACACGTGAATTTACTTAGCTCGAACAAAACAAATAATAGTTCGTTCCAATATCCGATATGGCCGCGTTCGTTGGTCGATCCGGCTGACACAACTACCTACCAGCGTAAATCATGACCATTGTGCACTGATAACAGTGATAAGAACGGACGTGGCGACCTCAGTGAACGTTACTTAACTGTTTACTTATAAATGTCGGAGCTTCGGGCGTGTTTATCAATAGTAAGGCCGAATATTAACTTGAAAGATGCGCGAGATAAGATTGACTCATAGTAACTTACAAGCATTTGCTTGCCACCTAATTAGAGTTTGGTTAGCGAATCGTGGTACAAGGAAATGGCGACAAATTTAAAAAAGATGTAGACGAAGCAGGTTGCTGCCTATCACATTTGGCGTTCCGCAGGGTAGTACCCTTGACCCGACGTTGTTTACGCTGTACATTAATGACGTATTAAATCTCCCTCTTAGGAATGCTACATTGATTTCCTACGTTGACGACACAGCATCGTTTTCCACGACACGTCATGGGACTGAGTGTATCAAGTGGCGGAACAAGGCGTCTCTAAGATAGCGCAATCCCTAGACACTAACCTACTGATAGTAAACGGTAGTAAAAGCAAGTATATTGCTTTCTCCAAAACAAGCTCCTCCAGTGCCTCTCAAAGTATTTCCTTAAAACACACACACACCTGCCCACATGAAAACAATATTGCCTCACACCTGCCACACCATCCCTGCCCATACATAGTCCTTGAACGTATATCTCGGAATAACCATAGAAAATAACTTGACGTACAAAGCCCACATTTATGCCCTTTCCCGAAAACTAATACACGTCTTCGACACGATATCGATAGCGATATTCTGCGATTGGTCTACTTCACACTCTGCCAGTCAATCATACAGTATTGTATCTGCATTTGTGGACCCGCTGGTAAAAACACATTTATAACACTAGAGAGGGCGCAACGGGCACTGATCAAGGTTGCTCTAAAAAAACCTTTCAGATTCCCTACATACCTTGTCTACCATGAATTTCAAGTCCTCAGGGTACGACAAATATTCGTACGCCAAACAACCCTTAAATATCACACAACAATAAAAAATGGCCCGACTATTAGCGAGCGACATAAAAAACATACGTGTCTTTAGAGTACCCATACCAAATGCCAAATCCGTTTTTGCTGAACGCTGTACCTATTTTTCCCATCCCAAAACTTACAATAAAGTTAGCAAAATCTGCAACCTAAAGAGCTGGTCAACTACGACCTGTAAGAAAGGCCTAACTTCAGCTCTTTTAAAATTATCATACGACGACACCGAAGCCTTGATATAGCACCTACACACACACACACAAACACCCACACCATAGCACAAGCCCAACGTTAACCATTGCTATTTTATTTTGTGTTCAGGATCGCTTAGTTTATTTCTCTTAATTAAGGAGTTAATACCCTCTGAATAACGCACTATGGCAAGGTTTTACTCGAGGTAGCGCCTTAATGAGTATCCAACTGGTGGCCTCTTCAGTACACATAATAGTACTTAGTTAGGCCACTATTGTATTCAGTGAAATAATTGTACATATATTTGCATATCTATGTGTGTTATGCAACGACATTGTTTCGGTGCAACCAAACAATGGCCTGACGGTTTATGCATGCTAAATAACATCAATTTATTACTACTGCCCTTATTTTCAATGGACTTGCAATGGAGAACAGTGTTCCCTGCAGATACATGAAAATATAAAGGTAAGATAAAAGATTAATTATTTTTTTTAGGAATTACTCAGTAACAGCCCGGAGTCTGAATTTGTCCCCGGTTGATGGCAATAGGCTCGCCCCCAATTACATAGAACTTAAACATAACTGGCGAAATGTGGGTGTACTAAGGTGTACCTCTGCCTAACCCTCCGGGGAAAACAGGCGTGATGTTATGTTATGAATGAAAATGTTATCTTTTTAAATATCCAATTGATAGATAAACCTTATTCACTTTTGAAAAGCCTGTTAGAAATTAAATACTTATGCTTTTTGTTTCCTTTCAATTGGAGCTAATTGAAAGGAAACAAAAGAGCTACTTAATTGAAACTCGTATTTCGTGGGCTACCCTGGCGCTTTCGCCTTTAGTTAATGGTTTACTGTTCATCAACACAATTAGTTAGCCCTCTATCAAACCTATCACCCCAAGAAAAATAGGTTGACTTGCACATTCAATGATCACTACCCACGTTCTCATTTCTCAGTCATCACATGGGTGACTCATAACGAAAAGCGTGGGGTTGTTATTGGATTTTTACGTGTTTCCATTATGAAGTTCTCAGAAGTCTGGATATAGGCTCGTTCCCTAATACATGGGAGTTGGTGGGACCTATTAGAAAGCTGGCGAAATGTGAGTGCATAGGCAGGCATGCCTATACACTTAAACCAGATACCCCTGAAAGTATTCCCCAAATAACTTCACGTCTGCATAAACGTGATGTTATATACAACACTAATAAACGATCAATGAACACGATACAATCATTCAGTTTACTAGACGGTATATCACCCACGAGTACATAACCTAATCACGTGACTAGACGGTGTAATCTATCGATAAGAACGTGGCGCTAAATGGATGTGATAACGGTTGTGTTATGTGAACTTTAGGGGACGCTGTTGAGTTCATTAGGCTATTTACAAACTGTGGTGATCAACACGTTTGAGAAGCATGCTGAAAGTACAGACGGCCGCAAGTTAATGGTAGCCACTTTCTTCTTGAGCTGGCTGGCCTAGTGTAGTGCGGACACTCTACTAATGAAACTGAAAAAGAATTTTCGTTACGTTCGTCTCGTTTCTACTTTCAATAGAAGAAGAGGTCAGGTTATACAGGTTTTATTATTACTGACGTACAAAGCTATTTTTAACCGACTTCAAAAAAGGAGGAGGTTCCCAATTTGTTGTATTTTTTTAATTATAAAAACAAAAGCAAAATATTGATTCATTCGGAACTTTATAGTTTTTTATTCATATAAAAAACCATGCCATTACTTATACTGCGAAATTAGGGGTATTAAACATTTTCTTCTGAAAACTATGTTTTGTATTTAAGAAAAGGCTGTTTATTAGTTATATTAAACTGTATTAATTTAGAGACAGATTTAGGTACTAAAACAGAAGCAGACGATTCAATTTGGTATCTAGGCACACGATTCGACCTCTAGCTGTTTTGACATTCGCCTGACCCTAAAGTTCACCTACGTAGTATCAGTTGGCAACTGACTCTTAGGTATATTCCATAATTGCCATCGATATAATGAAATGTAAAACAATATTGTTTATATTCGAGTGGGGGCTTATACCTATATACATAATATGATTATAAATTAAAGTCGATTTTCGCGTCTGTCTGTGTGAACGCGTTGTACTTCCAAACAACACAACAGATTTTCATGCGGTTTTTTATACATTTTAACCATAATTTAGAGAATGTATTCCGGAAGGTTTATGTTTATATTACATTAATAATAAACTTGTATATAATAAAGAAATCTTGTTGTTTTTTTTCTTTGTCGTAAAAACCGTGAAAAGCAGGAGTGGGTCGCTGGTATTATACAGTTGACGTGAACGGTCAATACACCAGAGATAGTAACCAATTATTATTGTTATGCAAAGAAAGAAAACAACAGCATTACTTATCTCTTTTATACGGTAAGTTTCCATGTTAAGTAAAGGAAAATAAGAGCTGTATTAGGTTATTTGATAACCATAATTTAATAATCATAGAATATTATTTAATAAACTTCTTACAGAAAAAAGCTCCTCGCGTTCTGTAAGAAGTTTTCCATATCTGCATCATTCACAAATAAACATTTTTAACATACAGATATGGAAAACTGATGTCAAACTTTATACTAGATCGCATCAATATTCGCATGCGCACTATCAGCATTTAATTTTCTGCATGGCTTATTGTTTAAAACGTTAAAAGAAGACCAAATAAAATTATTTGCCGTCACTACTATCTTCATGTTGATTACGAACTTCTTAAAAAAACAGTCATCAATATAGGCTTATGAATCTGACGTTATGATTTGCGTACTTTCATATTACATGTATGTGTTTGACCTCTGACTTTTAATGAACTGTACGATAAGTGGTGGATCTCTTATGATTTATTCTCCGAGATTGGATGATAAATTGCAGTGGAAAAGTTATTGGTGTTATGTTATCTCTGTTTGTGTCTTGGCCTTATCCTAATTTATCTGGGGTCGGCGCAACATGTTTTTTTTTTTCCTATTAGTTGTCTTCTCTGTTGTCACCCCCATTCTAGCTATATCATCTTTCACGCAGTCCATCTATCGTTTATTTGATCTTCTTCTACTATTATAGCCATACTTATTTATACTAAAACTTTCCTCACGAAATTTTCCTCATTTCCCCATTTATCACTCTACAATAAAGAAGTAAACTATGTTTAATCCTACATTAAGATCTTTACTCTAGACTTTCTTAATCCTGGCTTTAGATACTGAAAACCTCACCATTGTACTCGGAAGCTTTCTGTCAAAATCCCATTTGTATGTTTACAAAATAAGTAAAGTAAGTAAAATATTACATTATCAAACGATAAGCAACAGTTTGCATGACATTTTTTTAAAATTAACCAGTATCTACATATTTGAGGATAAAATGTTTAGGTACTGTATGGTGATGACATACCTAATCTATTTCCCATGGCAACTCAAGTATGGCAATTATCCACTCGCGATTCGGAACAAACAAATACATAATGGGCGTGGTAGTGAACTAGTGACATCATCAAGTACTAATTAAGAAAAAAAACTTGATTTTGTTCGTTGTGTCGAAAAGCAACGCGTCATTGCTAATCACCGTATTCTAAATTCGAACGATGTTTAAAAATGTATGAAACCAGTGAAGGCTCGCGTCCACTAGGCTCGCCGAGTCGTGGTGAATCGAATCGCAGAAATTCGTCTCCTATATATTTACTATGAAACGTCGCGCGGCGTCCATTAGCGTCGAATCGAATCGCCCGCGCGCATTTCTGGGCAAGTGAATTTCTTCGCCGCGCGACGCGGGGAATCGGATCACCGACGAGTTTTTTGCATTTTATTCAAGCCTATGTGTATTTTAGACCAAGCAAGGATTTTTGAAATGTTTCGTAGGTTAAACGAAAATATTGAATAAAATTGACAGGGTCCTTTTTCAAATCTGGACCTGGATAAATGGTGAAATTCCGTAGATATTTCTTTTCATATTAATATCGTGCACCCAGTATTTTGGAGCACGCCGTTTCTTTTTTCTCCTGTTCTCCTCTTCTTCATCAAAGAGTATTTGAACTAAAAACATTTCTTCATCCGAGTTGTCCATCACGCACATATGACCTACTTTGATAACGAGTTGCGATGAATGAACGTTTCGATCCGATTTGACTGATATGGACGCACAAGGAATAAATGCAACTCGACTCGACACTTCGATTCGACGCGTTTCGGCTGTAGTCGACGCCAGGCTTAAAGTTGGCACGCGGTAACGAAAGGATGTACTAAGTCTTGAACTTGACAAGCAATGATACGACGTTCACAGATAAAATTATGTTAAGTGTATAGGTAGCTACTTCACGTAAATAGATTACTACCGTTTCACAATAATGCCCACTCACCTTAAAACAATTTAATCTAAATGCCACACTTCTAAAGACTCTTAAAAACAAAGCAGGTAGCTTCAGTACATAAATATAATCACTACACACATTCATACAAATCACTTGTTTCACGTATGCCAGTTGATCGGTTACTGTGTTAAATAATCTTATGATTATGTTTATATCTCTTATTATCATAATATGTAAATTTTCAAGTTCTATGTCATTCAGCACACCGGTGGAGCAGGTTTTGTAGATCAGGAACCTACAGACTTTATAATAATTATGGAAAACTACATTTCTTTTATGAAATGATGACTTTTGTTTGGTTCATAGGGAAACCAACACAACCAAAATACTTTTGAAAAAGAATGACGCGGATTGAGACTAAACAAGTTAACATCAGTAATAACAGCAGCTACCAAGCATCGGCATCTATCGAGTAAAAACCTAACAGAGGTCAGTTCCATTTTTCAAATAGACGAATTTTATACAGTTTTTCTTGGCTACATCTTTGCTATTTTCGTATTGTCATGTCGTTGCAAAGGGCGGTTTAATTGAAATTGATTGGTAAAATGGTAATTTGACTTTGAATAATAATAGGATGCGGGCGCCATGAGTGCCTACTTTCATTGAAGTACACAAACTTCATTTAATTTTATATGTTGTCAACATACTGCCTTATCATGTAATAAATGTCAATTTTGATGTTTGTTTGTTTGTTATTTAGTTAAGATGAAACTGTTGACAAATTATGTATGTAGGAAACCTGCAAGCTAAAAATAGGGGTTTACAAAAAAAAAAAAATAAGATAAGAAAAAAAATCCCAAGTTAAAATTAAAATATTAGAATCTTGCTCCTGTTCTAAGAACATTATATAGTTATATAAGTATTACAACCTATGCATATTTACAGGTCACGTGCTACTTAATAAAATTGTACAATATTGTGAAATATATGATATTTAAAAATAAAAAAAACTTTAAAAAATCCATAGTCATCTTCGTTTTTTAAAAGTTTTATAAGTATAAGTATTTATATAAATATCATATTATTCACAATATTATGGAAAGTTTTCCATGGACACCTTGGATTGAATTAATGCCTAAAAGAAACAAAATTAAACCCTGTACAGTTAAAAAAAAAATCTAGTGTCGTAATGTAAGAGCTTTAGGGACTGTATCAATTAGACATTCTGCGTCGTAAGCTAAATGTGTAATAAATAATCATCATCGATGTATCATGTAATACAAATTACATCGATGATAATTATTACACATTTATAATTATTACATACCTACCTATTATCATCACACATTTGTATTTGATGACAAGCGACGCAAATACATCTTCATCAAAACATACCTATTGTAAAAATAAAAGTTTGAAAAACGCGAAATATGTGATTTTTTTTTAACAACACTATACAAAAAATCTTGGTAAACAAACTTTTTTAGTTCTTAACACAAATGTCTGTATGCAAAAAACTTAGTTAACACGTGTATCCAAAACAAAGACACACCTACAGTAAGGTATATTTTTTATTTAATTTTGGAACGGCATGCCTCTCTCAATCAACTTTTGACGATGAAAAGAAGGGTATGGCAAACATTTTTCTCAAGGTTCGCGGTATTTTTAAAGGACTACGTAGTACCTTAGTAATGATACCGGTATCATATAAATCCACCTGTGGCAGCTATAAATATTACGAGTCTGTTTCACACAGTCTATAAGCGACGTAGAGCCTTCTATGTCAGCAAAGAATCCTTGTAGACAGAAATTACATCGATTGCCCGACTGGTTTGATGTCTAGAGCCCTGATCATGCCCTAGATTGCGACGGAGTAAATTATGAAGGTATTGTAATATTTTACTCGTCGAGGTGAGCAGAGTTATTTGAATAGTTCTGTTGAGTACATTCTCACGTTTTTACTTTGCTTATAGGAACTAATTATATGAGAACTAAAACCTAAACTCTTGTCATTTCACCGTTTTTTCCGAGTTAGTGAGTAAATATATAATGAACAAGTGTACATTTAATTCAATATATTTTTATTCGTAGGGTATTAATGTCACAAGATACTTCAGAATGTGTAGCCGGCCGAAAGGCTACATTTTAGTACTTATTACATTCTCCTTTTCTCATTTAGCTTCTATTGGAATTTAATCTTGTATCCCGAATCTGGACGATATCGAGCCTAATCAGGAAAAACATCGTAAGCGCCAAAAATCACAAAACTATTTTTTCTTCGTTACGTCTTAATTAGACAGTTTTACATCTTGTCGCGATTACTCTTAAATTTTATTTTAAATTTACACGACTTGATTGTTGTAAGAAATTATCATCGTAAATGAAAAACATCATTAATTGGGAAAGAAAAAACCCTTTCCTGAAAAAAGTGCAAATTGACGCTTACGACGTTCTTCCTGAACAGGCTCGATATGTTATTTTTGTGTCAAGTCTAGAATTGAATTCAAGTAAAAAAATCTTTCGGCATCAACGAACAAATTTCTACTTGAGTTTTGTGTCGGCCATGTGTAAAAAACTCGGAAATCATGTCATATTAGCCATATGACATGATTTCTGAGTTTTTTCTCTGTCAATTTATGGGTCACACGCTATTCCTGTCATCATGTTAAATTACTGGACAATACTCCTAAAAAACGAAGACGAGTCTCGTCACTAGGCCAGCGGGTTGGTGACCGCTGGCCTTCTAGTCACACCATTATTCGTGCCAACTACTGTCTAGCAAACATTGCTCTAATTACTCAAGATTTTTGTGGAGTTACAAACCTCTAAATAGGCTAGAACGAAGATATTAAAAAATTAAATTTTAATTTTGTCTTTGTTTTGTTTCGGTGAAATGACAAGATTTTAGGTTTTAATTCATTTTAATTTAATTTAATTCATTATTCAAATTATTGTAATTTTCTGGTATTCACACTCAATTGTCATTCAATTACAATGATTTTTATAATAGTCATCAATTATTATGTTTATGTCGTTTAACAAAAGAGTGTTAATTGACGTTACAGTTATCGATGTCAACGATGACGTATTGAATGCTAGGTCACATCTGACGTCAGATCATTTTCGTTGGATTGTCATCCGAGGTCAATGAGATATTAATCTTGTTCTATGACGGATAGTTTTGCACGAAGCTAGTAGTGAAGCTATGGACTTAATTAGTGAGCAAAGCTGAAATATGACGTGTAGATTTAAAATGGGGCATTCATAATATTCTACCAGCATTTCTTCCGTATCGTAAGGTCGTTAACATACACAAACACATATACTAATAGCAGTACTGGAGCAATCACTCAACAGCGTGAATCGAACCGTTCTTGGCATAACTTAATACAGTTTCAGTTTTGCTGTCATCTTTTGAGGGGGCCACGCACAGTGGGAAGAAAAGCACTTTTTTGGTTGAAAAATCTGCCTGCTCCTCAATTCTTAACCGATATAAATATTTTTTTTTTAAATCAAATGGGAAGGGATAGGCTTTAACGGGCAACTGCTACTTTTTCGAGAAATTGCAACATAACATTAAAAAAATATAAGCCGTAAAATAATATCAAGATTTAGGCTAAATATAGAATTTTTTGAGGTTATGTTGGTCCTCTTGGATCTGCATGACTTCTTTATGTCTGAGTAAGAAACTTATAAGATTATAACTGTAAGCTTCATGTGCAACATCGAAGATATTTTTTCTCAATTTGAAGCGATTAATCATTATTATTTTACTCCTTTAATTTTTTTTAGGTTATGTTGCAGCTTCTCGAAAAAGTAGCAGTTGCCCGTTAAAGACCATCCTTTCCCATTTGATTTAAAAAAAAATGGTTGAAATCGGTTAAGAATTGAGGAGCAGGCAGATCTTTCAACAAAAAAAGTGCTTTTCTTCCCACTATGCGTCAGCGCCATAAACGTGCAAAGAAACACGACGATGACTTCACGGCGACATTAAAGTCAAGTAGCTAAGCTACAACGAACACAAAAATACAAATTACGCATAAGAATAAAACTGTCATTAGTTCTAATTATATCCAAATGGTCAGTTTTTTGTGAACAAGTAAATGACTAAATAAATAAATAGGTTTAAATAGACAGTCAAAGCTGTGAGCTCGTCGAAAAAAATAGCGTCCAACTGTTCGCCGCAATTTGCACTCACACTAAAAAACCACAATGACGGGCGCGAGTCTAAGACGTCTGCGGTCACGCACACCAGCATAACAAAGTTGGCATGTTTGTTTTAGTTCTTTTGCAGCGCGACACTAACTAGACAAATTATATAAATAATCAAAGTAAATGACCTAAAATACTGCGTGTTAGTGTCTCAGTGAATGTTTAACGTAGCGTTGAAGCGGCACAAGCGCTGCGTAGCAATGTTGAAAGAACATAGCAGCGTCTACGCTGCGTATGCACCTACGCTAGCCCAACGTCAGATGTGAATGCATCCAAATGCTTTTCTTTTCTAACACATAGAGCAACTTCATCAAATCGAAATCAAAAAAATAACAGAAAAAGTATCGTAATCAGAAATCGGGTATATGAATTTGATTAATCCGTCATAAAAATGCGTTTAAAATCTTCAACATTGTCGTTTATAGTTGAAAATCCATTTTTATTTAGACTCGTCTTAATTATACGAGTATTTACGACTTCTAACAATGCTGTACAGCTGCTGAAGCTATGGATTTGATTTTGAATATTTATTGAAGATTAGCTCGGAATTTTTAATTTGATTTTATACTTTTGTCAGGAAATTAAAGCTTGCAACACTGAGATAGCATAATATGTTTAGTTGTTCATAAAAACCTAGTTGAGACCTGTAAAATTCCTCTAACGCAATTATTAAAAAGTTTCTCATTTAGTAGAGTAGTACCTACTTAAGATAAAAAACAATACTAATAATAAAAAAAAACGCTAAGTCGTTTGAGATCTCAATATTCTGGTTTCACGATAGATATTAGATTGTTAGTACTTACCTGTACAAACAAACTACATAAACATATCTTTAATATTTATTATTTATTTTACAATATTTAACACAACTAACTATTTACTTTATAAATGACTAACTGACTATACAAGTAAATACAAATATCTTTATAAATAAATCACTTAATTCGGCAAGGAATGTGGTCGAAGCGACTTTCCATGCATTCTACCAGATCTCGACTCATTTAACTAAACAGACTGAGTTCTTGAGATCATTCGTCCTTTTCTTTCCAAAGAGGAAAGAAAGAGAAGGGAAAATCAAAACGTGTGTCATTCATTAGGGATAGATAAAGTTATGTTATCATTTAAAAATGAACAGTTAAGAATGATGCCTCTAGTCGCGTGTTACTGAAAGTTAACATTTGAACAATTGTGAAATGTCGACCTGTTTTAACTATGGTGGAATTTTTCCATTCAGACTTGTGTTCGTATTTTTAGTTTTAGAACGGAGTCTATTTCTCTGTTGGATTTATTTGTTGGTTGAAAAAGTTATGTTATTTATGTAACTATTTAATTTTAGACATTTTTCTCTTCTAATACGAGTAGATACTAAAAATCTCTTGGATAAAAATCAGTAAGAATAGTACACTGTTAAAACTAACACTACTACTACTGTGGGTACTCTTTGTACCCACTAGTAGTATGTGGTAGTGATTAACTTTTTAGTAATTACTGATTAATTACCTACCTAAAGAAATCCACGTTTCATTTACACTGCGAAGGTTTAATTGTTTTACATTGTTATTCATAAACAACAGAAACCATCTATTTTTGTATTCCAAAACATTTATTACGTTAATGATTAATCAACGTTAGTTCACGTTACTTTTGAAGTATTCATTCATAAACATTTTACATTAACTTCTAACTAAATGCTCAACAATATTAGTACTCATATGCAACAACAAATAAGGATCGTAGCAGGTGGCGTTCTGTAGTTTCTGCCAATCCCCACGGGAAGGAGGCATGAGTTTATGTATGTAATATGTAACAAATGCTAATAATAATCTACTAGTTATTAAAGTACTGACCTGTGATTATGACGGGTCATGTGTAGAATAATATTATCAATTTGATAAACTGACTCTCTATTCATAATAATTCTCATTGCCACATTACGAGTACCTATGTTGTGACTTTTGGAAAGTTTTGAAATACCATTTACAATGCATATGCTTGAAAAGAGCATTTTGCAAGCAGCCAAACTGTGCGGAATGTGCCACTTTTTTACACTAGTGCTTTTTACTTTTCAGTTTTTTTTTAAATTTTTAAATGCTTCGTCAGCCCGACGCAGTTTTATTACTTGAAAAAAATGTACAAATTAGTGAAGTACAGATTATCATTAATATAAAAGGTACAATAAAACTAATACTTCATTAAACGCGTTATTAATTACTCTAGATTTAGATTTTGATGAATAAATAAATTTAAATATTCATTAAATATGTTTGGCTGAACGTATATTTTTCTCGTGCCTTTTTGCAATACGATGTGGCAGCTATTTGCACATGTCTGCGCAGTAGTAGATACGCTGAGCGCGCCTGTATTTAAAATAAGCCCGCCATTTTACTTATTTCTTGCTTAGTTCGGATTCAATCTGTGTAAATTTTAATAACTTGTTTATTTCCTCGCACAATGCATAGTAAAACGTTGTATGATACACGTGCGAAAGATGATTTCCGACTCGTGTCGACTTATAAACTCGCTCCCTTCGCTCGCTCGTGAATAAAAATGCCACTCGCCGAAAATCACCTACTTTCCGCACTTGTAGCATAAATAACGATAATATACTGGGCAATTTTTTAATCACTACCCAAATTTTCACAGGGTGTTCTACCCATGAATATGAACATCTTTCACTGTGAACTCTGAAATCACGAAAGAAAAATCAGCTGTTTCATACGAAAGTTCAATACCTACTCAGTCGCACTTTAGTAACTCTTACGTTCTATGATGTTGTGCCTAGAACAATCAACAGGCAGTTTTTATATAGGGGTACACAACGGGTACCTATAAGACAACTGTCAAAGATGATGATGATGATGAAACGAATAACATAATCATTTAAACCAACAATTCATTAAAACCTTCATCGTGATTCTGAGTATACACAAAAATAAACGTTATCAGTTATTTTGAGCGACGTGTTTCTTGAAAGTTATCGTGAGTTCACAACCTCTACCATTGCACGTTTTATTCCCGATAAACTGAGATTTAATAAAAACTTCAATGTTAATGTCTACCACATAACATTTTGTTACATTATACTTTGTTTTTAGGGTTCCGTAGTAAACATGGAACCCATATGGTTTCGTCATGTCCGTTTGTCTGACCATCTGTATGTACGTCTGTCTGTCCGAGACTTATGTCAGAGACTCTTAGTACTAGAAAGCTGTAATTTGGCACGGGTATACATATTAATCACGCCGACAAAGTGGTAAAATAAAATCTTCAAAAAAATTTTTTTTTGCCTCCCTACCCTATACATAAAATAGGGATGACTCTTTTTTCACGTCTATCCCACGGTGTGGGGTGTCGTTGGGTAGGCGGTTCAAAAATATTTCGTGTGTGTGATCTGTTTACGAAATATAAACTTTAAAGTGCTTTTATTAGAGTCAAGTGTCCCTCCCCCCTGCCAGCTAAATGGTTGTTTTTGGATATGTGAAAAAAATACGGCAGTAATATATATCGAAGATAAAAGGAAAACTATCACAGCTAAGTAGGCTTTACAAGTTAACGAGTAATAGTCGACCAACTTACATTTGCAGTCAGAATGTATGAGAGAACATGTTTTTCAACTACAATGTTAACTTTGTTCTTGGGATAAATTCATCACAACTACGAAACCCTTCATTGTGCGTGGTCCGACACGCACTTGTCCGGCTTTTGGATAAAGCAACGAAAATTGGTGCTACCTAATCATCTTTGAGACTGCATTATTTATTGGAACAACGGGTTCTTTCAACTTGTCTTAGCCCCAGCAAATTTTCCGTTCACTAAACGTAATTATTATGAACAACGAATTCAAATATATACCAATGCATAAAACATACTAAACCTAACCTAATTTTTTTTGTAACGCATTTAGTATTTAAAAATAAATACTATATTTTATTTACACTTTATTTCATATGGGCATTATGACGGTTTGATTGACGTAGTTCCAAAAATATTATCAATACTGTCAATGTGCACTTCGGGTATCTATGAGATACTAGCATAGTCACAATATCAATACAAAGATAGTTAATAAGATACATAAATGCAATTTAGCATTTTATTATCCAGATAAATAGTAAGGCCAAGTTGAAACACTAAATATTTTGATATAGACATAAACGATAAGATACAGGCTGCGAATATAATTACAAGTCTTTAAGCATACCTAGAACTTTTAGGCCCTGGCTCCACCAAAGCGGAGACGAGACGAGAGGAGAGGAGATAGATGTGTTAGAATTTCGTTATTAACACATCTCGTCTCCACTCAACTTTAGTCAGTGGACACCACTGAGCGGAGATGTGTCATATTTCTATGGCGCGATCGAAGCGGAGATGTGTCATATTTGTATGGCGCGATCGGAGCAGCAGAGACGAGAAGAGATTTGAGCAATGTGCACCGCCAGCGCCGGCTGGTTCCCCCCACGACGCACAGCCCGCCAGCCGCTCTAGCCAGCACAGATCTTCGCTCCAGTATAGCCAGTAAGCATCTCCACACAACTTGGGTAACTGAAAAACATCCCTTCTCTACTCCGCTTCGGACATCTCCGCACATCTCCACTTTGGTGGAGTCCGGGCCTTACAATCAAACCAGGCATGAATTGAAACCCAGTGCAAATTATTGATTCAGAATAAAACTGGTTCTGATTTGCTAATTTATTAACATAAGATCTGCTTCGCATGGTTTTGCTAATTTAATGTCTGTGGATACCTGAATATATTTGATAGTATGTGATAATAAGATAATATTGTTTGTATGCCAAAAAGGTCATCAGCGATGAAACATACCAAATGTTTGGTTTTCACACGCGGCTTCTAAATACATAATTCAAATTGTTTAAAAATAGAACAGTGTTTACAGTTCAGCATTCGTCGAAAAACACCAGAAAATAATTAATCAGCTTTTGAGAATTATCTGCTTGCATACAACTAACTGAAATAATCTGTGAATAGCTTTTAATCTGTGTAACAAAAAATATTTCCCCAGTCTATAATTTAAAAAAAATGAATGGCCTTTTACACCCTATAGAATTTGGCGCCATACATCACAATGTTTATTCTCAAAGGCTCTGATTTTTTTTCCTGTATCCCACGCTAGGGTCGGTACGTACTTCCCAGAATTAGCGCCAAAGATATTGGTTTGAGATGAAACTTTTTTTTAAAGATAATATTTCATGGCTGTGAATGAGCGGGCAGCGCTTCTATGATATTTATTTGTCAGAAGGCACGGTCCACCACACTGAACTAACCTTTTTTTATTTTTAAGTTAAGGGGAATACAGACAAATAAAAACTATACTTCATTGTATGATATATTACGCATTTATTAGATTACGGTTTCCGTCACAATTTTCGCAATCATTGTCAAGGCCTGTAATTTGGCAACAAAAACCTATAATTTTTACGTAAAAACGCACGACACTCCCCATTTATTAAAACTTTTTATTATGAATAAAAAGTCGAATTTGGAATGAAAAGGCGGTCATAAAGGCCTATTAAGATATAAGCGATATCGCTGTCGGGCTCGGTAGCGATACTGGGTCCAAATTGACTAACCCTGAAGGCGGACCACCGACCGCGTCAGCGATATCGCTTATATCTGAACTAGCTTCTGCCCGCGGCTTCGTCCGCGTGAAATTTCTTAATCCCCCGTCCCACCCCGTCGCATCGCATCGCCCGCCCGCGCTCAGCTCAGCTCAGCTTCGCTGCGTTTGCTTAGCGTTCTTTCTTACTTTTTTTCTTTTTGCTCGCTTCTTAAGGGTCCTAGCGTGATGTTAAATAGCCTATAGCCTTCCTCAAGCTATCTATTGGAAAAATAAGTTTTCAAATCCGACTGATAGTTCTAGAGATTAACGCGTTCAAACATACCAACAAACAAACAAAAAAAAAAACTCTTCAGCTTTATTATTAGTATAGATAGGCCTTTATATTTGGCGTCATGAGACATTGATATGTCACGGTCAAAGCGATCATAATTCAATCAATTGGTGAATGATCTCTGTATGCGAATTTGAATAGCAATGTGAATTTAATCTTAGTAATTTAATCTTAGTGATTTGGTCGAATTTTATTGCTCGTTTTGATACTTCCTCGTTAAATTATTGCGTGGAGCGACCGATCATCAATGAAAATAATAATATAAACATGCATTATTTTATTATTCATCCATCCAATGGTGAGAAATATTCATTCTCATAACTTGCGCATACGCATAGACACGATGGGTACCGATATCTAAAATTTATAAAACAAAAAACATTGTGTTTAGATATCGATACCCATCGTGTCTGCGGAGTTTAGCTAGCCAACTTAAAATAACCCTGTATAAACATTGGAGTGATACGAGTTCTTCAAGAAACTAGGGTAACTTATGATGTTTAGAGGCGATGTTGACAGCGTACATAAATGTGTTCAATCACTTAGCACGATTAATTAATCAAGAGTTGGCTCCCCGTATATAAAACATCAACGAAGTATTTGACAATGTAGCTCTAGGTTAGTAGGTGTATTGTAGACTGTAAAGCCTAGACGAATTAACGGTATTGAAATAACTATGTATACCATTTTACGGTACACGGCAGTGGCGCAGCTACAATTATCATTAGAGGGAAGCCGAAGAAAAAATTGTTCAGTCCTCATAAACTCAGACAAAAACCTGAAGGTTTTTAATCTTATGATGTATTAAACTGGTATTAAATATAATCA
Source organism: Fissipunctia ypsillon (assembly GCA_947568875.1). Classification (NCBI taxonomy): domain Eukaryota; kingdom Metazoa; phylum Arthropoda; class Insecta; order Lepidoptera; family Noctuidae; genus Fissipunctia; species Fissipunctia ypsillon. Next base: position 7,490,754 of record OX387643.1, read on the forward strand.
TGTAATGTGATGTGATACACAGTTACACACATGTGTACCATATTATTTGGCAATAGTAGACATTAAGAATAGTGATTGTTCCGAAGGGAAGCCGATAGGAATCGGGTTGTATGAAGGCTACGCCACTGCACGGCATTACTAAATGTGGAGACGAGAACGTAACTGGATTTTTTCCAAGTAGAGCGAATCAATAGTTTTCCTTGTGCTTTTAAAGCTTTGTGACAGTAAGTCAGGACGTTTCAAGATTGGTCAAAGACCAATCTTGTGAAATGGTCTGAATTTATTTATTTAATAAAAATCTAATCACATCGGGCATGTGATTCTAAAATAAAACCATGAGTAAAACCCAGATCTTTTTAAATATGCAAAATACCGATTAAGATCAATTTAGGTACTAAAGTGCCAGTAATTACTTACTGTAAAATTACGGCCATCTATTAGGAAATCCCTAGTTCTACACAAATTTAATGTTCTTTTTATGACGTCTCTGTCTTTAAAATCATTATATATGATTTGCAGTTTAAAAGTTTCAAGCCCGTCATGTCGATCGTTTGAATCTACGTACAGGAATTAACGCACAACCACATAACGGGACATTGTACTCATCATTATGAACAACTTTTACTATGGGATCAAAACTGAAATCGCAAAAAAAAATCAGCTGTTCCGTACATTATGTTAATTCCCGTGATATGTTGTACCTAAACTAAAAATGCAAAATGTTCGTTGGTAAGCTCATGACTTGATTACGGCTTGGGCGTTATTTTTGTTTTATGGAAAGAAAAATCGGAAAAGATTTTTGTATGAACTAAGTATTGAAAATTGACAGGACAACTAGTTTGGAATATTAACGTCAAACGACGTCAAAATCATTCATTCATCTCTTTTTAATATTTCATTTTTGATTCTGATGGATATTTCTCCATCAAGATGTGCAACACGATAAATGAAAGTTAATTTATAATGTGTGTTCACCATATGGGTACAGCAGATGACAGAGAGTGACAGCCTTTATCGTAAGTAGCGAGGTTTTTCATTGCGTTTTTTTGTGCGGCAAGTTAATTACGAGACGAGGACGGGCAAATTGATTGATACAATGTTTAACCATAATATCAAAAAACAAAATACATGCAGTCTCGCCCCCTATTACATGGGACTTAACCATAACTGGCGAAATATGAGTGTACTATAGGTGCACCTCTGCGTAACCCTTCGGGGAATACAGGCGTGATGTTATGTATAGGTACTATTATTTGACAGACTAATTAGGTAATGAATGGATATAGGTAGACGTTGTTAGGCTATGCTTTTTTACTAATAGTTGTAATAACACCCACATTATTGTAGAATATTTAGGTTTTGCCAATTTGCATGATGTCTGCTTGAGTATGCCATTATTCTCAGGCCTTATTTTTTTTAAAGTACGATACAATACATGTTTCAATCCTTCAAAATGTGGAACGAATAAAAAAAACTGTGCGCATACCTGAAGAAAGACTACCTTTAGTCTCTATCGCTTCATGAAAAAAATCTCATAGACAAAGTTGACTAAAACTCCTGTAAAAAAAAACTGTTCTGTCTACAACAGACTAAATTGTTTTGAACCTCGTCTACGCACTTTCTTAGTCTTTCGTAGTCGAGTATAAACGGCTTAATGAATGGCCTGTGTTATTTGAAATCTGGGTACTTATTAGATATACATATCTATACATATTTTACCATATAAAAACGTCACTTAGCAATATTGGTGTTGCCGATTATTTTTATCTACTGCGGTTTGTGGTGTTGTCGAGCATGAGTACTTGTACTATGTATTCTGTGGCATGAGTCACAAATACACACGCACTGTAAGAACGCAATAAAAACCATAAATAGTATGATTACACTCCTTTGGTAGTGGTAGGTCAGTAGTTTATTTCTTCGATTTGATTGTTGCGTAATGGTTTTAAATAGTCGGGAGAAACAGTTGAATAAGTCCTTTTATTTGGAGATTGATTTTTGTGTAGTAGAATTTTTAATGCAGACATTTCGTAGGTGTTAAGCACTATACAAAGGTCCTAGTAGCTACAGTGTACCTACACACCTCCGCCGCGAAACAGCATTATGTTCCGCTACACGAATCGCGATTTGAGTACCGGAACATCATGCGAACCAATTGAATTAATGCGGTTTCGCGGTAGAGGTGTGATACCCCCCTTAAGGAAGCTAACTCAAATTTTGGCGGCAACAACGCGTGGCTATCCTTAAGACCAGGTACGCACGGGTGATTTTTCCCGCGGCGATTTTTTTTAGCGCACTGGATTTTCAACGCTCTGCTTATTGCTGAGAGTTCAAAACCCAACTGTGTGTTTTTTTGACGCACTGAAATGCACTCTGTTGTTGTTGTCTGTTGATTCTCAACGCTCGGCTCGACACCGAGAGTTGAAAATCCAGTGCGCGATGAAATTCCGCCGCGATATTTTTACGCCCATGGGGACGTCGGCAAACATCTTTACATTTGGGCCTCGTCGCATTTTTGTATAAGGTTACATAGATGCTAAGATTTAAAATACATATTCTTATAAGTATGCGGATACATTGTAGTCGTTTGCGGGTCATTAGACTAGTTTGCAAATACATAATTATGTGTGGTCAAGAATTAAAGGTTTAAGATAAGAAACCATGCGAGTAACACCGTTATGGACAAAGTGTGCGTACGATTTATAAACACGATAGGTTTGGGATTAGCGGGTTTTTCGTAATTTATGGAACTTTTTTCTTCTACAAAAAAAAAAATCGAAAACTGATTCCTGCTTTAAATATGAAAGAAATACGTAGATACTTAATCGACAAACGAGCGAAAGTAAACAAATAAACAGTGAATCAGTTTCAAAATTCTGCTTATCTTTTTAGGACAGTTTATCATACATAACTCAAGTAAACATTTAACTACCTACTTACTCATGCTAACATGAGACTAATATTTTTGGAACGAAACTGGTAGACTGGATGGTGGTAGCTAGATAGCTCTGTATTAAAAAACAAAAACAAAAACTTTTGACACTTGATACTGTTTCAGGCATAACGCTTTTTCGTTATCTGACGATTTCTACCAGTTTACAGGTCTCCCAAAGTGATAATGCGCATAGAAATCTTCGTCACTGTTCGGCAACGGTCGTATTCCCCGAGCATCGGAAGACGATATTATGTGTAATGGTTAAGTGCATTTTCTTCATGCATAATTTAGTAGAATTATGTGTTTTGTGAACTGTGTTTCCGGGAATACGACAATTAGCGAAGATCTGCATGCGCATTATTAATTTTGGAATACTGTACTCATACCGCAAGCCACGTTAGCATACTACTTGAGTGAGACCATCATAGATGACACAGCGAAAAGAACTTCGTTCCAACAACCGGGCTTCCAACGACACCTCCCGACTTTTTTATAATGTGCTGGGGTAAGTACATATTTTGCTTTATTTCAATACTAGCTATGCCCCGCGACTTCGTTCGCTTGGAAGTCGTAAGATACACAATATACTAAATAACAGCCATATTTTAATAAAACTCCCTCGTCCCCCGACCCGCCGCGTTGTATCGCCCGCCCGCGCTGTTACTTCGTTTTCGCTTAGTGTTCTTTCTGACTTTTTCTTTATGCTCGGCTCCTTAGGATCATAGCTATAACTATCCTCGAGAATTGGGCTACCAAATGCAAAAATAATTTTTCTAATCCGACTTGTTGTTCATAATTTCATGGGTTTTAATTTTTTTGCGCGGAACCCTAACTTTTTTCTAAAATCAAATAGCCTCAGTTACTCCCCGTAACATCAGCTATCTGCCAGTGAAAGTTCCGTTAAAATCGGTCTAGCCGTTTCGGAGATTAGCTGGAACAAACAGACAGACGGACAAAAATGTTAAAAATTGCTTTTTTGTTATAAGTACCTAATATACTTTCATATGTATTTAGTAAAAAAATTGTTATTTTGACATTACAAACAGACACTTCAATTTTATTTATTTGTATAGTTATTACATAACGCGGGATTATTTTGTACATACCTTAATTTGGACATTGGCATTTAATTTGTTCACTCACGTGATATTTCGAGTGAATATCCTCATTAAATTATTTTAACACGTGTAAGTTATCCTGTTCAAGTCATAAACAAGCGACTGGCATTGAGTGTGTGGCGCCACCTTTGTTTCAACTTATGTCATAAAGGCGTAATACATTTAGGCCTCCTCTTTTTAAAAGAGACGTTGCGTGAGACTTACTATATTTGTCTACTTTATTCAATGTCTTATTCTTTGTCTACTCTATTCAATGTGTATCTTGCGTCACTAAAGGTCTCAGAAATATTAAAAACAGTAGGTCTAGTCTGGTCGCGCCCACAAGCTTTATTAACCTAACATCGCGGTTTAGCACGTTCAAAATAAAAAAAAACTAGTTTATTTTTTAAAACTCAAGGTCGCGTTCGTATTACCAGTAGATTTGTAATCTGTGGCATTTGTTTTAATTTTAATGATGTCCAACTTCCTGTTTTTTATTTATTAGGTACCTACCTGAGGCCGCTAATTTGAATTAATAAGATAACATAACATCACGCCTGTATTCCCCGAAGGGTTAGGCAGAGGTAAGGCGGGGGCTACTAATTAGTAGGAAATTTAGAAAAAATCCTGTAAAAATAATTCACACTACAGCAAACCATTTATAGTAGGTACTTACATGGCTGTTCTGAATTATAAGACTTTAAAAACAAACATTTTGAAATAAATAAATAATATACAATTTCTGAAAAGTTTTTGTCCGAACCTAAAAAATTTGCAATTGATCTTAATAGCCGAAAAAATACAGGAAGATTCATTGCTTTTACTTTCTTTGTGTATTTTCTAAAAAGTGAAGAAAACAAATGCAACAAGTTTTGTAAATCAACAAGAGCGGATTAACAATGGTGTTGAAACTTTCTCTTTTCAGATTTCAGACTATTGTATTACCTACTAAAGTTCGTTGACTTGTTAAGTAACTGCGAAGTTTGATTGCGTCCTCATAATTAATAAATTAATTAGTAGAAAAGGTAAAGACTGAAAACAACTTGAAGATTACTTTTTCATGTTATTAATTTATTTTGTTTTCGACCTAAATGATTTATTATGATTAAACCGCGTTCTTTATAGCTGTACCTGAAGCTACTTACTTGGTGCGCAAGCGCAAGTAAAATACGTTTCAGGTCCATTATAAGTAATAAATAATATTTATTTCTGCGCAAGTAAAGGATGTAATTATTTATTTACGTATACGTTATTGTTTCCGGACACAAGTTTCCATTTTAGCAAAACGTTTTACACATGGAGCTTAATAAATTCAAAGACATACTGTGCAATTTTGAATGTGTTAAGTTTATTTTGCTGGGGTTTTCTATTACTTACATTATTAGCCATTGATACAAAACTTAACTAAGTTAATGGACATATTTTTCTAACATTTTGGTTTAGCATTGATGAGATGATCACCTACACAGTCTTATTATTTCAAAAATCTATTAATACTATTTCATCGTTTACAAACATTTGACTTACGTGACTGAATTCTTGTAAATTTGCTTCTTTAGAGTGAACGAACTCATTAAACGTTTAGATTATGTACAAACCAATCAACATTTATTTTCTTTAATAGGGTTAATTAAGATAATAAAATTATATTGTGATCTTATTTCTGTGCCGAGTGTAGTAAAATACTTACATACTTACCTACTGTTTTTAATTGGGGCCGATGAGCCGATCTTGTTTGCGGAAATTAATTAACGAAGCAAAATAGCGTATCATAATAATAATGAATAAGTTAATATTTCATTTTTACACAGTGGTAGTGTGTTGAAAATTAAATAACAGAAGCATCTTGACGGCATATATGTACACATCAGCGAATGCTATTATTAGTTACCGGATTTCGTGATTGCGAAAACAATAGCCCATTAAGTTTAATAAATGTAAATTACGTTACGGTGGTGACATAATAATTTGTCAATTAGATTTTTAGTACTATTTGGCAGTGCTCCCATTTATTTAAGAGCACTATAAAAATATATATAATTTTTTCTACGAGAACTTGTGTCACAATAATATTTAAGTAGTTCTTATGTTTAAACACTTTTATAACTTTCTCCTGTAACATGAGAATGTAGTTTAGAATATAGGTGTGAACGCACCGTGAACCAAAAATAGTTGCGGCCGCGCATCCTAGCGTTCTTGTGTTAAAAATAAAGCTGAGGCTAGACTAGCCTTACGAGATGTCACTCACCTATGGTCACGTGAATCAGGATACGAAAGCGAACAATTTCACACCAATGTACTCCAATCTTTAAACGGTCCTTGACCAATTCGAATTATTTGGAATGCTCCGTAACGCCTATTAATTTACATCCGTACGAACGCGTCCAAACACTCGCTCCCGCGCTTTTCTGTTTATTTTTTAAACACGTCAAGTTCTTGAAACTGGAATGAAATTCCTTTGGCACATTTGTTTTAATTCTTATTTTTATTTATTGATGCCCGCAATTTATTATCGAACGTGTTGACGCGTGCCTCCGTCACCGGTTGCGAGTACACTAAGCGGCGACGCTCGCTCGCAGCCATGTTTAAAAGCACACGCCAGTTTAGTCAGAAAAAAAACGTGGATTTCAGCGTGGAGTTACACATTGTTTACAGTAAATTGTGATAGGTTATGTATACAGGAATTGGCGTTTAACGGTTTCGCAAAAAAGTAATATCACTCAAAATACATCATTCTGAATGAAATGAAGCTTTATTTTTCTGAATTCTGATTTGTCTATAACACAAAACTTTGGCATTCTGTATCATATTAACCATGTTTTAACCTTGATATTATAATGAGTTCCAAATAATGAATAGTTTTCCGTGTTATGTAAACTTTATAGATATCGTAGAGTCGTTAATTTAATTCTAATGTTAACTTTTATCAGTAGGTACCTACAAAAATACTAAATATTTATATATTTAGAGGGGCTCCTATCAATGTTATCTATCAACTAGTGGAAAATATTTAGTGTTAGTGGTTTTCGTTATCGGAGCGGTACTTGATAAGTTACAAAAAAGGATAGCTACATAAGGCAAGCAAGGCTATAGAACTTAATAGACTTTTAAGTTGAAATAATGCGTACCTAGTCCATTCTTTTGACATGCAATTTAGTAGGTATGAGGTTTATGGGATATGATGAAACACATTCGATCGTATTTAAATAATAAAAGATCCTTCTAGGTACTACCATGGCTTTTCCTTCGCTTTTTATTTTATTGCGGTTTTTCGCAAAACTGAAGCTGTTTCAGCGATGTATAAGTATTTCTTATCTTGTTTTTTTACATACATCGCGATTCGAGCGAAGGTATCCGACTTTAATTAATTAAAGACACGAGTAAGCATAGAATAACGATTTAATTAAAGTTACATAGAGTAAAGATTGTTAACGCTATTGCATTAGGTACACATACAGGCGTTAAATGATGTATTACAGTGGGAAAATAGTGATTTGTGATTTGAGTCGGAGTAATCACAGAATGTAAAATCAGTGTCATAAAAAATAATAAATTATACAATGTAATAGCGACAAGTTTGATTTTGTATAGACAGTAGATTGTCCTATGGAGCAGGACCAGCATGTTTCCAAGCATGCTTATCTTGGATATAATCCTCTAATTTGTAATATGCTTGCTTACATAGTGTACTTTTAATAGGAGTTTTAAATTTTCTTTCATTTCATTGCAATATATCACATGGTATTTTGTTGTAACATTTAACACAGTACCCCATAAAAGATGTACCTATGTACTTTAGATAATCTGAATGATGGTTGATCTATTTTTTTAATCTTTATTTCTAGAATTAAAATTATGTCAGTCACTTATTTTATTAAAAAGATGTTGATTTTTTCTTACATACATAATATTTTCTTAAATGAATTGGCAAGGTACCGTCATAATATTAATCCTTTTAAATAGTTCTCTGAGAGATTCGCGGTGACGTAGATTATATGTATATGGCTCTGACAGCTCTCCTTTGCAAAATAAAGACGGATTCAATGTCAGCAGCCCGACCCCACAGTAAAATGCCATACGACATAATGCTGTGGAAGTAGCTAAAATAGACCAATCGCACGGTTTCTACATCTGTTAACTGTCTTATCTTTATAACAGAATAAGCGACCGAGCTTAGCCGCTCTGCAAGAAATGTTATATGAGGTCCCCATTGTAATTTCTCGCCTAGCGTGATTCCTAGGAAAACCGTTCGATTAATAAATTTTAGTTTTTCTCCATTCAATATGATGCCATATTCACTACTTCTAACTTTAGGTAATTTAAATCAATGCATTTGGTTTTTTCTTCATTTAGTACCAAATTATTTACCGTAAACCAATATTGGACCTGAAGAATAGAGTATTCACGTCGTCAAGATTTTGTGACCGTCGGTTTATTTTAAAGATCAACGATGTGTCATCTGCGAATAACACCAACTTCGGTCGATTTTGAAGAAATTGGGGTAAATCATTAATGTAAACTAAAAAGAGGAATTGACCCAATAACGAACCTTGAGGAACGTCCATGGCCATTTCAGACCCTAATGAGTTTACGCCATTCACTTGAACTTTAATCTTTCTATCTTTCAGGTATGATCTTAGTAAACCAAGAGCTGTAGGCCTAATCCCATAGTGCTCTAATTTCAGCAGAAGTGTCTCATAGTTTACGCAATCAAACGCCTTAGAGAGGTCGCAAAAGATTCCAATGGCATCTTGTGCCTCCCAGGCGTTAAAAATTTTCTTTATTAGGGTGACACTCGCTGTAAGTGGTACTCGCCCTTTTGTGAAACCGTACTGAGTTCATGAAAGATGGTTTTTTTATTAAAGTGACGTAACATTTGATTGAGCATCAACTTTTCGAACACCCTCCTGAAAACTGGCAGAATTGACACAGGCCTATAATTGCTGGGTTCTTTACTATCACCAGCAGGGCAATTACGTAACACATTATCAATCGGAATCGGTTTCATTTTGACAGTTCAACAACATTCATTGCGTTATTTACGTGTTGAGCAAACAAATTTTTCGAAATATGAAGCGATGGATTAGCAATTTGTTTCAAAATGATTCAGATTCCGACTGATAGTGTGTTACACAATTAAGGTGCTGATTTGAACAAAGAAAGTACTTTACTGTATTTCATGAGATCTGGAAAGACTCCTTGGTCTACACTGGTATTAAATATGAAAGCTAAATAGGGCGCAATGGTTTCGATGATAGATATACAGAATTTTACAGACATTCCCCAGAGATCTTCTGTTGATTAAATTTTAAGATCTTATGCTGAAAGCTAAACACCAAAGGGCATGCTTTTACGTTCTTTCTTAGTAGGGCAACAGAAAGCGCGGGTGAGGAATTTAAAGCTTCAGTAGTTTTAAGGGGAGTATTAGCAAAAAGTTTTTAAATTCCTGAGCTATTTCTAAATCTGAGTTGATTGGGCCATTTGCAGTCTCTAAATTAAATTCAGAATTACGCTGTTTTTATATACATGTTTCATTATTTCGACGGCGAAGTGCCAATACCTCCTAACTGACATTTTTCGAGAAATTCACTTTTTTATCGTTATGAATTTAAAGGCGTTATTCGCATGTTTCAAAATCAAATTTCTCAATTCCTCGAAAAATGTCAGGTAGGAGGTATTGGAACTTCGCCGTAGGTTTATTATTTATAGTAGGTAGTTTTTATTTTATCATCAGCTGAGATATATAGAGAAGGCCATATTAGACCAGATATACATTTGAATGAAACTATCAAGGATTTCGCAAACAGAAAAGCGAAAAGAGTGGAAATAATATAAATATTTAAATTGTTCGACTCTTCTTGCTTTTTTTTTTTGCAGAATATAACATACATAGAGCTACAGAAGTCATTAGAAAGTATTATTAAAAAAAAAGCATTTTATAATACTTATCTTGAATAAATAATGTAAATAATTTAAATCGCATTTTCTTTTTCTCAGTAATTCCCAAGCGGAAGCGAACCGTTCTTTATCTATTTACGAAAATAATACACATTTCCTTCAAAATTTTAAATTTTATTTTTCGCGGCGAAACACGACGACAATAAAAAAGAGGTGTTTCATAGGGTTCGAACACAGACGCTGCCAAGGGTCGGCGCGACCCTGCACCCTAGGGTCGCTTTTGTGAAGACCTGACTCTTAGGAATCTACGATTCTGGCGGTTACTTATCCGTATCGCGCATGCAAATCAGGCTCTGTTGAACAACCTGACTTGCATTGTTAGACTCACATAAAATGTTAATGTTTGGATTAAAAAGAGACTATCATCACCAGACCTCCGAGTTTGATAAATTTCGTCATTTCTCCTCAGGGATCAGTGAGCTACCGTGGTGAGCTAGAAAATGCCGGCGCCATCTAGCTTTAAAAGCGCCATCTAGCTTCCCTATACAGTTACATAAACAGCCGCATAAAATAGAATGCTTATACAGCTAGTCGTTGCAACAAGTTTAAAAATGAAGCTCATAGAATTACACCATCTATAGTAAAACACGAGAATCACAATGAAATCTATGGAACCCTTTTTGATGTAGTGCTAAAAGAGTAGGTACCAATCAACTTTCAAGACCAAAACCATTAACATGAATGGCACCTCCATTGGCTACTCTAGGTATTTATAAAACTAGAGCGAGACTATACGAGTTATATGATTTGAAAAAATACAGGTTTGATACTCCTTTCCTAGAGTACCTATGTCAAAAATTATGCAAAATTATTTAAAAAAAAATGTGTTTTTGCTAAATCGAAATTTTTAAACGATACAATTAAGAATTCCAATATTATAGTAAAAATCACTTGGGAAATTTTTAATAATGCAACGGGTACATCGGTTAAACAAGAAAAACAACTTGAGATTATAGTCGACAATAAATTACTTAATAAAGCAGCTGAGGTAGCTGAGGCATTCAGTGAGTTATTTGCCAACATACCTATAACTACGACTCGCTCCTTAAATTCTTCCCCGTCTAAAGCTGAAAACCTTTTGCATAGTAGTGTACCTAAATATAGTCGCTTATTTAGCTTCGAACATGTAACGCCTCGTGATGGATTTAATGTTTTAACACACTTAAGTCTAAAAACACTGGTGACTACTGGGAAATCTCCATTAAACTATTAAGTAATTATAATAGACATCGTAGCCCCCTATCTAGCGGTTACTTTTAATGTGTTGATTTGGGAACTTTTCCTGACCTCATGAAGAGTAGTAAAGTCATACCATTATTTAAATTAAGTAATAAAAATGACGTTGGCAATTTCCGGCCTATTTCTACCTTACCTGCATTTAGCAAAATATTTGAAAAGTTAATAGTCAAACAGTTGCTAAGACAATTTAATTTAAACAGCCTTTTTTAAGATGAACAATATGGCTTTACAGAAGGTCGTTCGACTACAGATGGGAATGTTGCTCTACTGAAACCCATCTTTAACGCATAGGAGAACTCGCAAAATGTTATTGAAAATTTCTGTGATCTCTCCAAAGTCTTTGATTGCGTGCACCACAACACGCTTTTGCGTAAACTACGTCATAACGGTGTCCAAAATGAAGCTATCAAAGTAATAAATTCTTATTTACACAATAGGTTCAAATATGTAGATGTTAATGGTGTGAAATCTTCCAGGCGACCAGTTCAGTTAGGTGTACCTCAAGGCTCAATACTGGGTCAATTCTTATTCTTATTATATATATCTATGACTTACCATTCTATTTAAATCTCTCTTATTTTTAAAGTAGACAGGAATAGACAAGATTTTGACGACGTAAACACGACGACGACGACGACTCTCAATGCTATGATTACGGAGAGGTTTTCAACAAATAACTTAGTTCTCAATGCTAAGAAAACGAAACGTATAAAGTTCGCCTTATCGAATGTTCGAAATCTTGAACATAACATCGTCTTAAATAAAGAGGTCCTTGTAACTGTAGACTCGGTAGTTTTTTTGGACATAACAGTAGATACCAAACGTATGCATATCAACCCTAGCGGGAAGGCTCGGTTCGGTCGCCTACGCCGCCAGGAAAGTATGATAGCGCACTGACGTTGATACAGCTCGGTTAGTCTATTTTAGTTATTTTCATAGCGTTATGTGCTACGGTGTTCTGCAGTGGGGCTAAGCCGCTGACATTCAAAATATATTTGTTCTTCAAAAACGAGCTGTCCGAGCAATTTACCAGCTAGGTGCCAGTTTCTCTGAGAGATTTTTTTTAAAGATATTGGTATTCTCACAATTCATCTTCGCCAACATCTTATATATTAGGCAAAATATACATTTATATACTAAAAACAGTGATATTCACAATATTAACACTAGAAATAAGGACAAATTACGCGCTCCATTTCACCGGCTTCATAAGGTTCATAACTCATTTGTTGGGCTTGGTATTACCTTTTATAACAAGCTACCCTCTTTTCTGCTTTTATCCTTTAATGTGTCTAAAGCTAAAGTAAAATCCAACCTTTGTTCAAAGGCATACTATTCTATCAACGACTACTTAAACGATAAGAATAGTTGGTTGCTGTGATTAACGCAAGACAATGTTTATGACAGGTTATATGATTTCATATAATTGTTTATTTTATTTGACTGTATAAGTCAATTTATTTTAATTTATTATTGACTTGATCTACTCATCAAGTATGGCGGAGGGGTAATAGCTGATCTTTGCGTTATGCTTGTGAACGGGTGCTGCTTGTGGTGACTGATCGTCTTGCTGACCATGGTTTTTTTATTGTTATTAGTTATTAACTGCTTATTTATTTTAGTTTGATGGTCCTAGTTTATTATTTGCGACTTCGAGTTACATATAGCTATATGTAAGCGGGTATGCCTGGAGGCTTTTATTTAGATATAAAGTTCATTTACGTCTTTAGTTTTAATTTTTATTTCTACTTGAGTATAGTTTCGATATTTTTTTAATATTTTTATTATTGGTATATTGGCCTATGCTAGCTGACACATAATTTTATTTAATGTTTTTGATGCGTAATGTAAATAATTTTGCATACTATTGTATAGAATCAAGTTTTATTAACTGAACAGACAGCTGTGCTGCTGGGGAGTTTGTTGTGCCACTTCTTCTTCCCAGCTAAAGCACTAGGAAGTGGTGAAGGACGTTTTGGGAGACAGTCTTATGTAATTTTTGATGATCGAAAAGTGCTGATTCTCAGCTTAGTTTGAATCAATGACTTTTGATTTTGAAAATATTGACCAGAAATTGACGTGTAAAAGTGTCTTAAAAGATCTACTTTTACAGAAATAAACATCATTATTATCATCATTTCATCCATTCATCAGCAGCTATCTGTCTAGCCTTTTCCCAACTATGTTAGGGTCGGCTTCCAGTCTAACCGGATGCAGCTGTATACCAGCATTTTACATCGTGCGACTGCCTATATGACCTCTACAACCCACTTACTGGATAACACGATACCCCTTGGGAAGACTGGTTGTGAGACTTTTGGTTTTCTGACAACCCGTAACGACTGTCAAAACTTAACATGCTTTCCGAGGCATGGAGGGATATGTCATACATATGAAGTATGTAATGGATATAGTCACCTATCCATGGACCGACTTCGGCTAGCGTAGCTTAACCTTCGATCGACCCGTGCGGCTGTTATTTAGCCACGAGCCCCTCTGCAGTTCCGTTGTACCACCACGTATGGTTCAACAAACGTTCCTTGCATGAAATTACCTGTCCAGTTTCTAGTAAACATTTTAGTACCTACTATTATTTTCTACAGTAAGTACCTACATCAACACTATTATGTATAGTATTTTTATCTCACGAAGCAACACGCGCCTTACTTGAGTTTCCCTAGTGTACAAACACCGTCCGAGTGTACCATCCCAGACAATGCAGCAATGGCGTAGTCGGAAGTGTGTGTCTGTGCGTGTGTGTGTGTATTGTGCTGACGCTACTCGTCTTCAAGCACACATTCAAAGCGTGTTTGTACACTTGGTGAATACATGTAAAGCGCATGTCGCTTCGTGAAATAAATATAAATACAATACTATTTCTAAGTAACCTTCATATACCTCTCAGGTGTTATGACCTGGGCTATTATCGTACGCATGTGCATAACGTAAACACTGTTAACAGACTATAGTTGGAGCTTGGCACGTGAAATTAGATCAAGCAGGTGTCACGATTAGAGAATTACCTCCTACTCCTATGAAACTATTTATAGAGCGGCTTGATCGTTGCTTTTAAAGGCTCCTAAGCAGATATCAGACTTTTTTGTTTGTTTTTATCTACATTCGGCATCTTTCACTCGAAATGAAACGTCTGAGCACGAAATGAATCAAAAGTGAGGAATAAATTCATTAGTGAACCGATCCGACGATGTTGGATTTCGGAACTCAGCATTTTCAATCGCCTACGTAATGATCGAAAAATGAAATGGAACCAGCAGATGAAAATTCATTCCTCTGTAATTTTGTCGGTGTCGTGTGAACGTGGAATGAAACAAAAATGAACATTCACTCGAGTGAAGTAACTGAGGGGCAATTCTCGTAATTTTAAGAAAGTTCACAGTCTGATCTCAGTATCGTACATACATAAATACATAAACTCACCCCTTCTCCCCATGGGGGTAGGCAGAAACTACAGAACGCCACCTGCTACGATCCTTATATACTCGTTTTGCCTCGTTTACGTTCATACATCTGGTCATACACGCATGCCGGTTGCGAGTACTACGCACCTGACCTTTCTGAAGAACCAATAAGATCACTATAATTATGTCTTCCTAGGCCGTCCCCTCTCGGCGTTTCCACTCACATCTGCCGTGTAAATACCTTTTGGACTTTCATTCATCCTCTCAACATGACCAAACCATCTAAGCATACTCTTTTCAATTTTTGTCACTACATCTTCTTTTAAACCGCACCGTTACCTTATAACATCATTCCTTAACCTATCATTCATAGTCACACCACACATGCTTCGCAACGAACGCATTTTCACAGCATTTATTCTACTTTCATGCTTCTTTTGCCACACCCAACATTCACTTCCATACATATGCATAGGCACCAGCACACCATTGTGAACAGCCAGTTGGGCCTTTTTGGACATTAACTGGTTGGTTACAATCGCATGTATAGTACCATTCACTTTATTTCGCGCATTTACTGTCCTTTCCACATCTTCATCAATCTTTCCATCCCTTGTAAACAGACTTCCCATATATACAAACTCACTTACTTGCTCTACGCTTTTATCATTTATTTTCGTACCGATACGTCCTCTTCTCTTTCAAACACCATGACCCTCGTCTTATTCACATTTATATTCATCACATGACAGTTACCATGTCTTGCAACTGTTCTGCTGACGATGCAAGTAGAACTTGATCATCTGTGTAGAGAAGCCATTTGACAAGCAACTCATTCAACCTCAATCCGCACTCACCCTCTTTCAAATTGGTCAGACAACTATCCATGTACAAGTTGAACAACCACGGTGACGCTACACAACCCTGTCTAACACCCCTCGAGATGCAGAACCAGTCCGTGTATGCCCCATTTATTCTAACACAATTACTGGAATCCTTATATAAATATTTCAGTGGCCGTACCAAGCGCCAGTCCACACTACGGTGTGGGCTCATCGGTGTACGAACCGACAATGTCTACCACAGTTCCTCCCTCCACACACTGTCATAGGCCTTCTTCAAGTCAACGAAAGCACAGTAGACTTTCTTGTGCTTCGCCAGATGTTTTTCGGCTATGCACCTTAGGGAGAAGATCTGATTCATGCAGGCCATTCCCTCTCTAATTCCTGCTTGCACATCCCATATATTCTTATCACTCTATTTATTAAAACCTTTGCATACAGTTTGCCAACAACACTCAAAAGACTAATGCCGCGATAGTTTTTACACTCATGTACATGTACTGTTTTATTTTACAAAATTTCTACACAATGTATATTGTTCCGAAATAAATGACTATGACTGTGACTCCTGCTGAGAGCCTTTTCCTTTATATACTGGTACGATTACAGCCTTGCACCAATCATCCGGCACACGGCCATATCTCCAACACATATTAAAAATCCGGCACAACAGACTTGCTACCATCCCGTCACCACCAGCATTTCAGCAGACGCTCTGTCGTACCCCACAGCTTTCCCAACTTTCATTCCTTTCAGCGCTCTTACAATCTCATTTATTTCTATTTCATTCTCTTCATCTACATCTGAACTTGGGTCTTCAAAACTGGCGTCTGCCCAATTACATACTCATTGCACACTATCCCTTTGCACTAGCACTTTGAAAGTTTTAGTAAACTTTCAAAGAATCCCTTCCAGCGTTAACACCCCGATATGCTCTAGTATCTGTCACTTTAGTCTTTAATCTTTCATCCATAATCACAAAGTCGATCATACTTCTACTGTCTGGCCTTTTCCACATATACCTATGAACCTTTCTATGATTAAACGTAGTGTTCATAACAGACAAATTCTTCTCTACATATGTCTCTAGTAAATTCATCCCATTCTCATTCACTCTATCATCCCCAACCATCACCTACCCTATCATGCACCTACTCGTAATACTTTTCGTACCCATTCCTCTTCACACCAACCCAACCATTAAAGTCTCCAATCATAACAATCTTCGCGTTTGACCTACATCCATTAACTAAATCCCTTATACTGCCCCAAAATTCGTGCTTCTCCGAAGGTGAGCTTCCCATATAGGGTGCATAAACGCATAAAATAGAGTTTAGGCCCACCTTGGATCTTATCCATAGAATCCTGGGCCTCGCACAAACATAATCTTTTACACATTTCATCATCCGCTCGGAGAGGACAACCCCACCCCCTGACAGGCCCTATGTGTCTCTTGAACACCGGACTAGATAGCGGTCAGAAAATCGTGTTTGGATATATCCACTCCCTTTCTTTTCATCTCATTCACACATCTATCCTTTTATCCTTCACCATCTCACACACCTCATCCACCTTATCTTTTATACCTCCCTGCACATTCAGCCTTGCTAAGCGACATTCCGCAGCTCGCTTTTCGCCTCGTGGAAACAACTGACGTGGTATGTGGTGAGCATCACCGCCGCCTCCGAGTTGATTAAAATTTGAATAACTCATTTAGTTCCCACGAAAAGCAGAGAAAAAATCTGTCAACACTCTACAGAGACCCGTATGTAGAGTTAAGGCTTGTTAGTGCCTGGGGGCGCCCGATCCCAGACAACAGGCACGCTCGTGACTGGGCTCTCCCCTAGCCATGCAGCTCTCGGCACGGCAACCTTAGCTAGCTTGGGTGTGTGCTGTTCATACCACACAGAGGAGAACAAAAGAATCTCCCAGCTGTTCCCTTAGTCGCCTTTTACGACGCCCACTGGATGAAATGGGCTATTGTATCCAATACCCGATACTATAAGAAACATGTTTTTTTAAACTGCAGTATGTTTTAAAAATATGTAGTGTTAAAAATATTGTACGGTGGTATGGAACCCTTCGAGTTCAGAGCCAGTTCGACTCGCACTTGGACGGGTTTTCTATTAGCTAGATACTAAATCAATTTGTATCTAGAATTTTACGAGACAGCCTAGACGTAGCAAACTGATTCTGTTTAATCTTACGATAAACTTAACGTTTTTGCGCATGATTCAGGAACCGAAAGAAACTTTATTCAGTATTAAACATGCATAAGAATAGATAACATAATGATTTTTGTTTATGTTAGGTTCGAAAAAAGACCTGCCAGCCAGTAGCTGCTGCTGGCAGGTCTTTTCGTGAGTTCATATTATCTCAACTTGGACCTAACCTGCTCATTGAATCTTTTCATAAATTAATGAGATATTTTTGGTTGCCAGGTCGAATGATTTCTTATATTTTTACCTGTGTAATATAATTCTATCTGAATACGTTGCTGGGATTTTCCGATGAAGTAGTCTTACGTATTGTTTGCCAATATTTTGCGATAAATCTTGATTAAGATCCAGGAAGACTTAATAACTAATGCATTATTAATAATTGATTATCACATTATTTATAAATAACTGTCTCATTAGTTTTATTATGATGAAGATAACAATATGATTATATTCTACAGGGTACCTAATTGAATCAGTTTGATGATAGTTTTATTTATTATGCAATTTTAATTATGACCCTTGGTGTTTGAAAGCTGATTCAATTAAAGCTGGCTGTCTTCTAAGTACTGTTGTTTTAATTTTGGTCAACAAAGCAGAAAGTAACGTTTTAACACAGAACTACACGGAAAAAAATCGTAAAATACACAAAACGATGGACTTTATAGGCTCTAACTAGGTATTAATTTGACCCGACAGACCAACAGCCGACCTAAACCCAGGAATACACAACGACAAAGCGCAGGCCACACTGGGCGAAGCCAAGTTCGTTTAGCTACATCGCCTATGTAGCTAAACGAACTTAGCTTCGTTCCCAGTGTGTCCTGCACTTGACAGTACTCATCTCATTCATTACCTATCTCATGTAATTTGTTCAAGTATTAGGGTGCAGGCACCCTAATTGCGTAACACACTATCAACCATTTTTTAAACATATTGCTAATCCATTGCTTCATATGTTCGAAAAGTTTGTCTGCTCAACGACGTAAAAAACGCGATGAATGTTGTATGATCCCTGCTAGGCCAGACATTACTTTTAGATGAGGGATGAATGGAATAAAAAAAAGGTAAATATTAAAACACTACTGTATTGTCCCAAAGGTACTTAAAAGTAAAATGAGCTTAATGGACTGATGGCGTGGAAATGAAGCGAATGACGCGGCCCTTGTTGGCTGTAACGAGAACGCCTGGCTGACATGATAGCTCAACTCGAACTGAACTAATTATTATGAACGTGTGGCGTGAACTGCTGAATTGCAGAATGTGCGGTTGCACCGTACAAATGTCATTGAACTATCAAATGAAACTGATTCCTACTGTAAACGTTTTACGCAAGTCGGGTGCTGGCATTATAGCATAGAACAATTCAGATCAAGCAAGAGTCCAACTCCAATAATTATCGTCGCCTCAGCAAGTTGTTTGTCAATAAGCTAAATTGCGTGCTAATTTCTACAATTATCTACTAAATAGGTACATGGCGGCTTATTTTTTTGCCGTCTAAACCTGCTTGTACAGGAATGCTTGGAATTCTCTGCGTTGGTCCACTATAGGCCATCGGCACTCATCGAGCAAGTGGAGCATGAACGACATTTGACGAAACATGACGATTAGCGACATTTGAATACCGAACTGATCTGTAAGTAAACGATGCAAGTAATACGGTGTAGAAAAATTATTCGATGGAAATTAATTTTTGTATTTCTATAAGCATACTAATTATCTTCTAGGAATCAAAGATTACGTTTATTTTTACACTTTGTAGGTACTCGAAGGGAAAAAGGATCTTCCCATGTAACGAAGTATTGTAATGATCACCAATGGCAACTTGTTTGTTTGACAATCAATTGCAATTGTCAATTTTTACGTGACTGATACACAATGAAGCGCAAATTCTATGCAATCAATTTTATGTCTACCAAGTGTAATTTTAGTGATTGTCAATATTACTGCAATAGAAATGGATGGCAATTAACCGTTTCGGGGACCCCTTACTTCATTCATTTTAAGTAGTGGTCTATGGGAAGTACAATTTCAGCGGTTTATAGAAACAAGCTCAACTCAAACTCAAAGCATTTTTTTTTCAATTAAACAATTTATAGACACTTTTGAGCTGTCAAGGAGTCGGTCAGTCAGAATTATGAATCTAGTTACACATTCCAAAACGTAGTAGGTACATAGGGAGAAGAACGGGCAAGAAACTCCATGGACACGTTTAAATTATTTTGTTACATAAATATTAGTTACACCATTAATATTGAATTTATAATTGTATGTGAGAACGGTGTAAAAAAACGTACACGTTAAAAGCGTTCAGAGTACAGCAAATAGAAAAAAAAACGATTCAAAAATAAAATAATTTAAATAAGCCGTGGCAGCTAAAAGATGGCCAGTCCCAACTGACGGCACCCGTTCACGAACATGCCGCATGGATCAGTATTTGAAGGGAGCTAAAATAAACTTAAAATATCGTACAAAACTATCAATTAAGAGGTTTGACTCTAGCGTTTGCAGTTACTTATTTCAATTAAAATGTTTGTCGTCAATTGATTCAATTAGGACGAATAACGCTAATGGAATAAAAAATCAAATCACAACTCTCAGCTACCGTTATGTACCGTCAAATCACAGCTCTGAGTTCACTGGTTCATATTTCAATTAAAACTCATACAAAAAACAGCTGACCAAAGAAACGATGGATAGATTTTGTGAAAGATGATATGGCTAGAGAGGGGGTGAATTCTGAGAAGACCGCTAATACAGATGTATGAAAGAAGAAGGCAGGCCAGGAAGGTGATGATAATAATCACATTATTGCCAATTTGTGTTAGTTAACCACTTTGTTACATGATCCTTTGATAATATGTTATGACCCCCAAATGTACGAACAGCCGATCTATTCTGTAAACATCACACCGTGAGCACTTAGGTGAAGTGAGTTTGAAGTGAGCTGTCAATCCCTAATAGAGTAAGGTGGGATGACAGTTCACATCACGCTCACTTCACCTAAATTTTCACGGTGGGATCTTTACAGAATAGCACCACAGGTTGAAGAATTAGAGACCTTTATTAATATTATACCTATGCAGTCCATAACACAACTGGCACAACACAACTAACACAACACACAAAAACAACATAACACAACACAACAGACAACAACACAACACAACACATAACTGGCGAAATGTGGGTGTACTATAGGTACTTACACCTCTGCCTAACCTAATCTAAGGTAGATTGTACAAGGATAACAATTGTTTTTTAATACATCATATCATGTTCCTACAATCTATGCAAATAAATAAACTTTACTTTACTTTACCCTTCGGGGAAACAAGGCGTGATGTTTTGTTATGTTACCTAGGCAGTCCCGGAAAATTGGAAAGAGGGAAGGGAGGTCTTTGACGCTTTGCCCTGCATTAGAAAATGGAAACCAACAAGATTAAAAAAAAAATTCTTCTGCAAAAATGATTGAGTTTATCGTTACACAGTTTAACGGGTTGGTGATGACTGATAATCACAGTATTCGCAATACCTACTGACTTTATTGATTTCGAAGAATGAGACTGACGCGTCAATATGCGTCAGACGCAGACATTACTTTCGACCATGTGGGTGTGGCTCTCATACTTATTAACATAATGACGTACTTTTCCACATCACATGACATTTAACAAAGCTAGCGGCACACAAAACTAGTTGAGCTAGTATTTATTTTTACAATTTTGTTCAAATGTCCTTCAAAGTTTATTTTACGCTTTGTAATAAAACGGAGGCTCGTTGATGTCTTTAGTAAAGGCACCTTATTTGACAGATTTATTTAATTTTTCAAATGTAGTGTTTGGACTTTAAACTGTCGAGAGTTAATTATTTATGTGCGTTAGACATGTTTTGATGATAGTGTTAAGTAGTAAACTTGACGGTTTGGTTTTATCCACATCGAATACGTGTGCCCATCATGCCACATAGGACGGTGTCAAGGTCACCTTGAGACAACGGTGACAACCGTGGCTGAGAGACGGGACACACGTATGAAAGTCGCGCCGCTGAGGAAAAGCGACGCGAATACGTGTGCTCATCATGCCAACGTAGGACGGTGTCAAGGTCACCTTGAGACAACGGCGACAACCGTGCCTGAGGGACAGGACACACGTATGAAAGTCGCGCCGCTGAGGAAAAGCGACGCGAATACGTGTACTCATCATGCCAGCGTAGGACGGTGTCAAGGTCACCTTGAGACAACGGCGACAACCGTGCCTGAGGGACAGGACACACGTATGAAAGTCGCGCCGCTGAGGAAAAGCGACGTGAATACGTGTGCTCGTCATGCTAGCGTAGGACGGTGTCAAGGTCACCTTGAGACAACGGCGACAACCGTGCCTGAGGGACAGGACACACGTATGAAAGTCGCGCCGCTGAGGAAAAGCGACGTGAATACGTGTGCTCATCATGTCAGCGTAGGACGGTGTCAAGGTCACCTTGAGACAACGGTGACTACCGTGGCTGAGGGACGGGACACACGTATGAAAGTCGCGCCGCTGAGGAAAAGCGACGCGAATACGTGTGCTCATCATGCCAGCGTAGGACGGTTTCAAGGTCACCTTGAGACAACGGCGACAACCGTGCCTGAGGGACAGGACACACGTATGAAAGTCGCGCCGCTGAGGAAAAGCGACGTGAATACGTGTGCTCGTCATGCCAGCGTAGGACGGTGTCAATGTCACCTTGAGACAACGGCGACAACCGTGCCTGAGGGACGGGACACAAGTATGAAAGTCGCGGCGCTAGGAAGATCGACGCGAATACGTGTGCTCATCATGCCAGCGTAGAACGGTGTCAATGTGGTGAGTTATTAGGTCGGTTACTCCGAGACCTTAGTGCTGCACCAAATCAAAAATTGAAGGTTGGCATTTGCTCTAGACAGTAGTTAAGCTAGTTAGGCCTTCGCCCAGCTCTGGAATGATATTGGCTGACAGACGGTTACTATCAGTCTTAGGTATCTATAATTAATAACTAAAAATAAAACTATTTTCCCTAATTACTATACCTAGGTATATAATATACATTTGCAGTTTCCTTTAACACTAAAATAAAGTAACAAACTAGCAATAACTTATGTAGTCGATATTACCAACATGACCAATTGGGTAATTACCATTAACGTTACCCGTTGGTATGAGCGTTATCTGCGTAAGCGCAGAGACCTTAGCTCGTGACTACCCCTATCTGTATGCTATGGGCATTCTACGGTTTACAGCGTGGTGACCTCTTCGTAGCGTGCGAAGTTAGAATCTTATAGAACGTAGTTCTACTAAGTATGGTCATAAAATGGTTTACCTTGGCAACTAGGTGCCTGTAGGTCCTATTAGGTTTTTATCTTCGCAATGTGAGTTTGTCCAGCTTTGGCGTAGACGGCGTGTAGTATTCGCGTAGACGCCGCGTAGTCCTCCATAGGCGAGCAGAGCTGCTATGACACAGCGTGGTCGTCGCATAGGCGCGTAGACACATAGATAAAATGCCTTGTGGATGCCGCATTTCGTGCCTACTATTTATGGTAAAGTGACTGCATGGTGAGTGGAAGGTCGGGACTTCGAATCCCACTCGTGTGGGCACACAGTGGAAAAAGTGGGTACCTAAAAGGCTGGCAGTTGTCACGACGGACGGCAGTGCTGATTTTTTAACCAAAACATTGGCCAGACCTCTGGTCACGTGAAGAGTCGATCAACTGCTTGGCGATATCCCGAAATACTCTATGAGCACTCAGACCCCACGGCCCAAAGTGTTTGAATAAACATTTATTTATCTATACAAATAAATAAAATTGAAGTGTCCGTTTGTAATGTCAAAATAACAATTTTTTACTAAATGCATAAGAAAGTATACACAGTACTTATAACAAAAAAAAGCAATTTTTAACATTTTTGTCTGTCTGTCTGTCTGTTTGTTCAGGCTAATCTCCGAAAGGACTGGACCGATTTTGACAGGACTTTCACTGGCAGATAGCTGAGGTTACGGCGGGTAACTTAGGCTACTTTTATTTTAGAAAAATGATTAGGGTTCCGCGCAAAAAAATAAAACCCATGAAATTATGAACAAAAAGTCGGAATTGAAAAATTCTTTTTGCATTTGGTAGCCCAATTCTCGAGGATACGTATAAGCTATTTACCATCACGCTACGACCTTTAGGACTCGAGCAAAAAGAAAAAAGTCGGTAAGAACACTAAGCGAAAACGAAGTAACAGCGCGGGCGGGTGATTCAACGCGACGGTTGGCGACGGGTTGGGGGACGAGGGAGTTTTATTAAAATGCGGCTGTTATTTTAGTATATTGTGTATCTTACTACATCCACGCGAACGAAGTCGTGGGGCACAGCTAGTTTATTTAATGAATTAAGCACACAGCGGTACACAGGTGGTCTTAATGCCATGTGGATTTTCTACCAGTCAACCTTTTGTCTGTCAATATTATGTGTAAAACAATTATTCAATTTTAAAAATCGTACGAATTGTGACGTTTAATCTGCGTGTGCGTGCTTCTTAGGGCCACCGGACTGAATTTTGGTCTTATTTCCAGACCAGACTATCTTTTAGATCGTTAAGACCAATGTGTGGGAGTATTACCAGATAGCTTGATTTTATTACCTATTCTTTTATGTAAAATATTCATGGCCTATAACGTCTGTAGTAAATGAATACGGGTAATTTAAGTTAATTATCTGTCATTCAGTTAACTAATTATCATAAAAGGGAAGACCCATCTTCAGTAGTAAATTACAGTTTGTCATTACAGTTTACAACCTAGGTGCCAATATGGCCTACTTTTGCGCGTTGGTAGACATTGCACGCGATTTCACTCGCATGCTAGAGAAACTTCATACACCTGCTAACTGATAAAAGATTTATTTGTTCATCTGGATAAGCACTAAAACGCTATATTTTATGTTTTTAATTTAATGTAATGTAATGAATTTTGAATATAAATGAATTTTGGTTTAAATAATAATTAATAATTTCCTATAGTTACCTACCAGCCTACCTACGCCCGAGCACTTAAAAACGTTAAAACTCAAAACGTGTAAATAAGTTGATTTTTAATCATTGTAAATACCTGATTCCAATTTTTTAAGTATGCCTTAATAATTCTGTTGAATACTAGTTAAACAAGATCTTTTTTGTAGGTTTTGTATTTTGACGGTCCTAAGCCCGTTAAAGTACGAAGGGAAAATTGGAATTGTAATTTACATACCGTCGTAGCGTTAGGGGCGCACATCTTGCGCCATTTGTCGCGAGCCGTTTTCAGTAGCAAATAATGCGCCGGCCCTTAGTATTCCGAGGCGAGAAGTGAAGGACAAAATGACAACGCGTTCGATAGTAGGTAAGTAATTAAAGCACAAATAAAATAATTTCAATTTTAACCATTACCATTTATATATAAAATTTACATTTACATATAAACCATTTTAACAATAATTTTTTATTTGTTTTTTATTTTTCCTGGATTCCTTTATCGATACTGAACCTACCCCTAAGCTATGGCACGCAATTTCTTTAAAACCCTGTATAGCACTAGCTATGCCCCGCGACTTCGGTCGCGTGGTAGTCGTAAAATACACAATATACTAAAATAAGACCCACATTTTAATAAAACTCCCTCGTCCCCCGACCCGTCGCGTAGCATCACCTGGCCGCGCTATGTACCACAGATTACCAGATAAATCACTCCATGTACTTACGCGCGCTAACTACCTACCAGCCGCCGGGTCGCACGCGACCTATTTCTCAGTGGGTTGCCGACAGCCACAAGGCGCGTCCGTACATGTATTTCGGTCGACCTGACGTACTTAGATTCAATTCTTATGATAAGGCTGGTTCTGGTTTCTTATGTGCAGTTGATGGATGTAGATCCAGCAAGAGAAGAGATAAAACTTATCTTTTTTCAGTTTACCTGCTGATACAGTTTTACTATAGTTTTTAAATAGGTAAATTGTTTAAACTTGCATCTTTCATGTTTTGTATTTTATTCATGCGTCTGAGATAAGAATAGAAGGGCAATGACCTCCATTTGTCAACTGTCATTTGAAAATTACGTTTAGCGAAAATCTACTTTGTGCAAATTAATTTTCAATAATA
Organism: Fissipunctia ypsillon; assembly: GCA_947568875.1. Taxonomy (NCBI): domain Eukaryota; kingdom Metazoa; phylum Arthropoda; class Insecta; order Lepidoptera; family Noctuidae; genus Fissipunctia; species Fissipunctia ypsillon. The sequence continues at coordinate 7,516,592 of OX387643.1, forward strand.
TTTATTATCGTTATTATTTTGTTAATGTTATTTTCATATGATTATTGTTTATTTAAAAGCGTGCATGATGTCACAATATGGCTCCAGTGCAGATTTGTTCATACTGTAGAAGCATAGTAGTTACCTATTACGCTAATTGTATAAGTGAACGAACAAATCAATTAATCGTGTTTTCAGTTTCCTCCATATCGTATTTCATTCGTATTCGTGGCCATGCGGGGCGGATACGTCACTGATTATTAAATAGTTAGGTACTACACGTTGCGTACGATGTGTCTTACCTGTCTTACAATTGCAGTTTCGGGGTGTGGTCACAGAATACTAAATAGTTATGAAGCATAAAAATATTTCTCGGTCTTTCATAAGTATTTTAAACATGTTAAAACATTAAAGAGCATTTTATTTTATTTCATAAAGTGTACTACAAATTCCTACAGACATCTTTATCGAAAAAGGCAGCCCTGGCAATTCACAATAACCATGCGGCGGCGCGCAGCTACAAAGCAGAACTCACTTTACGCTTGTAAGGTTAGGTGCCTACATTTTCGTTCGCAGCGTCTAGCGACTCGAAGGTGTAGGCTTATTCTGACTTTTTTCTTTTTGCTCGGCTCCTAAGGGTCGTGGCGTGATGTTAAATTGTAGCCCACAACTATCCTCGAGAATAAGGCTACCAAATTCAAAAATAATTTTTCAAATTCGACTTTTAGTTCATTATTTCATGGGTTTTAATTTTTCTTGCGCGGAACCCTAATTATTTAAAAGTAGCCTAAGTTACACGCCGTAACATTAGTTATCCAGCCAGTGAAAGTCCCGTCAACATCGGTCCAACCGTTTCGGAGATTAGCCGGAACAAACAGACAGACTGACAAAAATTTTAAAATTTGCTGTTTCGTTTTAAGTACCGTATATAATTTCTTATGCATTTAGCAAAAAGTTGTTATTTTGACATTACAAACAGACACTTCAATTTTATTTATTTGTATAGATGTAGGTATAGATAATTATGATAGAACTTCACTTACAGACAAGTTCGTTCATTCACTAATTATATGTTATATCACCTCTGAAATCGTTATCGACCACAGGTTGAGCATCCCTGCTATGTGAAACATTTACATCGAATGTATCCGTTATGTTAATGCAAAATGCATCATTATGGATTTTACAATAACAACATTGTTTCAATATTGCTTAAACTTTCAGTAATTAAAGCCTACACGTACCTATGTGCATTCCTATTGTAGATTGAGGTAGGATTAATAGAGTCAATAGAGTTTTCTTGTCTGCTATTTTTATAGGAAGGAAGACATTGGAATCGTGCACCAGAATTCTGACTTTACATACGCATAGGTGAGTGATCCTATAAGAGTTCCGTTTTTCCCTTTTGAGGTACGGAGCCCTAAAAATGAGCTGGGCTTATTATAAAGTATTAATGACATCATGATTCCAGTCCGAAAAAGGGATGGTGTTATCGGTCATGTATAGCTAGGTCTCTCTTGCGCACTGGAATCACGATGGCATTAGGACGGTATAATAAGGCACCTGTTCCATACATTTTGACCGCGTAGTTATTGCTCTTTTGAAGGAAACAGCAGATTTTTTTATTAAATATCCAACGAAAAATTTTAACGCAGGTGGTCCAGAATCATGCCACCCTGTATACTGGTTTTGTTTTGTTACCACTGACGTGCAGCGTAACGTATAATGGCGCAGTTACAATTATCATGAAAGCCGAAGAACAAAATATTCAGTTCTCATAAACTCAGACAAAAACTGTAGGTTTTCTAATCATATGATGTATTAAATTGGTATTAAACATAATTATTATGTAATGTGATGTGATACACAGTTACACACACAGGTGTACCATATTATTTGGCAATAGTAGACATTAAGAAGAGTGGTTGTTCCGAAGGGAAGACGATTGGAATCGGGTTGTATGAAGGCTACGCCCCTTGTACCGTAAGTACAATCGAATCAATCAACTACAGCGGGGCAATTGCGTTAAACACTTACAGTAGGAATTTCACTTTGACACTCCAACAACGTTCATTGCGTTATTTACGTTGTTGAGCGGACAAGTTTTTAGAACACATGAAGCAATGGACTAGCAATTTGCTTCAAAATGGTTTCTACGACTTGTTAAACGTAGAGATTTCTTTATTAAATGTGCGTTTGATTATGTATTAATATTATACCTACACAAAAACCTTCCGGGCTAAATTGTATAAATGATGGAGGAAATAGCATCAACATCCATTTCGTAGTTTAGGAGATCTAAGCGGTCGCACTGACAGACACGATTATAATATCACTATCATTACACATTATAAAACGAAGCCCGCCGCGTCTGTTTGTCTGAACGCGATAAACTCAAAAACTTCCGAACGCATTTTCATACGGTTTTCACCAATGGATGGAGTGACTCTTGAGGAAGGTTTAGGTGTTAAATTGGCTGAAATATGACGATGATTGTTGAAGATGTCGGATTAACACATAGGGTACATTTTAATCCCGGTAGAACGTTCCCGTGGGATATTTTCCGCCATCCACGTAGGCGAAGCTGCAGGCAAAAGCTAGTAGAGTTATATATGAAAACAATCTATTACGGGTATAATACATTGTTTACCTGGATTTTCTTCTTCTTGTTCGTTTGGTTTTTAGTAACTAACCAGAAGCCCAATTCCCGTAACTAAAAACGTTCAAAATCTAGTCGCAATCACATCTCGGCGACAATCAAATGTCAAAAACTTGTCAGAAATGTAAGGAAATTATAGGAATTTTTGACATTTTGAGATTGAGATCAGACTGTGAACTTTCTTAAAATTACGGGAATTGCCCCTCTGGTATCAGAGTTGTCATACCGCCCATGGGCCTCTTTTTTCTTTTTTTTTTTTGTGGATGGGAAATCATCAAATGACTTCTCCCGCTCTGGGCGGAGCGGGAGGGCGTGTCAGACTTTTACTGACTAAAACCCACCCGTGTTCCTTCTGTTGCCTGTGCCGGGGCCACGGTAACTCTTTCGAACATCCCGCAACCCTAGCTGGCATCGGCCCTAGCGGACCCCGTCAATAGTGCTGACATCTCTTTGAGGCGCGCGTGGAACACGACGCGCCGTCGACTCGGGCTTGGTCCTTACCGGACGGCGAGCTACCCATTGCTTGCCGTCCGCAAGCCCGCGCCTACGGTGGCCGGGAATCAGCTGCCAATTCCCGACGCCCAGGGCGTCTCCTGCGACGACTAGGGGCGTGAGGGTGCAAAGCTTGCCTCTCCCTCACGCGTCCCGCCTCCTCCTTCACGAGCATTACTGCTTCGCAGAAGGAGGTAATGGCTTCCCATGCACTCTCGCTCCGTACCATGGCCTGGACCAGGGCCGGACGCGAGAGATCGCCGCCGCCGATCGCTTCCGCGAGGACACGGCGGTGCTCCGCCCAAGCCGGGCAGACCTCCACCGTATGCTCCACCGTGTCCTCCGGGCGATCCACACAGTGGTGACACCCGGGCGTTTCCTCCCGCCTTATCCGGAACAGGTACCTCCCGAAGCACCCGTGTCCGGTGAGGACCTGCGTCAGACGGAAAGTGAGGACGCCGTGGCGCCTCTCCAGCCACTCCTCAAAGAGGGGACTTATCGCCGCAATTGTGGCGTGCCCAGCGCTGGGTTGCGACAATCGCACTCTCCATGCCGCCATGAGATCCTGCCGGAGCTCTGTCCGCCGTGCCGCGATTTCTCGCGGCAACGGAGTTACGCCCCGGCGTCCTGCCTCCTCGCGCCACTCCCAGATGTGCGCGAGGACTTTTGCCTCCAGATCCCATGGCGGGCCCATGGGCCTCTGAGTTGGCTTCACAGGCCGTCGAGAAAGTCTGGTGGTTTACCTGAATAGGGCACTTTTAATCCCGGTAGTATAGTCCCGTGGGATATTTTATCCACGCGGGTGAAGTCGCGGGCAAAAGCTAGTGTATTGATATAATATGACTTACCTACTGCACCCATTCCGACAGAAATACGTAATCGATCAGTTAGTAAAGTATGACGTTCAAATACTTTTGCTTTTATTTTTTCCTCGTCATTTTCCTCAACAACTGCTATTAAGGAAATCCTTTAATAGATTCTAGCGGGTACTGGCTAATTTTCCTCGCTGTGTCAATTTATATTTTGCAGATATGACTCTAAAACGTTTATTTGTTGGTAAAAGCTTTTTCCTTTTGGGTTTTCCTGAAAACATTAGATCGAATCTATTTGACATGCATACCGACAACATGCTTAAATCTCGTAACTAACTTCACTTCACTTCACTTCTTGTAATATCAATCAACTAGGTAATAAAACACCTGTGTTTCTTTAAGCCTTTACTTAAATTAAACTATAGTATCACTATCATTACAATTGCCCAGTTTGCTACAGTAGGTCCGGTAAGTGCAGGGACTATGTGTATATTTGAAGACAGTCACCTATCAGCTGATCTATCTAGAGCAGGGTGTCTCAAACTATCGGCTCCACGAACCCCTGTTAAAATTTCCAGGTGACAGAGAACCCCTAACAGTTCGTTGTCACCAGTCAGTTAGTTAGGGCTTAACTGACTAATTAACACCCCCCCCCCCCTCCAGGAAAAATATAAAACTGACTGTTGAAGAAAATAAGGTTTTTATTTGAATAAAAGGTAACAAATAAAGTGCCAAAAAATTATCTTTTTAATATCAATGTGATGGGTGTGCTTGTTTCTTGTCGCAAATGGATTCTATTTTAGGAGTAATTTTGGGCAATTTTAACCTTAATTCTCGGCATCAAGTCGATTTCTGTATTTAGTTTTTATCGTGACTAGGTGTGAAAATCCACTCTCACATAAGTATGTTGTGGCAAAGGGTAAAAGGAAATTCACCGCTTTGCGTGAGAGTTCGGAATACTCTGCCTGTCTAGCTGCCCAAAAATCTATCAAAGACATCCTTTTTAAATCAGATTGAAGAGTTTGATCGACGGACATTTCTAATAATGACTCCTGTTGCTTAATACTCAAACTAGAATTTATACTTTCGTTCGTGACCGCAAATGGGTTACGAATCCAGCCATCTTTAGCATTATCAATATCCGGAAAATACCTTTTCAGTTCGTCGGAGAGTTGAGAAAGATGCAGAACAATTTCAGCCCTTATTTCGGAATCCACGGATAAGGCGTTCGTCGTGATAAATTCGTACAAAAGAGGAAAACATTCAAAGATATTTGATCTCAAGCAGGTTTTCCAAAATTCCATTTTTTTTATAAGTGCGTTTATTTTGTCCTGCACACTGAATACACTGCACGTGGAACCTTGCATCGAAGCATTCGTTTCATTGAGACAAGAAAAGATGTCAGCTAACTAAGTTATTCTTTTAAGCCAGGTTTCATCTTCAAATCTGAATTTAAGGCTGAAGTCACTGTCTTTCAAAAATATATAGATTTCGTGACGAAGTTCAACAAACCGAGCTAATATCTTGCCTTTGGGCAACCATCGAACTTCACAGTGTAGCAGTAATGAAACATGTTCACTATCCATGTCTCGGCATAATAATGCAAAAAGTCTTGAATTTAGCGGACGCGCTTTTATATAATTTATTATTTTTACGACCTCTGAAAGTGCTGTTTTTAAGTTATCAGGTATTTTCTTGCTCGCCAATGCTTCTCTGTGCAACGCACAATGCACACTTTTGACCTCAGGAGCGACATTTTTAATCCTGGATATTAGTCCAGATACACTTCCTGTCATGGCCTTTGCACCGTCAGTGGATATGCCAACGCACTTTGTCCAATCAATGTCATGTTTTTGAATAAAACCATTAATAGTGTTAAAAATATCTACTCCTTTCGTCGTTGACTCCAAGGTCTTACAAAATAAAAAATCTTCTTCACATATATTTTTATACACATATCTAACAAACACAAGTAAATTCGGTAATCCACTAATATCTGTTGATTCATCAACTTGAATAGCGAAATAATTATTTTGTAATCGTTGTGCGAGTTGATTTTCAACATCGTGTGCCATTTCATGAATGCGACGTGCAATTGCATCATTTGAAAGTGGTATTTTATCCAGCAATTTCGAAGATTTGTCTCCCAATACACAACTGACCATATCTTTAGCAGCTGGTAAAATCAACTCTTCAGCTATATTGTATGGTTTGCCGGTCTTTGCAATTTTATATGCCACAAGAAAAGACGCACGTAAATATTCAGAGTTAGTAGCCACGACGGTTTTCATGGTATTTTTAGAAGACGCCAACTCTTTTCTTTTTCGAACAAAGAAATCTATAGGTTTGTCTACGTACTGCGGATGTTTTGTTTCCAAATGTCTTCGCAGCAATGATGGCTTCATCGAGCTATTTGCGAGTACTTCTGAACATATTACACACTGTGGCTCTGGATATTGAGATTCTTCTTTGCACGTAAATCCAATTTTCAGATAGTCTGTCATATTTTCTTTTTTTCGCTGATGATATTATTGTTTTTTCTTGTTCTTTCGATTTCGCAAGATTTTCGCTTAAAACTGAACTTTCAGCAGAAGTAGACGCAATTGGAGTAAATGTACTTTGTACAGGTTGCGAACTGGATGTATTACTTGGACATTTTCTGCGTAATGTCCCCGTTTTTAACCACTCATCCATTTTAAAAACTAGTTAGCCGCAAGAAGGGATCGAAAATATTTTGTTTTTATTTTACTGTCAACCAAAACGCGCTTGCACTGCTCACACATGAAAGTAAAACAAATGAATAAAACACTGAGCGCGGATTACGCCACGTACCGGGCAGTAGGAGGGAACGGCGGGGGCCGGGGAGGGCGGCGCGGCGCGGCGCGAGAGCGAACCGCGAGCGATGAATTCAGTCGCGCGCACGCGTACCACAATGTGTGCCGCGCGCGCCTGCCAGTTGTCAAGCCACCATTACGTAAATCTTATCGCAAACCCCCTGCCGTCGAATGGCGAACCCCTAAGGGTTCGCGTACCCCACTTTGAGTAAGCCTGATCTAGAGCAACTATATTTGAAAAGGCTTAAAGAAACACAGGTTTTATATTACAGGTTATTATGTACAGCATGGTTTCGTAGATACGAATCCATACTTGTACATTATGATGTGTGCAACTATAATGTCAGTTAGCTTACACGAGGTCCTTTCAAGAAGGTTAAAAGAATTATAATTAAAGTTTATTGAAGGTACTTACTTACGCGGCTTTACCACATTTAGTGACCACCGAAGTTGACTAAACTACAAAAGGAAAAATGAAATAATAACGAATAAAGCGATGAAATAACTAATAGATAGGTATAATTATTTCTCACGTTACTTTGTCTATACATACATACATAAACTCACGCCTTCTTCCCATGGGGGTAGGCAGAAACTACAGAACGCCACCTGCTACGATCCTTACATACTCCTTTTGCCTCGTTTACATTCATACATCTGGTCATACACGCACGCCGGTTGCGAGTACTACGCACCTGACCTTTCTGAAGAACATCACCAATAAGATCACTATAATTATGTCTTCCTAGGGTGTCTCCTCTCGGCGTTTCCACTCACATCTGCCGTGTAAATACCTTTTGTTAGTCGACTTTCATTCATCCTCTCAACATGACCAAACCATCTAAGCATACTCTTTTCAATTTTTGTCACTACATCTTCTTTTAAACCGCACCGTTGCCTTATCACATCATTTCTCAGTCTATCATTTATAGTCACACCACACATGCTTCGCAAGGAACGCATTTCCACAGCATTTATTCTACTTTCATGCTTCTTTTGCCATACCCAACATTCACTTCCATACATAAGCGTAGGCACACCATTGTAAACAGCCAGTCGGGCCTTTTTGGACATTAACTGGTTGGTCACAACTGCATGTATAGCACCATTCACTTTATTTCCCGCATTTACTCTCCTTTACACATCTTCATCTATCTTTCCATCCCTTGTAAACAGACTCCCCAAATATACAAACTCACTTACTTGCTCCACACTTTTATCATTTATTTTCACATCACACATCGATACGTCCTCTTCTCTTTCAAACACCATGACCTTCGTCTTATTCACATTTATATTCATCCCTTTCATCTTATATGCTTCATCCATGACAGTCACCATGTCTTGCAACTATTCTGCTGACGATGCAAGTAGAACTTGATCATCTGCGTAGAGAAGGCATTTGACAAGCAAATCATTCATCCTCAATCCGCACTCACCCTCTTTCAAATTTGTCAGACAACTATCCATGTACAAGTTGAACAGCCATGGTGACGCTACACAACCCTGTCTAACACCCCTCGAGATGCAGAACCAGTCCGTGTATGCCCCATTTATCCTAACACAAGCACTGGAATCCTTGTATAAAGATTTCAGTGCCCGTACCAAGCGCCAGTCCACACCGTACACCGACAGTGTCTACCACTGTTCCTCCCTCCACACACTGTCATAGGCCTTCTCCAAGTCTATACATCTAAACAAATAAATAAAATTGAAGTATCTGTTTGTAATCTCAAAATAAAAGCTTTTTACTAAATGCATATGACGAATGCATATAAGAAAAAGCAATTTAAAAAAAATTTGTCTGTCCGTCTGCCTGTTTGTTCCGGCTAATCTCCGAAACGGCTTGACTGATTTTGACGGGACTGTCACTGACAGATAGCTGATGTGGAGTAACCTTGGCTACTTTTATTTTAAAAAAATAATTAGAGTTCCGCGCAAAAAAAAAAAAAAACCATGCTAATGCGAACAAAATCCGATTCAAATAGGGAAGTATTGATGATATCCACGCAGGCGAAGCCGCGGACAACAACTAGTTTAATAATGAACCTCGAGACCCGCTCGTGCTTCGCACGGTTTTTAGGACTCGACAAAACTTCGTGATTTCTATAAGTATTTTAAGTAAGTTTAATATTCATTTATTGTTCACAAGACCTACCGGAATAAATTCTCCAAGTCTCAGAAACTCTGCAGACGCTATGGGTATCGATATCTAAACATGTTAAAACAAAAAATAAATAAATTAGATTTTTTTTGTGGGGTCATCGACCGCAGTTATTGTAGTTACTTGAAATATCAGTTTATTTTTTTTTTGTGTTAACTTCACTGACGTGATGGGTCTCCATATCTAAACATGATAAAACATAAGAAAACCGTTTTTTTTTTCAACTCATACTTCAAGTACCAACACTGATAGCGGTCGTTGACCTCCAAAAAAATAATCTAATCTTTTTATTTTTTATTGTTTTCTGTATGGCTCCTAAAATTTTCAATAAACTCCCAATTAGTTGGAAGGAGCTTAATGTCCGTCAATTAAAAAATAAAGTAAAGATACTGCTAGAAGGGAAAGCTAATTTATTTATTTTTTGTTTTAACATGTTTAAATATCGATACCCATCGCGTCTGCAGAGTTTCTGAGATTTGGAGAATTTATTCCGGTAGGTCTTGTGAACAATAAATTAATATTAAACTGAGTAAATATTAAAAGAAATTTAAATATTTGTACGCCACTAAGGCCAAACATGACTGATCTTAAACTATAATGTAATTTAATAACTTGCATGCTCTGTATGTGTACTCATGTTTCAACAAATAAATAATCTTGGATCTTGAATCTATTTTATCGTGTTTAGATATCGATACCCATCGTGTCTGCGCAGCTCAGCTAGCCAATTTTAAATAACCCTGGTATAGTAAATTAAAGTCACTTTTCGTGTCTGTCTGTGTGACCGCGTTGTTCTTCTAAACTGCGCACAGGATTGTGATGCGGTTTTCACCATCATTTAGAGAATTTGTTCCGGAAGGTCTTGTGAGCAATAAATTAATATTAAACTTACATATAATAAAGAAATCATGAAGTTTTTTCGAGTCCTAAAAACCGTGCGAAGCACGGACGGGTCTATAGTTATATTATAAAACTAGTTGTGCCCCGCGACTTCGTTCGCGTGGAAGTCGTAAGATACAAAATATACTAAAATAATAGCCACATTTTAATAAAACTCCCTCGTCCCCCGACCCGCTGCATTGTATCGCCTGCCCGCGCTATTACTTAGTTTTCGCTTAGTGTTCTTTCTGACTTTTTTCTTTTTGCTCGGATCATAAGGGTCGTAGCGTGATGTTAAATAGCCTATAACTATCCTCAAGAATTGGGCTACCAAATGCAAAATGAATTTTTCAAATCCGACTTTTTGTTCACAATTTCATGGGTTTTTAATTTTCTGCGCGGAACCCTAATTATTTTTCTAAAATAAAAGTAACCTAAGTTATTCCCCATAGCATCAGCTATCTACCAGTGAAAGTCCCGTCAAAATTGGTCCAGCCGTTTCGGAGATTAGCCGGAAGAAACAGACAATAAGACAGACAAAAATCAATCACTAACTATCACTACTATCTATCTAATTATCTATTATTTTTATTTATTGTTAACTATCTTATGCATTTAGTAAAAGTTGTTATTTTGACATTACAAACAGACACTTCAATTTTATTTATTTGTATAGATGTATACATAAAGTAACGTGAGAAATAATTGTACCTATCTACTAGTTATTTCATCGCTCTATTTATTATAGATATACCTAGGTACTGTATAATATAGATACAATCACAAGTCTAGCAACTATTTATGTACCTAATTAAAACCCACGTAATAATTAGTTTGTGTTACACCATATGGGCAGGTACAGGATACAGCGACCATAATGATTTCTTTTATTAAAAGAAAAAAAAATGTCCGGTTGACGTTGTTGTTGTACCTACATCTTTGTTTAGTTTAAAACTGAATGTAACTGCATGATGTTTCAGGAGAAAGGTCCCATTGGGTCATAGGTCATTTATAATACTGATCAAAATTATATATACTTACACACAGTCAGGGGAATTAACTGTTATTGCAACAAATTGACACCCTACGCCAGTATGCCGTGTTAAGAGGGAAGCGCCAAGGTAGCCCGCGAAATTCAAATTTTCTTACGATTTTTGCAATTTGCTGGTCAGTATTAAGTTATACGTTGATTAAAATATGATTCGCGGCCGTAACAATTATGTATTTACAGAATTATAATCATTAAAGTCATCAACACAACTCTCTAAGACCAAGTAAACCCCAAGAATTACTATTTCATGAAATCTTGACATTTGGAAATTATACTAACTTAATAAGTTTTATTACTGATTGTAATGATTATAATTCTGTAAATACATATTTGTTACGACCGCGAATCATATTTTCATCAACGTACAACTTAACACTGACCAGCAAATTGCAAAAAAACGTAAGAAAATTTGAATTTCGCGGGCTACCTTAGTGCTTCCCCCTTAAGCCATTTCATACAACTATTAAAGAATGACAGGTACTAGTCAATTAATTTCCTTGTTATCTCATTGAATTCCATTCCTTGTTCCATGGGGGTAGGGACTCTACAGACCGTCACATGCCATAATATCTCTCAAAACAATAATTACATCTCCCGTACCGATGCACAAGGCAAACGGATAGTAACACGTAATCCTTACCAATCAATAAGGTAATTTACAAATGCGCGGAACTTCATTTTGGCAACAAAAACAATGTCAAGGCGTAACACAAGTCATCACTTCATCAGTATGCCAACTTAACACGTCTCTAGGCGTTTCCTTTACAATGTAACCTTAAGAGACCAAGGAAACTCGTGCCCATTGTTTGCAGTGCGACTGTGCGAAGGAAAAGTGTATGGCGATAATAAATCTTCTAAGAATGTGTAAGAATGTGTTGTTTGTTTGTTGATTTTCAGGCGTACTTAGTGGTAATTCCTCGTGGAAGCGATCGGCGGCGGCGATCTCTCGCGTCCGGCCCTGGGGGTCTACTCCCTAAGTCCGTAAACGAAGACACGGGCCCCTCCGAAAGTAGTTAATCCGTTAAAACAAGTGTAAAATTAAAATTTTCGGACGGGCACGGGACACATCGGGTGTAGGGACAACTATAAAATCGTGTTGTCATTAATTCTTAGTTCGGAAACCAAACTAATGTACGTAGGTGATACGGAGTAGGAAACGCCCGTAACTTCGTCCGAAACTACGGACTTCGTGCTTAGGGAGTAGACCCCCAGGTCCAGGCCATGGCACAGGCAAGCAGTAATGTTCGCGAAGGAGGAGGCGGAACGCGTGAGGGAGAGGCTATCTTTGCGCCCTCACGCCCCTAGTCACCGCAGGAGACGCCCTGGGCGTCGGGAATTGATAGCCGATTCCTGGCCACCGTAGGCGCGAGCTTGCGGATGGCGAGCAAAGGGTAGCTCGCCGTCCGATTAGGACCAAGCCCGGGTCGACGGCGCGTTGTGTTCCACGCGCGCCTCAAAGAGAGTCAGCACTAATTGATGGGCCCGCTAGGTCCGATGCCAGCTAGGGTCGCGGGACGTTCGAAAGAGTTACCGTGGCCCCGGCACAGGCAACCGAAGGAACACGGGTGGGTTTTAGTCAGTATGTCTGACACGTCCTCCCGCTCCGCCCAGAGCGGAAGAAGTCATTTGATGATTACCCACCCAAAAAATGGCGTAGTGGTAATATAAGCTTCCCTTGTAGCCATAAAAAAAAAAAAACAATCGACTTCCAAAAAAACACTACAGAGTTAAAAATAACTTTGTGTCTTTGGTTTTTATTTTCGTTTTTGCCACCGACTTCCGAAATTAAAGTTAGCTTTGTAGTGTTTATTTGGAAGTCGGTTCTTTTTTTTGGAAACAAGTTTTTATTTTTCACTTTTTAGTTGTGGTACCGACCCCACACAAAGTCATATACCACTACTTGCAGTGTAAATAACAGTGACAGGAAATTATTATAGCATAATCCACATGCACTAAGTGAAAAAATACGTATTATTGAAGCTTACTCAAAAACCACTCATCAGAACTTGACCAAAATATGGCTCAGCTAAATACCAACTTGCAGCGCTTGACTCGGTAGAACGCAGAGCTAAGAGGCTCATTGATGACGTAAAACTGGTGGATGCCAAGCTTCACAGCTTGGCTCATCGCCGCAATGTTGCCTGCTTCTCGGTCTTCTACAGATTGTACTTCGGTGAGTGTGCTCAAGAACTCCACAACCTCATTCCGCCTGCCCCCTTCTACCATCGGACGTCTAGACGCACTGCAAGTTACCATCCCCTACCTAGCTGCTATTCCACCAATTCGCACCAAGCGTTTCCAAAAGTATTTTGTGATGCGCACAGCAAAGGAGTGGAACTCTCTACCTGCGTCTGTGTTTCCGAGCGCATACAACCCCGATCTCTGCAAAGTAAGAGTGAACAGGCTTCTTCTGGATAAGCTCGCTCCATCGTCGACTTTGTCTCTGTCGCCTCTGACCTAGACTAGAGTCAAGAGCAAACCAATCTCAAATAAAAAAAAAATATCGGACCAATCTGGAAGTATATCTTTTAAAATAAAAAAAATATTTTTTCAAATCGGTTTATAAATGACGGAGTTCTGAGGTATATTAAAAAAATACAACTGAATTGAGAACTTCCTCCTTTTTTGAAGTCGGTTAAAAATATTAAAGCTCAATACGTCTGAGATGGAAGATTATGGAAAATTCAAAAGGTCGAGAAAAAGATCGAATCGCTTAATTATTACTGCCAAAAGCAATAAAGTTGTGACTGAGCGAGCAATTAAAAACTTGTTAAACGAATGTAAACCAGTTGGATAAGTTACTGGCGCTTGTGTTCGGTACAAAAGTTACGAAATTTACAAGTAAAGAAAATGAATAACGAGTTTCATTGCCAGTTCAATTTCACAAAAAGAAACTTCATGTTTTCAGGAAATTATTACAAGTAGGTACAATGAAATCTTCACCCTATTTACCTACTGTAACATCTCAGAAAGAAAAGTTGTTTCTTCATGAGCTTTTCAGAAATCCGTACATCAGAAGCCCAATCCCCGTAACTAAATACGTTCAAAATCTAGTCGCAATCTCATCGCAGCGACAATCAAATGTCTAAAATATAGTGAAATTATAGGTATTTTTGACGTATTGAGACTCAGATCAGACTGTGAATGTTCTTAAAATTACGAGAATTGCCTCTCAGATAATTACAGTATGACTGCATCAACACCTGGGTATTTATAAACGTTTCACACCTATTAACTTTCTTTTACTCCATCTATTTTCAAGCCAACAACCCCGATTTCAAAAGACAATAGAATAGAACACAATCTCGTGCGTCTAGTTTCAATGCTTCTATTTAAAAGTAAAAGGGTATGACAAAACCCCACATTCCTCGAGGAGCGATGCACGCGTCTATTTTCGTGCGAACGCATTATCTCGCATTATTTGCTTACACACAGAGTTAACACTGGATTATCGTGGAATTTAAATAAGTTCTGATTAACATCAGAATTGCAACGCAGAAAGGTACTAAGCAAGTTGTGTATGGCTGAAGTGATCTTCGTCTACAAAGTACTTAATTATATTATAAATGGGCAATTTTTTAAACGCAATTGGACAAACCAAATTGGTGTGTCATTTTCTCCTCATAGAGATCAGTGTAACCTGTTGACCTACAGCAATAAATAATAACTGAAGTTATAAATCTGGCTCTTAGGCATCTTCGACGATATATATATAAGTGGCGCTTACGCATCTGCGGTTTTCCGGCGTTCTTGCGTTAAGGAAAACTGCTGCTTCGATACAAAAAAAACATTGAAGACACTTAGTATCAATATAGATTATTTGCAATAATGTTTGTTGCCAAACTACTTTTTCAGACCAGGAATGGTCTCCAAAAAATCTACAATTCTTCCGGCTCTTACACGCAATTACGAAAACAGTTGACAATCTTATCTGGTTCATACGTAGTAAAAATGAAGGTTGTACCTTCGTATCTTTAAGTATAGCTGTTAATTGCTTCACCATTATCAGTGACACAAAATATGCTTACAATTACGGGGCAATCACCTCATTCGAGAGTCGTGTCCTAAAATTATTTAGTTTGTACAGAGTGAAGACTAAAATTGGAGAATTTTTGTTTGTATTTCGTAGTAATATAAAGATCTCTGAATTGTGTTATTACCAGTGATAGGAATAGGTAGTGCTAATTTGCCTAAACTTCGAGGAAGGAAGTAACATGAAGTAGATAATACCTCCTCTAAAATCCCGGAATAATTTTAATGACGTTTAAATCCCGGGATTTAAAAACCACGAATTATTTATTCGACTTTATTTATAGATAGATAGAATACTCTTTACTATGTACACCATAAAAATTACATATATAAATGTGTGTGTGTGTGTAACCCTAAAAAATGTTATGATTTTTCAAATCAATAATTTGTAACTACAAATCCACTACTTCCTTCCTCGAAATTTAGGCAAATTAGCACTACCTATTCCTATCACTGGTTATTACTTTATTTTATTAGTCTTGAGGAAATAACTAGGTGCATGACGTCAATGAAAATCTTTCTTAGTATTACTATTTATTTATCATTGTTTGGTCATGTAACTTCGCTTCGCAAAAATGTATGGAAAATAAATTGAGAAGAATTTTTCGCACGATTCGATTTTTGTTCCTTTGTGCATGGATTGTCATAATATATTTGTGTCAGGAAATCCAATTACAGATAAAAACGTAATCATTTCCCTATGAAATGAAATAATTACGGAACCAAATTCTTTAATATAGCTGTCAACGGAAGTAGGCTTATAAAAGTGCAGTCTAGGAAATAAAATAATGGACAACTAAAAACTACATTTCATATCGCAATGTAACAATGACTTTGTTGTTAAAAAAAAGTATTTTATCTTGGATCTGTGCAGATCGCAAATTACGTCTATCTAAATTAAATGCAACAACGAGACGGTAATCACATTATTTTCCATGTAAAACGTGATTGTTAAGTCTAGATAAAAAGGGATTGAGGAAAATCCAAGCAAAAAAAAAGCACTATAATTCGCGGTGATATCTGAGTTTCGTAAAAACTGGCTTTTAAAACAATCCATCAGCTGTTGATTGATGGAATCATTCAAGAAATCCATCCATCTAAAAATATAAGGACGAAAATGGAGAATAATGAATCATTCGTGCAACAGAGTTCAATATAAATTCAGTCAGTCTGTAGATCACCTGCCTATGTGAAATGAAATTAAATGAATTAAAATTGTTTATCATATTTTGTACATAGAATATCGGAATCACTTTTACACGTCACATTATTAAAAACAATAAGCTAGATGGAGTCGACATTAATTCCTATCTGACTATAGCTGGGAAGAAATGGCGAAACAAACTCAAATGAAGTCTGGGACAGTGTTTCCCTCAGAGGCGAGTCCAAAGGCTCATCTAATGTTGGCAGGACTCGAAGTGACACTTCTAACAAATCTAAACTTGTAATTCTTTAATTAGTAATCCGAAATGTTTCGGAACACCACTGCTAGGCAGGCCATGACCGGTGGGGCAATTCAACGGCGAACTGCCAATACCTCATAACTGACATTTTTCGAGAAATTCACTTTGTTATCATTTTGAATTTAAAGGCCTTATTCGCATGTTTCAAAATCAAATTTCTCAATTCCTCGAAAAATGTCAGTTAGGGGGTATTGGCAGTTCGCCATCGAATTGCGTAACACACAGTAGGACACACTTACAGTAGGAATCGGTTTCATTTTGACAGTTCAACCACATTCATTGCGTTATTTATATTGTTGAGCAAATACATTTTTCGAACATATGAAGCAATGGATTATCAATATGCTTCAAAATGATAGCCGGTCATTTGGACGGCTCAGCACCCTACTTGCGTAAAAACCCGGGTTTTTGCATACTAAGGGAGTTACCCACGAAAGGGGAATAAAATACAATCTCCTTTACTTCGCAGAATTGCACAAGAGCTTATCATCGTATTGCGACGCGGTCTCGCCCTCTAATAATATCGTGGTTAATTAACTGTTTTTATTAACTTAGCTTCGTTAATAACATCAAGCACGTTTTCCTTATTTTGTTAAATGGTCCCATGTTTCGTATGTTTGTAGGCAATTAACGTGTTTTTGCAAACCATTGGCAAAATGCAAAATTTACTTTCAAGGCATTTTGCGTTTGTCGTTTAGCAGAAGGCTCATCAAGCAAGATTTATTCTTTCTCGTGTTCATAAAGTAATAAATTATTTTAATTAAACAAATAGCGTTCGTTATTTTCTAAGTAATTAGTCACTTGAAAAGAGTTAAGCAAAGGACGGACCTGCGGAGGGGATCTTCCTAGCCTTTTCCCAAACTATGTTGGGGTCAGCTTCCGGTCTAACCGGATGCAGCTGAATACCAGTATTTTACATGGAGCGATTGCCTGTCTGTCTGACCTCCACAACCCAGTTACTTGGTACAATAACCGGATACCCCTTGGTAATTTGGTAAGACTGGTTGTCAGACTTTCGGGCTTCTGACGACAAGTAACTACTGTCAAAAATCCACGAATGACAACCGGGACCAACGGCCGTGCTTTTCGAGGCACGTAAAGATGGTCACCCATCCACGGACCAACCGCGGCAAGCGTAGCTTAACCAGATTGATCGACCCGTGCGGCTGTTATTATCTACTTTAGCTACAGGAAGGCGACTGAAATTACGAATGTAACTTTTTCCAATATCGATCGATGAGACAGAGCTGTATGAATACATACCTATCGTACAGATGAAAGATTTCATTTATAAAGCGTCATAAAGTAATTTTAGTTAATAACAATAGCACGCACGATCGTAATCGTTTGCATCGTATTATAATATCTAGCTGTGCCCCGCGACTTCGTTGATGACGGGATGTTCGAGAGAGTTACCGCGACTCCTGTTACAGGCAACTGAAGAAACACGGGTAGGTTTTAGTCAGTAAAAGTCTGCCATTCCGCCCAGAGCGGGAGAAGTCATTTTATGATTTCCCATCCAAAAAGGGTCGTAGCATGCCTATAACGATACTCGAGAATTGTGCTACCAAATGCAAAAAGAATTTTTCAAATCCAACTTTTAATTTCATGGGTTTTAATTGATTTGCGCGGAACCCTAATTATATTTCTAAAATAAAAGTAGCTTAACTTACTGCCCGTAACATCAACTATCTGCCAGTGCAAGTCCCGTCAAAATCGGTCCAGTCGTTTCGGAGATTAACCGGAACAAACAGACAGACGACAAAAAATTTAAAATTTGTTTTTTGGTATAAGTACCGTAACTTTATGCATTTAGTAAAAAGCTGTTATTCTGACATTACAAACAGACACTACAATTTTATTTATTTGTATAGATAATTATTGAATAGATTATAGACCGTGATCGTGACGTTCGCTTCCTTTACGTCACTATTAACGTCCGTTTGTTTACCTTCTGTATCTCTAAATGGCGTAAATTGCATGCATCATGCATATGAAATGCATAGCAATGCATAGCAATGCATTTCATAGTAAAAGTCATTGTTTTTAAGGTTCCGTACCTCGAAAGGAAAATCGGAACACTTATAGGATCACTTCGTTGTCCGTCTGTCTGTCAAGACCCTTTTTCTCAGAAACGCGTGGAGATATCAAGTTGAAATTAATATCAAATACGTAGGTCTACGGTCCCTTGGAGCTCTAAAAAAATCAAGCTTCTAAGACAACATAATATAAAAAACGCTTTTGCAAAAAAACATCCGACTTCCAAAAATAAAACACTACAATGTAAAAAATAACTTTAATTTCGTAAGTCGGTGTCTTTGGATTTGTATTTTAGTTTTTTGCGGTGTAGTGTATGTAGTGTTTTTTTTTTGGAAGTGGTTTTTTTTTTTGCAAAAAGTTTTATTTTTCACTTTTTAGTTGTGGTACTTACCTACCCCACACAAAGTCGTATACCACTACTTGCAATGTAAATAACAGTGCAAGTGGAAGGAAATTATTATGACATCATCAGCATACACTAAGTGGAAAAAATACGTATTACTGAAGCTAAGTTAAACACCACTCATCAGAACTTGACCAAATTTATATGGGACCAATCTGGAAGTACGTACATATGTCCTTTCAAATAAAAAAATAATTTTTCAAATCGGTTTATAAATGGCAGAGTTCTGAGATAACAAACATTAAAAAAATACAACCGAATTGAGAACCTCCTCCTTTTGAAGTCGATTAAAAATACGACCATTTTTAAGCGACAGATTTTGATACTCGCAAATAAATCAAAACCTATATAGGGTACCTCTCGTTGACCTAGAATCATGAATTTGGCAAGAAGCAAGTCACAGCACAAGTAAAGAAAAAAGTCCGAAAATCGTTAATTTGTAATGTTATCACATATTTTTTTTTTTACTTACACTTGCAGTTGGAGAATTGACCGTAACACCAAACCTGAAATCGCGAAAAAAATATCAGCTGTTCCCAACATTTTGACGAGTTATGCGAACATAAAATGTATGGAACAGCTGATTTTTTTTTTTCGCGATTTCAAGTTTGTAAAAGTTGTTAATAATAATGAGTACAATGACCTCTTAAGAGGTTGTGCGTTAATTCCGAGACATATTGTATCATAAGTATTTAATTTTAAAACCAATAAGGTAATATTTTGTTTAATATAAATATGTAGGTACCTTAAAAAAAACTAAAAAACACGATTTTATCACGCACTAAAAAAAAAAATTTAATTGACTCGTAGTTAAGATATAATTATCTATGCAGCTTTTCACTTCTTTTATATCCAATGATTAATTCAAAAAGCGTGGAGCGCTTTGTTTAAATTAATTAAAAGTACGGACGACTAAAAAGCGCTCCGCGCTTTTTGAATTAATCATTGGATATAAAAGAAGTGAAAGGCTGCATAGATACGAGTCAATTTAATCATTTTATAATTTTTAGTGCGGGTTGTAAGCTTGTTTTTAAGTCTTTTTTAAAACTACATATTTTTATTTTTTTCTTTTAGTCTACTGTTTTGTTCACTTAGGTCTAAAATCAACGAAGTTATGACTTGACCGATTTAATAGTAGACACTGAAGAGCTCCACTTCCACCTCCTGGATCCATTATCAGACCCTCGTTACCAAGCCCAATCTACTGGACTCGTCAAAACGAATCATACATACATGCCCAAACTCGAGGGGTTTACTAGAAGCACTGAATAGTTCCACTATCCACCTCCTGGCTCCATCATCAGATCAGCTCCAAGATACCAAATTATAGTATTGTCTTCCGAATTACATATATGTACATACAAAGTTTCATTTCGATACGACAAATTATTAAAAGTAGGTTAAAATTGACTTCCAAGATTTTCTTACATTGTTAGTTAGTTACAAGTGAAGCTAATAAAAACGTGTTATAAATATTGAATGTGATGGATACTGAAGTAAACAATTAGTGCATGAAACGAGTCTCTTCTAAATAATATATAATAATAGTTTTCTCCAGTTTCTGCCTGCCCTAGGAATGATGCGACTCGTGGATTTCTCCAGTTTATGCCTGCCCTAGGAAAGATGCGACCCGTGGATTTCTCCAGTTTCTGCCTGCCCTGGGAATAGTGCGGCCCGTGGATTTCTCCAGTGTCTGCCTGCCCTGAGAATGATGCGGCCCGTGGTTATCTCCACTTTCTGCCTGCCCTAGGAATAATGCGGCCCGTGGATTTCTCCAGTTTCTGCCTGCCCTGGGAAAAAGGCGTGAGTTTATGTAACCTACGAAAGTAAAGCACAAAACAAGCTCTTCATCTACATGAGCATCACGTCGCGTCGCAATAATGACTGGACTATCCATTGTGTGTTATAACAATACTTGTATATCAATGAATACAAATAATAGTACACAATAAAAGAACTTCGGAATCGGAACTACGGTTCCGGTGGTTAAGGTTCCCGCAATGACGGAAAAGTTTCACTTGTAACATAAAATAATTTATTCATTATCATTATAATGGTTGAATGGACAAGCTGTGTGATATTACCGATCATTGTATTGTGTATGTGTGTACAGGTGGTGTAAAATTATGATAGCTAAACAATTCAACATTTGAAGTAAATAGTCATTGGAACATAATAGTGTTCCGCCGCGGGAAGGAATTGTGTCATAGTCATGATGTAAGTATAGACTTCTGGCCATTTACGGCTGGTAGAGGTTGGGAAATAACAGTCAAAACTAACTAAGTATAGGATAACATGATAAACGAAACCACATGATTAGTTCCCGGGAGCATTCATTCTCAGTCTTCAACCTGGGATCCATTATCGAATAACAAAAACCATAAAAAAAATGTTTTGTGGAAAATCAACAGCCTTTAGGAACACGTTACTTATTACCTACATACATTCTTTACATCACAAATCACAATGAAACCTTGGCAATCAGGAAAAGTAAGTATGGAGAAGAATTTATTGTCTCTGTCACATAAGCAGATACCTACTTTAAAGCTGTCAGTCTGATCTTGATATGCTCTATTAGGAAGCAGTTGCAGCAAGAGATCATGAAGAAAACAATATTATGGCCCTATTATGGCATGTGAAGATATTGAGTCATACATAGGTAGGTATCTACTTAGGTTTGAAGCCGTACTAATTTGGAAAAAGCGGCCCTAACCTTGGGAAAACGATCATAATGTGGCTTACCACAGTTTTCTATATCATAATCAGCCTGTAATATTCCCACTGCTAGGACACAGGCCTTCTCTCTGTGAGAGGGAGTGGGCCGTAATCTACCACACAGGCCCAGTGCGAGTTGGTAAATGTCACATGTCTTCGAATTTTTGGTTCTAGGACAAGCCGGTTTCCTCACGATGTTTTCCTTCACCGTTTTGAATATGTTTTCTATATGATTAGGTTCAATATTATCTGCTAAGCATTCTACGTCATCTACCGTTAAATCTACCTCCTACCATGGAAATATTGTATGGCTTTTGCTTCTCCCTTCGTTGTGGTTTTGAGGTGAATTGTAGGTATTAATAATGTTTTACCTTAAAAATAAAAATTGGCTAAAAAATTCAAAGTGGATTTGGGAGTTGTAGTTCCTTTCAATTTAGTTCAAGTTCAGCATAACTGATAAAATTGTTCGAAACTAATTACATCGTAAACCTAAACACAGTTAATTAATTAATTATTGAGAATGGCTTAAGAAAATGCCTAACGAGTAATTATTTAACTATTTAGTACTTTACTGACCTCCTCGGGCCGCCTTGACCAATTTACCCAGTCTGTGGAAAATCTTCCGAAGATAATACGATTTAGATCCGAATATTCTCGATCAATCCAATAAAAAAGTTGCGTGATGTCAACGTTTATCGATGAAAGTATCGATTACTAGTTTAAGGTGTAGACTCAAGAAATCTATAAAAAAAATAAAGGACAATTTGTTTGGTGTCATTCTGCCAATTCCTTTTGAGTCGACAACTCGACAAGCTTCCCAAACTTAATTAGAATTTATAATCGTGTCTCAAGATTAAACACAGAGACTGCTGATATCTATCGAATAACGGTCACTTCCCTTCAGGTTATTTCTCTCCATTATTTTTTGAATGCTTCGCTGATTTATGTCCCATGCCGTCAAACGCCAAGGTTGATGCAGACCAGTTGCATATTTTTTGCTAATAAAAGTTCAAATGTTTCCTTCGCGAGAATTCGTCTGGTGCAAGTTTGAGAGATGTTACATCATCCACGTGAGTCTGCGAGGATTTGTTGGCGAATTTGTTTCTTGTTTCATTGCTGTCAGCATTTGAAACATTTGTATGCAAATGAGGCTGAGTGTTCAATGGAAGGCGTGTCTTGTTGATGTTGTCGTCACTCGATGATCGTAGTAAGCGCGTGTACACACGTTTGGCATCATATTGCGAGTTTCGTTTGTTCATGGCTATTTGGAATTTCATCCAAGTGTCGTTGATATACGACCGTGCTATTTTCTTTTGATAATGATGCTGGGTGTGCATTTTTTCTCTTACATCGGCGTTTATCAGCGTATTATTTATCGATATCGAAATTATTAGAACTGTATTCGAATGTGATTGCTTTACCTTCAAGTTCCTTCAACTCTTATTCATTTAAGTATATCTATTTAATTTATTTCAACCACATAATAATCAAGAAGGAAAATCCAATCCGGTTGATGTAATTTAGTTGTAAAGTTACATGACATATTATTTAGTACTTCACAATGATTGAGCATGATGAAGAACATTTTTTATAAAGAGCAAAAAATTATAAACCACCGCTTTTTCGATGTTGGTAGAAGCTCATTAAATGCGTCGCGGTGTTAAAAAGTAAAGGACACAGAAATAACAAAAACATTACATAGCCGACAATTGTTGAGTTTTTATAATTCCTGATCTAATCTACCTACGAGTAATTACAGCCTTCCTTTTAAGGCAACTAATTAGCTGCAAACTGTGCACTTGATGATCTTATGAAGACTGCGGCAGTGAGCGGAGTTTGCGCAGTTGAATTTTGGGCCAAACATGTTTGAACATTTTGCCATCGATAGCGATACGCTAAGAAGTTTACCTGCAATAGATTTTGAATTAATTTAATAATTTTCAAAAAGTTCTCAAATCTCTCTACCTAAATATTATACATGGGAGAGTCCTACGGATATCCTTTAATTGTAGAAGGCAGGTTTCTTACCGAAAAACACTGTTCTAGTATAGGATGCTTGGGGATCTCCAGTAGGGCCTGCTGTGCCACGCCGAAGACCTTGTCGGGAGTAAGTCGTCCTCGTAACCCTTGCTACCTTACCAATGAGGCCACACCGAATGAGGCTACTTCGTGCTGCTGTTATCCGGTATGCCACTCACGCAGCTTAGCACACGCATCCCAGGAGACCCTTTGCAGCAATACGCAGAATGGTACGGCGTGTAGCCCGGTCTGGTACCAGGCTGGTCAGTGAGGCTGATTGCTACCTCGGGAGGTCCACTCAACCTAACAGTCACTGCTAATTTGACGATAGTTAAATTATTAACGACACGAAATTCTATTCTAGGCTGTCATTGCATTATCAATTGAAATCATCATCCATCATCTAGTTAGATACCTAGGTACGATCTCTTCATAAAGTAACTTTTAATTTTAATACTTTGTAAATTATTGTTCCTTTACAGGGTTCATGTCAGGTGCTTGACCCTTTGAATGTAACGTCGTCAACTTTCACATAAATGCAATAAAATAATTTGTGTTTGAGTTTGAATCCATGTGTCGGAAATCCAGCAAAATTTGCAATTATAAGGCCGGCCACATACAGTCAGAATTCCGTTTCGTAATCTGCCAGGAGTGCCTACATATACTGTTCTGTGATGTGGCCGGTGTAAACCCTCATGAGTAGTATGATAATGTAAAGAATTAGTAGGTAGATATAACGACCAACACAGATACCAGAGTAATTAGGTACCTACTCCGTGAATCGGACACTCTGAGTTCAACGAAACGGTGATGCCGATTCTCTTGTACACCTAACTAACCTCTCACTAAAATTCCTTACTTTAGGCTATGAGAATCTTAAAGCTATTCTGCAAAAAATATCACTAAATTTAAAAATACACACATACACATACATAAACTCACGCCTTCTTCCCATGGGGGTAGGCAGAAACTGCAGAACGCCACCTCCTACATACTCCTTTTGCCTCATTTACGTTCATACATCTGGTCATACACGCACGTCAGTTGCGAGTACTACGCACCTGACCTTTCTGAAGAATATCACCAATATGATCACTATGTGTCTTCCTAGGGCGTCACCTCCCTGCGTTTCCACTGACATCTGCCGAGTGACCTTTTGTTAGTCGACTTTCATTCATCCTCTCAACATGACCAAACCATCTAAGCATACTCTTTTCAATTAAAAAATAATTTGACACAACTAAATCGAATTTGACAATCATGACTCCACTTGGTAACTTGTTTGCCCTACCCCGTGATTTTTTTTGAGCCGGAGGCGCGTAGGGGGGGCAGCCTCGACGTGTTTTATATGGAATTTTTCACTTTTTGTATGGATATTAGGAAAACTTATTACCTACATGTTGAGTTTTAGGGGTTTGTGGGCTTCAAAAAGGGGGCCGAAATGTTCATTATTTTTGCGATAAGACACACCGTTTTCGAGATATAAGCAAAAGAAAAGAAAAAAAGATACAGTACTGTTTTTGCACCTGAAGTCGAGGTGTTGGTGTGAATTTTAGTTCATGCCAATTCATTTTATTCCACACCTTTTCAATCGCGATTAAATAGTCAGATTTAGTTAGAATATCTAAATTATAGGTGAAAAAGGTCAAATTCAGAAGAGCAAAATTACCAAAACTCAGTGCTATCTTAGTGCTGTCAAACTAAAATAAGTTTTGTCACTTTAGTCAATTTCAGAATGGGAAATCGTCGTTTGACAGGAATAAACTATGGTGATTTTTAGTCTACTTTAGACGCATTTGTGACAAGAGAATCGGCACAAGTTTCTTCGTTAAATTTTACCCAACAGAGATTTTATTCATTTAGGTTTTTTTTATATTTTAAGTAAGTTTTAATTTATCTTTTCGGTAGGCACCTAAGTTTTAATCATGATTTTGGTGATTGACCGCGTATACCGAGACAAGTGGAGGTCATTTCAGATTAAATCTGATAATTACGAAGGGGATTTTAGAAATCCTTCGTGGAAAACCTGAGACGTTAGTGACGCACATAGATAATGCCTCTATTTACAAAATTTAAGTTTAAATGCCTTTGTGGCTTCCTCAATTAAAGTCTCGTGCAGGCTGGTACGACGCGGCGGCGCGACGCGACACCGGTAGAACAATTTATGTATATGAAGTTTTCATGGAAATTGTTCTACCGGTGTCGCGTCGCGCCAGGTTGCACGAGCCTTAACTATGTCTAAGGTGCGGAGCAGAAAAACGTTGAAGATGCTAAATTGTACCCACCTAGAGAATGTCCAGCATCCTAATTGCGTAACAGACTATCAATTACAATCTAATCCATTGCTTCATATGTTCGAAAAATTTGTCTGCTCAACAACGTTAACAACGCAATGAATGTTGATGTACTGTCAAAATGGAACCGATTCCTACTGTGTTACGCAATTGCCCCGCTGGTTAACAATGTTGTATACACGGACGCTCTAAGTAAAATACAAGCCAAATTCGGTTTGTGAGGCCCGGATCACCACCAAAGCGGAGATGTGCGGAAATGTCCAAAGCGGAGACAAGAAGAGATGTTTTTAAGCTAGGGTGTATCCACCGAAGCTGTGCGGAGATGAGTACTGGCTAGACTGGAGCGAAGATGTATGCCGGCTATAGCGGAGATGTGTGCTGGCTAGCGAGTTGTGCGACGCGAGGAACTAGCGGCGCCGTTCACTGCACGCCGCTTACATCTCTTCTCGTCTCCGCTGCGCGCCGTCGCGCGTCGCCAGCTTGCGAGGGGTCTAATACCCCTCGCAAGCTGCCGTGTGTTCTGTGCTTGCGAGGCACAGCTCACATCTCTGCTTTGTACCGCCGCGCCGCCAAGCTCAATCTCGGCGAAGCACAGCTCACATCTCCGCTCGAGCGCGCCATAAAAATATGATACTTCTCCGCTCGTTGGTATCTACTGAAGCTGAGTGGAGACGAGATATGTGTTAATAACGAAATTCTATTGGTTTCTTAAAACACATCTCTCCTGTCGTCCAACCGCCACGCATGGACATAGGCTAAGAACTCACGGAGCGATTTTCACCCGCGCCCGCCAAGGTCGCGGCTGACCGCGTCCCGCGCGATTCTACTAGTTGCCTGCCGGTGAGGCGGACCCGCAACAATCGCGCACGCCGCGGGAATAAATCGCGTCAAGAAATTAACTGTCTTTATTTCCATGTAGTACGTGTTCGTACGAGTTTTGCGGTCCCGCGACAGCAGCGGGCGCGGGTGAAAATCGCTCCATGAGTTCTTAGCCTAAGAAGGTGTGGCTAGCGATGATATATTTTGCGTTGGTATATAAATTGGTTTGGGAAAACAAAACACTCGAGTGCTGACGGAGTGACGAGTGTGACGACGTGACTACGGTAATATTATAAATATTATATTATATATTATAGATATATATTAATATTACTGTGACGCGACACATCGATTCAGGCAGGCGAGACGATCAAGAACGTGACCTTCAGTAGGGTGACCATGCTGTGGACAGTCCTAGTACTTCTTTTTATATTATGCTGCAAATTATTCTTTCATTCCAAGTCACGCTTAGAATTATTTGATAAGCTTTTGCTAACAATGACGTTCTTAAATGTAGCAATTTATTTTCAGAAACATATACTTTCAGGTCAGTGCTTTAATTCAATGTTATGACATTGTATTATTATGATTTATGACTGCACTTGCCTACCTACTTTTTCGATTAATTACCTAATTAATCAGTTCTACTAACTTTCTTTCTAGAAGGTTTTCTAGACTGTAACAATGGCGAGGCTTAACCTAGGACAGTTGAAAGCCAGGGGCATACATTACAGCTGTCATTGTTCCGTGTCGGACAAGGTTGGGTGATGTAACACACGCACGCATTGCAGCAGACACGCCGGTCAATGACCTTGCCGGCCCGGTCTATCGCAAGTGGAAATTATGGCGAACATCGCGAAAGTTAACTAAGTACATGAATGTATATGACGTGAATTGCGATCGCTAGACCAATGAGACAGTTTGTTGGTCTAGGGGTTGTCAATTCGACTGCCGAGCGTCATGGGTTCGTTCCTCAGTTATGGCAAAGTATTTTTGTGTTTCCCAGTAGGACCTAAGTAGTAGCCCTGGATTCTGGATGTGAGCCCGGGTTGGGTATGGTTATGGTCATGTGTAGGCACGGTCGTCAATGTTGTATGATGGATCACTATGGAAGCCTGTTGACAGACACGTTTTTTCTACGGCGCGGTTTATTTATACGCCGCCACCGCCGTTCCGTAAAGAAACCGTGGCGTGTACAAAGGGCCTAAGGCTGTGATTGAGTGGCGCCACAGAATTAGATGGAGGAGTATCAGTTGACCGATGAGTGCACGACATGAGACTGGCACAATAAAAATAAAATACTGTGACAAGAGCGTGACTATTGGTACAGTGTAAGCAAATAGAGATGAAGATGAATGTAACAAAGAAAGACTAAAACCCCTGCTGACTAGGAAAGCAAGGATGAAAGGGAATGATTAATTAGCTCATCGATTGCTGGAAACGCGGATCTACGCGAGACACAATGGCGTTTTAATTGTTTTTGCAATTACGGCATACGAAAGATTAATGTACTTACCTACTACTTACCCATTCGGATTCCGATATATGCTACATTAGACTTAGCCGAGGTTCGAACGGACAAAAAATATCGCGGCGGGATTACATCGCGCACTGGATTTCAACTCTTGGTATGAGCTGAGCATTGAGAATCCAACAGTGGAAAAAACACTGTTGAATTCTCAACTCTCGCCGCTGAACAGAGGGTGGAAAATCCAGTGCGTGATAAAATCCCGCTGCGTTATTCTCGCGTCCGTGCGAAAATCTGCTATGACAGGCTCTGAATTAGCAACCCTCCCGTTTGCCATCACCTTGAGCAAAAAGTACACGTCAACCTTTATCTTTTAGGAAATAATATTTTATCTGCAAGTTCGCAGAAATCTCGACCTCTCAGATCTCGAAGCGGAACTAAAAGTAGGAAGTGCAAATAATATACGGAAAATCCTAATGATATATTTATGTCTGTTTAAAATGTATAGTACCTATGTAGACATGTTATTGTCGGTACATAGTACCTTCAATCAATCACGTTGGAACGCTGATTCTATAAATTATGTCTACAGGATACGTATTTATTTATACAGGATCAAATTAAATTAGCTAGCGAAACTCCGCAGACGTGATGGGTATCGATATTTAAACAAGATAATACAAAAATAACATTGATTTGCTGTTTTTTTCTTTGAGGTCAACGATCGCTGGTAGTGTATTTAATTGAAGTAAGAGTGTTGAGAAAATCAGTTTATTTTTTATTTTATCGTATTTAGATTTGGATGCCCATCTCATCAGTGAAGTTTACAGAAACAAAAACTGTATTTTTAATTATTATTTTAAGCAAATACACTACATACGGTCGTTGACCCCAAAACAGATTATCATTAAAAAAAATGTTTCATCAGGTTTAGATATCGATTCCCATCGCGTCTGCAGAGTTTCGCTAACTAATTTAATTAATTTTAATTTGACCCTGTATAAGCGCTTGGTTACTGTATTTAGTAAATATTATAAGGCTTTATAGACTTACTGATAGGTGATATCAATTAGATACCGATCAGGTATTGCCGTCCGTACTGCCTTCCGTACAAATAATTTGTAGTATCAGTAATATGGCAATGCTATCAATCAGTTTGCGAATTCAAGTTCGTATACGAGCGATGTATATTTCCGTGAAACAACTTCAACAATGATTTATTTCAAGAATCACGCTAATAAACTAAGCATTGGCCTACTTCTAAAGTTCTGCCTGCCCGGGACAAACTACCACTAATACACACTATACTAATTACTACCAATTGAGTACTAACTATTTACCAAATATGCGATTGGCGTTGCTGGTCGCGGTAGACACGGTCATACCTGGATGTGAAAAGCGGAACCGCGAATGGCGCACCTTAGGACTTCGGAAGCGACCCATGGCAAGCAGTAGACAGCTATAGGCTGAGTTGATTGATTGACTCAAGCTTTTAATTAAAGTAACGAATCAGTAATAAGTACTGAAATGTCAAGATTTCATGAAATAGTTATTCAATAGGATTACTTGGTTTTAAAGAGTCGTATTGATGACTTTAATGATTATAATTCTGTAAATACATATTTCGCTCATTTGCAAGAAGGGTGACATAACTAAAAAATCATCAGTTTTGAGTTATACAGGTGAACGTAGCAATTTTGTGAATACGGCCATTATTAAATTACTTCATTACAGTAAGCCAAAAATGAGGAAACTAGAAAGGTGTGAACATTATGCTTCGTCGCACTCTTACCGCTGATTTTAAACTTTTAAATCATCAAAACCAAAAATTGCTCTTTTTGAATTATGTCAATCTTCTCGCAAATGAACGATTTGTTACGGTCGCGAATCATATTTTAATCAGCATAAAACCTGATACTGACCTGCAAATTGCAAAAAACGTAAGAAAATTAGAATTTCGCGGGCTACCCTGGCGCAATTACCTACATTACGAGAAAAAACCGCCGTCTGATGCAGCATTATCACGTAGATTGCTTGAAAGGTAGCTAGCAAACTAAAACAAAGAACATTTCTCACCCTTCGAGGTCGAAGATTTAATTGAAAGTGTTGAACTGCTGATGTAATGAATTAACCTGTTACAGCAGACGGTTCAGCCTTATGTGGAGGTCAATTGTACACTAACAATTGTTTCGTTAGAACAGTATCAGTTTGATAGTAAACTTTACGACAGACGACACGAAGGCGGTTGCAAACTACGCAGCGTTTCTTGTGAATGGCTAGCGTTGATTTAATTATGTCAAAGGTCTAAAGTGATTTGTGGCAGCTGGCAATTATGTGTAGTATTAAAAACATCTATGCCCACAAGTAGTATTGTTAGCATGTGGCACAAAGCATGCATGCAGGCATTGCTAGTATAGCATAGTGCAACATAAAATCAACACTGGTGCCCAATAATTTCTCTCTGATAGCGAGCGACAGAAGAGACCTAAGATGCTAGCCGCAGTGGACTTCTATAGGCTGATGATTATAATCGTTCTGTCTTATTTATAACGTAATTCTTCTAGTGACTCTAATAAATAGTTAATTATTATGTACCTACGTATACCAACGCAATAATAATATACGTTTCCGTGCTCCAAATTAATTAATTATTATTTTATCCTCACAGGCTCTTTAGTTTCACGGGTATTGCGCACAAAATTGCTACTATAATATACATTTTATTTTATGCCTGCTATGTATGTGGTACAGAAAACAAAGCCGTGCTGATACCTATCCTTAACATAATTATTATGGTCATTATATAAGTCATGAACATAGTAATGGGCCTCCTCATGGCCTTCAAATAGGTTGATAGGTACATGTTTTTTCATGGTATGGCTATCACAGAACAGATCAGTTCTGTGATGGCTATGGAACATTATGTATAGCGGGCTGGATTCTCGTTTTGGAATGGATGTGTAGTACCAACAACTTTAAGTGAAATGTAAGTACCTACCTATATGGATGTGTTTTTTTTTTAATTTAATTTATAAATTAATTAAGACCATGACCTGGGTTAGGACATACTCGTAGGATACATTTTATCCCGGTAGTACTACGTTCCCGTAGTATAATTTCCGTATGGAGTTCGCTCGTGCTCCACGCGGGCGAAGCCGCGGGCAAAAACTGGTATTTACAATACAAATAAATAAAATTGAAGTGTCTGTTTATAATGTCAAAAACAGCTTTTTGCTAAATGCCTAAGAAAATATATACGATACTTACGAGGAGGGATCAAAAAGTAGTGAGAACGACATACTCCTTGGTAAGAAAAAAAAAATACTGGCAGGCATAGCTCAGATACATATTTGTAATATTAATAAAGAAAAAAATCTTCGATTCTCTTTTGTTTTTTTCTGAATGTAGTCATTTGTTTGCTTCGTGTCGGAACGTGTTCTCGAAAATGGAGAAAAACGAAGTGCGAGCCGTTATTAAATACCTCTGTTTAAAATTAAAAAAGTTAACGACGCAAGAAATTCATTGCGGTTTGGAGGCAACATTAGAAGAGTCTGCTCCGCCGTATTCCACTGTCGCAAGGTAGGCTTCTCAATTTCGAGTAGGGAGAACGAGCACGGAAGACGAACATCGTTGCGGCCGTCCATCGACATCAGTCACCCAAGAAAATGTTGCGAAAGTCGAGAAAATTGTATTGAGCGATCGAAGAGTTACCATCCGATACTTAATTCAAGAATATGAGAAAAGTCTCCGCAAGATGGGTGCCGAGAATGTTAAGCGACAGTCAGAAACAAAATCGACTTGCCATTTCGAAGATATTGTTGGACAAGTTTCAAGAAGATTCTGAAAACTTTTTGTCTCGTTTCGTAAACATGAGTCCATCATTTTGATCCCGAGACAAAACAGCAATCTTCGCAATGGAAACGGCCATCATCACCGACCCCGCAGAAGTTTCGTGCCGTGGCATCGGCTGGCAAGGTTATGGCCTGAATATTTTGGGACTCAGAAGGGATATTGTTGATTGATTACATGGAGCGTGGAACCACTATTATAGGCCAATATTATGCAGCTTTAATTCCCAAGTTGAGGAATGCCATCAAAGAGAAAAGGTGAGGGAAACTTCGAAGGGGCGTGCTGTTTCATCACGACAACGCACCCGCGCACAGGTCGGCAGTTGCGATGGCTGCCATTCAGCAAGCTGGCTTCGAATTGGTTGACCACCCCCCTTATTCACCAGATCTGGCGCCTAACGATTTTTATCTGTTCCCCAAATTGAAAGAATACTTAAGGGGAAACAGGTACGAAGACGATAACGAGGTGATGGATGCCGTGGAGAGCTTCTTGCAGGACCAAGACAAAACATTTTTTCTTGAAAGGGATTGAAGCCTTGGAAAAGCGTTGGACTCGGTGTGTAGAGAGACTCGGAGACTATGTAGAAAAATAAATTATTATGTTATCTATAGTCATTATATTCTATCTCATTCTCACTACTTTTTGATCCCTCCTCGTATAATAAAAAAGCCCAACCCTCCCCTCCCTCTCTATCTGCCTCTGCCTAACCCTTCGGGGAAACAAGGCGTGATGTTTGTTGTGTGTAATGCACACAACATAACATAACATCACGCCTTGTTTGAAAAGCAATTAAAATTTTTTTGTCTGTTTGTATGGCCGGCTAATCACCGAAACGGCTGGACCGATTTTGACGGGACTTTCACTGGTAGATAGCTGATGTTGTAAGGAATAACTTAGGGCAAGTACTTTCATTTTAGAAAAAGAATAAGGGTTCCGCGCAAAAAAATTAAAACCCATGAAAATATGAAAATATTCAAAAAGGGAAGTATTGACATCCGCGCAGCTAGTTTGCTATAAAAGAAGTTGTTCCACGAAGGTACGTACTTGTAGTTGTCTTCAAAAGATCGCTTTTAGCGATAAGACCGCCCATTGTGTCACCTTAAGTCAAATCTCTACATTTATATCTGTAAATTATTATGGTGTACATATTAACGAGTATTCTATTCTATTCTTTTCTACCTACACTATATAAGTCATGTTTTTGATATTCACAGCACATGCAAGCAGTGTGCGGACCTGACGACAACGTCAGATTTTTGTCATCTCTTCCACACCAGGTCTGAAGTTCCGTACATTTCTTATCGCGTTTTAGTTGTTTACACAACACTATCAATGCCCCTGTCCCATGAGTCATAACATTCTTCATACAGGATGTTCAAAATAAAACGGCCAATCTCAGTCATCATTATCATTTAATGAATCTGTTATTTACAAAAGATTTCGGTGGACTTTGTCAACAAAAGCTTCTTTGCATGTTGTACCTTTCGCGCAAGCGGGGCGTGCGCTAGGCTCCTTGAATAAACTTTTTAAAATTAACATTTTAACTGCTTATAGCAACCCTCACACTAGAAAACAAATTCGCGATAAATGTTTAGGGACTTGTGTCGACAAATGTTTCTGAAACAATTTTTGTATCGACCACGCAATGTTTCGCTTGGCACATAATTCGGAGTGCCGACCAACAATAATAAAACAGTTATATCCCGATATGTGCTCTAGTGTGGATGAGCCCAAAATTTTTCAATTAAAAAGAACATTCTCACATTATAAATGGAGGTTTTTAGTTTTCTGTATTAGTTCTAGAGTGGTATTTTTCAGCCTGAAAACATTCTCATCTGAAGCTCCAATTTTAACTAACTCCTTTCTTTCGAACATTTACTGCGGTTTTCTTGTGAATGATATTGTCAGCATTCGAAAGTAAGACTGTTACGTTTAAAACTAAGTGATATGCCTTTTGGCACGAAATACACGCGGTCTCATAGAACGAAGTTATGCCTAAGGCAGCTATAGAAACAGCAACGACGCGTTTCTTACTACACACAGTTAAAATGCTAAACATATTATCAAAACACATCGACTGAGCTGTTTACACACATATAATGACAAATAAAACTATATATCAATTTTATCATTTAATAACTCATAATTTACCTAATGCATGCGCTCAATCAAAACATATCCAACTAAAACAGAATCTTATATACAAAGGTAAACAGCTCGTAACATTTCAAATGAATATATAAACAATACTTTGAGCCAATACTGAATATGTAATTAAATAATATAAGTATTAAACATTCACAATGAATGACAATGTTATATGTGCTTCTCTGTGCTTCCATTCAAAGTTAATACATAAAAATCGCCTCTAAAAATAATCATGAGATAGTACAAGTTCATGATTGTATTCACGGTCGTTGAAATTAGACCAAAATAAGTATATTGTAGTCAACATGATTTTTAGTTGGATCATCACGATCAACAATAAACTCTCCGGTTACATCGATACTTCAGTTTTCTTCCCTCGACTCCTAAATAATTTTTAATCTTAAAAACATAATAACACTTTTGGTTTTTACATAAAGCTATATAACAACAGTAACATTAATTCATATTTTTCTGAATTTTCCTTAATACGTTCTATACACTTGTAACTTCATATCAGATTACATTATACCTTATAAAAGAAACTTCATTAAAATTATCAGTTACATATAGGCATACAATACAATACAGGTTGTTAATTAAAAAAGAAATATTTTCAATATTTTTTCACGATTATCACATACAATACCTAACAGCTAATTGCCTTCCACATTCCTAATGATAGAGTACATCTAATGCTTAAAGCTAAATTATGCAATTTATTGACAGAAAAATATCTATGACAAAAATATATATCCTTAATAGTCCAGATATATACACACTAATGTGGCAAGTACATATAGCCTATATGACGACACCTAACCACCAAGTTTTAAGTATTTGCATGTTAGATGCACGTACAATTGACTGCGTTCTGTTTCACTCATTATATGTGAACTCAATTTACACAAGTAGTTGTTCGTCACAATGGCACTATAAGAGTTCTATACAATGTCAAAGATTGGAAGTGAGAATAGTCACTGCAATTCGCATTGTACTTTAATGCATTAAAAGTGCTTCATCAAGATTAGAAATAGTGTACGCAAATGACGATTAAAATCTGTTTCAAATATCTCTCTCGTCATAGTCGTATAGAAAAAAGCCAAGCTCGAAAAGTTTAACATACGTCTAGCAAGTTTAAAAGGCAAAATGCTACACTAACACGATGTACACACACTATAAAATATATTAATAGGGTTTAATCGTATAAATTGATAGTCCCTTGCCTCGTTTCAAAATCACGCATGGAGACAGTATTTTAAAACTGGCATGTAACATACTTACCTATATTGACGTCCAACTACTTTCAGTTCATTCATCAACCTTCGACGAAAGAGTCTACCATTTTAAGCCGTTTTTTAATATCAACGGGACATGAATTCGTTTTAC
This sequence comes from Fissipunctia ypsillon, assembly GCA_947568875.1. NCBI lineage: Eukaryota > Metazoa > Arthropoda > Insecta > Lepidoptera > Noctuidae > Fissipunctia > Fissipunctia ypsillon. The sequence continues at coordinate 7,552,098 of OX387643.1, forward strand.
TAAGTACCCGATGTCCTACCTGCAACTTATATTTACAACTGTGCATACTATTTACATTGTAATTTTTTGTAAAACTTTCACGGATTTAACACTTCTGTTAATGAAAACGTGAATGAATTTAGACCTTTTGACAGAAATATCTTATTGTCCATTTCCAAAGAGAAATCAATCCAGCATGATATGCGTTTGAATAGAAGGTGAAAATAGTGTCTACATGTCTATGAATCATTCTATATTTTCTAAGTACTTAACAGCCTATAAGTACTAATATTATTGCTAATGACAACTATGGACATTTTAGTTTCTGTTCACAAAAACTTGTGGTGCTTGAGTATTAGTACCTACACATGAATGTTTTAACATCGCTTGTTGACGCTAGCACCACGACACATATATGGCACGTTGGAATATAGAACCTTACATATCCCTTCCATTAGTTCCGAAATGCAAAGCGAATATACATAACGCTTTATTGCTTGCAGTCAATTCCAGTTATTTATTAATGTCATTAACTTATGGTAACTTCGTATAAATCTTCGGATCGAAGTGTTTTTTTTTTGTTGTATTTTTTATTTTTCTTCAACAAAATGAGTCATTTTCTAATATTAACTTAATATTTAATAGCACTGTACATTGCTGACAGAAAATAATTCATTTCGTCGGTGTTCTTTTTCAGTATATCATAAAAATTACGAGAATGAATAAATACCTAATGGATTTCAAGAAACCTTTATCACAGCGTCTCCAATGTAATGAGATCGTAAAATTTGTTTAGTTATTGGAGAATAAAAAGGGTTCGTGAAATCTAATTGTATATCAAATCACCTATAATTTCGAATTAAACGCCCCTTGTTCGGAGGTAGAATATGACGTCGGCTAATATGGGCTATAAAAATTTAATGTAGATGTGTATGAATCGATTTGATGGACTCAAAGCGACATACGGGTGAGTTCGAAAGATTAATTTCGTATAGCAACAAAAAAAATAAGTAAGTACCAATACTGGCCAATAACTTTTCATAGGAAGACAATAATTTCAAATTTATAGACAAGAAAATGAGCAGAACAGTTCCATATTTAAAATAGATCACAGTTTCAAGTTTCAAAAAACAAAAAGTCTAATATTCAAACTTTAGATTTTGCCGCTTACCCGATTAGCCGACTACTCTCATAACAGTTCAACTTATCATGGTCTCCCAGGTAGTGGTTGACCTTTTAGGGACCCATCTTACTAGTAAATACTGAACAAAGTTACATCAAGTATAATACCGGTGTTAACTTGCTATTTCTTTATTCAGTGTTCCTTACACTGATCTAAAATATATTGTACCACATACAAGTGGTACAATATTTCATAGTTAGTGAAGTAAAGAAGTAAATTTAAGAGGCGCGAGACGAACATAATTTGCGTTATCCAAAATAAGTAGCAGAAATCACGTCGCATATTACTATTCCAGACTTCCGGGCACTCAACACAAAGTGACATAGCTATGACTTTGAGCTTCGCAAATTACATTCATCTAGCCCCACCTATCCCAAGACATTACAACGCACAATCTAATCGTAAACCTTATATCTTCAGCCATGACGTTAAATTTACAGTACGCTTTCCCTCTGCGGCGTGTGCTTGAGTACGGGCTCGGGCGGCTCGTCGGGCGAGGCGGCGGTGCGCACGATGGCGGGCGCGCGCGCCAGTGCGCCGACGCCCATGGTGATGGGGGTGTCGTCTTCATCCTCTTCGTCACCTTCTTCCAAGTCTTCGTTAATGGGGGTGAGAATGTCCATCGGTTGTTGGCCTTCTTCTAGTTTTCTGTAAAAGTGAAAATAAGATTGAAAAATTATGAAGAAAAAAACACCAACTCCACAAATCCTCAACACTGGTACTATGTAACCTCTCCTGATGTAGTTAATTAAGTAAATTAAAGAAAGTTGCAGTTTCAACCAAATGTAATCGATTCGAAATGACAGTAATACATTTCGTATTGCATAAAGCAAAGGAAATCAGTTTATATCAAACATAGCGGTTGGAAAAATATATTATAAAGTCAAACATGCACCCTGTAAGGGCATCGCAAAACAAGACAAAATAAATTACAATACATATCATGTCACATTTCTGTAGAAAATGATTATTGTGTTCAGTTGACAAATTACGACTGATATGATATCCTCCGTATAGCTTAAGATGCCACATATTTACAGAGCTACATATATATTACATATACCATCCACAAGTAATCGACTCGCTACGCTTGTCGATAGTCTGGCCTCTGTCGTCCATCACACCCTTCCCAGGTCGCATCAATATGCACTTTTTTTCAGTAAACATGTCTGTCCTTAAAGATACAGGATTTTTCTAGTTAGAAGGCAGGGGTTTTACTCATTTTTGTTAGCCATACCCATCCCTTATTAAAACAACACTGATGTTACCTAGGCTAAGTTTTTTGGTAAATAAATGATTATTTACTGACTTACAAATAAGTCTACATCTCACCTGCGGAACAGCGGAGCAGCGAACGAGGTTAAAGTACTAGCTAAGAAGAACGCCGCAGCCATATAGAACGACGCGTCGTAGTTCTTGGTCGCGTCGTACACCGCGCCCGCTAGAGGAGAGCCGATCATGGCGGCCGCACCACGGAACAGGATGAGGAGACCGAACGCGTTAGTCAGTTTGTCCAGACCTAGTAGGTCTACTAGGATGATTGAAGTTAAGGAGATGTAGCCGGCTGGAAGATAATACAAGGTACATTAACATCTTAATTACTAATACTGAAATGTATACAAAAAAACTAATGTTCCCTAAATTTTATGTTCGCATTTAATAACTCGTCGAAATGTAGGGAACAGCTGTTTCTTTTCTCGCGATTTCAGATTTGGTCCCATAGTAAAAGTTGTTCATAATGATGATTACAACGATCCCTTAAGATGCCATCGTGCGCGCAGTGGCGCCCTCATCGTTTGTTTGGTTATTTCTACACTGTCCTCTCATGCTTAGTAACACTGTAATTTGAAAACATTGTAGAAGCCAATTATTTTTAAAAGAGTAACCGTGGAGTTTCTTGTCGGTTCTTCTCTACAGGAAACGAACAATTGAAACCGTGCAGCTAGCTTCTGACGTTTCATAAGTTCCCATGTAAGCATATGTGAAATAAAATAATTTGAATTTCTTTTATTTTAGAATGAAAATGCAGATCATAAGCATATTACTTTGTACTCCACAAGACTACGTTATTATTATTACAAACGGTAGTTTTATATTGTTAAGTTTTATTATAATCCTTTAAACGGAAAATAGTGGCCCGTAAGCTCCGTAAATAAACAAACAAACAATGAGGGCGCCACAACGCGCGCGGTGTCGTCTTAAGAGGTTGTGCGTTATTTAAATTTCACCTTGTATACAGGGTGTAAGGGACCGCCCTCCGCAAACTGATGGGGTGACTTCAGTATATCATACTAAGATGACCGGTACATGAAATTATTTCAGGAACATTATGGGAATCCAATAAACCTGATTTGTTGTATTATCTCGCACGCAATGTATCGCTACCGTGGCAAAACGCGCGTAGCGAACGGCAGCGCAGCGAGCCTTCGGCCGCCGAGTATTTCAACATCCATTGCTGATTTTTATATTTTAACTGTTTATTTACATAAATGGACTACTGCGTACAGATAATTTAATTTTATATTGAAATAAAGAAATAGTAACTGAACATACGATAAAAATAATTTAAAAAATCCAGAGAATATTTCCGGTGGAATATGATTCAAAACAAGGAACTGTATGAGTTTGCGGAGGGCTGTCCCTTACACCCTGTATACAAATGGATGTTAGTATATATCGTGGGTTTACTGCGAAAACTTGCTAAAGAACATTTTTGGCAATGAATAGTTAAATACACGAAAATTCTAATCTCTTTTGAGTTAAACAATTTTCATGTATTTAAAAAATTTCTGTCAACAATGTTGTTTCACGTTTTAACCGAACACGATGACACTTGGCACATATCATTATGTATTTCTTCATGAAGCCGGTTTTTTTCCTACCTCCACGCGGGGAAGCCAGTGCAAAAGCTAGTTAAATACTGTATATACTACGCTGAATATTGACTAAAATTTAAACATCTGATCTGGCAGATAAAAGTTCGAACCGTTGCGAATTAGTCCAACGTCATATTTAGCTTCGATTTACGCAAAAATATTCTAAATATTCTGGCGATTTAAAACGCACAAAAGGGGGTGAGAGTTGATAGACAGAGAACAGAAAAATAAATCATGCACAGCAAGGGATAAAAAATCTGCTATAGCCAAGATAGTATGGATAAGGATACTACTACTTACAAATAGCGATTCCAAAAGCGATGGCTATCGCAACGTATGTCGCATAAGAGGTGCAGAAGGGAATCAATCCAACTGATATCTGTAACATAAAACATCATCTCATTTAAGTCAAGTCAAGACAAAACCGCTTTTTAAGGGGGAAGCGCTAAGGTAGTCCGCAAAACCAAAATTTTCTTACGATTTTTGCAATTTGCAGCTCAGTGTCAGGCTGTATGTTGATTAAAGTATGATTCGCGACCGTAACAAATATGTTTTTACAGAATTGTAATAATTAGAGTCAGTAATACAACTCTTTAAGGCGAAAACGCTAAGGTAGCCCGCGAAATTCAAATGTTCTTACGTTTTTTGCAATTTGCAGATCAGTATATTAGGTTGTATGTTGATTGAAATATGATTCGCGACCGTAACAAATATGAGTTTACAGAATTATAATCATTAAAGTCATCAATACAACTCTCTATGAACAAGTAATTCTATTGAATGATTATTTCATGAAATCTTAACATTTCAGGATTATACTAACTTAAGAAATTGTGTTACTAATTCTAATATTATAATTCTGTAAATACATATTTGTTACGGTCGCGTATCATACTTTGATCAACGTACACCCAGACACCGAGCTGCAAATCGCAAAAATTGTAAGAAAACTTGAATTTCGCGGGCTACCTTAGCGCTTCCCCCTTAAGTTAGTATAATCCTCAAATTTTAAGATTTCATGAAATAGCCATTCAATAGGACTTGGTCTTAGAGAGTTGTACTGATGACTTTAATCATACCCACAAACCTGCAAATCGCAAAAAACGTAAGAAAATTTGAATTTCACGGGCTGTCCTGGCGCTTTCACTAAAACAAATATTCTGAATATTTTTTAATGTGTTGAATAAGTTTTGTATAATTAATTTTCGCATCCATTTCTGGAACATTTTAACAGTGAGTAGATCAACGCCTATCGAGACTTGTTCTGTTGGTTATGCAGAATACGTGGTTATGTTCCGCAGAACGCACAATGGTCCACTTGATGGACTGCGGAAACCAAATCTCTATGTTTCGCAGAATTTGCTCGAAGAGCTGACGAGGGTTTAAAATGTTCGGTTTTATGTTACCGCTTTCAGTTACTGATCGGTCTTACCGTGGCTATCACAAGGCAGACATTATTGAGCAAGAGCGAGTCCATCCAGGGGAAGTCTGCGACCCAGCCACAGGCAATACGACCGAACGTGTTCGTTATACCGATGATTGACAGCAGGAATGATGCTTGAGATGGGTCTACACCCTGGAAGATAGTAAGAAAATACATTAAATTAATTAACACACAGAGTTCTATGTCTTGGATATCGTTTGTAATGTTTCCATGTCAATATGTTTGTTTAAAGAAATAAGAACCGTTGAATCCAGAAAGTAGAAACTGCAGCCTGTACGTAAAGTATCCATATACTTAATTGGTTAATTGCAATAGCATGTCGCATAATGCACGCAGGTTCTCGGAAAAGATGCAACACGAGATTTGTAGATTGTTATTTAAACTGCATTTCTTAAGCCCACTTGCATGCTCATGGGGTATCCTAAATAACTCGGAGTTAACAGCTAACTCAGGGTTAATCTCACTTACACTACCGCTCAAAAGTATTTGGCCACCTAGTAAAATACATTTTGTAAAAGTTTGATTCAATGGAACTGTTTATTAGCATTGTTAAACATAACAATAATACACTTTTTAAATTTTGGACTCATCTATGTGTCCACCTTTATTTTTAATGACAGCCTCACAAAGCTTCGGCAACCTAGCTACTAATTTTTCCAATGTTGTCTTGGTTATCTTCTGCCATTCGTCTTGCAGTTTTCTCCACAAATCTTCCTGAGATGTAGGACAACGTTTCCGCACCTGTCTATCCAGCTGATCCCACAATAGTTCTATCAGGTTTAGGTATGGGGACTGTGGAGGCCATATCATGAGTTTCAACACCTGTTGTTGTTCTTTGCCTTTTAAAAAGTCCTTTCATAGTCTTGACGTGTGTTTCGGGTCATTATCCTGTTGAAATATAAATACCGGACCAATTAAAAGCGTCAAAGTCAAAGTCAAAGTCAAAACGTTTATTGCGAACTAAGTGTACAATGTTGGTGTAATATTATTATTCCAGTAGGCACTGCGTTATTCTCCAATATCTTTTTATAACCTTCTTTTTTTAAGATTCCTCGTATTCGCATAAGATCTCCAACGGCGGAGACACAAAAACTACACTAACTTTAACATTAACTGAAGCTACAGTACAAGCGTCATTCAGCCTTTCGTTTGCTTGCTGCCGTACGAAAATTCTTCGTTTGGATCCAAAAATTTCAAATTTTCATTCGTCCGTCCAGAGGACCTTTCCCCAATCTGCTATTGTCCAGTTCTTGTTTTCTCTAGCCCAATTAAGTCTCTTCTTTTGGTTAATAGTTTTAAGAAGTGGTTTTAACACCGCTATGCATCCCTTAAGTCCTGCGTCACGGAGTCTTGATTGTGGACACACTGACTGGTTTATCACGATCCACATTAAACTGTGCTGCTATTTCCGGTGGAGTTAATCGTCCATTCCGTTCGCTTTTAATAACTATATTCAAATCTTTACTCGAAGTTATGGCTCTCGGTCTGCCTGAACGACGTTTGTTGCAAATTGTTCCTTCAGTCGCAAATTTCTTAACGATGTAGTCAACAGTTTGCCTTGGTATCTTCTGCAGTCTTAAAATCTCACGATTACATTTACCGGATTTATGAAGGCCGATTATTATGCCTTTGATTTCTTGGGAATATTCCTTAGTCTTACGCATTTTCTTCAAAAAATAAAACTCAGAAGTGAAAAACAAGAAAATATTATTAGACTTTAAGTACTGAGCTACGGAGACCGTGTTTTCTGGTAAAATGACATCAGATAACTAACGTAATAATATTTGTAATAGTTATACTACATTTTAGTTATGTTTATTTCTCAATAACTAAATCAAAACAAAACTGTGACTTCAAAGATTAACTTCGAAGAAATTCCGACAATATCACTATTTTGGTTTTATGACCAGGAGTCGGCAAATAACAATAAGTTGTTTTCGATTTTACCGTAGATAAGTATTTGGCGGTGATATACAAACAATGAAACCTAATTTTTTTTTTAATGTATTGTTTGTAACTTAAACAAAATGCAGGTGGCCAAATACTTTTGAGCGGTAGTGTACATATTTTTGTAGTCTATCAACAAGTAGTGATATAATTACTCTCTTGGCACATTAAGCCCACTTGCACGTTCATGGATTATCCTAAATAACTCTGAGTTAACAGCTAACTCAGGGTTAATCTAATGAGATTAGGGCTTAATATGCCAAGAGAGTAATTATATCACTATTTGTTGATATACTACAAAAATATGTCAGAGCTCGGACATTGATGGTGATATAATCAACCTTTATTGTTCCCACTGCTGGGACACAGGCCTCCGCTCTTCGAGAGGGAGTGGGCTGTAATCTACCACGCGGTCCCAGTGCGGGTTGGTAGAAGTCACACGTTTTCGAATTTTTGGTTCTAGGACGTGCCGGTTTCCTCACGATGTTTTCCTTCACAGCTTTGAGAACAGTGGTGATGAAATTGATTATTTGCACAAAGTAAAGCGCCAGCCTGGGTTCGAACCCACGACCTACAACTCGTAAATTGAGGCCGTTACTACTGGGCCACCACTGCTCCACATGGTGATATAAATAGTAATTAAGTACTTAGCATAAAATAATGTTGTTCTTTATTGGAGTTGGGGCGATGAAATATAAAGAGTTTGCAGTAGCAGGTCAGTTACGATATTATATTTTATTTTTTATACCTACATACAGAGTTGGATAGACTTTATTTTTGCGACGATTTTATAATTTGAATTCAATCAGTTTTAAACTGCCTTTTAATTAATTATACTCACACTAACTTCCGCATGCTCATCTTTTAGGCGATAATCGCATAGAACGACTCATGACTCGATCGCCCGATGCATGCGTTTTGGCCAATAGGATGCACGTTTGTTTTTGATTTGTTTTTCTTGCTAATGTGTGTTGTTATTTTTTGTTACACACCCTGTACTCACACAAATGCATATTGTCTCTTATTGGGCGAAACCAGGAAGGGGTGTCTGTCACTAGCTGCGCATCCGCAGAAATATTTTCTAAACTGAACATGCGTAAGTTTTGCCGATAGTACACAAAGGGCTCATACAAGTCCGCCATGCCAAAGATATTGGGCACGTCGATCAACATGAAGGCTTCGCACTGTAGACTAACATTTTAGTCTGTCAGCCAGTCGCTAAACTGTCGTAAATTTGCAGAACAGTAAGTATACTCACACTAAGCATTGCAGCATCGACGATGTACACAAAGGGCACATACAAGCCCGCCATGCCGAAGATATTGGACACGCCGATCAACATGAAAGCGGGGTCGCGGAGTAAGCTCACGTCTAACATTGACGAGAGAGCCGATTTGAAGGATTCTGGTAAATGCAGGCAGGGGCAGAGGTCGTATTCTGGAAATCACCGTAATGAGTATTTATTATATACATCATCTGCAAAGCCTTTTCCAACTATGTGGGGGTCGGCATCCAATCTAACCAAAGCATTATTACGATAAAACTAAATAAATTGTATAAACTTCGTAAACTAAATGAACTAACAAAGTATTTCCATAATAATAAAACAACAATATAATATCCGAAATTAAAGTTGTACTGGTTAGTCGAATACTTTTTTATAATAAAGCTTGAAGTTTGATCATAAAGCGGTTCACAATGAGGTGAAGTTGTTCAGGAGGCTTTATTTAAAAAAGGAAGATGTTTAAGTGCATACTAGAAGCAGCTTCAACACAGCGCCCTATAGTGTGATTAATGTGCTAAAATTACTTTAAGAAGACTGTGATTTTTGATTTTGATCATAATCATCCCGTTTGGCGGAGTTATAGACTGATCAATTACCATTTTACCAACTATTGGCAAAACATAATATGTTATGCAACAAGAAGTGATAACATTAACTAAGCTGCTTAGCATACTATTTTGTTATCTGTGTAAACATACTTCAGGTCATGTTAACTTACGTTCTTGTCTCTCCAAATCGATATCTAAAAAATTAATCATCTTTTAGCAGGTCTAGGACCAACTATTGGAAGAACATATTATTTTATGCTACAAGAAGTGATAGCACCAACCAAGCCACTTTTTCAGTAAAAATCTTCAACATAAAACTCACGTTCTTGTCTCTCCAGATCGCCAGTCTGCCTACTTTGAGGTAGACTAAGCACAGAATTCCTGTATCCTTGCAGTGACTTTTGGCTCTGATACTGAGGTAAGTTCAGTACTGAGCCTGAGTAGAAGATGTCTTTACGCGACATTGGTCGAACCATGCGCGACGGCTCTCTAGGACCCGCGGAGACTGACAGTTTTGAGTTGTACATCATGCTTTCGGTGTCACCCTGGAAAGTTTTAAAAGGTTTTGTTAGCTTTGGTAATGTTTTAACATATTTTATTATTGTTATTCACGTGAATATCCTCATTCTCTTGCCCTTATCCCAATTTACTTGGGGTCGGCGCGACATGTCTTCTTCTTCCATACTTCTCTATTAGTCGTTATATCAGTAGAAAAATAACATTTAAAAACAGTTGCCTTTGTTTTTCTTTATTTCTTATGATGATGAAAAAGAAGGTAGCCTGGCAGCACAAGGCGTTATAGTTATAGGCATGTGATTTTCTCAATGATTCTGAAATTGTGGAGCTTCTACATATCGACGGTCTCTACGTACATAAAGGCAAGTCAAAAATGGCATTTTTTTATTGCTTATTGGCTTTAGATTTTCCATATGCACATATTGTACCTATATAAGTTTTTTAATATTATGTATTTAGCTTCATTTACAAATCGTATAAGAAAACGAGTATTACAATTACAAGAGTCGTAGATGCGAATATTGCGTATCGTTTCGTACGGTTTTTAACATGTCTTTTTGTACGTAGGGACCGTCGATATACAGGATAAGTTTAAGGAGGAGGAAGATTTTAGGAGATAATCAGGTGCATAAAACTGAACAACTTACCCAAGGAATATTAAAAATCTAAGAAATAAAATTCTTTGTATAAGAAGTTGAATTTATTTTCATACAGTCCAGTTCATACAGTATAAACATAAGTCACTTTGTATGAGAAGTCGATTTTCTATTTTAAGATTTCAACCTATGTTCCTTGGGGAAAGTTGTCCAGTTTTATGCACCTGATTACCTCTTAAAATATTCGCACTCCTTTTAAACTTATCCTGTATTGTGCCCTTTCTTTGGATGGGAAATCATCAAATGACTTCTCCCGCTCTGAGCCGAGCGGGAGGGCGTGTCAGACTTTTAATGACTAAAACCCACCCGTGTTCCTTCAGTTGCCTGTGCCGCGGCCACGGTCTGTATTGTGCCCTGCCTATAAATAGACCTTGGTATGGATGAGTCGTCATTTATGAACTTTGAAATAATTATTTTTGGCATTTTGGTTTTTGATGCAATAATGATGATTTAATAGGTAAGGTTATTTATACCTTGAGTGGTAAGTTTATAGTTATTTGTGATAGAAGAAAAGCCCACTCGCCTATTTTATAGGTATTTAAAATAACATCGTGTAATTTATTTATACAATGTATTGTTACAGCAATATGTGTCATGCTAAATAGAATAGCTTGTATTATGCGTAGTAAAAGAGTTACAAGGGAATTACAGTTTTCATGGCTCCAAGCCCGTTGCGAAGTGATATAAATAAAACTTTACTCGCAAATAATACTTAAGGCGCCTCCCTGAACAAAACGCCGGAATTGCCGTTTTTTGTACATCTTTAATTAATCTCCTTACAACGAAACCATAGACACGAGAAATAATTATTGGTAGCATGCGTCTCCTCGTGAAGTAAACATTATTTTAATTTGCTACTGACACTAATGGATAGACAATTTAATAATGAACATTTTGCTAGAAATATATTTTTCAAAAGATCAAATTTTGATTGTTTATTAAAACACTTCCAAAAATTGTGTGAATTCTATGATAAGTGGGCGTGTGGAGGACGGAGCGGGTCAGAGCGGCGGGACAGAGAAGGACCGAACATGGCTCATGGTTGTTTGGTCGGTGTAGCGCCATAATGGTTTCATTACAGATGTTTTGTTTTCAGTCACAGGCTCAAATTATTTGCCAGTTAAATGTTCAAAGTTCTAGAATGACGAGAATATTTGAGTAAACTAATGACATCTATTTTAAAAGTTTTCGCGTGTATACAGGAACCATATTGTATTGGATGCTTGCCAGTCGTTGTACATTTGGCAGACAATTACTAAAGTTCAAGGCTAAGTTTTGTAGAACGATCTCATGTGGGATATTGTGACAACGTGCCCATATGAGTGCCCCTGACAACAATTTATTTAAAATTGGGTCAATTGGTTTGAACTAAAAACAATTTCAACACTGATGTAGGTATTTAGTTCAGCTTGTTTACATGAATTAGTGGTACCTATACAGGAACTCATAATAATATATCATATATGAGGAACTTATATTATTCAATGCTACGTGTGATATTAAGAACTAAATTTAATTCTGATACAAAAATAGCGTAGAGGTGGACGAATGGACGAATCTTAAAATGAGTAATGCAAATGTAAAATTGTGTAATTGAGGTAGGTTTGTGTTATTGTACTTACATCAGCATTTCTGTATTGACTGTTCATAGAAGTTTTGGACGTTGCTTTGATTGCAGCTAGAGACGGTTTGAATCTGCAATTCGAAAAAGATTACAATTAATATTACTTAACATGCAAGAAGACCGTTAAGAAGGCGACTTTCATTGGGTTGAGATTTGGAGACACTAAATAATAGGCGATCAGCTTCATAATTTTAAGCAGCATAAGCAATTCGACTTTAATATCCTATCCTAACTAATATTATAAATGCGAAAGTGAGTTTGTTTGTTACGCTTTCACGTAAAAACGGCTGAACGGATTTGAATGAAATTTGGCACATGGGTAGACCATGACCTGGGTTAGAAGAACATAGGCTCCTTTTTATTCCGATATTCCCACGAAACCGAGATTTGTGCGGGTAAAACCGAGGGACGTAGCTAGTACAGACATACAACATTTGTGACAGATCAATGAATCTTCAAATCATTGCAGTTTACTTTGACAACACCTAGATTTGGGAGTTTACATGGCAATGTATCGTAGTTACATAGATTAACATGAAGCAATGACTAATCAGTTCCGAGAACCTTCCAATAATAACACTAGACAATAAACATGCTTACAATTAAACAAAGCTCCATCACTACCTATAAACACGAAGTCCATAGAAATGTTTACACATAAGACGCCTCCATTGACTCCTATGTTATGCGCTACTACGCGACGTTTCAATCAAAACCTTTGACCGATTAAATCAAAGCGTTGCGACGCCATTCATGCTTGTTTTCTCCAGTCGATTCTACTATTGATGTCTGTCGTTAATTTTATTTATGGAATGATAGGAGTACTATTAGCGTGGTAGGAATTTTCCAGGAACTATTATGGGATGTCGAATGTTTAGCATTTCAAAGTATCGTTTAGTGTTTTTAGTGTGTCATTTTAGTATCAACCTCTTAAGAATTTTTAAGCAAGTTGTGGTTGTGGGTTTATGTGGTGAATTGTCAAATGTATCTTACTACCAAATCGTACCTAATTTTAATGAGAAAGACTGTTTAGTTTGAGATATCGAACACTCATTGCATCTGTGGATGCAAACAAGCTAGAAACTTCCACCTTTAAATTATAAACGTGGCTTAAAATTAAGTTAAGATTGGCGACTATTTTATTTTACATTTTGACGTTAAAACGTATCATATTAACTTTCAGCAACATTTATGAATAAACCCCTTCTAATTAAGCATGACAACATATCAGAGCATTGAAAAGAAAAACACCAGAAGCCATTATTTTGCTCAGTGTACAGACAACATCAAAAGCGAATGTGTTATATTAAATTTCATAAATATTTTATCAATAAAAAATAGCAATTATTTATCACATCTAAATTGTAGAAGATGTTATGTTTTAGAGAATTATGTTTGAGTATAATTTTAAATAAGTAATTAGCTTTTAGGATTTTTAGTTTCAAATGACTCATACATAGCTCTTCGACTTTTCTTGTTGACTGTAAACCAAACCATGCACATTACTTCTATCATATCCCACGCCAACTTGCGCCTCCAGTTTTTCCTATAACAGAACAATTCTACTACCTATCGCCAGACCTGGGGCCGTATTATGAAGTATTAATGCCATCATGATTCCAGTCCGAAAAAGGGATGGTGTTATCGGCCATGTATAGCTAGGTCTCTCTCGCGCACTGGAATCATGATGGCATTATCATCATAATATGGCACATGTCGCAAGTAATCTGCTTGCGTTGTCTGTCAATTAACGGGACGGATCCATTTTTGGGCAGACCTGACGCAGATTTATGCTCAAACTAAATTAAGCAGCACGCACATAAAAACCTTATAATAAATACACTGATGAAAATATTGCATCACGTGTAAGTACATAAATTCGTCACATCAATAAGAAGAGGCCTTTATGATATGATACATACAAAATTAAATCTCCATTAAGAGGGCTGTCACATTTCGTCACCTCTCTCGCTCACACAGAGCCAAATTTTTAAGAATGTTAAATGAAAAAATGCTTTTTTGAAAAATGTAATCAATGGGCGACCTACTAAATAATATTAATTTAATAGGTAGTTATCATAAACACATTTCTATTGTGTTATCTAATAAACATATGTCATTAAGTATTATGATCTGTTTTTGAGATGATTTAAATAAATGCCACAATAAAAATGTGTTTTTAATAATTACCTATTAAATTAATATTATTTAGTAGGTCGCCCATTGATTACATTTTTCAAAAAAGCATTTTTTCATTTAACATTGGCTCTGTGTGAGCGGGAGAGGTGCAAAATGTGACAGCCCTCTTAAGTGATGCAATTATTTTGATCAGTTTACTTTTAAGTTTAATACATGCACATTACTTCTACCATATCTCATGTTGACCATCACCTCCAGCTTTCCCTATAACAAAACAATTCTACTACCTATCGCCAGACCTGTCGCCGGTACTCTGCTTGCGTTGCCTGTCAAAGAACGGGACGGATCCGTTCTTGGGCAGGCCGGGCGCGTGCGCGCTGAAGGCGGGAGACGATACGTTGCGGGACAGCAGCTGTTGTTGAGGGTTTAGTGTCACGTTGCCATTCTCGCCCTGGAGAAAAAATAATAGAATTTGGGTTAAACGTGATATACACAGAGTGATTTAATTGCCTGTGGCATACCATAACTGGAAGAGAAACAGTGTTTAGACGATGCAAGTCACTTATTGCTTCATTGCACTTCAAAGTTATAATGGAAAGGATGAAACTGAATAGAAAGGGATGGAGATACAGGAAAATACTGCCTGGGTGTTATTTGATTGCACCCTACATGTTCATTTACCTACTTACATGAAATAATACGTTGAGGCAGTAGGACTTTGTTTAAACTCATTTCATTCGAAAATGTAAATTTGTCGTATACAGGCTGACTTTGAAAACATGCGATAAAATTTAAGGGGGTGTTCTACCTAATACGATTTCCATAATATAAATACACGTAGTAAACATGAAATTGTGATACCCAAATTTAGATTAACTAAAACAAGCAAGTCATTTCTTATAAACAGTATCCGCTTTTATAACAAGTTGCCAAAGTCGGTTACAGAACTTAGCGATGGAAAGTTCAAAACTCACATCAAACGTGTCCTTATTAAAAAAAGCATACTATAAGATTAAAGACTACGTTGATGACAGGGAAGTTTGGCGCTAATTCCCTCTGCACATGTGGCTTCCCTGGTACCCTTTCCTCATTAAGAACATAACTATTTATGTAAATGTCTATTAACTGCTCCCAAATTACTTTAATTTATTTTATTGTTTTTTTACATGCTTCCATGATATAATCTTTTCATAATTTTACATTATACAGGGCGTCCCACGGATATGCCACATGGAGGGAAAGTACCTTGAATATTGTAGATGGAACCTTTTACTGAAAGAAGACATTATTTGAATTAAAAAAAAAAACAATTTAAACTGCAATCATAGATATTTAAATAATTACATGGTTGAACCGGAAATCGAACCCGTTACACGAGAAAAACAATCATTCTGTAGCTTTATCATACCGATCGAAAGGCTTCATCATAAGGATTATTTTTTGCTAAATAACAGTGTCAAAATAAAAGGAAGACCATGAATTTTAACATTTTTAATACAAAATTAATCAATTTATCAAATGCTCAAAATGAGTCCCTTCCTGTTGAATACAAAGTCGCACTCTTTTGATTATTTCGCTCCCTATCGATTTTTTGATCTTGTTGTGGTGGATATTTAGAATAATACGTCTAAGTTCTGCTTGTAGCTCGAGAACACTTTCATACCGGTTCTTGTAAACTAATTTTTTTAAATAACCCCATAAAATTATTAATAATAACATTTATTAGTAATAGGTACTTATGATAATGTCAGTTGTATGTCCTTACGGCGATGTCAGCTTTTCATTTTTCTGAACACACATCAAATGTTAAAATTCATGGTCTTCCTTTTATTTGTGATACTATGTTATTTAGCAAAAAATAATCCTTATGATAAAGCCTTTCGATCGGTATGATAAAGCTACAAGGTGATTATTTTTCTCATGTAACGGGTTCGATTCCCGGTTCAACCATGTAATTATTTAAATATCTATGAATGCAGTGTAAATTGTTTTTTAAATTCAAATAATGTCTTCTTTCAGTAAAATGTTCCATCTACAGTGAAAGTATTCCCTACATGTGGCATATCCGTGGGACGCCCTGTATAGTCTTGTCTTTTAAATAGATTCTTTTATGTTTTGTGTACGTGAGAACGTTGTAGGCTTAATAGACTGTAGATTTGTAGACCATTTTCTATTTTGTTAAGTACCTGGTACTTGTTGACAGGCCTACACTGTCCTCACATGCTTAATAACACTTTATTTTGAAAACATTGTAGAAGCCAATTATTTTTAAAAGAGTAACCGTGGAGTTTCTTGCCGGTTCTTCTCCATAGGAAACGACCAATTGAAACCGTGCACCTAGCTTCTGAGGTTTTATAAGTGCCCATGTAAGTGAAATAAAATTTTTGAAATAAAATATTTTGTGTTTTGAAATTACCCATCAATATGAACAACTTTTACCATGGTAAAAGTTGGTCCCATGGGACCAACTTACAGTTCACAAAAACAAATTAGACCTTCTTATACAAAAATGGTCCAATCGGGTAGGTATGTACATTTTACTTAAGTTGGTCCCATAATAAAAGTTGTTCATATATTGATGGGCAGAACACCCCCTTAAATTTTGTCGCATGTTTTCAAAGCCATCCTGTATTTTTATTAACAAGTTTGACAGCTCTAAAACGTCGAGAAGGCGTCGCTGTCCTCGTCTCGCGCTGTCTGTTAGTAAAATATAGCAATACTATAGTTGACGTTTAGTTGGTGAAACAAGAGAATCGGCTCCAGTGAGCCTATTTAAGGTACTCGGTCTAGGTGAATACTATTCTACTGTCGGTACACAACGTGCGTACTGCGTAGGTACTAGAGGTTCCAATGATCGTAGTCTATGATTACGATTATTGATTTTTATACCACCACACTCTGTGTATTCATTATCATTTTTTATGATGAATGATGCATGAAAAAGAACTACACTATCACACTCATGTACTCAGCTTAATCGAGAATGTTCAGTCACATGTTGTAGGATTGGGATTTTATAATCAGAATAATACGTACCTACGTACTTTAACACCTACATAGTAACAGATAATAAGTGATTGTTTGTAATTTGACTCATGATGGTTTTTCATAATTTATTTATAAAAATACAGACCGATGATTAATATTTTATACAAAATTTGAAGTGCTAACGATGATGACCCGACAGACGTTGTCCTGTCGTATTGAGTTGATAAAAAATCCCATAGAAAAACGGACGTTCAGTTTTTCCAGTATTTGAAGATTTTCCGGGAACCATTTTTAAATTTTCTTTCCATAAAAACCTAATTCGGACTATTACGAACATTTTATAACAACAATAGCTAAAACGCCCCGCCATTCTCAAGTAATACGCTTACCAACGAAAAGCATTTAATTTTTATTTATCTGTCTATATCTATACTTATAAATACTAATAATAAAGCTGTAAAATTTGTTTTTTGTTTGTATGTTTGAACGCGCTAATCTCTGGAACTACCAGTCGGACTTGAAAAAATATTTTTGCATTTAATAGCCCAATTCTTGAGGAAGGCTATATACCCTTAGGAGGCTAGCAAAAAGAAAAAAAAGTCAGAAAGAACGCTAAGCGAAAAAGAAGTATTAGCGCGGGCGGGCGATGAGATGCGACGACAGGGTGGGATGAGGGAACCAGAAATTTCACGTGGACAAAGTCGAGGGCAGAAGCTAGTATACATGTATAGGGTCATTGGTAATTAGTGACCGATGCTTAAACACATGATTGTGCTCATGATAATAAACAACTTTTACTATGGGACCTAACCTGAAATCACGAAAAAAAAATCTGCTGGCCCCTACATTTTGACGAGTGCGAACATAAATATAGGGAACAACAGATTTTTTTTCGCGATTTCACGTTTGTCCCATGGTTAAGTTGTTTGTTATCATGAGTACAATCATCTGTTTAAGTATCGGTCACTAATTACCAGTCACCCTATAGAAGTACCTAGTAGGTACAGGGGGCCAACCACCACCTCTTAAAGTAGTATTAATGTTACTTCAGTGTGAGAAAGAGATGAGGCTATACAGGACGTCTAGCTCCATTTCTTTCCCACACTCAAGTAAGATTACAATAATACTGTTTAAAAAGGTGGTGGTCTAGCTCCAGTTGTATTAAAAAAATTGGAAAATACAAAAGAAAACTCCCTTATACATAACTAGCTGTGCCTCGCGACTACGTTCGCGTGATAGTTGTAAGATACACAATATATTAAAATAACAGCCACATTTTAATAAAACTCCCTCGTCCCACGACCCGTCGCGTTGCATCGCCCGCCGGCACTGTTACTTCGTTTTCGCTCAGTGTTCTTTCCAACTTTTTTTCTTTTTACTAGACTCCTAAGGGTCGCAGCGTGATGTTAAATAACGTATAACTATCCTCGAACAATGGGCTACCAAATGCAAAAAGAATTTTTCAAATCCGACTTTTTGTTCACAATTTCATGGGTTTTAATTTTTTGCGCGGAACCCTAATTATTTTTCTAAAATATAAGTAGCCTAAGTTACTCCCCGTAACAACAGCTATCTGCCAGTGACAGTCGCGTTAAAATCGGTTTGGGAGATTAGCCGGAACAGACAGGCAAAAATTAAAATGTTTGGTATAAAGTACCGTAATTACTTTCATATCCATTTAGTAAAAAACTGTTATTTTGAATTTACAAACGGACACTTCAATTTTATTTATTTGTATAGATTTAATTGCCCTATTCAGCTTTTATCCTAAGAAGTTATTCAGAAACTGCCGATTTTTTTAACTTACTAACTCTTTTAATAACATCAATAAAACTCATTTTGTGATCGATGTTTAAATACTCTTACGTTAATACGAGTATCTACGGAGAACACGTCTTTCACCTATTCAATATTTAGCATGTGTATCGGCCAGGTCTGGCCTAGCTAGACGCGTGTGGCCGGACTCAAGGACTTTATAAGACATTTCCTATGCTGCCAATGTTTTAAATAAACCAAGAAGAACAAAAAACATACATCTCTATAGCTATGTTAAGTCCAACAGGACTTGTTCACATCTTCAAAATTCACAAATACATATTTTAGTAGGTACCCATCTAGATCCCTTATGAGAGTAGGTATTACAGGCTCAAACTCTAGACAATATTTGGGCTTGGTTTAATTCATTGTAAGTGTTGGTGAACCTTTAATCCAATTTAGTTGCCATGGAGATTGGAAGTAAGCAGAAATTACAGAGATTGGGACTGAATCTGACTACCTGACTGAACACGTAATGTGACGTAACACGCTGCATATTTTTGTTAGGTCTTATCTTAATAATAAAAACAAAATATATTTTACAGTTATCATAATAATACCATAGTCTTACCCCGCACGTGGTTAAGGCGGAACACTATTTCATAAAAACATTACCCACCTTCTGGTTTAATCGGGTAAAAAGTAAAGCAAGAAAGAATTACAGGAAACGTGCTGAAAAATATGTAGTTTTTTTTTAATTATTTCTAATCAGAAAACTATGCCATATTTAAAAAGCGAATTAAAACTTACCTTCTTCTTTTTCTCCTCGCCATCATCAGCGACTTTAGCTTCAGTGATAGTGGGCAGGGTAGGCACAGGCGGTACTCCGGGCATGTTAGGGACTGTGGGCACGCGTGCTAAAGCCTCTAGATTCAGCGAAGAGTGTACTCCAGGGTCGATGTTCAACGGGGCCTGGTGATACAAGATCTTTTTGTTTAGTGGGAGTTCGATTTTCAAAAGGGATGTCATACTTCGAGTTACGAAAGGTTTATTAAATTTGTCGGCTGTTTGGTCAAGCAATCGTAAAAGCTAACAGTCCATTCAGTTATTTTACCTCTGAAAACAGCAACCCAATATCAACCTTAACGTAACGAAAATAATTATCACTGTGATTTTGAAAGACTTGTCAGTAACCCAACAGCAACCTTAAGACCAATTCCCGTAATTAAAAACGTAAAAACGTTAAAAACTAGTGGCAACCTCATCGCAGCGACAATTAATGTCAAAAATCCCGTACAATTTTTGACAGGTTGAGACTGAAATTAGAATATGAGCGTTTTTAAAAACACGGGAATTGCTGCCCTTATTGCAACGACAATAAAGATCACGTGAGTTTCACAGTGATCCATAATCAGAGGTAAAATTACTGTGAACGGTCTTTATCATGAGCTGTGACAGTTACTTCACTGATTAGAGATTACTAAAAAAAAATACAGAGGGACAGCGACTTTCTGGTGAGTTACGTTGGTAAAAAATCGACTAAGTATGCTAAACTACCTCTCTCATTATGACTAACGAGATGCTATGAAACTAAACTTACTAATAACTTGCTGTAGGTACGCAGTTTCACTTAACCATAACTTCGAGGTATGACTGTATTTTCAACAACTACCCACAGGTAGTCACAAACTTCATGCACCACGACATCTAAGTAATGCAGTAGAAAAGTTTAAAGAATGATAGCATTCAAAGAAAACAAATTGCGTGCGCCATTCCCTTCAAGTAGGAACTATTCACTTTGCGGTAGGGACAAAAGAAAGGGGAACAAAGCTTGCCAATCATTTGAAAACATTGCCCTCTACAGGGCACACGAATGCTACATAATATATGAACCTCTTCCATAGAAACAGCGGTTTATAAAACTGTTTCGATTTTAAAATTGTCGCGGGGATTTTTGTTCCACGATAGGTTTACATTATGCAGCATTAGTGTAGTGATTTTCTAAACCTAGGACTTCTAAGAAATCGTAAAATATATAAAATAGCTAAGTGTACGTCTGTGCTTTAAGATTTTTTACATCAATAGCCAATTTATCTAATAATTTGCACTTTAGGAAGAATAAAGGCATTTAAAAAATACTTATTGGACTAACTCTCAACTGGCATTTAGGGTGTCTTCGCATTGCGTTATTTGACGCCGCGTAGACGTTGTCCTAGCATCTTGTAGATGTGATTCTATCGAAACTCACGTCGTATTAACGTGGTGTTATCGTCACGTTTTCGCATCGTATAACTATTTTCGACAAACACCTACGTGTGCTTTCACGCAACTTGAAATGCAACAAACTGATAATTCGTATCAAAGGTTTAAAAAGTGTAAAGTTAGTTCCTAAGTAAAGTTCTGGTCAGTGGGTCATCTTAGGGCGGTTTAAAGCCTTTATTCCACGAACAGTGCAAATTAGCTCTAAAATTTCATGCACATACATAATACGTGTTCAAAACATGCTTCCTAATAATTTTGTTAACACAACAAGCCGAAAGACAAGACCACTTAACAGTGTCTAGCGCGGTTCGCTAGATATAGGTCTAACCACCACCTCAAGGGGGATGCGTTTCGTCACCAGTTTCAAATAAATATTGCAATTAAAATTAAATCAGTGTTTTCTTGATGAAACTAGATAAATCCACTGTTTTACATATTATTAATACTAAATTTTACAGGACAGCAAAAATCGAACCATTATACATAAACATAACATAACATTACGCCTTGTTTCCCCGAAGGGTTAGGCAGAGGTGTACCCATATTTCGTCTGTTATGTTTTAAGTCCCATGTAATAGGGGGCGAGCCTATTGCCATCTACCGGGCACAAATCCAGACTCCGGGCTGCTACTGAGAAATTCCAGATAGAAAAACCCAATAACACTTTGCCCGACCTGGGAATCGAACCCAGGAACTCATGTTCAGCAGTAGCGCTTGCGACCAGAAGACCAACGAGGCTGTCATTATACATTGTTCATCCAAAAGTGATTGAATTAAACCATTTTAGAAAATACCCAACTTATGGTATTAATATACGTATTAGATAGCCGGCAACATCGGTTTAGACAGCCTTACAAGGATCTATTTAGCATCATCTGTATGTATGTTTGTTTGTTATTTACCAAACATTTTTAATTTAATAACTAATTTATTATTCGTAAAAAGTTCATTTTGCCCCTCGTCCTCTATATTTGCGGACTTAAATTTCATACAGAGACGAAACGCATCCTAAAGAAAACTTAGAATAGTTATATTAGTGAAAGCAACTACATACAGAATCGTCTACAACGTTCACCTTCAACCTCTTCTCCATGGTTCCGTCGGGAAGCTGTACCACAAAGTACGATCCTCCTATGGACCCTCGCTCCATTTGCAGACGTTTCTCTTCGGCCATACGTTGTAATAAGGGCTTTTCGCCTGATGTCTGTAATTTGGGGTGGTGTTAACAAGTTACGTGAAAGATAATGAATTTTTTTTTATTGAATCTTAAATTACGGATAAAATGGAAAAAATTGGGACATCTAAGAACTTATTCAAATAGTAAGTATTTTCCGTTAAGTTATAATTAAAATTTTATATGTGGGCGTCCCAAGTAAAAAGGTCCCAGTTCTCGGCATTTAGTTTCCGAGATATACGCAGTTTTGTAAAGTTGGGTGAAAAAATTGCATTTCTCGATTTTAATTGATTATTAATTAATGCTCCATTAACTACAAGTTCATATAGTAAATGATTTTATATGATGTTTCTAAGTACCAGAAAATGTACTTAGAAACATCAGAAAATGTATGGACGCCAGCACACCAAGCTACCCGAAACTGTCAAATTATCCCAATCAACCTTGAACCTAATGCTTTAGCAATAAAGTCGAAAATCTATTAAAGAATTTTGACAGATTGTAGTAGCTTGATGTGCTGGCGTCTGTACTAAGTACCAAAAATCAAACATTGAAAATGCTTTTTCTCAAATCAAGTTCTTTCAGAGTTTCACCTTCAAATGTCTGATAAAGAAAAATGTGCCAGTTTTGAATATTTTTTAATCCTTATTATCAATTGACTATTCTAGATACCGAATCTGGTTTTAACTCAATACCCCACTACTGGACCCTTTTTGCTTGAACGCCCACATATCGTTACATAATATTACTACTTAATTAGCTTTGTTATGTAAACGGAAGATGACAAAAGATTCCTAGAATAAAATAATATTCCTAGAATATAATCATCATCATCTGCCTAGCCTTTTCCCAACTATGTTGGGGTCGGCTTCCAGTCTAACCGGATGCAGCTGAATACCAGTATTTTACATGGAGCGACTGCCTATCTGACCTCCACAACCCTATATTATATTCCTAGAATATAATATAGGTATTGAAAATACAAGAAATGGTTTCCTCATACATATAGATATTTGCACAGGGGATTTATGGGGTAAAACACTTTTGAAAAATGTTTAAGTAACTTAATTACTAACCTAAACCACGTTTACCTATAGGTAAATAAACCGCTTACATTCGTTAAACTATTCATTTGTTACATCATTCTAGCACTTCCTTGAGTAAATAGGTCTGTATGAATCAGCTTCCAGTGTGACAACAGAAGCACCTACATATTTTATACAAAACAACAACCTGACCTCCGTTAACTTAACTAGCGTAACGTAGTCAGGATACCAGTATTCTAAGGTTAGACCCGTAATACTCGGTTAGTGTTCCCCAAAGTACACGGATGCATTTTTGGGGACCCACACACATGAATTTCTTAGAAAAGGGGATCACCTATCAATGCTGCTGTCAGTACACAACAAAATCATACACAAACCTTGGGATAGACCAAGGGCCTCATCAGCGCGCCGAACACAGCGCAGTTCAGAATCAAGCCGGCAAGCAGAAGATTAGCATTCTGCCAGGACCCGAACTCATTGAGCAGAAGTGCTGCTAAAGGCGCAAAGCTGAAGGTACCAACTCCTGAGCCACAGACGGCGATACCCGTTGCTAGGGACCGTCTGGACTCGAAGTAGTAACCCACGGCCACCACCGAAGGAAGGTAGATCATACCGAAGCCGAGACCTGGGAACAACAGTTGGTTTTAATTAGGTACATATAGAGGAAAATAACACAATATTATGTTACATTTATTTTATTTTGCGGATATTAAATTCTTGATTAACCTTTATTCATAACAAAGGACAAATATATATAACCTACTTTGTGTGCTGTGCAATTTGTGATTCGAAAAGAATAACACGGACTAAAAATTGGTTGGTGAATCGATTCTAAGCTACCACAGTAACAATGAATTTTGAACTCGATGAAAAAAAGAAATCCTGAAACTCAGCCAAGTGCAAAATTCTCCAATAGTCATCGACTTAATCACGGATCTTCCAACAGCATCTTATAAGACGATGCATCACGCTGACAACTGTGACCAACTGTGACGGAGAGTACAAACAGTTTCAACATACCTAATACATAATTACAGGACCGCATTTTGCTAATTGGGCAGGTCTTGACCCAACCATGAACCAAAAGAGTCGTCAAGCCGAAAAGTAAAAAACGCATTGTTCGGAAAGCTCTCAAAAGCTGTATGCCATTCTAAAATGTTTGTTTTCATAATACCATCAGCTCTTGCCACAGCACCTGCATATGTTTGGATAAATCCGCGTCGCTATGCAAAACAAAATCTTCAAAGAGTTGAAACACTATGATTAGTGACTGTTGCTCAATTTGGCACACTCCCAAATTGCAGAGAACTTTGACCAATTTGCCTGAGGTGCCTACGTCACATAATTTGGCGTACGATAAAAAACATGAGACCGTCATCCAGTCGCCGGTATTTCATTGCGCGTGGACATTGACATCTCCCTCGCTTCGTTAGAAACAAGTCGCTGGTGCCCTAATAAACAAAGGGTTCTTAGTCTACAGTTCATGAATAGAATATATGTATACAAGATGTAACATAATTAACGCACCACCTCTTAAGGGGTCATTGTACTCATCATTATGAACCACGTTTACTATGGGACCAAACCTGAAATCGAGAAAAAAAATTGAGCTGTTCCCTACATTTTGACGAGTTATGCGAACATAAATGTAGGGAGCAGGTGATTTTTTTGCGATTTCAGGTTTGGTCACATAGTAAAAGTTGTTCATAATGATGAGTACAATGACCCCGTAAGAGGTTGTGCGTTAATTATGTTACACCTTGTATATTTCGGGCAAACTTCACTTAATCCTATACTATACACTGTTCTATGTCAACAACAAATATGCTAACGAACTTCTTATCGATTGTTTAAGCATATAACATCATATTATTTCGTTTATTAATTAGGACGTTATAGGTCAGTTAAGATAATAGGAGTTATTCATTTGTGCAGTTATCATACATCCTGTTTGCTGCACTTAGGGCCATTATTCTTGTTAGTGCAGAAGTTTTGTTACAATTATATCCAGACATTCCCTCGATGTCCGTACCGGTTTTTAAAGGTGATGACCCTTCTGTCTTCATCTCTGTCTACAACCTTGGATAGTTACTAAGCCACATATTAATGTTGTCGCAGTTAACGCCATTAGCAAGAAAGCATTATGCCGTAATATTTAATTACGTAATAATATTTTAGTGTTCCATTTAGCTGTATAATGTGTAAAAACAAAGTCTGAACATGATACAGAGTGACTCAGTGTTTGTTGTCGGCCCACAGATCGGTATTTGAAACCGCACAAAGGAGCACATGGGTTGTTGCCTGCTGCAAAGAGGTCGTCGCCACTTTACAAACGCATGCGTCACTTCCCAACACAATATTCCACTTTTCTCATCAAATAAATTAATCATCAATTTACACACAATGCGAGCAGCTGGAAAAGGTACAATGAATCGACATTTCACCCCGATTCCTTTCAAAGAGGACGACTAGTAACCAGTTAGGTACGTGTGTATATAGGTTAGAAGGTTTCATTATGCGACAAGAGAATATTAAGTAGTATTATGAGATACATAAGAAAAACCCAATTAATTCTAGTTCATTTATACAATATTAATATTTTAATTCCTGAGGAGATATGAGAATCTTCTTTAAAATATCTACCAAACAATAAACACACAGATCACAATGACCTATTTTTACGAGTGTACATTCGTCAGTTTGATATGAATGCGAAATAAAAACAAAGTATAAAAACCATTTATTTTAAAATTCAATCGTAACTCGTCGAAAATAAGGAAGTAAAGAAATTCTAAGCGTTGCTGAGTAAATATCCAATAGACTTGGTCGTAAACGAAAAATTGGCAGCAAGACTTTAAAGTTGAATGAATTTGCAGAGCTGTTTCTTGGAAAATTCAGACAACAAGCATACGAATTTCGAGGTCGAAGCTTTGTGTAAGAAAACGAATCTTTACAATTTAGTTTTCTTTTTCCACCACTGAAAGCTATTTCAAAAGAAAAACTCTTTTCGTTTAGATATTTACGCAGTCAACTGTCTTCATTCTTTGTTCTTGATTTAGGTTATCTGATAACTACTGATAAGCTTGGCAAGGAGCTGATATTTATCATAAATCATACTATTTTGAAAACGGACATTCAGTGCAGAAGATCAATTGTTATACAAATCGGCCGATGCATGAATTCATTGAGGGTACATACTTTTATTTTGTTAGCAACTGACGATAACGTGTTTTCGTATCATATTATATACAGCGCGCCAAATTGTCAATATTTAGTATATACTTTAGTAATATAATGGGCAAATAGCAGTTCTGAATAACACCTTGCGCAGGCTACACAAATCTGCTTTCAAGATTCACTACCGGATAAATAAATTCCCTCGTTTGAATGGTCTAGTCTGCTTCTGGCGTGAAACAGTATTTCCAAATAGTGTCGACATTGAGACTCGATGATCTCAGCGGTTGGCTGCCAACAGGGATCACTAAAATTGGTGCTAAATGGACGTGCTAATTATTAACACCTTTAAATTTTAAGACTGACATGATGTCTTCGAATGGTTCCTGGGGTTTTCTCATGTGTTGATTTCGGTATCACGATTTTTCTGAAAGATCGGGAGGTGGATGATCCACTAAACGAAAACGATACTAAAATAACCATCATATCGTATTGAATATTTTAGTATCGTAGTGGAGTTGACGACGTATTTTTCCATCGTCAAAACCTTGAATGCCCGCCATACGGTACAAGAATTAGGTCGCATTGGATATTCAGAATACTATTAACGACCCCTGCGCAAGATTGTAAAACTCTTGAATAGAAAAAGTGTGTAAGTTGTAATGAGTGTACAATTAAAGACAATCTTATATTCTAGCCTAGTAAGGCGCCATGTCGTCTGTTCTAGCTGGCAGCTAGCCAAGCGTCCCGTGTTCCAATGACCTTGAAGTATTTCAATGTACGCCACAGACTCTACAGTCTTCATTTTGTCCTTTAATTAAGCCAGTAAGACAATCAGAGGCTAATAGTTTATCGAGAACTGTTTTACTCTGAAATATGTACACAGTAGCGTAGTTGAGTCTGAAGCTGAAAAGAGGTCACGTGGAGTTTTCCGAGAATAGTGCGACATTATCCAGGAAACTTTCCCCTTTCATGAACCGCCCGTTCTACAAAGCCGCATAGGTATGGACGAAGTATGGCGACCCCGTATCAGTTATTTAAATCGCCAGGCACGACACCGTTGCATTCGCGCGATGGAAAAGCCCGCTTTCCTCGAATTCAGATAATTGCCAGAAGGGCTTAACACACGGAACTAAAACGACATTTAAGCCTTTTCGTTCACATCGGTGTGTGTTGGCAAATGTCCAATTTCACACACGGGCTGCTGCCTCTGTTTTCAAGGGTTTGAGAGAACAAAGAACGTGTCGAAACAGTTTTAATATTTGAAGTATCTCAGCTTTATCAAACAAAAGACAGGACAAAAACCGAAGATATTTTTGAGGTACCTACAAGCTTGTTTGAATAAATGGACAAATATTGTCTCTTTTGAGACTTGGCGGTCACCTTTCTCGTTTTATTATTTGTCCAACGTCTCGTGAGTCTTGTGGAAGACCTCGACGAAAACTTAAAAAGCAGGTAAATTCTACGTTGTGCATGTGTAGTTTATGTGCGTTCCTAAATATAACGGATGATCAGTTACTCGATCAACCGCCGGAGATCCAGATATCTGGAGGTCATTGAGCATAGCGTACGCTCCGTTTTGAACTAAACTCCAAAAGCTACAAAATAATAGAGTCCGACCGAATCTCGTTTTCGGTTTTCGGGAATTTTCAGCCGTTTTAGTTTCCGGTTGAAAAATGTCACCGGCTGTTAAAATTAAAAGAATAATTAAAAACATTGACTGTATTTCTTTTACCTTACAAAAACCTATCAAAAACAAAAAAAAAACCTTTGTATTTGTTTTCGGTTTTCGGCCGAAAATCCTAATCAGGCCGATTTTCGGAAGAAAAAATCCATTTTCCGTTGGTCTTCTTTATCTACAAATAAATAAAATTGAAGTGTCTATTTGTAATGTCAAAATAACAGTTTTTTACTAAATGCATATGAAAATATAAGCGGTATTTATGAAAAAAAAAAACATTTTTCTGTCTGTCTGTCTATTTGTTCCGGCTAATCTCCGAAACGGCTAGACCGATTTTGATGGAACTTTCACTGGCAGATAGCTCATGTTATAAGGAGTAACATACGCTATTTTTATTTTTGAAAAATAATTAGAGTTCCGCGCAAAAAAACAAAAATCCATGAAATTGTGAACAAAAATAATAACTCTGGAACTACCAGTTGGATTCGAAAAGTTCTTTTTGCATTTTGTAGCCCAATTCTCGATGATAGTTATAGACTATTTAACGTCTCGCTAAGACACTTAGGAGCCGAGCAAAAAGAAAAAAAGTCAGAATGAACGCTAAGCGAAAACGAAGTAATAGGACGATACAACGCGGCGGGTCGGGGGACGAGGGATTTTGATTAAAATGTGGCTGTTATTTTAGTATATTGTGTACGACTTCCACGCGAACGAAGTCTCGGGGCACAGCTAGTTAGTCTAGTTACTAACCAAAGATATTATTTATAGGTACATATCTAAGTAAAAAGTAGTTGATAGTTTGCTTTCTAAATTATTGCGTGTCCTTCAAACCCTTTAGTACATCGACTGGCCCTGACAGCGGCACACAAGTATAATTAAGGAAGTGTGTACTGTACACATTTAGTTAATTAACAAGGAACCTCGATACTCATATATCGATCTCTGGTAGGTAATTTCCCCTAGGATATGCAACTCGATACAATGTTGTTATAACATCACTCTACGAGAGAGCTTTTTATCTCTACTTAATTCAACAACTCGTAAATACTTAGGTTGATTAAAGGAATTAAGAACGATGTAGTTCCCTAAGGAACGCCCTTATTTAATGATTTCAATAGAATTCTATTTGATTTTAATTTAACGTGTAAGTAATTAGAATTCTAACAAAAGGTATTTACACGGCAGATGTGAGTGGAAACGCCGGAAGGGGACGCCCTAGGAAGACATATGTATAGTGATCTTATTGGTGATGTTCTTCAGAAAGGTCAGGTGCGTAGTACTCGCAACCGGCGTGCGTGTATGACCAGATGTATGAATGTAAACGAGGCAAAAGGAGTATGTAAGGATCGTAGCAGGTGGCGTTCTGTAGTTTCTGCCTACCCCCATGGGAAGAAGGCGTGAGTTTATGTATGTGTATGTATGTAATTAGAATTACTAATTACTTACTTTATAAAGTGGTCTGACAAAATGATTCGTCGCAATACAGTTCTCATGCTCGATTGAACAGTGACAAAAAGTAGAATATTTGGGTATTCGGTATCTAAAATAAAGCAAAAATCGACCAAGTGCGTGTCGGACCACGCACAATGAAGGGTTTAGTAGTTGGGATGAAAAACATGTTCTCTCGTACATTCTTTTTTTTTATTTGAGATAGGTTTGCTCTTGACTCTAGTCTAGGTCAGAGATGTCATTCCAACTGCAAATGTAAGTTGGCCGACTATTACTCTAAAACTTGTAAAGCCTACTACTAGCTGTGATAGTTTTCCTTTTAACTTCGTTGTATATAATACTACCGTGAATTTTTTCACATATCCAAAACTAACCGTTCAGCTGGCAGGGGGAACATTTTAACAAAAATTAGTGCTTTAAGGTTTAATGTTTCAGAAACGGATCCCTTAATCGAAAAATTGTTTGTACGAACCCGCAATGTTTTTGAAATAC
This sequence comes from Fissipunctia ypsillon, assembly GCA_947568875.1. NCBI lineage: Eukaryota > Metazoa > Arthropoda > Insecta > Lepidoptera > Noctuidae > Fissipunctia > Fissipunctia ypsillon. The sequence continues at coordinate 7,582,316 of OX387643.1, forward strand.
CTATCCAACAACACCCGACACCATGGGGTAGACGAGAAAAAAAAAATATATCCCCACATAACGTGCACAGCAGGCACCGTAAAAAATTTTTTTTTTCATGATTTTGTTTTGCCACTATCGGCGTGATTAATATCTATATCCATGCCAAGTTATAGCTTACTACGGAACCCTAAAAAAGGGCTCTCAAGTAACACGTTAACATAGATCAATATTATTCAGAATTAAGGAAGGGCAAGCAAGCAGCTGTACAGTTTCCTCTCTTATGATCTCAAAGTTAATCAAACTTTAACCAAATCAAATCGCGTAAAACGTATCCTCTCGATATAAAAGAAACACCTGAAAAAAACTTTCTCGGGAATAGGTACACAACCCTGCACTCAAAATAAAATACATTACGAGCTGAACTCTCAATGACGAAGCTACATTATAATGTATTTAAGCAACAAAGAAAATGAAAAGCAATAAATATCAATAATGAACTGCAAGCCCACGTACGCACGGGCGCTCTTTCAATGCGACGTTGTTTTTACCGGCGCGGACTGGATTTTCAACTAGGATTGGCTTAGCGCCGAAAGTTGAAAATGCAACCATGCACTTTTTAACCCGTTAGAGATGCGCTCTATTGCATTCTCAACGCTCGGCTCAACTCCGAGTGTTGAAAATCCAGTCCATTCTAACTCTCTGCGTAAGAAATACGCCCGTGCGAACGGGGGTTTACCGAGTCTAATTACTCGTAAAACAAAAGACTTTGTTCAACGCGACGGATAACTTGTAATTGCACGGAAATAAGATTTATGAGAAATGCACAGCATTATTATTATTTAGCAATTTTCAATGCATCAGTATTAATTAATCTTCTATTTTACACATTTGTTTCAGTCGGACATATTAATTGAGTCATCAATGAGCTGTTAGAATATTCTGCATATTGGCATAATGATACATACTTATTTGTTGTTGAGCAGAATGGAAACCTATTAGTTCTTTATGTCGCGATATCATTATATACGATTGTACTGGACTCACCAGTTGTATAATAATTATCTAACAGTAACAGAATGGTTTCATATGGCCTCATTTCGCATCTGTTATTATGACTATTTGCGGAGCGTAATGTGAATCAGATAAATGTAAACTACGACGGACGGGTAGATATCCTTAAGTTTATGTTCGCTAAACCGCGGTTTGAAGGACGGCTGGCAGCGACTGTGCGACGCCACCCCATTGCCAACGTGCCAAGGCTAGGGGACATTTACATAACTCTCACGTTCCACATGAGTCCTGCAAGCCGTTTTATTGCCAAGCTATTCTAAATATACTTAAAGTCAATACAAATAGCTAAAGGTTTAGAATTCTCAGACTTAATTGCCCGAGGCGAGAGACGAGAGAAAATGCTGGAAACTCAATCATTTGCTCTGTAAAGATTTTACATTTGAATCGAAACGAAATACGATAACATTGAAGTGGCAACGGTTTTCTAAATTCTAGTCTGTTATTGTCACAATGACATGTAAACTCGGTGACGTGTTTCCGCTTGGGTGAAGTTGTTTCAGGAATTTTGTTCTGGAAATTCCAGTTTATTTAGAGAACATAAAATGTGCTCGTAAATCTTTATTATGAGGATATCAGAGAACGTACTTAAATCTTACGTTAGGAAACAAGATATAATATAATAGATTTCTTGGAAGACGCGATCAATATCTAATTTCAAGAAACATTAACAATGTTGAGATCATAGAATCGAGGAATCCATCACAGTCGGTACGTTGGTGGTAGTACGAAGACACATGATATAGAGCTTGACATAATTGTAACCTCGACGTTGATTGATTGAATTGTGAGAAAAGATTAACTTCATGTTTTAATTACTTGATTTCCCATATAGGTAGTAGGTAGGTACTTACTTACATTAAACAAGAAACATCAATGAAATGCTTTCGCTAGTCTACTGGCCTTAGAATCCGTTGCCAAGTAACTAAGAAGGATGAACATCTTTCCCATATAGGTAGTAGGTAGGTACTTACTTACATTAAACAAGAAACATCAATTAAATGCTTTCGCTAGTCTACTGGCCTTAGAATCCGTTGCCAAGTAACTAAGAAGGATGAACATCTTTCCCATATAGGTAGTAGGTAGGTACTTACTTACATTAAACAAGAAACATCAATGAAATGCTTTCGCTAGTCTACTGGCCTTAGAATCCGTTGCCAAGTAACTAAGAAGGATGAACATCTTTCCCATATAGGTAGTAGGTAGGTACTTACTTACATTAAACAAGAAACATCAATGAAATGCTTTCGCTAGTCTACTGGCCTTAGAATCCGTTGCCAAGTAACTAAGAAGGATGAACATCTTTCCCATATAGGTAGTAGGTAGGTACTTACTTACATTAATCAAGAAACACCAATTAAATGCTTTCGCTAGTCTACTGGCCATAGAATCCGTTGCCAAGTAATTAAGAAGGATGAACATCTTTCCCATATAGGTAGTAGGTAGGTACTTACTTACATTAATCAAGAAACACCAATTAAATGCTTTCGCTAGTCTACTGGCCATAGAATCCGTTGCCAAGTAACTAAGAAGGATGAACATCTTTCCCATATAGGTAGTAGGTAGGTACTTACTTACATTAATCAAGAAACATCAATTAAATGCTTTCGCTAGTCTACTGGCCTTAGAATCCGTTGCCAAGTAACTAAGAAGGATGAACATCTTTCCCATATAGGTAGTAGGTAGGTACTTACTTACATTAAACAAGAAACATCAATTAAATGCTTTCGCTAGTCTACTGGCCTTAGAATCCGTTGCCAAGTAACTAAGAAGGATGAACATCTTTCCCATATAGGTAGTAGGTAGGTACTTACTTACATTAATCAAGAAACATCAATTAAATGCTTTCGCTAGTCTACTGGCCTTAGAATCCGTTGCCAAGTAACTAAGAAGGATGAACATCTTTCCCATATAGGTAGTAGGTAGGTACTTACTTACATTAATCAAGAAACATCAATTAAATGCTTTCGCTAGTCTACTGGCCTTAGAATCCGTTGCCAAGTAATTAAGAAGGATGAACATCTTTCCCATATAGGTAGTAGGTAGGTACTTACTTACATTAAACAAGAAACATCAATGAAATGCTTTCGCTAGTCTACTGGCCATAGAATCCGTTGCCAAGTAATTAAGAAGGATGAACATCTTTCCCATATAGGTAGTAGGTAGGTACTTACTTACATTAATCAAGAAACATCAATTAAATGCTTTCGCTAGTCTACTGGCCATAGAATCCGTTGCCAAGTAACTAAGAAGGATGAACATCTTTCCCATATAGGTAGTAGGTAGGTACTTACTTACATTAAACAAGAAACATCAATTAAATGCTTTCGCTAGTCTACTGGCCTTAGAATCCGTTGCCAAGTAACTAAGAAGGATGAACATCTTTCCCATATAGGTAGTAGGTAGGTACTTACTTACATTAATCAAGAAACATCAATTAAATGCTTTCGCTAGTCTACTGGCCTTAGAATCCGTTGCCAAGTAACTAAGAAGGATGAACATCTTTCCCATATAGGTAGTAGGTAGGTACTTACTTACATTAAACAAGAAACATCAATTAAATGCTTTCGCTAGTCTACTGGCCATAGAATCCGTTGCCAAGTAACTAAGAAGGATGAACATCTTTCCCATATAGGTAGTAGGTAGGTACTTACTTACATTAATCAAGAAACATCAATTAAATGCTTTCGCTAGTCTACTGGCCTTAGAATCCGTTGCCAAGTAATTAAGAAGGATGAACATCTTTCCCATATAGGTAGTAGGTAGGTACTTACTTACATAAAACAAGAAACATCAATGAAATGCTTTCGCTAGTCTACTGGCCTTAGAATCCGTTGCCAAGTAATTAAGAAGGATGAACATCTTTCCCATATAGGTAGTAGGTAGGTACTTACTTACATTAAACAAGAAACATCAATTAAATGCTTTCGCTAGTCTACTGGCCTTAGAATCCGTTGCCAAGTAATTAAGAAGGATGAACATCTTTCCCATATAGGTAGTAGGTAGGTACTTACTTACATTAATCAAGAAACATCAATTAAATGCTTTCGCTAGTCTACTGGCCATAGAATCCGTTGCCAAGTAACTAAGAAGGATGAACATCTTTCCCATATAGGTAGTAGGTAGATACTTACTTACATTAATCAAGAAACATCAATGAAATGCTTTCGCTAGTCTACTGGCCTTAGAATCCGTTGCCAAGTAACTAAGAAGGATGAACATCTTTCCCATTTAGGTAGTAGGTAGGTACTTACTTACATTAAACAAGAAACATCAATTAAATGCTTTCGCTAGTCTACTGGCCTTAGAATCCGTTGCCAAGTAACTAAGAAGGATGAACATGTCTTGCCCCTTTTTGATTATTCTAGAGTTCGCCAACACTTGTTGGACTCTTTTAGTTCACGTTCTTTACCGAATCTAGCTAGACCGTTAACCTAATTAAGGGTAACTATTGTACAAGAAAAAAGAATTAAAAAAAGTCGGGAGGCGTCGTGGGACACCCAGTTGGAACGAAGTTCCTTTCGCTGTATATTATGTATTAATACAGAGCCATCTAGTATGGTCTCAATAACACGCATAACGCTTTTTCGTTACGTCACAATTTCTGCCAGTTTACTCCTACCATGAGCCGCGTTAAAGAACTTCTTTCCGAAATGTCGAATAATTTGGACTTACCTCCGATCAACCCATAAGTGATCATCATCATCGTAACACTCTTGCTGAAGGTCGACAGGAGGAAAGCGATAGCGGCGACAAACGAGCCAGCCACGCAAACAGCCCGACACCCGAACTTGTTGCATAGTGCCGACACCACCGGACCTGTCGACAACATTGTTATTTTTCATGAGCACGACAATAAACAAGTAAAAGAAAACAAAAGACTTAGTAGACTTGCGTAACATAACAAGTAACAACCCTAAAGTCAAAGGGGTGGAAGATCTAATTTATACACGGTAGAGTGAACCTATTAAGCCTGACACACGGTGCGATTTTAAATGCCTGTGGCATACCACAAATAGTGTTTTCACGATGCAAGTCATTTGTTGCTTCAATCGTATTGTGTGCCACAGCAAGAAACTTGCATCGTGCAAATGGGGCTTAAAATTTTAATTAACTCCCAAGGAGCCAACACAATTAATTAATTAACCCCAAACTATTACAGGGCAAATAGCTAAGAATTTTCTTAATAGTAAAACTAATTATGAACCTTTTGTCGCAGAAGCGTTAGAGATGTAGAGTGGCAATTATTTACGTAAGAAACACAATTTTCAAAAAAAAAAGCTTGGTACTTTGAGGAGGATAATAAACAAAATTGAGACGATGTAGCTCACAGAATAAGTCAGTCTTTTATTCATTTATTATTTAGTAAGATTATCCTAGTAGGTCATTGATATTGTGCCAATTGTTAATTCTGTAATACGATAAATTGGATAAGGTAATTTGTACTTATTTGCATTCTAACCTAACTGTACTATTAGCACGCCAAACACAATATTTATATCTGACGTAACGTGGTATAAACATATTAAGTCTGTAAGATCATTATCAATAACATAACAGTCAACTGACCACCTTGGTACTAAAACCTACATTACAAACTTGATCTGAGCTACTCGTCGTATTATTTAAATACTTGCAATCCAGTTCAAGGAATCGATACATCGTCGTAAAATATTCATTTTACTGCAAACACAAGTTTTTATTCTCTTAAGGACTTTTATGGAGCCATTTGCAGAATTATGGAACTTTCATACAGTTTTGCAAGTCTGAAGATACAGAGATAGTGTGTCATGTCTCAAATTTTAGATAGATTGATAGATAGAATACTCTTTATTATGTACACCATAAAATTACAGATATAAATGTAGAAATTTTATTTACATAGGGGACACTGGGCGGTCTTATCGCTAAAAGCGATCTTTTACAGACAACCTTTGGATGGATTAAAGGGAGAAGATGAGACAATACTGTAGGTAGTCAGTGGTGTACCATTTACATATAGAATAAATACGTATACATATATGTATAGAAATATATACAATAATAAACATGAAACAAGAGCAAGGAACTATAATGTGATGATGATGTTTAAGGAGAGAGGAAGTGTTTTTTTTATACCAGAATTAAATTGGTACTTACTTCTTTTTAGCACCGCATTGCTAATATTAATTACATCTGTACAAATAAATAAAATTGAAGTACCTGTTTGTAAGGTGAAAATAACAACTTTTTACTAAATGTATAAGAAAGTTTATACGGTACCTACTTGTAACAAAAAAGCAATTTTTAAATTTTTGTTTGTCTGTCTGTTTATTCCGGCTAATCTACGAAAAGGCTGGACCGATTTTAACGGGACTTTCACTGACAGATAGCTGATTTTACGGGGAGTAACTAAGGCTACTTTTATTTCAGAAAAATAATTAGTGTTTCGCGCAAAAAAATTAAACTCTTGTGAACAAAAAGTCGGATTTGAAAAATTCTTTTTGCATTTGGTAGCCCAATTCTCGAGGATAATAACATCACGCTACGACCCTTAGGAGCTGAGAAAAATAAAAAAGTCAGAAAGAACACTAAGCGAAAACGACGTAATAGCGCAGGCGGGCGATGCAACGCGACGGGTCGCGGGACGAGGGAGTTTTATAAAAATGTAGCTGTTATTTTAGTATATTGTGTATCTTACGACTTCCACGCGAACGAAGTCGCGGGGCACAGCTAGCTGGTAATAAACACATTTATCTTCAATCAAAAAGTAATCGTACCGATAACTGCAGAAGCTATAAATTATTAACAATCACGCGTATGATTTAACAACAGATACAAAATTATTAAAAATGAGTACCTACAACCATAAATTATGAAAAAAACTAAATTATCTACAAGGTAGCACGTAATTAATAATTAATGAAGAGACTTTCTAATGTAACTTAACAGCAAAGTCTATATAGCCGAAACCAAAGTTCGTAGACAGATAAGTTATTCTGAAATGTTAGGGTCACTATGTCAGGTCTTACTGATAAAATACTTTCGCTAACACACACAAAACTACACGACAAACTCCAGCCAAACAAAATTATTTTCTAGGACATTTTTATTTATCAGACCATCGTCGTATCTTCGATCGTAATCGAGTACTTTCAATCAGGTCAATGGCAGTTAGTTTAAAATATATAAAATAAGATAGGGCCGATCGACTGATGCTGATACGAAAACCTACTATGAGATGACGTTAAATTACTTAATAGTCCACATGAGAATTAAATAGATAAGCAGGTTCAAGTGTTTTGCATAGCAACAATAAAATTGCATTAGGTACCGATATTTGAGTCATGGAGATTAGGCTCGGTAATTTTATCAAACTTTATGAAGAATAATTAGTATTTCTATAACAAGAAGCATTACATAAACAAATGCGTTTCAGTCTGTGAGTGCGGACTATTCCTAACTAATCTGGATGGATTTATCTACCACTAATGCAATGTAGGTAAGTACTTGGTTATCACAAGGGTACGAGGTACTCGCAATGAACTGAGTTTAACAGCGACACGGTTATTTCATTTTACTGCATACGCTTCAAGTGTCAATTACTACAGGTAACAGGGGCGAAGCCTTCTTTCGAAGGCTTCCCTTCGAAACAACCCCTCATTTTAGTGTCTACTATCGCCAAATAATATGGTACACCTGCGTGTGTAACTGGGTATCACATCACATTACATAATTTTATATAATACCAGTTTAATACATCATAACATTAAAAACCTATAGTTTTTTGTCCGAGTTTATGAGAACTGAACAATTTTTTCTTCGGCTTCCCTCTAATTCTGATTGTATCTGCGCCACAGACAGGTACCTAAACGATATCAGTACCGAACAACAGATTTATATTCTATATCTTTTCAGATAATCTAATGTGTAAAAAGGTAGAAGTAACACGACTAATGAGAATGATTTTTAAATCGTCTTGCAGGCTGTTGAATTGTCGAACATAATTTTCCTTTGACCAATGTCGATTAGATTTTCAGAGCGACGCTATGTTTCGATTATATCATCAAGCATACATATAAGAACAACGTTTAACCTTTTGTGGTATGATACAAGGAAAAACTCGTTCAAAAACAAATTTAAATCTGCTAATATCTTGAGAAAACTCCGGAAAATCTCGTCATCATAATATCTCCCAAGTATTAAGTCGGCAATAAGCCAAGATTGTTAAGAGATTAATTTGCTGTTTGTAGGATATGCTAATACAGCATTATAATACTGATATATTTGCGTACTCATGAACATTAGCTGCATAAATCTCGTGTTAAATACTAGGTAAGTACATAGGTACAACCCACATATGAATAATGGATGGTGCTCGTGACAACGTGACCTGAATTGATAGGAAATGAACGAGCGTTCGATTGCAATGGCGTCCAAAAATGAGGAATGCTAAAGGTCTTTGCAATTACTTATAGATGTCAATTAAGATCCATCCGTTAGAGGCTAACACGAACTCCATGTTGTATATCTATTTCACATGAATTCGTAGAGCTGAGGAACATTATAATCTATCTGGTAATAGCTTCTGAGACCAATGTTAATACCTAATAAAGTTGTTGAACTAATAACTAAGCAATCTAGCATACACTGCGTCGGAAGCTGTTAACACACAAAGGGTAGGTAATAAATTATCAATCATCATAAATCTTACCGGCCGCTAGATAAAATCCTGACAGCAAACTGCCGACCCACGCGACAGTGCCTTTACCCTCGCCGAAGTACGTCACAAGTTCTGGTAGGAATATGCCGAATGTGTAGGCTATGCCGTCCACGATCATGTTGCACATGAAGGAAGCGAAGACCACGACCCAGCCGTAGCCCCCGTCGGGGGGAGGCGGCAGGGCATAGTCGTAGGCCTCATCGTCGTCGTCCGCAGCTGCGCCTTCGGCCGTCAGTCTTGCTGCTTCTTCGCATGACGTCTCACTTTCCGTCTGTAACAAAGAGACGATAGCTTTGTATTTTTAATCACCACTGCGGCTCTCAATAAAAGTGGCGACGCGCGCATGCTGAACCTCAATGCAGTTACGTTGCAGTATTCTGTAGAATTCTATAGAAGCTATAATGACTATGGCTGTGTGAATGTGACTATTGATTTTTCTGTGACTAAGTATGCAACAATATGTAGGACAAAAACATTGGATGGGTACTGGAAGAAAAAGGATTTTAAAAACCTCATAAAAATTCTCATTCGTAGCAGTTCGTAGCTAAAATTACTACGCCTACACAAGGCGCCAGAATTTACGATCAAAATTAATTTGCACAAATATTTCAGTCACTTCATGGACGAGTCATATCATACCAGCAAACAAATCATCTAAAAATAAGCCGTTGAGACGTTATGTTTAGGGTACTCTATCAATCATATACGTCACTAGATTCACTCCTTTTTTATGTAACATGTTCCTCTTTTAATTCAACCAGCATTTACAAACAGTGTCAAAGATGCTTTACGCGTCTGATGTCATGGCTGTTCATCATATATACTTTTACATAGACATTAAAAAATTAACGTGTCGTAAATTCAAATCTATTACGTCATGTTGATTTCATTATTATTGTACGTATTTAACATGCTTTATTGTCGTCTGTCGTAAATTTTATAAACGTTAGTAATAAAACGTTTGCTCTTAACGAGCCTTCGGAAATTTCACCGTTCGTAATTTAATTTCCCGAGCCTGACAAACTTTATTTTGAGCTACGGCGCGCGGCGCGCGGACCCTACGTAGAAAACTTCCGACGATCAATAATATGTTACGTATTTTCGAGTTACGAAAAACGACTATCTTTGTAAGTCGGTAAAGTTCCTCGTCAATTTCACGGCCATTGTCACTCTCATTGCCAAAGACTATATTCTGATTAAAATTCATGTTGAATATCAGACGTGTGCAAGTATATACGCCTATTGTAAATATGTAACTGGAAAACAATGAGACAACTTTATTCACAGTTGCCATCAGTTCTTTGTTATTGAAATAAAAGAAAACACGCGGTGGCTGGATGGAAATCTGTGGAGATTGAACTTTTGCACGAAATTGAAAATCTAGCGGTTGTGTTTGCAACTGCGGCGACGGTTCCATAGTGATATATTATATTAATATACGATAATGTTTGTGTAGTAAACATTAGTGCATTTTATCTGAACTCAACCTAGTTTTAAGTGCAATGACTATACAGTAAGGCATGCGTGTAATAAACACTTTAGATAAAATAATCAACAAGTAAAGGAGAATGGGCACCGAAATATGGGTTTCTGTCCTGAAGCCCAATAGGCATAAGATATTATAATACCAATGGAAAAAGGTTTTCAAGGAGAACCTTTACTACTAACACGACTTTTGCCAATTATTAGTCAGTTCGGAGTTAATGACCTAAATAGGTGACAACTTGGGCACCGTAGTTACGGAAATCGAGAATAGGAGGCCATATTTAAAATTTAAGTTAATTAATTGACGAAATACATAAATTTCAATAAAGCATTATTGAAATTTAGGTATTTCGTAAGCTACAGAGCTCTAAATATGGGTAATCAAGCATGATTATCCATATTTAACCTCTGTAGCTCCTCCCTGACAAACAATCGAGTGAAGTCGTCATCCCACGAAATATTGACCTTGGTATAATTATATCTTAACGCTATTGGGGGATGCGGCAGGCATTACGTTCTGTTCGACCGACCGAATCTCATAAACATTGTTGCTAAAACGGCATCTAGAAGGCCAATGTTTTTAAATGTCCGTTTATAGGCTTAAAAGATGATGTTTGCAAGGCACAGTTAATTTATAATCTATGTTAACAAAACACACGTAAATGTGAGTAATTAAGTATTACTGAAATTCTGGTATTTCGTCAATAAATTAACATGTTAGTACGTAAGGAGCTACAGAGCTATAAAGAGCTCTATGTAGCTCCTTACATACTAATAATCAAGAGAAATCTTCATAATAAGAAATATTCTCCTTGATGAGATCTTTATATATTGGGCTTCTGGGCAGAATCACCCATATGTCCCTTGTAGTTTAGTAAATTATGTCACAGTTGAAAATACTGATGTGGATGTGGAGGTCCCTTTGTTAGCAACATGAGCGGCTTTTCATTATCGTTTTATTATTTCTTTGTTTGCCGCCGTATCAATAACAGTTGTCATGCTCAGTCCTAGAACTATCGATACTCGGCCACTCGCACAGAGTACTATTCTATAGCAAGCGTCACAAATATAATAGGTATGTATAAAAAAAAAACATTATTACACACGTCCAATATTTAAAAGGTTTCTTCTATACTTCATAATTATTTGTTTTTGCTAAGGGTAAAGGCACCTGCAAACAGACGCGACACAAAGACATCGCTCATCGCGTGACACGCGGTGCCTTTGTGTCGCGTCCCGTGTCGCGCCTGTTTGCAGGAACCTTAAAGTCATTCATGATGCACCATGCGGACTGTAGGTAGGTACATCGGTTACCTGGAACTGAGAGCAAAACAACTGTAATCCGAGTAGTCGCTACTCGAAGCTCATAGTTTATCGCAGTTGTTTACATCAAAGTTCGAAGTTCGAACACGTGCTGCCAACCTGCTGTTTCTATTCAGCGTATCTCAAATGATACCAATTTAAAATAATATAAACAATGCGGTAGCGGTGAGTCACGACGCGAGAGGAAAATTACTCTGTACCTACGAGCTGCGAAGTGTTTACTAAGCGTGGATTAGTGTGAACTATGGTATATTTGGCGACCATGTATTTTGTTGGATGGGAAGATTACCACCGAAATATACGGACGGTGTATTTATAGACAAAACTCTTATACGTTAAGAGCTAGCAGAGTATACAACTCTATGTGTCAGAGTGTTGATGATCTTGATTTATTCACCACCAGTGTCACTAAATCACTAAACTAAAAAAAAACACTATGTAACCGCTTTTTCGAAGATCACTGACACTTCTCATGTTCTAATATTATTCGCTCTGAGTTCTTTTACTTCTTACTTTGTCTTACCTGTCTACACTCTTGTTCTATCCTAATTTTGTCAGTGAAAACTTGTAATTGACCTTCTTCCACTATCTATAACCTAGGTGTAAGTTTTCCTAAGATAATAAAATATGTCAACAGAACAAAAAGTACTAACGAGTCGAAGCCTAAGATTAAAGCGTGGTGTTAAAAGTTGAAGAAATACAAAAAGTAAGAGCGCAGCAAACGCTTTTCCTTTTTTTTGCTTTTTTTTGCTTTGCATGCAGTAAGAAACTATTTCGAACCAAGTACTCTTAGTATGAAACTGTTCCTTAATGCATGTCTTATTCTTCTTATTCTCTCTTCTCGAAAAGTACAAAAAAATCGCGGAACATACATGGGGTATTTTCGAATACCTCTGGGTATGAGAAATTCAGATTTTTCATTTGGACGTTACTATTTGGACCACTCTGTATATACGGATTAGCACCAAGGAGTCTGGTGATTTATAACTTACTATAATAATGTCAAAACAAGCTTCAATAAATAAAAAAACAAACGATAACACTAATAACAAGAATAAACAGAGCCGTGAAATAGGCCAAGGTGTGGATAATTTTCTCATAATTGCGTATTATGTACCTAGCTTGTTATAAATACTTAATAAAGTAAAAAAGTATAACCCGACTACGTAAAAAAGGGGTCCAAAAAGGACGAAACAAGAAAATAATTAAAATAAAAACTTAACTAAACTAACTTGAAAAAATCATTACCCTTCCTTTTGGCTTCGCCGTAGTCGGGTAAAAATAACAAACATTTTTCAACAAAACCTGTAGCAAACACATTGAAAGCTTCATGTTTCTCATTCCTTTCAATACAATTACCGGCTATTCAAATACTTCCACGGGTTTCTCATGGTGTCCAGAACAGAACGGGTTTGTTTAACGCATGAGTACTGCTGTCATGGTATCGCTTTGTTTGCAGCGGACGGGTGCCCGACCTTGTCCGCGTTTATGCCACAAACTGCTCTACCATAATGATTTATTTTGTTAACATAGATTATATAGAATATTGTAGACACTTCCTCGTTTTCACTTACGTGATAAACTGATTTGGAAGTTATAAATACGCGTGTCTTGACTTTCAGCATTGATATTGTAGGCACTATTATAGTAGAAATTCTGAAAAAAAAAATGTAAGGTAAGGTATAAAAAGAATTTTAGTCATGTATTGTGGTTAGGGTTGCCACCCGTATTCTAAAATAGATTATTTTCCTCTTTTTCGTGTAGGTGTACTTTATAATCTATGACACCAATAATGTACGCTAAAATACTCTATTCACGTCCACTCTGACTGTTACCGGCTTTGTACTGGTTATAAGTGGAGAGACGAAAGGTATAAAGCTTTCCTAAACTTAATTAAATAAGAGCAGATTAATTTAAAGTTTGATTGCAAAGAGGCTGTAACTACTTTCAAGATAGACAATATATTTGTTGAATGTTGCGAAAAGTAACAAAAAATATACTTGATAAGATAAGTACAGTTGGCCCAATATAACGTTGACAAAATTAAAACGTTAAAATTTCAGAAATGTAATATTTTGCGTTTTCTTTTGTATTTGTTATTTTCATATTCATTCTTCGGCGTAATTTTTAACATTGTTTGTTTGCTAAAAAAGTGTTAAAAATATATTTATTTCTCTATGTCAGTGCAACGTGGAGCCATAATTTCATTGCATGAGCGCGGAAAAAGGCAGTGTGAGATAGTAAAACATTCTTCAAGAACAACAGTCGTCAGTTAGTTTCTTTAGCAAACGAGCTCGGCAACATCGGGGACCGTCCTGGAAGAGGACGCAAGAGGACTGTTAGAATTTGTAGGAACCGACACATTATCAAACAAAGATTTGTCCGTAATCCACAGACCAAGGTGAGGAAAATGTCGCGAGACTTTGGGATTAGTTACTCCACCATACAGGGTATTGTAAAACATGATCTACAGTTATTGGTACCATATAAACTCAGAAAAGCGCAATTGCTTACGGAAAAGACAAAAAAATCGGCTAGAGAGATGTCGTTTGCTTAAACAACGCTCCGCCGCGTCAAATTCGGAAAATATCGTATTCTCTGACGAAAAATTATTTTCGGTAGAACAGTCCCATAATCACCTAAATGACAGGATCTAGTCTTTCACTCGTCCTGGAGCTGCTGCATTTGTTCCACATCGCCAAAACGCTGAAACAGTTATGGTTTGGTGTGCGATTCGCGCCACTGGCAAAACTCCCTTAGTTTTGTAGAAAAGGGTATCAAAACCAACCAAGAAAACTACCGACGAGACATTCTTGAAAATCGGCCTCTTCTTTGGAGTCAACAGCACTTTGGTAACCGTCCATAGATATTTCTACAAGACTCTGATCCAGCTCACAGGGCCATGATGAACAGTGGTGCAAAGATAATTTTCCTGGTTTCATCAGCTCCAAAGAATGGCCACCCTACTCACCTGATCTGAATCCGATGGATTACAGTTTATGGTCTATCTTAGAAGCAAGGTCCTGGGCTACGCATCATAGAAGTGTTGATGAGCTAATGGCAACTGCGGAAAAATGTAGAAAATTTTACCAAGCGTATGTCTCTATGTATCCGCGCTAAAGGAAGTTATTTTGAAGACAAATAGGGATTCTTGTATAAAATAAAGTATATTTTTATAATTTATAAACTTATTTAATTCATGTATAGAAATTGATAAAAAAAATTCGTAAAACCTCGTGTCAACGTTATTTTGGGCTACCCTGTAAGTAAAAAATTAATAAGTAAGTACTCTTTTTTATGATGTGTACTTTATTTTTGTTCTACCGAGATAAAATAAAAACTTTATTCGTAAGTACCAAAAAAGGTGACAACCCTAATTGTCGTAAAACATTTTCCTTAGGTTATAAAGGAATTAATAGGTATGAAGCATAGTTATTTCTATCCATCATGAACAATTAAAACATGACATGAGGAATAAACACTGACAGTTGAAATTAAAATAACTCCTTGCCTCATACCGATGTGTGAAGGCGGAAAATTCGATCTAACGAGGAAGCCCAAACGGCCTTAGAACATTGTACTTACTTCAACATACCGAGACAAAGAAACTTGTCGGGTTCGATTAGAATTCATGTCAAATATTCCGCGTTGCTACAAAATTAATGCAATTTGAAAATAATTCCTGCTGTCCTTAGGTGAAGAAAAACGCTTTCATTTTCATAGCTTAGAAATCAAATCGAATGTCGGACAAAGAAGAAACGATCGATGACTTATATTCTGTTTGGGTCATACTGAAATACTGGCTTAAAATAAAAGTAATTTCCAACAAAAAAGGCCCGAAAACATGACTGAGTGAAGGGTTTCTTGGCGATTGAGTAAAGGCAAACAGACGCGACACAAAGGCACCGCTCGTCACGCGACACGTGGCGCCTTTCGTGTCGCGTCGCGCGTCGCGCCTGTTTGCAGAAGCCTTAATGTACATAATCTGTACTGTAGGTACATATATGTATCTTTCTACAATTTAGGAATTCATCAGATGAGTCAACCAACCCACCAACCAGTCGACCAATTCCTAAATTGTAGAAAGATTTATCTAAACCTAAACATATTATAAACAGCTTCTGTCTGTGACTTCGTCTGCGTGAAATTTCTTTCCCCACCTCGACCCAGTAGGTACTTCGTTTTCACTTAGCGTTCTTTCTGGCTGTTTTCTTTTGCTCGGCTCTTATGGGCCCTATCGTGATGTTAAATAAACTTAGCCTTCCTCAAGAATTGGGCTATCAAATGCAAAAAATAAAATTAAAATTGGTTAAGTATTATTTGAGTTTATCCATTACAAAAATATATAAGAAAAAACAACTCTTTTTCTCTTTATAATATTAGAGAATATTGGTATTAAAGCGTCCTATGTAGTTTTTGACACTACATAAATATTCATTCACCAGATGGTACCTCTACAACAAAATTTGCTTTAGAATTTACAACCGCAAACTCTGCAGCATGTGAACTTTAGTATGAACTTATGACGTCTGAGAAATTCTAAAATTACGTTTCACTTGGAGCGACGTTAATTTTCTTTTACATTTGCACTCTGACGGAAATCTGCTTCGAACAAAACATCAAAATAATTACGAGGAAGACGAAAAAACCTTGTGGACGATTTATAAGCAGTTACTACAATGTCTGTCCTTTTCAACGAAGCTCTAATTGAATTCACAGAATCGCTCCGAGCATAAAAGGCCACACGTCCTGCTGAAAACATTTACTTAATGAAAAAGCCAAACCAACTTTTCAGATATTCAGACTGAAAAAAGTCAGGGAAAACCCAAATCGGCTTAAAAATTAAAATTACGCACTCAACGCGACTGAAAAATGTTTTCAATTCGTTCAGATCTGGTAACTTCAGCATCACGGCGAAATGTTGGTGAATGAATTTTCGATGTTATTTTTCAGGTCAATTTATTTAGTCTGATGTAATGGCATTTAACTTGGCCACTGCGTACAATGGCAGGCAACGTGGTTGCGTCGTGTGCCGCGGCGCACGCGCACGTGATCTCGATTGCCATTAATTGATTAGTACCGCACGCCTGTCGCAGGCTGCTTCCTTCAACCTATTACTTATATGTAGAAGACTTGCACAGGACGCAATTATGTGCGGCAAATAAATCACGACCCGTTATTATTACGTTTTATGAGCACAATATTTGAACTATGTAGCAAAGGATCATTCCGATCTAACGGAATGGATCGGACAAGTCGCATGGTTTAATTAACTAGACTCTTTCATCTTGCCTTTATTCTCAAAGAACCTATGAGTCATGAATAGGGAGAACTTATTTATTCGTTGGAATATGTGTAGTATCAGTAAGATTAAATTAGCAGTTGCAGTATACAATAGTTAAATATCGCGTGTCGCGTGCACATGAAATCAAGACGATTTATGACAACTTTAGAGTAGATGGAGTCTTAAGTAGGGTAATGAATGCTAACAGATGTACAAACCAATTACGTGTCACGGTTCCGTAACCTAGTACAGAAAAATGTAATGAAGGTACAATCGCTAATTGTTTAGTAATTTACTCATTACAAAGGCAATTTATCCATTATTTAAATAAGCCGGAAAATTGTCATACATTATGTTTGTTTTTATTTGCACCGCATTACTCTAACACATAAAATACTAACCATCTTTTTCACACTCATATTTCAAGAAGAAACACTTTAATAAATAGCACAGAAATTACACAACACCCACTTCAGTTGCAAAGCCAACCGACAATGGCAATGATAAGTCTGTAGTCCTTACTGTAGATAATTCGATATCCTAATCAACACACGCTTTGATAATAACAACACTAATTATTTCGATATCTTGAGGGAGATCCGGTAGGCTACCAACAGTGGCCATTATTGACGAGTGACAAACGTATTTGAGTAGTATAATCTGAGCGGAGCCATTGAATAGCGTTGTCATACTGGTGTATGGACAATTAACCCATCATTAATAATAAATGCACCGTGTTACACGTGCACATCAGATTTAAAGGCACCTTGAACACCTATGAATGCTAAGTAAATAACATAGACGTACGCGCATGTGAATTTATGGTTTAGGTAAACCGCGTCTTAGCTGGCTCTACTAGTAAGTTATTTAGTTTATTCATGACGGTGATTTGTTCGATTATGGCTATTAAAGCCTGTAATATTTTTTTGGAAAGGCTATAGGTACCTAAGTGTTCATATTGATTAGGTAATTTATGGTGTATTTCTAAAAATCACTAATGTATTAAATAAAGTAAAGAATTTGGCGTTTTCTAACGAAGATTCCCAAGTGACTGCACCAAACTCAGGATGCCCTGTAAATCTTTCCTCACCTTTTTTATTTACAGGTACATATTATTATAACTTTAAGACTGTTGGCTTTTACCTATATGTAAATATTATCTTACTCGAATAAATTCATCCATGAATTCTTATGCCCTTAAATTGTCTAGTTTTTAGCGCCACTATAAAGTTGATGGGATGTGTACTGATGCAGAAATAGATATCAGTTACTCAAGCACAAACGTTTACTCAAGAAATCACATGCATGATATTTATAACGAACTGAACTGCTTTAAGACTTGTACAGCAGTGGTTCCCTGGCGCCGTGCCCGCTAGTTTTCACAACTCAATCTGAGGTAAGTCGGACAAAGTGGCCATTATTTCCACACTTATCTGTTGTCCCTTGGGTAAATGAGCCACTGTTTTAAATCTGTGCCACCTTTGTAAGACGCGGTTAGGAATGGACAAAGTAAACCGTAAGGACGTGCGATATCATCATAAACTTCTGTTTTGTTTAAACATAAAATTTGTGTATTCCTTGAGTAGTAATAAAATGATGTGTCTAAAACAATAGCAAACCATACTTACTAATAAGGAGGTGGTGATAAACGTGATAATATACTCACAATATGCCACGAGTTTGGCCCAAATATAGAGAAGGCCGGATGACAATGATTCGTATAGAAAAAAATTAAACGTGACATATCGACTGAAGCTTTAAAAATATTCTATTACTACAGGTAGGTATTTCAAAATACGTTTGACATCATTTCTAATAATACAGACACCTTTTTTGTGACAGCTGATGCGGCCACACGTATAAAACCTATTTACTTAAGTAATATGAGCAGTAATGGCGTGGCGCAGTTAAAGGAAAATAAGTAGAGGATGATTATTTAAAAAAAAGAATGACAAACAATATATTCCTATCAAAGTGAAATTCAAACTAAAACTGTAAATGTATACAATGTAGATGGTCTACCCTAAAGTTCCAATACAATAGCAGCAGACATCGACCTACTATTAACCCACATGCATAGTTGATATCGCTTAGTTTTTATCCAAAGGACAAAAACGTGACCGTTTCATAAACAATTCAGTTTCCCTAACAACGATGTTTTAAGGCGACGATAACCGACTTTTAATGATTTTAAACTGAAGATCACGTCTGAACGAGTAGTGTTAATGATTTGGAAAAAACATATGTTAAATTAGAACATTTTCTTAATAACTTAATATGTGAATATTTTAGATTATATTTATATTACATAGTGTAATTAATTTGTAAAGTTATGTTTAACGCGGATAAAAACTTAGAATCACGCAAATACTAGGTACTCGTATTAATCGTATTTTTATGAAACCTTCACCAAGATAATCATTTATCTTTTAGTATACGTGTTTTAATATAATACCTTTTATTGTATGTATAATAAATTAATAATGCGTCTAATTTGGGACAGCGCACCTTAATATCCAAGTCCTATTACTGGGTGGACGAGTACGACGCGTTGCGTGAGCTCAGCACAGAACACGCAAGCTATGCACTCTAGGCTGTTGGCTTATATCTGCGTCTTAAGGTAACGAGTAAAGAAAGATTACAGGGCACAATGAAGACCTAGCTTATGTGCAGTACTTAGATAGTATAATGAAATACCTACAAGAAGATAAGGTAAGTAAGAAATTAATAATTAATACACAGTATGTCATGAACTGAGATAAGTACTTAAACTAAGAAGTAGGAAGGGAGAATACTTGTAAAAGCTAAGAAGCAATTAAATCAGGAGAAACAGGAGAATGGGCCAGAATACCCGTAATGACAATGCCAGAAGGTAAACAAAAATTTTAACTCAAAAACATAGTTTTTCCTAAACGATTGTGACGGCGAGTATCGTAGTCTCGTAGCTCTACCAGCTACAACTACGCAAACAGCTCTACGCACCAAGCTCTACGCTATGCAGAGCGTAAGCATAATAAATAATGGGCCAAGAAACGCCCTGCTTTTTGTATGGACCCGAAAACCAGGCAGCTAAAAATATTCCATTTAATAACGCTGGTTGGTAAGAAAAAAAACTAAAACATTTCGATCGACATCGTAAAACAAATCGCGATAATTAATAATCGAAGTAACCGCCAAATATGTTGATAAAAGGTATTTTTATAAGTCCATGCTTAGCGACATAGCATATCGATAAACAGCTTAAAATAATGGATGATAAACACATTATCTACAGTAAATATCAGGGTATTAAATCTTTAAACCGTCTGCAAAGCGTGTAAAAATCACCTTACATAGATTAGGCGTTATCATAATTATTTGTTAAGCAATCCTTTTACGGATCGATTTCGAGCATAGATCTATGATTTCGAGTATCATCGGTTATTTAACTTTTAAGCACTTCAATAATCTAATTAAATTCTGATTTTAAGCTAATTAGGCTAATAGGCAGTCATCGACGACTGTTATGTGTTGAGAAGTATTGAAGTTATTTTATTTACAAGAAAAGCTAAAGTTTAAATGGTTCAAGTATTTAGCTAGTTAGCAACTGTACTCTGCAGAGTGATCGATTGCAGTTAGAAACAGCTAAGTACGATTTATCAAGCGATAAGGCAATGCAACAGGTATAACATTGAAATGTATCCAACTTCCGCTTTGATTTCTCCAATGTTGTATTGTTGAAAACGATGTATTCTTAACAAACTTCAAGTTCAACCTCGGTGAAACTTTAGGGCTAATATAGGGATTAGGGCCAAGGCCGTAGGCAGCCCCCGCCCGGCTCCGAAATGACAGAATCCAGAATCTCAATCCAGAGGTCACTTTATTTCTGATGATCATCCACATCGTCAGTTGCCTTGTAATTAAGGTAAGTATTTCGCCTTCTATCACCCATATTTTATTTTGCTGCTTTGTGGGCACGTCATAATAATAAAGCTACGTTTCATCCCGTGACGATTGAATCTTTAGGTTTTCCGTTATCAAACTTTGCAATAATTTTTTTACACCATTTAACTCACTGTTCCTTTTGTTCATCGGCAAGTTTATGTGGAATTCAAAGAGTACAAACTTTTCTATAACCTAAATGGTGGTGAATAATTGAATGTAACGCTGCTGAGCCAATCTGCAGTAAGGACTCTATTTGCCGGTAGGTTATTCGCCGGTCAGATTGAATAAAACTTTTAACTGCAGAAATATTTTCTGGAGTAACTGCTTCCGCCGGTCGTCCTGAACGCGGGTCGTCTTCTAGGTTAAAACAGCCACGCTCAAACTGTTTGTACCATCTGTAGACAGTTGCACGAGAGGGACAGTCATCACCAAGTAGGTATAGGTTTAATTTCTTCTAAACAGTTTTCTGGACTTAATCCATGTAAAAAGTTATTACGCAAAATTGCGCGATATTCGATAGTCGTCCACGAAGCCATTATAGTGAACTTGTTCGAACACGATCTGCGGCAATACTAATGCAATCAAATGACAACTGACACTAACGTATATCATAACATAAAAAATCAAACTACGCGCTCGCGTCGGCCATTCTCCTTAGTATTATTAAGTATCGCAAGACTTTCAGAACACCCTACGTACTAAATGCATATGAAAGTATACCTATACTTGATTATAACAAAAAAAAAAACAATTTTTAAACTTTTGTCTGTCTGTTTGTTTCGGCTAATCTCCGAAACGGCTGGCGACCGCTTTTTACGAGTCTTTATAAAGAGTAACTCGAGCTACTTTTATTTTAGAAAAAATAAAGAATTAGGGTTACGCGCAGAAAAATTATAACCCATGAAATTGTGAACAAAAATAATAACTCTGGAACTACCAGTTAGATTTAAAAAAATATTTTTTACTTTTGGTAGCCCAATTCTCGAGAATGGTTAATGGTTATAGGCTATTTAACATCACGCTAGTTAGGAGCCAATTAAAAAGAAAAAAAAAGTCTGAAACAACGCTAAGCGAAAACTATGTAATAGCGCGGGCGTTCGATGCAATGCGGCAGGTCGGGGGACGAGGGAGTTTTATTAAAATGTGGCTTTTATTTTAGTATATTGTGTATCTTACGACTACTACGCGAACGAAGTCACGGGGCGCATCTAGTCAAAAAATATTTTTAAAGCTTCAGTCGATATGTCACAGTTTCTTTTTTATACAAATCATGTTGATCCGGCCTCCTCTATATTTGGGCCAAACTCGTGGCTACTTCTTCCTGGCTACGAAAGTAATAAGGATTTTTTTTAAATAGGAGATTGGTGTCTCCACCGTTGTATGGGCATCAATCATACCCATAAGTAAGTAATTTTCCATAAATAGTTTTCCACGGGTTTTTCATTCACCTTCCTATTACAAAACTAATATTGACATGACCACGATATCGTAATCGCTCTTATTCAGCACAGAAAACTAAATTCAAGAAGAATGAAAATTCTACAAACATTTACCTTTACTTATAAGTTAGTTCCTGCTATGAATAATTGTTGTCAAATAGTTTTAGTTGCGTGTAGAGTAAGTACTTACATTGTATCATTTTAACCAATAATAATTTAGCCTTTTGTTCACTTGATTTTTTTAAATTTTGTTGTTGTTTGGTATTTGGAAGTGATGCAGTTATTGTCGGTCTACAAAAGAGTTGTAGAAGAATATATTCGTGAAGTAGATATTATTAGGACAAACAGTATAATTAATCATTTTCAACAAGGTGTAAATTGGCAAGGGAAAATGTGACAGAGAAGTTCTCTTTTCTCACTAAGGGCGAATTCGACCAAACTGTTATACCTAGTATAAGTCCAGCGAATATTTTTTTTAATTTTTGACAGATTTTCCATACAAAAACTGTCAGACGTCAATTTTATTCCGCGGATAAAAGATATCTGACTGGTTAAATCAACCCTTAATAAATTGTATTATATTTAGCTTGTTACTGGCACAGCCCATTTAAAAAAGGTCCTGTCATTTTCAGGAGAAGCGAACAATCGTTCTAATAGCATACTTATTTACTTTGCAAATCCGTGACATTGATGCCGATTCTCTTGTACACCGAACTAAACTTTCACTAAAATTCCTTACTTTTAGTTATGAGAATCTTAAAGCCATTTAGCAAAAAATATCTCTAAATATAAAAATAATTTTGACACAACTAAATCAAAGACAATCGCGACTCTACGTGGTAAGTGCTTGTTTGCCCTACCCCGTGATTTTTTTTTGAGCCGGAAGCGCGCAAGGGGCAGCCTCGACGTGTTTTATATGGAATTTTTCACTTTTTGTATGGGTAATATGAAACATTATTACCTACGTGTTGAGTTATGGGGGTTTATGGGCTTTCAAAGGGGGTCTTCATTATTTTTGCAATAGGACACACCGTTTTCGAGATATAAGCAAACGAAAAGAAAAAAAGAGAGTACTGTTTTTGCACCTGAAGTCGAGGTGTTGGTGTGAATTTTTAGTTCATGCCAACTAATTTTATTCCACACCTTTTTAGTCGCGATTAACAATCGTCAGATTTAGTTAGAAAATCTAAATTTTAGGTGAAAAAGGTCAAATTCAGAATAGCAAAATTACCATTTTCACTAAACTAATAACTCAGTGCCATCTTAGTGCTGTCAAACTAAAATATAGTTAAGTTGTGTCACTTTAGACAATTTCAGAATGGGAAATCGTCGTTTGACAGGAATAAACTAAATTTCGGTGATTTTTTGTCTAGTTTAGACGCATTTGCGACAAGAGACTCGGCACCATTGGCGGGCTCTAAACTAACTTTGTCGATTGACTAATACATTTTCTATTCTTATCGTAAACGAAACACGCACATTTACTTCATGTTAAAGAAACACGCACTACGTTACTATCGATTATTAAGTATCATTTTAATAATTTAATACTACATCGTGGCCGTGTTATCCCCGCGTGGACTCTCGATGAACTTTACTGAACCTGTTGAAAATAATTATTATCTTTCTACTATTGTAATAGAGACCAGTTTGCTTTGCAGTTGATCAATAGAACCTTGAATAATAGTCCTCACGAAGGTTTTCCAACAGCCTTGTACAGGATTGTCATTGTCAAAGACACGACATTAGTTTGCTTTGATAGAGGTTACAGTTGGATTTCTGGCTTAACAGAAGCAGTTTTTTTTAAACTTATGCCCAATTAAATTACGGAGTTTATTTGGGAGAAAACTTGCAGAGAATTGCATGTCGCAATATACCGGTGCGTCATACTCATCTTTAAGTTATGCATTACTTTGTTTGGTAACAATAATCATATTTTTTTTCTTTTAATATACCAGCGTCTGACACACGAACATTAAACGATCATGTATAACTTATGTGTAAAGTACCCATCTGCCTACTAAATCTAAACAAATAAATAAAATTGAAGGGTCTGTTTGTAATGTCAAAAAACTGCTTTTTTAACCGACTTCAAAAAAGGAGGAGGTTTTCAGTTCGTCGGAATCTTTTATTTTTTTTTACTAAATGCATAAGAATGAAAGTATTTACGGTACTTATTATAACAAAAAGCAATGTTTAAAATTTGGTCTGTCTGTCTGTCTTGTTTGTGTGTATGTTCCGGCTAATCTCCGAAACGGCTGGACCGATTTTAACGAGACTATCACTGGCAGATAACTGCTGTTATAAGGAGTACCTTAGGCTACTTTTATTTTTTAAAAAGAATTAGTGTTCCGCGCAAAAACATTTAAACCTATGAAATTGTGAACAAAATCCGATTCAAAATTTAAACGGGGAAGTAACTATTGACATCCACGCGGGCGAAGCCGCGGGCAACAGCTAGTTTTCAACATAATTAGTATCGATTTCTTACGTAAAAAAATTCATTAGCAGTTCTGCCAATCAATTACTTTTATCTGTTGTATGAATATACCATACTTGTTAAAATACCTACCAGTGGCTAATGCACCATATAAAGGGTCTTTCAACAAGGACGGGTCGATGTTAAAATTGAATAAAACAAGATGTGTGTGAGATATTAACGAAATTTATTTTTTATTTAAAAGGCCCATTTATGCCATTATGGATGGAATATGACATCGTTCAAATGTCCGCCGCGGCTTCGTATGGTGGCACGAATCCGAGAGGTCTAATTTTTAATGACTGCTGCATAGATCCGGCTGAATCCGAGCGATGGCCTGCGTTATGTTGGCTTTCAGGGCAACGGTCGAATGTGGTTTATTGGCATAGACCTGCGACTTCAGAAAACCCCACAAGAAAAAGTCTAGCGGAGTCAAATCACACAATCTTGGTGGCCAATTCACGTCACCTCTGCGAGAGATAACTCTACCCTCAAACCGTTCATGCAGAATGTCGATTGTGTCGTTCGCTGTGTGGCAAGTAGCGCCATCTTGCTGGAACCACATGTCGTTCACGTCCATATTGTTCAATTCAAGCCAAAAGAAATTGTTTATCATTGATCTGTAGCGCTCGCCGTTGACGGTGATGGCCTCGCCAACGTCGTTTTCGAAGAAGTACGGACCAATGACGCCGCCACACCAAAATCCGCACCAAACAGTAACTTTTTGTAGATGCATTGCCACCTGGTGAACCTCATGTGGGTTGTGGTCATCCCATATACGGCAATTTTGCTTATTAACAAAACCATTCATCCAAAAATGTGCCTCGTCGCTAAAGATTATTTTTCGGCCAAAATCGGGGTCCTCTTCCAAGCGTTCCGATGCCTATTCAGCGAACACACGGCGTTGTCTATGGTCATTAACTTTGAGCTCTTGGGTCAGTTGGATCTTGTACGGATGCAGACCCAAGTCCCGACGCAAAATTCTCCAAGTTGAGGTCTGCGAAAGGCCGAGTTCTTGAGCACGGCGAGAAATCGACTTCCTCGGAGTCTCCTGAACACTCTCACGTACAGCGGCGATGTTCTCGGCCGATCTGGCGTTCCTTTGACGTAAAGGTGTTGGTTGGTTGTTTACCGAACCGGTCGTCTCAAATTTAGTCACCAATCGTTGGAGAGTGGACTTTGAAGGGCCACCTCGTCTGCCGTAAAATGGGCGCAATGCGCGCAACGTTTGCACTAACGAACACTCATTTTGATAATAAAGTTTTATCATTTGCACATGCTGCTCAACCGTGTAACTTGCCATGGTGATTTGGCATCACTGACTGCATAATATACAACAGATTTTACAGATCCCACCAAAAAAGTATGGCTGCCACAGACTGTCAACATCGACCCGTCCCTATTGGAAAACCCTTTAGCACGATTCTTACCGGCTTCCCTTCGGAGGTTCGTATCAACCACTGTACCGCTATTGGAAAATGGCGCAGTCAATAGTATCTACTATTGCCAAAAAAGTTAAAACCGGATACGCTTCGGCTTCTTTCTTACAAAAATTGACACCTCGGCGCTGGTACCTACCTAAGATAACGTTTAAACGTTATTGTACTTTCTCGCAAACAAGTTTAATCTATCTTGGCGTATTGATCCTTGATAATTAAGATAAGACGGGAGAGATAAGAGAAGTGCTACTAGCCACCACCCGTAGCCGTATCTCGGTACATTACCAGAGCTTATGTTTATACACTGATATAATAATACCTTCACGTCGTCTAATGAAAAATGTTTCAGTGGCTCCTTAGTTTCGATTCGAGGTGCTTGCAATTTCACAAATTACTTAAATTACCTACATACTTTCAAATTACATTCAGAGCGAACTATACAACAGCAAATTAGAATCACAGAAAAAGACAGACCAAAGACCTGTCTAGACAATAAATTAGAGCCTGCATGGCACGTAGTCTGACTTTATCCCAAGGGTATCCCTGTTAGGATTTCCAGGGTTTCAAGCCACGTGCACATTAGCACATACTTTAGATGGCTGAATTTGGAATTCAGCTAAATATTTTCGAGGTAAATTGTACGAGTTTGTGCGCGGCACGGATGTCGATACGAGAGAAAATTCCGTTTGCGTGGGTTTACGCGGATACTGAAAGCAATTTACAACGCAATTTTTATTTGTACACACGGATTTATTCTCTCTAAAGAATACTTCTAAATAAAAACGGATATAATGCCTTCTTAAAAGCTTTAGTTCAGAAAGATAAAAAAAAAATACCATTACCTATAATTGGTACATACACAAGAACCCATACCTGTTAACTTTACTATTTAATGTACAATGTATATGTTGTTGGCGTACCTATTTTAAATAAATAAAAAATAGTCTTTACTATACAATATTTGAATTACCGAAGATTGGCAAGTACTGTCGCGCTGTTACTCATTGATAAAACGGTGACCGCATAACACTTTGTGCCAATTGCACCCGCATACCACTAGAGCTGATTATTACGACACCGGTCACTAAGTAAACAGCGTGAAACAAAATAATGGATTGAATAACGTTTTTGGGAGTCGTGGCCAGATCTTAGAATTGATCATTTCATGAAATGTTCGGTCCTTTCATGAAATGACCAGCTAAAATTGACCATATCATTTAAACGTCAACGTTTAATAATAATACATGTAAGTCAGTCGACGTTTGGCCATATCATTAATGTAGGGTATCTAGTCTGATCGCAGAAATAGCCATATCGTGATCGAAAGTCGGACGGTTCGACGAAAGCAATATTTATCGACATTGCCAGCTGACCACTGGGCATATCGCAAAAAAAGCGAACAGTGCCGCGGCCGCAGCCGGTGAGCGTTACACCCAAGTTGGTCGCAGTTACTTAACTATTTAGTACTTTTAGGACCCTAACATAGGAATTATTCGAGTAGAAATAGATGCACAACAAAAACAAAGCGACCTCAACGCCTCTATCGGTGGATAAACTAACTATTCTACGATATGATCACTAATGTTTCGCCACATTATGAAGTAGTCGTGCGTTTAACTGTTCATATCGTCAAACGTTGAGTATTCAATGATCTGGCCAGACCACATAATGACCAGCGGTCGATGTTCTATTTCATGAAATACATCCATTTCATGAAATGGTCAAACACTTCATGAAATGATTAATTCTAAAATCTGGTCACGACAGGGACACGTCAACAGGATGAGTTATCTAGGTCTAACCAATTCGAAATCTCCAGATGAATGGTTGTAAAATTTGCTTGTGTGCCCAGTGCCACCCCCATTACTGATGGATGTCGTAAGAAACGAGAATATGGACAGAATCATGAAACACCTATGTTTGCATTATTTTGTTACGGTAACAAAATAATGCAAACTTTTATATGTGTTTTCACCTCACTGTCACTCATACTTGGAGGAAAAAGAGAATGAATTATTTATTTAGGGTGTAAGGGACAGCCCTCCGCAAACTGATGGGGTGAATTCAGGATACTGGCAGATAACATATACATGAAATTTTTTCAGGAACGTTATGGGAATCCAGAAAATCTGATTTGTTTTATTTCCTCACACGCAATGTGTCGCTACCGTGGCAAAACGCGCGTTGCGAACGGCAGCGCAGCGAGCCTTCGGCCGCCGAGTATTTCAACTTCCATTTCAACTTCCATTGCTGTTTTTTTTTTTTTTTGTTATAATTCACAAAACAAATGTACAATCACAAATGCAATAAAATAGTTACAACACAATAGGTCTGATTGACATCTACTATATGTGAATCTAACATGCATATTTTATGTTGTACACTTACTATAAAAAAAAAGATAAAGTTAAGCAAAACCATAGAGTTAGTACATATATATCGATGAGCAAAACCTACAAATTGTGAACTTTTCCATAATAAACTTAATGAAACAGTTTTGGGAAAGAACAATTAAATATATATTAAATACAAATATATTTATTTTAGCTGTTTTATTTACATAAATGGAGTGCTGCGTACAGCGAATTTAAATAGAAATAAAGGAATAGTAACTGAAAATACGATAAAAAAGTGAAAATTTTCCTGAGAATATTTCTAGTGGAATATGATTCAAAATAAGGAGCTGAATGCACTTTGTTAGTTTGCGGAGGGCTGTCCCTTATACCCCGGACAGACCCTCTTATTTTTTTTTTTAACAGAATTTTTTGTATTAAAATATTAACCCTAAGTGTAAAACTTATCTTAAATTTGAATTAAATTAACAAAAATATGTTTTACACTTAACAAACAAAACCCATAATAATTGTCTAGTAAATACCCAACCCTTTTTACCGTTTGTCCCCCTTCAACTGTTTCCTGAACCCTTTCACCTGTTTCCATGTTTTGCGGTTCACAATAGCAGATTAACTGAACAAATGCAATGCAACAGATTCTTATTTTCAAATGAAAAGTGCCAATTAACATAACAGCTGAAGTATTGGCAATTCCGTTTCAGTCTGCAGTAATGATGAATGATGATTAGCCCTGATCACGGTAGGAAGTGTTGCGTGATTTATGTCTCCAGAACTGAGTGGGAGATACTGACGTCACATTTATATTTGAGAAATTTGGTTTACTTAAATACCTAGGCTTTTATTTTTATTATTTTATTTATCATTTAAATAACGATTTTTTTTCTATTATGTGAATGTGAGAACATTATAGCCCTTATAGACTGTAGATTTGTTGACCATTTTCTATTGTATTAAGTAACTGGTACTTGTTGACAGGTGTACACTGCAGGGGCGCAGCCATCATACAACCCGAATCTTATCGGCTTCCCTTTGGAACCATCACTCTTCTTAATGTCTACTATTGCCAAATAATATGGTCGACCTATGTGTGTAACTGTGTATCACATCACATTACATATATTTAATACCAAGTCAAAAATGCCTGCAATTTTTTGTCTGAGTTTAAGAAAACTGAACAATAATTTCATCAGCTTCCCTCTAATGATAATTGTAGCTGTGCTACTGGTACACTGTCCTCCCATACCTTTAAACACTGTAATTTGCAAATATTGTAAAAGCCAATTATTTGTAAAAGAGAAACCATGGAGTTTGTAGCCGGCTTTTCTCCATACGAAACAACCAATTGGATCCGTGCACCTAGCTTCTGATGTTCCATAAGTGCCCATGGCATGTAGATTTATGTGGAATAAAATATTTTGATTTTAGAGTGATGTGAAATATATATATATATATAGTATGCAAAGGCATTGAGAATTGTCACTGATGGATAGTATGCTTTTCAATACAAAATAAGTATTTTCCTTTAATTTGAATTTTTTATGATTAATTATGTATAATATTTGTGAAATGTTTGGTTCATTTTAAACAGGTATGGAGGTTTCTTAATTTGTATGTAGAAGATAAGTACAAAATTAATAATATTCAAAAATTGAAAATAAGTTACTAGATAATTATGCATTTCCTTCACTCATTTGTTTATTATGTGTGTTTTTAAAAAAAAAGAAAAATGAAATCTTAATTAACCTTTTAACCGCCCGACTTCATATCAGTTGTCATGCCCCCAGCGCCGGGCAACTTGAAATTTGGTCGTAAATATACGACCCTGGCGAAATGGACACGAAAATATTTGTCGGATTAATCCGTCGTAGGCGGTTAAAGGGTTAATAAGTAATTATTTTCCATTTCTTCAATGCTAATACAGTATGCAATCAAACTCAAACTACAATTATATTATTTCATTAGTCAAGTCAAGTATTGTGTCCCTAAATAGTGGAGTGTCTCATTGAAGTGATTAGAATTAAGAGTTATACTTTGAATGGTAATGAGTTTGACAGTAAAGTAAACAATGGCATAATCAAAACTGACTATAAGCTCTATTTTTCTGTACTTTGTGTGTACTTATCACAAAGTACAGAAAAATAGAGCTAATCATTACTATTATTTATTATAAAAATGGAGAGAAAATTAAATACTTACATTATTATACTGTACTGTATGAATATTGTATATATGAAATGAGAAAAAATAAATGGATGTATGTACTTGGCTGAAAAATACATCAGACTATTACAAAAACGATCCTTCATATAATTTAGTGGTAAAAATAGTTTTTTATGACTTTGACAAGTGGTCAGTTTTGTGAAATGGATGTTTCAATGCTAATCTATAATTCAGGAGAAATATACAGAAAATAAATATACGTAATGAATAGAGATAACAACGTCTGTTTTGATGGCACAATTTAGCTTGCCCAGCCCAGCACTAAACCTCTCCCAAAGCATACGATTAGAATACGTAACCTCAAATATTATCTAATATTAGCCAGATCAAATGAGTTTTCCACCGTGGAGAATTTAAAATATGTAATATGTTAAACACTTACCCTAGAAAAGGTTCTCAAGCGATTGATACGAGGATTCGATGGAATATTGTTCAGGGACACCTTCGACATCTTGTCAGTTATTTTATTACTTCTTCACACAACAACAACAGAAATTAGAACGTTTAGTCACTTTCCAGTTGGGACTGGCTGGTTTGAAATTACACCAAGTTCAAAGAAAAACTGATGAATTTAACACCTTACTTTACAATAACAAAAATTTAATTTTGACAGCGCAAATACGATTTGCACAATCCCATAATTAACAGCTTTTTATTTATAATTAACTCAAATTAAAATTAATTGTGCTCCAAAAAATACTAATAAAGGTAACTTATTTACTGGAATACCGTTAACAATATAAAATAAAGTTAATACAAAATTAACAATTCAATTTGACAGCTTTGCTTACGAATCTGTGACGTTTCGTTTCACAGAACGCACACCGGCAAGCGATTAGAACCGTTCTTTCTGCCGTCAGGCCGACAACTGCTAAATGTCAAAACAAAAACGCGCGAAGTGCGTATATATGTACAATACAACGTTGTACGTTACCGTCTACCGAACGGCAAAAATTGTTTTCGAGCGCATGGCGTTATAATATTTTTCCACCCATTCTTTGTGTCTTTGTGAATAGCACATAAAATACCAACAATAACATAATATGCAACGGTTTTTCAGTCATGGATTGGATTTTGGATGGTAGGTATGTTAATTGTTCTGTTTGAAACAAATTTCGCATTTCAGTAATCTTGTCTTTAGTGAATCGCATTTGTTATCAATCAATCATCTAACTTCTTTCATTATTTTTAATAATGCAGCAGAGTAGGCACATAAATTTACTTATTTTTTACTGATAAATTAAGGTAGGTACTTATGGCGTTATTGTCTCTCAAGACAGAACGCAAACGATATAGGTAATTATGTCGGTAAAAATGGTATGGTTTCAAATGGGCTTATGTTATTCTTTTATACCTACTTATCACAACTTACCTACTTTCAGAAATAAGTAGGTAGGTACCTACGAAAGTAATAATTTAAGTAGTGTCAAGTTCTATACAAAAAATCGATGGATGGATTAGCAAATTCATATTTATGTACCTTTTCATTTTAGCGTTGTCACGCCATCATTCAGTTCTGCCGCTTACAGTAGAATATAGTCCTGAACACTGCAGAATAACATCTTCTAACTGCGTTAAGTACCTACCAACAGAAAATCACAATCTGCTGCTTGGTAAGTAATACGTTCTTAATCCAATCCATGAATTGTTCTTTACAACAAATTCATGACGAAGGGCAATCTTCGATTCCATTTTGGCGTAAGTCATAAAATTCTGCTTTTGTTTTATTTCCTTAAATGGTTATTAAATGGTCACAAATTGGCAAGGTGGGTCTATATAGCTCTTCCCCAAAAGTCTTGAATACGTGACATGTTCGATACACAACTGTACCTACTGATACTGTTAGAGAGTCGGTTGAGATGCTTTGTTTGTAGGTTTTTCTTTGTAGATGGATGTGGATGAATTGGGTGGGTCACTCGTTCCGATGGGCCTACGATCGTATGGTTGTAGTTGGAGGAGGCTAGCAAGATGTAGTGACTTCAGCACGTATATCATTGACGATGATATGATATCAGATAATCCATGGACAAAAATATAGTTAATACATATGAGTATAGTAATGTAGGGAAGCTGCTAGGTAAAGAACAACTACAAATGAGTACCTAACTACCTACCTATGTAAAGTGAAGTGATAAAAACCGTTCTAACTTTTGCACTTTCTGTTGCCATACTGACAAAAATGAATTTGTTTTTGTTTGGTCCTTATAAGTCTTTGATCTAGTCTTTTGTCTGAATATAAAATGGAGTCTAAAAAACAGTCCACACGTGATTCTACTTAATATTGATTTGCTGTCTGGTTATCTGCAGAAAGAATTCACAACAACTGCGGGCCTATTAACGATTTTGTTTCATAGAAAATGTTCGAATCGTATCAACGAGGCGATTATTTTAT
Source organism: Fissipunctia ypsillon (assembly GCA_947568875.1). Taxonomy (NCBI): domain Eukaryota; kingdom Metazoa; phylum Arthropoda; class Insecta; order Lepidoptera; family Noctuidae; genus Fissipunctia; species Fissipunctia ypsillon. The sequence continues at coordinate 7,615,407 of OX387643.1, forward strand.
TAATACGTTAGAAACACGCAAATGCAACTACAACTCTCCAAACAAACTAAAACTTCTTATATTCTGACAAGCTGTAGAGCTACGTTGTACCCGTAGATGGTACCTATTACGTAAATTTCACGAACACCTCATGAATGTACATTTATTTCAGTAATCAGCGTAGTCTTAAAAATTGCCTCATTACGACAGAGTTACTTAAAAGTTTCTTCAAGCGTGAATGCGACAGGCCTGTAATTCATTCATGAAACAAAGGGGAAAAAAGCCTTTTCGGGTTGATTTACTTACCAATGATTTTTCGGTGGGATTGACACGTATGCGTGGCTCTGAGTCTTCGTTTTCAGGCGTGCATTCAGCGCCGGCGGTCTGGCCCATGGTGACAGTCGCTGGGTGTATGGCGTGGGCCAAGCGGGGCCGCGTAGAGCAGCCCGCGCGTCTGTCGCGCGTCCACTGCCGCGCCGCCTCGGCTCAGTCCTCGCTTCACACGTAAGGTTGGGGCTGGCTATCGATATTAGACATGGTAAAATCGCCTGCCCATAAAAAGCTAAACGATCGGTAGGCACTAAACTTTCTATCCTATGTACAAAACTTTTGTATGCTCATAAGCTTCACACGTATGTTTCGTAAAGCTTTGTGATATTAAAATACCGATTGACGCCAGTCTCGAACTTAGTTTACAGATAACTTTGTTCAATTATTAAATCCTATACCCTCTTTTACATAATACAGACTGCTAGCTAAGTGTAACGTGTAACGGGTAACTTGACGGACACAGCAAACAATAATAACACATAAAACTCCAAAGTGTAGCTTTGCCGTCACAATTCCTTAGGACTCTTTCAGAACATCGAACCATCGAACCACATTTTTTGGCATTCGAATTTGGCATTCGAAACTAGACTTTCCCCTAGTGCGTCTATCGACAAGAACGAGCCATGCCTAGGGGCCGGCCGGTCGATACAGCGAGCGCAAGTCCGCATACAGCTGGGACCTCTGACAGTTAGAACTTGCAGACTTATCCACTCATGTGGTGTTACGTGGTGTTTTAATCCTTTGAAATAACAGAAGGATTCAGAGGAACGAAAGATAGTATTAACTTAATCCGCCTATAATGTTCCCACTGCTGGGACACAGGCTTCCTCTTTTCGAGAGGGAGTGGGCTGTAATCTACCACGCGGGCCAAGGGCGGGTTGGTAGATGTCACATGTCTTCGATTTTTTTGGTTCTAAGACATGCCGGTTTCCTCACGATGTTTTCCTTCACCGTTTTTGAGAGCAGTAGTGATAAAATTATTTACACAAAAAAACCGCCTGCCTGGGTTGGAACCACGATCTACAACTCTTAAGTCGGGGTCATTACCACTGGGCCTCACTGAACACAACAAAGATTGATCTATTTAGGAAAAATAAGACTGCTTTTACTAAAAACTTAAAACTAATGATAGTTTTAAGTCTTAACTAAGTAGGTATTTTGGTAGGTTTTGGAACGAAAGTTCTGCTTATTTTGCAAATCAATCACAAGTTTTAAGCACGTAGATAATATAGGGACATTACATTTCAAATATGTACTTACTTACCTGCCTAAAATACCGAATCTAAGCTAAAAACGTGAATACCTACAAGCGTATTAAATACCATTCCAACATTTCCAACTTATCTAGTCACCCCCAAAATACTTGTGCAGCAGACCGTCAAGAAAATAAATGAAGGCAATCAATTAAGTACCTAAACTTACTTAGCGTGTTCCGACAATTTAGGTACTTACCTGTGCTTTTAGTAGTTGACTGGTCATTATGTACTGCTTATTTACCTGATTTAAGTACTTACACATCTATTCTAAATTGTTGTTTAGAACAATATTTAGGACGAAGTTAGGTACTTTAATTTTGAAAGATTATTTATGTTAGTGTAAGGTCTATTTATTTATTTATATGGGATAAACAAACACAGTTACACATTGTGTCATAACTAACAATGACATAAGAGTAATTTAAATGTGAAACTCACACCGTTATCCACAGAATACATACACAATGGAATGAATACAATTATTGAGAACTACCTACATGCTATAGACAATACTAAATTATTAAATACAGCGTTTATGTTAGGTCTGTTTATCAATATCAAATATTTCTTTTCACAAAGCGGTACGGAATTTATTATTTGACATAGAAAACAAATCAATTTTAGTAAAACAGTTATTGTAATTTTTACTTAAGCGACGGAGAGGCGCGCGGACTCCAGCAATAGTTCGATACGAAGTCACTGCGAACACAGGTCGAATGCGCACCTTCCGTCCTGACTGACACGGTTCTTGGCACAATATGGCATAGTTTATTAGCAAGTTCTGAGCAGCCATATCTGTCATTACATAAGTCACATCAGAAACATTATTTCAAGGTACAACCGCTGAGACTTCAGACTAATTAGGTTGTATTGTTTCAATAAATAACTGTCTAAGGTCTTAAGTTATGACTGAGAGAGAACCCATTGAAGGTTCCTGTACTTGTTACATACTCATTGGTTATAGTGAAGCAGAGAAAGCCAACAGCAACTGCTGTCTTCAGAACGAGAAAAAAATAAGTTAGGTACTTACCTTACGTTGAGTCTTTTATTACCTACCTACTAGCTTCAAATTAAATTCACAATTCTTCTCCACAGTAGCCGAAAACAACACATTTAAAAAAGAGACCCCACCAAGTTAAAAAAAAAAACAATTTTGTGCCAGCACTCTCCACTACAGAAACGGCTACACGTCCATAATTCCAAAACTAATAAGAGAACTACCTTTTAATTTTTACAAAAAAAAAATCTGAAAACATGGCTTCTCCAAAACAATTTATAAACGGTAAAAGAATTTTTAGAAGATTTATTAGTTTTTCTATTAAAAATGATGTTGTGTTTTTTATTTTATATTGTTTATTATAGTGTAAATGTATCATTTTGTCTATGTTTAAGTGTTTTGTACTGTTTTAACTGTTTATCAGAGTATATGATGTTGTATATAAATTAGGTTTTATGCCTTTACGTAATACCTATTGTACATATGCATGCCGCTTTTAGCGGCGTGTGTGTCCTGAACTTATCTAGGTATACAAATAAATAAAATTTAAGTGTCTGTTTGTAATGTCAAAAAACATATTTTTACTAAATGCATAAGAAAGTATAGGTATACGGTACATATGTATAAGAAAAAAGCAAATTTTTAAAATGTTTGTCTGTCTGTCTGTCTGTTCCGGCTAATCTCCGAAACGGTCGGATCGATTTTGACGGGACTGTCACTGGTAGATAGCTGATGTTACGGTGGGTAACTTAGGCTACTTTTATTTCCGAAAAATAATTAGGGATCCGCACAAAAAATATGAAACCCATGAAATTGTGAACAAAAAATCGGTTTTGAAAAATTCTTTTTGCATTTGGTAGCCCAATTCTTGAGTACAGTTATAGGCTATTTAAATTCACGCTATGACCCTTAGGAGCCGAGCAAAAAGAAAAAAGTCAGAAAGAACACGAAGGGACAACGAAGTAATAGCGCAGGCAGGCGATACAACGCGACGGGTCGAGGGACGAGGGAGTTTTATAAAAATGTGGCTGTTATTTTAGTATACCTATTGTGTATCTTACGACTTCCATGCCAACGAAGTCTCGGGGCATAGCTAGTTTATAATAATAACCAACATTGTACCTACCCAATGTTACCTTCGTCATTGTTTGTATCTACCATATCCGACGAATAAATGTCTGCCTTTGTTTTTTTAGCTGACCCGACAGTCGATGTCCTGACCTCAATAATATAGTTCTTACAAATATCCTATAGAAATAAACACTTTCAATTTTTTCCGACTTTTCCAGTCAAATTTTGGAATTTTTCTTTTCCTAAAAACCTAATTCGGACTACTACGAACATTTAACCAAATCTATCCAGTCGCCCGTTCTCAAGTGATGCGCTTACCAACGAACAGCATTTCATGTTGATTCATAAATACATAGCTTCTGCCCACGACCACCTCGTCGCATCGCATCGCCTACCCGCGCTATTACTTCGTTTTCGCGTTTTCGCTTAGCGTTCATTCTAACTTTTTTCTTTTTGCTCAGCTCCTTAGGGCCTTAGCGTGATGTTAAATAGCCTATAATCTTCCTCGAGAATTGGGCTATCAAATGCCAATAGAATTGTTCAAATCCGACTTGCAGTTCCAGAGATTAGCGCGTTCAAACATACAAACAAACACTGTTCAGCCGATTTCCTTGACGCAGTTTTTTGTCTTTTATCAAGATGCAAGTTTTGTATGGGATTAGTAGCAGAAATTGGGAACTTATTATTACGATATTATGTCTTTGTTATTTAATTTTTATTTTTTCTTTGTTTTATATTAACCCACCCAATTACAAATGCAAAATTACAATATCAAAATTCTAGTCACCCTTTAACAGTTGCGTTCATAAAGTGCATGTAAATTCCCTATTCAATGTTATCATATTTTACCTATAAGATTATTATTAAATTTTATGGTAGCATTATAGATGGCTCTGGCGTACGAGTCGGTTTCAATTCATGAGGGAACTGCGAAACCTTTTCAAATACTTTTAAGCTTTTAAAATGGATATACCTACGAAATATATCGTTCGAACTTTATTATTTGTTTTCATCCAAACAAGATTTGGCCAAACATTAGGTACTGAAAACCGCTATGTTAGGTTATTTTCTTTACCAATATATCATCTAAAACCACAGAAGCTTTTAATTCCTCACCCGATATTGCAATTGATTTATTCAGAGCGAACGTTCCAGGCTGCCCGGTTGAATTTCAATTTAAACACATAAGCCCTATGATAGTTATAAAAGCTTTTCGGCAAATCAAAATCACCGAAGATCTATGGGGAATGTCTATCAAAGTTTGTTCATCTATAATCGAGACTGTAGCGCCATACTTGGCAATAATATTTAATTTGTGTGTAGATCAAGGAGTCTTCCCGGTTTTAATGAAATACAGTAAGGTTATACCATTTTTTAAATCTGGGGACAGTAAAGACACCAACAATAGACCAGTATCCGTGTTGCCGGTATTCAGTAAGATGTTCGAAAAGGTAATGCTCAATCAAATGCTTAACCATTTTAACACCAACCAAATCTTGCACGATCAGCAGTATGGTTTCACCAAAGGACGTTGTACGACTGACGCCGGTGTCACCTTATTAAAACACATATTTACAGCGTGGGAGGAGGCTCAAGATGTCATAGGAATCTTTTGTGACCTCTCCAAGGCATTTGACCGCGTAAATCATGAAACCTTACTCTTGAAACTTAAGCATTACGGACTAGGTAAACTTGCGCTCAGTTTAGTAAAATATTACTTAAATAATAGACAACAGCAAGTTCAAATAAATGGTGTCAATTCACTCGGTTTGAAAGTTCAAATGGGTGTTCCACAAGGCTCGATATTGAGTCCTTTCCTCTTTTTAGTATATATTAATGATCTACCCCATGTATTAAAAACCAAACACAAGTGGTGTTATTTGCTGACGATACCTCCTTAATTTTTAAGATAAATAGACGTGCATCAAATATTGATGACGTAAATAACGCCCTACTGCAGGTCCAAAATGGGTTCACTGCTAATAATTTAGTATTAAATGGGAAAAAAAAACTAAATGCATAAGATTTGCTTTACTGAATGTTAAAAGTATTGATTGTGACATAGTATTGGATAAGGAGAGACTAGAATTCGTCGATAAAACTGTTTCCCTGTGGATCACACTCGACTCAAGGCTGCAATGGGGTCCTCATTTAATATCTCTTGCAGGACGGCTAAGTTCAGCAGCATATGCCGTCAGAAAAGTTCGTCAATTTACTAATGTAGATACCGCTAGGCAGTGGCGTGCACAGAGATTTCAGACAGGGTATGCACAAGAAAAAAAAAACTTACCACTTTCAGCTTGTTGTACCTACCTTAAGTGGGTTCCCAAATTCCCATCATATTTATTTAGCTAAATCTACAAGTTCCAGAAAAATGCCTTTATTAAACGACAAGCTGGATTCGTCATGAACACTGAATGCTAATTCTTGTTTACCTACCTAGAAACCAAACTACATCAATCAACCGTTTGAAAATGTTTATATTTCTTTCAACTTTCGCGTTGTGCCTTTCAATATCTAACTTTAACTGGCCATTCAAACTAGTCTCTATTCAGTCTATTCTTCCTTTACTAAAAGCTTGGAACTTCAAGCAGGATTCTATTTATAAATGTAATGTAATGTAATGTAATGTAATGTAATGTAATGTAATGTAACTATTTATAGATGTTTTTCAGAAGAATCATGCTTAGCAGCCGCTTTGTAAAAATTATTTAAATCTGAGTACCCGCTATAGGTCCAAACATTCTTTTTATCTTGATTAGTAAACAAAATGCAAAGGAAACAATACAATGTGTTTGTGTGTACACAACCAGTCAGCCAGTAATAGTTATCATAAAGTTCTTCGAGTTAAATCCAACCTGGGTGCACACTTTCCCTTTGCAATCAGTCTAACTTTTTCCTCAAAAGATAACGACGAAAACGCGGCGGATTTTAATTTATATAAACACACTTCGCCAGCACAGGTCTCACATGTATAATTTTCCATATTTTACAATAAACTTGCTAAATAATTACTCGACAGTTGCGCCAAGAAAAACAATATGGCGAAAAAACTTTGCAATTTATTACATTACGAACTAATACGAAAGAATGAATTAGTTGGTAGTCGGTCATTTGGTCAATCCGACTAAAAAAAGTCGACCCTCTGCAATGAACAATTAAGCGGTGCTTTTACGGCTTCTCAATTTGGACGGGTTGTAATGTAAGCTATGCTTCTAAAACTCCAACACGCACACACATTTTCACGCACACAGTCACACTTTTGCTGTGTACTACACGAGATGCGTTGTATGAAGAATAAGCAAGGCGTAGTAATGCTTTTGCTCACGGGAGCGCTGACTGCGCGGTGCCCGCGGCGGTGTGTGTTCGCCGCTCCAACGAGTTAGTTCCAAAAAAAGCAATAGATGGCGCGTAAGCTAAATTACCATGATTTTTTTGAATTATAGTTATTTATCATTTAGAGGGGCATGTATGTGTAGGACTACAGGGTATGCAGAGCTTATTTGCATGTATGGAGTGCACGCCACTGCCGCTAGGCTAGTCTATTTCAGTTACTTTCATAGTATCATGTCTTACGGTATTTTACTATGGGGGCGGGCTGCAGATATCGAGTCTATTTTTATTCTGCAGAAAAGAGCCATCAGAGCAATATATGGCCTCCGCAGGCGCGATTTTCTAAGGGAACTGTTTAAAGATATTAACATCATAACGGTACCTTGTCAATATATCTATGAAAACATCATGTACGTAAGGAAAAATCTAAATCTTTTCAGTAAAACAGGGAAACGAGACAATTATAGGACTAGAAATGGGGACCAATTAGTTCAACCAGGTTTCAGACTGGCTAAAGTAGACTCATCCTTCATGGGGCTCTGTTTAAAGTGTTACAATAACATTACCTCCCCATATTCTCCAACTGGATGAAAAGAAATTTAAATCTTCTATTAAACGCACACTATGCAGCCAAGAATATTATAAGTTGGGGGATTACATCGCAGACAAAAATGCTTGGCTCAATGCTGGTCCTGCTCCACAAGGGCGCAGAAACTAATTGATTAGCATTCGAAAATATTGTTGGAGCTGCTGAAGATTGTAAAAACTATATTTGCATTATATAGATTCAATCTCTTAGTATTGTATAATTACATAGCACATGTGTGAGCACTATGTACCTACCTACTATAAAGCTACCATTAACTGGTTACGTCTTTTAGTGACTTGAATTTGCCCTGGCGACTGAGAGTAAGTCATGCTCACTCAAATGTCTCGCTGGTGGTGGCGTGTGTGTTGGATCATTGAGTTCCCTTCAAAATGGTTGAGCTGAATGGTGCTGATTCATGCGTCATGTTCGTGAACGGGCGCCGTCATAGGGACTGGTCATCTGTTAGCTGCCACGGCTAATTTTAATTTTTGAATCGTTTTGAAGTAAACCTTTCACAATGGACGTTCGAAACGAGCAGTTTTTATTATAGGGCAATATAATTTACTTTGCTGGGCCAGATAGAGAATCAAACAGCGAGCCTCTGTGACGTTTGCGCGAATGTCAGTTAGGCCACCTGGAGCTAGACCAGCAGTACCTCTTAAAGCAGTATTTAGGCCGCTATCCCACTGGCGTTTAAGAGCGTTGGCGCTTCTCCAACGTCTGCGCAGCGCCAACGTTGCGCAGACGCGACGTTAACGTCGCGAGTTTGTAGCGTTTTTTGATCTTACTTGAGTGTGGGAAAGAGATAGACGTCCTGTATAGCTTCATCGCTTTCTCACACTGAAGTAACATTAAAATAATACTGCTTTAAGAGGTGGTGGTTGGCCCCCTGTAACATTTTATACGCGTAAATACACCGCGTGAATGTCAATTAGGACACCTGTTCGACTCCGGTACGTTTGATCGCTAGTTCGTAAAAACAACGTTCGCGCGAATAGTTGCGTAGTTGCTTTCTATTAGGACGCGGGGTAATAATTTTTATTTAAAACTAATTCCAAATTCGCTACAATGATCGAATGTAACCAGTTATTTTTCTATCAGCCTATATGACATTAGGTCGCCTTTGCGTGTAACCTTACCAGTACACAAGTAAACGGAATTTGAAAAATGATTAGGTAATCATAGCTCATTACTAAATTAAATTCACCAAGATATGTGCATAGTAGATAGGTAGGTGCATAATATTACCTCTTTTTAGGGTTCCGTACTCAAACAAGGACCCCTTATAGTTTCGCCATGTCCGTCCATCCGTCCGTCCGTCCGCAGCTTAGCTCAGAGACTCTTAGTACTAGAAAGCTATAATTTGGCATGGATATACATAATAATCACGCCGACAAAGTGGTAAAATAAAATTATGAAAAAAAAAATTAAGGTACATACCTCCTGTAGGTACACGTAAAGTTGTTGGAAAGGTCTTTCAAAAATATTGCGGGTTTATGAAAAAGAAATTTCGATTAAGGGATCAATATCTTTAGTGCTAATTTTTGTAAGAGTCAAGTGTACCCCTCCCCCCCCCCCTCCGCGCCAGCTAAACGGTTAATTTTGGATATGTGAAAATTTCACGGTTGTAGTACTCGTATATACAACGAAGTTAAAGCAAAACTATCACAACTAAGTAGACTTTACAAGTTAACGAGTAATAGTCGACCAACTTACATTTGCAGTTGGAATGTACGAGAGAACATGTTTTTCAAATATAATGTTAAGTTTGTTCTTGGGATAAACTCGTCCCAACTACGGAACCCTTCATGTGCGTGGTCAGACACGCACTTGGCCGGTTTTTTAATTCGTGATGGTGTTAATCCTGTTAACCGCGAAGTAGTGACAATGAATATTTTATTGTTCCATCTAGTAATTCATTATCGCAATGGAACGTTATTTCATTGCAAAGAACAGTAAAACGTGAGGTATTAATTCAATTTCATCTTTGGCATACTCTAATAAAGGCGTCCTTTTTCGGAGACCTAGCAAGTCAAAATTGAAGAAATGGACGCAAGAGGAGAGAGGAAGAGGGAGGAAGGAAAAGAGGAAGAAAGCAAACCAAATCTTGAGAACAAGGGTGACTTTAAAAAGTATTTGGTTAACGTGATTTATTCCATAAAACCACTAATAGTATTTGAATATTTCTATGGAATATACAGATTTTATTTTACCAAAGGAGAGTTACGACCATCTAACCGCACAATGAAAACATACGGCATTATTTCTATTATTGTGTTTCTTACTATGTTTTTGGCATTTCTCGATTTCCCAGCCGTCGTGTCTGGCTCTGCTAAATCTGTGGACATTATGGACGCAGTACCCCCTATTGTGGTTCTCATACAATTCACCACCTCTATGATTACAGCTTCTTTCCTTGTAAACTCAGCTAACATTGGCATCTTTACTAAACTTGCCAAGATAGATACCATGCTGCACGCCGATTCATTCAGTGACTTCTATAAAAAATCACGAATGGAATCATATGGATATTTGTTGGTTCTGTGTGTTTCTCATATGATAAATGGTGTAATAGACTCAGTGACTGCAGACGAAATCACGATAAAAAGACTAGTTGTCGTTCCTTTATACTTTGTACAAAAACTCGAAATACTGACTTTTTGTAAATATATTTCTATGGTGAGATGCAGGCTAACAATGATTAACGACTATTTAAAAATATTCGTCCAAGAGCAAGAAAAGAGAAATACCACAGTTTTTACCGTCACAAACAACAAACAATTCGATAACAAGGAAAAGATAAATTTTATTGGTCGTCCAGCAAATTGTAATAAGAAAATACGGGATCTAGCGACGATGTACGATGTTATAGGAAAGATTGGCTCTATGACCAACGATGTTTTCAACTTCCAGATTTTTATGACCCTGGTATCAACTTTTACGTATGTAGTTATTACCATATGGACCTCCCTGTACTACTACCGGACGCCTGCTAGTAACTCAGGGGAATTGATAAACACCGCAGTTTGGTGTTTCAGTGCAATTTATACTGTTGGCATTATGTCAATTTCTTGTGAACGACTGCTTCTAACTCGTAACGACACTAGAATACTGGTAAACGAGATAATAATGAACTACGACCTACCGAAGACAATGAGAGTACAAGCTAAAGCGTTCATGGAACTCGTGGAGGCCTGGCCGTTACGCATCTATATCTACGATATGTTTTCAGTAGACATAACGCTGATGTTAAAGTTTATAAGCGTGGCGACAACTTATTTAATTGTAATTATCCAAATATCACATTTTGTGTAAGTAATTAAAAAGTGACTCACCAAAGATATTGAGTATTAAGAGTTTAAATAATTCAGCTTTCTTAACTTCTTTTGAAAACCTATGTACCTACAATACATAATAAACTAATGATCAGTGTTAATTAAGCATGTTTTATTTTCCCTATAAAACCGAATGATCTCTGGTTACACGTTTAGTCAGACTTGCATAGTAAAAGGACCTCTCATCCGAATTCCGATATTTCATCCTATGATCTATACGTTATTCGCTTTTTTACTATTTCGGTACTTTGGTTCCTACGGCATTAAAGAAATAGCTAAATGTTAAAATTCTTTAAAAAAATATACTTAATTAATGTAGGAAACAGCAGATTTCTTTTTCGCGATTGCAGGTTTTGTTCCCATAGTAAAAGTTGTTCATAATCATGAGTACAATGACCCCTTAAGAAGTTGTGCGTTAATTGAAGGACCATAAACAATAAACAATCAAAACATAATATTTCACAAAACATCAATCGATTTCCTCACATACTTACATATTTCTCACAAAAGTAACTCCCCATAAACAATGCAAAAAAATAATCCGCTAATCCGGCTTCGTGCCACCAAGCGTGGTGATCAATGCGTGGTGGCTTCTCTATTTAAAAAAAGAGCTGCATTGGGACCACAGCAGGCTGGTATTATAAATGCATAATAGAACTTAGGTAGATGTGGATGACTGAAAAGGTAATACAAAATAATAATACTTTATACCTACTAATCAATGGCGTGCCCAGAATTTTCTATGGGTAACAATTTTTATAAATGTTATTTAAACATTACGGAGGTTATTATGATCAGTTGAAAAAAATAACGGACAGTCATTTTATTTTTCAGCGGTTGGTTTTGTGTGATAGTAAGGGTCAATTTATACTAGCGCAGAGTCGAAGCGCATCGAAGCGTCAAACTCTTTACAATTAAAGCGAAGCCGCACGAATGCGCGCGTATTCGCCAGAATACGCGCGCACTCTTTTACGTGTAGTACCTAATGGGCATCAACAGCAGTGCTATTGAATCACTTGCCAGTTCCCACGCAGGCCAATTTCCGACTGATGACGCGTAGGTTCGCTAGTGGGCGCATGGATACGCGATAATGCGCGCGCACCAATCAGCGTTGTTCACGCGCAGACGCGCGAATTCCGAAGAATGCGCGCGTCTTTTTAAAATCTCAGAAGTAATGTGTGCGTTACGCTGTGGAGTTAAGGTTGAATTTGTTATTTTCAGTTTTGGATAGACGCTTCGATGCGCTTCGACTCTGCGCTAATATAAATTGACCCTAAAACATGAATAGTAGTAGTTGTTAGGTAAATAGTTCGGTATTTCATAGGATGGGTTGGAACTGTGACCAACCACGTGCGAGTGAGTTAGTCGCAGTAACTAAGCCAGAGTACCCCGACCAAATGGGTTTGGTTAGGTTACAGCTGTGAACAACCGCGCGCGAGCCGAGCGAGCGAAGCAAGCGGCTGTGCGGCAGCGGGCATCGACTAATATTAGCTCGTTAACACCGGGACGTGCTTACTCGGCTGCCGTTATTAAAGCTCCCGCAAATCACTAGCGGCAATCTAATAATACGAGAGGTGCCCAAAGGTCCTCCGAAGCAGTTCGAAGCTCGTTACCGCCGGGAACAAGCCAAGGACAGGCCGATAAAGAAGGCTTCATTCGCGTGGAGAATAAAAAGAAGAAGAAGAAGAAGAAGCCTGCTTGTCGCAATCAGTGCGGTACCGCATTGACTGGTCCCGACATGTTTCTGCGTCCCGCTATTCCATCGACACAGCTGTACGTGTCTCGTTTACATCACTCCATGAAGGTAGAAGAGGTCGTGGAGTACACCAGGATAAAGACCAAGTTCACCTTGAGAGTCGAGAGGTTGGAGTCGCGCCATAAGATTAACTTCAAATCTTTTGTGGTGCGGGTTCCGACTCATCACCTGGAGACTTTCATGAAGGAGAAATTTTGGCAGATGGGTGTCATGTATCGGCGTTTTCGCGGAAGGCTACATGACACCACGACTCAGCGTAATACGTCGCCTATCCAACGTAGTAAATAGATTTTGTAGTGATGTTTTTATTACGTATTAGTTTTTTTTTTGTAAGATTATTTTGTGTATTTTATCTATGGGCCTTAGTTGCCTGAAAATAAAGCAATTATTATTTCCTTTATTACAATAAATACATATAAATTATATTGACTGCCTCGTTGGTCTAGTGGTCGCAAGCGCTACTGCTGAGCATGAGGTCCTGGGATCTATTCCCGGGTCGGGCAGTGTTATATTGGGTTTTTCCATCTAGAATTTCTCAGTGGCAGCCCGGAGTCTGGATTTGTATCCGCGCGCGTGGTTTCCGCGTGCGTGCGAACGTGGACTAACTGCCCAATTGACGCATAAGTATCAAATTCTTATTTATCAAATTTATTCAAATAAAACGTTAACAAAAAGTGTACATGTAGCCAACAGCGTTAAGTTATCCATACACTTATAGTGCCTAAAATAAACTAAAAACTAAGATATTATTATTATAGGTGCAAGTAATGGTTGTTCGGAATTGCAATGTTAGTTAGCGACCAGCCCGATCTAGGTTAATTTAAACCTGTGTTTCAGGCCATCACTTTACAATCCAACTACTTTGGTGGCTTAATATCTAAACATAAGCCTATGTAATTATACAAAAGTAAACAATTACGCGGGGATCAACTATCATCATGCCAAAATTTCTAGAAGTTGTTCTGTGTGTGTAATGTAGTGTCTCTAAATATTCAGATAACATTTTACTACATTTTTTATACCTTACCTACACTATAGAAACTTAGTGCCTTGTTGAGCCTATTATATAGAAAAGGACCCAAGAACAGATAAAAACGATTAGCAAACGCATGTCTAGGTAGTTTGAGGCTTTATGCAAACCAAGTCCTTCCAGAAGGTACAGGGTCAAAAGGAAGTGCAGTGTGCTGGAGCAGTGGTGCTATTCTGTAAAGATCCCACCGTGAAAATTTAGGTGAAGTGAGCGTGATGTGAACTGTCCTGCCACCTTACTCTACTAGGGATTGACAGCTCACTTCAAACTCACTTCACCTAAGTGTTCACGGTGTGATGTTTACAGAATAGATCGGCAGTACTATGTTTAAAATAAACAATTACTGTACTGTAAGCACCTTACATGCTGTGTAGAACTGGTGCGTAGGAAACCTAAAAGGGCGAAAGGTAGCAACCTTTAGAATTGCTCTTTGAGCACGCTCTAATGGGAGTAAAATTGTTTTTGCCGCACCGCCCCAAGAAGTTATGCAATATACTTACATGTAAGAATGGATTGACACAAAGCTAAATAGGCCTGTTTAATTAATTTAATGTCTGCTATGTTCCGTAAGTTCTTAAAAACATATATTAATTTGCGAACTCTCGTACACAGTAAATCGATATGTTTACGCAAATTTAGATTTGTGTCAATAGTAACACCTAGATATTATTTTAAATGGTCAGCTATAGCTAAAGTGGGGCAAGACCATGCGGTGTCAGCATACATGCAACAATTATGTGCGCGAATATTTAGATTAGGTAAGCGGTATGTTAGTATTTCTCATTGTAAATAAAATGTAATTGGTTTTATCTGTAAGTAGGTAAGGTCCTAAGGTATGTACCATGAATAGATTATTCATTATTAAAAAACCAAAACTTTATTAAGGTAATGGAACTTACCATAACGATGGAAAAAGTATGTTAATGCTTAGGTAGTAGTATATCCAAGTTAGGTTCAACATTGAGCAAACGTTTCTGAAAAAGCAATTGCAAAGCAAAGCAATACATCCGAAGACAACTGCACTGTTCCGAAGCGCTAGCAACCCTCTATTTATATGGCGACTTTAAGCTTCTAGATAGTTCGAGGACATAATTCGAGAACTTTCTAGTATTTTCGGGAATGATCTAGGATGCTGAAACACGACACTAATCATCTAGAAAATTGTGGAAGGGTTCAGAATTTTCTAGAAAGATCAGGAACGAATCATGTAGTTCTGCTACTCGATAACAGATGGCGCTAGCGTGGCGTTTTGTGTCTTAACGACCTACGTAACTAGTGTTGCCCAAATGCAAGAACAAGACGAGACTTAGCCAGTCTTGGTCTTGGTCTTGCGCCAATACACCTGGTCTTGGTCTTGGTCTTGGTCTTGCGCTCCCAGTCTTGGTCTTGGTCTTGGTCTTGCGCTCCCAGTCTTGGTCTTGGTCTTGGTCTTGCAGCAAGAGTCTTGCAAGTCTTGCAATTACCTATTAGTCTATTACTATTTATTAAAGTTTACTTTAAATCTTAGAAAAACGTATTAGAATTGGAACATTGTGAGCTTGAATTAACATAGCCATAGTAAAGATCAAGCAGATTAATAAATAACTGAAGATTTGATAAGAAATTCGAAAAATCAACTGACCTATATGTCGTTTTCCATGGAAGTAACTGTTTCTTAATAAACATTTATGATTTATAAGCTTACATTTGCTAAAACATGTAAAAAAACAAATTAATTACAATAACTTGACTGTATTTTAAAGAACAATACTTATCTGTCTAGAAAGAGATTGAACCCTCAACTTATAAGAAATTTAATAAAAGAGTTTTACGATTTATCATTTATTTGAATAAAAAATAAAATACAACACAAATCAACAGCTTTATCATTAGGTTATGATACTTTATATCAATTTTTTTGACCAAGAATTAATACAAAGTAACCATCTGGCTGACTCATCACTTAACCTATTTCTATGTTTTCTAATTACTAATGATGCTTTAGAAAATAACCTCTCAGCAGGTACTGAAGTTGCAGGTATTGAGAGAAAATCACGGGCCATTTTCGATAAAATCGGATACTCTGTCTCATGCGTCCTCCACCAATCTAAAATGTCTTCCGAGCTGGCAGTTCTTGGTTTTCTCAGGTACTCCTCCAACTCGTCTATCACTAAGCCTTGAAGACAAGATCCAGATGACGTCGAGGGACATTCATAGAGTTTATCAAAGTCTATTACGTCTTCATCTTCATCACATACTTTATTTTCTTTTTCTGGTAATTCCAGAGATTTGTTCAGTGAGTGTAGACTTTTATATTCTTCATAAAGTTCATTGAACTTGCGCAGACTTTCTGTTTTAAGTTGCTTCCCCCACATTGTCAGGTCAAAAGTCTGAGCCTTATGCCTTGGGTCTAAAATTAAAGAAGTACAATAAATCCAGTTGCTCTTCTTGTAATGTTTAAGCATTTTGTCTCGAGCTGCTTGGAAAGCTAGAATGAGCCTTTCATCCACTTCAGATCGATTAGGTTTCTCATCTAACTGTTTTACCATGGATTCAATTTTATCTAGCAAGAGATTGAATGATACAATGACTAGCGGTAATGTAACATATTTGTCTCCACCAAGTTTTGTACTTAAAAGTTTAAAGTTTATTAGAAATTTATGTAATTTTTCGAGTACCTGCCATTCATTAGCTGTGATTTGAAAATCATTTAATTCGGTGACAGAACTGCACAATATGTCAATGCCCGCTCTCACTTTTAAACCAAATCCAATCATATCATGTGTGGAATTCCATCTCGTTGGACAGTCAAGAATGGCATTTAGATTTGATGGCACGCCAGCTGCTTCACAAGCAGACTGAAACTTCTTCTTCACTATCTCACTTCTTTTTATTTTACTGGAAATACTGCGTAACTTTGTTACAGATGTACGCGAGTCAGCAATATTTGGTGCAGATTCTTCATCTTCCTCATCCTCAGTTTCGTCTGCATAGTCTTCGTACAGCTGATCTTGCGCGTTAGTGTCAGACTCACAGTGTAATGCTAAGGTCTTTAATAAATCTTGTACACCAAGGTTTAAAATGTGAGCAAAGCACCGGAAATGTTGATTGTCTGAATCAAAGTGTGGCGGCAGCTGTTTGCCCAGTTCATACATAAATTTGGTATTTGCAGTTGCGTTGTCGACCGTGATACCTTGTATTTTATCAATTATGCCATATTCCAATAAACATTCATGGAAAATCGTTGCAATATCTTCCCCAGTATGTCGACCGCGTGATGGTATAAAATCAAGAACTACAGATTGATACTTCCATTCGTTGTCTATATAATGAATAGTAACCCCGTAGTAACTCCTACCAGCAATTGACGTCCACCCATCAATGGTAAAAGACATTTTAGATGATAATTGTTGAAGTCGTTCCTTGAGATTCAATTGGAGCTCTTCAAATCGCTCTTTGACTTTCCTTCTAAGTGTAGACCTTTTAGGAAACACCATATTAGGGCAAATACGTCGAAAATATACTTGTGTAGCTTCGTCATCGAAAAATGAGAAGGAAGATATTTTTTCACCACCCAATCAACTGTAGCTGTCGTGATGTTGTCACTGCTGTTTTCCGACTGAAACAAAACAATAAATCTTGTGTTATTATTTAAAACATACTAGGTTTGAGCGTATAAGAGGAGGAGGTTTGTTGTTGTTAAATCGAGAAAATCGTTAAATTGATATTTGTTATATTAAGGTTGCACTGTACTGTAATTTACCAAAATAAAGTACTTAGTTGTTACTGGCCGATTAAATGAAAATATGGGTGTTTATAAAAAATATTTAAGACGATAATTACATACTTAATATGTCGCACCCCTAGATGAAAACACCACTAACTCAAAAATACTTACGTAAGTTAATGGCGTTTTTGAAAGTATCGCATGAATAGCTACGCGGAGTTAAAATTCTTTTAACTGTTAAAAAAATATTCTTACCTGTCCACTTCTTCCAGCGGTTACTAAAAAGCTTGTGATATCTCCACTTAATTTTGGTTTAACAGGAAGAAATATTTCTGATTCCTTTTTGTGGAAAGATATTAGATGTTTCCTTAAGCCTGAAGTGTTTCTGTTTTTCATTTTTATTTCAATCTTTTTATGTTGGCACAATTTACAGAAGGCAGTTTGGGATGCATGAATTATTTCGAAAAACTCCTCAAATTTGCTTTTGGGTCTTTTAGATCTGTGACTCAAACTCTCGTTACTCGGACTAGAATAATTTGAATCTTCGTCACTCATATTAAATTGTACACGTGATACGTTTTTAGAAAACAACGAGAATTAGTAAAAACAATGATTAAGTTAGACTCGAAGCACAGCTCAATTGGAAATGACTGGAATTAAAATAATTCCTTTATTTATAGTACGTTTCCTTGCTTTCTACCGCGCCGCCTCGCCACGTGCCGGCTCTATGAAAAGGATGCCGCCGCAAATCAAACAATGCCGCGTGCGGCGTACAAACACACACTAAATATTACCTACTTGTACAGACGCGACGCGTGAATAAAATAGAATTAGTGCCAATCACTATTCTTTACATATAAGTGAATGTTTTGGCGTACATCTATACTAATATTATAAAGCTGAAGAGTTCGTTTGTATGTTTGATGACAGAAGTTTTAAAATAAATAAATAAGTCCTGAACGTCACTATACCTCCAAAGTTACTATTCCTCGTGGACGAAGTCGCGGGCACAGCTAGTAAATACTTACTCTCATCATCTCTCTCAGAGATATTCGGGCTGGTAAGTAATACAAAACTCTTATCGCAGGCTTTTTATTTTATTAGTAGGTAAGTACCTACGCTTTTTATATTATTTTATTAGTTTTGTAGAATTTTTTTACACGTTTCAAGTATATTTAAAAGTGGCTACAATATTTATTAAACGGGTGATATTTGAACACTTTTTTGCTATTTTTTCTTGTAAAAACTTAAGAAATATAATGACTAAATGTACAATAATAGTACCTAAGTAATTAGTTTAAAACCATATAAGTAATCAATATTATAATATATACTTACTAGAATGAATTAATATGACATCTACTACCTATCCTTACCATTTTATCCTAATCATAATACTACTTGCGTGATCAGTATAATGTATTCATTTTCATTCTAAGCACTCTGAAACTTATTTATTCTTTGGAACACCTGTAGGTACTCTTAAAAAAATTCGAAATTATTTTGCATGAGTATACCTACGCCCTATGGCGGCAATCAAATAGTGTCACAAATGTTATGATTTCGGCGTGGCGGCAACGATTGTTTTAGATTTCAAAAGAAGCCGCCGGCGCGTGTATCATAACCATGTACTTCCGAAAAGCGGCAAATTTCTTTGAGAAGTAAGTACAAAACCTTTGATGCCGCATTATCAAAGTGCCGATGGTTAAAACATAACTATGCATGCACTCAGTTTGATTTTAATAGATATTTTTTTATTCGCTATGTTTATGGTATTAGTCGTAATGCGCATAGGTCCAGTTTTTCATATTCTTTGATACAGTTTTTTGCGTCTCATAGAATTCCTAAGCGTACCTACCTATACACCGAACTGTTACACCTAACTACTCAGTGAAATAGCGCTAAGTCCTAGCTGCAAGACGCAAGAGTCTTGCAGGCTATGTCTTGTTCTTGCTCAAGTCTTGCACGGTCAGTCTTGGTCTTGGTCTTGCTAAAAATACGCGGTCTTGTTCTTGGTCTTGTTCTTGGTCTTGGTCTTGCAAAAACGCAAGAACAAGACCAAGACTGCAAGACCAAGACTGAATTTGGGCAACACTATACGTAACAGTATGAACGAAAGTTATCAAAACACCTATTTTATGTATACGAAGGCCACAATAAGCAAAAAAAAAAAAGAAAAAAATCAATGACAGTAAACTTGATCGTGTATGGCCTGCATTATCCCTCGAATAGATTTGGATGAAATTTGGCACACTAACCTAATAAAAATTACCTACTAGGCTTGCATGAATTCAAGATAGTATTTCAATCATACACCACAAGACCACAAGTCACCTGGCTATAGATAATTAGTGCTACACTTGCGAAGCCGGTACAGTGGTGCTATTCTGTAAAGATCCCACCGTGAAAATTTAGGTGAAGTGAGCGTGATGTGAACTGTCATTCCACCTTACTCTACTAGGGATTGAGCTCACTTCACCTAAGTGCTCACGGTGTGATGTTTACAGAATAGATCGGCGGGTCGCTAGCTATAAATAAAAATCTTTGTGTTTAAAATCAAATTTTTTATTACTTATTCTTTTGTCTCCTTACAATAATAGTATGCTCTTTTCCTCACACATAACAATTCAGTCATTTTGCATACATAATACGTTTTCAGTATCTCGTACACATAACATTAAATAAAGTTTAGAAGCCATTTTGGCTAACATAAATTACAATTTCTTTAATTCGTCTATAGACATGTTTTTGAAAAACCGCCTTAAGTTTTTCATCACGGAATTTACACCGTATTCAACCATTGGAGTACCGAATTCTTCTGCTACCATTTTCCAATTGCTGTTCATGAAGCTTAGGACAGCTTCGCCTGAAAAGCAATTATCATGTAAATTATAAAGCTTTTACACTTTTTAGTATCGATACTTGGATATTTATTTACTATACTACTACGTCTCTTATTTATAAAATTATTCGTAGCTTGTGTTAAAACATGTTTTACCTACCGATTCCACAAATTTCAAATTCATCAAACGATTAAACACGTTAACGAAATAACGTTTTGATTATTCTTATGGTTTACAAAGTTGTATCTGCATTTAAACGTGAATTAGGTACCTACATAATTATATTACAGAGAAGGTTGGTATAGACTAATTAACTAAGTGGATATGTCCGTCAAACTAAACAAATATTTATGAGATGGATGGTACCTTGCGTATTTATTATGGACACTTCAGTCGATCAGTATCTTATAATAACTTATAACAATATTACCTATCCCAGAGTATGCCTTTTAGTATACAGGGTGTAAGGGACAGCCCTCCGCAAACTAACAGGGTGCATTCAGCTACTCATTTGGAATCATATTTCACCGGAAATATTCTCAGGATTTTGTTTTTCCTTTTTCAGTTACTATTCCTTTATTTCAATGTAAAATTATATTCTCTGTATACAGCACTCCTTTTATGTAAATAAAACAATCAAAATAAAAAAAATCAGGAATGTATGTTGAAATACTCGGCGACCGAAGGCTCGCTGCGCTGCCGTTCGCTAAGCGCGTTTTGCCCCGGTAACGATACATTGCATGTGAGGTAATAAAACAAATCAAGTTTATTAGATACCCATAACGTTCCTGAAATAATTTCATGTATCGGTCATCTTGTATGATATACTGAATTCACCCCATCAGTCTGCGGAGGGGTGTCCCTTACACCCTGTATACAAATAATAAACTGCCAATAGATACAAATATGTAGGTAATGAGAATTAGGTATACGTGGGATTCATGGATAAATTTTTCAACAATTTTAGGAACATGACCAAATACCAACATGTAAACCTAAAATCTATGACAGCTTTAATTAATTTAAACATATATACTTAAATACATAATGATACGAATAACAAGTGTAGATAAACGTGTTTGGGAGTAGATACTTACTTATTTCGGGACTTCCTTTGAAAAGGTTCGTCATATTGTAGCTGACTCTGCCATCATAACTATGGTCAATATTCAAACTCGTAATATCCAAGTACCTTTGTCCATCGGAATTAACTTTGGACCCCAACTTAAGTATACCGTGTAGTTTGATGTTATCTGAAAAATATAGGTATCTACATCAACACGATGGAACAAATGGATATTCTAATCATAAAACAACTCCAGTTACAAAAATGATCTAAAGGAATCGATATCATCAAATTTATGAATGCTTTGAAAGTTAAATAGAGAGTTGTAAAGAAATCCTCTTATGTTAGGTAAGTTAACATCAGTCATCAAAAGAATATTAAAGACAGAAAACTTACCGCACTTAATAGTAGATTCTCCATCTCCATCTATCCGGAATATGAGAAGACGTCCTGAAGATTTGTATTTTCCTTTGATAGTCAAGTTACAATGCAGTTGAGTTTCTACTGTGTTTTCTTCATATCTGCAAACATTTAAAATTCAAGAGTTTATAAAGTTGTTTGTGGCTCGTTTCTTTGTGGCTTAATTTTTTTATGACTGATTGCGCAGAAATATAATTGAGTAGTCATCGCAATTTTTTATGCCATAGGATTCAAGTTGTTAATGTTAATAAAAGTACCTTGCGAAATCAACAATGCAGTGTTTCAGTCCTTTTGCGTTACCATCAGTGAAATCTACTTCGATACCTCCAGGTAATTCCAAATTCAATTGCTTCATTATGTAAGGATCGAAAGCATCGATGCCTAGTTCAGGAATTCCATTTGCAATAGCTGGCAAAGCCGCTTGGATGGATTCCTTCAAACATCCTGGTGACATATCTTTGCATGGTCTTCTGAAAGGGACTGTAGGGGTAGGGACGTGATAAATCAGTGTGAAACACAATTAAATCACAATAATTCTTTTAGGATCGAGGCACCATCAGTGGTTCCTGTTTTGCGATCTACTGAGGGTTGGTAATTTACACCAAGTAAATAGCATAAGACTGAATATTGTACCTACATAATTTATGATCGTTATATTGAGTTAGGAACAAAGTATATTTATTTACCTAAGACTAAATCGGACTGTGTACAATAGCGTAAAATAAATAAATATTAAATGATCATTATGGGTTGCTGAAGATCAAGCAAGGAAATATGTAAAAAAATAAAAACTTACTTGAAATTGCCGACGAAAATCCAACAATTGATGCTAGTGAAACAATATAAAATAAAATGGCGCTGTCCATTTTCTTAAGCTTTAATAAATTATACTTGGAGTTGATCTACGAAGCCAGGTCGTCACCAACTGATGGGCAATAGAATGCTTGCGCCAAATATATATTAAAAAAATATGTAATTATGCCTCATTTGCAATATTGCGGTAAATGATGTCATAAGGCTAATTTACGTAACAGGTTTCCAATAAAATAGTCTAATTAGTCTTAATCGGTGAAAATGATTTTGCTATAATGACCTCTACATGTTTCTTTGCCTGTATCTGTTTCATTATTAAACCTAGCATCTAGATCGAGATTTTTTATTTTTCTAGTCTAGGTCAGAGGTGACAGAGACAAAGTCGACGATGGAGCGAGCTTACCCAGAAGAAGCCTGTTCACACTCACTTTGAAGAGATCGGGGTTGTATGCGTTCGGAAACACAGACGTCTTCGTCAGTTTTTCGGTTTATTTACTACATTGCGCTATTTAATATTATACAGGGCCCCTCCGGATCCGTAAACGGTATTCCATTGCCTCACAACCGGGCAATCAACCCGTCCCAATATAGTATTCAGAAGGCTGTTGGTGCTACCCCGCACGCGGCGCATCAGGGAGGCCACTCTTTTCTGAACTATTGCCCTAAAGCAGTCAGTGCTGGCCTTAGCAAACATACCTGATGCACTGCAAAACCGAGGCAACCCCAACAGCATCCTAAAACCAATATTGTACAGGACAGGTTTAGTGAGTGCCTGAGTTGTCGTCGGTCCAAAAATAATAATTAATACATCTTCAGGAATTGTAAAACCGAATTGTAGATGACGAATTTGGGCCTGCGATTGTGGTTGATGTTCATTTCAGTGTTGTAAGGGATGCCGCTGTGGTTGTTGTTGTTGTGGGTAAAGTAAATAACGATGCACTTGCAGTGCTTCGTGATGGCGTGGTAACATGATCCTTGTTTCCAATAATATCTTGTGTGCTGTCAGTTCCATCAGTACCAAGATCAAATTCATCGACCCACCGTGATTTGTGTTTGCAGTCTACCTCTGAAATATGTATACAATACTTGTTATAAATTAGAGTGATTTGTAAAGCAGTATTAGACTAGTTAATTAAAATGTATCTAGAAGGGAAACTTATCAACGCCGCAAAATTTAGAGCAATGTAAGTTCCCATGATTCATCTGTCCCACAAACGGGATCACATTCCGTCGTAACCAGACAGCGTCGTATACAGCACAATACATCAATAAGAGATTTGATACAACATAATAATATTAAGTAAGTTGCTTATACGATGATCAGGGGGCCAACCACCACCTCTTAAAGCAGTATTATTTTAATGTTACTTCAGTGTGAGAAAGAGATGAAGCTATACAGGACGTCTAACTCCATCTCTTTCCCACACTCAAGTAAGATTACAATAATACTGCTTTAAGAGGTGGTGGTCTAGCTCCTGTATCGTAGAAATACGAACATCTATACATAATTACTTGTCCTGACTGACTGATTCATCAAGGGAGAGCCTAAACTGCTGCGGCTACAAACTTGAAATTTTGGCAGTTGTTGCCTTTTAAGTTGTAAGCATCTACTAAGGAAGGATTTTTGGAAATTCGACCTTTAACTTGGCTATATAGCTAAACTCCGCAGATGCGATGGGTATCAATATCTAAACACGATAAAATAATGAATAAAAAGATTTGATGTTTTTTTTGGGAGGTCAACGACCGCTATTAGTATTGTTACTTGAAGTATGAGTTGAGAAAAACGGTTTTCTTATGTTACATCGTGTTTATCGATACCCATCACGTCAGTGAAGTTTACACGAAAAAAAACAGATTTCTTAAACTTATATTTCAACAATGACTACGGTCGATGACCCCAAAATAAAATTTTGTTTTGTTTTATCATTTTTATACAACGTGTATCTGGATGTACGACATTAAATGAAAACGAGCACAGTACTAATCCATCGAAACATTTTAAAATACGAAGATTAGTAGGTACTTAATGGAAAATTTAAAAATTGCAGTTTTCAAACAAAATAAATAGCAGAATCAACTGCATGAAAAGTAAACACGCTTTATCTACGAAAAGTCATTGACCAACGATGCGGTGCGGGGCGTGGCGGCGGCGGTGCGGGTCGCATGTAGGTAGGCGCAGGCACTTTAGTAGGAGAACAATTCAAACGCAGAGAATAGAATCATATGTTTTGCACAGGATCATGACCTTACAATGTTTACCTATTATTATTACGGACTCAGATCTACATCATGTTGAAAAATAATTTCCTGTGGCTAAAGTATTCATTGGATTTGATTGATTTTTTGTATACGGGTAAACAACATGATTCTCTTTACGTGGTTTAAAGGAATGTCAATCGCCCTGTTCCACCTTGTATATCGATATCCATCGCGACTGCGGAGTTTAGCTAGCTAATTTAAAATAACCCTGTATATTACGTTAGTATTGTTAGTTTTTAGGATTTTTTATCCTCCAGTAATCATACATCAATCCGCGCGCCGCTCCTCGGATACTATGTTACTATAGTAAGAGAAGACATTGTTTACCTGGATTAACACATAGGGTACTTTTAATCCCGGAAGTACGTTTCCGTGGTAAATTTTCCATCCACGCGGGTGAAGCCGCGGGCAAAAACTAGTACTTAATATGACAGACTACCGGAAATAAATATACGTACATACATATGTATATTACTAGAAATATTATAGTTGGCTAAATTAACACAAGCATACGGAAGGTAATTCTGACTGACTGCCGATGTCGGCTGTCATGTGCTTCGTACTGAAGCTGTGATAATCCGATTTAAAGGACTACACAGGTAACCTGGATAATTACTTATTCGGTTGGCTAGTGTGCAGTGACTACGCGTTTTGTTTTTCTGACGGCAACTGTGCTATTCTGAAGAATATTTTATGATAAATATTTGGTGCTATTTACAAAAGATCTTCAAGGGAAAAAATAAAGGAATAAAGAGAAAAACAGGCATATTTATTTTTCTATTATAGCGAAATCTTTTCTGTTTAGCCTATATAATACCTTGTAATTTGAGGTTTAAGGTCTTTTCTATTGCCCACTTTTTTAATCGCACATAACAATTCAGTCGCTTTGGATAGGTTAACAAATTGCATTATCAGTATCTCGTACACATAATATTAAATAAAGTTTTTAACCCACTTAGCAGACATAGATTACAATTTCTCTAATTCGTCTATAGACAATGCTTCGAAAAACCTCCTTATGTTTTTCATTACGGAGTTTACACCGTATTGAACCATTGGAGTACCGAATTCTTCAGCTACTATTTTCCAATTTTTGTTCATGAAGTGCAGAACAGCTTTACCTGAAAAGTAACATGTAAATTATAAATGCTTTTACACTTTTTAGTATCGATACTTGGATATTTATTTACTATACTACTACGTCTCTTATTTATAAAATTATTCGTAGCTTGTGTTAAAACATGTTTTACCGACCGATTCCACAAATTGCAAATTCATCAAACGATTATCCTAAATACAACGTTTTGATTATTCTTAATACCCAATATGTTTACAAAGTTGTATCTGTCTTTAAATGTGAATTAGATATAATTATATTACAGAGCAGGGCCCTAATTCACTATGACCACTTAGTAATTCCTTACTTCGAAATCACGTCAATTCCTTAGCTAATTACGACATCTGCTAATAACGTATTCTCTATGACACAATGAACGAAACCGCGCGAAATAAACGCGATGTTGGCGTGGTTTGAACTGTCAAAATCCCACGCTTGCGTTTGTGTCGAAAAATTTGAAGATTGTGTGTTTGTGTCGGGTGTAATTCAGCCAAATTTATATTGTAGAAGGTAAGAAATAATTGTTTTTCGTATATACATACACCAGGGACATTGTAATGTCATGCTTTATAAGTACATTATATAATATTGTCGAAAATGCTTTCTATGTGACCACACTAATATTAGATTAGATACCTTGATTTTATTCACTTTACTAAATATTATCCATATTTTATAGAAAAAATTCCAAAGTTAATTAATTAAATAATAATTAATGTTGTTTAATAATTATTGTTTAATTTTATAATAATGATTGGACATACATACTTTTTTTTTTTTTTTTGTGGATGGGAAATCATCAAATGACTTCTCCCGCTCTGGGCGGAGCGGGAGGGCGTGTCAGACTTTTACTGACTAAAACCCACCCGTGTTCCTTCTGTTGCCTGTGCCGGGGCCACGGTAACTCTTTCGAACATCCCGCAACCCTAGCTGGCATCGGCCCTAGCGGACCCCGTCAATAGTGCTGACATCTCTTTGAGGCGCGCGTGGAACACGACGCGCCGTCGACTCGGGCCTGGTCCTTACCGGACGGCGAGCTACCCATTGCTCGCCGTCCGCAAGCCCGCGCCTACGGTGGCCGGGAATCGGCTGCCGATTCCCGACGCCCAGGGCGTCTCCTGCGGCGACTAGGGGCGTGAGGGTGCAAAGCTTGCCTCTCCCTCACGCGTCCCGCCTCCTCCTTCACGAGCATTACTGCTTCAAGCTATTTTAAGCTTAACACTTACATACTTACATATATACTTAAGGACATACATACTTAAGTTTATAATTATTGTGAATTGACTAATGGGATTTAATGTAAATTGTGTAATTGAGTCCGTTTTACTTGAAAAATAAATGATGATGATGATGAAAGTAACTAGTAAAAACTTGTATAAAATAGTGTAGGTGGCAAATGATAATACTTACGATTATTCCCTTCAATCCTCAAAACAAATAAAATGTACCTACATGTAAACAAAATCACTCAGACAACTCTAGAAAACAGACACAAGTACGTTCAAAAATTTTAACACTGCTGTCAAATATTGTCATTGTATGTTTTTGTTAAAAAATTTCCAATAGATTTAATAACCTAAAATTGCGTTTTTAATGTCATAAATAATAATAAAATATAATAAAAAACGATACTTTAGGCATTATTGATGTTCAAAATGGAATATTTGCAATTACTAGTTTTAAGATCAAATACTGTCGAACAAAATATCAAAACGCACGCGTTATTTCATAATGTGCCATAGACAATTTGTCTTGCAGAAATTTCGATTCCTTGCCGCGTTACATGGTTTTCGACAAGACACGACATGGTTTGCACGTGGTAAGATATAAGCGGGGAATAATAATTACCATACAGAATTGGGGCCCTGGTTGGTAAAGACTAATTACTTACTATATGTATCTATTTAGATTCAATCAATATTGAACGACGTTGATGTCTGTCCAAACTAAACAATTATTTACGTGATGGATGGTAACCTTGCGTATTTATTATGGACATTTCAGTCTATCAATAATCTTGTAATAACTTATAACAATATTAACTATCCTAGAGCGTGCCTTCGAGTACCTATATATAAATGAAAACCTGTTATACAAATAGGTATACATAGGACGACATAGGTAATGAGGATGAGGTATGAGAAAACAGAGAATGGGAAAACTGCAACAATTTTAGGAACATGACAAATATTAACTCATAAACAATAGTGAATTAAATAAAAACTGAAATATATTTCTTTAATTTCAACTAAAGATACATATGTAAATACATAGTTATATGGATAACGAATGTAAATAAATATTTATAACCGACTTCAGAAAGGACGAGAATGTTTGTTTTCTCAGTACTCCGTCGTTTATAAACCGATTTGAAAAATTATTTTTTTTATATGAAATGATTCTACTTCCAGATTGGTCACTTCAAAATTTCGTCAAGTTCTGATGAATGGTTTTTGAGTTAGCTTCAATAATACGTATTTTTTCCACTTAGTGTATGTTGATGATGTTATAATAATTTCCTGTCCCTGGTTATTTACATTTTATACACACGACTTTGTGTGGGTTAGGCACCACAAATAAAAGGTGAAAAATAAAAACTTTTTTGCAAAAAAAAACACTGCAAAGTGAAAAATAACTTTAATTTCGGAAGTCGATGGCAAAAAACGAAAATACGAAAGCCTGACTTCCGAAATTAAAGTTATTTTTTTACTTTGTAGAGTTTTTTTTTGGAAGTCCGTTGTTTTTTAGGAGTAGGTACTTACTTATTTCGGGATTTCCCTTGAAAAGGTTCGTTATACTGTAGCTGACTCTGCCATCATAACTATGGTCAATATTCGAACTCTTAATATCCAAGTACCTTTGTCCATCGGAATTAACCTTGAACCCCAACTTAAGTATACTGTGTAGCCTGATGTTTTCTGAAAAAATATAGGTATTTACATCAGCACGATGGAACAAATGGCCATAGAGGAAAACTTCGTGTACTGTCGAAATATATTTGGTAAACGTCGATTAGGGGTTACTTTTAATTGACTTTTGTATTATAGCTCCATCGCATAATCGCGTATAATTACAAGGTTAATAAACATTACTATAGAGGCATGGTGAACAGGGTGTAAAGTTCACTCATCCTCCATAGAAAAGGGAGGATCCTCCGACCAGACGGTGTTGTGTCTGGTGGGCTACTGCCCGACGGTTGATGTTGGGATGTTGTATATATGCTAGTCGCGCGGTAAACTCTGTTTGCGCGATGCAGGATTTTGCGTGACGTCAGTGTGACGCGTTCCATTGTGGCGATGCCGCCACATCACTCCCCTCCGGAGACCGGAGGTCGATAGTGGGCTGAGTCGTGTATCTTGCGATGCTTGCCAGGGCCAGTTGAGGTTCCAATGAGTCGGAACCGGGTGCCGCATAGTTCGCGGTGAGTCGGAACTGTCTGCGGAGATGCCCCCAGTGAGTCGGGGTGGCGCTGCGTTATGCTCCAGTGCGTTGGATGTGGTACAGCGCCGGGTTGAGGCTGACTGCTGGCGTCGACCAGGAGAGGTTTGAAGGGCTCTGCTTGTTGACCGGCCGAGAGTGCAGTGTGCTGTGCCAAGGTTGCTGATGAGGCTGAGGGTGATGACCAGGTATGCGCGGTCGCTGCATGCTGGTGGTCAGGATACCCGTTGTAGCCGTGGGTGCTGGCTGGCTGTGTGACTCGCTGCTCGAAAGCTCGAGGAAGTGATGCTGATAACGTCACGCTGTAGTAGTTGCACGAAGGCTGCGCTGACGTTCATGTTCGGGGTCACCAGTATAGAGGCATGGTGAACAGGGTGTAAAGTTCACTCATCCTCCATAGAAAAGGGAGGATCCTCCGACCAGACGGTGTTGTGTCTGGTGGGCTACTGCCCGACGGTTGATGTCGGGATGTTGTATATATGCTAGTCGCGCGGTAAACTCTGTTTGCGCGATGCAGGATTTTGCGTGACGTCAGTGTGACGCGTTCCATTGTGGCGATGCCGCCACATTACCAAAAAAACCAACCCCAGTTACAAAAATGTTCTAAAGGAATCGATAATCATAATCAAAGAATTTATAAATGCTTTGAAGGTTAAATATAGAGTTGTAAAGAAATTCTCTTATATTTAGTAAGTCAACATCAGTCTTATAAAGAGTATTAAAGACAGAAAACTTACTGCACTTAATAGTAGATTGTCCATCTCCATCTATCCGGAACATGAGAAGACGTCCGGAAGATTTGTATTTTCCTTTGACAGTCAAGTTACAATGCAGTTGAGTTTCAAATGTGTTTTCTTCGTATCTGCAAACATACAATTCAAGCGTTTATTTAAGCTGTTTGTGTCTTTATTATGTCATAGGATTTACATTATAAATGTTAATAAACGTAGGTACCTTGCGAAATCTACAATGCAGTCTTTCAGTCCTTTTGAGTAACCATCAGTGAAATCTATTTTGATACCTCCAGGCAATTTCAAATTCAGTTGCTTCAGTATGTAAGGATCCAAAGGTTCGATGCCTAGTTCAGGAATGCCATTTGCAATAGCTGGCAAAGCCGCCTGGATGGTTTCCTTCAAACATCCTGGTGACATATCTTTGCATGGTCTTCTGAAAGGGACTGTAGAGACGTGATAAATCAGTGTGAAACACAATTAAATCACAATAATTATTTTAGAATCGAGGCACGATCAATGATTCCTGTATTGAGAGTTTATCTACTTGGCATTGGCAAGTTACACCAAGTAAATAGCATAAGATTGAATAGGTGTTGTATCTATACAATATGATAATTGAGTTAGGAACAATAGTAGATTATAAAGGGTGTCCAGCGGGAATTTTCAAGTTTAAATTATCGTTACTCGTTTGTTGGTGGCGCTTGGGGCTCGGGAGGGGTAGCGTTCGTTGCGTGATCTTTGCGGATTTGATAGTAACCATGAGTCATTGGTCGGGAGCGCACCGCGCGTTTGCGGTGGAACAATATTTGAAATGTGGTGAATCGTTGATTCGAGCGCGTCGTGCTTTCTGTTCCCACTTTGATAAACGGCAATTAAACGATTGTCCGAGCTCGCAGCTTATCTGGTCATGGGAACAAATATTCCGACAAGACGGAACAATGGTTAATAGGCCGCCTCCAGGTTCGTCCACGTTAGCAGCAACGCCAGAACGTGTGGCAGAGATGCGACAAGTAATCATTAGAAATCCAAGGGAATCTGTGAGATAGATTGCCGCCTCCACAGGCATAAAAAGTCAACTGTGCATGTGATTTTCAAAAAAACATCTA
The DNA here is from genome assembly GCA_947568875.1 of Fissipunctia ypsillon. Taxonomy (NCBI): domain Eukaryota; kingdom Metazoa; phylum Arthropoda; class Insecta; order Lepidoptera; family Noctuidae; genus Fissipunctia; species Fissipunctia ypsillon. The sequence continues at coordinate 7,646,588 of OX387643.1, forward strand.
AAACTTCTTCCTTTCAAAATGCAGATCGTCCAAAAACATAATGACAGCGATTATGTTTTAAGAGAAACGTACGCAAGAACGATGTTGGAACGTTTTCGGACCCACAGAACGCTTGGAAACATACTGTTTAGTGATGAAGCCCATTTCCACATCGGAGGCTACGTAAATAAACAAAATATGCGTTACTGGAACCCCACTAATCCAAGGGAATGGCATCAGAATAGTTTACACTGCCCTAAAACGACGCTATGATGCGCGATTTCTGCTAATGGAATAATCGGCCCATATTTTTTCAGAGTGAAACTGTCACTTCCTCGGTATACTGCCGCATGATTGATGAGTTTTTGGTACCGCAATTGCAAGTGTTTTACGGTCGCATCAATTTGACTCCTTTTCAACAAGATGGGGTTACTCCACACACTACCAGGGTCTCCATGTCTAAATTATGGGAAATTGTCTCTGGAAAATTAATAAGCAAGTACGGAGACATAACCTGGCCTCCACGATCGCCAGATTTGACGCCTTGTGATTTTTTCTTGTGGGGTTACCTTAAATCAAAAGAGTACTGTAATAATTCCCGCACCATATCTGCCCTACAAGAAAATATCTGACGTGAAATCGCTGCTATGCCCACAACGCTTTGCTCGCGCATAAGTCCAATATGAGAGTTCGCTTTCAATAGTGTATTGCGAGAAATGGAGGTCATTTGGATGATATTATTTTTAAGAAATAATATCCGCAGATCCTTCTTACATTTTAAAACTATAATAAATGTTCTATAATTATTCGTTTGATTTTTATTTAATTTCAAAATCGAAAAATTTCCGCTGGACACCCTTTACAACAAGTGAAAAAAGAGAATTTAATTCGAGAGACTAAGTTGGATCCCGAGAGCAGCGAAGGATTCTAGATTAGAATCCTGAGCGGAACGAGACATACAAAGATCGTAATGAATTTTTTCACACGAGTTGTGTACTCTACTTTTTACCATTGAATACGAGAAAATAATTAGTAGTATAGTATTTATATTTATCACATTTTATTATATGTACACTCGCTAATTAGCATAGAATATATGCTCCAAAGTGCATCTTGGACTTGGTTAATTCGTTGAAATAGTTAAGAAATATATGCCTTTGTGAAAAAACGCATTTGATCCATCGACAACAGTGAATAATAGGTACTCTTTTAGTCACTGAGTGAATAAAAACATTTTGAATTTGGAACAAGCACGACAAGGATTACAAAAAATAATTAAAAGTGGTGATAGTACCTACCGGCTGGCTAAATGGAGCTAGCTATTCCATAGAGCAATACAATAAAAAAAATCCCGCCAATTTTAGTTATGTTCTTTTCTATTATCGTGAATTGTTTTTTATCTGTCATCGTGGTTGTTATACGTCATTGGAAAATCTATTAACATAATTATAATAAAATGAGTTCTTCCAGTGACGAAAATGCGACACTGACTCCAGAGCCATTTCATTCTAAAGCAGCAATTATCGTCGATATACTCGTACCTACTACTATCGCAGCCAATGATAAAAAGTAGAGTACACAACTCGTGAAAATAAAGAATTCATCTCGGTCCTTGTATTCCTCGCACCGCTCAGGATTCTAATCTAGAATCCTTCGCTGCTCTCGGGATCCAACTTATTTAGTCCCTCGAATTAAATTCTCTTTTTTCACCCGTTGTATAATCTATTATTAATCTATTATTAATAATTGTAACGCAATCCTAATGTTTGGCAAGTGAACGTTTAAACAATAACTTGTTTACCAACTAGTACTTATACCAATTTTTATGTAGTCAAATATTTCAGTTGGAATAACACATTTTACGCAAAGTAAATTAAGCCAAATATTTAGTATCGTCGTTATTTATATCGTTTTTTTTTTCTATATAATCTAGTCATTCCTGGCACTCGCCGACTGCTGCCGCGGCACCGCTCGCTTCGCTCGCTCGGCTCGTGCGTAAGAGGTCATAGTTTTAACCTAACCTAACCATTTTTTTTTTTAAATAATATATCTTAATTTTTTATTATATAATTCCCAAAAAAATTTTTTTTTGCCTTTATATTTTTGTCATAACAAATCATTTGACCAAACGTTTAGTGTCTAAAGATTGTTTGCTGCAATAAATCATTTGATTAAAGACAAAATTCCTTAATGGCATTATCCTTGGTAATGTTCTGCCAAGTAAAAATTTGACCAAATGAAAATGTGCGTACTAAAATCATTCCGAATATTTTAGACAACATATACGTCTGTGTATATGTTGTCTCGTTTAAGAGGTGTGTCTTGGAGGACGTATAAATTAGACACATTATTACGGTGCCCCTGTGCACCGTAATATTACTTTATTGAGCTTATGACAAGCTCAAAATATAAATCAATCTTACAATATGTCATATTTGAAACTATTCTATTTGCTACTTGCCGTTCGAATGTGTCCATAGGCAAATACTTAGCGGCCTGTTCCACGTGAGGTTGTCACCGGCATTAAACCTCTACAGTACTGTCATATGTACTGCGCGCTCACTATCCATACCTCATTGGTATAAAAAAGGTTGCTAAAATTTGTTTGGGTAGTGAAATTTTGGCAAAATCTTTTCGGCAAAACGGCAGGATCCCGATGATTAATGGGTGGCTGAGGCTCAAAATAGGAAATACGTAAAAAAATAAAAACTTACTACTAACTTAATAAAAACTTACTTGAATATGTCGACGAAAATCCAACAATTGATGCTAGTGAAACAATATAAAATAAAATGGCACTTTCCATTTTCTTAAATTCTAATAAAATCTATACTCGAAGTTAATCTAGGAAGCCAGGTCATCACCAACTGATGGGCAATATCACTTTTGAGCCAAATATATAGGCTGACTGGTAATTAGTGACCGATACTTAAACATATGATTGTACTCATGATAACAAACAACTTTTTTATGGGACCAAAACTGAAATCGCGAAAAAAATCAGCTGTTCCTTACATTTATGTTCGCATAATTCGTCAAAATTTAAATTTAGAGCAATGTATGTTCCCAAGGTTATTGTAGGTAAGATGTTGTTTTGCCCGAAGGGTTAGGCAGATCGAGTAGCTTAAACACCGTACACAAAAACGTATCTGGTTATAAAAATATTCCATAATGACAATAATATTAATTAAATAGTTATTCATCATCCTCAGAATGAAATGAGAAATTATGGGAAAATGTAAAGTAGATTCATTTTTAAGTGAGGAGTCCCTTATTAGTTGGGTATGGTGAATATTTATTACATTTTATAAATAGTGGAGAATGTATTTTACATTTTATAGCACCTTTAATCAAATAGATATCGTCGCTAACATTACACGTAATTTCTTATACATAAACCTCACCTTCGCCACAACTTAGATCGCATTTCGCATATTCATATAGGTCACAAGATCTTTCCCACAAACAGGGATAAAGGATGCGGTTATACGGCATAGTCTCATACACCGCAGGAAGTCAGACAATGATGTGGTACGTCCATGGAAAGGTGTTGTAGTGATCGTTGTGGGAGGAGGCGTTTCATCACCGTCATCATAATAACAAATGGGTGGTGGACACGCAGATCTGCGTACTAAAGTCACGTCTGTAACAATATTGGAAAGAGTATAAGAAATAAATGGATGGGCCGACACATGCCAAAAGATTTGGTATAACAATATTATTAAGTTGCTTATATTGATCTGTAGAAACATGAAAATAACACATAAAAACACGGAACTCGGCACTTGCTAAAAACAGGTACTCTGCATTCAAAGAAATAATGTATTATATTCAACGTTGTAAACAAAATCTTAAGGATTATACAGCGCTTTAGTAACAGGATAACTTGAGCAAAATAGACCTGTTTTTCTCAAAATTTCGCTACCAACTTTGATGGAACAAGGGTGGAAAAAATGTCGGACTTGTTTTTCCCAAAAATCATACCATACTATTGAAATTGCTGTATATTTTCTAACAAATAGATGACTTATGCTTATTTCTTATCCGCAAAAATGCCAAAAACGATAAATCACAAAATTAACGAGAAACCTTACTAATAACAAAAATACTTTAGAGTTTAGACTGAGCTACTTCAAGATTGACTTCATGTTTGATTTTCAAGGTTTAAAAGATGTTATGTTTAACATTTGTAAGCTTTTTTCTTCGTTTGTTAACTCGCTTTGACTAGAACCCCAATTCTCGTAATTAAAAACGTTCAAAATCTAGTCGCAATCTCATCTCGGCGACAATCAAATGTCAAAATTACGGGAATTGTCCCTCAGGTCAGTGAGTCAGTGACGGGATTATAAATCATACCTAATTAAAACCAGTGCCCGTTTTACTTACTTAAGTATTATGAGGTGGCTTGCAAGGAAGTTTCGAGTGATGGTGGTCGTAACGATCACCGTAGTCTTCGTAAAATAAGTATAATTATGAAACAGCCATGTTATTTTGTATTTTTTTTTTGTGTCACAATTTTTCTCTACTCCTTTCGTCGTCAACATCGAGGATGAGTAATTAAGAGAAGAATCGGAGTTTATCCCGTGTTGAGTTGTCAAAATTCGAGAAATAACTTAGGTGTCATGTTAGGGTTTGTCGAGAAAACATCAAGTTTGACAGAACGCGTCGAATATTTTATATGGCAGAGCTCTCAGAAAACAAAAAAGTGACAGAAATTGACGACAATTACTCACGCGAGAGTGAGTAGTTGTCGCGTGTGTCGCAGCCCTGCAGCAGGTCAGTGACGGGAATATACAACAATTCCTAATTAAAACTAGTGCTGATTTTACTTACTTGTTATGAGATGGCTTGCAAGGGTGTTTCGAGTGACGGTGACCGTACCAATCACCGTAGTCTTCATAAGACGGTCTAGAACTATCGGAACTGTCTCCTTCGCGACTATAATCATCGAAACCGTAACTATTATCGGTACCGTATCTATCATCGGGACCATAGCTATCATAGCTTCCTCTATCTTCGCTACTATCCCTAGAATCTGATTTATCATCCTATACGCGTGAATTGTCCCAGTGGCCATGTTGATTGCGAGGTCCAAAACTATCATGTGGCCAGTGGTATGGTCATTGGGTGGTCAATGATGATGTGGTCTTTGTGGCAGTCGATGTGAAGGTCTGTTGTGGGACCAGTGGGATGATTCGTGTTTTTTGCGTTGTATTTTTGGACCATAGCCTTGAACAGCTACAGTGCCAAAAAAACACCACCAATGCTGAAAAGCAATGTCGAAGTTCGTTTTAGTCGGTTGAGTTAAATAAAATTGTCTTTATTTACAGCTGCGTACTCAGATTGTGAATAATAATTAATGGTTAATAATTAATGGTAATTAAAAGAAAGTGGATGGTCCACGTTTTCGTTTTCACTTTAAAAGCCATTAAGTGAAGCTATGTCAGAACCAGTTCTAAGTACAACAAATGATAGACAATCTTATACGTCCAGATAACAATACTGATAGAAAGCAATTAACCAATCGTTACACAAAATTATTCAGTCATTAAATTCATCAATGATTGTTGTCATTATTTATTACTATATCTAAATATACATTTATATTGTACCTGCCGAAAACTATTCTCTGTTTATAATCTTAACATAGTACTTAAGAGGGCATTGTAACCCAGAAAAAAACTAAGTTTCACCCGCGCCTCTTTGCCTACCCTCATCAAAAACGACGAAAACGCAATCCCTTTCCGTCAGCAGAAACTTCTAGGTATTTGAATTTGAATCTTCTTTAGTATACGCGAAATAATTAGATGAAACAGCTGGATGGAAAATATGATCGGTGTGTACAAGTAGGTATATTATTCAATATTATTGTGTGGCCGTAATCAGCTACACCCGGCCCGGTTAGACTGAAAGCCGACCCCAACTTAGTCGAGAAAAGGCTAGAGAGATTTATTGTATGACAGTGAATCTGTTGCCAATGCTGGTGTGCTACACATTTAAACGTTTTTATTTACCTGAATATAATATTATTATCTTATATTCCGGTGTTTATTTAACGGTAGGCATTGGTTAAAAGAACCGCGGAAGTACGAGTAGCACTTACACCCTGAAGGTTCCGCCTCAAAGTTGTGCCCGGCTGCCCGCGGCCTCACTCAAGAGGTACAGCGTATGGATTTCCGATTCCGGATTAAAGGACGATTTAACTATTCAGTAAAAAAAAACTTTTGTTAGATTGGAGAGTAGACCGACCTGAATGAAATAATAACTAATATTTCTTCAAGATACGGCCTTTAAATTCTCGGTTCCGAATTGAAGGACAAATTGCACTACCTAGTTGAGAAAATATTCACCTATTCCAATGTGGCGGCACATCTACATTGCCACATTGGAACGCATCACACTGACGTCACGCAAAATCCTGCATCGCACAATCAGAGTTTACCGCGCGACTAGCATATATACAACACCCCGACATCAACCGTCGGGCAGTAGCCCACCAGACACAACACCCGTCTGGTCGGAGGATCCTCCCTTTTCTATGGAGGATGAGTGAACTTTACACCCTGTTCTTCATACCTCTATACATTATACAGGTTGGCCGGAATATTGACGTCCAAAAAAAATCTAGGTCCCTCATATAGTGGGGTATCCGAAACACCTCCATGTATGTATGTTCCGCGACTTTTTTCATAGGTTTCGAATGATGAATTTTTTTTCTGAATTTTTGAGAATTTTCGACTGATCGAAAAAAGTAGAAGACTGTCGAGATTATTTTTGCAACTGAATCTTCATGAGTAGTACTTTTATGCATAAAATAACAAGCTTCATAACTGTGATGAAAGCTATGAAAATGTTGCTCTAATGTCAAAAATTTACTTTCGGTGAATTATGACATAAATTTTCAAATTCTAATTAAAACTCTAAACAGCTGACTTCATGGTTTTACGTAGGCTTCAAGAATGCGCCAGACTCTCAGCTGGCATCTGATTCAGACAGTCATTCAGTATCGGTCTCAGCCCCGCTGGGAACATCTGACCACTGTCCGGTGAAATCCATATCGACCTGCTCTCCTCCAGATGAGAGTCAGCAGACTGGGACGAGATGCAGCACTTTTTTGCAAATTATCCTTGGCGGTAAGTGTGCTTCTCCTTGGGTGACCCCTCGTGCTTTGCTGACGTGGTTGCGGACGTGATTCGGCAGGGGATAGAGAATTTTATTCCATTCTCAGACATCCCGCTCGGTCACAAATACCGGCCTTGGTATAATGCAGAATGCGCCCACGCTGAGACCCAAAAAGAGTCTGCCTACCAAGCCTGGATCAAATCCCGCGACTGCAACTTAGAGCGCGTAGGGTTCGCGCGAGGAAAAGAGCTTTTAATATTGCCGCCAAGTTTTGCAAGCGGGATTTACGTGGGGCACGTTTTGACCATATCGGACGTATTGGGGCCAAGCTGGCTTCGCACCCTCCGGGTAGTAAACAGTTCTGGTCCCTGTCTAAAGCGGCTGAAGCGAATTTCTGTCGACCCACTTTACCTCAATGATAAAACCTGATGGGTCGCTGACTCACTCTGCAGGTGAGAAAGCAAATCTATTTGCATCTCTCTTTGCAAGCAATTCACGTCTGGGCACTGGCTCCAAGCAACTACCTACTGTACCTCATTGTGACTCCTCGATGCCGGAGATCGAGTTCACATTAAAGAGGTCCGAAGAGTATTGTGCAGTCTAGACGTGAACAAGGCCAGCGGGCCTGACGGCATTCTAGCGAGAGTGTTGAGGCAGTGTGCGCCTGAACTGTCTCCTGTTTGTCCTGACACGTTTATTCCGCCTCTAAAAAAAAGGACGATACCAAAATGCTGAAAGCTGGCAAATGTGCAATCAGTGCCCAAAAAGGGCGACCGTGCAGACCCTGCCCATTACCGTCCGATCGCCATTACCTCCATTCTGTGCACGGTTATGGAAAGGGTACTGAACAGTAAGTTGCTGACCTACCTTGAAAACAATGATCTCCTCAGTGACCGTGAATATGGCTTTCACCAGGGACGGTCAACTGGCGATCTTCTTGTGTATGTCACGCACTGCTGGGGCGAGGCCATCGAGAAACACGGCGAAGCACTTGCTGTGTCGCTTGACATCTCGAAGGCCTTTGACAGGGTCTGGCACGCTGGTTTACTCAGCAAGCTTCCTGTGCTGTGCTTATGGCATCCCAACTGATTTTTGTAGCTGGATATCAGACTTCCTTGGTGAACGGTCGACCAGAGTAGTCATTAACGGCTGCTCTTCCGACCTTATGGCTATTGATGCCGGAGTTCCTCAGGGGTCTGTTCTCTCTGCAACTCTTTTCTTGCTGCACATCAATGACCTACTTCAGCCTAGTATTGATTGGTAGCCAGATGATAGTACAGTTTCAGAGAGATACTTGTCCAGCGCAAAAACCAACGGGGCCGAAGTTCGTTCCTTGAGAGAGGCCATGGTAGAGCGGACAGATATGACTTTAAGCCTTGTCTCCCAGTGGGGTGATGACAATCTGGTCTCTTAAAACGTCACCAAAACACAGGCGTGTCTTTTTACCGCTAAAATGAGTCGTTTCGACCAGACTCCTACTTTTCGGGTTCATCTTTATCATAGAGTGAATATATGTATATATATATATCATCTATATAACAGGGTGAAGCGATACTTTACGCCTGGACAGCTTTTAACCCCATACAAAGCGCAAGTCCGATCTTGCATGGAGTATTGCAGCCACCTTTGGGATGGCTCAGCCAAATAACAACTTGCCGCGCTTGACTCGGTGGAACGCAGAGCTAAGAGGCTCATTGGCGACGTAAAACTGGTGGATGCCAAGCTTCACAGCTTGGCTCATCGCCGCAAGGTTGCCTGCTTATCGGTCTTCTACAGATTGTGCTTCTGGGTAAGCTCGCTTCATCGTCGACATTGTCTCTGTCACCTCTAACCTAGACTAGAGTCAAGAGTAAACCTATCTTAAATAAAAAAAAAAAATAATACTTAGATAAATCCCCGCCGAAAACATTTGTGAAAAAGAGACCAAGTTCGGTACAAAAGAAGTACAGGATTGTCGGCTTCACCATTCGGTCGGATTATCGCAGCTTCACTACGAAGCACATGTCAGCCTGCATCAGCAGTCGGAATTGCCTTCCGTAGTGGCTTGCGTAAATTTAGCCAACTATATATTTCTACTTATATATAATTTTGTATTTTTATTTCTGATAGGCCGCCATATTACCTAAATATATTTTGTCAGTTACTCATGTAACGTCGATCAATACACTCAATTGCCTTTACGCCTACTTACTTAATCATGACTGTGCGAGTTAACACTTCATTAGCGTAATGGAATGTTTTTTTATCTTGGGCAATTTGGCTTTCATATAATGGGATATTCCATATTTCAATTCTTGCTGTCATACACTAGCTAACGGACGTCCTTCTTGTAGTAATACTCGTCGAAGAACGCTACTTTATATTAGACATGGAAGACGACAAAGAACAAGACAATGTATCAAATATTGATGGGAAAGAAATGAGTAGCGAAAAAAAGAAAATAATTGACATAATTAACAATGTTAAACCTGAAATAATGCTCGAGTACTGCTATGGAATATTTAGATTTCAACTTGTCGATGGAAACTTACGTCCCCCAAATTGGAAAGTAAAAGTATTTGGAATTACGATTATTTCAATATACACTGCTATATTTTTTTGGTTCTTATTGCTAACTGGAGCGTCGGATTGTATTACTAAGACATATCAATTTTTGAACTCTGTGGACGAAATTCCTTCTTTTGTGGTTATATTTCAATACGCTGCCTCGATGATAGCCGCCAATTTTATCATCAGTTCGATGAATATTCGTATGGTCACTTTGCTTGCGGAAGTAGACACCACGCTGCAAGTGGAAACATGTACGGACTTTTATAAAAGGATGGGTTCAAAACTCAACAAGTACCTAATTTTTCTGATTGTAACTCATATTATCAATGGCGCAGTGGATTTTTACAGTGTACCAAATATCCAGTGGGGAATTACAGTTTTTCTCCTATATTTTATACAGAAATTAGAAGTATACATTTTCTGTACATATATTATCATGGTAAATGGTAGACTGGTCCTTATCAACAGCTATTTAAAAGAATTTATTCAAGAACAAGACAAGAAGAACGTAACAGTTTTTACCGTCAGAGACACAAAAATTAAAAGCGAGAAAATGTTGAATTTCATTGGGCGTCCATCAGTAAGAAATATGAAAATAAGGGACCTGGCCACAACTTATGATAACATCGGGGAAATCTGTTCCATGATTAACGACGTTTTTAACTTCCAGATATTTTTGACCCTTGTGTCTGCTTTTACGTACATAGTTATAACCATGTGGACATCGCTTTCTTTCTACCGCACTTCAGCTGACTATCAAATAAGTCAATTAATAAATAATATGATTTGGTGTTTCAACACCATTTGTAATGTTGGCAACATGTCATTTACTTGTGAACAACTACTTATAACACGCAACGAGACAAGAATACTAGTGAACAAGATAATAATGAACTACGACCTACCGAAGACAATGAGAGTTCAAGCTAAAGCATTTATGGAACTCGTGGAGGCCTGGCCGTTACGCATCTATGTATACGATATGTTTTCTATAGACATTAAGTTGATGTTGAAGTTTATTAGCGTGGCGACGACATATTTAATTGTTATCATTCAAATATCTCATTTCATATAAGCTTGTGCTGTGTGTAACCTTTGAACTGTTCTAAGCATACTTTTAAGTACTTGTGGAGTGTTCTAAGTAATACTAACACGGAAAATATCGATTTCTAGCTTATTGATTTGTAGCAATATTGATAGTGTTCCGTAATCTAGTTCAACTATTTACCTTAAGATAGTTCTCACGTGTAATTTTTCGATTTTAATCATCTTGGATATGTGCTCGCGATGAGTTAAAAATAAAGTTGTTTAAGGCGATTGGTTTCATTTCAATTGATCGTCATCATTAATTAAGTAGAGCTCGTGTTTTCACGGAGGTATCCCGTATCCCCATACCCCTGTAAATCCTTTGCTTTCTAAACCAATAAAATTTGAAAGAGCAGCTCAATATTCGTCTTCAAATCCAGGAACTGATGCTACGTTTTTTTATACGACTTCGGATTACTTAGTCATCATCATCTGCCTAGCCTTTTCCCAACTATGTTGGGGTCGGCTTCCAGTCTAACCGGATGCAGCTGAATACAAGTATTTTACATGGAGCGACTGCCTATCTGACCTCCACAACCCAGTTACTGGGTAATACGATACCCCTTGGTAAGACTGGTTGTCAGACTTTCGGGCATCTGACGACCCGTAACGACTGTCAAAGATACACGAATGACAGCCGGGACCAACGGCTTAACGTGCTTTCCGAGGCACGGAGGGGTCTTGATATGTAAAGATGGTCACCCATCCACGGACCAACCGCGGCAAGCGTAGCTTAACCTGACCGATCGACCCGTGCGGCTGTTATTTCTTAGCCACAAGCCCCTCGGTTACTTAGTAAACTTCTTATATAGATGCATGGCTTGAAGCAGTCATCTTACAGTTCGGTCATAGACTACTTTATAAACTATAGTTACGGAAACTTTTAAAATATCAGTCATCCTATCACAAAACCGAGTAAGCTTGGCTATCGAAAATTTTTGTTCAGTCTTATAGCGCAGTAAGTATGTATAGGTATATTGTAGGCTAGATAAACAATACCCCGAACCTCTGTAGGTCCGCTTGTCTTTTAATCCTGATACTTCACATCAATTAGTATCATAAAAATGACATTACATAACATAACATCACGCCTGTATTCATCGAAGGTTAGGCAGAGGTGTACCTATAGTACACCCACATTTCGCCAGTTATATTTTTTAGTCCCATGTAATAAGGGGCGAGCCTGTTGCCATCAACCGGGCACAAATCCAGACTCCGGGCTGCTACTGAGAAATTCCCGATGAAAAATCCCAGGACCTCATGCTCAGCAGTAGCGCTTACAACCACAAGACCAGCCAGGCAGTCATCTATCATAAAAATAAAGCCTGAGAATAGACATTGTTCTTCCTGCACAGTGAATACTTTCTCTCAGTGAGATCACTCCAGCTACTATTATCAGCCAGCCACTATCGGTCCTTGAGCGCAATAACAAATCAGCATGGATTTATGTTAAATGTTTCGAAAACAGTTTTATACAATTTTGTGTAGATATGATATCATAATTATGTCTCATGACTCGCCACGAACATAAAACCACCATGATGCCACCATCATCACACAGAAAATAACTCATTATCGTGATTAGATCGTAGACAGCTGAGCAATAGAGATTAGGACACATGAATATTAATATCTTTTCAAGCAAACAAGCCTTAATTATAATAATGGAACTTAATATAAATATGGCGATGACAAAAAGGTAACATTAGTCATATCCGAATATTCAACATCGAAGAAACGTTTCGGTTCCGTAAAATCAATTAATAAAACTGACAACATGGAAGCTGAAAAGGAAGAAAAAAATAAATCTAATTCGGGAGAAAAGCGCAAAATGATATGTGATAGTAAGAAGCAAATTGTCGACACTATAAATGTCATAATTATAATTGAATATATCCACGGAATATTTAGATTTTCTCATGTTAATGAAGAGTTACGACATCCTAATTGGAAAATGAAAGCATTTACAGTTTTTGTCATCTCAACATATATTATTTTATTTGGATCATACTTTACTTTCCCGACTACCTGTACAAATTACGACAGCGGCAATTACGTCCAAACTGCTGACAAAGTTCGCATCACAATAATGTTCATCCAATACGCTCTATGTACGATAGCAGCTTCTTTCTTTGTGAATAGAAATAACATTCGCGTTATAACTACTCTTGCTAATCTGGACACCATGTTGCAAGTCGGGAAATTCAGTAAGTTTTACAGCCAATCACGTTTTGAAACATATAAGTACATGTTTCTTGTTGTTACCAGCCAATTTACTACCAGCCTCTTAGATTTTTTTACTGTAGGAGATATAGCATGGGCAATCGCTTCTGTGCCCTTAAATTTTGTGCAAAAGCTGGAAATTATAACTTTTTGTAAATATGTCGACCTGCTGAGGCGAAGATTGATAATGATTAACAAGTATTTAAAAACATTTGTGGATGACCAAGACCAAGACAGTGCTACCGTTTTTACAATAAGATGCAGACCAGCTCAAACTACGGAGAGATTCAATTTCATTGGACATGCTTCGGAGAGTAATACTAAAATACGAGACATGGCAAAGTTGTATGATGTTATTGGACAGATTGTTTCCATGATTAATGAGGTGTTCAACTTTCAGATCCTTACGATTCTTATGAGTATTTTCATATTTATCATTATTATCATGTGGACATGTCTCTACTATTACAGGACATCTATTAATGACTTAGGTCTGTTGATGAATGTAATACTGTCTTCTTTTATTTGGATTTGCTACGTGGCCATGATATCAATTGCTTGTGAACGATTGCTGTTAGTACGCAACGAAACGAAGATTCTTGTTAACAAGATAATAATGAACTACGACCTACCGAAGACAATGAGAGTACAAGCTAAAGCGTTCATGGAACTCGTGGAGGCCTGGCCGTTACGCATCTATATCTACGATATGTTTTCAGTAGACATAACGCTGATGTTAAAGTTTATAAGCGTGGCGACAACTTATTTAATTGTAGTCATTCAAATATTTAACTTCTTTTAGATTTAATTCGATAAAATTCAAAGATTGTATTGTTTCAGGACAGTATTGTAATTATACCTAATCTGCCGATATCATTGGTTGCGTGGTGTTAGAAATAAAAGCTTTGTGTTTAAAATCAATTATTTTATAACTCTTTTCCTTTTGTCTCCTTACCATAATATGCTCAAGGTTTGAGGCCTTTACTACAGACCAGTTTTTTCTCACACATAACAATTCAGTTACTTTGTATACATAATACGTTTTCAGTATCTCGTACACATAATTTGAAATAAAGTTTTAAACCATTTTGGCAAACATAAATTACAATTTCTTTAATTCGTCTATAGACAATACTTTGAAAAGCCTCCTTATGTTTTTCATCACGGCATTTACACCGTATTCAAATATTGGACAACCGAATTCTTCTGCTACCATTTTCCAATTGCTGTTCATGAAGTTTAGAACAGCTTCGCCTGAAAAGCCAATAACATGTATATTATAAATGCTTTTACACTTTTTAGTATCGATACTTGGATATTTATTTACTATACTACTACGTCTCTTATTTATAAAATTATTCGTAGCTTGTGTTAAAACATATTTTACCTACCGATTCCACAAATTTCAAATTCATCAAACGATTAAACACGTTAACGAAATAATGATTAGATTATTCTTAATGTTTACAAAGTTATATCTATCTTTAAGTGTGAATTAGGTACATATGTACCTACATAATTATATTACAGAGAAGGTTGGTAAAGACTAAATACTACAAGTATCTAGATTCGATCAATATTGAAGGCCGTGTATATGTCCGTCAAACTAAACAAATATTTACGTGATGGATGGTACCTTGCGTATTTATTATGGACACTTCAGTCTATCAATAATCTTGTAATAACTTATAACAACATTGATTATCCCAGAACATGCCTTCGAGTATATATACCTAAATGAAAACCTGTTATACAAATAGGTATACATAGGACGACATAGGTAATGAGGATGAGGTATGAGAAAACTGAGAATGGGAAAGCATGACAAATACCAACTCATAAACCATAGTCAATTAAACAAAAACTAAAACAGATTTCTTTAATTTCAACAAAAGCTACATATGTAAATACATAGTTATATGGATAACAAGTGTAGATAAATGTTTTTAGGAGTAGGTACTTACTTATTTCGGGACTTCCCTTGAAAAGGTTCGTTATACTGTAGCTGACTCTGCCATCATAACTATGGTCAATATTCGAACTCTTAATATCCAAGTACCTTTGTCCATCGGAATTAACTTTGGACCCCAACTTAAGTATACTGTGTAGCCTGATGTTATCTGAAAAAATATAGGTATCTACATCAACACGATGGAACAAATGGTCATTAAGGAAAACTTCGTGTACCGACGAAATATATTTGATAAACGTCAAATAAAGGTTACTTTTAATTGTCTTTTGCCCTATTATAGCTCCTAGCATCGCAGCAAAATTTTTTCATTAGAGAGTTGTAAAGAAATTCTCTTATATTAGGTAAGTCAACATTAGACATCAAAAGAATATTAAAGACAGAATACTTACGTGCACTTAATAGTAGATTCTCCATCTCCATCTATCTGGAACACAAGAAGACGTCGGTAAGATTTGTATGTTCCTTTGATAGTCAAGTTACAGTGTAGTTGAGTTTCAAATGTGTTTTCTTCATATCTGCAAACATTTAAAATTCAAGCGTTTAAGTGTGTTTGGTTTGTGGCTTCTTTTTATAATTTTATTATGACTGTATTCGATTGCACAGAATTTAAATATAATTTGATTACTCATCGCATTTTTTTATGCCAAAAGGATTCAAATTATGAATGTTAATAAACGTACCTTGCGAAATCTACATTGCAGTGTTTTAGTCCTTTTGAGTAATCATCAATGAAATCTACATCGATACCTCCAGGCAATTCCAAATTCAGTTGCTTCAGTATGTAAGGATCCAAAGAATCGATGCCTAGTTCAGGAATGCCATTTGCAATAGCTGGCAAAGCCGCCTGGATTGTTTCCTTCAAACATCCTGGTGACAAATAAATAAATAAATATCTTGGGACAACTCACACACGGCCATCTGATCCCAAGTTAAGCAGAGCTTGTGTTATGGTAACCAGACAACTGATATACATACTTATATAATTTATAAATACATACATATTATAGATAAATTACACCCAGACACAGAACAAACAATATGCTCATCACACAAAGTTTGTCCTGGGTGGGAATCGAACCCACGACCTCCGGCTTTGCAGTCAGGGTCACTAACCACTAGACCAACAGGCCTGTCAAATCTTTGCATGGTCTTCTAAAAGGGACTGTAGGGGTAGGGACGTGATAAATTAGTCTGAAACACAATTAAATCACAATAATTATTTTAGAATCGAGGCACCACAAAGGTTCCTGTTTTGAGAGTTAATCTACTTGGCATTGGCAAGTTACACCAAGTAAATAGCATAAGATTAAATATTGTATCATCACAATGTGATAGATAAATTGTGTTAGGAACAAAGTATATTTATTTACTAAAGGACTGTGTACAATAGGGTAAAATAAATAAATATTAAATGATGAATGAATATGAGAGTTGCTGAGGATAAAGATGGGAAATACGTAAAAAAATAAAAACTTACTTGAATGTGCCGACGAAAGTCCAACAATCGATGCAAGTGAAACAGTATAAAATAAAATGGCTGACTCCATTTGCTTAAGCTCTAATATAATCTGTACTCGAAGTTAATCTAGGAAGCCAGGTTGTCACCAACTGATGGGCAATGGAATTTTTGAGCAAAACATATACAAAAAAACCGGCCTAGTGCGAGTTAGACTCGCATACGAAGGGTTCCGTACCTCCGTTCAAGCCTTAACACTACATATTAAAAAAAAAACAAAATGAAGAATATTTTTCTTCTTAAATTTTAACAATGGCAAAGATAACTTAGTATTTCATAATGACACTGTGAATTACCGCTTTATTTATTTTATTTATTATTGAATTAAAAGCCAACATGGACCAATTATAAAATAAACTAATACAATTATACAATTAAATACTAGTCACAAAACAATTAAAATAATATTTCCACATTAGCCCGTACATGTACCATGTCACAGTGATACATGTACTGGCAGTCGAATCGCTGGGCGAAGGCGCTCAAGATACTGTTCGGGTGACCCGCACCCTGCTCACCAGGGAAGAACACCGCTTGCACATGGTTGTATAAAAACAATCCACGCGCGCTTCGGCGAACATCCCCGAAGCGCTACAGAAGCGAGGCAGCCCCAACAGCACCCTGAATGCATTATTGTATTGGACTATGGGTAATTACATCGTTATTTTTTGCAGTTGCAGAAAATCACTCTTTAAACAAAAGACTTTATGAATCGGCGTTTTTAGTATTTGTTGATTAAATCGACGGGTCCCAAGAACAAAGTCGTATTTCAATATATTGGTACATGACATTCAGAAGTTTCAAATTCCTAACTTGTTTAGTTGTTGCGATAGTGCTCATACAAAAATGGTCTAAAACTGACAACTTTTACGGCCCCCTATTTCTTCATTTTTGTAGATTAAAAAAAAATTTACTCTACCGATGAGTTCTAGACAATGACACCCCATATGCTAGGGTAAGAAAAAAAATTCAAAATCAAAAGTTTGTTGTATGGGGACTTCCTTTAATTTTTCACTTTAGCGGCAATAGAAATACACAATTTGTGAAAATTTAAACTGTCTACCTATTACGGTTCGTGAGATACAGCCTTCTGACAAACAGACAGACAGACGAACGGACAGCGGAGGCTTAGTAGTAATAGGGTTCCTAAAAATATGTAATTAGAGTTCATTTGCAATATTGCGGCAAATGATGTCATAAGGCAAATTTATATACGCCACAGGGTTCCAATAAAAATGCGTTAGTAATCTAATTAGTCTTTAATCGCGGAAAATGATTTTGCTATAATGACCTCTACCTGTTTCTTTGTCTGTGTCTGTTTCGTTATTAAACCTAGCATCTAGATCGAGATCTTCATCTTCATCAAGGTTTTTCGGTTTAGTAGTGGGCGACTGAGTTGTCGTCGATCCAAAAATATTAATTAATACATCTTTAGGAATTGTAAAACCTAAAGTAGATGACGAATTTGGGCCTGCAATTGTGGTTAACGTTGATTTCAGTGTTGTAGGTGATCTCGCTGTGGTTGTTGTTGTGGGTGAAGTGAATAACGATATAGTTGCAGTGCTTCGTGATGGCGTGGTAACATGATCCTTGTTTTCATTAATATCTTGCGTAGTTTGTGATGGTGTGCTGTCAGATCCATCAGGACCAAGATCAAATTCGTCAACACATCGTGATTTGTGTTTGAAGTCTACCTCTGAAATATACAATTTTATAAATTAGAGTGACTTGTAAAACACTAACTAGTTAATTAGTTAGTTAAAACTAGTTTATTAAACTGTACCTAGGAAGGAAACTTACCAACGCCGCAAAATTTAGAGCAAAGTAAATTCCCAAGGTTATTGTAGGTGAGATCATCTGTCCCACAAACGGGATCATATTCCGTCGTTACCGGACAACGTCGTATACAGCTCAATACATCAGGTGATAAAGTTGGAAGAGGGGCTACTGTAGTGGTTGATGAAGTCGTAGTAGGACTACATGGTCCGAAACGAGCTATGGCTACGCCTGTAATTTTAACACGCTTTTATTAGCTTCACTTACTAACTATCAATGTAAGAAAATCATGGAAGTCAATTTTAACCTACTTATAATTGTCGTCTCGAAATGAAACTCTGATCTGATGATGGAGCCAGGAAGTGGATAGTAGAAATCTTCAGTGGCTACTAGTAAACCCCTCGAGTTTGGGCTCATATGATTCGTTTTAACGAGTCCAATAGATTGGGTTTGGTAACAAGGGTCTGATGATGGAGGCAAGAGGTGGAAGTGGAACTCTCCAGTGGCTACTAGTAAACTCGTCGAGTTTGGGCTCAATGATTCATTTTGACGAGCCCAATAAATTGGGCTTGGTAACGAGGGTCTGACGATGGAGCCAGGAGGTCGATAGTGGAATTCTTCAGTGGCTACTAGTACACCCTTCGAGTTTCGGGTCATTTAATTCATTTTGCGCCCAATAAATTGCACTTGGTGTTGAGGGTCTGGATGATGGAGCCAGGAGGTGGGTAGCGGAACTCTTTAGTGGCTACTATTAAGCCGGTCAAGTCATAACTTCGTTTACTTTAGTCTTATTAAGTAAATGTAGAAAATAATATTACTAGGCTAAAAAGTAAAAATATGTAGTTTAAAAAAAATCACGCTTTTATCGTCATAAAAGCTTGTGCGTACTTTTAATTAATTTAAACAAAGCGCTCCACGCTTTTTGAATTAATCATTAGATATAAAATAAGTGACAAGCTGCATAGGTACTTACGAGACATAACTACGAGTCAATTTAATTATTTTATAATTTTTAGTGCGTGATTAAGAGTGTTTTTTAGTTTTTTTTTTTTTTTAAACTACATATTTTAATATTTAAATGTACAATGGTTTTATTTGTGACAGTTAGGTAATTTAAGAAATAGCCAATCCGAACACGATGCATGCGAAAGATAGGAACATGCATGGGAGACTGATCAAAGGGGGGCAGTTTCTTTTTTGCTAAAGTTGTCGCAGGTCCAAGTCGGTTTTAGTATACAGTGAAATATTTGATGCTGGGCGTAAGTGAAACAATGTAAATAACATTTACCGACTCCACACAGTTGAGCACAAACCAAGTGGCTGGGATTGCTGTACGTGTCGTAGTTTGAGCCACACACGGGGTTATATTCCGATGTCACCGGGCACGCATTTATACATTCTTGTACGTCAGGTTCCTGGGTAATTCTGCCAATTTGAGCCGTTGTTGACGGTCGCAAAGTTGTTGATTTAGACGTGACTGGGTTGAACCCACAGGCAGCGCATGGTTTCTCACATAAAACCTCGACAACTGCGGATAATAAATAAATATTTTTCATTTCATACATGTCATGTCAACTATTCATAACATCACGCCTGTGTTCCCGAAGGGTTAGGCAGATCGAGAGTTTATTAAACACCCCATTGTGTTCAATATCTGTTTGTGAAAAGTACTTGGTTATAACAATATTCCATAATGACAATAATATTAATTTAGTAGTTTTCTTATTTTTTTTTATTTAAGATAGGTTTGCTCTTAACTCCATTCTAGGTCAGAGGTGACAGAGACAATGTCGACAATGAAGCGAGCTTACCCAGAAGACGCCTGTTCACTCTCACTTTGAAGAGATCAGGGTTGTATGCGTTCGGAAACAGACGCAGGCAGAGAGTTCCACTCCTTTGCTGTGCGCATCACAAAAGACATTTGGAAACGCTTAGTGCGAATTGGTGGAATAGCAACTAGGTAGGGATGGTAACCTGCAGTGCGTCTAGATGTCCGATGGTAGAAGGGGGCAGGCGGAATGAGGTCGTGGAGTTCTCGAGCACACTCACCGAAGTACAATCTGTAGAAGACCGACAAGCAGGCAACCTTGCGGTGATGAGCCAAGCTGTGAAGCTTGGCATCCACCAGTCTTACGTCGCCAATGAGCCTCTTAGCTCTGCGTTCCACCGAGTCAAGCGCGGCAAGTTGGTATTTGGCTGAGCCATCCCAAAGGTCGCTGCAATACTCCATGCAGGATCGGACTTGCGCTTTGTAGAGAGTTAAAAGCTGTCCAGGCGTAAAGTATCGCTTCACCCTATTTAGGATGCCCAGTTTCTTGGCCGCAATTTGGGCTTTGTACTCGATGGTGGCTCCGAAGTTGGGACATGATGTCAACTCCATGCCTAGGAGCTCGAGCCGATCAGTTACAGGAACTGATGTACCCCGAAAAGAAGGAGTTTGATCGAAACGACTTCTTTTAGCGGTGAAAAGACACGCCTGTGTTTTGGTGGCGTTAAAAGAGACCAGATTATCATCACCCCACTGGGAGACAAGACTTAAGGTCAAATCTGTCCGCTCTACCATGGCCTCTCTTAAGGAACGAACTTCGGCCCCACTGGTTTTTGCGCTGGACAAGTATCTCTCTGAAACAGTACTGTCATCTGCGTACCCAACAATACCAGGTTGAAGTAGGTCATTGATATGCAGCAGGAAAAGAGTTGCAGGGAGAACAGACCCCTGAGGAACTCCGGAATCAATAGCCATAATGTCGGAAGAGCAGCCGTCAACGACTACTCTGATCGACCGTCCACTAAGGAAGTCTGATATCCAGCTACAAAAATCAGCTGGGATGCCATAAGTAGGAAGCTTGCTGAGTAGACCAGTGTGCCAGACCCTGTCAAAGGCCTTCGAGATATCAAGCGATATAGCAAGTGCTTCGCCGTGTCGCCTTCGCCAATTACTTATTAATCATCTTCAGAATGAAATGAGAAATTATGGAAAAATGTAAAGTAGATTCATTTTTAAGTGAGGAGTCCCTTATTAGTTGGGTATGGTGAATACCCTATCACATTTTTTTAAATAGTGTAATTTTAAATAGTTTAATAGAAATAATGTATTTTAAATTTTATAGCACCATATCGTCGCAAACGTTACAGTACTTTTTTTAAGTAAACCTCACCTTCGCCACAGCTTTGAGCGCATTTCAAACGATCCATATTCATATAGGTCACAAGATCTGTCCCACAAACAGGGATAAAGGATGCGGTTATACGGCATAGTCTCATACACCGCTGGAAGTCAGACAATGATGTGATACGTCCATGGAAAGGTGTTGTAGTGGTCGTTGTGGGAGGAGGCGTTTCACCACCGTCATCATAATCCCAAATAGGTGGTGGACACGCAGATCTGCGTACTAAAGTCACGTCTGTAACAATATTGGAAAGAGTATAAGAAATAAATGGATGAGCCGACACATGCCAATTACTTAAAAGATTTGGTATAACAACATTATTAAGTTGCTTTAAATATTGATCTGTGGAAACATGAAAATAACACATAAAAACGCGGAACTCGGCTCTTGCTAAAAACAGGTACTCTGCATTCGAAGAAATAATGTATTATATTCAACGTTGCAAATAAAATCTTGAAGATTATACAACGCTTTAGTAACAGGATAACTTGAGCAAAATAGACCTGTTTTTCTCACGATTTCGCTACCAACTTCGATGGAACAAGGATGGAAAAAATGTCGGACTTGTTTTTCGCAAT
Organism: Fissipunctia ypsillon; assembly: GCA_947568875.1. Taxonomy (NCBI): domain Eukaryota; kingdom Metazoa; phylum Arthropoda; class Insecta; order Lepidoptera; family Noctuidae; genus Fissipunctia; species Fissipunctia ypsillon. The sequence goes on from OX387643.1 coordinate 7,668,560, forward strand.
ATGTTATAGATGTGTATAGAGGTCGAACAAAGTTATTCCAAACTAAGCGACTCTTACAACACGGGAAGAGCGCTGATGTCTGAAATACAGATATTTTATATCTAGTCCAGACACAGATGTTCAAATCTGATCATAGAATAAAATTGTTTTGAAAATGCTGTATATTTTTGAACAAATAGATTATTCTTATTATTATCCGCAAAATGCCAAAATAACGATAAATCTCATTACGAGAAAGCTTACTAATTACAAGTTTAAAGCTACGCGACAAAAGATTTTTTTTAAAGTTACATCCGCAAAAATAAAACCAGGTAATTAAAATACTTCAACTTACTGACTCCACAGGCGCTAGCGCAAAACAACCTCCCTTCATTGTTATAAGTGACACCATTCGAGCCACATACAGGGTTATACTCAGGCGTAGAAAGGCACAAATCAATACATTCTTCTATTTCTGGTGATATCGTGGGGAATCCTTCTCCTTCTGCTGTTGTTGTTTCAACTCCAGGATTAGAAGTTGTTGTTACAGGAATAAAACTTGTCGTTTCAGGAACAGAATTAGTAGTAGTCTCCCAATGAGTAGTGTCTTCTGTAGGCATGGTAGGGTGCCAAGTAGGTCTTGATGCCGTCGTGATCGGGGGCCTGGGGATAGGACCAACGGTTCTCGTGGGACGTGGGATAATTTGAGGGGTTGTAGGATTAGGTCTCCAGGCTGCAGTCATGTCTGTAGATTTAGATGTAAGTCGTGTGTGTGTTGGATGCGGTGGTAAAATGGGGGTCAAGGGAATCCTATGTGTTGTTGGAATAGGTTTTTGTGAAGTTGGAATAGATATTGGTGTTGTCGGAATCGGTGTATGTGTTGTCTTTTGAGGTTTCCTGCAAGAACAAAATATCAACATTCAATAATAATGACATCGATTAAAACATTAATTAAATTTTAAAATTAATAAAGACTAAAACATAATAAAAAACGAAAAAAGATTAAAACATAATAAAATACCAATAAAATGTTGATGCCAGAATTTTTAATTGAACTCTGCAGATTACCTGCAGGTTTAAATTAACATAGGTACTTTCAAGATTGATCCTGGCTTAAAAGATGTCATGGTTAACATTTTGAAAGTTTTGTCATCCGTTTGTTAACTCGCTTTCACCAGCAGGGCTAACATGACAAGCACGAGAACGCTCCCTTTCGCGATTTGTCCAAATTTGTCTACGATTATGACGTCATCCTAATGCCCATGACCGATAAGCTCGAGTAAACTCGAAAAAGGCACTTTTAGAAAGAAAAAAAGAAAAATATTTTATTTGGGACACGCACAGTTTTACACTTTTTTTATCTCGCGACGAGAGATCGATGTAGCAAGTTATTAAAAACAAATAATTATTTATCGTAGTAACATGCCGCAATTTTACACATGGACTTAGTATGTACGAGTAGTATAATGATTTACGTCCACCTCTTTTAATTTATATTTCGTTTTTTGTATAATCGCCTTTTGTGCTTTAATGATTAAAATTAAATGTTTTTCTTTGGCATGCCGAAATTAAAATACAAAATGATGGAAATGCAAATTAGTGGCACTTATTATACTCACTAGATAATCACCACAAATGACAAATGGGCCGTCTATCACAATTTGACAAAGCGAAGGTGGATATTTTAACAATCACCATAAAAGCCGTGATATTGCAAATTTGGTTAATCACCATACTTACTAAAAAGGACTGGCGGTCAGATAAATATGCAGCTGAGGTTGTTTCGCTATTATAACCATAAAACACTTAACGTTGTTAATCATCACCCTTGGGAAAGGAACTGGTGATTTTAGTAATTATGGTCGAAAGGTTTGATATTACCATACAGCCATAACTCCCTCGATTTCGTTAATCACCATAAATGGCAAAGTGACTGGCTATTACCGAAAGTGATGCTCATCTACGTAATAGTGCTTCCTCCGCCACAGTTTCTCTCGCGGCCGCCGAAAGGAACTTCATTTCTATATAAATAGTAGTTTAAAACTAAGTATTTTCATTATAAATTAACTAGCTTCCACCTGCGACTTCGTCCGCATGAAAGTTCTTGTTTCCCCGACCCACCCCGTCGCATTGCATCGCCTGCCCGCGCTCTTACTTCGTTTTCGCTTAGCGCTCGTTCTTACTTTTTTACTTTTTGCTCGGCTTCTAAGGGTCCTAGCGTACTGTTACCTACATACCTGCCTTCCTCAAGAATTCGGCTACAAAATTCAAAAAAAAAAAACTCAAATCTGACTGGTAGTGACAGAGATAAGCGCGTTCAAACAGTCAATAAAAATAAAATGTGTAGGTAACTAATAGACTAAGCGCACTTTTCCTACTTTAAGCATTTTTATACCCGTCGTAATTTTTAGAAATTACTGATATCAATTACGAAAGGTCCAATTCGAATAATTTAAAAGGAATTTACAAGTACTTAATCAGCCTTGATTATGAAACTATTTATTTGGGTAAGGATTAATACCATATTTATGAAAACACCTTCGCAAATAATGCATTATTTTATAACAAATTTGATTACCATTAAAAAAGTTATAGTGAACCAACCTTACAATATAAACTTATGCTATCTCGGACTTTTTTTAGAACTTTTTAAGAGGAACAATTCCGTCATACATGATTTTTGCGTAACTTTAACCGTTTACGCAGCGCACGCACGGAAGCTCTCAAAAGGAATAAATTTTCCCCGTTTTTGCAACATTTTTAATTGATGCTCCGCTCCTGTTGGTCGTAGCGTGATGTTATATAGCCTTCCACGATAAATGGGCGATCCAACAATAAAATAATTTTTCAATACGAAGCACTAGTTCCTGAGATTAGCGCATTTAACCGAACAAACAAACTCTTCAGATTTATAATGTAGTAATACATATACAGGGTGTAAGGGACAACCCTCCGCAGACTGATGGGGTGAGTTCAGTATATCATACTAAGATGACCGGTACATGAAATTATTTCAGGAACGTTATGAGAATCCAATAAACCTGATTTGTTTTATTACTTCGCACGCAATGTATCGTTACCGTGGCAAAACGTGCGTAGCGAACGGCCGTAGCGAGCCTTCGGCCGCCGAGTATTTCATCATCCATTGCGGATTTTTTTTATTTTAGCTGTTTTATTTACATAAATGAAGTGCTGTGACAGAGAATGTAATTTTACATTGAAATAAAGGAACAGTAATTGAAAATACGGGAAAAAGAATTTAAATTTTCCGGAGAATATTTCCTGTGGAATATGATTCAAAATAAGGAGCTGAATACACTCTGTTAGTTTGCGGAGGGCTGTCCCTTACATCCTGTATAGATTTTAAAATAAAATTATTACTAAAATAAGTATAATTATGAAACAGCCATGTTATTTTGTATTTTTTTTTGTGTCACAATTTTTCTCTACTCCTTTCGTCGTCAACATCGAGGATGAGTAATTAAGATAAGAATCGGAGTTTATCCCGTGTTGAGTTGTCAAAATTCGAGAAATAACTTAGGTGTCATGTTAGGGTTTGTCGAGAAAACATCAAGTTTGACAGAACGCGTCGAATATTTTATATGGCAGAGCTCTCAGAAAACAAAAAAGTGACAGAAATTGACGACAATTACTCACGCGAGAGTGAGTAGTTGTCGCGTGTGTCGCAGCCCTGCAGCAGGTCAGTGACGGGAATATACAACAATTCCTAATTAAAACTAGTGCTGATTTTACTTACTTGTTATGAGATGGCTTGCAAGGGTGTTTCGAGTGACGGTGACCGTACCAATCACCGTAGTCTTCATAAGACGGTCTAGAACTATCGGAACTGTCTCTTTCGCGACTATAATCATCGGTACCGTAACTATCATCGGAACCATAGCTATCATAGCTTCCTCTGTCTTCGCTACTATCCCTAGAATCTGATCTATCATCCCATACGGGTGAATTATCCCAGTGGCCGGGTGGTCCAGAACTATAATCATGTGGCCGGTGGTGTGGTCTCTGGGGTGGTCCATGGTGGTGCGGTCTTTGTGGCGGTCTATGGTGAGACCCATGTGAAGGCCTGTTGTGGGACCAGTGGGATGATTTGTGAGGACCCCCGTGTTTTTTGCGATGTATTTTTGGACCATAGCCTTGAACAGCTACAGTGCCCAAAAACCCCACCAATGCTGGAAATCAATGACGAAGTTGGTTTTAGTCGGTTGATTTAAATTATCTTTATTTACATCTACCTACTCAGATTCAGAATACCTTATTAGATAGATAGGCAAACTTTTCATAAAATAAATTTCGGTTTTAGTGTTTACACAGTGAACAACAACTAAGAATATCCCACAAAATATCTGTAGATTTACTAGTAGTATATAGGTATGAAGTATAGCAACAAGGAAAAAGTGAATAGGGATGATAACCAAAAATCTGTTTTTGTCCATCAGGTAGATTATCAACAGCCGGGGTTGCGGGATGTTCGAAAGAGTTACCGTGGCCCTGGCACAGGCAACAGAAGGAAAACGGGTGGGTTTTAGTCAGTAAAAGTCTGACACGCCCTCCCGCTCCGCCCAGTGCGGGAGAAGTCATTTGATGATTTCCCATCCAAAAAAAAGGTAGATTATCAAAAAATATTGGACACGTATTCTTTTTTCTTTTTTTACGTAATCGGATTACGAAGATATGTATAATACATTGAGTTAAAATGTGGCATGACATCACGCCTTGGTAGATTTTATACTGAGTTGTGACTTGTGACGTAGCGAGCCCCCACTCCCCAACTTTAATGCGTTTGATCCAAGTCATTTTTTATTCATATGATAAAGCAAAAAATATGTGTCTAATATTTTTTTATTATCTAACTGACGGTCTAAAATTAATTTCTTTTTTTTTTTACCCAGGCGTCATCCCTATTGTCCACGTTTTAGTTTTCACTTATTTCATTAAGTAAGCTATATTAGAACCAGTTCTAAGTATGTATAATAATAGATAATTTTATACGTCTAGATAACAATACTTAGACATATAATTATATTCATCAATGATTGTTGTCATTATTTATTACTATACATTTACATTTAAATTGTATCTACTGAAATTCTCTATTCTCTGTTTATAATAAATCTAACATTTAATTTAAGCTCTAACTCTAACATAATATTTAAGCCCCTACACGATGCAAGATTTTTGCCTGTGCCACTCAATAAAATTGAACCAACAAATGACTTGCATCGTCTAAACACTGTTTTCATACGGTGCAACTTTTAGTTTTGTGGTTTTACTTATGGTACAGGCAATTAAATTGCACCGTACAAATCAGTATTTAGGGTGGTCGCACATCGGACGGAAGATGCGTCGGACGTAATTTCGGTCGCGTCTATTCTAACTCTATACAGTGTGAGTCTTTATAATCTGCACATATCGAAATGAGGGAATCTATGCTTAATTTTATCGACGGAAAAAATGTTAAAAAAAATCTAAATATTTATTAATATTTTTTATGGATTTTTAAAAAAAATTGTTTGCTTTTGTGACCCCAGTGTATACAAAACTGTGTAACTTTTAAACTAAACGATTTATCACGATGAAACAAACTCCATAATGTTTGGAAGTAATTAGGTGTCGTCATAAAATAAAAATTATGGAAAAAAAATAGCCATAATCAAATATAAACATTTTTTTTTGGCAAAAATCTGATTTTTTTTCATTAATTTTTACAAAAATTGTAAAATTTCTCAATAACATGCCCCCATCACCTTCTTTTTTTATAACTTTAAGTTATTCTTCATTGTATTAGGAACCTAACGGTAAAAATTGCATGTTTTTAACTCAACCCCAACATTTTTATCAAATGTCAAAGAAAGGCCCAACGCATAGCTACGCACATTGTTTAGCAGGTAGATAAACTTTTTTTTGTTAACTTTGTTGTGAATGCGCGCGGGTCGTTTCAAAGATGGCACTCCGAACGCGGAATCGTATTGTTCTCATAAGGGTGGTTTGTTTGGGATGATAATTAATGCAAAAGAGTTCAATTGAAACCCATTTATTATTAAATACAAAATTTAATGCATCAGGTTCTCAAAATGTCGACCTCGTTGTTGTAAACACAAAGCCGCGCGAATTAGAATTTGGTGTGTCGCTCTCCTTATCATTTCGGGATCATTGCGAATATCATTCGCACAGTTTATTATGCGGTCACGCAAATCGGCCTCACTGTTGATGGGGGTACTGTAGACGCGTTGCTTCATGGTCCCCCATAGGAAATAATCAAGGGGCGTCAAATCGGGTGAACGCGCAGGCCACCCTACAGGTCCTTGCCGGTCGATCCATTTGTCATGATAATTTTCGTTTAAAAATCTTCTTACATTTGTAGCGTAATGGGCAGGACATCCGTCCATCTGAAGAAACATCCTTTGACGCACAGCCAGTGGGACATCTTCCAATAACTGAGGCATATCATCTCTCAATAGACTTAAAAATCTTTCACCAGTCAACGTTCTCGGCAATATGACTGGTCCAATCAACATGTTATCGATAAGACCAGCCCAAACATTTATCGAAAATCTTACTTGGAAAGTAGATGACCGTTTCAGTTTCGGGTTTTCACCTGCGCGGCACCATCTGTGTAAATTTCGACAGTTAGTAATACCGTCTCTAGTGAATGTCGCTTCGTCCATCCATAGTATTTTTCTTGGAAAGTTTGGGTTTGCTCTGGTTTTTCTTTGAATCCATGTGGATATCACACACCTTGGACGCCAGTCTACGTCTTCATGTAGATGTTGCACCCTTTGATAGTGATAAGGATGCAATCCTTCTTTCTTTAAAATACGCCACACTGATTTTTGGGATATTCCGTGACGAAGAGCCAGTCGTCTAGTACTTATGGATGGATAAGCAAACAAATCACTTAATACTGCTTGTTCAGTAGCCGCATCAATAATTACTTGAGGTGGCTCGCGACGATCTCTACTTGATCCAAGTCCAGTGATCGACAACCTTCTGTGAACTTCCTGGAAGTTTCGGGCAGATGGCACTGGTTGCCTGTTAGGATACGCAGCTATGTAAGCCGCGCGCGCAGCTCTGGCACTTCCTTGTCCCACTCCATAATAAAAATGTATGTCGGCGATGTGTGCCGGGGAAAATTCACTTAAACGCGGCATCATGTAGCAGCGAACGAAAGTTATGAAAGTCCAGCGAACGAAAGTACCGAAACACATGTAGCAGCGGCGAATAATTCGGAGCGACTGCCAGTCTGACATCTGTCATAATTCAAGTTCCTTTGGCTGGCCCTACCTCCCCGACCTGCGCACATTCAAAAGAAAGTTTATCTACCTGCTAAACAATAGCTATGCGTTGGGCCTTTCTTTGACAGTTGATAAAAAATGTTGGGGTTGAGTTAAAAACATGCAATTTTTACCGTTAGGTTCCTAATACAATGAAGAATAACTTAAAGTTATAAAAAAAGAAGGTGATGGGGGCATGTTATTGAGAAATTTTACAATTTTTGTAAAAATTAATGAAAAAAAATCAGATTTTTGCCAAACAAAAATGTTTATTTTTAAATGTGGCTATTTTTTTTCCATAATTTTTATTTTATGACGACACCTAATTACTTCCAAACATTATAGAGTTTGTTTCATCGTGATAAATCGTTTAGTTTAAAAGTTACACAGTTTTGTATACACTGGGGTCACAAAAGCAAACAATTTTTTTTAAAAATCCATAAAAAATATAAATAAATATTTAGATTTTTTTTAACATTTTTTCCGTCGATAAAATTAAGCATAGATTCCCTCATTTCGATATGTGCACATTATAAAGACTCACACTGTATAACTAACACATCATCGGTTAAGTGTGTAAGGTTGAATGTTTTATGATCTGCTTGTTTGTTTTGGCGTTACGCGACGCGTCTTCCGTCAGATGTGCGACCACTCTCAGACTCCTTTTGGTTTCAATGAAACACCGTCTCTAATCTGAGGTCAAGCAAGACCACAAAAGGACGCCTAGTCAACAGACTAGGACAATATCAGTTATGATTGGCTGATAGCCATGTCTTAAAGTCATTGACCAGTAAAACCTAGGAAAACAGTAGAAGTTAATGTGACACTACACTACGTAAATAAACATTGAGGCTTACATAAATATTTGACGTAGCCGTAAATTTAATATTTTTCTTAAATTGGGTTAATAATAACTTATTAACCCAAATTAAGAAAAATTAAAATAAGATAAAATGTTATAATAAAATTATGAACAGGAACTTTGGCAATGGTTTAGTAGATAAAGGTAATTACGTATTAAAATATATTGATAATAATATTAACGTTTAAGTAAACAAAATGTTAACATAACCTACGATACATCGAAATTATTCGCGCTAGGCTTTCGGCTCGCTGATCAAATGCGAAAGATACAAATTATGTGCGATAAGGTTAAACTTGCCCTTTTCAAGCTAAGTGATTACGACCGGTAAACTGGGGGCCAACCACCACCTCTTAAAGCAGTATTATTTTAATGTTACTTCAGTGTGAGAAAGAGATGAAGCTATACAGGACGTCTAGCTCCATCTCTTTCCCACACTCAAGTAAGATTACAATAATACTGCTTTAAGAGGTGGTGGTCTAGCTCCTGGATAATTATTTTACAGGCCGAGATAGACGGCAAAAGTATATCTTATCTTTTATATGAAAAGACAAAGAAAAAATCCTACTCATAGATAAAGTTGAATGCAAAATAATTTGTTGAGAATTGAGATAGGTCAGTTACCTTTATTGTATGTAGTTTCTTGCATGTAGCTGGTATGACCACGTATAATAATGAGGTTTTTATATAAACAGATTGAACACTAGACACGTTTTAATCATCATCATCTGCCTAGCCTTTTCCCAACTATGTTGGGGTTGGCTTCCAGTCTAACCGGATGCAGCTGAACACTAGACACGTAACGTGTAGTACCTGTGCTACAATTATGATGCACAGGTAGGTATGTACCTAATGTAATACTTGAAGCAAAACTTATAATAAAATTATTATTGCACAATTCTTATTAAATGTTGTGTTGTAAAGATTATTCGCGATGACTAAGTTTACTTTAAAACAAAATTCACAACAGGTAAGTAGGCTTTGCTTAACTTTAAGTACCTACTAGACGTGTTTTTAGCTTTTTTATTAACATTAAACTGCTTACCTACATACAATTATTACACAACTAACTATGAACAATTTAGAATATCATCAAAAAACCAATCCGAGTATCCTTGAAACTATAAAATATTTATTTACATTCCGGTTGTGGCTACATTTCTTACATTGTTTATCAAAAGAATAAAAATGAAATTATCACTTACCGATATACACAAAACTCTTCATTTTCACATTAACACTAAACTTATCGTAAATATTCTTATTGCAAATTGCTGCACACAGTCACTCAATTCGAGGCCAATTTACAAAATGAGCTGTATCTTCAGAACACGTGCGATCATATATTGTTCTTTAAGCACATCCCCTCTACCTTTTCCTCTCACAACCCGTTTTCATCTTGTATTATTTTCGTATGGTCAATTATCCCGTAAATTATTATAGATTAATCAAAACAGATATGAAATTATCTCATAGTCTACTGTTTCAGGTTTGACGAGCAATTTGAGATTTCAACGTCATTAGAAGTGGGTAATTATATTACACTAGCTTTTAGCCGCGGCTTCACCCGCGTGGACGTCGGAAAATATCCCACGGGAACGTACTACCGGGATAAAAAGTATCCTATGTCCTAACCCAGGTCATGGCCTACCCATGTGCCAAATTTCGTCCGAATCTGTTCAGCGGTTTTAGCGTGAAAGCGTAACAAACAAACAAACTCACTTTCGCATTTATAACTAGCTGTGCCCCGCGAGTTCATTCGCGTGGATATCGTAAGATACACAATATACTAAAATAACAGCCACATTTTAATAAAACTCCCTCGTCCCCCGACCCGTCGCCAACCGTCGCGTTGAATCAACGCGGTTCATCAAACGGTTTTAGCGTGAAAGCGTAACAAACAAACAAACTCACTTTCGCATTTATAACTAGCTGTGCCCCGCGAGTTCGTTCGCGTGGATGTCGTAAGATACACAATATACTAAAATAACAGCCACATTTTAATAAAACTCGTCGCGTTGATTCAACGCGACGGTTGGCGACGGGTCGGGAGACGAGGGAGTTTTATTAAAATGTGGCTGTTATCTGTACATCTATACAAATATATAAAATTTAAGTGTCTGTTTGTAATGTCAAAATAACAATTACTAAATGCATAAGAAAGTATATACGGTACTTATAACAAAAAAGCAATTTTAAAAATGTTTGCCTGTCTGTCTGTCTGTTTGTTCCGGCTAATCTCCGAAACATCTGGACCGATTTTGACAAGACTTTCACTGGCAGATAGCTGATGTTACGGGGAGAAACTTAAGCTACTTTTATTTTTTTTAAATAACTAGGGTTCCGCGCATAAAAATTAAAACCCATGAAATTGTGAACTAAAAGTCGGATTTGATCAATTCCTTTTGCATTTATAGGCTATTTACCATCACGCTACGACCCTTAGGAGCGGATCGAAAAGAAAACAGTCAGGAAGAAAACGTAGTAATAGCATAGATTAGCAGATAAATCACTCCACACAAAAGTTTCAATACCTACTGCTATAATAGCCTACACCTTCGGCGAACAAACATGTACCTAACCTTACAAGCATAAAGTGAGTTTTGCTTTGTAGCTGCGCGCCGCCGCGTGGTTATTGTGAATTGCCAGAGCTGCCTTTTTCGATCAAGATGTCAGTAGGCATTTATAGTACACTTTATGAAATAAAATAAAATGATTTTTAATGTTTTAGCATGTTTAAAATACTTATGAAAGACCGAGGAATATTTTTATGCTACGGAAAACTATATGCTACGCTAACTACACTTCTGGACACATCTATTGGCCCACCTTGTATTTTCAGTTTCGTTTGGTCCTAGCTAAAATTTTATATTAGGTCCAGCAAAAAGTTTTTATGCAGTTTTGAACCTGGCACATTCACAATTTCATTCAATAGTCTTTTTTTGAATTTCGAACACAGAATATAAAGAAACAAAAGACAATTTGGAGCCTGTTTGTTGATATCAAACAATGGAGTACTAAGAAAACTTGGTTTTATTGGTTTACTTGGATTTAATTCTTGAAAAAGTGATTGATATCTTTGGTTTTGCAACAAACATTACTTATTCTTAACATTAAGGTGAGGTTCTATCAATAATCTATGGATACTTCACCTGAAGTCGCCGCCCAAGCTGTGGCACTTATTCAGGCCGGACACAGCCAAAGAAACGTGAGTGCTCAACTTAATTTAAGTCGATCTGCGGTCCGAAATTTTTATCGGAGGTACCTAGAGACTGGCGGCTTTGTTCGTCGCCAAGGAAGGCCACGATCTCGGGTCACAACTGAAAGGCAGGATCGATTCATCGTGACGACCAGCTTGAGAAATCGTCACCTTACCTCCATTGAGATACAAAACCAACTTCGCGACTTCCACGGAGTATCTGTGAGCGCTCGAACTGTTCGGAGAAGGTTAAAAGAACGCGATATGGTACCACACAAGCCAGCTAATGGGCCCAAACTAACGCGAGCCCACCGAACAGCGCGCCTTCATTTCGCACGCAGTCATTTAAATTGGACACAGCAAGATTGGAGCCGTGTACTCTTTTCTGATGAGTCTAAAATTGTGTTACATGGCAATGATGGAAGGAAGAAGGTCTACCGACGTAAGGGAGAGCGTTTCGCACAATGCTGCTTTGAAGAGAGGGTTGCTTATGGCGGTGGCTCATGGACTGTCTGGGGCGGTATATCCGCGAGCGGCAAAACTCAACTTGAGGTTGTTACAGGACCACGGCTGCCAACATTAAATGCTGAAAGGTACATTCGTGAGTGCTTAGAACCTCACGTGATACCATACGCGGACTATGTGGGCCCAAATTTCCTTTTTATGCATGATAATGCAAGAGCCCATGCGGCCGGCATCGTCAGGGAATATCTTCGGGATGTGAACATCACAGTTATGGACTGGCCAGCCAGAAGCCCAGACATGAACCCCATTGAGCACATGTGGGACGAGCTAAAAAGACGTGTTAGGGCTCGTCAGCCAGTTGCCCAGACGATGCAGGAGTTGAAAACTGCCATAGAAGAGGAATGGGAGATGATCCCTCAAAATTTCATAGAGCGGTTGATAAACTCTATGCCTAATCGTATGAGAGCTGTGGTAGATGCCCATGGAGGCAACACGCGTTATTAAATTAAACCTTTATTTGATAAAACATGTTTTTTATTCAAAAATCAATTGCCTTTAACAAGGCGCATATCCGACTTGTTAGGCGTAGCTCCATGTCGTATGGTATTCTGAATTCAAATTTAAAACAATACGATCGAAAAAGATGGTAAAATGTATCAGGTTTAAAACTGCATCAACAGTTTTTGTTCAATCTAGCAATCATATTTCGGTAGGGGCCATCGAAACCTAAACTCTAAGGTGGGCCAATAGATGTGTCCAGACGTGTATTTAGTATTCTGTGACCACACCTCGAAACTGCAATTGTAAGACAGGTAAGACACATCGTACGAAACGTGTAGTACCTAACTATTTAATAATCAGTGACGTAACCACTCCGCATGGCCATACGAATGAACTATGAAATGGAGGAAACTGAAAACATGATTAATTGATTTCGTTCATTTACACAATTAGCGTAATAGTGAACTACTATGCTTCTACATTATGAACAAACCTGCGCTGGAGCCATATTGTGACGTCATGCACGCTTTTAAATAAACAATAGTCATATGAAAATAACATTAACAAGATAATAACGATAATAAATATTATTGAAAATTAATTTGCACAAAGTAGATTTTTGCTAAACTTAATGTTCAAATGACGGTTGACAAATGGAGGTCATTGACCGTTCTATTCTTATCTCAGACGTACCAGTAAAATACAAAACACGAAGCATGCAAGTTTAAGCAATTTACCTATTTAAAAAACGATAGTAATACTGTACCAGCAGGTAAACTGAAAAAAGTTAAGTTTTATCTTTTCCATTGCTGGATCTACATCCATCAACTGCACATAATACACCAGGACCAGCCTTATCATAAGAATTTGAAACTAAGTACGTCAGGTCGACCGAAATATATGCGGACGTATACGCCTCGCGGCTGTAGGCAACCCATTGAGAAATGGGTCGCGTGCGACCCGGCGGCCGGTAGGTAGTTAGCGTATAGAGGCCTGAGGAACAGGGTGTAAAGTTCACTCATCCTCCATAGAAAAGGGAGGATCCTCCGACCAGACGGGTGTTGTGTCTGGTGGGCTACTGCCCGACGCTTGATGTCGGGATGTTATATATATGCTAGTCGCGCGATAAACTCTGATTGCGCGATGCAGGATTTTGCGTGACGTCAGTGTGACGCGTTCCATTGTGACGATGTAGATATGTCGCCACAAGCGCGCGTAAGTACATGGAGTGATTTATCTGGTAGTCTGTGGTAATAGCGCGGGTGGGCGATGCAACGCGACGGGTCGGGGGACGAGGGAGTTTTATTAAAATATGGCTGTTATTTTAGTATATTGTGTATCTTACGACATCCACGCGAACGTAGTCGCGGGACACAGCTAGTAATATCGAGCCTTTTCAGGAAAAACATCGTAAGCGCCAAAAATCACAAAACTATTTTTTCTTCTAGACAGTTTTACATCTTGTCGCGATTACTCTATTTTAAATTTACACGCCTTTATTGTTGCAAAAAATTATCATCGTAAATGAAAACATCGTTAATTAGGAAAGAAAAAACCCTTTCTTGTAAAAAGTGCAAAATGTCGCTTACGATGTTCTTCCTGAAAAAGTTCGATATATATAAATAATTTTATAGTATTATAGTTAGGATGTTATCACCAGACTTAATATGTTTGGATGTTGACGATGCGCTTGAATCACAAAAGGAGCAATTCATATCAAAATTCAGTTCAAAATTATTCCGTAAAATTGAAAAATGCCGTTAATTATCATCTCAGTTAAAAATAGACACTAATAAAAAGGCAAGTTTAAGAGGCAACAGGTCCTCAACAGGTTTAAAAATAAATACTAACTAGCTGCACGTTGCGACTTCGTTCTCGTGGATGTCGAAAGATACACAATGTACTAAAATAACACCCACATTTTAATACAACTCCCTCGTCCCCCGACCCGCCGCGTTGCATCACCCGCCCGTGCTATAATTTCGTTTTCGCTTAGCGTTCTTTCTGACTTTTTTTTCTTTTTGCTCGGCTCCTAAGGGTCGTAGCGTGATATTAAATAGTCTATAACCATGCACGAGAAATTGGACTATCAAACGCAAAGAGATTTTCAAATACGACTGGTAGTTCCAGTGTTATTATTTAGTTTCGTTTACAATTTCTTGGGTTTTAATTTTTTGCGCGGAACCCTAATTATTTTTCTAAAATACAAGTAGTCTAAGTTACTCCTTATAACATCAGCTATCTGAAGTTATTCTTTATAACATCAGATGCCAGAGAAGGTCCCTAAGAAATCGGTCCAGCCGTTTCGGAGATTAGCCGGAACAAATAAACCGACCGACCGGCAGACAGACAGGCAGACTTTTTTTATTGTTTTTTTTTTTGCTATAATATATACTTTCATATGCATTTAGTAAAAACTTGTTATTTTGACATTACAAACAGACACTTCCAATTTTATATATTTGAATTGTATATATTGTATAGATACTACACTAGAAGCGCGGGTTTTTAAAACGCAACTGACGTCTACCAGTTTTATCTTTTATTTAATTTTAGACTGGTATTGCAGGACAGAATAAACGCCTATATATAGTATATACCAATTAAATAAAAAAGACTGTAAAATGTACCGTGACATCACCAATGGCGACTTTGCTGGCTTATACAGCATGTATCAGAAAGGTCTGGACATATACGGGTGGTAAGACCATCAAACTGATCCACTTTCTCCATGGGACCAACATCGTAACCAACCCTCCCATACATTTGGGTCGAGTATGCACTGAAGTTTTGTATGGGACATGGGACAGTTGACAATTTTTGTGCATTCAATGTTGGTCCCATGGAGAAAGTTGTTCAGATTGATGGTTTGTACCACACCTTTCTGATACATGCTGTATACTGTATACCTTTAGTATAGGTTCATAAAGCGAATAATTCTATTTTTCGCTCCATTTATTTAATTGTCGTTGGTTGATTGGTTGATTAAGCGTAATTAATAGGTTGCAAAGCAATTAAATTAAACTATTTTAAATACGTTACGGTTTTCATTTAAGTAGCATATTATTATTAGTGAACGCACGAACTGCCTCAGGCAGGCAACCCGATGCCACTTTGCTGATTTGCTGATATTATTATTATTCATTCTGAATGTGAAAGCCACCTGGGCATCACAAAAAGCCTTCAGAATATGTGCGTTACCTAAATAGCCTTTGAATAATTAGTCTGAGTCAAACCAGTGTTAGGATCGTAGCAGGGGCGTTCTGAAGTCACTACCCGCTCATGGGAAAGTCGTGGCTTATAGATGTATATTTGTTACGCTTTCACGCTAAAACGGCTGAACGGATTTGGATGAAACTTTTCAAATGGGTAGACCATAACCTAAGTTAGGACGAAGAGACTTTTTATTCCGATATTCCCACGGCATCGAGACTTATGCTGGTGAAACCGCGGAGCGCAGCTAGTAATATTATTAATGCGAAATTGAGTTTGTTTATTTGTTTGTTACGTTTTCACGTCTTAACTACTAAACCAACCATCATGTTTGCATACACGTGGTCAGGGGTACAGAAAAGGACATAGGGATTTCATCCAGAAAAAGTACTGTTCCTGTGGGATAGAAAAACCCGAGCGAAGCCGCGGGCAAAAACTAGTAAATAAATAAAAGCGGATCTCTTCGGCAACTGTAGAAAATGTTAGCACCAATGAAGCTTATTGACCGTTGCGGTCCTTCACCGGCTTGGACTATTAATATATTACCTACCTATACCTAAGCTGGCAATTTGCATATACAGGCTGAAGTAGACGACATCGTCCAAAATCCTAGCAGAACAGAAACACTTGTCATCAAAGGTGTCAATCAATCAATCAAGTTACACCATAGAAAATTCAGGAAATGGTGGAAAATTAATTATCCGTTAGGTACCTGCTGCTATATTTTTTTAAACAACTGTTACTTTTTCAAGGTATAGGTACATGTTAATCTCATAATAAAAGTGGTTTAATTCAAATTCAAAATATTTTATTTCACATAAGCCTACGTGGGCACTTATGAAACGTCAGAAGCTAGGTGCACGGTACCAATTGGTCGTTTCCTATGGAGAAGAACCGGTAACAAACTCCACGGTTACTTACTCTTTTAAAAATAATTGCCTTTTACAATGTTTTCAAATTACAGTGTTATTAAGTATGGGAGGACAGTGTAGGCCTGTCAACAAGTACCAGGTACTTAACAGAATCTACAGTCTATTAAGCCTACGTTCCCACATTCACAAAATATAAAAGAATCTATTTATAACACAAGACGATATAATGTAAAATAATGAAAAGAATTATATCATGGAAGACGCACTGCAGGTTACCATCCCTACCTAGTTGCTATTCCACCAATTCGCACTAAGCGTTTCCAAATGTCTTTTGTGATGCGCACAGCAAAGGAGTGGAACTCTGCCTGCGTCTGTGTTTCCGAACGTATACAACCCCGATCTCTTCAAAGTGAGAGTTAACAGGCTTCTTCTGGGTAAGCTCGCTCCATCGTCGACTTTTTCTCTGTCATCTCTGACCTAGACTAGAGTCAAGAGCAAACCTATCTTAAATACAAAATAAAAATAAAAAAGTACGTAAAAAAATTAAAATAAATTTGGGAGCAGTTAATAAACATTTAGGTACATAAATGTTATGCTGTTAATGAGGTACCAGGGAAGGCACATGTGCAGAAGGAATTAGCGACAAACTTCCCTGTCTTCAACGTAGTCTTTAATCTTATAATATGCTTTTTTAATAAGGGCACGTTTGATGTGGGTTTTGAACTTTCCATCACTAAGTTCTGTAATCGACTTTGGCAACTTGTTATAAAAGCGGATAATGTTTATGACTTGCTTGTTTTAGTTAATCTAAATTTGAGTATCACAATTTCATGTTTACTGCGTGTACATATTATTATGGAAATCGCTTCTTATTTTGAAAAGTCTTAAGCAAAGAATATACTACTCTTTGGTCCTAAGTTTTTGCGAACATACAAAATACTTTCAAGATAATAAATAGGTCGGGGAAAAGAACATGATCGGCAGCTCGTCCATGAATTCCGTTCTGGTGTAATTTACACAATCATCAATGTATTGTGGTCAGCGCAGTTAAACGCTTTAGAGAGATCACAGAAAATGTCAATTGCATCCTGGGACTTCTCCCAGGACTCCAAAATGTGACTGATGAGTTTTACTCCTGCGTCAGTCGTCGACCTACCTTTAGTGAAACCAAACTGGCGATTATGTAAAATCCCATTTGAATTAAAATGTGACAACATCTGGTCTAGCATGATTTTTTTCATATATTTTACTCAGTGTTGGTAGCACCGATTTGAAAAATTGGTAAAACATTGATTAAATATGCCTGTTAGGACAGGGGCAATTGTGGCAATGATATCACCAATAACCTTAACAGAAATCCCCCATAAGTCTTCAGTGTTTTTTATGTTAAGACTTTTGAATGCTTTTTTAATTGTGGCAATCGAAATGGGCTTGAATTCAAAACTTGGAAGGTCCTTACTGGAGTTTCCATAGAGAAGGGATTCAGCTAATAAATAAGGATGGTGAGGGGAGAGATTTCTTTACCTCGATTGGGATGTTGGTAAAGAAATTTTCTAGTGTCTCAGCAACTTTTAACATATCTGAAATGGTTTCATTCTGAATTTTTAGAGATAATTAATTCTGATCTCGCTCTTTTCTGTTTCCAGTTTCTTTGTTAATTACCTGCCACACCTCTTTTATTTTATTATTAGAAATACTGATTTTCTTCCTTATTAATTTCGATTTAGCTTGAGCGCAGACTCTTTTAAATATCTTAGAATAGTTTCTGACATAATTATATTTATAAGCATAGTATAGTGTTCAATTTCAACCTGTATAACATGTATTTCGTCCTTTTGGTTGAGATTTATATTCTAATAAACAAGAAACATAATTTTATTATTTTTGTAGATACCAAAAACCAATAAGATTATGTTTCTTGTCTGCAATTTTAATAATTGCTAGTCGGTTCTTTTCTTATAGATACTTATCATCTTTTCTTAAATATCAATAGCATCGTTTAAAGTCTTGATTACTAATTTTGTTGTAGTGATTCATCACTGCGGCCTTACTTACTATATCTCAGTCTATACTACTACCGCATAACCTTCAGGTGTATACGGCGTGACTTGGAATTCCCAGTATAAGTTAACTTGATTTACTTATGTCCGGTTTTTGAGGTTTTAAACGAAGTTTATCCTATAGCGATTATTGGTTTGATTTCGTGTTTCTGAACAGTTTAGATTAAAAGGCGAGTGAATTACTATCGAAGGTTCATCTGAGGACCTCAAAATGTTTATGTTGTTGAGTTTATGGAAGGAATTCGCTTAAATAGCTAATTTTGTCGAATCAATAGCTATTAAGAGTTTAAACTCCGTTTAAGAATTCTTCAAAACCCGGACATTAATGTTTTATTTGTCACTTACCTACTCATTCACTTCGTATAAACATTACTTTATTATTCATGTAAATGAAATCGAAAAGTAAGTTACTTTATGACCGGTTCCTATGTCGTGAAAGAATCGTTTCTTATACCAATTATATACTGTATTGTATTATTAACTGGGCTAAATAGACCCAGACATATTTCTGTAGACTACATCAAAACTTTCGAGAATCGAACTCGCGAATAGGACAATCGCGGAGCAGCTTCGCCATAAGAACAAACACTCTTGATTTCTTGATTATTACTAATAAAAGACGCAAATAAGAATTAAAAAACGTCGCGGCAGACCATACAGAAGATGGCGGAGATGAGCTATAAACAACATTATACCCAATGCTTCACACTAGCTCCCGACCAAGACAGCTGGAAGGAAGTCTTTGCCCAGCAGTGGGATGATACAGTGTCGCAAACCGTTATAATTTTATTTTCCTGTAAAATAAGGGATCAATATCTAATAATAACACTATTATAATTAGACTGACTCCATTATAATTGATATGATTAGATTAAAAAACAGGCCATAATGCTGTGCACTTCTATAAGTGACGAATTCACAATTTCTAAAACTGTATGTGATTTTTGTTAGTGTATGTCTTATTGAGTCGTTGAAATGCCATAACAATAAATAAATAATCATGAAGGACGGGATGGTTGACGTGTGTCGGGCATGCCACCGTCCGGGTGAGTCTATCAGACATATCATCCCTGGTTGTTCTCGTCTGGCTAACGGCGAGTACTTGCACAGACATAACCAAGTGGCTAGGATTATTCACCAGCAACTTGCTTTGAAATACAAACTTGTGGACTCTGAGGTACCGTATTACAAGTATGTACCCGACCCAGTTCTCGAAAATGATCATGTCACGTTGTACTGGGATCGGTCTATCATTACTGACAGGACTATTGTCGCCAATAAGCCTGATATAGTGGTGATAGATCAATTAGCGCGCCGCGCAATGATAATCGATGTTATCATCCCACATGACGAGAACCTCGTGAAAGCTGAGAAAGAGAAACAAATAAAATATCTCGACTTAGCACACGAGGTTGTTGACATGTGGAATGTGAGCTCGGCTGTCATTGTGCCGATTGTCGTAACGGCCAATGGCCTGATAGCCGAAAGCCTCGACCAACATCTCTCGAGGCTCTCGTTAGGCGGTTGGATCAAGAGCCTGATTCAGAAGGCAGTGCTCCTTGACACGGCTCGTATTGTGACGAGGTTCCTGTCTTTGCAGCCCTAACCACCGGTAGCTTGGACCCTGCTCCCGATACCGGTGGAACTCTATTTTTTATATTTTTAAATGTTTTTATATCTTTTTATTTTAAGAAATATTTAAAAATGTAAATAATAAGAAAGAAAAATCAATAAACGAAATAAATAATCAAAATTTTAGACACATTTGGCCGGTTTTTCTTTTTATAAGTTTGGAAACTTAATAAACACTCTTGCAAGTCCAATATTTATTACATTTTCCTCCCATTGGACTCTAAATATATCGTAGGTAAGTACCTACGATATATTTAGAGTAGGTAGGCATCGTAGGTAAGTAAAGTAAGTACTTTACTTACCTACGATTATGCAGCGATGATCATTTTTCCTGCGTAGGCGCAGACCGCAATGTTTTGTAAGAACAAAAACCAAACAAAATGTGGGCGTCCAATCAAAAAGGGTCCAGTAGTGAGTGAAGACCAGATTCGGTATCTAGAATAGTCAATTGATAATAAGGATTAAAAAATATTCAAAAACTGGCACATTTTTTTTATCAGACATTTGAAGTTGAAACTTGATTTGAGAAAAAGCATTTTCAAAGTTTGATTTTTGGAACAACTTAGTACGTTTTCTGATGTTTCTATGTATATTTTCTGGTAGTTAAAAATCATATAAAGTTATACACATATACTCTATGAATTTGTAGATAATTGAGCATTAGTTAATAATCAATTAAAATCAAGAAATGCAATTTTTTCACCCAATTTACAAAACTGCGTATATCTCGGAAAATAAATGCCGAGAACTGGACCCTTTTTGCTTGGACGCTCAAAATATATTTTTATATACAACATATCCCGGAATTAACGCACAACCTCATAAGAAGTCATTGTACTCATTATGAACCACTTTTACTATGGAACTAAACCTGAAATCGCAAAAAAATCAGGTGTTCTCTACACTTTGACGAGTTATGCGAAGTTACCGTGGCTCCTGGGCACAGGCAACTGAAGGAACATGGATTGATGATTTCCCATCCAAAACAAAAAAACGTGCGAACATAAATGTAGGGAACAGCTGATTTTTTGGTTATAATAAAAAACATATCTTTGTTAGGTGAGAGAGTGTGTTTCAAATGTACCTACTGTTATATTATTTTAGTGATATCCATTCGTCAGGACTAATCTGTAAGAATGCATCAGTCAGTGTATTTTTTGCCGTTAGGTAGTAATGCTGGAACGCATGCGTTCATTAGTTCACTAAAAACGAAAAACTTCGCAAGCAATGGGTAGTTGCTACTGAAGGCTGCGGGTGTCAACATCAAGACGAGCTGCTTCTCGCACGGACAACGGTACGTCGCTTTCTTCCGCGTCACCAGTCCTGTCTGTATATTTTGGCTACTGAGACCAAAACTACAAACGTAATACAGGGAAGTTTTATAAAAATGTGGCCGTTATTTTAGTATATTGTGGTGTCTTACGACTTCCCCGCAAACAAAGTCGCGGGCAGAAGCTAGACGGCAATAGATCACGTCATTTTTCCATTTGTAAGTTTACAGTACGGTTGTACCCAATATATTATAAGAAACGAAACAAGAATTTTGTCAAGTGTTCGCAAGTGCTACTGCTGAGTATGAGGTCCTGGGTTCGATTCCCAGGTCGGGCAAAGTGTTATTGGGTTTTTCTATCTGGAATTTCTCAGTAGCAGCCCGGAGTCTGGATTTGTGCCCGATTGATGGCAATAGGCTCGCCCCCTATTACATGAGAGTTAAACATAACTGGCGAAATGTGTGTGTACTATAGGTACACCTCTGTCTAACCCTTCGGGGAAACAAGGCGTGATTTTATGCTATTCAATCCTAGTGTGAGTGATAACAGCTAAAGGGACATATTTATAGTTTTTAAAAACCAATAGATATGCGTAATTATTATTACATAGTGTTTTAACAATTATGTATTTACTTTACAACGCCTGACCATTTTATGTGTACAAAGCTTATTATACACTTTGCTATATATTTTTGCTCAGGCGTTTATATCAATAGCCCGAGAAATTTAAACTTGACGTAACTAGTCACAGTTTGCATATTGGCAAAAACAACACTACTTTCAGACATTTCTTTGTTATTACAATAAGCATCTACGTAAGTTTCCTCATATTTTAACTTGGGGTTGCTGGAGAGATGCTCTACAACAGCGTAATAAAATTGAGGTGTCTGTACTCTTCACCTTTCAAGGTCCTTTTTTTAAGTATATACAATTTGAGTACAAATTGGATACGACCGTATTATAAACTTATAAATGGAAAAAAAAACAGGTGATGTGGTTGTTGGAGAGCATGACGTAAGAGATCTCATCAATTTTTGTACGAAAGACAAGAGAGACAAAATAAACTGATTCAACGAATTGTTGGGAAAATACAGTGACATAAATTATATGTCATGTAAGTGACTGAATTAATCATGAACGTATTAAATATTGTAAATAGGGACTTCCATGTCGTCGCGTCCCACGAGCGTGATGGTAAAGATATCACTTAGGTACTCGTAGATGTAAGAGATCTTAACATTGTCTCATTGCATCCGCAACTACATAAGTACCTATTTGGTATTGCAAAATTGATCTTAATGCCCTAACACGATCTCACATCAACGCATACACATTACACAGTGATCTAAAGTTCTCATTACCAAGTTCCTAATCAGTAACTATTTAGTATGTTGCGTGCAGGTTGCGTATCAAATGCAGCTTTTGGGCCCGATTTCTGACTGTTTTCATATCAAGGAATAATAGGATGTTGATATTGCGGTAGGAACAGCTAACTTGGTACGGGTACAGGTTGATGAAACGTAACATGAAATATAACACAGATTGAAACAAATTCGCGTAGTTGTTGTGTTAGATTTCGTGTTGCATTGCATTGATCTGTACCTGGCAATACATTTGACTGCTCGAAGATCTTCCTTGATTTACCTAGCAATTAAAGTCTTAAGGCGCTCCCTCACCGGGAGCCTGTAATGTAACAGATCAGATTCGAGCATTACATCAGTGAGTGAGGAGAACCGAGCATTACAGTGCGTAACCTGTAATGATACAATTTGTAACATTACATAAACCGGGAGCATTCGCTTGTAATGTAACAGTAGTGAGTGAGAGCACCCGTGATACTATTTATAACATGAATGCGAATCTTATCGAATCTAGAAGTGTTACATTACAGGCGAATGCTCCGGTCAGGGAGCGCCTTTACATAATTAAGTTATGCGTGAAGAAAAAAAATAATAATAACAAACATTTTCCAAAAATTGTAATGTATTTATCTCATCTATAGTTTATTCAGTCCTATTAGTTAAAGTATAAAGTAATAAATTAATGGCTTATGCAGGGTCGACCGGGGCTGGAGTCGGGCAAGGCGATGTTCTCAACAAGGACACACCTGAAATTGGAAAAACAACACGTGTTAATTTATTTTTCATAATCATAATTAATTAAAAAATATATTTCACCACCAATGTTGTAACAGACAAATAACATAAGTCAGATTCTCCTGATTTGAACAACAAAACAACGTATTTTAGGGTATAATTAAAACCGTAACACAGCTGTCGGTTATATGGAACAAAATCATAGATCATACAAGCAACGGCACACGAGACAAAAGTGTCTATGTTTCTCTCTAAAGGTTTAAAATAAATTACCTCTATCGCGTATTATACAGAGTGAAGGTAGAACTACAATACATTGAAATAAACCGAATAGAAAACAATATTGATTCATCATTTCAATGAATCCCCATGGTATTTCAATGTTCAGTGAAATCAGATCGTGAAACTTGTCTGATCTTTTGAAGTGGGTAAAATACATACCTACTAAGTATTATTATTAGCTGATTCATAATAGATCATGCATACAAGAACAGTATTAATCAATATCTCAATTTTACAATAACGTCCTCATATAAATAAATAGAAATACCATATAGTAATAACTTCAGGGGCCAGTAGAGTAGGTACAATTAGTTAAGTGTTTGTCTGTAACATATATTACTGTTTAATATTTAACGTTCTGCTATGTACAGAAGTATTTTCCTCATTATGTATTACGTAGGTACTTGGCAATACGTAATTTATAGCTACGGTGCCGGTGTTAATGTAATTGTCTGGTCTTTGCGGTCATCGTTTTAATATTTTATTACTATGAAGATGAGCAAAACATTCCTAATAATAAACAATATATTTACGTAGTTCATGTTCTTATTTGTTAGTTTCCTTAAAACCCACATTTGTGTTAAGTTTATTTTATGAAAACTTTTAGGATTTGAGTTAGTTATATTAACTCTTGGAAACACAAGTTCATCAATAATAATTCACATAGGTACTTGTAATAGATAACATTGATAGTGAGCAAACTGTTTTGCGATCTATTTACAATAAATAAGTATTCTGGATCTACAGAATGACATCATTTAGTAAAATCCCGTGTACGCACAAGATCATGTCATAAGAATTCTCTAAGGTCAGGTTGACAGGTTTAACCATTACAGTCATTTAAATTAAGGCGCACTTTGTCACCGGTGATTCACAAGGTCTTTAAAACAACGATCAAGAACCGATAACAAATAGGATTCCAATATTTTACCTGTCTTCTCAAGGAAAAGTTCTCAATGTCGAATGTCAAGAATACCGGATTTTAAAATTTATAAAACGAGAATAAACGAGGTTGCTCGAGTCGAAGCTTAATAAAATACAAACTTTAAAGCTGATTCGTCGAAGTAACAAAGCTTTTGGCAGAACTGCATTATTAAAATTTCATTTCTTTCAATTTGGGTTTTTCGATAGAGTGCTAATCTTAAGGTGAAATAAGTTTTCTCCAATTTCGAATTTTATTAATCCTACTAAGCTTTTTAGATTTTCTTAGCGCATAAGATAAAGTGACCTATTTGGCTTACAGCTTACACTAAACGTTCTGTTTTTGCTTGATCACTACTCCATGGGATTATATTTTTAATAAATCCCATCCTTCATTTTATTTATCGCTCCCACGTTCAGAAGAACGTTCATAGGACGATCAGAAGCATCCAAGCCTTTTCTATACCATTTCATAAAGGCCACTAGTATTGTCTTACCTTACTTCATAATTTGTCCACAACTCTGCGCCCGATGACATTTCCTATCGGCAAAAATGACAAACTTCCAACAAACTTTCATTCATTTCATCATTTAACTCCTTTAGGGGAGGTATTTTCAAAAATCCTTCCTTAGTGCTCACCTTCGTTATGTAAAGAACTCTAGTGCATTCGAGACCCAGCTGTTTATACTGCGCGTTTTCTGTCAGTAAATTTAAGATTTTTATGAACCTCTCGCATGAACCCTATAAAGTCCATAAGAAAACTACACTCGAAACGACAATAAATATAATTGTGAAAGACGTTGAACGCTCACATGCAAACGGCTTCTAATAGGCGAACATTTGACGGGTTAAGTAGATTTTCAGATACTCACTGACGCCACACAGCTGTGCACAGGTCAGCCTTCCAGGATTGGTGTAGGTTATGCTGTCAGTGCCGCAGACAGGGTTGTACTCAGCAGTGACTGGGCAATTGTTCATGCATTGACGCAGTGCCGCTGGCGACATCGTGGTGGTACTGAAACGTTTAATATTTCGTCTTTATTTCGGTTTTTGTTATGACAAAGTACGTGGGTAGACTTTCTCTACCCGTTTCTAAAAAAAAAATATTTGCTAAAAATTCTGCGATCGTCAATAACTTCTTCACTATTTGTATTTAAACTCAAACTCAAACTCAAAGCATTTATTTCAATTAAACCAATTACAGGCACTTTTGAATTGTTAAAGAGTCAGTCAGTTAGTCAGAAAATTGAAGCTAGTCGCCCATTCCAAAACGTAGATCTCTATGGAGAAGAATGGGCAAGAAACTCCATTTATGTTTAGTAACTGGTTTGTGGAGGTCAGATAGGCAGTCACTCCATGTAAAATACTGACATTCAGATGCGTCTGGTTAGACTGGTAGTTGACCCCAACATAGGGAGAAGGCTAGCAGATGATGATTTAGGTATTACATACAGATGTCGAATTATCAATTGACGTTACGTCGTTTAAAATAGTTGAATTTGCAAAGTATATAAAGTACGTTAAAATCATTTCAACAATCAAAAATACAATATGGAGGTATCGTTGGTCCCAAAACTAGGCACAGCCTGTATCTTGGGCGCCATTAAATAAGTAGGTAGGGACAAAATTTTGGTAATTTTTAAATTAAATAAATTAAAATAAAAGTTCAGTTTCTTTTAAAGAGACTGTGACCTCTGAGTTTGTTTCGGCCTTTCTTCTCAGAGTAGTCAGATAGGAAACGCCGGCCTCATCTAGTTTAAAAAAAAATGTTTGACATTTAAAAGTGTTTGTATAAACCTACTTACATAAATAAAATCATTTATCATTTATCAAGTAGGCTACAGTTAAGCTAGTTAGCCTCACCGAGACTACAAAACTAAATATACAAACAAATTAACTAATTAAGGAAAAACTACAATCAATTCTTAAATAAAAAGATAAAAACTTGTTATGATTTCAGTTTATGCCAACACAATCTTATTATAATGATAACATTGTTGAGAGGTTAGCGTTTCTGAGTCTGCGTTGAGTTTTAAACCTTCGGGCCATTGATGGCTCGTAATCACGTTGTCATTCAGGGTAAAAATCATAATGGAATGCACGCTAATGAATGAATTTAACTTTGATATATCTTTAAAAATACTCATTAATTTACCCAACAGTTTCTTGGCTACTTACCCAGTAGGAGCTGCCGTTGTCGGTGCGGTATTTGGACTAGCGGTAGGGAATTGGTTTTGACCGGGGAATTGATTCTGACCAGGGAATTGATTCTGACCAGGGAATTGATTCTGACCAGGGAATTGATTCTGACCGGGGAACTGATTCTGGCCAGGGAAGGGAGGTTTTTGGCCTGGGAATTGGTTCCAGTTCGGGCGGTTCCAGCCGTATCTATCTTCTAAATCCTCTTCATTTTGTGATGTTTGTCCTTGTCCAAAAGCGCCATTTGTAAAAAGAGCTGTAAAATATACAAATAATAAACATTAGTACAATTATTTATCTGATTTTCTACACATCTCAGTACATTCTTACTCTCTTTGACAGTATCATACATAGTAGTTCGAGACGCCTACATAGGTTGTGTGTTGTATATAGCTGTTACATGGGTATTAGATTTACTTTTTCGGCCTAACCAAAATTATAAATAATAATATAATATTATTTCCGCTATTTTTTTGCTATCGCCACGCTCTAAATAAGATTAACAAAATGATGATATAGGGAAATTACAAGTCATAAACTTAACAAAGCCGTTATAAGATGAGAGGATGGCAGATTGGGTTTCCCCAATAACATACAGTTACCGTATGACTTGCGCACTTCTTTTTACACAAATACCTCATAATCATCATCCGACAGACATCCACTGCTAGACTTAGGCCTCCCCCAGCATCGCCACAAAAACCTACCTAACCTAATTTCGTTTCGCCGACCCTAAATATATTGGGATAAGGGCAAGAGAATCATGATGATGACCTAAACTGAATTTCAATAATTTTTTAAGGTCAATCAATGTTGAAGCAATAGCTGATGAATTATAATCGGAACTGTAATTTTCGCATGTTTTAAGAATTCAACGCTCAATGTCCAGAGACTGTTGCTATCGAAAATAAAAACAAAATGTTTTTACTAAGGTCCAGAGTGATTACAGCAAAAAGTCTTGTTATTACTTCGTAAGAAGACGGTCACTCCGTCACTTATCTTATGATTACATTATTAAAATTCAAAATTATTAAAAGTTATTAAAAGTTGCCATTTTGAACTAAATAACCGGATTCAAAAATCTAGTTTGAATACCTACTTAATTCAAAACTTTAATTAGCATAAGCAGTCTTAAACTAGTTGTGGTGTTTATAGTTTTAATATTTGTATTATGACGGATCAAAATTATGCAGATTTAAGGAAAGGGTACGACCGTATCGGCTGGTTAATAAGTTATGTCAGCTTGGCATTTTAAAGTGAATACTATTTTCCATGGACTGAGAAAAACTTTCTTTAAATATGTATTTAGTGACACATAATTGTGTGTACAATTAAGGAATTTTTAGAAAAAATAATAGAACGTAGGTAATCTAATTTCGAATTAATGCAACTGTACATAGCATGAAACCTGTATTACATAAACTAAAATAACTATATATACTAGCTAGTACACCACCCAACGTAAAAAACAAAAACAAATTAACTCACCAATTACGAAAAAAACAAACAGCTTGTCCATGTTTTTTTATTAATAATTACGTCCGTCTGTATCAGTGGAATAGACTTTGTTAAATACAAGTACAACGTCCTAGTCGCTTGCCGGCGAGCCACTGTCCACTCGGGGACACCGGCTTTGTTTATAAACTCATGCGCATCATAACTGGCTCCTATCAACGCGTATGCCACGAAGAATTAGTGCTGGGGGTCAATTTAAACGGTGAATTACCTACGAATAAGCTATATTTGCATTTTTTTTTTTTTGAGACCGCCTAAATGCGGTCAAAATGGTCATGTGCCAACGAAGTTCGGTTGACCTATTGCAGTTTAATTTACGTTGTAACAAAACAAAGGATAGAAAAAAAAGTCGGGAGGTGTCGCGGGGCACCCGGTTGGAACGAAGTTCCTTTCGTTGTATATTGTGTAATACAGAGCCCAAAGAAAGAGTAACTTATACTATATGGTTCTGTATTCAAAAACAAACATTTTTGACACTTTAAATTTCTTGCATAACGCTTTTTCGTTACGTGACGATTTCTACCCAGATTACTCCTACCGCAAGCAGAACTTCTTTCCACCAATTCTGCATTTATCTTGATCCCATTTGGCGTACCTACCTACATGATAACTATCTATTCCTTAAAAAAATAAAAGTAACCCGTTTAAAAACCAACTCGTCCGATACTTACCTGAAATTAATGAATTCCGTTTTCTAAAACGAATTCATTTTGTTAACCTGCCTTAAAGATTTAGGAACGATTTGATTACCTACGAGTATGTTGGACATACATGTCTTTTTAATGAATGTATCATACATGTCTTGATAGATATAATAAGAACAAGATTGTGTTAATTCATGCGTTATTAGGACCTCTCAGTGAGAATGATTTCATACTAAATCGTTTAAACATTTTATCGATCAACTCCCAACCCTACGTTTGTAGAAGGTAAGTCGTACTCGGGTGCGTCAGGAGTGTTAATGAATTCCCGTAATAATGCAATTTTCCTTTAAAGTGGGATGAACCTGTTCCTTTAACATTATCTGCAGCCTCAGGAATACTGGAAGAACCGCTTAATAAATGACTTTGTTAGTAGCATGCTCTTTGGAACAAAACTGTTGTGGTTTATTTGTCCATATAGCAATGTCTCAAAATGTTCAGGGAATCATTATGAAACACATAAATGACCGGAGTCTTTTACTTGTAAAGGGTCTTATTTACAAGAAGCTTTATGTATTATGCTTTATTTTAATGTCCCTGCTGCTGTGACATTGCAACAAACGTGAGGATCCAGTTTTTAGTGTAATGAAGCTGTTCATACTATATTTTGCAATTTATGCGTGTAGGTAATTTATTGTCAACCTCATTATAACTTCGAAACACATTGTTAAAACATAGAAGAAAGCTAGATAACGATTGTACCAACTAGTGAATGTATTTTTTATTTCGGAATATAATATTTACATAATATAATATGTAAGCTAACAGACTGCAAATAATAATATGTCCATGTACATACAGGAAAAGTGCCCAAAAGGCTGGCAGCATTGCTACGTTGTATGGCGATGCTGACTCTTTGGCCAAAAAATAGGCCAGTCCTCTGGTGACGTGAAGAGTCGACCAACCGCTTGGCGATGTCTCGAAAAATCAAGTGGGCACTCGGACCCCATGGCCCTAGTGTTTCAACCCCATACAGCTCGAACATATAACTCCCAAAATTATTGGAATATTTTCGCCGTTTGAGGTTTTCTGCACTTGCAGCAGCCACCCCAGCACAGACCGCCGTACTAGGAAGATGGGATGACGCAAGGGTGTCGACACATGTTGCGTCCCACACCCAAGGCCTGCCTAACTTCCAAGGCATTATGGCCTTTCCATCTGGTCTCTTCCCATCGTCACGTGCCAAGTCATTAGGTTCTAAAACAGCTGGCACCCTGACGGTGACAAGAGCACGACGGATCATATCATTTATGCTGGCGTACCGTGCTATCCGGCCTGCGCTCTTACTGCAAGATAGGCCATGATGTCCGAGGCAGCCGACAGCCTCACCGCACTGGCAGCGATGTGGAGCTCTTCGGGGAGCTCCACATCGCTTGGGAAGATGGGTTTTTGGGCCGATCTGTACCCGTGCAAGCCGCTATCCAGGCGTTCACCGCATCAGTCAAGCACGGCACTTCAGGGTCAACCAGGGAGGGAGCTAAAATTTTCCCGGTCCACTTTTCAGCGCTGTGGGCAGAGGACAGGAACGCCGGTAAACTAATACTGGTAATTTTGCGGACGCCGAGGCCACCAAAACGGATGGGTAGTGTGACTTGAAGCCACGCTCGGTCATCCAAGGCCACATTTAAAATTGGATGTTAGTGTGCTCCGAATAATTTGGTAAATTTTGTCCAACAGATGTTGCTGCTTCCATAAAGGGGAAGAACGTAGAAAATAATATATATAAAATTAGGGCCAAAACAACAGTATCTAATCAAGATGAATGCCGAATGTAAATTAATTTTGGTGAGTCTGTCCGAAATATCGTTGAAGTTTATGATTTTTTCGTCGATGAAAGGAGAAAAAATGCCTTCTAAAATTGGGGAACCTAAGAGGTGTAGTGAACTTTAACATTTTAATGTATGGGGCTATTACATTAAATTTCTCTAGTGTCAATTGTCTGTCGGTAATGTCAGAAAGGTCATATTTTGAATCTAGTACTGTGCGGAACTTCGATGCCGACAATAAATTGTATGATTCGTTTATCCTTCAAACTCCTTATATTTTAAACGTTTCCTTCATAGGATCATCTTCAGTGCTCCGTTATTTTCTGCATACATAATTATTGTTTACTACAGATATGTGAGCATGCACTACACTTAAGTTATCAATGATAAACAGTAATTGCAAAATTTAATTCACTTTATAAACACCTATTTTACTAAATATTTAATGGTTTCCTCACTCATCTCCAAGTAGATAATAATATAACCGCACTGAAGGCAATTGCATCATTAATAATGGAAGGTATCGATTACTATACCTCTGGAAAATTTGATTTCGTATTTGCTTCCCTCTCCCTTGAAGTTTAGTCGAAATTAAAACCTAAGTTCGTTGACTCTATCGGAATGATAGGCAATTAATTAAATAAATAGCGGAGATATGGCAACTGGCAGTACCTATGCAATAAAACTTTTATCACTTCAGCATACCTACACCATAAAATTATATTTAGCCTAAGTCAATCTGCCTAGCCTTTTCCCAACTATTTTGGGGTCGGCTTCCAGTCTAACCGGATGCAGCTGAATACCAGTATTTTACATGAAGCGACTGCCTACCTGAGCTCCAGAACCCAGTAACTGGGTAACACGATACCCCTTGGTAAGACTGGTTTTCAGACTTTTGGGCTTCTGACTAACGACTGTCAAAAATGTCTTCGACTTTCAAACTCAAACTCAAAGCATTTATTTCAAATAAACCAATTACAGGCACTTTTAAATTGTCAAAGAGTCGGTCAGTTAGAAAGTTGAAGCTAGTTGCCCATTCCAAAGCGTAGATCTCTATGGAGAAGAATGGGCAAGAAACTCCACGGACACTCTTTTAAATCAAATATAAATAAATATTGTTACAAAATATTGGTCAAAAATGTTGGTCATTCATGTTGAAATTAAGTATGTAAGAACAATGTACATAGAAAAACGTGCATGTTAAAAGCGTCCGCAACAAAAAGATAAAAACCAAAAACGATTCAAATATTAAAATAAGCCGTGGCAGCTAAGAGATGACCAGTCCCTACTGACGGCGCCCGTTCACGAACGTGACGCATGGATCAGCACCATTCAGCTCAACCATTTCGAAGGGAACTTAATGACCCAACACACACGCCACCACCAGCGAGACATTTGAGTGAGCATGACATACTCTCAGTCGCCAGGGCAAATTCAAGTCAATGAAAGACGTACCCAGTTAATGGTAGCTTTATAGTAGGTAGGTACATAGTGCTCATACATGTGCTATGTAATTATACAATACTAAGAGATTGAATCTATATAATGCAAAGATAGTTTTTACAATCTTTAGCAGCTCCAACAATATTTTCGAATGCTAATCAATTAGTTTCTGCGCCCTTGTGGAGCAGGACCCGCAAGCATTTTTGTCAGCGATGTAATCCCCCAGCTTATAATATGCTTGGCTTAACGTACTTTCCGAGACATGGGGGGTCTAGATATTTGCTATGACCATCCACGATCCGATTGCAGCAAGCGTGGCGTGGCGTGACATTCGTTCGACCCGTACGGCTGTTATTATTTAGCCACGAGCCCCTGTATATTTAGCCTGAGTGTAGTCATAAAATGCATAAAATTCTTAATTCAGTACAGTTAAATACTACTTATGAGCCGGTTTTGCGAACCTATATGTGAAAGAGAACTGTTTCAAATATTTACCCGGGCAAGAATATATCCCTGTGGCAATCCAATGTCTGTAATAAGAACTCCTGCGAGATAATTGCGTAACACAAGTGTGTTTATGAATGTAGATGAACTGTCTTAATAAATGTCATTCATTGCGTTATTTTGGATACCAGCAGACGAAATTTTCAAACGTATGAAGCAATGTATTAGGAACTTCCTTCAAAATTCTTCGGATTGCGATTGAAATTGTGTTAGGCAATTGGGTGCAGATCGCATTTAGAGATTAGCTCTAAACGCGATCTGCATCCAATTGCCTAAAATAAAAAGATTTTTGTTTATACATACATATAAATGGCATCTCGCATTTCAACCTATGAGGTCGGTTCCTGTGGATACCTCAATAAATTAAGGCCTCCAGCCAGGGCATACAACTTTAAAACTAAGCGACTACAAGCTAAGGGCATCCCCTGTGGGGTATAGACCGTGGCTTAGGGCGTCGCAGGGGGAGGGCAGCAAGGGACAGGCTCGATCGGATTACCTAATTATTTTGCCGAGGTTCTGATAATCTTCATAAATGAGGATCTGAGACCTCGAGAAGTGGTAAAGTAAAGGGTAGGCTCTCCGATAATTGGTTTTTCCCATTAAATACTTTGTATGTTATTGACCTTTATCTTTGTAGTTTCCACATTAGCATGTTCATAACGTCAATGAATGTCATACCAATTTATCGATGTCTTGCAGTTATAGCTGACCTCTCGCCTGCCTATTATCTCATCTATTAGCACATATTATTTGCTTTTAGTACGCTGACGGTAAAGATTATTAGATTAATGTTAAAATAAGTGTAGTGCTATGAAACCACAGATCATCATCTTCCTGCCCTTGTACCATGTTACTTGGTGTCGGCGCAACACGTTTTCTCTTTCCATTTTCCCCTGTCAAAAGTCACGCTATCATTCACTCCCTTCTCTTTCATATCATTCCTCACACAATCCATCCATCTTTTCTTTGGCCTTCCTCTCCCACTCCATCCATCAACATTTATATTCATCACACTTTTAGTCACATGCGTTTCCTCCCTCCTCTTCACATGTCTATACCAAGCCAAACGATTTCCTTTCAACTTTTCTGTCACTGGCGCCACTTTCAAACTTCCCCTTATATACTAATTTTTTACTTTATCCAATTTCGTCACTCCACACATCCATCTCAACATTCTCAGCTCCGCTGCATGCAATCTTTTTTCATCCGTCTTCTTCACGGCCCAGCATTCCGATCCATACAGTACGACAGGCCTTATCACGGACTTATAAATTTTTCCCTTTAATTTGAGGGGCATCCGTGGGTCGCAAGTTGTTCCTATGACCTGTCGCCATTTCATCCATCCTGAGTTGATCCGGTGCGCTACGTCTCGGTCTACTTCGCCATCCCCTTGGACAAACGACACGAGGTACCGGAAGTCGGAGCAGCTCGGTACGGGCGTTCCGGCGAGAGATATGGGCACAGGACTGGAGAGACCGCCAGAATCACAAAACAAATATTCTGTTTTGGTCCGACTTAATCTCAGGCCAGCGTTCTCCAGTTTTGCCTACCACATCTATGAAACCACAGATATTGAACAATAATTATTAATTAGCTAACGGTACCGTTTAGTTAGTCATTAACATTTTTGTTTACGAGCACACAACTCTCGCGCTGAAAAGATAACTGGATTTCTGAGCAAGAAGTTATAAAACTGTCTAAAATTCATTTTTAATTTTATTATATATTATCCTAGCTGGGAGGAGCTCGTGGCTAAGTAATAACAGCCTCACGGGTCGATCCATTAGGTTAAGCTACGCTTGCCGGGGTTGTCCGTGGATGGGTGACCATCTTTATATACCGAGACTCCTCCGTGCCTCGGAAAGCACGTTAAGCCGTTGGTCCCGGCTGTCATTCGTGGGATCTTTGACAGTCGTTACGGGTCGTCAGAAGCCCGAAAGTCTGACAACCAGTCTTACCAAGAAGTATCGTATTACCCAGTTACTGGGTTGTGGAGGTCAGATAGGCAGTCGCTCCATGTAAAATACTGGTATTCAGCTGCATCCGGTTAGACTGGAAGCCGACCCCAACATAGTTGGGAAAAGGCTAGGCAGATTGATATTGATATATTATCCTAGAAAAAACATCAGATTGTAGTCTCTGTTTTCACGTATGTTCGAGATATGTAAATTGTTTTAGAAGGCAACTACCTAATTAAAAATGTTCCAGGCCAAACGATTACTTTACAGATAACAGTTTTTATGACATGCTGAGGATTTCTCAACATTTTTTATTTTTTTAAAATGTATTTTTTTTTTTTCAATGCAAATTGGTGGTGTACTGCGGAATATTTATTTTAGATACTTCGATATTTAAAACAGATTATGAACATAAAAATATATTGTAATTATATTTTCGAGCCGTTTGGGGTAGAAACCCTCGGGCCGTGTGGTCCGAGTGCTCATGGTGTGTTCAACGAAATCTCCAAACGGCTGGTTGACTTCCCGTGACCCAAGGGCTGGCTTTTACCTTGGCCAGAGGCATACAACGTGGCATTGCCATACAACGTGGCAAAGCCGCCAATCTCTTGGGTACATTACCAGTCGACAGCGATGCGGAGGAATTTTTCGACGCCATATTTTTAGTTTTTTAATAGTTTTAAAATGTAATTGAAATACCAACAAGCATTTAAAACATTTTCATAAGTAATGACACTGTAGTCTGTCTGTATAGCCTAGAACTTGTCGCGGCTCATAAACAGCCTCGGACTAGACCAGACTGGAACCATTTACTAACATTAATTAATGAAACCCGTTTCCTACACATTGTTTTTTTATGGCAAAAGTAAGTATCGTTCGACAACCTGTTTGATGATTATGCATATAATGCTAACAAAGAAACAGGTAAATATTTTGAAAAAACACATTGCAGTAAATGGAGGAAGGAAAAATTGATAATTAAAATACATATCAACACACACACATAACATAATATCACGCCTGTATTCCCCGAAGGGTTAGGCAGAGGTGTACCTATAGTACACCCACATTTCGCCAGTTATGTTTTAAAAATATATATTTGGTAGATTTAGGTAGCATCTCCAGTCGAAAGGATTTACCACCAAATAATTCCCATTGACATCATGGTAGCATGACACTTAGTCCTCATGTGAACTCAAAATCTAAACTAAATAACTTAATACTATAAACAATCTCATGTAGTCGGAGGCAATAGGTCTTTATTATTGTTAAATTTAAGAAGACGCCTCCGACTGCATGAGATTGTTTATTATATTAAATTATATAACTTGTTTCCATCTTTTTAAAGTTCACGTTTTACGTAGTCGGGTTTTTTGGTTTTTTAAATTTATAACTTAGTTTGACACTTTTTTATTTTTTACGTTAATGTAAGACCTTATTATACGCTTATATAAGAACTTTATCATAGCTTTATTATAAGTTTTGAAAAGTTAAGTGAGAATGGTTGCTAACCAACTTTAAATCATTATAGATACCAAATGGTCATTAAAAATTAAAAATGATTACTGAAACCTAAAGATGATTTTCAAAGACCTGGTCAATGATACCCCACTTGACATAGTTCGTCAATTTTTTTTTTCTTTCTCACAATATGGCGTCTGGTTATCGCCATATTGAATTTTGATTACTGTCAAGTCTTTAGTGACATTCACAAGATTAAGATAAATCGATTGACGTAAGAATCATCAAAATCGGCAAACGCGTTTGGTCTCTAGAGCGCCACAAAGGATAAACATACATACATAATATATAGGCTGATAAACTCATAACCCTCCTTTGCGTCGCGCAATCGGGTAAAAAATAGGCCTATTTATTACGCAGTTCATTTCAATTCATAGTTCCATCATCATCTATCGTCGCACCCAGGTCTTACCTTGCAGTACTTCAAGATCGTCAAACTCGCAAGACCATCACTTCTGACGCCTCAGGAAATATTAATAATCATTGCTAAGTCGGATAATCATAAGGTAAAACAGCAATGGCACGCCTTGAGTTTAAACTTTTAATTTTTACAAATATTTACCATGATTTAAGCGGCTGTAGGGCATGTTTTCTGTGAGGGCAGACAGACAGACAGCGTAGTCTTAGTAATAGAATCCCGTCGGCACCCTTATAGTACGGAAGCCTAAAACCATTTAAATTGAAAGACCTATCGAGTGATCTACACAGACAAAATTATGAAAAGAAATGAATCATTCACGTGAAACTTCGAGAAAACATGACGCCATGAGATGGCTTCCGTTTTTGCAATGACACGACAAAACCCTAAAAATACCCTAGTTTCAGAATTCTTATCAGGCAGTTATAATTTTTATAAAGTTTATAATTAGTGATGATGTATCTCATGTTGACACCGAATCATTCGACAGATAACCCTACGAGCAAGAACAATTCTGGACGATAGCTTTCAATGTAACTGCTGTGGTAAAATAAAATCTCCGTTGGATATAAAGGCACTTTGTCAAGGATTGAAAACATTGTCGAAAATACTGGAAGCAAGGTACTAGTGTGCGAACGTGACTCGTTTTCGAAAAAAATGTTCACGTGTTTTTCATTAGGTATGTACTTCAGTGGTTCTCAACCAAAGTGGTACGCAATTAAGTATACTGCTGGAATTTTTTTTTGTAGATTTTCCGGATACTGTAATTTGAAACAAGTATAATAAAAAAAACGTAAGTGTTAGACCAAATGTTTACCTAATGTAAGAAAACGTGATATTATAGGTTAAAGTCATACAGGGTGACCGACCAGCTCGGATGCAACTTTTTTTTTGCCACCATTCTGATTTGGCGCTAAATTTTGCATTTGTTTGATAATTATCTATTATTCATTCAAAACGCGACAAATTCGTTATGCACAATAATCTAAAAGACCATAACAATAGCAATATCTGCAGTCATTCTGTCCGGATTGAAAAACGACCCAATTTTTCTAACAAATTATAAAGCGCAGGTCACACTGGGAACGAAGCTAAGTTAATAAGCTATGACCCGAAGTATGAAAAGACGCCTTAGACGAACTTAGCTTTGTTCCCAGTGTGGCCTGCGCTTAACGAGTACCTAACGAATACCATTTTTATCACTGAGGATTTTGCGACAGGTCCTAACTTGTTTTTGCTTAGTTAAGGGAAACGTTGTGGTCAATCTTGAACACGAAAAGCAGAATATGTATGACTTTGTTAGTGGGATACCTTACACAGTATATTATGCGAAAATTTCATTGTAAACCAATGGCGAGGTGTGAATTATTGTAAAAGAGAAGCCGGTTTAAACTTACTTACCAAAAAAGGAAAAAGTAATTTTTTAACTTAAAAAATAAGTGTTTCTCTTATGAATTTAACACCATCTATCGTCAAATAGCAGAACCAAAAAGACGCTATCATTATACTAACAAAACTTTCAATGTTTTAGAGAAATAAACTCAACTAAATTATCTACCCATTAGGGAATTAAATACCCATAGTGTAACTACATATATTTTTTGGCAATTTGACTGCGCCATTTTTCATTAGCGTTAAAATTGCTGATGCGAATATTTGAAGAGATGCCGTTAGGAATCGTGTTATACATAATATGGTGCTTTCGCCACTGGTAAACACGATTAAAAGTGATCATATTTTTAAGTATCAAAAAGGTGGAGATTTCACGAGATGTTATTACCATATAAAATTGCCAAGCCTGATTAATATCATTATGGAAAAATATCTGGCAACTTTCGTTTAAAGTTGAATACTTCGGACTTGGCCGCCCTACATTTATTAATAATATAATTGCTAAAATTATACCCAACATAACTCGATTTCACACAAAGCAGTCAGAACGATAATAGTTTACACTTATCAAAATTTCGGTCATTAACTACGAAAAAAAAAAACTCTAAAAGAATTAGAAAATTAAAAAACAATCTTCCAAGCATCTGTAGCGAAAGAAAAGAATACTCGCTCTCATTTGAAAGTCGCAGCCGTTATCAGCGCTTCGTCCTCCGGTCGAGGCAGAGGTTATCGCTGTGATCCCATCCCCCCTTTCGTCCATCCTGGAGCAGTCACTGATGCACCAGTGAACAGATAACTTCTATACAATAAACATCGTTCATTAGAACTAAATTTTAAATTTAAATCTCGAACTGTTTGACAGGCGTTCGAATTGACAATCCATTGATAAAAATACGAGTAGATATTTATCTTAAAAGAAGTTAATTGAATTTGCAGTGTTGCGTTGTGGTGCCGTTAATTATTTGGACTCAATTAGTTGGAAATGTTAAACGGGAAGATTTTGTTGTGCGTAGTTTTAGTTGCTGGTAAGTTAACCTTTTATACATTGAGTTTTTTACATAAAAACACTACTTAAGCATGTTTTAATTATATATATTTTCGGTATTGTTAAGCAAATGAATGAGGAAAACGTTTTCGTATTAGGTCATGTTTATATGCATCTAACAAGTGCATTTTATAGTTTTGTTGGTATATAATATTTATATATAATATGTTATAAGCTGTAAAACTTTAACGCAAACAGAACGTTCTTAATTTCTTCCCCGAACTTATTAAGTTCTTTCAATAAATCATTCTAATTTCTCCAAAAAGCTTTCAGTGTTTCAAAAGTTTCCTCGGCAATCTTTTTCATAACGGGTTTTGATATCATAGTGTGTGACATAATAGTAGCCACTTTTCCACAATAGCCACTAATCAAATGTTGAATAGAATTCGATGTCAAGTTTTCATCAGGGGTCAAAGCAAGACCAGTCCACGTCTTTGTTTACTATGGAGCAACACAAAGACGCTGGAAGCCGAAATACGCGCGCAGCATTAGACCGTTTGGCGGCTTCATCAAGGGTTATCGCTACACGCCCACTGAGGGCAGCGCACATTTATTATTAGCAGTGAGTAATCGATCATAGGGCAGACATACGGACGACGTCGCAATCTACTGCACCCGCTACTGCGAAAATGATCTCATTTGTGCTTCATAGTTTGAGGGAATTTACTTGCCTTAAACGCTGCAAATTCTTGGTAATGGATCAATTAGTAATCCAGTGTTTGTTTTCCTTTTTGAGTAGGATCGAATCTGTCTGTTGGTTCGGCATTGATTCGGGGGTCTATGTTTCCCAATTCATACGTTATTACATACAGGTAACGGTTGGTTACTCACTACTAAGTGTTTATTTTCGCATACCTTCCGATGGTTATAAAGACACAAAAATGCCATTCAAAATCTTGCGAATTAATAAGCAACCACCTCAAGTTTTTTTTTAAAGTGATATTACAGAAATTCTAACTACACCATTCTAAAAAGGAGGATTGTAGCTCGCATTGGA
This sequence comes from Fissipunctia ypsillon, assembly GCA_947568875.1. Classification (NCBI taxonomy): domain Eukaryota; kingdom Metazoa; phylum Arthropoda; class Insecta; order Lepidoptera; family Noctuidae; genus Fissipunctia; species Fissipunctia ypsillon. The sequence continues at coordinate 7,708,665 of OX387643.1, forward strand.
AAAAACCTGAAGAGTAAAAACGAGTAATGGTCGGCCAAGGGCGTGTCGGACCACGCATAATGAAGGGTTCCGTAGTTGGGATGAATTTATCCCAAGAACAAAGATCACAGTGTAGTCGAAAAACATGTTTTCTCATACATTCCAACCGCAAATGTAAGTTGGCTGACCATTACTCGTTAACTTGTACAGCCTACATAGCTGTGATAGTCTTTCTTGTAACTTCGTTATTATTGCCGTGGATTTTTTCACATATCCAAAAACACAGGCAGCCAGGGGGGGGGGGGGGGGACACTTAATATTTTGCAAACGGATCCCTGAATCGAAAAATGTTTTTCACACACCCACAATATTTTTGAACCGCCTATCCAACGACACTCCACATCATGGGATAGACGAGAAAAAAAGTCATCCCCACTTTTCGTGTAGGAGAGGCACCCTAAAAAAAACAAAATTTTATTTTACCAATTTGTCAGAGTGATTAATCTCTTTACCCATTCAAACTTACAGACTTCTAGTACTAATAGTCTCTGAGCTAAGCCTCGGACAGATAGACGGACATGGCGAAACTGTAAAGGTTCCTCGTTGACTACGGGACCCTAAAAATGAATTAACACGAAACAAATCACTAATAATATTGAGGCCTGACCCTGTACCTGTTTATGAACATTTTTTTGTAACGACTGTTTTGTTGCAAACTGCAGACTAGTAATATTGATAAAACAATAAGTGATGACGTAATTGACCTGATCTATTGTGAAACTATTTAATTCAATTATGTGTGTTTATCTATGCCCAAATGTGCGTATGCCACTGAATAGTGGTGTGTTGTTGTGCACTCTGCCGCCTAATATCACTATCTGATATTGTTTACATTGTCGAGTTAATTAATAGTATTTACATTATTATTTATTTCAAGTTTGATCTTCAGTCCAAAGTTTGGATGCAAGTGCAAGTGTACTATGCACCAAAGTACATTTCTACTTGATTCTGACTCAAGTTATCAGTGAAGTCTCAAATCTTGACATTGCTAATTGAGATTTGTTAGCATTACATTATGTTCCTATACTCAAAGTGCATCGGTGTGCACTCAGATCGAAAACATATACATCTTGTTTAATTTAATCTAACAGCTAACACACCTGTTATTTGATTAATTTGGACAGCTCTAAATTAATCAAATAACTAACGACCCGCCCCTGCTTCGCACGGGTACAAATGGCGTCATGTCAAAAATCGAGATTTCTGTTTTCCTGGGTACACATATACTTTACAAAATAAATTCTCAAGATGGTGGTGCAAACCGCTTCAGAATCCGTTGCGTAGTTTAGAAGAACAACGCGGTCGCACAGGCAAACACGTAAAGTGACTTTGTTTTATATTAAGTATAGATATAGATGCATGTCCTATTAAATATTTATTTGCTATGGGTAGTTTGGAACTCGACCTGCTATCTAATACAAATAACTGAGTAACAATGTCCATAATAGCAATAGTTATTTATGCTACAAGTGCGGAAAGTAGGTGATTTCCGGCGAGTGCCATTTTTATTCACGAGCGAACGAAGCGAGCGAGTGTTTAGTCAACATGAGTTGGACATCATCTTACGCACTTTTAGGTACCATACAACGTTTTACTATGCGTTGTGCGAGGAAATTAAAAAATATATATTTAAAATTAATTTATTAATTTAAATCTAGAGTAACGAATAACGTGTTTAATGAAGTACCTATTAGTTTTATTGTACCTTTTATATGAATACAATGATAATCTGTTCTTAAGTAATTTGTAAAACTTTTCTCAAATAATAAAAACTCTTTGGGTCCGGCTGACGACGGAGTCAAAAAATTAAAAAATACTGAATAGTAACAGCACTAGTGTGAAAAAGTGGCACTTTCCGTACAATTTGGCTGCTTGGAAGACGCTCTTTTCGAGCACATGCATTGTAATTTTTTTTTTCATCTACAGTCAACTTTAAGAAATATTTTACTTATTTTTCCAATTTCAACCATAATATAAAACTATATTATCATACCACCAATAAGTAAAGTTCATATTTTTCGAGATAACTTATAATTTGGCCAGATCACCACGGTGATGCCGCGTGATACCACTATCTTAAGAGAAACTTAATAGATTAGAAGTAGAACTATGTATGTAGATGTTAGGGAAAACGTTTAATATTATTATCCGAGCATACACTGATAAATAAAATGTTCCTATGGCTACGGGCTAGGCATGTACTACGACTGCCACGAGATAGTCGTAGGCACGACCAAAGACCCTTTGAAGGCCCTACGAAAAGACGCCAGTCTTACTAACTTATAATATGATATACCTAATTACCTAGGTGCTAGAGTGTAAAGTTGCTACAATAGAAGCTTTAAGCTGAACAGATGGCTACAAATTAAATTGCCGAGACTAACGGCTATTTACATAAGTAAATAATATTAAAACTACCAAGCTTGATTGGCAGAAAGGTTATCTATATGATTGGTTTTTTAGACCAAAAGAAAACTAGTGCAATCAGTGCCGTCAGTAGTTCTTCACCAACATTTTTTCCAGCAACCCTTGACGAAGGAGTGTGATCCGTTTTTAACCGACTTTTAAAAGAGACGGTTCGCAGCATCCTGTTTTTACTTTTATTTCCTCGCCAAGATAACATCTTGCCTTATCCTACTCATCCTCATTGCTAATTCCTAAATCACATTTAATAAAATGTCATCAGTACTTTATACATCCGTCGCAAATGAAATCTTTATGTAATCTGTGGTTGTACTAGTACAACGCTTTCGTCCGTCTGAAATTTCTTGTTCCTCTGTCGCATCGCATTGCACGCTCGCGCTATTACATTGTTTTCGCTTAGCGTTCTTTCCGACTTTTTTTGTTTTTGCACGGCTCCTAAGGGTCCTAGCGTGATGATAAATAACCTATAGCCTTCAAGAAATGGGCTATCAAATGCAAAAAGATTATTTCAAATCCGACTGGTAGTTCCAGCGATTAGCGTGTTCAAACAAAAAAACAAACTCTTCAGATTTATTTTTAGTATAGATTATGAAAGCAAGATGCAATATAGTATCTACTAGCTGTGCCCGCGACTTCGTTCGCGTGGAAGTCGTAAGATACACAATATACTAAAATAACAGCCACATTTTAATAAAATTCTATCGTCTCCCGACCCACCGCGTTGCATCGCCCGGCCGCGCTATTTTTTCGCTTAGCATTCTTTCTGACTTTTTTCTTTTTGCTCGGCTCCTATCGGTCGTAGCGTGATGTTAAATAGCTTATAATCATCCTCGAAAATTGGGCTACTAAAAGCAAAAAGAATTTTTCCAATCCGACTTTTATTCACAATAAAAAAAATAAAACCCGTGAAGGGTTTTATTTTTTTACGCGGAATCCTAATACTTTTACTTAAATAAAAGTAGCCTAAATTATTTGTTATAACATCAGCTATCTGCCAGTGGAAGTCCCGTCAAAATCGGTCCAGCCGTTTTGGAGATTAGCCCGAACAAACAGACAGACAGACAATTTTTTTTTAAATTGCTTTTTCTTATTAGGTATCGTATATGCATTCGTCATATGCAATTAGTAAAAAGCTTTTATTTTGACATTGCATACAAATACTTCAATTTTATTTATTTGTGTAGAAAACGAGCTCAAAGAATGATATACCTTTAGGTATCATACAATCTATGGCTTTACTTTTTTATTTTTCTTCTTCCGTTCACTTCACTGTACTTACTGTGCTATGGGCTAACAATAGCTCACACCGTGGTTTAAGTACTAATAAGTCTGCAAGGTGGCAAGAGAACCACTAGGTGTACCACTCTTTAACGGTATCAGCTATTTTGCCAACTGAATTTACTTTGTGGCACAAAAAAAAGACAAGGCCGCGATTTAGAACAAGAACCCATATCGAACATTTTGACTATAGTTTGACCGATACCGCTGTACCGCGTCTTAGGAATGCGCGGCGAGGCGGGGGACGGGATGCCGCGAGCGATAACGAAAGAGCGGCCTATAGTGCCCCCGTCTCACCGCGCAAAATTCTAAAGGGCGGTACAGTGGTATCGGTCAAACTATAACGCCATAATTAAATCCAGTCAAACGATCAATACTGAAATAGGATAAAGACTTTACTTTAGGTACAAAATGATAGAGTGCTTTGAATTATTCTACATAAATAATAAATTTTCAAAGGCCTTAAACGGAAAGCTCTTTATTTAACTTAAACAATGTAATAATAATCTTACCTATGACGTTTATAATAAGTAATACACACAATATAGTTATGTCATCAGTGGTTCCTTATTAATTATATTGATACATCCGCTAACCCAGTTTAATTTACCTCAGCATGTATTAGATATTAATAATGCACATAAGGACTTAAATTACATGCTAAGACATCCAGGATTCTTTTTAGAGTAGTTACTCAGATTATCATCTGCCTAGCTTTTTCCCAACTATATTGGGGTCGGGTTCCAGTCAAACCGGGTGCAGCTGAATACCAGTATTTTTACATGGAGCGACTACCTATCTGACCTCCACAACCCACTTACTGGGTAATATATTACGATGGTAAGACTGCTTTTCAGAATTTCGGGCTTCTGACTACCCGTAACGACTGTCAAAAATACACGAATGACAACCGGGACCAACGGCTTAACGTGCTTTCCGAGGCATGGAGGGGTCTTGATATGGAAAGATGGTTACCCATCTACGGACCAACCGCGGCAAGCGTAGCTTAACCTGATTGATCGACCCGTGCGGCTGTTATTTCTTAACCACAAGCCCTACTAAGTACTCAGATATGAAAGAAAATTTGTTACACACTGCTTTTTCATCGATTGTGTATAGGCATGTACTACACACCTACAATGACGTTCATGAATTTAGCGATGCGAAAGTGACCCAAAATGAACCAGTTTCCAATTTTCTTCATAATATGAAGAATAACAGTATACCACTTACGGCCCCTGGAATTGATCGTGAAAGCTTATTTAATAATCCTAAATCACTGGATCTTCGTAAAGGCGCTGGTCCTGATGGTATTGCGGCAATCAATGTGCGCCCCAGCTTTGGTATCCGCATTAATATTGACTTTTAATAGATCTCTCATATAGTTCAGGTGTTTTCCCAGACTCCTCGAAAAAGAAAAAGGTTGTGCCAATTCATAAAAGTGACGAGAAAGATTACATAAATAATTATAGACCTATCTCTGTCTAGTCAACTTTCGCCAAAATTTTCGAATCCCTAATTTGTACCTGCATTCAGTCACACTTTAGACTCTACTTGATCGATTCGCAACATGGTTTCGTGGGTTCTAGGTCAACTTTTGCACTAAGCTAGTGACCTTTACAGAAATGTTAACGGGTGCCATCGACTGCGGCAAGCAGATCTACGTGATTTACACAGACTTTTGTAAAGACTGACAGCGTCCCTCATCATATACTTCTATCCAAGTTATCTGCGTACCGAATTACCGATACACTTTATAACTGGCTATTGTCTTACCCTGAAAATCGTTACTTTTTTGTCGCAGTTAATGGTTTCCAATCTGGAACCTACGAGACCACTTCGGGATCACATGTCGCTCCAATTCTGTTTAATGTGTTCGTTAACGATATCCCACACTGCCTCAAATTCTCTGAATGTTATATGTATGCAGATGATCTTAAATTCTCCAGGATAATCGAATCTACTGAGGATTCTGCATTACTTGATTATTCAGAGCGAGGTCAACTCGTTAGTTGAATGGTGTAACGAAAACGTGTTGACCTTAAACGTTAAAAAGTGCTACCATATAAAATTCACCCGGAAAAAGAAATTAACGGCGAGTGTATGCTATGTGGGTACTACTGCTGTCCAAGGGGTGAATCAAATTAGGGATTTAGGAGTTGTTTTCGATAACGCACTAATGTTCGTGCCTCATGTCGGAAATGTAACTAAAAAGGCTTCTAGAATGCTAGGATTTGTTATTAGGAATGTTACTGGTTTCAGGCGCAGTAGTACCAAGATCTTGTTGTACAACTGTATTGTCCGTAGTATCATGGAATACTACTTCAGTACAATCTGGAGACCGCATTATGCCATGCACGATCTAAGACTGGAGCAAATACAAAAAAGATTTCTTTGGCATTTAGCTTATACCAATGGAATTGCCAAAAAGAAACGGTCATGCGAAACCAGACTATTTTATTTTTATTTTTATTTTTATTTTATTTTATTTTATTTGTTAGGGACAAAAAACAGTTACATGCCAATCTTAACTAGAGATTCTTAAAATAGCACAAAACTTAGAAATACATTTATACACAATCTATGCCATATTTATATTATTATACATGTAACCCACAGCATTGTCCACGAATATTCACAAAAAAAAGTTAAAAGAAAACAGACAAAATAGTGTGCATCGTAAAAGCCTAATAAGAAAAAGGAGAAAAAAAAAAAAAAAAAAAACACTTATGAATTCAGTAACTCGATTGCTCTCGCCTTGAAACGATCCTTGGAAAGAGTAAATATGTCAAGCTCCATGAAGTGAGCGTTGTACGCATCAACAAGGCGACGAAGAGGCACGCGCTCCCCAGCGTTAGTCCTGCACGATTTCTTGTGAAATAGTCGAGGCACACGTACCCCACGAAGCATGACAGATCTAGGTACTATATAATGTAGACTATTTGTTAAAGGAATGCAGTCGAATCTATTATTGCATATACCATGCAGCATCATTACACCCAGAAGAAATCGTCTAGACTGTAAACTAAGAACATTGTAACGTTTCAGCAATTGTTTATAAGAGACTTTAGGACGTTTACATTTATAATTCATAGAACGTAAATATTTTCTCTGTACAATTTCTAGCCTATCTTTGTACTTATCATATAGAGGATCCCAAATTTGGACGGCGTATTCCAATTGCGACCGAATCAGGGTTTTATATAATATCAAGAATGTAGAGGGTCGCACAAAGCTACTTGAAAATCTCATGACCAGTCCGTACATCCGAAAGGCTTTTTTTACTATATTGTCAATATGAGTATCAAAATGCAGACAAGCGTCAAGCGTAACACCCAAGTCCCGGACAGACTGAACTTCATTAAGACTTATACTGTTTATTGAGTAACTAAATTTGATTTGATTTTTATTTTTAGTAAATGAAATCGTGTAACATTTAGGAATGCTTAGAAAGAGTTTATTTTTGAGGCAGTATTCATAAAATCTATCAAGGTCCTGTTGTAGATACTGGCAGTCGCGAATGTTCTTACAGGTGGTATAAATTTTCATATCGTCTGCATACATCAAGAATTTTGTGTTGATAAAACAATCTTTAATGTCATTAATAAACAATATGAATAGACTATCTTATTTTATGATGGTGTCGTTGGAGAAACGTAGAAGAATCACTGATTCCATTTTCTTATACAAAATACTCCGATACAAAATTGAATGTCCCCAGTTACTAAGCAAGGTTCAGTTTAGGGTTCCTACTAGGCTCCCTCGTGCTCCTAATACTCCTTTGCATCCTCCACTCCGTAGAACAGTACTCAGCGCGAGCTCTGTCGTCCCTCGGCTTAGTAAACTGTTAAACAACTACAGCGATCTTGTTGACGTGCACTCTGACTCATTTGGCAAGTTCCACAGAATGACTGTTAACAATGTTTAAATTTTTATTTCCTCCCCTTTTATTTGCGTTTTGTTAAATATATCGATACCTGTCTGTTTTATGTTCAAGACTAACTTGCTTTAGATGATTATTTTTTTAATCTTTAAAATCTCAATTCTCACGTAATTTTTAAAATTGTTTCTTTTGTCTTTTCTACTTAGTTATTAATGTTATATTATAGTGCTTGTGGAACATTTATTATGTTTATGGGGCATGCGGTGGTAACCTACAAAAAATTGTTACACTAACCTTATATTTTAGTAAAACATTATTTTATATTTTTAACCACATTTTTAACAATGTAAACAATTAATGGTTGGCCATTAAAGAAAAATAAAATAAAAACATTAAAAGTACAAACATAAATCCACGAACGACTCATAAAAATTGAAGGACACTTGGAAGTTCTGAAAACGACACAGCATAATGACATAATTAATAATTAAACGCGCAGTAGACCAATCTACAGTGAGTCACCGAGGAAGTGCCCTTATCTAGATCAGTTAATCAGTTGCCCTTTCTGAAAACCGAACCGACACAAAACGATAAAAAATCATAGTAATTACTCCATCCTGGGTCAACTACGCAGTTTATATACGCAGTTAACTTCAATACGTGATTATGCCATATTACGGATCGCTTAAGATTTTCGGTAAGTTGGTGGAAAATGGATAATTGGGAATCGGGATGGGCATGAAGTAAGGTCATATAATTTAGTTTCATCTTCTGAACCTAAAACGTAAGAATAAGAGTAGATAGATTTTGAAACCTGATTCTGCAGCTCAGGTGCAGAAACAGGGACCTCACAAAAGATCATTAATAAGTTTGAAGTGACTAACATTCATAGATCTAATTTCTAAAAAGAAATATTGGATTATTTCCTTCAATCTATTTAATGGAAATGGATCAAAATCAACAAGTCATTTTTCAATTCGATGATTAATTGGAGTGTCGTAGGGACATTACAAATAACATAGGTACTAGAACGCAGTTTTTGATCAAACATAAGTGCATTCTAGTTCAAGGCACTCTTCATAGCAAGAAGAAGATAAAGATTAAGTGCTTAGTAATTAACTTAGGGATAATCATTGACATTGCATTTCAAATGTGCGAGATGTTGATGTAGCTGTTAACAGCGTAAATAATGTAGAAGTGATTTCACATCAGCTGGTGTCGAAACAAAAATTAATTGCCCAGCGATTGTTCAAGAAGTTTGTATGCTGTTTTAAGTAATTGGTACAAATAACAGAGTCCTAACATGTTTACTCGACAAATATGATTCAATGAGAAGGGGCGTGTGCATCTCATTGTTTACATAGTGCAGCGAGCCGATAGGGCGTTTAACAAATGCGTAATATGGATGAGATCACAGGAAAAGTTTAGGAAAATAAATAACACTGATTAGATTGAAGGGTCAAACAAAATGTCAAACAGTAATCAAGAACAACTGTTGAAAACAATAATGGAATAAAACAAGAAATGATTAAGCTACGTTTATGTCCCCATAAATTTTATTATCTTCAGGTTAAGCACATAACTCGAAAGAGGCGGTGAGCAGCGCGGGCGCATTGTCTTGATGGAAATATATCACACTTACATTAAGCTGGATTGTTTCATTTAGATAGTGGTTGTTTATGCCATGCCTCCTACTGATATTGATTACATTTAAATCACCTTGAAACTTCGATAATATCGTTTGAAATATATATTTTTAAGTCCTAATTCTACGATAGGTTTTGGTACGATTCATAATGGCTGCTTACTGCAGGGAAAATGTTTAGCTAATAAAGTTAAAGACTCGTTCAAAAAAATCAAAATCAAAATATTTTATTTCACATAATGGACACGTATGAAACGTCAGAAGCTAGATGCGCGGTTCCTATTGGTCTTTTCGTTGATTTGAGAAACTGTAGTGATCTTACTGAGCACATATTGACAGCACAAGACGTTACTGATAATTTACCTGTTATTCTGCTTACCAACATTTTTTTTCCATTCCAGCATGGAACGAAGTACAACCAGCCAATCTGCCTATCATGCCGTCCCGCATCGGTCACGCCAACGAGATTGGGGAGGCTCCTGACATGAGAGTTCCTCCTGAATACACGAGGGCACGAGTGAGGGAGGGCATCCCTCCTCCACTGTGTGCTCGCAGATGTGCCTCGCCACCAGCGGGACCAGTATGTGCCTTCGATGCTACGGGAACCGCCAGGACGTTTGAGACACTGTGCGAGTTGGAAGCTGTCTCGTGTCGCGAAAGCACGTGTAAGTTTGGCCTTTTAAGATTGCTTTTAAAATTAAGAAAGTGGAAAAGACGGTGTGGTTAGTTGAGCCTAAAGCATGATCATGTAGTGCCATGCCTAGAACTGACACTTAAATCATCATCGAAACGACATAAGTTTATTCGACTTGGTTCTGAAGAACTCTTAGCGATAAATCTTAGTATTGTCCATGATTTCTCCTTTATGGCTTACTTTATAAAATCTCCATGCAGTGTGTTTCACCTCTTAATAACCACAATGTTTGTCATTCCAGATTATGCGATTACGAGTCTGGGAGAATGCTGATGCGGCTACGCAACACGCAAAGTGCATTGGGTCTCACATAAGTGTAAGCATTACGTACCGCACTGCCTGAGGACGGTTGTCATATTATGTTCAACCATACGTATTAAATAAAGTTATCACAGTGTAACTATCTCCATACAGTAGTACAAACGAATAAGCTATGAGGTATACAGGCAGCTAAGATGCAATAACTTTTAAATTTAAACAATGTTGTGAGTGTGCTGAATAGTCAATTATTTTGCATCACCCTCTTAACTATGTCATAAGCTAAAAAAGGTATTACGCACACAATAAAAATGAATATTGGCAGTGTAGTGGAAAGATAAATATTTTTGTCTGTATACCAAATAACTTGGTCGCCTGTACAAAACCTTTGGCGCAGATCTTTGACATTTTTGTCCAAAAGGTTTCTTTCCAAAAGGTCGTCACATAACATGTATAGATTTTTTTTGACGTTATATAATTTTCTTGGTACCATTATTGCTCTGTATGAATCATGATTTTCATAGAAAATAAACTATAAATTCATAGAAAGATTAAAGTGGTACGGATCAATTGAAATAGACCAATATTTAAACATCTGGTTCTGTAAGTTTACTGACGTAATAACCTCGCCACAAAAATAATGTGACATCAAGGATGACCTCAATTAAATAATACATTGAAGCGGCCTTAAATGTCAAAGGTTCGGGTAAATTTAAAACAGAAATGGGCACCCCAAATATCACCTGTCAGTTGTCCCCAAAATGCAATATGGCCGCTGCGCCCGATTTCGTTGCGAAAACAGACGCGTGGATCAACTTTATATTGAGTTAGGTAGACTGTGGTAATTGTAAAAGATATACTTAGTATGTACCTGTCCTTTATGATCTAAAATTGTTTTATACGAAATATTTTAAAATCAAAATTAAATTAGTATGTACTTACAAATGTATCAATATAATATCATCTTTTCTTGATTTATATTTTCATGTTCATAAAAAATGCTGCCCTAAGTGTTCGTTTCGATCATGTTTCGATATATCTAAATTCATCTATCATGCAGGCTTGAATATTACTGTACCAATAAAATTGTCTATGTCGTTTAATCTAGAGAATTCAGGTAGTATAATGCTTACGCGGTAAAAATTTAGTTTTTGTATAATAACATATTAATATAGTTTGAATTTAGTTGCTATGATATTTTTTGTGGCCAAAGCTATTTGGATAACAGAACTTCCCTCCCCTCTACATTATTTCTCACTTTTCTTACATTTTCTTTATGAAAATTGGATTATACAGGGTTATATCACAGAAGAATCACCATAATGCAAAGTTAATTTGTTTAAAGATAATAGTTTATTGCTACATGGTCGAGCCATGTTCGCATTTATTCTCACAAAGACCTTTTACAATAATTACGTGAAGGGATTGCGACAGTATCATCGTTGTAAAGGATTTCTGCAAAAAGAGTCAACCTATAAATTATATTTTGAGATAATGTTCGATACTTATTACTATTATTAGCAAGACTTTGGTCAAAAAGTTCCTAAAATTCAAAAATTCTCCTACTCCTGTAAGAAATTTATTAGCTTGTAAGTAGTTGTTAAATTAACGCCAAAGTCATGTTCAAATAAATATTTTAGTAATGTTTGTACCTAATTGTAAGATTATTGTGTAAGTCAATATTTTTATTTATTGTACAAAGTACGGATTATCATGACTTCTCTAAACTAGCAGTCGTGACGTTGTCATCATAATAAACGAAATTTAGATTCAATAAAGATTTAACAGCATAAGAAATATGTTTTACTTTATTTAATTCATCCAACACAAAACCTTGTATTTGTTTCATGGTTCACGTCTTTTCTAAATCAATATGTAACAATAATCTTTTATTTATTTCTCATCACAAATGTAGTTGTAGAGAGAAGTCTCAAAAATAGGCTTAACATTTGTGAGAGATTGGTGTCCGAAAGAGGCATAAAATATCGTGTTATGGGTCATCAGGCCCCCCAAGACTTACATATTTATGTACCATCGCGGACATTTACGGAGAACGACTTTTCAACCTTATTACCTTAGTAATAAGGTCGAAAAGTGGTTCACGTGTAGTGGTGCCTATTTTTCAGATTAAGCACTTCCTGGCCACAACAACATTTGTGATGAGAAATAAATAAAGGATTATTCTTAAATTCCGAATCAAAACTATTAAAATAAATGCTGACATCACAAATCAAAACATACATACATATCTACGGATCGAAAACAGATCCTCCTTTATAGATAAATAAATCATTTATTCAGTGCAATAATTTTGCACCTGAGAAAGGCAAAAATCCAACTTATAGCAATAGGGAATATTACGCAAAGCTGAGACAGCAGATGGTGCCACATAAACACGAAGTAAGCAAAGCAAACTGTCAAATGCGAGTGCCAACATTTTTCGGCGTTTTTCAATATAATTTCAGCTATCTCATCCTTGTTACTATAATTGTAGGTTAAAATAATACCAAAAGGTTAAAAAACTTGCTTATTAGAATTTCAAATATATTTGTTTTTGTGATATTGAACTACTTTACAATAAACTTTTAACGTTACATTAAAGTAATTAGCAATAATGTAAAAACACAATGTTGGTCAGAGTATTAACTCTGACCAGTAAAATATCCTTCATTCTTATAGTCTTCAGCTCTTCAGGACACAACCTTTAATGTTTTGTAACTGTAAAATGCTTGCAACGTAGCAATTTACCACTGCTTGCGAAGTTATCCGTTTTTAGTGAATTTAATTAATACCTTCGTTCCTGCATATATTACCTAATTGCACAACACTGATTCACTGACTGATGCATTATTACTATCTATTACAGAATATTCCTGACGAATGGATATCACTAAAATAATAATTATCAGTAGATTGTAAACACACTGGATTTCTAATTAACAGTCCAACCATACCACACCACCATACATATTTTTTTATAACCATAGATGAAAACCGAGGCCTAAACATGAAGTTTGTTTTTCTGTTTACGCTATTTATTTAATTATTTATTCCCCTTATAACTATCATTACAGGTTGCATTACCTAATGCAATTGTACGGTCTCATAAAATGAATTTATTATTAAAATTATGTACAGTTTAAAATTATTTAGAACTATAACCTTTTTACTGTAACCTTTTTGTTAGCTAGTCTTACCATAGACGGACGTCATGTTGTTCTGTTTACCAGTCTATGTGTTAACCAATCGTTTCAGCTGCACCCACCCTCTAGCGGAATATTGTCAGTAAGGTTCGCTATTGAAACTGTCCTTTTTTAGTATTCCGATTTCAAATTTGGAACAATGACAAACGGAAACGATAGAGAGTGACTGGCTTCAAAAGATTTTTTTTTTTATATAAAGATTGAGGCCTTACGCAGAGTGGCTCGATACAAGGTGTCCGGGAGTGTATTATTTTGTTTAGTTCACAGGCTTGCAGGCTATTCAACTCGTAGGGCGTCATCTGCAGTTCCCTGTTGCTGTACTTACCTATCTATTGAGTTGCTGAGCATGTTGTATGACTTTGCGGTACAGTCTTCAACCCATCCAAGTATTTAATGCAGGTGTGTGGCCCATTTTATGCTTTACAAGCAGTGTGCCCGATGGGGCTTCGGCAAAACTGACGCACGTCCATACATACTTTCATCCCCTTTTACCCCTTTAGGTAATTAATTTTCAAAAATCCTTCCTTAGTGCTCACGTTCGTTATATGTAAAGGAACTCTTGTGCAAAATTTAATGCTTCTAGACTCAGCGGTTTAGGCTGTGCGTTGTCTGTCTGGGAATTTAAGATTTGTAGTTTGTAGAAGAAAACGCCAAAAAAGACAAGCTAGGTGTGGTATCCCACGTTATCTCATTGTTTTTTAGTTTGTCATACAAGGAATGCCTAAACCAAGGCCTAGTACAATCCCTATTCGGCTGTTACGATTAGTCGTAAAAATAAAACTGTGCAAAGGTATTTCTAACCTTTTGAAATAGTTTTTCGCTACCGGGATGCGCTAACGGCCGAACCCAATAACCTATCTATCACCAGTTTTGGCATACTGGAGATAGAAAAACCTGTCTGTCTATGGTTTTAACGTCCCAATAATCTATAAGAGATTATGGAATCTTACCGGCCTGACAAGGACAGATGGAATTATACTGTTTACCATCAATAGCGATCTGTCTTTTACTGATAATAGGTTATTGGGTTCGGCCGTAAGTTGCTTAGGTAGCCTACGAAATTCAAAACGTAAGTATTTATTTGCAATTTGCAGGTCCGTGTCAGATAGTGTGTTGATCAAAATATGGTTCGCGACCGTAACAAATATGTATTTACAACATGATAAGTACATAATCACTTCATTCTTTTTTTTTTCTATTTTTGAAGTGAAAACTTCTTTACGCACGTTGAGAGCTTTTTGCTAGGGGAATATCTTACGGGTTCGCGACATGCGACATGCTCACGTCACAACTCAACGACGCGCAGCGGCCTTGTTACATGTTTGTTGGCAGTCCCCATTACTCCCTTTTTTTTCATTTCTTTTTCGCCTTGAAACGTGAACGACAAACAATCAACAAACATTCCTATAGGTGACAAGCAGTCTATGTCACACAAGACAGTGGGTCACGTCGTCCGCCCTATTGACTCCCGATCTAGGTGGTGTCAGAAGTGAAGTAAATACTAGATAATCCTTACGTTAAACATCGAATGTTATCCACAATGTTACTGATATCATTTGTATATGTTATCGGCACGTTTTGTTCGGTCATGTGACTACGTGAGGTTTGAACGATAGTGGGGGGAAGATGTTGTTTTCGTTTAATATAGGCACTTACTTTGTAATCTTTTTATTTGTGTAATTTATACCTAGTTTACAATTTACCTATGACCTGTACTTACTCCATCAGCCAAGATTAAATTCGGTACGGCGGCATGTGTCCGGTGCTCAGGATCAAGTATTCGTATAGTATAACTAGCTGAGCGACTTCGTTCGCGCGGAAGTCGTAAGATACACAATATACTAAAATAACAGCCACATTTTAATAAAAACACCCTCTTCCCCCGACCCACCGCGTTGCAACGCCCGCCTGCGCTATTACTTCGTTTTCGCTTAGTGTTCTTTCTGACTTTTTTCTTTTTACTCAGCTCCTAAGGGTCGTAGCGTGATGTTAAATAGCCTATAACTATCCTCGAGAATTGGGCTACCAAATGCAAAAGGAATTTTTCAAACCATTTGTTTCTTTTTGTGTTTGTGTTCTTTTTTTGCGTCATATTTACCGCAAATAAACGTATTTTCTTTCTTTTCTTTCAAATCAGTCGTTTTGTTCACAATTTCATGGGTTTTAATTTTTTTGCGTGGAACCCTAATTATTTTTCTAAAATAAAAGTAGCCTAAGTTGCTCCCTGTAACATCAGCTATCTGCCAGTGACAGTCCGGTTAAAATCGGTTCAGCCGTTTCGGAAATTAGCCGGTACAAACAGACAAACAGACAAAAATTTCTTATTTGTACCGCACATACTTTCTTACGTATTTAATAATAAGTTGTTATTTTGACATGACAAACAGACACTTCAATTTTATTTATTTGTAAAGATGTACAGATTGAAGCAACAACTATTAATCCTGACACACACTTCGTCAAACGGGAAAAGCTACGTGGAAAAGCGCTTAGATAGAATCATACGCCTTCCATCTTACTGCTAGCGATGTCAGTCGGATCCAGCCAAATTGATATAATTACATGGTTATAAGCTCAACAACCATTAAGTCTTTTATCAAATTACAGCCTTTATGTATTATTGCATTAACCTAATTCTATTATGTCCATATTGACAGATAAAACCGTGCACGATCTGTCCGTGGTAAGTGTAGACCCTTCTTAAGGTCACTTATTTTTCATGAAAATGATACTCACACTGCCGCCCAACTACCGGATTTAGTAAATATTCCTTATTAATGGACCGATCGATCGATCGACACTTCTAACAAGTCTATTAGTACCTAGGTATTTAATATCATTAGAACTAAAAGGCTGTAGAAAATTATAACTTGTCCATTAAACACTTTCATGATTTGAAGGAATCCTACAAATAGGATTGCATTTCCTAGTTGGTCAAAAACTCAAACCTTAAAGTGTACACAATTATGTCTTAGGGAACGTAGATCCAGGACATGTCCTAATTTATCAAAGCAAACAACTATTTTTAAGGTCTGGGGGTCTACTCGGAAGCGTAAATCCGAAGTGTCGGCCGAATGTGCCACCGTTTCCTACTAGACTTCATGTCATTTCGTTCGATCGGCTCGGATCCGACCGAACTTCATGTTGACGTTTGTTCAACGAACTTCATTTTGACGTTTGGTCGGATCCGAACCAACCGAAAGAAATAAATAAAAAGGTAGTAAGAAACGTCCGAATACTTCGGCCGATACTTCGGAGTAGACCCCCGGACAGTGCACGGTCGGTTTAAAGAAGCGAGATCGTTTAGTTGAGCCAGCACTCTACTAACCCAAAGGCGCCTCCGCTAGTAAGGAAGTAAAAGAAAATAAACCGAGAGTGCATTCCTCCTCATCATTTTTAGAGACCACTCTTCAGTAACAATGATCACCATAGTTTATAGCTTAGTATTGCTTGAGATACTCAGTAGGTAGCTAGGTATCTATTATCATAAAAGATTGATTTTAATAAGAATAATGTTTGGTTGGTAGGAACACGTGTCTTAGCTTTAAACAATAAAAGTAAGCAGGTACATTCCTGTTACAAATACAATTACAGACTTTTTATGAGAAATCTTCATCACCCTCCTACCCTTACCTCAATTTATTTGGGATTGGTGCAGAATGTACCACGGGAGAAACGAACATCTATACACCACAAGGACTATTCTTGCTTACAGCACCCGGCCGCTATAGTAACGCTTGCTAACAGATATGGTCATCGTGTGCACGGGATTTTGTTTTAAAATTGGTCAGATGTAAGTTTCCTCTATATTACATACCTGTTTTATAACAGTTTAATACTTTGCGGGACGTAAACGAGACACAATAGAAGTTCTATTGTTATTACTGCTGTAGCTATATGTAACACTTTTGGATTATGAACATAATAAATATAAATATTATCCAACGTAAACATTCAGTAGTGTGTTTTGCCATTGTTAGGATCCACACAAGCCCCCAAAATAAAGTTTGTGCAGCCAACAACTATTCCATTGTCGCGATTCTTGATTCTTATTTAGATCAAAAAGTCACAAAGCGCTGTCTACACTCTCTACAATAACAACAACAATTGATCATCATCTGAAGTGAGTATGAGGCATCTCCCCATAGACAATATCACCTGTGCACTTGATGATCTTATGACTGACTGCGTCAGTGAGCGGAGTTCGCGCAGATAAATTTTGGGCCAAACATGTTTGAACTCTTTCCCATCGATACGCTAAGAAGAAAAACAAACAATTGAATTTATTTAAACTTACATGATTTAATACACATTACATATAAAATAATAACACACGTTACATTAATTGATGACAATCCGCTTAAACTCTACTCTTTAATCACAGCTTTTTTGGTGTTAGTCAATAAGCAAATAATAATTTTGTATTTTTTATAAAATGCAGTTTTCTTGTTAGCTTAAGACAGACGGATTCCATCAGAGCCAGGACACTCGCCTTTGCTGATCTTGTGGAGTGCTGAAAAAAGATAATTAATGTTAGTCTAACATAACATTACGCATTTATTTCCCGAAAGGGACTGAAGGGCAGGGTAGGCAATGGTATACGGTACACCCACATGTAGGGGGCGAGACTATGAGCGTTAACCGGGCACAAATCTAGATCAGAGAGTTCTCTTCTTGGAAAACCTTAATAATAGCGGGAATCGAATCCAGGATCCATGCTAACGATCACTTTTTGATTCTATATATCTCTGCTAAATAGAATATTAGATAAGTATTTAATGTCATATTAGTCAATATTTGGGAAGCTAAGGAAAATTTTCATACAGCTAATTTGTCACTTTGGCGATTGGTATTTTGATGATGCCTAGTAGTAACTCCATTTGTACAGTTTTCATAAAACTATTATTTAAAAAAAAAAAAACTTGTAATTTGCTAGCTTCACCGGATAGTGGTATCGCTAGTTATAAAACAGTCAAAGACATCCTGCACCTATCCAAAAACACCTACTCATACCAAAAACAAGTATGCATATGTCTAGACATGTACAATCGAAGTATGGCCAAAAGCTCCGTTCTATTAAGTTCATTGCCCTGTTATAAGCAGCTACGTTTGACACGTTTAGAGCTTCTCACAACAGTAGTTACACTTAGAACTGCTGAACTAATATGAATGTTCACTATTACTTCTATAAATAATTGGGAAAAAGAACCCCATTCTCTTTTTACCAGACGTTTCTAATTTACGATATCGATCAGCATTCTTTGTTCATCATTGTCGTGGAACTGCTAAAATCTGGCCTAGATACGACCTCTGAGTGTGCATTATAGACATAATATCAAAATATATGAGTCACGATCCGAGCAGAGCGTCAAGCACAATGGCCGCCGACGCCATATTACCACGGTTACCTGACGCGTCACACCTTGTTGGTCACACACAGTGGCTGGCTCTATAGCAACTCTATTGCAAACTATTTCATACAGTGTCAATGGGTTTTTATTCGTTTATACATTCTGAAACTCTTTGTTACCAGCACCTCGTTGTTATGGGGGTTTTTTGCTGGATTTTGCAACATCACGCGCCGTCAAACCGCTTTTGTTGGCGAAATATTTATTGCATTCAGGCCTCTTGTATAATTCCGTTGGACAACAAACATCGATGTGTTAAACACCGTATTTTTAGACCGAACCAATGTTTTTTTTTTTTAATTTGTTAAGAGCTCTGCAGGACAAGAACTGTAATTGATTGACAGTCACAAATTGATCATCGATTGGTTGGTCATCGTATTTTATACATCAATAAACGTATTTTGTCGGCCCAAAAAGGGAATCCGAAGTTTCTCTTCTTGTGCAATTTTGGTGATACGAATCTGCAGCTGTTATTCAGTGCAAGAATTGCAATGACAACTTTGTTATTATTTTTATATCTGCTAAAGCAGCATTTCGTGTTTCCCTTATTACATATATCCACGCAGGTTATTCACGCATCAGTTACCTGCCTACTAATTGCTTCTCCTACTCTTTTGGGTTCCTTGTAAGCATTAAATATTTACCTACTCTTAACATAAAAAAAACACTTACTATAA
This sequence comes from Fissipunctia ypsillon, assembly GCA_947568875.1. Classification (NCBI taxonomy): domain Eukaryota; kingdom Metazoa; phylum Arthropoda; class Insecta; order Lepidoptera; family Noctuidae; genus Fissipunctia; species Fissipunctia ypsillon. Next base: position 7,728,174 of record OX387643.1, read on the forward strand.
ACAGCTAAGTAAGTATGGGAGAAACGAACATCTCTACACCGTACGGACTATTCTTGCTTGCAGCGCTCGGTTTTCTAACAGATGTGGTCATCGTGTGCACGGGAATTTGGTTTCAAATTGGTCAGATGTAAGTTTCCTCGATAGCTATTCTTATCATCGCGTCCACTTATAGCAATAGGTAATCGATTGAACAAATAATGTTTCTCTCTACGAGTAGGTCTCCTTATGAAAATCAATAGTCTAATTCATCATTATTAATCGAAATGATAGCGAATCAGAAGATTTTATAGACATTTCTCTGGTAGAGTTCAACTAAGTTAGTTGACATGTAAGTAGGTATTTCTATAATTTGTTATACCCACGCTAACATTGCTAACTGGTGAAACAACAATGAAAAAACTAAAACAGGATCTCAGATCCTACTCTAGGTCTGTAGGCGTTACAAACAATTCGACTTTAATAGTATTAAAAGGTATCTTTATGATATGACTCACGAGTAGCCATTTGTGTGAGAGATCGTATCATACCGTCTACAATGCTATTGTAACATAACTTTACAAGGAAAACTGAGCTTCCCGGAACGCAAATTAAAGTTTTTTCAACATTTTAAATTACGCTCCACCTTGAACTGTCTCATTGAGTTTGTTTCTTTTATGTGGGTTATTGATGAGCTGGTACTAACCAGCCTAGGTCGGCACTGACTGAATATATTATGTTTTAACCTGACCTAGATTTACAGTATAAAACTTTTATGTAGACTGATTTCAAATCCAAGCCTTGGTCCCCCCCATCTTGACGGGCACTATTTCCTGAAACAGTCAAACTCGGATTTCAAAAGTGGATGCATTTATAAATGTAAATGTTTATAATCGATCAAAAAATCAACGAGTATCAGATTAGGTCCTATACAATATTACTCTAAATCTAAATGCTTGGTTAATTGAGACAGAACCTGAGTAAACACCATTGTTCTAGGACTCTCGCCAGTACCTAAGAACTAAGAACGTTTCCTAACTTTTGCTAGACTCGATCGTTTCCAAATATTTTCAGGAACGTCTCATACTAACTATGCGATTTAATGTTTTATTATTATAATCCATTTATGTTTACATATCTTGAGACCCTGTGGTCCCATTCCTTCGGAAGGCGTACAAGGGGCCGAAGCCAACTCGCTCCTTAGACAGTTTTTAAGTGGAATGAATCACCAACGGACGATTTTCCCGGTATTCACTATGCAAGTGCACCTAAGGACAATCCCCGGTTGGAGGACTACTGTAGAACATGGAAACAAAACTTGAAAACATTGTAAAAGCCAATTATTTTTAAAAGAGTAACCGTGGAGTTTCTAGCCGGTTCTTCCCCAAATGAAACCCAACCAAATTCACAATTGGAACCGTGCACCTAGCTTCTGATGTTTCACAAATGCCCATGTAGGCTTATGTGAAATAAAATATTTTGAATTTCGAAAACACACTGGGCTATAGGTTTGGGTGGCGATAATGGATTGGTTACGTAGGACTGACGGACTATATCCCCTGGCTGAGAAATTATTTATTATTATGATGATTATAGTTTGATCGATACGGCTGTACCGCGGGGGGCGGGGCCGTTAGCGTTGATGAATCAGCGGCCTGTACTGCCCCTCATTTCGCCACGCACATTATGTACGTAAGTAGGAGTAGTAAGTAGTTTTAAGTAGTTACTGGTTCTTTTGTTTTGTTATGTAACTATTTATGTACTGATCACTGAACCTGACTTGATTTCCGTACGTCTTTTTCGGGTGACCACTGAAAAGCAGCGCTGTGCTGTGGGTCCCTCGTAGCACAGCATCATGCTGAGTGGAAGCCTTCTTGTCACAGTCATAACGTGCAGCTTCCGACTATTTCTGTTTTGAGCTCGTGATTATAATGTGGATCTATTTTGTTTTACTTTTCTGATTATCGTTTTGTATGCACGTGTTTCTGTGACAAATAAACCTATTTTCCTTTCTTTCTTTCTTTCTTTCTAAGGCGCGGTACAGCGGTATCGGTCAAACTATAATATGAATACAATACTCACTGTCGTGATGCTCGCAGTTATAGTTGTTCATGACGCATTCATTGCCGAAAGACTTGGACTTCTCTCCCTGCTTGCCGGCACAGACGGGGTCCAGAGCGATCGCACTACAGTCGTGCATGCAAGCCTTCTTACGGGCCGCCTCAGCCTTGACCTGCTTCAGGTCAGGCTTGTCGGGACGGCAGGTTACTGCCACGATCACCAGCGCTGGAAATAGGTGAAGCGGGATAGTCGGTAAAGCTTGATCAATGATAACATATCATAACAGACAGAGTTAGATAGAGGTGTACCTGTAAAAACCTAATAACACTTTACCCGACCTAGGAATCGAACCCAGAACCTCATGCTCAGCTACTGCTGAGCATGAGGTTCTGTAGCAAACCAGCAATAATTAAAGTCATCAATACAATTCTTTAAGACCAGGTAATTCTATCGAATGATTAATTCATGAAATCTTGACAATTAGGATTATACAAACTTATGCAGTTGTATTACTGATTTTGATGATTATAATTCTGTAAATGCATATTTGTTACGGTCGCGAATGATAATTTAACCAACATCTTGCAAATTGCAAAAAACATAGGAAAGTTTGAATTTCGCGGGCTACCTGGAGCTTCTCCCTTAAGTGGTGGTGGTTGACCAGATACGTACAGCATCGAATTGTGTGTTAGGATAAATAAAACTGTAGTCATAGAATGACGAGAATAGAAAAGAACGAGACGAGAATAGGTAAATTGGACTGCGGAGGATTCTTAACAACTTCCCTGTCCGATGAGTCAGATATGACTCACGAGAGAAGTTTTCGCCCTGCGTCCATGAGTCACATATGAGTCATAAAATAACCAAAATAGGATAAATCTACATGTAATAATTTATGAAAATTATATTTTATGGTATATAAGAATGTTATATATAACTCATCAGAAGAAAAAACTGTGAAAAATGCGTTGTATGGGGACAGGGAAGTTGTTAAGATATTCGTCCCGAGTCAGTTTAAACTAGCAAAATGAAAAATTATGTTGATTCTCGTACAAAATTCATCGCCTGTTTGAAAGCTTTTGTTTAAAACTCTTCATTAGGTACATTGAGGAAAATAAGCCTTTATTTTGTTTAACACCAATATTTTTTAGAGATTTCAAACCGACAAATATTGCGTTAACCCAAAAAACTTGTTAATTAAGACTTCGTAGAAGGATGTGAGGCTGAATATTAATTATTTCGTTACGACATTATTCATAAAAAACTGTTTGCAAACACTTTACACTCTATGCTATGAAAATAATATAAGTTATTACTTAAATTATTTTTCTAGAAACTGAATCATCACTTAAGTTAAGCTATTTCTTTACTGTAGTAAGGTAAGTTTAAAAAATAACAATAGATGACAGTAAGTAGGTACTTCTAACATTCAATGAGTCCCATATTTTTATTTGAGTACTTTACAAGTGCCTATTTCATAGAAAAAAGAGCTAAGCTTGACAAATTCCTACTCGTATGGTAAGAAGTCATGACTTTCACCAGTAAATATAAAAGTTTTGGAAATTTGCATCAAAATCTGATTCTTTCTGCCGTGAAAACATACTAAACAGACTTACATGTTTTTCCTTTCACGTTACAAGTGTCTGGAAATTTCCCGACTACACCACAATTGTCCACGACTCTCTAACAAACCGGAAGCATTTAGAGCTCATCATGTAATCAAGTCAAAGGACGACGTCGGCGCACACGCTGACCTTAACAAACACCATTTAAGGTCGTAAAATGCTCATCTAGGTAATAGCAGGAAGAGGGACCACTTTGGACCAATGAACACCGGTTTGTGAATGACGTAGGACCTGAATTAAGACCTCATTCTAAGGCTAATTTTATAGTTTGTCGTGCCAAAGATTTTGAAGAAATAATACTTATGAATAATTTATAATTTGTTGTTTCGGGGGAAAAAGCAACATAGGTAATTCTCAATAACTGGGGGTAGATAACAACTAAATTGGGGGAGGGAATATCATATTATGCTGATGATGCTAAATATAGATAAATTATGTACTACTTAGGGATACTAAACGGTTTTCTGTACTTATACCTAAATGAAAATGACACATTTTCATGAAAGCAATATATTTTGGGCTTATACATTAAAGCGAAAGCGCCAGGTAGCCCGGGAAATTCAATTTTTTTACGTTTTTTGCAGTTTGCAAGTCAGTATTAGGTTGTATGTTGATCAAAATGTGATTCGCGACCATAAAAAGTATGTATTTACAGAATTATAATAATTAAAGTCATCAATACAACTCTTTAAGACCAGTTAATTCTATTGAATAACTGTTTCATGAAATCTTGACAATTAGGATTATACAAATTTATGGAGTTGTATTACTGATATTGATGTTTATAATTCTGTAAATGCATATTTATTACGGTCGCAAATTAAACTTAAATCAATATACAACTTAATACTGATTTGCAAATTGCAAAAAAACATAAGAAAGTTTGAATTTCAGGGGCTACCTGGAGCTTCCCCCTTAAGGGGAATTTAAATTCATAAGGGAATTCAAATTCATTCAATAGAATTACCTGGTCTGAAAGAGTTGTATTGATGACTTTAATTATTATTATTATGTAAATACATACTTTTTACGGTCGCGAATCATATTTTGATCAACATACAACCTAATACTGACTTGCAAATTGCAAAAAACGTAAGAAAATTTGAATTTCCCGGGCTACCTGGCGCTTTCGTCTTAATCAGGATTGGGCGAAAGAAGCTACAGATGCTCAGATAGGGTTCCGAACAACAGGAACCGGCGACGCGGTAAGCCCAGAAGGAAATGGCGTGATGAGATAGACTCCTAACTAAAAGATTGGGCTCGAATTGCCAAAGAGAGACACAACAGGCTCAAAATGAAATAAATAAATTATTATATAAATTTATTCTGCTGATGCAATAACATAACATAGTAGAGTCAAATAACGAGAAATATGTTCTTGGAAACTTTTCGGTCGTTGTTTCCTCTGGTTTTTATTCGATTGAAATACAACTTTATCATCCTGTTCCAATAATTTTGGATCTAATCCCTGGAGAACCTCTTTAATCTTTACAGTATTAACATAATTGAACCAGTTCACGGAAAATTAGTTCACTCAGAGAAAAAAAAAGCATACAAAACAACGCTTGCAAAAAGACTACTTTTATGTACTGATGTGAGTGAATCACCCAGATTATATTAAAACAACAACAATTTTAGATCACTGTCAGGGTACGATTATACTTTTCATATTAAGGTAATCATTACCGGAAAGTGTCAGATATTTCACGAGGCCTTCTATAAACGCATGAGAAATGAAAATAACTTACCAAAAACAAACAAAGTAGCTGCCTTCATAGTTAGTTTATAACAAATCTGCGCTCTCGAGCACTCAACGCGAATAACTGCCAACAGAGGGCAAGCCAACCCGCTTTATATCACATAGTGGGGAGCCTCGCAAACGGCCGTGATTGATGCAAATCTAACACCACATGTCCACTACCTCGTATTCTTGATCAATTTTTTCTCTCTTCAGCAAAAAACGGCGATGGTAAGCGTGTTGCAAGATGTGTCGTTTTATCTGCAGATCAATAATGTTGATTTCAACGCAAATAGGTAGGCATGGTTCATTGTTCAGAGGAGACAGTTATTTTTTTATTTGGATCGGCTGATTTAATCTCATGCCACCAACATGCGTGTTTGCAGAACGTTTATGTATATATTTGCTGTGAGGAAAATACAAACCTTATATAGAATTATAAATAGGTAGGACCGATCAGACCTAGGTACTACCTATTAGAGTGAGCTTACGCTATAATCAAGCTAGTCTTTAATTAGGTTTTTTTCATCTGCCTGCCTTTTCCCAACTATATTGGGGTCGGCTTCCAGTCTAACCGGATGCAGCTGAATACCAGTATTTTACATGGAGCGACTGCCTATCTGACCTCCACAACCCAGTAACTGGGTAGTACGATACCCCTTGGTAAGACTGGTTGTCAGACTTTCGGGCTTCTGACGACCCGTAACGACTGTCAAAGATCCACGAATGACAGCCGGGACCAACGGCTTAACGTGCTTTCCGAGGCACGGAGGAGTCTCGGTATGTAAAGATGGTCACCCATCCACGGACCAACCCCGGCTAGCGTAGCTTAACCTGATGGATCGACCCGTGCGGCTGTTATTACTTAGCCACGAGCTCCTCACTTAGCACGAGTCTTTAATTAGGTAATAAATAAATTATGATATAGGTTATTCTAGATTCTGGGGGGAATAATTCAATTTTCATTACCCGCCGAAACGTTTAAAAGTAAAGTAATTAAATATCTTCTTAGAATTATAAACTGTAAGTAAATGGAATTCTGAAAAATCATTTTAATCTAATCAGAAGTAGTTGGTAGGCTAGACATTGGCAATAAAGCCTGTTGTTATTAAAACCGGTACCGGGACTAGTTATTTATAGTGATTTATTTGATAACAGTAATAAGATTAATGGCATGAACCGTAACACGGTCTCTTTCGTTTTAAATGATAAATGAGCAGACAGATAAGTTTAAATCTGTCTGTCTGTAGAATTTGAACTTTTTTCGTTCTACACCATCAGAGGTAAATTGCACTTGAGGTAGGTATTATTAAGGATTGGTAACCCTAGCCAGTAAACAAGCATACACTTTACCCCAGAAGACGTCACTAATTGCCCAAACCTATTATAAAATCTTCAAACCGTGGAATCTGATATTTTTCCTGCTCAGACATTACACCAGCCACAAAAGATTTAAGTCATTCTTCCGCTATGTTATAAATTATATAATTCATGTCGTGATGCTCTTCGTTTGTTTCTTGTACCTACTTTAGTGAGTAAAGTACCTAGCTCTCTAATTGTAGGCAGAATGAAGCAGTAACATTCTGACCTGCTACCCACTGCTGCCAATCTAATTACCTATTTGAATAGTCTTACCTACGCTGGTGGTCCTTGCTCACTGCCTCGACCCTTTATTATAAAGTTTTTCCGATTCATTCCGATAAGTTCCTAATAGGTACAAGAGTATCGAATACACACATCAAAGTGTCTAGGGATATCTAATTGGATAATTTTTTATAGTACCTACTTGATGTACATTTTTAACTATAAAAAATTATCCAATTAATAGTTACCAAATCTAGTCTTCCACAATGGCTTCTTACTTTAATTCCTATGTTTAAGTTATCAAGTCATCCCTATATTTTGTAAAAATTAAGAATTGCAATTTATGCAAATTGTGGAAAATTAACCCCAAATTAATGTCAATTAAATGGCAAAAAAGAGGATTTTTTTTTAAATTTTATTGCAAAGAAAAAAAATATATAATCTGTGTTTCCACCATTGATACGAATCACACAATCACAACGATGTAGTATGCTTAAAATCAGTTCATCAAAATCACTTTGAGGAATGGCCGCCCACGTTCTTTCTAACAAGTCAAAAAGTTGTTGTGGGGTATGCGCGGCATCCATACTCAGCAGAGCTCTTCTTTGGAGCATATCCCATGCGTGCTCAATTGGGTTGAGGTGTGGCGATTGAGCAGGCCACGGCAGAACGTTGATGCGAGCATCGGCAAGAGTGCGTGTTACGACTCTAGCCGTGTGTGGACGTGCACTGTCGTGCATTAGTCGAAACGAATCACCCAACCGGCTTCGCAAAGGGATGATCACGTATGAAACAATCCTATCCGCATAAATCTAAGCATTGAGGTTGCCCCTGATCCAAATGAAACCGGTTCTTCCACAGAGCCAAACACCGGTCCAAACCTATATTGTTCCCCCTCCATATGAATGAACTTCCTGACAAAATTTCAAACGTTCTTGACGTCCAGAGATCCTCCAAACTCGAGTACGTCTTGTATCCGGCGTCATGCCGAAACGAGATTCATCGGAATAGCAAACAACGCCAGTTTTCTTCCTCCCAATTTCTGTGTTCGCAAGCCCATTGTAAACGGGTCCTACGATTGCAGGGTGCTATCATGGGCGCCGGCAGTGCCAGGGGGTGCACTTGCACCCCTTGGGAATCTTGGGATCAACAGGAATTATTGAAATAAAAAGCCGTCTGTTGGAAATCATTTTTTTATTCACAATAATTAGTAGGCAGTAATTACACAATTCTCATTTAAAAAGCGATTAATTTCGATCGTCGTGAATAAATAGGTGTGAGCCGTGACGACTGGGTACCTATATAATAAATTCATAATGAATAGTCCGAAATTTGTAAATGTCTCGAACATTCAGACTAAAATTTCATCTTTTTATTAACAATCATATACGGCAAAGATTGTAAGAAAACTAAAATCTGCACCACCTGGAAATTATTTCTGCCGGCGCCCATGGGTGCTATAGGTGGAACTCTTGGCGGCCTTCAGGAACGCAGACTCACCTCGCGTAAACGATTTCAGATGGTTTGGTCGCTTAACAGCAGCCTGATGAGCTGTGGAGCGTCGTACAAAATAAAGCGGTAGCATCATGGCGGTCATGTTAAGATTCCGTCGAGCAGTATTTTCGATGTACCGGTCCTGTCTGCGAGTGGTGATGCGAGATCGTCCTCCATATCGCTCGGCCACGTTACCCGTGATACGATAGCGTGTCCAGAGGCGGCTTATGACAGCCACAGTACGTTGCCTGGAACCAGCTTGCAACATCCCGACGGCTCTCATCATCTCTTCTCGTGTCAAATGACGTCGTCGCTTCATATCGATGCAATTTTTGTCAGTTCCGATGTAGAAATTGTAATGGTTTTGTAAAAACGGTATTACACACTTTTATAGGAATCCTGACTGACAGTTGATTTTCTATTTTTAATCAAAATTCAATGAAAATTTGTCAAATAGTGAAATTCACTAAAAAGAATCAATAACGATCCAAAAAAGTTAAAATAGTACTCTAAAACATACTTGATCCATAGACAATTTGGATGTTTGTTTGTCTATCTAAATTAACTCGCCAATTTTTTTATTTAACAAGCTTTTTTTTGCCAGGAAATTAAACGGAAATATCTATGAAAAAGGTTTCGAACAACGGTTTTATTCTTCGTTTCTGACTTGAGGAGGAACTTTTAAAATAAAAGTCCACATCTCAACGTTATCAAGCAAACTTTCCGTTGTTTGTCGTAAATTATCAGTATCAGTAAACAATATTTTATTTATACCCAAGTTTAATCATTTTTATCAAGAGTGCAACTTAGGTGCCGATTCTCTTGTCACAAATGCCTCTAAACTAGACTAAAAATCACCAAAATTTAGTTTATTCCTGTCAAACGACGATTTCCCATTCTGAAATTCACTAAAGTGACACAACTTACCTAACTATATTTTTTTAACAGCACTAAGATGACACTAGTTTAGTGAAAATGGTAATTTTAGTTAAAAACAGTAGTTTAGTGAAAATGGTAATTTTAGTTAAAAACAGTAGTTTAGTGAAAATGGTAATTTTAGTTAAAAACAGTAGTTTAGTGAAAATGGTAATTTTAGTTAAAAACAGTAGTTTAGTGAAAATGGTAATTTTGCTATTCTGAATTTGACGTTTTTCACCTAAAATTTAGATTTTCTAACTAAATCTGACTATTTTTAATCGCGATTAAAAAGGTGTGCAATAAAATTAGTTAGCATGAACTAAAATTCACACGAACACCTCGACTTCAGGTGCAAAAACAGTACCTACTGTAGCTTTTTTTCTTTTCTTTTGCTTAAGTATATCTCGTAAACGGTGTGTCCTATCGCAAAAATAATGAAAATTTCGACCCCTTTTAAACGCCTAAAACTCAACATGTAGGTAATAATTTTTCATATTTTTCATACAAAAAGTCAAAAATTCCATATAAAACACGTCGAGAGTGCTATTCGAAGTTTCGGTTTAAAAGAGCGATTTTAAGACAAAAATATTAATACTAGTACTGTCTAAACCAAAGAATTTGTGCGATTACTTATATGATTAAGCGTGCGAAATGTATTTTCCATAAATTCGATACCAAAAACTATTAATTCTCTTTAGTGACATCTGTTGGGGAGTAGCAAAACCACGTTCAACTTTATAATGACGTGTACACGTTGTAACCAAATACCAAAAGATGGCGCTGTTTAGCATGAACTGCAAAACGGTTATTCGTAGATGGAATATCCGGACCGGGGCTGGGGGCTCAATTATTACAATAAATATATTAACGTTAAGCCACCAACGATGGCTAGGTAGTAGCTACTTAACTTTATCAAACATATTTCGACTTCCGGAAAGCTTTTGACACCGTGGATAATGATGTACTTTTGTGCAAACTCTCTGCTATGGGATTCACGCCGCACTTGCTCAAGTTTTTTTCTAGTTACCTTGCCGAACGCCGACAATACGTCGAGTTTGGGGGACATGAATCCAGGCCTTATTACACGTTCTCCGGGGTAAGTCAAGGGAGTAATATTGGACCTTTGGAGTTCATTTTAATAATTAATGATCTGCCAACAGTCGTGAAAGAGGCGAAGTGTCTACTGTTTGCAGACGACTTAAAATTATTCCTAAAAGTTGAGGACACTTCAGACTGCAATCGACTCCAGTCTGACATTGATAATGTAGTCCAGTGGAGTAAATCCAACAAGTTGCATTTTAATATTAAAAAGTGTTGTGTGATGAGCTACAGCCGCGCGCGTGCTCCATTACAGCATCCTTACGAGATGGACAGTGAAGTTATACCGCGCGTCTCACATGTACGAGACCTGGGGGTACAGATGGTATCGGAGCTAACGTTCCGCAAACACATAGTTGAGATGTGCGGCAGGGCTTTCAGAAATCTTGGTTTCATCTTGAGACAGTGTAAGGATTTTACCGATACTGCTTTGTATAATGCACTGGTGAGGAGCCACCTAGAAACAAATGCAATTATTTGGAATCCGCATGAAGGGAAATACAGCCTCATGTTGGAAAAAATTCAAAACAAGTTTACAAGATTTCTTTACCGTAAGCAGTACGGGGTGTATCCCTTTTATCCCCTGATGTACCCGAGTCTGTTCGTCCTGGGCATGGTCGGATACACCAGGCTGGCAGTTAGAAGGGACGTCGCGCTGGTTAAGTACATAGCTCGCATACTGCTAGGGTTGCTGCACCACCCCGAGGTGCTGGCGGCGCTGCGCCTGCGCGCGCCGGACGGGTGCGTGAGTACGCGCCGCCGCCCCGCTCTGTTAGACGTGCCAGCGGCTAGGACTAACCTACTCAAGTTTGCCCCTATGTCACGAGCCGCGCGTATTATTAACATTATTACAGTATCGGAGGATATATTTGGGCAAAACCTGCCGAAATTCATTCAAATGGCACAAATAATAATTGAAACAGGTTTGATATTATAAACGTTGCTATGTTTGTAATTGTTATAGTAGTAAGTAGATTATTCTTTGTAAGTTTGCTTACAGGTCATTTATTTTTATATTTTTAGATTGTTATAACATCGCCTTGGGTCAATCTGTGAAGGTGTTATAATTGTGGTTTAAATAAATAAATAAATAAATAAATAAATAAATATTCCCTGAATATTGGATTTAGGCATCGAATACCTACTTTAGATATATTTATAAATAATCTATTGGGTCTTGTTACTTACCCAACTCTCGGCCCTTAATTTAATTACTGGCATAAGTATTTGTGTATTGACTCTGTTTTTTGGAGATTTTTATTTTTAAATTGGTATCCGCCGAGCGAGACTGACTGCGTCCCACAGAATTGTTTTTCAAATCCATTTGAAACCTTACAGTTTCAAAGCTAGATTCATACTTTTGAAGAATAGAGCTTGGTAGCAACAGTAGGTACCTATGTATATACAACCTAATATTAAAATTAATTTTAACATGTAATTTCATTGTAATAAAATAAACATTTGAGAATTAAAATTATAACTATTTCTATTTTCCGGTCATTCATAAATTATTACCTACAATCATAGCCATAGAGTGACTGACATGTCCATTGTCCAGGTGACTTCACATCACAGAACACATATCGTCGTTGATAGTCCAATTCCGCGTAACTAACATTGTTAAATACCGCGAATGTACACTTTCGCAAATTTTACAGGAGGGCCAAAAAATTGAGTTTCTTAAAAACTAATCGGCCGAATTTAGAACGAACTTGAGTATAGGATCGTTTCATTCTCCTTATTCTAATTTACTATTTTTTAAGTCAATATTCCAAACAGTTTATTTACAAAATCACTTACGCTGTATAGTTTCAAATGATTCTGGATCATAGACAGTACTTTCGCGAAATTGTCAATGAAATAAAATAATGCCACAGCCTCAATCAATCGTTTATTTAATTATATTAAGTATTTAAATGTCAAAATTTAATCATACCTAAAGAATAAAATATATCTACCAACAAGTATTAAAAATTGTCAAAAGTAATATAAAGTCGATATTATTTCTTCTATAAACTAACTCGGCGTATGAACTGCAATATCAACTATGTACCTAGTCTTGCCATACCTAAATACTGAAACAAAGAAAAAAAAATCTATTGCAAATAACATTTATTACTTTTACAGTGTGTTAGTTTAATACATAAATATAAAACAATTTAAAATATATAAAGCTTATTCGAAGTGGTCTCCATTGGCAGCAATACAGTCCTTTAAACGCCGAGGCCAGTTATCAATAGAAGCACGCACTCTTTCCACGGGAATATTCTTCACTGCCAATCGTACGGATTGTTTTAGGACTCCAAATTATCTTGGCGTTTCTCTAAACGCCACAAGCCGTACTCTCTAAAACTGACCATAAATCATAATCCAGTGGATTAAGATCGGGTCGAGACGACGGCCAGTCTTCAGCTCTGATGAAGTCCGAAACGTTCGTTTCCAATCAAGACTGCTTAGACCGAGCTTCATGACCCGGCGCCGAGTCTTGCTGGAAGGACCATTCTTGGTTATTGAACATGGTGTTGTTAAGGGGCTTCACTACCTTCTCAAGAATGGTATCTTGATACACTTGTGCCGATGTTTTGATACCTTTTTCACAAAAGTATGGCTCAGTCACTCCTTCATAGCTAATACCCCACCAAACCATACCGCACCATGGGCGCCGGCAGAAATAATTTCCAGGTGGTGCAGATTTTAGATTTCTTACAATCTTTGCCATATATGATCTTTTAGCACACTGAGAAGAGTTAAAACTTGGAATAGATCCACAACAGGTGACGAGCGACTGTCTGGATTACGCTTGTTAAGTGTCCACCGAGGCAAGATAACCCAGGACAATAAAGATAACTTTATAGAAAACGTCATTAATAAGTTCGGTCAAAAACCCCGCCGGCTGCAGTTGCTTTTTAAATGAGAATTGTGTAATTACTGCCTACTAATTATTGGGAATAAAAAAATGATTTCCAACAGACGGTTTTTTATTTCAATAATTTCTGTTGATCCCGAGATTCGCAAGGGGTGCAAGTGCACCTGGCACCCCCCTGCCGGCGCCCATGCCGCACAGTCAACGTACTTACGCAGTGTTCGTGCTGGAGCACTGTTTGCTGTGAACACTAAACTTGTCGCACTAACTCGGGATTACGGTGCCCTACTCGTCGAATGGTTGACACTTACAATAATAATGTTATAGACATCGATATTTTTATATGCTCTAAATCTAACTTTAAATGTAAAGTACTCAAAATTTTATCTGCGCAGACTAATTGTTAAGATTATAATTATAATAATTGTCTTGTCCAATAATTTTATTCTATTCCGCCATCATATAATTTCAAGTTTCTTTTTTTTTATAATTAATTAACTGATAAATTAGATTTAAATGTAAGTGTATATAGTAATAATTTATGAGTCCCTCTATTATATTTTATAATTTAATGCATGTTTTTGCTTGTTTAATTTTTTTTTAATGTACTCGTATCTTAATATTTTTAACAAACATTAATAATAATCTGATCTGTACCTACTATATATTTGCTTATCCAGCGACATTTACTGTCGGTAATCTTTCTGTCAATATGTGGATAATGCAGTGGGCTGCAATATTGTAAACGCTCGTTTGAACCGTTACTTGTAGTAATTATGTGTATTGTAGCTGTTTATTGTCCCATTTAATAAAAATAAAAAAATAAAATAAAAAACCATCACTGAAGTTGGATAGTGCCCACGTTGCACTCTGTCGACTAATTGGGAAGCTTCCTTAGAGCTTTGAGCATAAATACGGTCATTTTGTTTGTTAAAATGTTAGTCAATTGTAAAAAAATTCTCATCCGTAAACAAAATTTTTCTGTGACCTCCCTTTGCGTACCGCTTCAGTAGTTGTTTCGATTTTAGGCGTCTCTTATAGGCTGCAAGTCCTAAGTCATCTTTTAAAATACGCGACATGGTTCTAGGTCCTATCTAAAAAACGTCTCAGTTTTATTTATAATACAATATAGATACGTGTGACATACTTACATTAAAAATAATCCAGTAATTAAATATAAAAACAATTTTTACCCGGAGCGTCACTTAAACACTGCACACACTAATAGAAATTGGCGCGGATACGCGGCTTTCGTGTCGAAACTTGTTCGTCGAAAGATCCGCGGTATTGGTATTTTTGATATACTCATCTTCCTATTGGACGATTGAAAAAATTGTCCTACGTGTCGACGCCAATCACAATCAGTTACCTACAGCCGCGAAATCTCATTTTTGTTTTTTTTTGTACATTCGCAGTCTTGATTAATGTTAGTTACGCGGTAATGGACTACCAACGACGATATACTCCTAGCGGAGACGAATTCGAACTCCCTACAATATTTAGTAGAACGATTACGTACGACTACCTGCGTGTTCTCTACAATAATGCTTTCAGGGTGCTGATGAAGTGCGAGGAGGCAAAACGCCGGGGCGTAACTCCGCTGCCGCGAGAAATCGCGGCACGGTGGACAGAGCTCTGGCAGGATCTCATGGCGGCATGGAGAGTGCGATTGTCGAAACCCAGCGCTGGGTACGCCACAATTGCAGCGATAAGTCCCCTCTTTGAGGAGTGGCTGGATAGGCGCCACGGCGTCCTCACCTTCCGCCTGATCCAGGTCCTCACCGGACACGGGTGCTTCGGGAGGTACCTGTTCCGGATAAGGCGGGAGGTACCTGTTCCGGATAAGGCGGGAGGAAACGCCCGGGTGTCACCACTGTATGGATCGCCCGGAGGACACGGTGGAGCATACAGTGGTCTGCCCAGCTGGGCGGAGCACCGCCGTGTCCTCGCGGAAGCGATCGGCGGCGGCGATCTCTCGCGTCCGGCCCTGGTCCAGGCCATGGTACGGAGTGAGAGTACATGGGAAGCCATTACCTCCTTCTGCGAAGCAGTAATGCTCGCGAAGGAGGAGGTGGGACGCGTGAGGGAGAGGCAAGCTTTGCGCCCTCACGCCCCTAGTCGCCGCAGGAGACGTCCTGGGCGTCGGGAATTGGCAGCCGATTCCCGGCCACCGTAGGCGCGGGCTTGCGGACGGCGAGCAATGGGTAGCTCGCCGTCCGGTAAGGACAAGGCCCGAGTCGACGGCGCGTTGTGTTCCACGCGCGCCTCAAAGAGATGTCAGCACCATTGCAGGGGTCCGCTAGGGCTGATGCCAGCCTGGGTTGCGGGATGTTCGAAACAGTTACCGTGGCCCCGGCACAGGCAACAGAAGGAACACGGGTGGGTTTTAGTCAGTAAAAGTCTGACACGCCCTCCCGCTCTGCCTAGAGCGGGAGAAGTCATTTGATGATTTCCCATCCACAAAAAAAAACAAGGGTGCTGATGAAGCTGCCTCGCTACTGTAGCGCATCGGGTATTTTTGCAGACGCAAAAAGAAATGGATTTGCGGCGATTATCCGCAAGTGAGTTGTCCCTGATGCGCCGCATACGAGGCAGTTCCAACAGCTACCTTCAGCTGCTCGCATGGAGGATGGATCTGGATCTGGATTGCCCAATAATGCGGTACTGGACCAGGCTGCATGTTGAGCACTCCGGATCCAAACCTAAATTTATATTAAGATGAAACGTATTTTAATCATTTTATTTGTCAAATTGTAATTTTAATGCTTTTATTTTGACTTTTGTGATGTATATATCTAATTGTAACATAGGCACTTTGCTGGGTGATTCCACCTTCCGGCTCGCTACTTGTCTGCGTCTGAGCGCTCCTTGCGGGCCTCCACATCGCTGCCAATGCAGTGAAACTGTAGACTGCCTCGGATATCATGGCCTATCTTGCAGTAAAAGCGCAGGCCGGATAGCACGGCACGCGAGCATTAATGACATCTTCCGTCTTGCTCTCGTCACCGCCGGGATGCTAGCTGTTTTAGAACCCAACGGCTTGGCACGCGACGATGGCAATAGACTAGACAGAATGACCATAATGCCTTGGAAGTTAGGCAGGCCTTTGGTATGGAATGCAACATGTGTCGACACCCTTGCACCATCCCATCTTCCTAGTACGGCGGGCTGTGCTGGGGCGGCTGCTGCAGATGCGGAAAACCTCAAACGACGAAAATATTTCAACCTTTTTGGGAGTTGTATGTTCGAGCCGTTTGGGGTTGAAACACTAGGGCCATGGGGTTCGAGTGCCCACTTGATTTTTCGAGACATCGCCAAGCGGTTGGTCGACTCTTCACGTGACCAAAGGGCTGTTTTTGTAGCTGGATATCAGACTTCCTTAGTGAACGGTCGATCAGAGTAGTCGTTGACGGCTGCTCATCCGACCGGCTATTGATGCCGGAGTTCCTCAGGGGTCTGTTCTCTCTGCAACTCTTTTCCTGCTACAGATCAATGACCTACTTCAGTCTGGTATTGTTGGGTACGCAGATGACAGTACAGTTTCAGAGAGATACATGTCCAGCGCAAAAACCAGCGGGGCCGAAGTTCGTTCCTTGAGAGAGGCCATGGTAGAGCGAACAGATATGACTTTAAGGCTTATCTCCCAGTGGGGTAATGATAATCTGGTCTCTTTTAATGCCACCAAAACACAGGCGTGTCTTTTTACCGCTAAAAGGAGTCGTTTTGATCAAACTCCTACTTTTCCTGTTCCTCTAACTGATCGGCTCGAGCTCTTAGGCATGGAGTTGACGTCATGTCTCAACTTCGGTACCACCATCGAGTACAAAGCCCAAACTGCGGCCAAGAAACTGGGCATCCTAAATAGGGTGAAGCGATACTTTACGCCTGGACAGCTTTTAACTCTCTACAAAGCGCAAGTCCGATCCTGCATGGAGTATTGCAGCGACCTTTGGGATGGCTCAGCCAAATACCAACTTGCCGCGCTTGACTCGGTGGAACGCAGAGCTAAGAGGCTCATTGGCGACGTAAGACTGGTGGATGCCAAGCTTCACAGCTTGGCTCATCGCCGCAAGGTTGCCTGCTTGTCGGTCTTCTATAGATTGTACTTCGGGGAATGTGCTCAAGAACTCCACGACCTCATTCCGGCGGCTCCCTTCTATCAGCGGACATCTAGACGCACTGCAGGTGTCCTTACCTAGTTGCTATCCCACCAATTCGCACTAAGCGTTTCCAAATGTCTTTTGTGATGCGCACAGCAAAGGAGTGGAACTCTCTGCCTGCGTCTGGTTTCCGAACGCATACAACCCCGATCTCTTCAAAGTGAGAATGAATAGGCTTCTTCTTGGTAAGCTCGCTCCATCGTCGACTTTGTCTCTGTCATCTCTGACCTAGACTAGAGTCAAGAGCAAACCTATCTCAAATAAAAAATAAATAAAAAAAATAAAACTATGGAAGGACTATGGCCCCAGCCTGACCAATGTTTTATAAATACACATATATATTCGTTTATTTACTTTCTTTCATATCTATTTACATTTTTAAATATATTAGTTCTACAGAGCTGCAGAGCTTGTTGACACGTTCACGTTTCCATTCCAGAGTGTGCGATCGCACATATCTCTTAGTGATGCGCTAAAAGCGGCCCAGTTTAGATTCAACTGCGGCTATAGGTAATCGGGAACCAGGATCCACTGCGATGATGCGATCATAATTTATTTTCCAATGCTTGGATTCCTTTTGTTTCCGTACTATGCGGTTCGTCGAAAGACTCACACTGATACCGTCAGTTTGTAGAGAGCACCCAAACTTTTTTGGGTCCACATTGAGCCAAGGAGTCCAAGGTTCTTGCATGTGATCTTCAATGCGCCCCCATATGCTAGTAATGGATTTGGGGTCCACTCTGCGCAATAATTCGTTCCATCCTCTAGAAGTGTAGATAATATGTTTCAAGCCGTGGCTCGGTTGAGGGAATAGGTGAGTCTTGAAGTTTTCCTGTATCTTGAGCCATTCTGGAACAGTTTTCCACCACTTTGTACCCTTTACCACGTCAGCGTTTATTATAGAACAGATTTGGCGCATCTCTTCATTATCTGAAGGTAATTCCTTTTCGAAAAATGCTGCGAATAACTTGGGATCATTTCGCTTCACTTTGAAATAACGAGCCAGTCTAGAGTATGCATGTGTTAACCTTTGAACCACCCGAATTCATATCAGTTGTCGTGCCCCCAGCGCCCGACCCAGTGAATTATTACGGTATTTGGTCGTAAATATATGTACGACCTTGGCGAAACGGACACGAAAATATTTGTCGGATTAATCCGACGAAGTGGTTAAAGGGTTAATATTCGTATGCAGCACCGTTTCGTACTGTTTCGCCATCTCTTGTACCACAAAAGAGCGCAGCTTGTCGTCATACACTCGCTGTCCGAAACAAGCTCGATATGCTTCAGTATAGGGTCCCTTCCCTTTCATCGCGTATAAAAAATTTAAATGTCTGGCTTGTCGGGGATATTCGGAGCCTTTTTCATGTAATAATTGGTCCATATTCCGAGCTCGATGTAAACTCTAGACAAGTCTCTGACGTCACGTCGTATCTCTGACAGGAGTCTCAGCTTCTTTTGGGGTTCGAGTAGAGGAACGTAGACACTAGACCAAGTTTAATGTTGTACACTTCGAGTTCGCACTCGGCTTCCAAGTTGCGCTTACGAATCGGTGGTAGGTATTCTTTACACTTTTTGGAACTTTTGCGTTCGTGATCGGTACCTCCACACGTCTTGCAGGTGCCAGTCATAGCAAAGGAATCCATATCTGTGAAAGGAATGATGGGATTTCAGGGTTCGGAAAGGTTTTATACTCGCTCTGGACGCAGAAATAAAAGAGCCATAAAGTTCAAAATCTGTTACCCCAAGTCAAAAGGTGACATGTATAGAGGCAATGAGGTTAAATTAACATCATTGTCTATAGGTACGTAACAGAAAGGTGTCATGTCCATTTGTTTTTCCTTACTTTCTCCGTAGTTTTTTATTCTACAATGTATACAGTGCAATGTTCTTATAAATGAAATAAATATTTTTATTATTATTATTTATTTTTAGTTTTTCCACGTGTTATTTCACATTAAAGCAAAAAGCTAGAAAGACAACAAAATGTGGAGTTTTTTTCGATTTCTGTAAAATAATTAAATGCGGGACATGTCACCTTTTGATTTTCACCTCCTCTTTGTCTTTGCTAGCTACACGTCGTCATACCCAGTCTTTTTAAAGTCTCGTGAAGACAACTAGTTTCTTTGATACCAGACTTATCAATAATTAACTCAACGTTTTCATATAATCATCTTTTTTTATTCCAACTTATAACCATACATAATATACACAGTACAAAAAAAACTTCCTAATACAGCAATAAGGACAAAAAGAAATTGTCACATACTTTGTTTAACTATCATTTTGTAACATAACCAAATTGAGAAATCTAGTAATAGGATAAACTTATCTACGTGCCGTGTTGTAATGTACAATGCTTCGAGCGAATACGTTTTTTTTTTACTTCAATACAATAACTTAAAAGTATACAATTCTTAATATGTACTCGATGGAATTCGAATTTAGATTTACACAATACATACATATCACTATAGCTACAATTAAGCTGTAAATAACCTGAAGAGTTTTATTTGTATTTCAATTAAGGAACATAAAACATATCCACATCTCAACGATATCACCATAATCAGACTAATTTACATTGCACATACTCCGATCGCGACCGTCGGACTAAATCACATTTCGAGTACACTTACACACATAACTGGTACACAGTCGACTCGGACGCTTAACAATGGCATCTTATACAAGAAACGGCGCACAGCGCGTATCATACTCGCTCCCAATCTTACGTTTAAATGCGGAACTTAGCAATTAATGTTACGTTCGAGGTTGAGATCAAATGCGGGAGGCCCGCTCGTCTTCACTTGGCTTCGGCGAGCGCCTCCTCCAGGCAGCACAGAGAATCTTTGACCGCGTGGTACACGATATTCTTTATCTGTAGCTTATCTTCTTTATTAGAGTGCTGGCGAGACAGCCGCCTGAACTGCTGCGCGAGCTCGAAACATCGCGAGACGTTCTCGGGCGAGACGAAGTCCTCGGCCACTTTGATACAGTCGAGTAAGTTTCTGACTTGATGCGGTGCTCCGGCCGGGATGAAGACGGCGTCTCCAGGGCATTGAAGTATCGCATAGCCCTCCACTCCGTACTCCCGGTACAGTCGCTCGCGTAGCGCGGCGTCGAGGTACCAAGTCTGATCGTGCACAGGATCGTGCTGCGGTCGCGGTCTGGCTCCTCGCTCTAACTCAGCTCGGACTAGGAAGTCGCGGATCTTGTCCGCATCTTTAGCGGCGTAGATGTGCCAGAGCGCGGCGGGCGGCTTGAGGCGCGCGCGGCGGCGCGACAGCACGTCGACTCCCGCTTCCTCGGCCGCGCGCGCTGCCTCACGCGCTCGCTCGGGCGCATCGGCCGGCGCGCTGGCGTGCACCATGACGTTGACGGCGTCGCTCACGTCCAGGTGCAGGTTGGTGGTGCCGCCGGCGCCGCCGTAAGCGGTGTACATTTTCGGTCCGAGGTCCGGACGGACGAAACATTCAGGTAACCGCGCGGCCAGATTCAATTTTCCAGTGCGAGATGTGTATTCGCCGAGTGGCAGCGCACGCATAAGATCGTCGAACCGCGCTGGGAGAAGCTCCGCGAAGTCTTCGCCCGGTGGCCAGTCTTTTAGTTTGAGCACCATGGGAGCGCCGCGTTCGTCTCGCAGTCTTTTAGCGGCCAAGTCGAACCCATCCCAGAACTTTTTGCCGAGTTGGTACGGTACCACTAAACCGGACGCACAATTGACCAAGTCGACTCTCGTTTCACCGAAGTCACGTGAGAAACTCTCAGGACTCCATAAGTCTTTATCGAGAATGGTCGATACGTCGGAGACTAGAACTGGTTGACCGCGTTTCCACTGGTCCTGTAACAAGAGAAACAATCATTAGAGACATGTTTAAAGACACTATTTGAAGTGAATTCAATTTTATACTACATAAAGTAAAATAATAAAATTCACAGAAATGCAAAAAAACAACAATTTACCTGGAACGGTTTATAATTGCCAGCATTGATGGGGTCTGTCAGATGCAACAGCTTTCCATCGCACAGCCAAGCATGCGGCACGTCAGGATACAGCAGCTTGGATTCCGTGAGCGTCATAATACGTATGGGCTCATCGCGACTGCGGCCGCTTCTATCGTACCGCTTGACGACGTTGGACAACGCGAAAGGTTTTACTTCGCCGTCTTCATCTTTTTTCTCGTCGACAACGCTAGAGATGACGTCATCGAGGATGTCGCTTTTGCTCTTCTTTTGTTTCTTCTTAGGTTGTGTATCGCCGCCTTCAGGCGCTGGTCTGATGAGTAACTCTCGTAACGTTGAGAAGTTGCCTCCTTCCTCTGAGTCCGACGAGCTGGATTCAGACTTCTCGTCTTCAGCTTCGGTCTTGAGCGGTATGTCGGACAGCCAGCTGACAACGGAACTGCCTGTCTTGCCGTTTTCAGACGATGAACCGTTTGCTGCTGTCGTTTCTTCTTTTACGTCTTCTTTTTTGACGTTCTATAAATAAAATAATTAAAAATTAGTTAGTGGTGGTGACGTGCTGCCACTATTATCCAGGTTATCGCTATAATCTGCTGGACATAATTACATAAGCATCAGAGATGGAGCAGATTACTAACACTCCTCAGATTCACAAATCAAAGCATTAAAAGGAGATGTTTCAAAATGTATGGAGCCCCGGCCATGTGTTGGTACACCCTACTAAAAAATGGGGAAACACAATTAAAATAGTTTCCAACCATCCAATTACTTTTAATTGGCTTTGTTTGGTAGTAAAGTACAAGAATGTACGATTGAAATTGCAACACACAACAAAAACCGTAAGTTGTCATGTTGATTGATTATTGACGTTTGACATGTTTACTTCTGTCATATTACATTGTCAAAGAGAATCATAACATTGTCGTACTTTTAGTCTTTTGCAGTATTATTTTAGATCTAATTGTAAAGTCGAAAATCTATTAAAGAAATCTGACAGATTGTAGTAGCTTGATGTACTGGCGTCTGTACATAAAGTATAGTCCAGTTAAGCAGACGACAACCTCATAGGTTGACCTGCGATATGCCAAGATTTTTACTTACAGCATGAACGTACAGAATACAAAAATTCAATAGTCGAAATATTAACTCAGACAAAAACATTGTAGCGATCTTTTGATTCAACTATCAAAAACAAAACCACAAAATCCAAAAAACGAAAGCCAGGTTGTTAAAAATAACTCGAGAGAACAGAACATCAGAACACGATCGACAACGAAAGCGACTGAAGTGACAGTAGACAATTCACGATCTATGGTCAATGGTCGATCTATGGTTTACTGTCATTGGTTTTTAACCACAGAGTACCTAAATTGGCGAGACGCCATATTGAAAGTCGATAAAATAATTGATAAATATCAAATTATTACAAGAGAAATATGCATTTATGCAATTTATCAGTATTTTTCCAGAATTCCACGGATTTTTATCGATTTTTCGAGGTTTTGTACATATTCTGGGCCCATTTTGAAACATCTCTTTTAAGAAGACCTTTTAAATTTTATCAGCTACTGTATTTTCTGTGCAGCAAATTTTAGTTCCCAGGTAAAATCAGGGTCTTTAACCTCCTACTTTTAAAAAACAAATACCCTAAAATAAAGTATATTGTCGGTTACTAACAAATGTGTGCACTGACTGGACAGATCCACTGAAATCTGTGTGGTTCTTTCCTCAAAAGGCCATTTCAGATACAAATCTGAATAGTCCTCACATGATCTGACCAAGACTGTCTGGACTTTAAAAGAGACTGTGACCTCTGAATTTGTTTCGGTGTTTCTCGTCATCTCATCCAGTTTTTTAAATATTATTGAAGTGTGTCGAAAAAATGTTTGTATGAACCTACATAAAGAAAAAAAATCATTTATCATAATATATCTTGTTTCCAGGCCTACCTTCATAAGTGCCCTATGCAGCAGTCTCCTAGCCACAGCCTTGGTATTGGCAGGCGGCGTGGGCGCAGTGCCACAAGCACACGCGGGCAGCGCGAACGCAGTGCGCAGTGCGTGCGCGCGCGCCGCGGCCGCGTCCAGCGCGCCACCGGCCGCGATCTGCGTCAGCAACAGGCGCCGCGCCGGGTGTGCGCCGCCCGTCGTGCAGGTCAGCCAGCTGGGGGGGGGGGATTATTAGTATCATTTGTAAAGTGATAAGGGCTGGGAATAAGGGATTGTATTTAAATGTGTACCAATTCACCAGAATCATAATAGATTCTGGTGAATAATACATACTGTGGTGTTAATACATACTGAGAAATACCTCAGTAGCAGCCCAGGGTCTGGATGTGTGCCCGGTTGATGGCAATAGGCTCGCTCCCCATTACATGGGACTTAACCTAACTGGCGAAATCTGGGTGTACCTACTATAGGTAGACCTCTGCCTCAACTATCGGGGTAAACCAGCGTGATTTTGTTATCAACAGAGATCGGAATAGGTTGAGCTGTTTTATGTACTTGCCATATGTTAGAATAATATGGATATTCCCCGAGTCCCGGAATTTGGTTTTTAAGTAGTAAAATCATAAAAAACTATTCTCGCCTTCGGGACTAACGAAAGATTACACTTCCTTTCTGACGGGTAAATATAAGAAGGACGGGATTAAGGATAGTATAATAAATAGATAAACTTGATTCATTAAACCACATATATTTTTTTTTACGTAACAATTTCTTATTCAAGAATCAACAACCATTTAAACATTTTTATTCTGAAGTTGTACAAAAACATATTACCATAAAATTATTTGTTTCTCTGAAAATCAAAACATTATCAAAAAGAACAATTTGAATTTACAATATATATATTTTTTAATATATTTTTGTAATCTATACGCTTCAACAATAATTCATTTATTTAAACAAAAAATGTCATTGGTCTGGTTCGTCTTCAGCTTCTCTAGAAGACTGAGTATGACCAGAGTTAAAATAAATCACCATTATCTAAATTATCTAATTTTAATCTATTTCTTTTAACATCTAACACCCATTTATATGTGGAAAACGAGCGTTCGACATCTGTTTATGTTAGTGAAGCGAATTTATATGACAAAATTTCGTCATTCACATCATTTTTCGATAATTTTCCTTCATATTCTCTGAGGATGTCAATGTCAGGATCTATCCATAACTTTTTCAATTTTGTTTTTTATTCTATCAGAATTACATTCATTTAAAGCAGCTCTGACTTGATCAAAAGCCAAAAACGAGTCCCTTAATGCTAAATTTTGTTTCTGCAACTCTTTTAATGAAAATAAAATAATCGTATAATGATTTTCTATATAAACTAAATGATTCCGTAGATTTTCTTTTTCCAGAACATTTTTCGCATTACGTATTGCCATTGAATCAGAGCTGTTTAATCTAGAAATAACATTTATTATTTCTCCATAATATTTTGCATAATACGATGCAGCTTCGAGCCAAGTGCCCCATCTAGTTATCACTGGTTGTGGGGGAAGAGGTAAGTTAGGATACGTATCTTTCAATACTTTTATTCTGCGAGGGGCTATTAAAAATCTTTTTTTCACATTGGGTATTAGCATATCTACATCATGGTACTCTAACCGTATCTTTTTTGATACGCGATGAAGAGCGTGTGCCAAACAGGTGACATGTTTTAATTGAAGTAAAAAAAAAAAATTTTTCGGCCCGCAGACAACATGTATGCAACACTATCAGCACATAATATTAACACATTATCAACTTTTCTTTCAAAGTTGTATTGCCAAATATTTTCCAAACACTATTTTACAAAATTTGAAATAGTTTGGCCACACTCCTACCAACTTATCTGTGAAATGGCGAAAATTGGAACTACGGCCGTCATGTTGAAATGTCATTCGATTGTCAGTGTATACTACATTCGGATTCTCTGGTTGTTTTGTCGTGATATTGCTGAATTTATAAAGTTAAATATGCCAAAAGCTATTAAAAGTGGTGCTCGAAACATTATTCTAAAGGTTAAAACCTTTTTTGAAGAAGAAGCTCGGGCGGGGTCTCCGATTATTCCGTTTAATCAAATATACAAACGAATTTCGGCAGCGACAGGTTAGTGTTGTCAACTTTCTTGTTAAACCCGATACTTAATTAATTATTTAAGTCCACGAAATATTCGTTTCTATTCTTGCTGCAGGTTAGCGTAACGGTAACGTACATCTAATAGGTAACCTGCTAAGTGAGTGAGCAAACTAACTTGCCAGATTTGAAATTTCTGCTAACATTTATTTTATTATCTTATATTTCAGGTGTGAGTCAAGGACTAATTTCAAAAATAGTTAAGGAAGGGCACGCAGCAGAAGAAACTGGTACAAAAATTCAGACACCAGGCAAGGAGAGAAAACGTAAAAGTGGATTTGTGCATGTTGATGATTTTGACATGGGAGTTACACGGAGGAAAGTACATGAATTTTATTCTGCTAAAAAAGAGGTCCCTACTGTTAAAACGCTTCTAGAGGTCTTAAAGACAGAAATAAATAACACAGGACAGCGAGAGAGTCTGCGAAAGCTGCTTCACAAGGTGGAATTTCGTTTCAAAAAATCTCAATCCAATCGGAAGGTTCTTATGGAGCGTAATGAAATATCAGCTTGGAGAGCTAAGTATTGCATGCAGTGGATAAAAATAATACATCTCCCCAGCCGCGGCCCATAATTTATTTAGATGAGACCTATATTCACTCTTAGCATACATCGGGTAAATGTTGGCAAGGAGAGGGGGTGAAGACGGAGTATTGGAGCCCGTATCGAAAGGGCAAAGATATATTATTGTTCATGCGGGAGGAGATACTGGATTTGTTACAAATGCACTACTTGTGTTTAAATCAAACACAAAAAGTGGTGATTATCATGACGAGATGAATAGTACCAACTTTAAAAAGTGGGTTATTGAAAAACTTGTGCCTAATTGATGGATAATGCTCCTTATCACCATATTTGTGTGAATAAAGTCCCAAATACGAATTCCTTAAAAAAAGATATGCAATTATGGTTGACCCAAAATAAAATTTACTATGGAGAAAATTTGACTAAACCTCAGCTTTTAGAAATAATTAAGAGAAACAAGCCTGAACCTGTATATGAGATTGAAAAAAATTTAAGGCAATAGATACAAATGCTTATATTTACCACCTCATCACTGTG